>JAFJYJ010000018.1:5000000-6250000 GCA_019022615.1 Acacia melanoxylon | reverse complement strand
CCATTGATTTCCCAGGGTGCCATTTTTTACTCTTGCATGTATGTTGTGGATAACAAAAAAAATGACACTTTAATCATTCCACAAACGTTATTTATCATTCCACAAACACCATTTACCATTCCAGAAACGTCAATTACCATTGTTTTCCCAGGATGCCATTTTTTTACTCTTTCATGTATGTTGTGGATAACAAAAAAATGACACTTTAACCATTCCACAAATGCTATTTACCATGCAACAAACAACGAATATTTCATCACAATGTTAGACCATATATATATATATATATATATATATCATATTTCATAAGTAAAAAATGTAGTAATAGTAATTACAAGGAATATAATTACTACTTCCTCCAATATTAATGGTTTTCACAAAGTCTGTAATGATTTTCCCAGATTTTACAATGGTAATTACAAATTCTTCAATGGTAATTACAAGTTCAAGAATGACATTTACCAAACATCATACCAATTAATGACAACTATAAAGAAGAGAAGGAGAATTGTATTTGCATATTTCAGACAACATGTGTAGAATTCATATACACCTAGAAAGAGATTATATTCCTACGGGTATAATCTTAAACGGCAATATTGCAAGTCTAAATGAGAGTTAATTGTTAAAGTAAAGCTAATGGTCATCTTTGCGTGAGGTAATGATCAATGCTAGTTAATTGTTCAACTAAAGACTATGGTTACGGCAATATGTATCATTCTAGATATTAGGAATCATTAGGAACTATTGTTATTATCATTGGATAATGATTATTATCAAAACCCATATAAAAAGTTATGTAGCAATTAGGCATATGGAGACAAAGAAGTGATAAAAAAGGTTCCAACAGTGAATGCAAAAACCCAAATGCAGAGAAATGCAAGAAAATGTGTTCCAAAAGGAACAAATAATTACAATGAATGCACAGAGTTTAATTAATTTTAGTTGGTGCGTTGAGTTGAATGCTTTGGATGCAAGAAATTTTTAATTATTGTACGTATCCAACTTATGATGCACTGTAAGCAAAAAAGATGCTTCACTTCTGTTTTTTTTTTTTTAAAAAAATACAAATCAACAAATGCCTCTCACCTCTTCATTTGATACCCAAGAGACAGAGGAGTGGCTCATATAATTCATGACCATTAATCACTTTTTTAGTAATAATTTTGGGAACAGAGACCGAATCATAAAAACGGAGGGAGAAAGCAAATGACTCCACTTTAACAATTTAAAACCCAGTCTTCATGATGTCAAACTTAAATTCATTCACACTGACATAATTTGATATTGGAGCTTTGTCATAAATTATTGCAAACTAAAAAATCAAAGGGAAGTTAATAAATTGGGAACAGAGAGCCAAGCGTGCCTCTTGTTTGTCCTTGAACTACGGTGGGTGGGCGGTCCACGGCGGCGTCAACGGCGGTGGGTGGGCGGTCCACGGAGGCGCGTCCGTACGATGCACTCGAGCTTCGGTTGTGGGGGTCACTTTTCTAGTCTACCTGCGACCCAAAATTTTACTGCCAATGAATTTGCATAACCTATCTCCTGACATATTAAGGGCAAGGGTAGTGTGGTTTTTCCCCACGAATCGCATAACTCACAAAAGTCCTAATCACCTTTGAGTCTTTTTACAAATTCGAAGGACTTTTGGGAGTTTTAGCTAGAAATTCATTGGATTTAAATGGAATTTCCCTTTTTTTTTTTCTTCTTCTCAAATTTAACTAATTAATTTATGGGATATGATATTGTCACTACTGCAATTTTATGTCACTACTTAAAACTACCACTTTTTCACCGTTAAATCAGAATCTCAATAGGAGAGATAAATGATAAAGATAAATAAGATTATGATCTAACGGTGAAAAAGTGATAGTGACTTGGTAGTGACAATATCATATCCCTTAATTTAAATCCAAAAGAAAAATCTCTTCACTCTGCCTTCTTCCGCCGCTCCTCTCCTCCGTCCATTCGCTGGTGCTTAAGAAGAGGACTTCCGCCTGTATTTTGCTGGGGAAGAAAAAAATCTCTAAACTTCCGTTCCGTGGATATCTTTATCGGCACTTCAATCTCCATAGGTGAGTTTTGCTTCACTGCCGGTTTTTATTCGGTAATTTCTTTCTGTGGTGATCTGTTGAAGAAATTGATTTTACTGGTAATTTCTAGCTCTGACTGGTCGGTTTAAGTTAGGAAAGTAGAATTATTTAAATTCTCATATCTGGAGGCTGAAAATAAACAAATTATAATTTGATTGGATGTTATGCAATGAACTTTGCTGTGATATCCTTCAGAAATTGATTGCCGACGATTCTGTGAAATGAATCAATTTAATTTGAACACCATGTAGCGTTTTACATCAACTGAGAAGGGATTTCTTCATACGCAATGCACTCATCCGCGCGCAGGACCAAGTTATATCATTTTACTTTGTTTGCTGAGTTGCCAGTCTTTAGCATTCTGTATATGCTATTTCGTGAAGGTGTAAATGGGATCCAGATAGCCCTTACTAAGATTCATATGTTTTCCTCACTCTCAATATTCTCTTTTATTTAGGTTGGGTTATTTACATTGCTTTGTTGTAGGAATTTGTTGCTGCCTTAACTTTGATATTTTGTTTGTATTGTTTATTTAGGAAATTTATGGATGTTTTTAATTTTTAATTTTATATTCTAAACATAAAAATTGTGTTCTTCAATTGGTATTTTAGCTTTATCCCCTTGCTTGTCTTATTGTACAAACATTTACTTCATCTGTATAATTATATTGCTTTGCTTTCGATTCCCTCGTCATTGTGTGGGGGGACAAAGTGACATTGTCCCCCATGGCAAGGAACAGGTTGACAATGGGATAGTGTAATGTGATACTTTCTACAATCTTATTTTTTGTTCAAAAGTGTTATTTTGGTATAGGGAAAAAAAAAATTCCTTATTAAATATGTTAATTTTCATTGTGCTCCGTGGCAGTGAGCTGGTGATTCATGGCTTTGCCCTCCAAAACTCCATACCAGCTCAACCTCTTCCGAACTTTTTTGAATGCAAAAGTCAAATGGGTCCGAGACCCATATCTTGATTCTGTGGTGGAGAAAGAGAAGAATCTCAAACAGGCAATTTTCCTCATGAGTCATATTATTTCATCTCCTTCCGAATCTCTCCCCCTGTCCACTATTTCTCTGCTCAAGTCCCCTCTCAACCTTCCCACCACAACAGCCAAATTTATTGATAAATATCATTCAATCTTCATGCAATTCCAACCCAAACCTGGACTACCTCTTCATGTCAAGCTTACTCATCCGGCGTTAGCCCTCCACAAAGAAGAATTGGCTATTCATAGCTCCATAACCATCCGCCAAGATATTGTTATGAGGCTCACAAGGTTTCTAATGCTTGCTGGCATTTCAAGATTGCCCGTTTATATAATTGACAAGTTCAAGTGGGATCTAGGTCTTCCTCATGATTACATAACAGTGCTTTTAGCTGATTACCCTGATTACTTTGACATTTGTGAAGTGGAAGATCCATTGACAGGGAAAGAGGTGCTTGCTTTAGAGATTGTTTCATGGAGAAAGGAGCTTGCTGTGTCTCAGTTGGAGAAGCGGTCAATGAACTCATATTATGGTGGAGGAAGAAGGCATGATATTGCATTCCCAATGTGTTTGCCAAAAGGTTATGATTTGGAGAAGAAGGTGAAGACTTGGGTTGAGGAGTGGCAATCACTGCCTTACATTTCTCCATATGAAAATTCATTTCATCTTGATCCAAATAGTGACCAGGCTGAGAAGTGGGTAGTGGCGATTTTGCATGAATTACTTTGCCTTCTTGTTTCTAAGAAGACAGAGAGAAAAAATTTGCTGTCCTTAGGAGGGTGTTTGGGGCTGGAGACAAGGTTTAGGAAGGCTTTGGTTCATCACCCAGGAATATTTTATATTTCTAATAAGATTAAGACTCAGACTGTCGTTCTTAGGGAGGCTTATAGAAAGGACTTTTTGGTTGAAAAGCATCCATTAATGAGTACGAGATATTGGTACATTCACCTCATGGCAAAAGTTGAGAATCACATCAAACCTATTAAGAAGAAGGATAGTCAAGAAGTTAAAGCTTAGGGATGGAACCTGGACAAATTTCTACTTCAGTTAGTTTAACTCACAATTGAGTATGATTTTAAAACTAAAGATACGGACCTCTTATGATATTACTGAGATGTTTATGGAAGTTAACAATGTAGTAATTTCCTACTGTTAGAACTGGAGGGTCACTCCCTTCAAGTTTCTTTGCAATTCCATACTCCCAAGCGGTTGACTTTGTTTTGGCATGTAATAAATGGTGAGGTGGATTGCTATACGTTTGAATTCTAGCTTTGCCAATTTCTTGAGACCATGCCACAGTGAATTTCCTTGCAAATCCCTTTACCCTCATTGTGGATAGCTTGCCTTTGAATGAGCCAAGGCAGTGGATTAATTGAAACGTGTGTAAGCTGACTTAGATACCACTTCACTTTATAAAAGAAAATTTTCAGCACTTGTATTACCTATTGGTGTGGCATCTACATTTACAACTGATTTCTTGATCCTTCAGAAAAGTGCATTTGATGAAGACTTGCACACGATATTCTATGGGAACTTGCTACATGCTATGTTAGGAGTTTGCAATGTGAGTGTAGGGAAATGGATGCCAGTGCTTCTCTTGTGGCATAGCAGGGGTAGGGCCATCTTATAGGATGATTTATTAATTTACTTCGGATAGTTTATGACCTATTCCAAAAGCACCATTTAGATAGGTCATGCAAAAGAACCATTTCTTCTTTCTGCTTTATTAAGAGCCGTTTGGAATGTAATTATGATGGTTCTGGCTTCTGTTTGAGATATTACAATTTGAAATGTTATTATGGAACTTACATAATTATGGATTCATGTTTTGTATACTATTATTTTCCTTATATTTGCACAATGCATTTCTATCTTTTTTATAGTCATAAAAAACTAAATAATTGTTTTCCCCCTATTGTTAATATGCGATATAGATGATAAAACAACAAATTAATGGAAGTCCTTTTCATAATGTTTAAGAAGAGTAATCAACTAATTATCTCCCTAGCACAAATGATATAAAGAAAAATTCTTTGAGAGGCATTCTTATATGGGTTCTACACATATTCCTTGGCCCTTTCAATTCACTGTCTGCCCCTCCTTCCTCCCCATTCTGTCCTCTTCTCCTCCATCTCATCTTCACCTTGATCATCTGAGTTTAGCGGTGTGCCTCCTTGCATTCTGTATCTTTGCCTTCTTTCTTGTCTAGTGGGCATTCTCCATAATTGTGGCTTTGTCTTCGACTCTCCATCTGCACTCTCACCATCATAGCTCCAAGGATTCGCAGGTAGGGAGTCCTCTGTCACCTAGATCTGCAAGTTCCTCCTCTTCTCTCCTCCATTGCCGCCATGTCCTCCTTTGTTTGCTTTGAGCCTTACCACGGTTGTTCCTTCTTCCTCTCCGCTCCATTGTTGCAAGTCCCCCTTCAACTACATTTTTCAAGTTTGTGTATATGTAGATTTCTGTGCTTCAATGATCTGATTTTTTATTTTGTAGATCAGATTTGATATTTTTCATTCGTTGATGAAAGATGATATTTCTGTAATGGTATTCTTTTGGTGCAAATTTGTTTGTTGGTGAGGTTTGAATTATCAGATCTCATCTTTCTTCTCCACGCTAAAATTTGGGTTCTGGATTTTTTTTTTTTATTGTCCAAGTGAATTTCAAGGAATAATATTAAAAAAATTGTTGGTCTGGCTGACTTGTCTCGTAGCCTGGGAGACCAAGCTTGGTTTAGTTTGACTCCAGGTTTGTTCTGGGTTGGAGCAGACCACAAACTAATATGTCAAGCCCGAAGGGATTTCAGAAACCTGGTTTGGTCTGTCTGTTGTGCAGCCCTAGTCTATTTGTATAGGTCTAACTTTCAGTGTTTTCACATATTTGGAGAAAATGTGTTAAATTTTAATTTGTTAATTACTTTCATTTATTGATGAATGTTTCTATAATGTGACAGTTTGAGGCTTGCAGAAACCTTGTGATGTTTGAGGGATAAGCTCCCTTCCATTCACTTTTTCTTTGACTTGGTATGATATCAAAGTTTCCTGTTAATTAATTTTCTCAAGTTCATCTCTTTTATTTCAATTGCGCCAAAGTGCAAGATCCAGTTATTTGTTGTTTCTGCTTATTTTTATTGTCATTCGATGCAGATGAGAACATAGCAGGCATGAAAATGAAAATATGCAGTGGATGGCGCCGTTTTCTGTTTGGTTTTCCTCTTATTTTCTTTCTTCCCCATCTGTTATCTGGTGGGTAATTCGTTCACTTATAAAACATCTTGTCATTTGATGTATAGAGGGGGCCTTATTAGCAAGCTTCATTCCCATTGTATCAGTCTTGGAGTTGCACCAGAATTCAAGTGTGCAGGAACCCCAGAAGAAACTTCAAAATAAATTTGATCATCTGGTTCTTGGTTCTGCTGCTGGTCAAGGCCTGCCTAATCGTTTGCAATGCCAAGGTTCTTTAGTTCTCTTGATGAAGTAGTAAATTTTTAGAATATGGTGAAGAAAAGGTTTTAACCTATTTTCAGTTGTTAACTAGTCACAAAATATAGTAGTAATTTGAATATAGGACCTTGTGTTTTAGTCCCTCCTAATCAAAGCCATAATGTTATTGAGTTACCTAGGAACATTATATCCTATTGAATAAGGCTTCTTTCCCTGATACTTCATAATGCTTGTAACTTTTGCACACTTATTCAATGTAAGTGTACTCACGACATTTTGAAATCATCTCACTCAATTCCGTTTATATACTTCAGCATTAGTTTGCAAATATTATTAAAAGACACTGAAACTTATTGACTGCTTGTTTAAGTTGTTTTGTTTCTGAAAGCAGCATTAGTTCGTGTTATTATTAATAAGTTGATTTTTTTAATAAATAAGTTGAATTTCATAGCATTTTGTACAATTATGTTTTTGTTTATTGTTTCTAATATGCATGACAAATTTCAGAATTTCTTTCTGATTTTTGGAATATATAATAACTGAATTATCTAGAATGAAAAATCTATAGAACTTGTGTCGATTAATTAATTATGCTATTTTTTGTACGAGGGAGCTTGGAGAAGTTATGAAACAGCTAGTGCATATTCTATTAGATAAAGGGAGCTTGCATAATTTCTTAGATGCTAAAATAGCTATGAAATTGAAGCTTATGGTACGAGAGGCTGAGGGACTAAATCCCATGGTAGCTAATCATTAGAAGTTACTGATCTCAAAGAACTGTGTGCAGCTGGAATGATCAGTGCAGGGATGTCATTCATAGTAAATGTTACTTTTATGTATATGAATCTGTAGTTCCAAGATAGAATTGACTGATTATAGGTTTACGTGATGAAAAATAAATGCAGAAAGAAATGAAATAGACACCCTCTAGCTTCTGAGATAGTGAGATGTGTAAGACTATGCACCAAAAGCTAATTCTTCCTTAAACCCTCCCACACTTAAAAACTCCCGCTCACCTCAGTTGACGCTGTTATTTCCTTGTTTTACCCTTCCAGATACCTCATAAACTATTATAGCAGCCTTGAACCCTCCCCAATTATACCTACTATTTCTTATTATGCATTTTCAGTATTTCAGGTCCATTTGCCCTGGGCCCATCATATCCTTAGCCATATTTTTATCAAGGGCTTTTACTTTCTCATTGATGGCTACTTTGATATTGGGTTTCAGTACTGCCTCATAGAAGTTACTAGGGAGCCTTTCGAGGGTCTTATTGTGCACAAGTAGCCTTAGCTGTTGATTCCTAACCCTATTTTCCCCCAGATGGCATTGTAGGACAAAGACCAGTTTCAATAACTTATAGACATTGCTTGTTGGCAAGGATACAAGGTGAAGCTGGGTGGTCTTTGGTATCCGATTATTTTGGAGGATTATTAAACCTGAAATTTCACTATTACCCTTAATGTTCATAATTTAAGAGATTTCATTTTTATGATTTTATCCAATATTTTGTGTTCTATTTTAAATGAAAGGTCCTAATGATACAATATCACAATTATATTTTCTTGATGTTTTTCATTTGACATTTGTATAATCTCTACTTTATTTAAAGGAACTAGCATTGGCCTGTGCAATACTGCATCACATGCTAAATTATTGAAAAATTGCATGCAATCCCATGTGATAGCGCAACTAGCATTCCAGTTCAATTTTATATATAATTGTTGATTGATGATGATTCTTATAATGTATTTAACCTTTTTTAACGCTGACTCTTTGCTTTTTCTTTTTTAATCCTTTTTAAAACAATGCACAGGAACAAAGTCTCTCAACAAGACTCATTCTTCTCGTAATGTGTCACTTGTTGAGGACATTGCATTTGTCACGGTCTTTACCATTTACAATTCTTCTGTAAGAAACATAGATGATAGATCGTCAAATACAGTTATTGGAGATTCTTCATATAATAAGGTGCAGAGATCAATGGCTGTGTTAAATGTCTTCATTAATTTCATTCAGGTAGTTATCAAGTTCAACTTGTGAAAGTTATTGCTATATTGCCAGAAGCTTATTCCCTTATCATTCCCTTGTTGTTTCTGTAATGAGTTATGTGGCGGCTTTAATGCTTTCTGGACCCAGTTAAGGACCAGGATTTCAATTTTTGGTGTTTACTAACTGGAAATAGTAAGATGTTATTGTCTTTGAAAGTACTTCCTTGACAAGCCTTGCTTGTTCTGTCATGTGCATTCTTATCATTGTCTTCAGAAGTATCTCCTTCATGAGCAGATGTGTGGATATTCTATCATGATTTTGAATAAATGATGCATGCAAGATCCTTCAAATTCAATTGTCTTTGTATCAATTAAAT
Organism: Acacia melanoxylon; assembly: GCA_019022615.1. Taxonomy (NCBI): domain Eukaryota; kingdom Viridiplantae; phylum Streptophyta; class Magnoliopsida; order Fabales; family Fabaceae; genus Acacia; species Acacia melanoxylon. The sequence continues at coordinate 6,241,110 of JAFJYJ010000018.1, read as the reverse complement.
AACTTCATTTTGGGCATGATTACCAATTTTTCTGTTATCTAATCAAATTAAATGTTAAATTATCTAACTGGACTAAATATATTGTCTATACATTCTGTAGCAAGTCATTTTCCTTTGATAATTTGGTTGAGGTTTTAGTAACATTGTTGATTCCTAATAGACCTCATTTAGTGTTTGATATGTGTGAAATATGCAGGTGACAATGCCCCAGAGCAGCGTGATCATTCTTACTGACCCAGCATCTGACTTTTCATTGTACAAAAATAGGGTTTTTCTTTATCCAATTCAAGGTGAATATTCACGCGACAAGTTGATGCTTCAAAGGATCAGGTCTTACATTGTAAGATCATGTTGCATTCATGGTAGATTGAGCATTTCTGGAGGTTTAAATTGTTGCTTTTTGATGTAATTTAGAGAGGCATAAACATTCTGTTTATTGATATATGATTGAATACACAGCCCATGTATATATAGGCTTTAGGAGAGAATCATAGGCTGATTGAAAGTAGAGCACTAAGTGGAACATTACGGGTGTAAAGTAAAGTGGTGAGTGAGTGGAGTAGTAGGTGAGATGATACTTTGGAAAGTGAATCGAATAAAACATGACGAAACATAGTGTGATAGAAACAATATTCTAACACTCCCCCCTCAAGCGATCAAGATATCCGCGATTTGGTCTCGGGCAGATCTTATGTGAGAGAGGGTTATTATGCCAATCTTTTCTTTAATAAAGTGTCTCTGTCTATCTCAACATGCTTTGTTACGTTGATATACCGGGTTCTTTACCATTTCAATGCCGGCCTTGTTGTCACACCGAGTTGCATCGGCCCTTCAAATTGAATTCCTAACTCTTTCAATAATCTCATAATCCACAATCCTTCACATACTCCTTTGTTAACGGCTCTCGCCTTCCGCGTTCTTCGCACTACTTGGTGACACTACGGTCTGCTTCTTGCTTCTCCATGTAACCGAGATTTCCCCATACGTATGTGCGCCTCGAGATTGACCTTCTAGTCTCTCTATCCCTTGCATGGTCTCGCATCCGTGTAGATTTCAATGTTTCGGTTGTACCTTTCTTAAACATGTTGCATTCATGGTAGATTGAGCATTTCTGGAGGTTTAAATTGTTGCTTTTCATACCATTTGATATCTTTCCTTCATTTGTCACCAGTTTATGATAATTCCAATGGCACAATCAATAGTGTCATGATTATAATTTTTGTGGCTCAACTGGTTGAAGTTTTCCGTTGGTTATGATAGTTTTCCATTTTCTCACTTTGATATTGTTGGGAACAGAACAATAAATTTAGTGAGGTCAATCCTCCAGGACAAACAGAATTAATGAAATAACTAACTCCAGTTGGGACTGAGAGTTGAGGAGATAGAATGTGAGAGAAGCTGTGGGAAGGTTTTGAAATTGAAGAGAAATTAATATTTGTGGCTTTTCTACTTCTCCTGACAGGGGAATTCAGCTTATTTGTCATTAAATGATAAAAACAGAGTCAGTTTCACTATATATTTGATCTCCTTATTTAGGGTTGTGCTCTTGTATCATAATTTTATGTAACTATTAGGAGAATGCATATATACATCTTTTTAAAATGAATATCTTTTTTTTTTTTTTTTTTTTTTTTGGCAGAGCTTTTTAGAAACAAAGCTTCAGGAGCATTCTCAGAGGCCAGGGAATACCACACACTATATTTTCACTGATTCTGATATAGCAGTGGTTGATGATTTAGGACATGTTTTCCGAGACCACCAAAATTTTCATCTGGCTTTGACCTTCAGGAACAATAGGGCTCAACCTTTGAATTCAGGATTCATTGCTGTGAGGGGTACTGCTGATGCAATTTTGAGGTGCATAAATTGATCTGCGTTGATTTTTATTTTGAGTGAATATATTTCATATTGGCCTGAAATAATGGGGGAGAAATAAATGGTTTTTAGTCTTAGTTATTGCTGGGTTTGTATCTTTACTTTGTCTATTGGGCATCCTTCACATGAACATTTGTCTTCTATATAACTATGTTCCTGGCTTATTTATCAAAAACAACTTATGGTTGGTATTACATTCATGATTTGCAACAAGACTCTCGCATGTATACAGTATCAGTAGGGAATGAAGCCCAGAAATATATATATATATATATATATATCACCATTTTCTTATTGTTGCTAAACGAAAATGATATGATTACAACCTCTGGGGAATAGTGAGCAGCCATGATATCAGGTGTAACTACTGCGAATCGCATGTCCCGTACATTACCTGTGTATAGCATTGTTATATTTCAATTTGCACTTGCTTATTACTTGTAGGGATATGATTCTATTTCTTAATGAGGTTTTTCTCAAAAATCATTTGATATTTAGATATCATTTTCTTTTCTCTCTTTTTTGCCCTTATTTTTATATATTCCTTGAATTCGACAATTTCGGGGATAATGCAGGGCAAAGCGTTTCCTACAAGAGGTTTTGAAAATTTACAGCTCAAAATACATGAATGCTTCTCGGATGCTTGGTGATCAGTTAGCTCTTGCTTGGGTGGTGAGGTCCCATCCATCTTTTGATGCCAGCAGATTTTCAAAGGCGCAGCCTTTCACTGAAGACATTGGTGGTACTTCAGTACTGTTCTTACCTTGTGCCACATACAATTGGACACCACCTGAGGGTGCTGGTCAATTTCATGGCATGCCATTGGATGTTAAGGTATAACTTGCTGCCTGCAGTAGATCTTTAACGGGATGCCTGATTTTATTTTATTTTTTTTAAAAAAATTGCATTATTAGTCGGGCGAATTATTGTGCAATCCCACATAAGTAATCTAATTACTAAAAAGTCTCACAATAAGTGAGCAATATGCAACTTGTTATCATTTCCTACATTGGATCTTGTTATGCTGCTCCCTTGTTGAGACTTTTGAGTGCTTAAATTGCTCACGTGGGACTGCACAATAATTCTCCTTTATACTAATGATGCTATTTAGTTTAATTGTTTAAATTGAAAATAAGAGTTGCAATTACTCCCTTTGTTTCAAGTGGTACATTTACATCCTTTGGGTTTTGTGCAAGATGTAAAGTTTTCCTAAAGTTATCTAAAGCATTTGTCACGTCAGCGGGCTCTGATTAGTTTCGGATTGTTTATGTTTTGAACAATTTTGCATCTTTGATGAAACCTGTATGTAAATTCGCTGCTTAAAACTGTAAGGATTGATTTGGAGCACTTACTGAAACCAAGGGGACTAAAGTACAAGTAAGCCTTATTTAACTAAAATTCTTGTATTGGATTTATTTTTATAATGCAGGTTGTACACTTTAAAGGATCAAGAAAACGCCTAATGCTCGAGTCTTGGAACTTCTATAAATCCTCTCCCATCATTGAAGACATGTTATGCCTCATTCTGGCAAGTGGACGAACCAAGTATGATTTTTGAAGTTCACTTTGAGAATTACTTGAACTAGATATTTTTGTGCAGACATGCCTTGCTAACATCTCATAATTGAGTTACAACTTAGGAGAATGGTATAGGTGGACCATCGGATAGATTATTGAGCTTGAGATTTTTATTATCCAAATATCTTCACCCCAGCTTCAAATGTGATAGATCTGTTCTTTTCATTAGAGTTCTTTGCTTATTTGTAAACGACAAATATTTCACTTAGACTCTTATGAAGATGATATAGAATGTAATGGTACTCCCATTCATACCTTCCTGTATGTCCCTTTTTGCTGGAGGAGTTTGTAGATGGCATTAACTTATGGGTTTATTTCAAAGATAGATAGTGTAGGTCCGAATTCAAAATGAGCTAAAAATTTTATTTGGCCAGAAGCTTTGGCTCAAGTCTCCTTGATAGGAGAGGTTATAGGATCAATCCCTCACTTGAGGGTTTGATCCCACAACCTCTCCTTTTTAAAGGAGGGTGTGTGGCACTTGAGCTAAAGGCTCTTGGTTGCAAAGAATACACATGAATAAGCAAACTAAGGTTCAAATTTCCACTAAGGAAGTGCGAACATTTAATGAGCAACAATTTCTTAAATATGATTATTTCTAATAGAAGGATATCTGTGCCTAACAATATAACTATATACACACAACCAAATTTGTAAACACACTAGTATTTTCTTTTTCAAATTATCCAAATATCCATTGTTTATCAAAGTCATGCCCAGGTTTTAGTAAAAATAGTCAAGATATTTGAAATTTAAATTAAAAAAAAAAATTACTATTAATTTTTTTTCCTATAATTGAATAATATAAGGTAAGTAAAGGGGATGAGAAGCCAAAAATGAACGTAAACCTCCTTATTTCTCTTAATTTCATGCCGGAAGAAAATTGTTTAAACAATTGGAATGAGAAATGAAAAGGATAGACATGCTTTTGAATTAAACTTATTTGGATTTTAAAATTATTAATAAGGAATTTATATTTTTGCTTTATTTTTTATTGTGTTCTTATACTTTCATTTGCTTTATATTAGATTCTTATAGTTTTTTTTTTTTTTTAAAAAAACATAAAAATACCACTTGAACTTCAAAATGCTATTGCCCACTAGAGTAAAATGTTGTTGCTCATAAAAGTAATGAGATTAACAACTCATTTTTATGAAAAATAAATTATTTAAGATTTTAAAGTTCAAGTAGTATTTTATGGATTTTTTTTATGAGCTCCTTAGAGCATTACAAGATTTTTAATTGGGCCCTTGTAGTTTCTTGTTATTTATTCAATAAATTCAAACAATATTATTTTATAAATAGAAAATATAATATTATTATGTATAATATTGTTAATTATTACTTTATAAATACTAATATTCTATAATAAAAAGATAATTTTACTTTAACGTTCTTTTTATGAATTCTTTTAACATTCTTCATTATTTTCTAATTAAACATATATATATATATATATATATCTAATTTTTAATTATAAAATTTGAGTTACAGTAATAATTTTTTAAAAGTAGAATATAATTATAATTAATTAAATAGACTAGTTAATCAAATTACTTATTTTTCGGACTATATAATTATCAATTTAAAATTTTATTAGTAGATTTTATTTTAATATTATTCATTTATTTAATTTTCAACTAAATTAATAAATGAAAATCCAAAAAACGTACAAGGACTTGATTAAAAATCTGGTGAAATAATAATGACCAAATAAAAAGAAAGAAAAATTTCAGCTAAACCCTACAGATGAGATTTTATTTCAATGAACCCAAAAAAAAAAATTGAAACCACCCCTTTGTGTCAAAATAAAATTAAATTTGTGGGTGAAAAGATAATGATACCCTTACTTTATTTATCTTGTGAATTTTATTATTTGTTTTGTCAATAACCAAAATATTTTTAACTCATAGGTTCTTTCAATCCCCTTTATTTATCTTGTAAATATCTTCATTTATCTTGTAGATACCCTTATTTATTTTGTAAATGACAAAAATGTTTTTGTTGACTCTGTTTTTTTAAAAAAAATTATTTATTTGTTTTGTAAATGCCCTTATTTATTTTTTAAAATGGTCTTTTGAACAATAAAGGAAGGACATCGTTGTTTTTTAACCTACAAAACTTAATTTCAATCAACTCCCAGAGGGTATGGTGAAGTTTCATATTGTTTTGGGAATTGATTGAAATAAAGTCTCATCTTTAAGGGCTAATTGAAATTCTCTCCGAAAAGAAATAAACTACAAGGACCGATAAAAAATGGGTGAAAGTATAAAAATATGATAAAGAAAAAAACTATAAGGAATTAATTAAAAATTGCTTAAAATTCTAACAACTTGCAAATTAATTATCCATTTTTTCTTTCATATGCATGTTTTTGAATTGGCATCCGATAAATTTAATCGAATAGTCCGATTGTTAGAATTTTTTTTTTTTTGGTGACAGATTGTTTGATATTTACTCTTAGTTAAATAGTGATTATGAATTACTATTAGTTGGTTTCAATTTAGTCATTAAATTATGAAAATTATTTTCTTTTATTAATTATATAATGGGTAAAGGATTTCTCTAAGAACCTGGAGATAACTTATTTCCGGTGACCCCCAAAACTACGTTGTTTTGGATTAGTGAAGGGTGTTTATGTAATTTTGTAATTTTCATTGCTTCACTTAAAATTACAAACATATCATTCATTAATTCAAAATGACGTAGTTTTAGGGTCACCTGGAGATAACTTATCTGACTTGGAGAAATACTTTTCCCATATATAATATACAAAATGAATTAATAAAATTATTACTTTAAAACTTATAATGTTTGTACAATATTACTTTCTTTTATAAGAATTTAATAATCAAGAATATTATGACTCAAGATGGTATAATTCTACAAGTTATTTTATTATTTGTACTTGTTACAAACCGAGGCCCAATAACGGAAGGGTCAGCAGTGAATACCACATTCTAGCAGATATGCCGTATCTATCGACACTAGTGAATATCCTAACTCCCCTGGGATAACAGGATATTTTCACACCATAACGGCCTAAATACTCACGATAAGGATCACGCAAGATCCGATATATCCTACCTAAGGTACACACTATAAATACAGAGGTCAAACCCTAAGGTACACACGTTCTAACTCAGACCTATTTACATTCAGTATCACTGTGCACTCTCCCACTAAACACAACCCCCATCCCCCTTGGCGAAGAGCCTTCATATTTGTGTACAGTGATCCTCCGCTCTCCTGGATATCTGTCTAGTAGATACTCCGGCAGGGCCATTCGATCCAAGATCAAAGAACTAGCCCATCCGGCTAGACATCTGGGTTCTACACCAGAACATTGGCGCCAACCGTGAGGACGTTAAATTTCGATCCCCGTGACCACCGATGGCTAATACTAGAAGCAGCAGTCGGAACCCTCAGCCTGGAAATCTACAACAGGCTGAGGCTAATCAACACCATCAAGCTCAAGAGCAGTCGGACGATATCCCGGAGGGAAACGTTTCTGACACGGCGTCCTCCCCTCCTGTTGTCCACAAAACTCATGACGTAGAGGCAACAGAGATCTCGACTCCAAATCCAGACGTCATCCTCCTGCAGAAAACGCAGGAGTCAATGCTGAGGCGAATGGAGAACAATGAAAAGCGTAATAATCTCCAGCGCCAGGAAGATCTGAGGGTAATACAACAGATGATGGAGGAACGATTTAAGAAGTTCGAGGCGTTCGTTAAGAGAAGGGGCCGTGAAGACCCACAAGGAAGGAAGGAAAGGATGACACAAGATACCAGTAGTCCATCTCATAGTGGAGGACCAAAACTACGACTTTGAAAAAGCTGTGCCTGGAACGGATCTCGGAACCTGAAGACCAAGATACGGAGAGAATAGCCTGGCCTTGGGGCTCCCAAAGAGAGTATAAAAATGAAGTACTTGACCGATCTCAACCGAAGCCTTTTCTTTGAGGAAATTGCAAGTGCGCCGCATCAAAAGAATTTAGATTTGATGCACCTCCCGAAGTATGATGGGATCCATGACCCACGCGCTCACCTCGACACGTTCGAGCTACTCATGTTTGTTTGACTGATTAAGGGCCCAATCATCTCACGCCTTTTTGTAGTAACGTTAACCGGACCGGCTCAGAAGTGGCTCCATACCCTGCCTACCAATTCGGTGCATAATTTTGAAGACCTCGGACGCAAATTGGAATTGAATTTCACAACTAGTAAGAAGCAACTGAAGTCCCAATTCACTCTGAGCAAAATCAAACAGAAAAGGGGGAGACGCTCCAAAAATATCTAGATCGATTCAAAGAGGTAGCTTTACAGGTACGCTCACTCCCAGAAGATGTTCACATACACCGTCTTTACGGTGTCCGACCTTCTCCGGTGGTCATCACGTATGGAATCCTCTCCATGTTTTTCCTTAGCTCTTGTGTCTTGGGACACGTATGGCTTTGGAAAGATGAATTCCATGATTGACGGAAGAAAACCCTTCGACCCATCCATGCTAAAAACCGCTTTAGCATCTTATCTATGTACGTAGATTGGGATAACCCTAGCAACCTTTTAGATCTATCTCTATAGATCTTAATACCAAGTATATAGGTCGCTTTCTCCCAAATCCTTCATGGTGAAGTTTTCGACAACCAAATTTTTAGTAGAGAATGTCATTTCCAATAAGCAATATGTCATCCACATATAGCACAAGGAAAACAACATTACTCCCACTAACCTTCTTGTAAACACATGGTTCATCTTCATTCTTTATAAAGCCATAACTTTTAACAACTTCATCAAAAAACTAAGATTCCAACTCCTGGAGCTTGCTTAAGCCCATATATTGATTTAAAGTTTGCATATCACTTTCTTGGCCTTTAGATTCAAAACCTTCGGAGTTGTGTCATATACACTTCCTCCTTCAAAAACCATTTAAGAAGGCGGTTTGACATCCACCCTTTCATAATCATAATATGCACATTCTAGCTAGCATGATCCTAATAGATTTGATCATAGCAACAGCTAAAGAAAAAAGTTTCATCGTAGTCAATACCTTGCCTTTGGCATAACCTTTACAACCAACCTAGCTTTATAGGTTTGAATGTTGCCGTGGCGTGATCTTCTTTTTGAAGACCACTTACACCAATAGGAACTATTCCTCGTGGTGGAACCAAGGTCCATACCTTGTTTTCATGCATCGAATCTATTTCAGATTCCATGGCTTTACGCCATTTCGAGAGTCAACATCCTGGATCGCCGGTGTAGGAAGTAGGTTCGTCATCTTCAACGGTTTGTTGATTCTCAACCACAAAACCATACCTCTCGGTTGATGACTTATCCTAGATGTCCTACGGGGTTGGGTGTCTACTACCTCTAATTGAGGCATCGCCCGATTAACAGAACTCGGGTTTTGTTATCTGTTCTTGTAGGTCTTGAACTTCTTCAAGTTCTACTTTACTCCACTATCTCGAGAAAAGTAAATCCTCCTCAAGAAATATAGCATTCTTGGATACAAACACTTTGTAATCCTCGGGACGGTAAAAGTAGTATCCCTTAGTTCCCTTGGGATATCCTACAAAATAGCACAAAGTGCTCTTAGCCCCTAATTTATCGATGTTAGGGTCTTGACATAAGCCTGACAACCCCACACCTCGAGATAACTCAAGTTGGGTTTCCGACCCTTCCATATCTCATACGGAGTAGTACGAATGCATTTTGATGGAACCTATTAAGAAGGTATATTGTCAGTATCTAAGGCGAATCCCCAAAAAATCGATTTTGGGAGCTTCGTACTACTTCGTCATAGACCGTACCATATCAAGTAGGTTCGGTTTCTCCTTTCATCAACCGTGAAAGAATCCCATTCTCTCTTAAATAATCCCGAAACTCCAGATATTCGCCACCTCGATCAGATCGAAGTGTTTTTAATCATCTTGCCAAGTTGTTTCTCTACTTCATTCCTGAACTCTTTGAACTTTTCAAAGGCCTCGATTTGTGTTTCATAAGATACACATATCCGAATCTTGACTTATCATCATAAAGGTGATAAAGTAGGAATATCCTCCTCTAGCTTGTGTAGACATGGGCCCACAAACATCGAATGAATAAGTTCCAACAACTCATTGGCTCTATGACTCACAAGCTTTTCAAGCTTGGTCTTCATCTTTCGGTAAACAAGATTCACAAGGCCCATAGGATTCTAAATCCATGGAATCTAGATATCCGTCTTGATGGAGTTTAGACAATCTTGTCTCATTAATGTGTCCCAACCTACATAAAGATATGATCGATTATTTAATCTTGGTTTCTTATTAACTTGAGCGTTAAGAATTTCACTATTCGATTCTAAATCCAAAACATATAACCCATTCACTCTTGATGCGCAAGCATAAACAAGATCATTCATAATGATAGAAAACTTGCCATCTTTTATTATAAAGTGAAAACCAGATTGTTCCAAACCGGAAATAGATATTATGTTTGAAATAGAAGGGACATAAAAACAATTATTCAAGTGCAATACAAGGCCCATAGGCAATACAAGGTCTACATCTCCTCACAAATGCAAAGCAACTCTTGCTCCATTCCCGACACGAGATTCACCTCGTTCTTGTTCAACTTTCTAGGATTCTTTAGTACCGCAACAAATTGCGGATATGAGAACCACAACCGTATCTAATACCCATGAAGCTGAATCAACACTTGAAAAATTAATTTCTATAGTGAACATACCGGAAACATCACCATGCTTCTTTCCCTTGAGGCTACCAAGGTACAATGGGCGGTTCTTCCAATGTCCTTCTTTTTGACAATGGAAGCATACGGCTGACTTTGTCATTTGATTTCCCTTTTACCTTTCCCTTACCCTTCTTTTTCTTGGGCTTTCCTTTGGGTTTGAACTTGTGCACGGACTTGCCTTGCCCTTAGAAGACCCATCAATCGAAGAGCTTAGGTCCTTGTTCTTTTTAATGGCACCCTCGGCGGTGGTCGGTAGATTCAACAATTCGGGGAAGTGTTGATTCCACCTTATTCATATAATAATTAACCACAAACCCATTAAATGAAAGTGGCAAAGACTGAAGACCAAGTCAATACTCGGCTCATTATCCATGATAAAACCAGAGAAGCAAGCTTCTCTATAAGTCCAATCATTTTGAGAACATGTGGTCCAACCGCCATGCCCTCGGCACAAACAGTTCTTTCGAGGTCTCAAAGCGCTCGATCTCCCTTTCGCTTATCATAAAGCTCTTGCAGAGATGCAAAGATTATAGAGGAGCATCCATATGCTCGTCTTTGGCCGAAGCTCAAACGGTATAAACATTGTCGGCTTGGTGTTGTTTATGGTCTCCCGATCAACCGATCACATCATAGATGGGTTGGATCCCTCGTCTCGGTTGGCTAAGAATATTTTTAAGAACCAAGTCTACACTCTCATCGAATTTCATACCCAAGCAAAGTAGTACTTGGACGTAGAACATATGGAGATCGCCAATGCTGTTGGAACCAAGAAGCGAGGAAATATGTCACCCGAGGATAAGGATCAACCCGGTAAACCAAAGGGAGAGGCTCTTCACCGCACACGGAACCGAGATGGCCGAACTCAAGGAGGAAGACTTGAAGCAAAAACAAGGTATGAAAGATACACCCCCCTGAATGCCCCTCGTTCCCAGATTTGGAAGGAGGTAGCCCAGACCGAGATGAAAAGAGCCGACAGGCCCCGGCCTCCCCGAATTCGACCCACAACTGATCAATCCAAGTTTTGTGCGTTTCATGATGGACCGGGCACACTACGGATCAGTGTTATGAACTTCGAGACACCATTGAGAGGTTCATCAGAGAGGGAAAATTGCGCCAATACGTGATACAAACCCAGGGGCATAAAAATAACAAACGCAAGAAAGGAGGTCGTAGTAGAAGCTCGACCACCAACCATAAGAGAGACGAGAAGCGTCGAAAGTCGGCCAACGAGGAAGACGAGTTCCCAGAAGCCCAGTTCCACTGCAACGTTGTCAGCAGAGGCTTCGGTGGGGGAGGAGATACCATAAGCCAGCGCAAGAAATACCTGAGAGAAGTCCTCTCCGTTAGGGATCTCCCAAAGTTCAAAGACAACGCAACCAAACTGACGCCACCGCCATTAGTCTTTACTAATGAAGAACTAAAAGATGTAGTGTCGGGACATCAGGATGGCTTGGTTATCACGGCAACCCTGGCACGTCTTAGGGTTAAAAGGGTTTTTGTTGATGCGGGGAGCTCGCGGATATCATCACCGGGATGCCTTCAACGGGATGAAGATGGATGTAGAAGATCTGAAACCGTGCAAAACGAACCTCATAGGGTTAAACGGGGAAGGATATATCGACCTAAGACTAACATTAGGAACCAAAGAGGCTTTCAAATCAGAAATGGTAAGGTTCATAGTAGCCGACTTCCCTTCCCCATATAATATCATATTGGGCAGACCGACTATCCATAATTGGGACATGCTAGTATCTACGAAGCATCAGAAGTTGAAGATGGTGAACAACAAGAATAAGGTGGTCGTGGTTAATAGAGATCAGAAGGAGTCCCAACAGTGTTATTTCGAGATGGTCCGGGAGGGAGAAGGCGGACCATCATCATCACCTCGGATTCGCAGGGGTGAATGATTCTTGGATTCAGGAAAAAGCAGGAAGTCCGGATGTCTAGTAAGCATGGTAGAGCTTGACTTCAGGGACGAGCCCGAGATTCCACGTCCAGAACCAGAGGGCGAGTTGGAAGAATTAATCCTCGGAAGGAATCCCTCAAAAACTACGAAGATTGGGGGAGCGATGAATCCGGGTTTGAAAACTAGGTTGATTGAGTTCCTGAAACAGAACTAGGATGTATTCGCATGGATGTCATCCGAGATACCAGGGATTGACCCTAACTTTTGCTGCCACAAGCTGGCTATCCAGCTGGGGTCGACACTAGTGGCGCAGAAAAAGAGAAATATTGGAGCTGATAGACAGAAGGCTTTGGAGCAGCACATCGAGGAATTATTGACAGTTGGGTTCATCAGAGAAATACAATATACTACGTGGCTCTCCAACGTGGTTATGGTAAAAAAGCCAAATGGAAAATGGAGGGTATGCACAGATTATACCAACTTAAACAAAGCCTGCCCGAAAGACTCATACCCGATGCCAAACATCGACAAGTTGGTCGACAACTCGTCAGGTTTTCAATTGTTGTCCTTCATGGACGCCTACTCTAGTTATAATCAAATCCCCATGCACCCGGACGATCAGGAGAAGACGGCCTTCATAACCGACAAGGCCAACTACTGCTACAACGTGATGCCTTTCGGGTTAAAAAACACCGGGGCCACCTATCAACGGATGATGAACATGGTTTTCGCTGACCAGATCGGACAAAACATCAAGGTTTACATTGATGATATGATCGTGAAAACTAAAGACCCGGAGGACCATATCCGGGATTTGGAGCAAACGTTTGACAAGTTGAGAAGATTTCAGATTCGTTTGAACCCGGCCAAATGTGCATTTAGAGTCCCAGCTGGAAAATTTTTGGGTTTTATGTTGACAAACCGTGGAATCGAAGCCAATCCTGATAAATACAAGGCCGTCCTTGACATACAGGCCCCGAGGACGAAGAAGGAAGTCCAGCAGCTGACCGGCCGCTTGGCCGCGCTTACCAGGTTTTTACCAAGGTCGGCTGAGAACGCGCTCCTATTCTTCAGATTGCTAAAGAAGGAAACGCGGGGAGGATGGAACATGGATTGCGAGGCAACTTTTGAAAAACTTAAACTCTGTCTAGCGACCCCACTAGTCCTGTCAAAGCCTGATCCGGGTGAGTCATTATTCTTATATCTGTCAGTTGGAGAAGAAGCAGTAAGTGCGGCCCTGGTGAGAGAAACCGACATTGGCCAGGCACCAATTTATTTCGTTAGTAAGGCATTACAGAGCTCGGAACTACGATACCAAAAGCTTGAAAAAGTGGCGTTCGCCCTACTTATCTCGGCAAGAAGGCTTCGACCTTACTTCCAGGGACATTGAATAGTGGTCCGAACTAGCCAACCGCTCCGACAAATATTACACAAACCGGACCTGGTAGGAAGAATGACCAGCTGGGTCATCGAGTTGTCCAAGTTCGACATCACCTACGAAGCCCGGCATGCAATCAAATCGCAAGCATTGGCGGATTTTATAAGGGAACTCACCTCGACAGATAGGACCGACGCAACTCAAGACAAAACGTGGAAGGTTTATGTTGATGGTTCCTTGAATGCAAAGGGTAGTGGAGCAGGAATCATTGTCGAAAGCCTGGAGGGTGTTGCCATTGAACATTCCCTTCAACTAAAGTTCCCAACCTCAAATAACCAAGCTGAATACGAAGCCTTACTTTCCGGATTATTGCAGGCTAAAGAACACGAAGCACACAGAGTAAGGGTTTTCACCGACTCGTAGCTCGTAACAGCACAGATTGAGGGCACTTATCAGACAAAAGGTCCTTTGTTGGCCAAGTATCTCAATAAGGAAAATGAAGTGATCTCCGGCTTCAAAGAGGTGATCGTCACCCACATCCCAAGAGAAGAAAATACCAGAGCCGACATCCTTTCCAAGCTTGCCGATACCAAAGGCCCGGAAACCACCCGGACCGTCATCCAAAGAAAACTTAACGAGCCGAGCTGCATCATGACTATCTCGGCGGCGACAGATTGGAGAAAACCGATTGAGGATTATCTAGAAAGAGGTATTGTTCCGACTAACTCAACCGATGCAAAGAAACTGATCCGAGAAGTCGCAATCTATATGATGATTGATGATCAGCTATATCGAAAAAGTTTGCACTCTCGATGCTTGGGTTCATCCGAGGCAAAGTATGTGTTGGCTGAGATACATAAAGGAGTCAACGGCCACCACATGGAGGGCAAAGCTTTGGCTAGGAAAGCTCTGCGTGCCGGCTATTACTGGCCAACCATGATGGTAGATGCGAAGGGATCCGTCAAAAGATGTGATAATTGCCAGAAACACGCCAAGATCATTTGGCCCCCGCCATCGGAGTTAAAAGGCATCTCGGCCCCTTGGCCCTTTTACAAATAGGGTATGGATCTCCTTGGGCCATTCAAAGTAGCTCCCGGGCAGTTCAGATGGCTCATTGTGGCGGTAGACTATTTTACTAAGTGGATTAAAGCCGAGCCCTTAACTACTATAACCTCGGCTCGCATACAAAGGTTCTTTCGTCATAACATTGTCTCTCGTTTTGGAATCCCAGCCGAAATAGTCACAAACAATGGGACCCAGTTTATAGACAAAGGGTTCCAGGATATGATGTCGGACCTTGACGTTAAGCAGCACTTCGCCTCAGTCGAGCATCCACAATCAAATGGCTAGGCCGAAGTGGCCAACAAAGTCGTCCTAGACGGCTTAAAGAAGCGGATGCAAGACGTAGAGTCCAACTGGGTCGAACAACTCTACAGTGTACTGTGGGGGTATAGGACCAGCGTGCAGACTTCAACCCAGGAAACCCCTTTCCGATTGACCTATGGATGCGAGGCGATGATCCCGGTTGAGATAGGACAACCGTCGTGGAGAAAGGTAAAAGCTCTTCAAGACGGAGGGGAGTCGAACGGAGACACTTTAAGGACAGAGCTTGACTTGATAGACAAGATCAGAATCACGACACATTGCAAGGAACTAGCCGCCAAACAACTCATTGCGGAAAAATATAATCGGAAGGTTAGACCCCGTTCTTTCAACAAGGGCAACCTAGTACTTCGACGCGCAGATGTTGGGAATAAAAACGCCAGAGATGGCAAGCTAGCAGCAAATTGGGAAGGTCCCTATCGGGTTAAAGAGAAGCTGGAAAATGGAGCGTATACACTAGGAGACCCTAGGAAGGAAGCCCATCAAAAGAACTTGGAACGCCAACAAGTTAAGGATCTACTATAGCTAGACCTCGCCTCGGCACTCATACAACCTCAGACACCCTATGTTTGAGCTGGGTTATTTTCTTAATTTCAGTAATTTAGATTTCAATTATTCCCATTTATTATTTTAAAGCTTTCATCATGTGACATTATGAGCTCCTGGGAGCGAATTTTCGTTTTAATGAAGAAATCCTCAGGAGAAGTTCACAAATACGCCCTACTGATAACTTAAGGGCCCGTTTGGTTCAGGGAACATTTAAGGAGGGAAAGGAACTTAAAGAAGGGAAAGGAATGGAAGGGAAGACTGAGAGAGAACTTTAAAAAGTTGAGCTTTTTGGTAGACATAGGAATATAAGTAAGTTGAGGGAAGATAAATTGTTTGGTAAGAATAATTGGGTGTTGGTTAAGTGGGAAAGTTAGGTAAAATTCTCTTAATGGCCCCCAAGAAAAAAAAGCCAGAGAACGTTTTTTTTGTTCTTCTTGAAATTTGTACAAAAACAGAGGCAAATCGAATCGCGTCTTCGAGGAGAAAGGGAATTGGTGGATTTCGGAAGGATTTCCAGGAGAAGGATAGAAAGGGAAAGGAACCTAGATTGCATTAAGAAAACATATGAATGTTCATAATCAAGCGCAAGAATCCGACAATACCAATTGAAAACATTACTGTGTTTCATAAAATGAAATTTTTAAGATACACATATGCTAAACAACTGCAGGTGACGATACATGAACATTAACTTCATTCTCAAATTCACTATTCACACTACTCTCTTTAGCTCTGTTTTACATTTTACATGGACAAGGTTCAATAATTTGATCATATCTCTCAAACCATAGATCCGATTGTGGTGAAACTTTTTTCATATGAAATTAGACTCCCAATGCGTCACATAGACACCAAAAGCAAGTTCAAAGGAGTTTAGACGAAAGAGATATGGATTTCGGAAGTTGACCCTAGAATTCTCGCGTCATATCAGACATAAGTTCAATAACATGGTGACTTGGTTCGAACAAAGTTGACAAGTTCGAACAAAATTAACAAGTTTGAACGTAACATTCACCTAAAAGAGTCTGAGTTCGAACGCATAAACTGACAGTAGCTGAAACTGTGCTGCAATTAATTTCAGCATATTGGAGAAGAAGGCTGAGGAATGAAAATAAGTATAGAAACTGAAAGTGGTGAAACTAAGAAAGATGGATTACTGCTTTTGCAACTTTCGCTAATACTTAAATCTTCTTTCATAGTTTCACTGTTCACGTCAATCATTCTTTGCTAACTCTTTCTCTGTGATTTCTTCATTCTTCAGACCACTGTGAGAGAGTTTATTTGAACCAGACCACCGGCAACCTTCTTGCATCTCTGACGAGCCACCATTGCTTTCCTCCATATTGTCATCGTTGGAAATGAGAAGGCTAAAGAGCTCGAGTCGTAACTACATCTTTGGAGGGAGAGCGATTTGGGGACGAAGAACCGAGCTTGAAGAAGCTACGAGAGACCACCTTTAGAGGGGCTTTTATGTCCCATTAATTCACTCTCCCGGGAAGATTTTGAAATCCCGCCAGTTTTGGAGGGATTTCAATTTCCTACGTTTGTGGGAAGATGAAGCCAGGTAGGAACTTGGTTTGACGGGAAGTTGGGCACCAAACGTGTTTTACCCATGGGAACTCTATTATGTTCCCAGGAACTCCTATGAGTTTCGTGTACCAAACGGGACCTAAGTTTACACCGAGGTCCTTAAACCCGGTCTCAATTAAAACCGATCTAGATGGATGACACTAGGGCCGATGTGCCCAGGTTACGAGCAATGTGAAGTCGCCTTTATAGGTCTTTGCAAAATTGACGCGTCAAAGCTCGCTTCTAGATAAGAAGATGAATTGTCATTCCGACCCTGATCAGGTCAAAATGTTTAAAGCGTCGCGTTGCGGACACCATGGCTGAAACATGAGACAGTTTTCCCTAATCCTGGTGATGAACCCGGACAACGGAACCGGAACTTGGTAGTGCGGTTAAAATTAAAACTCTTCGCAGTTAAAAGAGAAAACCCTACCACAGATTCCCAGACGTCAAGTCTGGAAGAAAATGCAGTTCTGCATTATTAAAGACCCTGACCCGGTCATGAAATATTTAAACTTACCTTAGAATTAAAAAACAGTATAGCAATATATTAATAAGGTAGTTAAAAATTGTTCATACAACCAGCACACACGTCGGAAAAATACAAAGTCAAAAAAGGGGCACAGGCGCCTAAAAGGAGGAACTACTAATGAGAACCACCTCAGCCTTTCAGGTGTCGGACGCAGTTGGTTCTCATGCCCCATTCCATCTTCAGGAGGAGCGTCCGGCAAGACCTCTACTTCCCCTTCCCCTCCTTGTCCAGAGCCGTTAAGCTCCGACACTGAAGCATAACGTATGCACGATAATGGCATTTGCTGAGATCCAGCATCACATCAGGATTCCAATGTTGGATCTGGGCCAAGGTCATGTTAAAGGCATCCTTGGCGGTCGCCGCCACGGTCGCTAAGCAGTTGGCATGGGCCTTCTTAGTTTCTTCAAGCTCGGCCTTGGCCTCACTCGGCCAACCTCCCTCGCTGAGCCTACACCGTCTTCAACGAATCCATGCATTGGGAATGGGCAGTCTGCATGGTAAGGAGCTCGGAGCTCGTCTTTGCCAGAACATCCTTGGTGGACTTCAGCTCCTCAGCAGTTTTTTCAGCCGACTCCCGGACGGCGATCAGCTCTTCCTACAGTTTCTTCTTAGTCGCCACGGCTAGATCTTTCTCCGACTCCAACCGCCGTTTCTCCCCCGAGATCCCCACTACTTGATGCTTGAGATGAAGCATGGATTGCACCAAACCGACCCCCCTCAACAGATGATCCTGCACAGAATGAACTAAGCGCTCATTGGCCTCCGTCAGGGGGATTGTAGTATCGAGAAACTGGCGGGGGGATAGGCGACACTGAGCTCTTCGATTACCCCCTTTTCCCAAGCATAGCTGCGCGGCAGCTTAAAAGGAGGAGGAGGAGGAGGAGAAGGCGGAGCCAGCTTGGCCTAAGAACAAGGTTGAGTCTCCTCAACCATAGCCTCTTTATGGCGCTGAAGAATTCGCCCAGCTGAAGGAGACGAGGCGGGGTCGCCTTGGGACGAGGTCCGAGACTTCTTGGACACCGGTGCTTGAGACACTGCTCTTACCCGTTCCCTGACCGGCCTCAGCAGAGGCACGTTTCCGAGACTCCCTCCGCGGAGGAGCCCCCTCGCCGGGATTCACGTGAGCCAGGTTGGGGGGCAACAATGCCATTGCTTGAGCTGCAAAAAACAATACGGATTAGAGAAGAGGATCAGATAAATGAATGCTGGAATATCATAAGGAGTAAATTAGACACAAAGAGGGAGAATGTACGCTGGGTCGAACCAATCTCGGCAATAGAATGGGAAAGTATCCAAGCAACGATCTTCATGTTGGAAATTATGCCCTAGGGGCAAGTCATTCTCTATTTAGTTATCATTTCATTTGCATGTTTATAGTGATAGCTTATCCTTAGATATATCTTATAGATTATCCTAAATGTCTCTGGTTGGTCATCTACGTGGGAGCGAAGATGAAATAAGACCAGTATGACTTTGATGAGTATGGAGATATGAGTCAAAGTCATAGGCACTTGTAAGAGTACAAGGTGATGGACTGACCCACTATGAGAAAGCTGCATGGATTTTGTCATAAGCTTATCTCATGTATAACCGCGTCACAACGCCCTATGACCTGAGATCATCATGGATTCCTTCATGATGAGTCGTTGTCTTTGACCTAGTCAAAAGTCACCTTTGACCGGGTGATGATAAAGGCTATGATCGGGATCATTGGTTTTCATGCAGAGGAATGTGAATGGTCAAGATGGAATTTGTCCCTCACATTTGTAGAGAGATAATATTGGGCCCCTCGATGAGTGAGTCTAAGAAATTTATGGCCATACTACGATGGAAAGGAGTTTCCATTTCAATTATTAGACTACTCGAGAATCGAGAAAGTAATGGTCAAGAACATGAAGTTGACATTATCCATGCCTCATCCTTGACCAAATTATCGCGTGACAAAAGGGACGTGACATGGTTGTACGATAGGTTGCATCGTATCATCGATCCCCATATGAATTGGGTAGTCGCAATGTCTTGCTAGAGGCCGCTTGCGATTTGTGGGCTGGTACAGTATTGGCCCAATTTGCCAATCTCATGTGGGCTCAGGTCACACACAAGAATAGCCCAACACTAGCAATAGTGTCCGGATTCATTGAATCTTAGATATGTCTATGATTTAATAAATACGTATTTATTCTAGGATGAATATATATATATATATATATATGTTAATTCGAAATTGAATAATAATGATATTATTTAATAATGATATCATTATATAATATTTGTTTTCTATTTAATTTATTTGATAAATTAAATATTTAAAACAAATAGAGATATGGTATCTTAGATTTAATTCATGGAGATCAATTAAATCTGTAGGCTCATAATTCGAATTAAATATATTTGATTAGATCTGTTGGATAGATTTTAATTAATGCATTGATTTAATTTAGATTCGAATTCAACAATTAATTAAGATTAATGTTGAATATTTTAATACGACTCATTAAGATTTTAGAAACTTTATAAAAGGATGGTGATCTAGTTGTATTAGAGAGCTGAAATTGAATTGAGAGAGCCACCAAAAGAATAACCTAGAGAAAAACGTGAGACACAAAGGAAGAGGGTGCTAGCACGCTACCGCTCGTGTTCGAAGGCTGTTCGTGTGGATACCGGTAGAGGGAGGAGACTCGAAAAGTCTGCTTCTGTTTGATCAAACGCGATGGCACCACGTTCAAGACGTACGATGGCCGAAACGCATCAAGAAGGAGATGTGCACTAGACCGGATCGAACGCAACTCTCAATCCTACGCATAGGTACGGTTTTCTAACGAACCTTGATTTAAACACCGTTGATAGATCCTCTTCTTTGGGATTCGTAAAAGTTTTATAATTCCGCTGCGTGTACGGATCCCAACACTTCACACCGTGCTCCTTAACGTAAGTTACCAGCTGAGACACCGAGAAGACATCCTTGGCTGGAAGATCGTCCCCATCTACTTGGTAACTGGAGGAATCCTTGTTGTGATGATCCTTGGTCCAGTACAAAGGGAATTTCCACTCCACGTCTTTGGATTCGGGCCCATGGAGGAACAGAGGTTGCTGCCTAGAAATAGCAACAACCTTGAAGAAACTAGTCTTGAAATATTTAAAGGAATCAGAAAAAGTATAAAAAAGTTTGCGGCCAGGAACACCCCGGAGGGATGTCAAACCCTTCAATTCCTCATTATTTTTGTCGGATCGAGGTGTGAAGGGACAGAAGAAATAAAAGAATATGGACAATTTGCTGGGAATGGGCTGCGTGAGGGATTCACAAAGGCACTCGAAGGCCAAAATGAAGCCCCACCCATTAGGATGGAGCTGAGAAGGAGCTAGGCGAAGGTAACTCAAAATAGCCATTTGGAACTCGGTAAACGGGAAGCGAATAACAAGCCGGGTGGCGAAATCTCTATAGAAAAAGAAAAAAGAGGGATTGGTTCCTTTTCGGACGGCACAAACGGGCTCTCCCTCCGATGGCGGAGACAGTACACAATGCAAAGTCTCTCCCAACTCTAGTCTCGCGACATCGGATTGCAACATTAGGGATTGAGTCGTTAGTATCCCATGAGCAACCCAATGGTACTTCGCTAAGAGACCCTGGGGGGACTGGCAGAATCTGATTCCCCAGTTACAGAAGGGGTCTTATCAGGCGAAGGGGGTGACTCCATTTAGACCTAAAAACAAACAGAAAAGAGATAAAGATAAGTAAGTAAAGGGTATACCTGACGCATGCATGTTAACGTTAGAAGGAACCGCTGGAGACCTATGTCAACAAGAACCTAGAATTTGGTTGGCAAGAGAATCTTGACCAAGCCCAATGTAGTGGGAGTTGGAAGCAATGCAATCCCAACAGGGGCCGAGATATCCTTCGGGATAGGGGTCCGACCTCGCCCGAGGGGGAGTCTGGTAAAAATTAATAGGTGAAGCCGAGATGGCTCTGGAATCCTCCTGAACCCCAAAACGAGGAAAACCGGCGGCAAATCCCGCGTTAGAAAACTGGGCAAAAGCAGATGATGACCCTTCAACGCTCCTCTCACCGGACCCACCACGGAGCAAGGCAGCCAGCCTTTGCTCCTCAGAAAGGGAAGAGCCAAACAACCAATAGCTGGTCGTAGGATAACGCGCACGAAGGGCTTCTTTTTCTTCTAAAGTTGCGTTTTGACTAGAGGAAGGCAAATGGTTAAACCTATCCATTACCACCAGAAAAGGGAACCTAGAAAGGAAGAAGACAAGTTTGGTAAGGAGGGGGGAACCAAATAGGAAGGAGACAGGGGACACTCCCACACACAAATGTAGGTGACGATAAACGAGAAAAAACCCGAACTCAACCGACGTTCGGCACTCCTTCCTACTAAATACTTTCCCCGAAGAACCCATGAACAAAAATGACCGGATCGCGGGCGCGTAAACGAGAAACCGAGAAAAAAAGAGGAGTTATGGGTATACCTGAGTTAGCGGAAGGGAAGAAGATGATCAGAGGGTTGCACAAAGAGGGTCGCAGCGGAGTAGAAACAGAGTTTTCTCTAAGACAAAGGGAATGCAGTCGTGAAGAAGAAGAGTATGAAAAATGGAGGGAAATGCAAATAATAGACATGTATATCCCTCCGAAAGTTGTAACACCGAAGAGTCAGGGGTAAAAAAGACAAATCCGCCCTAAAAAGAGGGGGGCAGCGTGACGTTACGTGACATGCACATTAAATGCGCACGAAAATCACTGACGGCTAGGTGCAGCGGTTGAAACCCCTTGCCAACCCGAGAAGGCCAGGTGTCAGGGGGCAATGATGGCAACCTCAGAGGGACCCAGATTTTGAAGGCAGACGGGATGCTTGACATTTCTTCGGATAACCGAGCCCAGTAAAAGAAGTAACTCGGTCCCATAGACTTCTTAGCATTACGTCGGATAAAAGCGAATGAGTCCCACGACCAAAATCCGCATTATACCAGGTGATGACATAAAGAACCCGGATGCGTAAACACCAGGCGATGACATAAGGACCTCGGCACAACCACTCCGGATAACTGGTGTAGTGCGGCCAACTACATCCCGGCAGTCCAAAAACTTGAACTACCGGGCTGGGGGCAACTGTTATGGACCTGCGCGAGGCCCAATAACGGAAGGGCCCAATAGTGAATACCACATCCTAGCAGATATGCCGTATCTATCGACACTAGTGAATATCCTAACTCCCTCGGGATAATATGATATCTTCACACCATAACGGCCTAAATACTCACGATAAGGATCACGCAAGATCTGATATATCCTACCTAAGGTACACTCTATAAATACAGAGGTCAAACACTAAGGTATACACGTTCTAACTCAGACCTATTTACATTCAGTATCACTGTGCACTCTCCCACTAAACACAACCCCCATCCCCTTTGGCGAATAGCCTTCATATTTGTACGATGATCATTCCGCTTCTCCGGATATCTATCTAGTAGATCTTTCCGTGAAATGCCATTCGATCCAAGATCAAAGACTAAATTTCGGTTGAGACATCCTGTTCTACACCAGAACAATACTTTAAATAAATAAAAATAACTATAGGACATCACCGGGTAATGCAGACTTAAAAAACAGAAAATTAAATTAAACAAAACTCAGTGAAAATATTTTTAAAGAAATATTCATTTATCATTTCTTATACTTTCACTTGATTTTTGATAAGTTTTTATTTTCCCCCCATTTTTATAGCTAATAGTCCTTAAATGTTTTTCTTAAAAAATAAAATGTTGGAATAAAATTTATTTATTATTAATATAATAAAAATATTATTATCATATATAATCATATCTTTGCATCTATTATGAGCAATATGATAGATTTTATTTAGATGCGTGTGAGAAAATAATTTAGGTGTATATTGACTCCGTAATTATCTACTAATCACTGCTCTTATAAATTAATAAATTATGGGTATAAAAATCAATATTCATGATTGATGAAGCCATAAAGATTCGATTAAATTTTTTTATTAGAACTTAACTAAAAATGAGATAAAATTTCAAGACTTATAATTGTTCCATGTATAACTCCCATTCGTGAAGTCAAAGGTTGTCTCATAACATAACATCTCTTATGACGAATGAGTTTATCAGTCTAACTTTTTTTTTATCTTTTCCCGGGAAACTTGTTCATGAGGTCGCAACTTTGATGAATAATCAGAAGTAAGAATCTTTGCGAAGAAGCTCTCTCTCGTGATCATCCATGGAAGTCGCAAAGCAGCTAGTAAAGACGACGACCCCGAAACTTAAGCTAGCGGCTCTTCTGTGGCTCGAGGGTTTCAAAGAGGCTTGTTGTTTTCATCGCGCTGTAATTCTCTGCTTAAGGTCCTTCTCTTTCTCATCCTTCCTCTTTTGTATTCATCTACGTTCTGTTTGGTTTCCCAGAAACCCCTGGCAAACAGCTACGTTGGCTAATTTGTTATCTGTTGTGAGTTTCTGTGATATTTTCAATTTGATTTATGCTGCAAAATCCATGTCATTATAAAATTGAGGATACAAATTTGATATTGGGGTTCTCAAATTGGGTTATCTCCTGTCTTTGCTTTCTATATAGTCAAACAGAGCTCTGATCGGATAATGTTTATCTCTTTTCTTCTTTTGCTTCTAAATTTCTGGCATAGGTCTCGAAAGCTTTTGGTTCGGACCGGACAGTGCTTTCTCTTAAATGGTTTTATTTTCTTAGGAAGGTAATTTCTCTTTGTGAAGCATATTTTCTGTTTTCATAATGTATATCCAAATTTAGTTCTAGTAAACCTGTTAGTGATATGCCTGATGAGCTTATTCCAATCTTGCTAATTATTTTGGTGATTCTGGAAAGACTTAGTAATTTAACTATATAGAATTGAGCTTTTACATCCTAAGTGAAAATCTACTGTCATTCAAGCTGCAAGTCGCATTTTACCTTTTTGCAATGCTAATGTTATTAAATTAGAGTAATTTAGGTTCTAAGCATTTGTAAGGGAAAAAGGGCGAGTCCATTTGACTTAGGATGGTGATGTTCCTCCTCTGTTCTATTTTAAAATAACGTGGAGGGTCTGGCTTCCATAAATTAGATGAAAGCTTAATTTACATGATAACTGATATATTTCTAGGTACTAAATATGTATAAACTTTATATTAAAATAGTTTGAAGATGGCTGGAACTTCAAAGGAATCAGTTTACATTTACATAATTGTATTCATTGGATAACTGGGTGAGTGTGGTCATCAACTAAGTGTTGTTGAGAACACCAAGTGACTGCAATAGGAATTCTTATGTCTTCTGTTTATTTCTGCCTTGTGATTTCAAGTGTGTTTTTTGTAAAGAGCAGTTAGATTCCTGCATTTGGAAGAACTTGCTACCCACCTAGCTGGTCTCCATGAAACATTTGGTGTAGTTCCTTTCTGATATTTTCTTTTTCCCACTTCTAATAAGTGAACAGTAGTCATGAGGGAGGTATCAATGATAATTATGAGAAAATTGAAGTTTCAAATTCTATGAATAAAAAAGCATGATAGGTGGTTTTTATTAACATGAGGCATTGTAGGACTGTTAAATTGATGAAGTCCAATTTTTACTATTAATGATGTTCTGTCATACAATCCTTTTGTTTCCTGGTTATCACTTGTTGGTTAATGCCTACTTATTTTAGAGGTCAATGGATTATACAGTCTTGTATGTATATTCTATTGAATAATTTGTACATCTTCAAATCTCTGTACAGTTTATTCGTCCTGAACTCAGTTGTCATCCCGACATTGCAGTGGATATTACCTGATCAATGCTCACAATTGGGTTCTCATAAATTCTGCGACTTTGGTGGCATTTTGAAATTTTATTCTTTCTTGCGTCTTGGGCTCATTGATTTCTTTTATGTAAGTATGTGGTTCAATCATCTGATACTGATGTTCACTGTTTTTTTTTTTTTTCAAAAAAAAAAAAAAAAGAAAGAGAAAAAGAAAAAGAATACAAGCCTTGTATCTTGACAGGATTTTTTTGTTATCTATTACTACGTGTTTATATATTCAAATTCTATTTTATTGATCATATCAAACTAGCCATGTACTCACCAAGAGGCTTCTTGAGCATTATTGATGAAATATTCAAAGATGCCTGCCTATAGCTATATCTGTTAGATGCTGCGTTTTTCTGATTATTATATCTCTCATGTTAACCTGCATGTGATTGTTCCCTGCAGGTCTTTTGGCTTTACCCTTTATATGTCTTCAGCATGGTTTTAAGTAACATCTGGTAATATGGTCCTTTAAAACTTAGTTATTCTTACATCTTTCATTTGAATTTGGTGTTGCTAGTTGTCAAATTATTTGGTATTTGTGTGTTTCTTCTGAAATAAGGAATGGAACTTTAATAATTTGGGCAGAAAAGTGAAATTAGGAAGAAGAGTACTATTAATCAATTAAAACCCTCCTATACCCTTTTACATTAATATGTCCAACCTGTAACCCTCAATGATTGTTGTGGACTGAAGTAATCCAAGGAAACCCTCCTGACTTCAGGCATGGACATCAAACTGCAGCTAAACAGCACAGATTTCCATTCCCATGATACTTTCTTCTCTAACTTCTGTGACCTAGTGCAACTTTAATTAAAATTCCTTGTACTTTACTATCCTTCTGTCAGAAATTAGAACTTGAGAAGTAGATCTTCTGTCAGATCTGCCAGGTGCTTGGAAAAATTTGAATAGCTACTGTAAATTTCTGTGCTAGAATGATGGCAAGAACAAAAGCTCAAATTCTGCTACATTCAGATTAGCAAATTCAAGAGTTGATCAAGTCAACCCTGATACTTAAAGAATGTTTTGCTTTCAGGTACAATGACATAGCCAAGCATGGGTATGATGCGATGGGTAGATCCAAGTCTACTGTAGAAGAAAGTTCAAGCCAAACTAAATCATTGGAGAAAGCAAATGCTTCTAACACAAAAAGGCTTTCTGGCTTGGGAGTGTAAGTATAAAGTCCTGGAAACTTAATAGCAATACTGTATTTAGCCCTCATTTTACTTTTCATTTATAATTGCCGTTGATTCTTACTGAGTAAATCATGAATTGAATGGTTGAGCTCTACTGTACTTTCTTAATCTAGGATCATGATTGGGATTGGAGAGCAGGTTTACTCGTTAATCCTTTTGAATGTATTCTTTCTCAAGGTGATAATCGGCATCATCTCTCTCTCTCTCTCTCTCTCACACACACACACTCACACACACACGCACGCACACACACGCACACAAATTTTTGTATTTGATTTTGCGAGTATGTTGAGTATATTCAAATTAGTTGATTGTGTAATTCTTGTTTTTATATTAAGAAAGTTATATGATTGGTGTGCAATCAACGTAGTGTCAACTCATTATATTTTTTCTGTTGAGATAATTAGCAATTTCTAATGTTATATGCAGGGCTATGCTACAGGCTTCGTGCCTTTCATAGGGAAGGTGCTCAATTTTTTTCTTCATTCCTGGATGTATGCATATTACTGCTTTGAGTATGTCCTTTATAAACACCTTTGCTTGGTGTCTTCTCTCTGTTGTGGTTATGATTTGAAATGTTTTTTAAAATCTTATTATAAATAAATTTTTCTTTTGAATTAGGTACAAATGGAATTTTAATGAAGTTGCTTTGGACAAAAGGCTGGACTACTTTCAGTCCTCATGGGCATTCTTCTCTGGTTTTGGTAATATATATATTTTTTTTTATTATTATTTTTTTCATTTGGGAATCATCTTCAACTTATTTACATTTTCACTTTATTGGGTATTCCTCGTTGTATAGCTAGGGAAAAATCGATAGATTCAATGGATTAACTCATGATTATGGGTTATCAAAGTGATTCTCAAATTGGTCATGTATTCACTACTAACAAGTAAAACTGGAGTCTGTCTTTGTAACATGCTAATAGTGTTAATGACAGCATAAAGATGTTGACGTCAGTTGCCACATGTCACCACTTCTATCACCGTGTCACTTGTGGAAATCCCTTTGAGTTATTGTTAGTTTGTGAGTGTTTACCTTTTGTGCAACCTGTGCATTAAATAGTTAATATTCTCAAAGTTTCGGATTATCTATTGAAAGGGTAGGGAACAGCTATGAAATGAATTAGACAATAAACCAATGAACTTCATGTATGATAGGTAGACAAAAAGAAGGATTAAACAAATGGTGTGTGTCCTCCTAACCATTCACTGCCTACTCATATTGTGTTTCATCTTCCTTATTGACCTCACTTGCTTATATGTATATTATGTCTGCTTTTAACAGTTCACATCACTAATTTATTAACATTGTCATGCCATGCCATTGTCTTAGGGTTCCATTGCTAACTGTTCAGAATTTAGGGACTGGCTCTAAGTATTTTTTAAGATAGGGGCATGTTTAAAAGTTTTTAAGCTATAGGGGCCTACCAACCTACTTACTAATGCAAACAATAAGGATCATTAGAATAATTTTCCCAAGTTTAAAACCTTCCACATTATACTAACAATTTTTTCTGCTTTCTTGTGCATAGAATTAGAATTCGGTGCAAAATTTATATCTATTTCATTTCATTTATATTGAGTTGTTTTTTTTTTTTTTTTTGGCCTTACAGGAAGCCCCTGTGGTTTGTCTTTATTTTTTTTCTCGCATCTTGTGAGTTATGGCATTATGGGTATTCTTTTTCCGCTGGTACGTTTGACTCCCTCCCTCCCCCAAAAAATAGTCTTTTCTTCCTACATTGAATTTTTAAGGCCCTTTCAATTTTCCTTCCTTGATTTTATATTATCATGAATAAACGATATTAACTTTTTTTTCCCCAGTTTGTTTTAACTGCAATTGCGTGCAAGGGTGATCAAGAAATATCTTTGGAAAAAAGCAAATGGAGAGCTGTCAAAATGGGACGGCTTCCAATATTTTATATTGCAGATAAAGTCTCGTAAGCTCTGCAACCCTTATCTCTTTGCTCTAGAAACATGGCACTTTCAAGCTTAACTACTTGACTAATGACTTAAAAGGCATCAATCTGGCGATTAATGAAGTTCAATCATCACAATAATAATCATGAGTTAATGAAATAATGATTTAAAATGCATTGAAGCAATGATTATTCATAAATTTTGGGTCCTCATATCATTAATTAACAGTCTGCTATAATTATGATGCCGTCTTTCTAGTAAATTACTGACTTTCCGGCAAATTGTTTCTAGGTTAGTTTGGTATAGTTAAGATGCAATCCTTTTCTTTTGAAATTTGTACATTTGTTATGCCAACTATAAGAGCAATTTGGAATTGTTGGGAGCTTGTTTTCTTACAAGTGCTTTCGCTTTTTCATGATTTTTTTTTTTCCCCAAGCTAAAAGGGTAGAGATCCTAGTTTGTAACATTAAAACTCATTGAGAAGTTGCCTATTCTTGTTGAGCCTTGCATGAAAATTTAAAAACTCATTAGGATCAAGTAATTTATTGTTGAAACTATTACCTTTATATGAGCCGCTCTTCGATATAGACATTTGTTCATGCCCTAGGATATCTTTAGTTTCTCACCATACAAACCTTGCTGTTTACTGATCTCTTTAGTTCAGGCCGCTCTTCGCTAAAGTGTTTGTGAATTACTACCATACTCTAATGCTTACTTTCAACTGAAAGGTCAGTTAGTAAGAGTAATATTCATGAATCAGCTGAAAAAGATCACGGTTTTTCCTTGTGAGAGCTATATTTTAAGAGTTATGTTCGTATTGTCATAAGGAAGGATTGTTGTGCTCTGTTCATTCTGCTGGGTCATCTAATGTAATGTAGCTTTCTTAGGCTGAGATAGATATATGAAATCTATCTTAGGCCTGTGCCTTAGTGTGTTCGTTTTTTGTTGTTGGAAACCACCAAAACATGAAACCCAACATGCCCGTAGTCGTTGGCCCTTTTTTTGGGCCAGAACTAACTCTGAACCTTTAAATGTTATGACCCCTGCTATGTCTATATCTGATCATTTCCTATGCCAAAGAAGTAAAAAAATATGTATAGATTAGAAAAATCCCTGATGAATTTTATGCTTGTTGCTGTTTGATGAAATTGAGATAATTATTGTTATATGACTTTTATTATTACCGCCTCCGGTAATAAATGTGGGATGTGATTTGTAGTACAAATTGCATTACAAAATAGATATATTTAGGACCAGAGGAATGTCATGTTAACTTGATTTTGAGTTTTTGACGCATGCCTCGATGATGGTGCTTCTGTAGGATGTGGATTTTATCTCTGATCCGGAGAATAATGACCAGACAAAAAACAACAAAGCTCAATGATAGGTAAGAAATAACGCAGTGATTTTATCCAAAAAAAATTATTTTAATTTGATTCTGTGCTACGTTTCTTAATTGTTAATTGTTACATTGTGTGCAATATTGCAATATGGTTTTCTTTCAATATATTGTATGCTTATTTTTTGTTACAAGACAAAAAAAAAAAAACATTTTGTTTTGGTCCTTAAAAATTGGCGAGATAATCAAGATTAACTCAATTCTTGTGTTTTCTGAAAGTATGATTTCATGGAAATTTCACCTTTTCATAGTTTTGATGAACAAATTTTCTAATTCAGCAAGATAAAAATACTTCTCACTTTATTCATTTTTTAGTGATACACTCTTACCTGTTTTAATGCAGCAGATAAAATGCTTTATGGCAAGTGGATAGGTGGGAGGGACACTCTGTTAGAATGCAGCTTCACTAAGATTCATCCTCTTTTCTCTTTAATGAGAAGACCTATCCTTCTCTGTGCATATTCTTGTATTTAAGTTTCTTTTTTTGGGGCCAGGAGATATTACTTCTACAGTGTCAATTACATGTTTTTGGTGGAAACTAATGGAGAAAAATTATTTGATTGGTTCTTAAATAACTTCTTCTACATCTGCACTCAGACCCACACCCTGATTTCCTTAAAAAATACCAATTGATATAACAAGCTTGGCATGAATATTGAGTTTAGCCTGGTACATCTAGTATCTCATCTAGTGTTCCATAGTAGCCAATTTCTTGGTATGAGGGGAGGAAAAGGGACGCGAAGAATTTTTTTGAGTTTATTATTATTATTTTTTAAAAAAAGAGAAGTGGGGTTATTCTTATTTTTTAAAATTAAGTTTTATTTCTCTTCTATCTTACATCTTTTTATTAAAATTTTGTAACCTCTTTTTTATATCTTTTTTAAATTCAATTCATAAAAGTATGGGAGGAGAGAACTTGTTCTCTGTAAGGTGGTAGCCTGTTTGGGTACCCCTGAAACACTTTTTTAATTACTTTCAATTTTTTATGTTTTACTCTCTCTTGTTCTTTTTATAAGGCACCGACTAGCAAGTTTAATTATTCTTTTTTAGAAGGCACTTTTTTGTTCCTAAGGAGCATTAATTACTTTTTTTCATGTATGTCCATCATTATTAAGGGTAGTGGGTGAGAGTAATAATTAATGTGATATTAGAGTTTTTTGCAATTAGTAGGGATAATATTAGAAACTACTTAAATTTTAGGGAAAATGACAAATAAATACCATATAAAAAAACCCCCGTGTTTGAGGAATTTATAAAAAGATTGAGGTACCAAGGATCTACGAGGGTTATGCAAATTCAGGTGAAATTACCATTTTGCCCTTAGTTTTAAATAAGTCAAAAAACAAATACCTCCGCCAGCCGGGCCCACACATCTATGGGCCAAGTGGCCTAACCAGGTTCCTTTAATATATATATATATATACATTAACAAATATATATATTCTTATTAACATTATTTTAACGGTATTTACAAAACTTGCAACGATATTTACAAATCTTGTAATGCCATTTACAAATTTAGTAATACCATTTACAACGTTTTTTTTTCAAGTTTACATTTTTTTCCTCTTTAATGTCTGAGTGAAAAAAAAAGTGATATTACAAAACTTGCAACGGTATTTACAAATCCTGCAACATCATTTACAAATTTAGCAACGACATTTACAATGTTTTTTTAAATGTTACCTTTTTTTTTCACTCGGAGGCATTATAGAGGCAAAAAAGGTAAAATTTTAAAAAACTTTGTAAATGCCATTGCTAAATTTGTAAATGACGTTGCAGGATTTGTAAATACCGTTGCAAGTTTTTGTGATGAAAGACATATATATATATATATATATATATATATATTTTACTCAGAGGCATTAAAGAGGGAAAAAAATGTAAACTTGAAAAAAACGTTGTAAATGGCGTTATAGGATTTGTAAATACTGTTATAAGTTTTGTGATAGTGCATATTTTTTATTTTTTATTTCACTCAGAGGCATTAAAGAGAAAAAAAAAAAGTAAACTTGAAAAACACGTTGTAAATGACGTTACTAAATTTGTAAATGGCATTACAAGATTTGTAAATACCTTTGCAAGTTTTGTGATAGAGCATATATTTGTTTTTCCACTTAGAGGCATTAAAGAGAAAAAAAATGTAAACTTGAAAAAAAAACGTTGTAAATGGCGTTACTAAATTTGTAAATGGCGTTACGAGTTTGTAAATCTTTATTCAAGTTTTATGATAGTGTACAATTTTTTTTTCACTTAGAGGCATTAAAGAGGAAAAAAATGTAAACTTGAAAAAAAACGTTGTAAATTGCATTACTAAATTTGTAAATGGCGTTACATGATTTGTAAATACCGTTGCAAGTTTTGTGATAATGCATTTTTTTTTACTCAGAGGCATTAAAGAGGAAAAAATGTAAACTTGAAAAAAACGTTGTAAATGGCGTTACTAAATTTGTAAATTGCGTTACAGGATTTGTAAATACCGTTGCAAATTTTGTAATAGTGTATATATATATTTATTTATATATATAGAAAGGCTGCGTGGATTTAGTCATAAAGATTATCTCATGTATAACCGCGTCACAACGCCCTCCCATCATGGATTCCTACATGAGAGTCATCGATCTTTGACCTAGTCAAAAGTCACCTTTGACTGAGTGATGATAAAGACTTTGATCAGGATTAGTGATTTTCATGCAGAGGAATGTGAATGGTCAAGATGAAAATTTTCCCTCACATTTGTAGAGAGATAATACTGGGCCCCTCGATGAGTGAGTCTGAGAAATGTATGGTCATACTACGATGGAAAGGAGTTTCCATTTCAATTGTTGAACCACTCAAGAATCGAAAAGTAATGGTCAAAATGGGAGGTTGACATTATCCATGCCTCATCCTTGACCAAATTATCGCGTGACAAAAGGGACGTGACATGATTGTATGATAGGTTGTACCGTATCATTAATCCCTATGTGAATTGGCAATGTCTTGCTAGAGGCCGCTTGCGACTTGTGGGCTTAAGATACGATATTACGTTGCCAATCTCATGTGGGCTGCAGGATCGCACACAAGAATAGCGTAAAAACACGATAGTGTCTAGATTCATTAAATCTTAGATATGTCTAAGATTTAATCAATACAACATTTAATCTAGGATGAATATATATATATATATATATATATTATTAAATTCGAAAATAATAATAATATTATCATATAGTATTTAATTTATTTGATAAATTAAAGAACTAAAATAAATAGAGATATAGTATCTCATATTTAATTTTCGAATAGAGATATCATATATATATATGATTTAATTTGAATTGAGATAAAATATCTTAGATTTAATTAAATAGATAGATATCATATCATAGATTTAATTTATAAATATAAATTAAATCAACAGGCTTTTAATTTAGATTAAATAAATAGATTAGATTAGATCTGTTGGACAAATTTAATTAATATATTATTTTAATCCAAATTCGAATTTCAAGATTAATTTTGAATATTTTAATACGACCCAATTAGGGTTTTAGAAACTCTATAAGAGATATTGATCTAGTCGTATTAAAATAACGAATTGAAGAGCCGCGAAAAGAAAATCCTAGAGGAGAGACGTGAAACGCAAAGCTTGAAGCCGCTAGCACGTTGCCGTCCGTGTTGGAGTGCTGTTTGGTGTGGATACCGGTAGAGGGAGTGGATTCGCAGAGTCGGCTCATGTTTGATCGAACGTAGGACGCACACGAGTTCTCAAAGGTACGGTTCCTAACGAACCCAATTTAAACGCCGTTGGTAGATCCTCTTAATGGGATTCGTAAAATTTTAGTGGATGAAATCCTTCCGCTGCGTGTACGGATCCCAACAATGTTTACAATTATTTTGATCCTAGATAAGTTTATAATGAAAATCAATAGCAATGGCAATATATTTAGGCCCCAATAGCAAGTAGCAACCAATTGTTTTAAAAGCATGAATAGAGATCTGTAGAGAGGAATTCAGATTTCTTCTTCTGTAATATTGCCAACCTCAATCCTTTGAACACACGCTGGTGCCACATTTGATGTAAATACAAGGAAAAGTTGATATTTAAAAATTACTGAAATGTGACCAGGGCATACATATGACAAATAAGCAAGTTATTGTCTGAGTACAAGCTAACATACCCTGATTTGCGCATATCCTGGTATATGGCCAAGCATTGTTGCACTTCATGTAGAGAGCCATATCTAGTACGTGCTCTTAGAAGGGTAGTGTCTGTCACCTGTCAAAATTATAAACAAAAATAAATAAGCATCAATTTCATGAAGCTTTCTCTCTTACTACTAACTTGTGATTTTCATCATATCAAATATCTATTTACATATATTGAACACCTTATCTAATTACTGTGCGTAGAAAACAGAGTACGTATTGTTCACAGCCATTATATTCGTCCTTAGTTGGAGTTTATACTTTTGGATACAGAATTCAAGAGCACCTTAATCCAAATACGATTGAGTTAGTAGCTACATCTTATGTTAGAAGGGTTAGAACTCACCAAATTCAGACATACTATATATCTTTTCATTTCTTCATATAAGGATAATGGTTGCTCAAAATTCTGACTTTCCACACAAACCTGTCATCTGAAATGTGCAATTTAGTAATGTTTAAGGCATATGATTTGAGGATAGTTGAAAGCTATGAACTGAACTCATTCTGACGGGAAAGGTTTGAACCTTGATTGCTGTTGTATATGAAACAACATCAAGTTCAATCCCAGCAACACACATAGTTTTCCTAAAAAAATGAGATCTCATATTCCCTCAAATTACCTAAAGCTCGCCGTTGCTTTCTCTCACTCTCACTCGCTTCTCGCCGTTGCTCGAAGGCTCGAAGACTTGAAGCCTCGCGTGCAAGCATTTCCTCCCCCCGTCGGCTCACACAGCCTAAGTTTCTTGACATATGGCCTAGACCCACTGCTATGTAATAAGGGAATATATAATTAATATACAGAAATCAAATTAAATCAAATAATCTCACCTTATTTGCACCAATATTAGCACCCAATTCCTATAATTTAGGATCTTGAATTTTTACTGTTTATATACAATTTCATATACAATCAATAGTTAACTCTATTATTGCAATTGCCTCTCCATAAAAATGATTTTAAATTTTAGAAAGAAGAAAAGAAACACAAACCTAAAGTCCATGATGATTCATTGATGTTTTTGCTTCTTCACTTTCTTTCCCACTCTTCAGTTTTGCTTGCACTTCTGCTTCACAGATCTTTGCAAAAGCTTCTACTTTATTCTCTTGGCATAGCTTTCAGACTAGCCAAAAAAAAGAGAAGCTTTATAGAAATTAGGATAATAAATATTCTTGTATAATTTCTTTGTCGTTTATAATATGATATAGGTGCATTCATTAGGAATTTAAGTGGTGCCGTATCATCTCAATATGACACTTACGAAAATATAGGATATGATTAATCTTTTGGACATTGATATCAAAGAGAGGAAACATCACAACATTGTTCACCACACACACCCCTAGTTTAGAAAACACAAGCAAATATACTTTTGTCATCCTTAATGACACGATACTGAACTTTTTAAGAAAAGTGCAAAAAGTAACTGACAAATTTGAAGACTCAATTAAATATAAATGTAACACTTTGGCCACAAACAAAAGCAGCACAAGCAGCAAACAAATTCGCATACTTGTGTGGTAAACTAAAAATCGTAGAAAAAAGGGGGAAAATTATGCCTTGCCTAGTGGTGATGATCTTTTAAGGCACTGACGTTTTAAGAAAACCCTTCATCCCATCCTTGATTCAAATAGAATAAGTATTATGCATTGGCTATTGATGATGCGTGGTATTCACTGTTTACTTTTTGTAATATGAGAATCATAAAGTCGTATTAATTAAGATAAATACATGGGTATATATACAAGAGAAAGGCTAACAGGAAACCCTACAATTATGGATCTAACTTAATCCCTAATAATATGGACCTAACCGTAATCCATATTATAACACTGCCCCTCAAGTTGGAGCATATATACTGATCATGCCCAACTTGTTACAAAGATACTCAACCCGTGTGCCATTTAAGGCTTTTGTTAAAAGATCTGTCAGCTGGTTGTTTGATCGCACGTACCCTGTAGATACAACATTCTCTTTAATCTTATCATGAATAAAGTGACAATCGATTTCAATATGCTTCGTACGCTCATGGAACACAAAATTTGATGCTATATGGAGTGCTGCTTTATTGTCACACCATAATTTCGCAAGTAATGTCGTGATGATCCCAATTTCCTTCATGAGTTGAAATACCCACACAATTTCCTGTACTGATTGTGACATGGCTCTGTATTCTGCTTCTGCACTTGACTTTGACACAACACCTTGCTTTTTTACTTCTCCAAGATATCAAGTTTCCACCAACAAACACATAGTAACCTGTAGTGGACCGTCTTATGGCTTTAGACCCTGCATGATCCACATCACATAAGCACTCAATTTTAGTATGCCCATAATCTGTATAGAGAAAGCACAACCTGGGGAACCTTTCAAATAATGTAAGATATGCTCTAAAGTTT
Source organism: Acacia melanoxylon (assembly GCA_019022615.1). Classification (NCBI taxonomy): domain Eukaryota; kingdom Viridiplantae; phylum Streptophyta; class Magnoliopsida; order Fabales; family Fabaceae; genus Acacia; species Acacia melanoxylon. Next base: position 6,204,689 of record JAFJYJ010000018.1, on the reverse strand, counting down.
CCCACTAAGCGACTGTTGGAGCTTCCATGAATTGACTGAGTACACTGACTGAAAAGGTTATATCAGGACGAGTCACAGTCAGATAATTTAGTTTCCCAATGAGTCTTCTATATCACCCAGGAGATGCAAATGGCTTCAGTTTCTTTGGATCAATATTCGTCTTCAAGTCATCGGGAAGTTCAACAAATATGCTATCATTAAGATCTAGGAACGGATTCGAAATTATGGGAATGGTGCTTGGTGCGGTGCCAAGTTTTCCAGTTTCCTTTAACAAATCGAGAACGTATTTTTTTTTGGGATAAAGGATTCCTTTCTTGCTTCTCAATACCTCAATGCCAAGGAAGTACTTCAATGGACCTAAGTCTTTTGTTTGGAAGTGGGAGTTAAGGAAGATTTTAAGTTCTGAGATCCAGATATGTTACTCCCAGTAATCACAATATCATCAACATACACTACTAGAAGGATCATGCCTGCATTGGAATGCTGGTAAAACACAGAGTGATCACACTTACTTTGGCTTAACCCAAACTTCTTCACCACACCACAAAACCGATCAAACCAGGCATGAGGACTTTGCTTCAGACCATATAATGACTTTTGGAGATAACGCACTTTTCTAGACTCCCTCTGAGGAATGAACCCAGGTGGTTGCTCGATATAAACCTCCTCAAGAAGGTCACCATTCAAAAAGGCATTCTTAACATCCAATTGATGCCCCAACGGTAGGTGGCAGCCAGAGAAACAAGAAGACGAACAGAAGTGAGCTTAGTCACAGGGGAGAAGGTCTCAGAATAATCAAGCCATAAGTTTGAGCATACCCTTTGGCAACAAGTTGAGCTTTCAATCATTCCAAGGAACCATCAGCCTTGGTCTTAACAACAAACACCCATTTACACCCAATAGCCTTCTTTCTAGAAGGGAGATCAATAAGATTCCAAGTACCAGCCTTTCCAAGGGGCATCATTTCTTCTTCCATCGCTGCACGCCAACCAGGGTGAGTCAAGGCTTGGTGAAGGCTGGTAGGGGTAGAGATGGATTCAAGGGTGGCTACAAGGGAAGAGGAAACAGGGGATAAACGCTGGTAGGATACAAAAGATGAGATAGGATAATTACAATCAGCATATCTTTGGGGAGGATGGTGAGGACGGGTACCTTTTCGGAGGGCAATAGGCAGGTCATTAGATGTGTCAATAGCAGAATCAGGTACAATCGGGTCAGAAACAGGAATGGCATGACCTGGGGAAGTAGGATCAGGAACGAAATCTGACGGCAAAGCAGGTACTGGTGAGGGCATTATATTGGCAACATCAGCATCATTGACGATATCAGGTTCCAGAACTACATCTTGTACTGGTGAGATAGGAACACGATAAACTAGGATATTCTCAAACTCAGAAACCACAGAGGAAGACTTGGATAATAACGAAGACGAGAAGAAAGGAGAAGACTCATGAAATGTCACATTTGTGGACACAAGATAATGACAAAGATCAGGGGAGTAATACCGATAACCTTTATGAACCCGAGAATAACCAAGAAAGACACACTGTAAGGACTTTGGATCGAGTTTACTCATATTGGGACGGACATCCCGAACAAAGCAGACACAACCAAAAATTTTAGGAACGACAGGAAACAGTTTAGTGGTGGGAAACAAAATGGAATAGGGAATTTCACCACTAAGGACAACGGAAGGCATGTGATTGATGAGGAAACAAGCAGTAGACACGACATCAGCCCAAAAGGATTTAGGGACACTAGAGTGAAACATGAGAGCACAAACGGTTTCTAAAAGATGGCGATTTTTTCTTTCAGCAACACCATTCTGAGCAAGTGTATCAACATAGGAGGATTGGTGAAGAAGGCCATGACTATGCATATACTCGGTGAATGAGGCGGAAAAATATTCTTTCGCATTATCACTTCGAAGGATTTTCATAGGCGTATTAAACTAGGTTTGAATTTCAGCACATAAATGACGAAAATGAGTAAACAATTCAGAACGTTGTTTCATTAAGTAAAGCCAAGTAGTTCGGGAAAAGTCATCAACAAAAGTGACAAAATATTGATAACCAGTCGGAGACAATACTGAACAAGGACCCTAAACATCAGAATGAACTAACTCAAAGGGGGACACAACTCGTTTATTGACTCAGGGTGCTAAATGAACACGATGGTGTTTGGCAAACTGACACGACTCACAATCCAAAGAAGACACAGACGAAAACTGAGGATACAACCTCTTTAGGGACGAAAGGGACACATGACCAAGACGACAATGGACTTCAAAGGAAGATGACCCACCAGAACAAGCAACAGAACACGACACCTGATTATCAAGAATGTAATGTCCACCGGATTCATAGCCTCTACCAATAATCTGCTTCGTTGTTAGATCCTGAATCAAATAGTGGTTAGAGTATAGTGAGATAAATAAGTTCAAATGACGAGCCAGTTTACTTGGAGACAAAAGATTAAAAGTAAGATCGGGAACATTAAGGACTGAAGAGAGTGAAATGGATGTAGTGGGCATAACAGTTCCTGATCCAAGAACGCGAACCGGGGAACCGTTGGCGACAAATATGGAGGATGGGTTGGCATAGGGGGCATACGATGAAAATAAATGATGGTTACCTGTCATGTGGTCGGTCGCACCTGAATCAATGACCCACTTTGTGGAAGTAGTAGCAAGGCCAGAAGACAAAGTACTTGTAGCGAGAGCCTCTGCAGATGATGGACCAGAATCAGATTGATCAGGTGTCTGGGCAATATGAGCAAGGCCACGCTGTTGATCACGCTAACGTTTGTTTTGTAATTTGTGACAATTCTTCTTAATATGACCAGGTTCCTTGCAATAGTTGTAGATAATACTGCTAGAAGTCAGGGGTGGTGCACTAGTGTTTTGTTTCGATCCATAATTCTTGTTCTCAAAGGGACCACGCCCAGCCAAAGCACTTGCATTTGGATCAACAGATGGACGAACCAAACTATCAGCACAAAGAACTCGTGAGAACACATCGTCAAGAGATGGAAGCTCTTTACTGGCATAATCTGAGAGCGGATGGTGTCATAAGATGGGTCAAGAGCTTCAAGGAAACTGATGATAGCTTGAAACTCCAGATTCTTGATATGAGTCTGAAGATCAGCCTGAGGAGACATAAGTGCCTTCATCTCTTCATACAACTTCTTGAAGTCTATGAAGAAATCCTTCAAGGGACGACCTACTCGCTTTGAGCGAGCGATAGAATCCTTTACGGAGACTTCGTGAATCGAGTAAAATTCCCTTTACCAGAGAACATAAAGTCAAGATAGTCCATAATTTCCTTCATCGTGTTGTAATGACTGACGGAAGACAAAATCCGTGGTTCAATAGAGTTCCGAATTTGAAAGAAGAGACGAGCATCCACTCTAGACCAAGCCAAACTGGCATCATCATCACCGGACGGAGGATCCTTAGTTAAATGAGCTTCCTTCTCAACACCCAAAAGGTAAACTCGAACAGTCTTGGTCCAATCATTATAATTGGTCTAGTTTAATTTGTAGTCAGTAATCTTAGCAGACATAGGCAGCATCTCAAATGTCTTAGAGTCAGCCATGACAACTCCCAATAACAATAACAAGGCAATAAGTACGGGCAAGAGTGCGGAACTAACAAAAAACCAAAAAACCACAAATCAGATTGCCCAAATGCGCCCTTAACACCAAAATAAAAAGCCAACTCCTTAACACCAAAGAGAAATAGATCGGAGACAACACCCAGATGCCACAAATCAACCAAACGCCAAACATAGTGGCAAGTATTTGAACCCGAACGTGATTACCTTAAGGATTCGTGGGAAATGACAAGTCGACATCGGAGAGCACGAGACGCGACGGAAAAGCCAGCTGGAACGAATCCGGATGGCAGCGGCAAACAATACCAAACGTCCAACAAGACCAAAAGTGAATTCAAAGATCCACAAATCAGAGCTAGATGATGACAAAAGCGAACTGGAAACACCAAGTTGAACTCAGGGAAGGAAACGGCGACAGAAAACACGCTGGATAATGGCCGCACTTGCCTGCGCGTGAATATGGTAGTGGACAGGTGGACGGCGCGTGGGACGTACGCGGTGGCTGGAATGACGTCAGACTTGTGGGGAACCGCCATTCGAAGGGAAAGGAGGGACCGGAGCTGGGTGGTGAGAATCCAAGCTCACGGTGGTGAAACTCGCAAGATGCTAACCTCTGCTGTGATTTTTTTTTTGTAACTCCTCTGGAAGATGCTAATAGTCGCAGCAACATGAGAGAGAAAGGAAAAAATATTATACTAAACGAACCTAAGGCTCTAGTACCATGTAATCTGAGAATCATAAAGTCGTATTAATTAAGATAAATACATGGGTATATATACAAGAGAAAGGCTAATAGGCAACCTTACAACTATGGATCTAACTTAATCCCTAATATTATGGATTTAATAGTAATCCATATTATAACACTTTTAGTGATATAGGATAGGTAGAAAAATAGAATAGAAGATGGCAATCTTGTTGGCTTCCTTATCAGCTGCCTAGTGAAATTTATAAGATAAAGAAGTCAGATAATAAATGAGAGACAAACAAATAATAAAAAAACTTTGAATTTTAGAAAGAAGCAAAAAACCACAGACCTTGGGGACTTCGTTAATGTTTATACTTCTGCCACGTAGCTTATTCTCTCGACAAAGATTTCAAATCTGGAAATCCATATCCCGTTGACCATCCCCTCAGGTTTCTAACTTTAAAACACATTAAACATTGGAAATCATTATTAATGAAACATAAAGTATTAATGCAACAAAAATGTACAGAACATTACCATGTCAAGTTGTAGATAGTCATGCAACATAAAGTCAAAAATTAAAATCAACAAAAATTAAAGCTACTCCTCATGGCTCTAGCTAATATTATTGTCATTTACAGTCAGTGATTTGGTAATGAAATAGACCAGATTGGATGACAGAATTACACAGAACATATTATATCGGTATATCCTGTTGCGAGAAGGATGAAAGTTGCTATCTTTACCCGAGGTTTGGATCTACTGAAACTATGCAAGGGAGTTATGACTTTCTCATTATATATTATGGACAGAAACTTCCAGGAAAAAAATCCTCAATTTAGAACTATATCAAGCATTTAATTTAGACCGTCTGGGCTAATATATTACGCAGAAGAAAATTTTACAACCAATCTAACTGTATCTATGCTCAATTAAACTGTAATAGTAATATAGAATTCTAGTTTTAGAGTAAGTGCAAAATGCATAGACTAACATTCTAATATCAAGAAATGGAAATAAATGGAGTAGAGATGCGTACCAGGAAAAAATCATCTCCAGTAGCATATCTTCCTGTGGCCTTTCAATAGTTGTTCGATAGCTGAAACACATTTAAAGGAATCTAAGTAAGCCTGAAACCATCTTAAGCCAGGAATTATGTTCCTGCACAAACCAAATAAGTATAATGCTATTATAAGGGGTAAAATACAAAATGCCCAATGTTAAAATAAATTCCTTGAAACGTGACATTTATAATAGTAAGCATGACCTGTTAGTAGGCATATAAGACTTAAATGCTTGATATAACATAAGTTATATTCTTAATTAATTAAAAACTCACCAGTGAAGCCTTTTCGTATAACACCATGACCCAACTCAGCTTTTCATCAGAGCTGACTAATTCCCCAACTCAGCTTTTCATCATAGCTTTTCATAAAGGGAAAAAAATTGCTTAACCATACTAATATGTGTAACACCCCAAATTCAACACCCGAAAACTTGGCCAAAATATTTGAAATACCTCCAACAGGATGATCATTATCTAAATCATTAAATTACATAACCATTTCAAATAAAATTCATAATATGAAGTCAAATAAGTTTCCAAAATATTTCAGAGTTAAATACAATGAGGAAGTCCTAGGGTCATGGCAAATAAAAATAACATAACATAAGCTACAGGAGTACAAAAGAGCCTTTAAAGCTCACTCCATCGGTGCCTTCCCTTGCTGCCTACTAGAATGTTCACCTGAAATATGTTAATGTAGGATGATATTTCACGTCTCAGTAACTACTGAAAGTTTCTACCGTATACAAGCAAATTATATATGACAAAAAGCAGAGAAGTTTATTACACACACACACACACACACACACATATATATTTATTTATTTGTAGATATCATAATTTCACATACAAAATTCTTTTGCAAAAGTAATCATCATTATGTCAAATTATGAACTATACAATTATACAATATGCAATATGCAGCCTCCCTTATATCACCGTCCACCCTTGTATCGCTGACTGGAGCCATAGGCTAACATGTAGTCCGACATAAACTCATTCATTTAACTGGATGGTTCCAAGCTCACCAAAACCTAAAATACACCCGGCCAAAGGTTTAAGCTTAAGTATGGACTAAGGCTCCCCTCCTTAAAAATAACAACTAAGGAGGTGTCATGTGTCCCACAACTCCAATGTAATCCCAGCCAGAGGAAAACATGGAAGATGGGGCCCTGACAAGTACCATCCACTGTGCACCAAGTGGTGGCATAAATAAATCTTATCATTTAAGTTCCTCCTTACTCCAACCCATCACACATACAGCCGCCATGATAATTATATCAATAAAATAAAGTATATTAAAACACGCTTCCATTCATATCAAATATCATAAAAAGGTAAACCAAATATATCATAAAACCTCATTGGACTAATCTGTCATTCTTGAAATTTGAAGGACTAAACTGTCATTTTGAAATTCGGGACTAAACTGTCATTTTTGAAATTCGGACTAAACTGTCATTTCTAAATTCGGGGGCACAACCGTAATTTTTGCTGGGCACAAACTTAAATTTTCATGGGCACAAAACAGTAATTTCCGTGGGTACAAAACTGTAATTTTCAATTATCATAATAATAATATTATTATTATTATTATACATACATATAAATCAGTCTATAAAAATAATAATTTATAATCATACACAATTCACAAGTATATGAAAGAATATTCAGAGTTACCTGTTACTCGCTAATTCCCAAACAATCACCAAAAAGCTACTACAAGGCTCTCCAAATAATTATCTCTACGCTTTCCCTCTCTCATTCTTTCTCTCATATCTCTATATTTCTCACACTCTCGCTTGCTCTGTCGAAATATGCACCCTAAGGTGCGTATTTATAGTGGTTGAGGAGCGTGAGTAATTGGGGTAAAACTTATTACCCTCCCCCCAAAGTCAACAATGGGGGGCCAACCCTCCCCCCTTTAACTAAAACATGGTTGGCTTTGCCGACCACGTTTCTATATATATATATTATATTACTATATTATAATATTAATATATTACTAGTACAATAATAAAAATTATTATTATTATTTTAGCTAACATTAGAAAGTTTTACTCCCATACTGAATATTCTTAGGTAAATTAATTACCATAAATTAATCTATCCTATTATAATTCTAAATAAATTTTAGGATGTTACAATATGCCCTTGCTTTATAAGGGCTGTATACTGGAGGCAACAATATGTGCAAACTATGGATCACAGCGTCAGAAGAAAAGCATGTATCAGGGCCTAAATTATATCTTTAAAATCAAACTCATGTCCCCCCAAGTTTCTCTTCATTCTTTTTTTTTTTTTATGAAGGGAAGAATCAAAAGAAGACGGAAACACAACTGAATGATAGAAAAGGAGAAAGTAATACATTTTCAAACAACCGCCATGTACTCGGAATCCTGGATAATAGACCCCTGTATTATAGCTAGCTTGAGAGCTTACCCCTCCCCATTCTTCTAAAAACTACCATTGACGAATTTTCAAATCCGAATCTCCAACGGCGAAGCAATAAGTGTATGGAAAAAGAACAGAGGTTAAGCATTTCATATATCCATTTTCGTCTTAGACCCAATGGCGAAGAATAGTAGGCAATAAACATCCAAAAACAAAATGATCATAAAAGAGAAATACCGAAATGATGCCTTCGACTTCTGTCCAAAATAATTTTGAAAAGACGGAAGAGGGACATGATTGTCGGCGAAGAATGGAATAATTATTTGATGAACGTACGGAGGAGTCGTAGTTAAGGGTTTTCTAGAGACTGGATGATTTTCTCCCTGCATATGGCGTCTGCGCTCTTCCATCCATTCAACAATGGCTCCCAACTCGTTTTCAACTGACACCCATTCATTTGAGAAAAATGTTGATTTGCATCCTTGCCCTAGATCGGATCTGATAAAACATTGATTTGCAAGGCTCCCTTCAAAATGATGACTTGCTTTGTGGAGATCAATGATGACAATGGAAGCATCATCGTGCATGATAAGAGGAGAGAGGCATTTTGAAATTCAAAATTTCACCCGGTAGGAGAACCTCAGGCAAATGAAAAGAAGAAGGACAGTAGTTGGGCAGGAAGCCACACGGCTTGAAGATGAAGCCGACACTGTTGTAAGGAACAATAATTAAAGAGACAATGTACAGTGCACGACTTATTGTGCTATTCCTATTAAGTAGATATTGATACGATGGCCTTACCAAGACATTTGGTCTAAATTAGTGCATATTTATTTTAGTTTTTTAGAAGTATTTTTACGATTTACGAGGTAAGTATGTGAGGAGTTTTGTTTCGACTTACGGAAAAGTGCTTAAAAAGTTCTTTTTTGGGTTTCCCAAACAAGCACTAGATAGCTAGCTATTAAATATTTCTTGTTTTGGGTCTATGAAAGTAACTAAGAAAGTTGTTTGTCCCACCTTGACAGATTTAGGTTAGATTAATCATTTTCTCATAGCCTTTTTCATGGGTGAGCTAAAATTTTGCCTCTCAAAAATTTCGGAAGCTCTTTCCATCTAGTATTGTATTGTCCTTTGGCAAATCAATACCATTTTTGTACCAACGGGATTGAGTCTAGCAAAAGGGGCTAGTTCCTCACAGTGTGAGTTACTAAAGTTCAAATCTTTATTGGGAGAGGTGTCTATATTTAGTACTTAACAGTACCTCGAACATGATTGTCTCCAATAGGAGGATACTTGTGCCTAACAAAAAAAAGAACTACCTCCAGTCCTAATTATAGGACCAAGTTTGCAGTGCAAACTTAGTCCTATAATTAGGACTGAAGGGAGTACCATTTTTTTGTGTGAAAAGGTTAATCTATACGTAATTTAATTAAACGATCTTACAGCTGATGGCAAATACATAAGTTTTATTGTTTCATAATGATCCGCTTCTTTCCATTGCTGGGCCCTTTGGTAATTCGACATCCAAATCAGAATTATAAACGCTGTTTGCAAGGTCTACTGTAAAGATGGATGACATTACATGTTGTGGTGTGACTATCTATCTATATTCAGCTCCTGTTTCTGCGGCCGACTCATGTCGTTTGCTGTTTTTTGGGTAAACATGCATGGATGGTATTACATGGCATAGGGTTTAGGCTGTTCATGTTTTTGTAAAAAACGAAGTTTTGTACCGTTTAAAACTGGTTAGATGCAATGTAATACCCCAATTCTTAATATAAGACCTAGCCTAAACCCTACACCATGTAACTTCTTTAATATGTCAAATTTATGTGGTGAAATTTATAACTTTCCAAAAATATTTCCTCTTTGTTATAATATGATAGTACAAAAATATGTCAGCTTTATCTATATACTATTTACGTAATTGGTTTTCAATTGTGAAAATAGCCACGTCATATGAACATTATTTTAGACACTTTACCAACGAGTCCGATTTCTCTCCTTTCCCTCTCTCTGCCCATCCCTCATCATCTGTAAATCCTGGCCGTTGAAATCTTGATCCAAGGGTCCAGAACAATTTTTGAAAAAACCGCGCGTGGTTTTTTCAAAAATTGTTCTGGACCCTTGGATCAAGATTTCGATGGTCAGGATCAGACTGTGAGGGATGGGTAGAAATTTGCTGATGAGAAAATCCTTTCCCCTTTACCAACATGAATAGCCAGCTCTGCCACTAGGTGTAAAGTGACGTAATATGAGTGAGAGAGAGAGAGAGAGAGAGAGAGAGAGAGAGAGATGGTAACAGCAGCAAGCGCAATATCCAAAGTTGAGCATGAACACTTCAAAGGAAAGTGTTCACGATATTTACAACCAAATTACCCCAATATTCCATTATTTGAAGATAGGATAACATATATGGAATTTATACAAAGAACAACACAAAGAAGCACTACTACATATTTGAGCATTTATAACGTCTAATACATAACAGTTATAACTAATAAACGTCATGTATGTCGAGGCGGAGGTCAAACAATGATATATAACGTTTAAACATAACAGTTAATTATATGCATCCATAAAAAAAGTGCTCATTTGTAACGGTTAAAATAACATATTTGTAGTGGTTTTAATTGCTATAAACAAATTTGTAGCGATTTTATGGAACCGCTACACATTTCAACATAACCACTACTATATTTGTAGCAATTTGTCCAAATTGCTACAACATGCGTCTGTAAATCACACATTGTATGAGAATCTTGTAGTGGTTAGCAAACCACTAAAACTGTAATTTGAATTTCAAGGATTTTATATTTATATTTTTTTAAGTGGTTAGCCAACTGCTACAAATGTGGTGCAAATTTTTTCTCCAAAATTTGGGTGTGGTGGGAAATGAAATTTAAAAATTTGGTGCCAACATTTTTAGCGGTTGGTTAATTTTAGAAATTTTAAAAATGGCACTAAACATTTGTAGCGGTTGGATAACTACTACTAATATTTAATGCAATTTTAAATTGTTGCTCCAAAAATTTAATTGAAAATTAGATTTGTAGTGGTTGATGTAGCAGTTGAGAAACCACTACTAAATGTTGCATAAATTTTAAAAAAAACCGTGTGAATTTTTTTAATCTATTATTCTAATAATATTTTGAATGGTTTATCATTTAAGTAAGGGTTAAGTATCATTTTTGTCCTAGAAGATTTCACTAAGGAGCAATGGGTATCTGAAAGTTTTTTTATGAGCAATTTTGCATTGGAAGTTTACAAAATGTAGCAATTTTGCCCCTTCGTTAATTTTGACTATTAAGTTTGATTGATATGTACATGTGGCATCAAATGCTTGTTACCTTATCAATCAAAATATGATTAAGTATCATTTTTCCCTAAGAAGTTCTCCTCATTCGACGTTTTTCAGTTCATCATCATTCTCTTCAGCCTTCTGATGAGCTTTTAGGAGGACAGCCTAACCCACCTTGCCTGAAAGACTTTGTTAGTTGACGGTGGTAGAGGGATTGCATCTTCTGCAATTTCTCTAGCTCCTACATCAACATGTCCTTGATTTCCTTCCTAAGTTTGGTTATCCTCTTTTGGTACTCAGACGACACAAACGCCAATCTCTGATCCAAATAGGTAAAACATGAATGATGAAGGCATTGAAACCCCAAAGCTTATCAAATTTGGAGTGGCGATCAGTGAAATCAGAGAGATCGAAAGGTAATCGTCCAATTTTTGATGGCATTCATGACGGTCGTCTCGAGAACATGGTTACAGAGGTGGTGGACGGAGGGAACTTGGTAACCCATGTTGGGATCCGTACACGCAGTGGAAGGATTTCATCCATTAAAACTTACGAATCCCATAGGAGGATCTATCAACGGCATTTAAATCGGGTTAGAAAAGAACCGTACCTTTCAAGCTCGTGAGCGTCTCGTTCAATTCGAACTCGTGTGCGTCCTACTCGATCAACAGGAGCCGACTCTATGAATCCACTCCCTCTACCGGTATCAACACCGAACAGTACTCCAACACGGACGGCAGCATGCGTTCCTTCAAGCTTTGCCTCTCATGTCTCTCCTCTAGGGTTTTTTTTTTGGTTTTTTTTTTTTTTTTTTTTGCGGCTCGTCTTTCGTTATTTTAATACGACTAGATCAATATCTCTTATAGAGTTTCTAAAACCCTAATGGGCCGTATTAAAATATTCAAAATTAATCTCAATTAATCTTGAATTCAAATTTTAGATTAAAATAACATTAATTAAATCTGTCTAACAAATCTAATGTAATCTATTGATTTTAATCCAAAATAAAAACCTATATAAATTAAATCTAAGATATGATATCTATTTATTTAATTAAATATGAGATACTATATCTCAATTTAAATTAAATCTAAGATACTATATCTCTTTCGAAAATTAAATATGAGATACAATATCTCTATTTGTTTCAGTTATTTAATTTATCAAATAAATTAAATACAAAACAAATATTATATAATAATATTATAATCTATATTAATAATATCATTATTATTTAATTTCGAATTTATATTTTTTTTTATATATATCCATCCTAGATTAAATGTTGTATTCATTAAATCTTAAACATATCTAAGATTCAATGAATTTGGACACTGGGCTATTCTTATGTGCGACCCTGCAGGCCCACATGAGATTGACAGCAGGCCAATACTACTGTACCAGCCCACAAGTCGCAAGCGGCCTCTAGCAAGACATTGCGACTACCCAACTCATATGGGGATTGATGATATGATACTACCTATCATACAATCATGTCACGTCCCTTTTGTCACGCGATAATTTGGTCAAGGATGAGGCATGGAAAATGTCAACCTCCTGTTCTTGACCATTACTTTCTCGATTCTTGAGTAGTCTAACAATTGAAATGGAAACTCCTTTCCATCGTAGTATGACCATACATTTCTCAGACTCACTCATCGAGGGGCACAATATTATCTCTCTACAAATGTGAAGGACAAATTATATCTTGACCATTAACATTCCTCTGCATGAAAAAACACTGATCCCGATTAAAGCCTTTATCATCACCCTGGTCAAAGGTGACTTTTGACTACGTCAAAGATCAACGACTCTCATGTAGGAATCCATGATGATCTCAAGTCAAAAAGCATTGTGACGCGGTTATTGATAGGGCAAAATTTATAGCCTATAGACTCCGCAAGTATACAGGCTATATTAAGTAATAAAGTGATAAGAAAAGTATCGTTCCCACGAGGACTCAGTCTAACTAGTGATTAGATATTAAATTCTCTTATTTCGTTTAAGTTAAGCGAGATAGAATTGTTTTCAATAATGAAGAAAATTAATAAGAAACTAATAGTAGCAAAAGAGTGAATTCCAATATCGAGAAGTACAACCTAGAGTCGTTAATCACTTGTTAGTTTCTTAGAATTAATCTCCACTAAATTAATTCTGACTTAATTTACTGCTTCTTGAATTCTTTGTTCGGTCCGTGAAGTTCTTCTTGCGTCTCTGTGTTGTGCGTCCCTCTTGCGCCTTGTCTTCCGTCTTCTATATTTTTTCTCCAGGTGTGCGTCTTCAATATATATAACTTGTGGTTGCCTTTTACCTGCGGGTCCCACGTCTTAATCTCTTATCATCCAAGATAGGATCTTCCTTTTTTTCTTCGCGCAGGTATGTTTCTTTTTATCATCTATCCTTGGTGGTATAATATAATATATTATATCTTTTTTTATAATATAATATATTATATTATATCCTTTTCAATTTAATTTATCGCTTCTCTTAGATCACATAATATCTCCTGCACAACAAAATAGGATATTAATAGATTTTCTGTTATAATATTCTTTTATCCTATATTCAATTAAAAGATGGATAAATATATAAAAGATAATTAAATAAGTATAAAATATTAATAAATCCAACTCATTATACCATAAAATATACACCTATTTAATTATAAAATATATACTTATCAGTTATACATGAGATAAGCTTATGATTTAATCCATGCAGCTTCCTCATAATAGGTTGGTCCAGCACCTTATCTTTTACAAGTGCCTATTACTTTGATTCATATCTTCATACTCATCAAAGTCGTACTGGTCTTATTTCATCTTCGCTCTCGCGTAGATGACCGACCATGGACATTTATGATAATTTTTATGATATATCCAAGAATACATTTATCATAACAAACATGCAAATAATATGATAACTAAACGGAGAAATACTTTAAATAACATTAACGTTTAAAGTACAATGACTTGCCCCTAGAGCATAATTTCCAACAACCCAGATGTTGTCTTTGTCTTTGATAGCTCCAGTGAGCCTTATCCATACTGTCATTTTGTGTAGCCACCACTTCTTCCCCTACATTCCCACCAGCACCGTCGACGTTGTGCTTCACCACTGCCGGAAGTTTCTTTCTCTCTCTCTCTCTCTCTCTCTCTCCCTCCCCCCTCCCCCCCACCACTCTTCTCCTTCACCAAGGTGCGTGAAGTAATTTTTTTTACAAAAAAACCTTAGAGTGTCCCTTTTAAAAAAGGGACACTTTTCTTAACGGACATTGTTTGGAGACTTTACTACATCGCTCGCATAGGCATTCTCTTGAAAAGAGACGTAGAAAGGGTCTAAAAACAAACATTAAAAGGCTTTTTTTTATAGTAGTGGCAAAACACGATATGAATTGTCCTGAAATTTTGTTCAGTAAGACAAAACAATAATGATAGTATTTACCTTTATATAAATTGATCTAGACCACCCTCCTTATTACGAACTACGGCAATAGTGGGTGGTTTCTTGAAGAAATGATTGGAGAGACTGCTGTTTCAATTGAGACAAATATTTTACCTATACATGGTTCCCAAATGAAACACCACGTCATCTTGGGCTCAGTGATGTGGATGATGAGGTGGCATGACGATAAGGTAAAATTGTTTTGTTTTGTTTTGTAAACTTCCGGGGCAAAATTGCTCCTAAAAAAACTTCTGGATCCCCAATGTTCTTCAGGGAAAACTTCCAAGGCAAAAATGATACTTAACCCTATTTTGATTGATGAGGTGGCAAACATTGGGGGCCACATGTACATATCAGTTAAACTTCACGATCAAAATTAACAGAAGAGCAAAATTTCTACGTTTTGTAAACTTTCGGAACAAAATTGCTTTTAAAAAGACTTTCGAATACCCACGGCTCCTCAGCGAAAACCTTCGGGACAAAAATAATATATACTTAACCTTTAAGTAATAGCGGTAAACATTATGCACATCAAATTTTAAAGTACAATTTTTTTTATTAAGTTCTATTGTTTAATATTAAATATTATAAAGTGGTGAGTGGCACCAAAGACCCACACAACAACATGTTAACATAAAAAACGAATTTCAATAATGTTAAGCAGAGTGATGATATCAAGAGTGTCCACCACCATTGCGCATAGTCCAAATCTAATTTGGATTGTTCATATATATTAGATTTGTTTACTTTCATGTTTTCTTAAGAAATTCTTTTAATGAGTACAAAATTTAAAATAAAGATAATATTTTAACTGTCATTTTTTTTTTAGAAAAAAATATTTCCTTAAGAATTATTAGTTGAAAATTATAAATTTGCACCGTTATCTTCTTTATCGTCAAAGCATATCTAAACAGTACAGATCTCACCGCAACCATGACCACCATACACCTAAAATGGTTTCGTTGACATATGGGACGAATGGTTCAAGCGAAAATAGAGTAGAGTCATCACGCCACCTTCCCATTATGCAACTCAATATTCAGCTATTCAATTCGCAATCCACAAGGTGGTTTAGTGCAAGATAATAAGAATGTTCTTTGACTATAAAGGAGATAAAAAAATATTACTTTCGTGAAAAGAGTTGTCACAGTGAAATATAATAACCAACGATGACCGTGAACAAATATAGTGTATTAAATCTAAGAACTAGGAACGCGATTACCCATAACATTACAGAACTAAGCACTGATTATATAATTCTTATAATACATCTTACTGGGTCATCAATAGGCGAACTATCATTATTATCATCAAACATCAGACAATTCTCCTATTCCATAGACATCAAAATTAAAGTATCTAGTTCTCAAAGAAAATTTCTCTCTCTCTTGCATATACAGAAGAAGAACAACAACAATGACAATAAGCCTTATGCAATAGAAAGGGTTGAGCTACATGCATGGATTGCGTGCGTCACTACAAAAAAAAGGCGAAGTAGTGAGTGGCGGATCCAGGAAATTAATGAAAGATGGGCACTCAATAAGTTTAAGTACATAAATTAATGAAGGGTGGGCACTTAATAGGTTCAAGTACATATATTTTAATAACAAAAGTATATATATTACAATAAAAATAATTACAATGTTATCCTTCTAGGTTTTATTTTTGGAATTCCATCATAATTGCCTTATTTTCAATGTTATTAAATACATCTTTTTTCAATATAAGACATTTTCGTATCACGGGAAAATAAAATTCAAGGGTGGGCACTTACCCCCTTCTCTCTAACCTGCGTCCTCCATTGGAAGTAGCGACATAATTTTGAAAGAGTTTGTCGCTAATCAATTAGTGACAATCTATTTTACAACAAAATCATCAAATTCTATAACTATCCATGACTTAAATCATATGGCAGCAACCTTTTTAGGTGTTCTCTCTTTTGGATATTTACCACTCTCTCCTTATTTTAAGTCTAGTTGGTCAAAAAAATGTTGTCCTTAATATAAGTCTACCTTAAAAGTCATTAATAACTGTTTTTCAATTTTACTCCTATTAAATAGGTGAGAGAAAATATATCAATAATATTGTTTTAATACTCATTATTAATTAAGCATAAATTTTAAAAAGTTACTACCTCCGGTCCTAATTATAAGACCTAGTTGACTTTTTTTTGGAGAGATTAAGGAAGCTAAATAAATTACTTAATCATTTCATATGTTGTGTTTTCTTAGATTATATATTAGTTTATTGGTCAAACTATTTAGTTAGAAGAAAATAAAAATAAAAATAAAACTACTCTAAGCTAATTTAATTAGTTTCCTTAATCTCTTCAAAAAAGTCAACTAGATCTTATAATTAGACCGGAGGGAGTAATCAATTTAAGACATATTAAATATCTTAACTTCCATTTCTTGATATAGTATATTTGGTCAAATTGGACTAATAATAAGGACAAGAGTGACAGTTTTTCCACGGCTCAATGCACAAAGGTCCCACCAAGTGAGTTTTAAAGAGGGTCATATATAGGTAGCCTTACTCCCACAATAAGAAAGGTCATTTTTAGGATTTGAACTCGAGAGCAACCTTTAACATTACTCTCACTCTCTTATCTCTTGTATATACACACACACACATAAAAAATCATTCCCTTAGTGGCAAGTTAAGGAATTCTCTCATTATTGGACTCCAGTAATTGTTCCCTCCGCAACATATACAACCCCATCAAGTAATGTAAAACATCTCTATATGCCACTGTGAACTTAACCATTTGACCAATCTATATATGTTGTATTCTCCCTCACTTCCTTATGGTGGTAACTGAGAGACATTAGATTATATATATAGAACTTCATCTGACAACAGATCTGCAAGCTCCTCCTCACTTTCTTTAATGGTCAATATATCTCTCTCATTAATAATAAGCATTTGATAGTAAGCACCTAACTTCAGGTAACCTTCAAAATTCATACAAGCTTTTTCATGATAAAAAAAAAACAAATAGTATTTGAATTGAGGAGTAGTAAACTAAAGATTGGTGTATGCCATATTAGTTATATATAGCTTGGTTACTCCCAAACTGACGCACACGTACAGTTCGGTTTTCTACAACACGAACTAGTCTAATTAACCGTAGACACCCCCACAATATAATACTTCATATCCTAAATATAAGACATAATTGACTTTTTTAGAGAGATTAAGGAAGTTAAATAAGTTATTTAATCATATCGTATGTTGTGTATCCTTAGATTATACATTAGTTTATTAGTCAAACTAATTAGTTTGGAAAAAAAAAAGATACTCTAAAGTAATTTAATTAGTTTTCTTAATCTCTCCAAAAATATTAACTTTATCTTATATTTAGGACCGGACGGACGGAGTACAATATTATTATACAAATGCCACCACCATTTTTTTCACGGTAGTTTTCTTGATTGCCGACATAGATAGGTGATGTTATTATATACTACTTTTTGTAGTAGTGTTAGTGTTAATGACTCTAATGATCTGAAAGTTTAAAGCGTCTTATACAACGATAGGTGAAAATACTCAACACACACATATATATATGATCATGTAGTACGTGATCAAGGGGTGATTTGTTGTTTCGTTCTTCTTTATTTTTTATTTTTTTTCATTCCATACAAGCAATCTCGTAAGTTGATGTACTGTAAAATATATATCTTCAAGATCTAATTTGGATTCTGAGTTGAAGTTTTTTTTTTTTTTTTTTGAAAAAAAAAAAGATTTTAGGGAGTTGTGTATATATATGGTCCATCGTGTCTTTCGTCACTAGCTCATGATATTCTCTTACTTATTATATACAAGGATTTCATAAACATTTTTAAATTCACGTAATCTAACTCTGTTCACAGTTTAACCGTTCATGGTTATATTATCGTCAGTTCCTCACCATTCATACCAGTTTTTTAAGGTTAGAAAGACAAAAAGGGTACTTGAATTATTAAAGAAAAATATTTATCATTTATTTAATTAGCAAGAACAACTATATGGGTAATTAGAATAATATTTTTTTAAAAAAATTTGATTAACATTGATTTTTTAAAAAAAACTAAAAGGGCTATATTGAACGAGTTTATTCCAAGTTTTTAATCAGAGTGTTGTTATCAAACAATCGGAATATAGTAAAATGTATTTATTTACATCTACTATGTTTAATTTAAATTTTATCTAATATGACCATGTTTGATAATTTAAGAGAATTAATAAAAATTTTCATGGTATTTTACTTTTTTGGCCAGAGAAGATATTTTACTTAAAACACTAAGAACTCTCATAATTAAAGTTGACAATGCATTTGTTACTTAAGATATCTTATAATAGTAGCTGGAGATAGCAATAAGGAAAAACAATTACTATTACTTTAATTTCAATTGGAAAATACATCTTTCGAGAATCATACAAAGAAAATGTAACCTTGAGAAATAAACATCACAATTAGTGTTTCTTTTAAGGGAAAAACTAACACTTCTCATGTTGTAGGGGAGAAGTGTTTTCTCATGTCACATACACATGAAATTATGGGACCTATATATATATATATAATTAGCATTATATATATGTGGGTCCCACCATTTCATGTGTGTGTAGGAATCTTCTTCTTTTCATGCCACATGAGAAGTTTAAACCGATCAACATATATTTGTTTTTAAGAAAACAAATTGAAGCACTAGATATTATTAAATAATGGTTAAAGGAAAAGTATGTGAATGTAATTTGAAATTCTTTTTTAACTAGTACAATTTTTTTGTGGATTTATTACTTGTCATAATATATTACATAGAATCACATCAAGAAAATAAATAACGTTATAAAATGTAAAAATAAAAATAATAATATGTACTCGACATCGCTTCACTTAAAAATATTCCTAAAATTGCATATGTTATGATTTAGCAAGAAGAGAAAAATGAAATTGTAGAATATTATTCCATCCCAATGTATCTTGATACAAGGTCTTTATATAGACCCAATAAGACTCAATAAATGATATATACAAAATAGCAAATTACATAAAAATAGAACTAACTAGTTACACTAAAATAGAACTAATTACACTAAAATAGGACTAATTAGTTACACTAACTATATACTCTAAATACCCCCTCAAGTTTGGAGTATGTATGTTAATCATGCCCACTTGGCAAGGAGTGTACAAAAGGAAGAAGGAGGCAAAGCCTTAGTGAAAATATCGGTAGCCGATCTTCGATTTAATAGGAAGAAGATGAATCAAACCATTTGAAGTTTCTCACGAACAATGTGACAATCAATATCCAAATGTTTAGTACGCTCATGAAAAGTAGGGTTAGCGGCAATATGTCTAGCAGATTGATTATCACAATATAAGAGAGCGAGGACTAGAAAGAGGAAGACCAAAATCCCTCAATAAATGAGAAAGCCATTGTAATTCACAAGTAGTTGCTTTGCGCGAGGCACGATATTCGACCTACGAAGAAGAAGTGGAGGCGGAGACTCGGTTGCTTCTTAGAACGCCACGTAATCGGGGCTTGATCAAGAAAACCACAAAAACCGGTGATGGAACGCCGTGTATCAAGACAACCAGCCCAATCGAGTCACTAAAAGCATTAAGTCTATCAATAGAAGTGACTGGAAAGAAAAGACCACGACCCGGGAGAACCTTTAATATAGCGAAAAACTCTATGAAGAGCACGCAAATGTACATCGTGAGGGTCTTTGTATAAAAGCGACTAAGTTCTTTGAACAAAGAAAGGATAAATACGGACGAGTATTAGTAAGGTATAAAAAGACGGCCAACCAAAGTGCGATACTCGAACAATCGGCCAAAACGGTACCGAATCCTTGGACAATTTAAGGTTACGAGCCATAGGAGTCTTGGCGGGCTTACAATCCAAGAAACCAGAATGAGATAAAAGATCTAAGGCAAACTTTCTTTGACATAAAGAAATGCCTTTAGAGTTCCTAGCAATCTCCAAACCCGAGAAAATACTTGACATCACCAAGATCCTTGATTTTGAAACAATCATCAAGAAAAGCTTTAATACGATTAATCTCATCCAAATCAGTCCACCAACAATTATATCATCCACATAAATGAGTAAAACAAGAAAGGAAGTGGGAGAATTCTTGATAAACAAAGAATGATCAGCTTGAGATTGTTGAAAACCACAAGAAACAAGAGCTTTAGACAATTTGAAAAACCATTGTCTACTAGCTTGCTTAAGACCATAAAGGGACCTTTGTAATTTGCAAACCTTGTTTGGAGAAGAAACAACCAATCCGGGAGGAGGAAGCATATATACCTCTTCATCAAGATCACCATGTAAGAATGCATTATTGACATCTAATTGTTTCAAATGCCAATTATGAGCCGCAAGGGCAAGTAATAATCTCACATAGTTAGTTTAGCAACCGGGGAAAATGTATCATTATAGTCAATACCCTCAACTGGGTATATCCTTGAGCAACAAGGTGACCTTTATATCGATTAAGAGTACCATCTCGAGTTATATTTCTTAGCAAAAACCCACTTACAACCAATCGGGCGCTTATTAGGAGGCAAATCAGTTATCACCCAAGTTTGATTTAGTTGTAAAGCATCAAGTTCAGCATTAATAGCATTTCTCCAACCCTCATGTTTAATGGCTTTAGAATATGACTTAGGAATATCATCAGTCGATATGGAACAAACAAAATGGTGATATAAAGGAGAAAGACGATGATAAGAAAGAACTTTAGAAAGAGGGTGATAAATACCTGCCTCCAAAGAATGCGGTATGGTGAAGCACATTGAAGAGTAGTATGATAATCATGCAAATAATTGGGTGGGTTATGTGGTCTAGTAGAACGACGCAACAAAGGAACGAAGGGGAACCAACAAGAGAACCGAAACAAGGGAAACATCGAAGAAGAAGACACAGAATCAAGGGGAAAATCAGAAACATCAAGTGGCGGAAGAGCTTGAGGTAAAGGAATTGAATCAGGCTTGTGCATAGAATTTGAATTGCAAAAGGGGAAACAAGACTCATAAAAATATACATGACAAGAAACAAGAATCTGCCGAGTATGGATATCTAAAGTGACAAAACCCTTAGTACCAGTCTTGTATCCAAGAAAAACACATTTATGCGCTCTTTTATCAAGTTTAGTTCGTTTTTGGGAAAGAGTAGAAGCAAAGCAAAGGCACCCAAAAACCTTTAAGTATGTAAAATCAGGAGGTTTAGCAAACAATAATTCATAGGGACTCTTATTTCCCAAAATTGGTGTAGGTAAACGATTGATGAGGTATACGGCATGAGTAAGAGCATAAGACCAAAATACTTTGGGAACATGGGCTTGAAATAAAAGAGCACGAGTAACATTAAGAATGTGTTGATGTTTTCGTTCTACTCGACTATTCTCGTTCGGGAGTTTCAATGCAAGAAGTTTGATGAATAATGCCATTTTGAGCAAAAAAATCAGACATTTGAAATTCAATGCCATTATCGGATCTAATGATTTGCACGAGATGTATGAAATTGAGTAGAAACTAAGTTCACAAATGTTTTGATATAAGACCGAGTCTCGATTTGTTCCTAAGCAAATATATCCATGTATAACGGAATGATCATCAACGATGGTTAAAAAGTATTTATGACCATGTATAGAGGGTAAGTGGTAGGGACCCCAAATATCCATATGAACTAAACCAAAAATTTTATTTGAAGTACTATTGCTTACAGGGAAAGGCAACTTTCGTTGCTTAGCAAAATGACAGACATCACAGCAAGTAAAAGAGGAATCATAAGGAATAAATGGATGTTGTCTATGAAGTGAATACAAAGCATGTTGAGATAAATGTCCTAAACGAAAATGCCAAAGGTCAAAAGGTATGGAATGCAGGTGGTGGAAATACTACTAACTAAAGGAGAAGAACCCATATCTGCACAATTCATGATGTAGAGCCCTTCAATGACTTCAAACTAAACCAATCATCCTCCCCGAAGGCCGGAGTCGGATGTGGCATTGCAATGTCGAAAGGAGACAATACAAGACAGAGATTTAGTAAGTTTGGAAACCGAAATCAAATTGAAATGAAAATTCGGGACATATAATACATCCCGAATAACAAAAGTATTAGTAAATTGAACAATGCCACAATAGGAAGATAATACCCGAGTACCATCCGGAAGATTTACGAAATAGGTGATATACGCTTATAAGAGGCAAATAAGGAAATGTTAGAGCACACATGATCGGTAGCTCCCGAATCTATGATCCGGGGAGTTAGAAAATGACCGAAAAGCACAAGTTAAAGAAATACCATTGGTAGAAATTTTGTTGACGAAGCGGAGGCGAGTGGAAGTGTCTCGCTTGAACAAGTGCCAAGAACCGTTTATATTGATCTGGTGTGAAACCGTATGAAGGATTAGCAACCTTGAGAGGAGTCGGTAGAATCTTGACGAGAATAGGCTCGGACGATACGGCATTCACGGTGGAAGTTCGGAACTTAAATCCTGGTGGGAAGCCATGCTTCTTGTAACAAGTGGCTTCGGTATGTGCGGGTTTACCACAATAGGTGCATTGTTTACTAGAACCGGAGGAAGCGGAAATTGGACGAATTAGTCTCGCTTAGATCCGGGAATCGAGAACCGGAGGATTTGTTGAAAAGTGCGGTAGCTTCGGACAAAGGATATCCCATTTCCCTTTCTTGTTGTTGTACCAACGCAAATATACGATTAATAGGTGGAAGAGGATCAATCAACATTATTTGAGATTTTACAGGGGAAAATCGATCAGAGAGTCCTTTCAAGAAACGAATAGCATAGTCTTGTTCTAAATGTTGTTTATAACTTGCAATTGCACCACAAGAACACTTTGGATTACAAGAACAGGAGACTATCGGACGTAATGCTAAAAATTCATCCTAGAGAATCTTTAATTTTGTAAAATAATCACTCACGGTTTGATCGCTTCAAATTCTGGATTTCTTCCCGCAAATCCGCAAGTCGAAAATATCATTCTCGAGAAAAACGCGCACGAAGATCATCCCATACATCGCAAGCCTTGATCGATCCATAGTATACTCGAGCAAGAGACGACGAAATCGAACGGGTTAACCATGATAATACCATCATGTTGCACCGTTCCCAAACCGGAAACAATGAATCGGTTGATTTCGGTGCCGGAATCGAACGATTGACGAACCCTAGCTTATTCTTCGACAACAACGCATTCCGCATCGCACGAGCCCATGAATGGTAATTAGGCCCCGGTGAGAATAGGCGACACAAGAATCGGGGAAGGGTTTTCATTTGGATGCAAATAGAAAGGATTTGCAATGGTTTGGAGCGAATCGTGGGAGAGGTAGATGAAGCATCGATAGATGAATCGATGGTAGAAGAAAGTGAAGCCATCGGGTTTGGAAGAAAAAGATGAAAGAGGAAATGAGAAAAGTCTAAAAGTGAATAGGACAAACCAAGAAAATTGGTACGGGAAGAGTCCAAAAATTTTGAGAAGAATACAGGATGTCAAAGACTAACCTGCTTTGATACCATGTTATGATTTAGCAAGAAGAGAAAAATGAAATTGTAGAATATTATTCCATCCCAATGTATTGATACAAGGTCTTTATATAGACCCAATAAGACTCAATAAATGATATATACAAAATAGCAAATTACATAAAAATAGAACTAACTAGTTACACTAAAATAGAACTAATTACACTAAAATAGGACTAATTAGTTACACTAACTATATACTCTAATAGCATATCCAATATAATGAAGGGAAGAGGCCTTCTAGATTTTGGGGGAGAAACTTATCTTGTGAATTATATAATTGTAAAATAAAATTATAGCATTGAAATTGACCAGAAATTACTCATATTTTGTCAGATTTAGTTTGCTATATAAATATAAAAATTCTAACTTGTTTATGTTTAAATATCAAATATTCAAATAAAATATGTTAATAGAATTTCAGCAATCCATCAAACAGAAAAATAATCAAAACACCACCTTGTTTTTTGTCCAGTGTAATCCTTGCTAAATTCATTTCTAATCTAAAATTAATTAAGAAATGAGCAAAAACTTTTTAATTCTTCCCTGATCGATTCCCCAGTGGCCACCACCAAAAAAATTATACTCTTAAAAGGGAAAAAAATAAATATAAGATTAACATATCAAATGAATGAACTACGATATATATAAATAGACACTCAAAGAAGCTATTCACTTTTTCCAAAAAAATAAATAAAAAATAAAATAAAAAAATCCCATAAGTTGACATATAAAACAAAAGAAATTAATTTGCTCCTATAAAATAAAAATAAAAAAACTCTATGCCAGCTTGCCATAGTAGTCCTGCTTTGACCTAAATCAAACACAGAAATCACAGAGCATATATATAATCTCCTCCAAACCAAACTACATATTGTTTTTTCTTTACCTGAACCAAATTGCAGAAATGAAGATCAAGTTAAACATAGAAAAGGGGAAATAAAAAATCAGAGAGAGAGAGAGAGACTAGACACTAAAACAGATCACCCAAATTCAATTCCCAAGCATAAAAAATTTAATTAAAAAAAAAAACCAAAAATAAAGACGAAGAAAATCCCAAGGAATTGACATATCTGGGTATATACAGAAAAGATAAAGAAAGCAACTAAAACAGAAAAAGACCATGAAAAAGAAACAACTTTCTGAACCTCCTGAGATGAGTAACTGAAGATATTCATTCAGAACTTTAACCACTTTCGTCGCCATTATCACCAGCTTCATCTTCATGATGATGAATGTCCTCTGGATTCACATCTTCAACATCACCAGGAAACGCATTCAATGCAGTAGCCACTATGTTGGACAGATCATCCAACATCTGATGATGATCAGGAACAAAAAATGACATCGTTGGTGCCTGTTGTAGACCTTGAAATTCCACACTTCCATGGCCCAAATTCGAACTCGGCATGAATTGCAGCGAGCCTGCTTGAAAGTGATGATTCATGCTTCCATCACTGCCACCGGTCTGCGTGGTCGGAAATAACACAGAACCACCACTGTCTGCTGCGGCGGTCACACCTGCATCTCCACTCCCGGAGGTCCGCATGCAAAATGCGCTACTCACAGCTCCGCCGCCGCCGCGAATGCCGCTGGGCACCACCCACATAGGGGTGGTGGGGAAAAAATTGGTAGCCGGACGAAGGACGTTCGAACTTGAAGATCCAGCTTTCTGCAATTGCACGTCAGGTACGAAAGTTATGGAAGAATCCTGATCATCATTACCTACACATTGGCTTTGATCTGGTAGGTTAGCGTCTTCTTTGAATAAATCTTCTCGGTAACGTTTTCTCATAATTCGCAGTCGGTTCTCCGTTGTTTTCTTCTACACCGGTGGCATTGGGAAGCGCTTCTGAAATTTGGCCGGAAGTCAATAAATGAAGCTGTTGATACTCTTGTTGCTGATGAGCCTGAGGCTGCGGCAACCCTAACAAGGTAGAATGCAGAAACGGATCTTCGTAAGATTGATGATGCTGATGAGAAGGTAGAACTCCATGGAATGTATGAGGAGCGGACATCGACGGCGGAGCCAAGACGGTGGAAGAACCACTGTTCCATTGCGACGACAGGTTGATTGTTGTGGAGAAGTTTGAGGGCCTCACGCCAGTACCGATGGTGGCGATGATTGACGGCTCCGCCTGCCGCAGAAGCCACTCGATGGTCTCTCCGTCGGACCTATGGCCCAGCTCTCTGGTTAATTGAAAAACCATAGCCGCACAAGCTGCTGGTATTCGGATTCTCCGGCCGTGAACATCCACCTTGATGTGTCTGTCCCTGGTTCTCGGCGGTGGCGGGTTTGTCGATGCAACTACAACATCCCTCGCCGCCGTTGCTGCAGAAATCGACCATTGTTGCTGCTGATGACCTTGTTGTTGTGTCCTGATCGTATGGAGCACATTTCCGCCCGATCGTGCAGATGAGTGTGGCTGATCAGATCCAGGAACGACGATGGTAAGCGGCGCTGCTACAAGAGGAACTGGAGCCCAAGAAGATGATGATGGTGACAAGGAAGGAGTTGCAGTTACAACACCGCTACCAGAGAGGCCAGCTTGGATGGGGCCCACATTGATGAAACATGAGGGACCTCCTCCTCCTCCATTGAAAGGGACCACAGCTTGCGACGTATCTAACTGTAACTGATTTTGATGATAATGCTGAAGCTGGCGATGTTGTTGTGGGTAGTTGTGGCTGGGATCTCTGGTTGTGTGTTCTGATTGTTCCATTGATGAGGGGACAGAGAAAAGATACAATTTTGAATCTGTTTAGGATTTTACAGAGATTTTCTTTTTAGTTCAGGATAGAGAGAGAGAGTTTTTTAGGACTTTGGGGGACCTGTCTTGCGCTATTCTCAGGCTGAGTGACAGACTCAGAGGAAAAGGAGGGAGAAGGAGGAGTAAATTTATGACTTATGAGAGTGAGTAGTGAGAGAAGGGTAGGAACCGGTTTCCTACCTATCTTTTGGATAGGTAGGGAGAGCTGCTAACCAATCTGGATCGTTGAGATGGGATATGGATGGTGGATGTAATTTTTTTTTTATTATTTTGGTTAGTTTCAAATGAAAAAATTATTTTTTGAAAAAATGTTAGTTAAAAGATTATCTTTATTTTAGATTCTCTACCCATTAAAATAATTTTTTTTAAAAAAAAAAAGTAAGAAAAAAAATGCGGACGGTCCGGAAGGGATGACACCCCTTGGATAGGCGGGGAATCCAATCCCGAGAAGGGCACTCATGGTAGGGGCGGAATCAGAAATGTAATTAAGGGGAGTGAAAATTACATAATAGTACCCAGGTTTCAATGAAAGTATGTTTCAACCCTAAAAAATTTCAATATTTTCATTTTAGTCTCTCCACAAAATTTTAATGTGAACTAAAATGAAAATATTAAAATTTTTACGACATTTAAATGTAATTTTCTAAAACTTTGGATTATATTCTATAATTTTAGGGGGTGAGGATCACCCCTAACCCTCTAGGTCCGCCCCTACTCATGGGCTTATTTAGTACCAGAGAGAGTATCATATTATTATACAAATGGCACCACTATTTTTTTTACGGTAGTTTTCTTGATTGCCGACATAGATAAGCAATGTTAATAGTATTTTTTTTGTAGTAGTGTTAATGACTCTAATGATCATAAAGTTTAAAGTGTCTTATCATCTCTGGTTCTAATTATAGGAACGCTTTTGTAGTATAAATTGCACTACAAAAGTATTCATAAATTAGGATCGGAAGGATTATTTAACAATAGGTGAAAATACTCAACATACCTACATATATACACACATATATGATCATGTAGTACGTGATCCAGGTGTAATTTGTTGTTTCGTTCTTTTTTCATTTTAAATCTTCATTCCATGCAAGCAATCTCATAAATTGATGTACTATAAAATATAAATCTTCAAGATCTAATTTGGATTTGGATTTTGAATTGATTTTTTTTTTCTTTTTGAAAAAAAGAAAGATTATAGCGAGGTGTGTACATATACATATATGGCCCATCTTGTCTTTCTTCAGTAGCTCATGAGATTCTCTTTTTTATTTTCTTACTTAGTATATACAGGGATTTCATAGACATTTTTAAATTCACGTAATCTAGTTCTTCACAGTTTAACCCTTCTTGGTTATATTATCGTCAGTTCCTCACCATTCATACGAGTATTTTAAGGTTAGAAAAACAAAAAGGCTACTTGAATTATTAAAGAAAAATATTTATGATTTATTTAATTAGCAATAACAACTATTTGGTAATTTAAATAATATTTTTTTAAAATAAAAATTGATTAACATCGAAATAATTTTAATTTATTTTATTTAAAAAAACGCTATATTGAACGAGTTTATTCCAAGTTTTTAATCAGAGTCTTGTTATCAAACAATCCTAATATAGTAAAATGTATTTACTTACATATACTTTGTGTAATTAAAATTTTATCTAATATGACCATCTTTGATAATTTAAGGGAATTAATAAAAATTCATTATATTGTACTTTTTTGGCCAGAGAAGATATTTTACTTAAAACACTAAGAACTCTCATAATTAAAGTTAACAATGCATTTAATTTGTTACTTAAAGATATCTTATAATAGTAGCTGGAGATAGCAATATGGAAAAACAATTACTATTACTTTAATTTCAATAGGAAAATGCATCTTTCGAGAACCATACAAAGAAAATGTAACCTTAAGAAATAAATATCACAATTAGTGTTTCTTTTAAATGCAAAAAAGTCAACATATATTCTTTTTGGCCATCAGTGGTATCATATTGTGGATTTACTTGTCATAATATATTACATAGAGTCACATCAAGAAAATAAATAACGTTATAAAATGTACAATAATAAAAAAAAAAAATTCCTAAAATTGCATATCCAATATAATGAAGGGAAGAGGCCTTCTAGATTTTGGGGGAGAAACATATCTTGTGAATTATATAATTGTAAAACAAAAATATATGTTAATAAAATTTCAGCAATCCGTCAAAGTGGCGTCAAACAGAAAAATCAAAGCACCACCTTGTTTTTTGTCCAATGTAATCCTAGCCAAATTCATTTTTAATCTAAAATTAATTAAGAAATGAGCAGAGATAAACTTTTTAATTATTATTCCCTGATCGATTCCCCAGAGGCCACCACCAAAAAAGTTATACTCTTAAAAGGGAAAAAATAAATATAAGATTAACATATCAAATGAATGAACTACGATATATATAAATAGACACCCAAAGAAGCTATTCACTTTTTTCAAAAAAAAAAAAAAAAAAAAAACCATAAGGTGACATACTACCTCTAGTCATAATTATAGGAACACTTTTATAGTGTAATTTATACTACAAAAGTGTTCCTATAATTAAGACCTATGGGTATAAAGCAACAGAAATTAATTTGCTCCTATAAAATAAAAATAAAAAACTCTATGCAAGCTTGCCATAGTAGTGCTGCTTTGACCTAAATCAAACACAGAAATCACACAGCATATATAATCTCCTCCAAACCAAACTACAGATTTTTTTCCCCTTTTACCTGAACCAAATTGCAGAAATGAAGATCAAGTTAAACATAGAAAAGGGGAAATAAAAAATCAGAGAGAGAGAGAGAGACTAGACACTAAAACAGATCACCCAAATTCAATTCCCAAGCATAAAAAAATTAATTAAAAAAAAAAACCAAAAATAAAGACGAAGAAAATCCCAAGGAATTGACATATCTGGGTATATACAGAAAAGATAAAGAAAGCAACTAAAACAGAAAAAGACCATGAAAAAGAAACAACTTTCTGA
The DNA here is from genome assembly GCA_019022615.1 of Acacia melanoxylon. Taxonomy (NCBI): domain Eukaryota; kingdom Viridiplantae; phylum Streptophyta; class Magnoliopsida; order Fabales; family Fabaceae; genus Acacia; species Acacia melanoxylon. Next base: position 6,174,855 of record JAFJYJ010000018.1, on the reverse strand, counting down.
ATCTCCGATCCTGAGATGAGTAACTGATGATATTCCTTCAGAACTTTAACCACTTTCGTCGCCATTATCACCAGCTTCATCTTCATGATGATGAATGTCCTCTGGATTCACATCTTCAACATCACCAGGAAACGCATTCAATGCAGTAGCCACTATGTTGGACAGATCATCCAACATCTGATGATGATCAGGAACAAAAAACGACATCGTTGGTGCCTGTTGTAGACCTTGAAATTCCACACTTCCATGGCCCAAATTCGAACTCGGCATGAATTGCAGCGAGCCTGCTTGAAAGTGATGATTCATGCTTCCATCACTGCCACCGGTCTGCGTGGTCGGAAATAACACAGAACCGCCACTGTCTGCTGCGGCGGTCACACCTGCATCTCCACTCCCGGAAGTCAGCATCCAAAATGCGCTACTCACAGCTCCGCCGCTGCCGCCAATGCCGCTGGGCACCACCCACATAGGGGTGGTGGGGAGAAGATTGGTAGCCGGACGAAGGACGTTCGAACTTGAAGATCCAGCTTTCTGCAATTGCACGTCAGGTAAGAAAGTTATGGAAGAATCCTGATCATCATTACCTACAAATTGGCTTTGTTCTTGTCGGTTAGCGTCTTCTTTGAATAAATCTTCTCGGTAACGTTTTCTCATATAATTCTCAGTCGGTTCTACGTTGTCTTCTTCTCCACCGGTCGCATTGGGAAGCGCTTCTGAAATTTGACCGGAAGTCAATAAATGAAGCTGTTGATACTCTTGTTGCTGATGAGGCTGAGGCTGCTGCAACCCTACCAAGGTAGAATGCAGAAACGGATCTTCGTAAGGTTGATGATGCTGATTAGCAGGTAGAACCCCATGGAATGTATGAGGAGCGGACATCGACGGCGGAGCCAAGACGGTGGAAGAACCACTGTTCCATTGCGACGGCAGGTTGAGTGTTGTTGAGAAGTTTGAGGGCCTCTCGCCGGTGCCAATGGCGGCGATGATTGACGGCTCCGCCTGTCGCAGAAGCCACTCGATGGTCTCTCCGTCGGACCTATGGCCCAGCTCTCTGGTTAATTGAAAAACCATAGCCGCACAAGCTGCTGGTATTCGGATTCTCCGGCCACGACCATCCACCTTGACGTGTCTGTCTCTGGTTCTCGGCGGTGGTGGGTTCGTCGATGCAGCTACAACATCCCTCGCCGCCATTGCTGCAGAAATCGACCATTGTTGCTGCTGATGACCTTGTTGTTGTGCCCTGATCGGATGGAGCACATTTCCGCCCGATCGTGCAGATGAGTGCGGCTGATCAGATCCAGGAACAACGATGGTAAGTGGCGCTACGAGAGGAACTGGAGCCCAAGAAGATGATGATGGTGACAAGGAAGGAGTTGCAGTTACAACACCGCCACCAGAGAGGCCAGCTTGGATGTAAGTGGGGCCCACATTGATGAAACATGAGGGACCTCTTCCTCCATTGAAAGGGACTACAGCCTGCGACGTAGCTAACTGTAACTGACTTTGATGATAATGCTGAAGCTGACGATGTTGTTGTTGGTAGTTGTGGCTGGGATCACTGGTTGTGTGTTCTGATTGTTCCATTGAGGGGACAGAGAAAAGATACAATTTTGAATCTGTTTGGGATTTTACAGAGAATGTTTTTTAGTTGGGGATAGAGGGAGAGAGAGTTTTTTTAGGACTTTGGTGGACCTCTCTTGCGCTATTCTCTGGCTGAGTGACAGACTCAGAGGAGAAGGAAGGAGTAAATTTATGACTTATGAGAGAGAGCAGTGAGAGAAGGGCACTCGTACGTGGGCTTATATAGTGAATGAAATGAAAATAATTGAATAATAATATTAAATGTAAATTGTTGCTGGTAGGCTTGTAGTTGTACTTGTAGGTTGTAGCTATCCTCTATCCATTTTTATTTAGTCAAATTTAACATATTTTGATATAAAAACATTACATTAATAACACTGATTAAGGTTGATTATAGTAGAATGTGTTGAATTTAAATCCCTAAGATCTGTTCTTATTTAGTGTCGGACAAGTTCTTTAATAAATTGCCTCTAATAAAAGAATACATGTGCTTATAAAAAAAGAGTAATTGGTTTACTTTATTTAATTAAAAAGCTAGTATATAATTTTAAGCGATATGTGGATTCATTGAAAATATTTTAGGTTGAGATAGACTTAAGTATTTATTTACATTTATTTATAATTAAGTTGTTTTAATTACATGTTGCTTGAAAATAAAGCTGTAATAAATAAAATCTGACGTGGGCTTTTTGGAGGAAAAATAAGGGTAGTTAAACCAATAAATGGATTAAATGCATTTCAATATTTCATTAATAGGAAAAAAGAAAATAAAAAATATTGAAAAATGAAGAATTTTTCTTCTTCTTCCATAACTGTCACATATTTTTTTACTCTTTCTCTGCTGTGGGATTGAAAAAGGGAACACAGAAAATGTGAGGAAAGGCAAAACGAGTACTACAGAGAGAAGTATCAGGTAAAGGTATCTCATGCAGTTTGACAGGTCAGCACCCTCACATTCTCCTCAATGCCTTTCTTTGTTTGTTTCTTCTTTTCACAACAAAATTCATTTAAAAGACAGAATTGCCCCTGGCTCATGAGGATTTCATTTCCATGGTTGCACCAGTTACTTATAGAAGAAGCCACAGCTTAACAAGTGGGACTAACCATATACATCCCCCTTTTACACAAAAGGGGTTATGAACAGTATTAATGATTCATATTAATGTTATCATAAATTATACTCCTGTTCCAAATTATAAGGTAGAGGGATAAAAACAGTTGGTTCTATTTATAAGGCAGAGAGAGATTTTTTTATCTGAATGTATAATTTTATTATTTATTTATTATTATTATTTTCAATTTGCTTTTATAGCATATGATGTATATTAAATAGGGGTAAAATTGAAAAATTGTTGACTTTTAAGGTAGATTTAGTGAAGTTTAAGGTTCTTTTTTTTAAAAAAAAAAAAATGTGTGAAACATATTGGAAGTGACTTATAAATGAGATTAAAAGAGTATATGTATGTGTGTGCATGTGTCAATAAATAAATAAATATATATATATATATATATATATATAAAGAGAAGAATCGCCTTGTTTTTTATGATAACAAAACTAATAAAAAGATTATTTGTAGGTTTACTTTATTGCAAATCATATTATGTAAATGTGAGATTTTGGATAAGTCTTAAAACTATGGTTTTGAGAAAAACCATCCAACTACCTCATAAAATGTAAGAATTGATTAATGATGTCAAAACCATGGTCTCAAGGCTAAAACCATGGTCTTCTATGAAGCCAATTGTTTCTACTATTTTGGTGAAAAACCATGTTTATACTTCCTCCGATCTTTTTTAGAACAGTTCAAAATTTGAATTAAATTGTTTCTACTATTTTGTGAATATTTAATAAGTTGTTTTTATTTTTACCCCTCATTAATTATATGTATTACATTAATTAAAAAATAGATGATATTCATATTTATTTTATATCTCTCCCTCACTTGCACTCATAAATATATAAGAAGGAAAACAAAGTTTATTTTAGACATACTTATTATTTTTAATTAATTTTAACCACTTTTTAAACTGTGTAATTCGGTTACTAAGCTCTTATAAATAAGACTAGAGGAAGTATACACACACAATTCACATAAATAGTAAAATCGGTCTTGCATATGTGTAGATATACACACAAATAATAATTATTTTAGTATCTCTTATAAAAGATATATTAATTAGAGAGCTTTCTTTTTTCATAAAAAATTAGTTTTTCTCTAGTTTTATACAAATGAAGTTAATGTAAAAGGTAACTTTGGTTTTGCAAAAATAAGAAAGCAATAACAAATGTTTTTTTAACTCCATACATATTCATACTTCATGCATATATATTTGCCTAATATGCGTTAATTGGCTTGTTGAACACATGTTTCTACTCTTATTCTTGTCATTAATGTGTTATCCATACTTCAAAATGTTCTTTAATTCTTTGAAAAATTCTTAACGTGTTAATTATGTCACCTTTGCATTAACAACTTCATTTGTATAGCTTGTTTCTCAACTTTGAGCTGATATACTGTTTAGTCTGATCTTCTACTTAATGCGCTCTCCATAATTTAAAAACAAGCATTACTCTTTGGATTTTACATGCATAACGTGTTAATAACCACACTGTTAGGCGTTAACAAAACTTTCATGTTTTAAATTTGTCTCTAGAAAATACTTAACATGTTAATGAGCTTCACTATTCAATCTTATCTTGCGCAAACTTCTACTTAATGTGTCTTTTTTGCCTGATTTGTTAACTAGCTTCTTGAAACACCCGCCTTTCAAACTTTGCATTGCACTGAATGAAGAGGTTGCTTTCACATTTTCTCAATTGACGTTAATTTCCATACTTAACACTAGCATGAGACATTAACCAGCCAAAGTTCTGTTTTACACTGCACTTAACGTGTTAACACATTAATGAGCCTTCTGACATGCATTTAATGTATATTGGTGTAAAACACTTTCTTTGATAACATCTCTTTAGGATTTTCAAAGGCCATAATCTTGTTTCTAATAACTAGTTCTCCATAAAATCAATTAATATTTCCACATTTAAGTTAGTTGTGCAACAATTAAGTGAGGAACAAATGAGCATTTCTTGTTGCATGCGTTTCTAGTATTAAAAGCTGTCTATACTTTATTTCAAACTTCAAAGTTTGTGTCTACTCATTTAAGTTTATAAGCATCTGTTTCCTTTCTTCTTCTGAGGAGTACTAAAGGTGCAGACATCCTTGAGTGGGTTAGCTGAATTTGCTATGCATGTGTAAATGATTGAGAAGTGAAATTAAGATATGTATGCCTTGTGGTTATTTACAGCGTTTGCAAGAGCCCCATTTTGAAAACTTTCGGGAGTTTAGTGAAATCTCCAATGGTTTGATTAAGAGCTCATTTATTTTTTCCCACTATTTTACTGTTTTGTTTATTACGTTCGGTTGGAAAAAAAGTTGTTGAAATTTACCCAATTTACCCCCTTTCTTAAGTGGCTGCAGTCTGCAGCAATGTTATCCAATATTTGGTATCATAACAATTCTCTTAATATTCAGACTTAAAAGTCGTAAACTGATCCATGGTTAGATTTGGTGAAAGTGTCTTGCCCAAGGGAGCCTCAATTAGTAAACTCTCTGGTTTCAATGGTGAAAATAACACATCACTACTACAGATTTGTCTATATTTAACGGTTTTTTTACCAATATTTAACGGTTTTCAACCATTAATAAATATCCCAAGCGCTAAATATTTAAATATAACGATTGTTAAATGTTAAAATATAAGGCACTATACAGTTTTTTCAAACACAACCGTTATGCCGCCCAGTTCAACACGGTAGATAATAATGTGAACTCAGTACAATTCTCATAAAAAGGCTTCTTACACTACTACAAAAATTCGATATTACTATCCTAAAAAACGTCCTTATTTAAAAATAGATAGTAAAAAATGAAGTCGTGGCTTTCTTGTAAATATATGGAAGGAAAATTAGCCTTCAAATGACCGAATAATAGTTTAGGACTTGTAAAATTGATTTTTGGCGTTCTAACATTATTTCGGGACGCTTTAAGTAGTTTCGCGAGAATTTATGTTTGGCACCATGGCCAAATATACAAAAAAAAAAAAAAAAAAAAAAAAGGTCATTAAGGTGACCTAAATTTACATTCAGGTCGCCAATTTTTGAATTAAGGAGACCTTAACGTAATTAAGGTCGCCCAAATTCGAACATTGGCGACCTGAATTAAAATTAGGTTGCCAATATTCCAATGATTTTTTTTTGGCACCATAGGATTTTTTGGGAATAAAATTTAGTTGTTTGGCGCACAGGGGTTATGTTTTTTAATATTTTTTATAATTGGCGACTGAAACTAAATCGTCGCCAATTGTTTAATGAAGGCGACTGAATTAGAATTAGGTCACCAATATTCAAATGAAATGTTTTTGTTTGGCGCCATGGGATTTTTTTTGGAATAAAATTTAGTTGTTTGGCGCCGTGGGGGGTTATGTTTTTTAATATTTTTTATAATTGGCAACCTTAAAATAAATCAGGTCGCCAATTGTTTAATTAAGGCGGCCTGAATTAAAATCAGGTCGCCAATATTCCAATGAATTTTTTTTTGTTTGGCATCATAGGATTTTTTTGGGAATAAAATTTAGTTGTTTGGCGCCGTGTGGGGTTTAGGGTTTTTTTATATTTTTATAATTGTCGACTGAAAATAAATCAAGTCGCCAATTGTTTAATTAAGGCGACCTGTAGTAATTTCTAGTCGCAAAAATCCAAAATTTGGCGACCTGAAAATAATTCAGGTTCCAGTTTTTAAATTTTGTCGACCTGAAACTAGTTTAGGTCGCCTTAATTAAACAATTGGCGACCTGAATTTACGTTCAGGTCGCCAATTGTTAAATATTTTTCAACCTGAATTTTATTTCAGGTCGCCAAAATTCCTTTAATGTGCCAGTTAGCCCTTATTCGTCACCCAGTCTTAGAATTTCAAAGGTTTCCTTCTTCTCTCGTTGAACCCGCCGACTCAGTCCCTTGCTCGATTCTTGACGGGGAACCCTAATCGTGATCTCACCCTCACTCCATTGTGCGCGACAGTCCATCCCTCCGTCTTCCCTCTTCGCGGCGTCCATCGACTCTCATTCTGTTTTCGCGCGCAGCCCACCTTCTCCGACGATATCTAAAGGTACGTCGCCCCCTCTTTCATGGATTCTAGTAAACTGATTTTTCTTTTAAAAAAATCTATCCAAAGATAAATTGCATTGCATAGATTAACTTCTAACCCTTTGACTCATATATATATATATATGCTGTGACTTGTGGGGTATTGAGATTGACATCCACATTATCTTATACCGTTTTGCGTGATGTGTATGGTATTATTGTTCTTCTCTTTCTCACTATTGGGTCGCGGAAACAGGGAGTGTAGACAAATGTTTAATGGTTTGTGTACTGATCAACAAATTCGAACCATAATATGATTTTTTTTCTCTTCCTTTTCTTTCAATATGTTTAATCATACACTTAAATTGGGATTATGTGACATAAAAATATACTAATGAACTTTGCCATTCTCCTTATGCATCCAAAATGATATCCATGCATATATACAAACTTATCAGGGGCAACATTAAGAAACTGCCTTAAATTATGTTAACATTAGCTATGGCTATCTGGTTGAAATGCATTAGCAAAGTTGTAGAGGAATTAGCCTTAATAACTAATAAATGAAATGAATTCTTGTCAGAAGATATAGAGACCAAAAATTGTAGCGAATCTGGTTTTGCATGATACTATCGCTAGCCCAACTAATTTGCCTCATTTGCTAGTAAAGTAAAAAAAGTTCTTCTAGGGTTTTAGCTTATCATATTTTTTGTGTTTTGTGGGGATTGAGATTGACATCCACATTATCTTAAATACGTTAGTCTGCGAATAAATCGAACCTATTCGATGAAGAACCTATTTTGACCAAAACTCCTATTAACTGCTATTAAGTCTTATATTTACAGTTCAAAATACCAGAAGAAACCTTCCTGTACTAAACATGGCCGTAGAAGAAACCTCCCTGTGCTAAAAGAGGTCCTGATTGTTACATAATAGTCTCTTCTAAATGTAAATTTGGCTTTAGCATATCTACATGGGTATCCAAAAAAAAATGAAAAAACGGTTGCGCTCCCATATTAGGTCATTTGCTTTCATGATTCCCTATTACACAATGATTTTTGGGAGCTACAATTTTGTCGTGCTAATGGTTTGTGTTTCACTTTTCAGGTCTTGCTCTCGATTTGGTCCCTCTTGAAGGATAGTCATCTTTGTCTTTTTTGACTACCTACTGAGAAATCTTGGTCAAAGGTTTGAAGCAAACGGTTGCGCTCCCATATTAGGTCATTTGCTTTCATTTTATGCAGACACACATATATTGTCCTTATTGGTTTAAGTGTTTTTAATCCGGTCCTTGAATTTTTTTGGTCTTTCCTTTATTATTAGCCATATGAACTACGTGAACTTGATTAAACAAGTGATGGCTTCATGATTTACCATTTCCATTACCATTGAAGTATATGTCAGTAGGAATAATTCCAATGTTCTGTTAGTTGAAGAAATTGTTGGATTTAATAGTTGATATTGTTCTGAATTGCTTTAGTTAGTAAGTTTTGTTGAATTAAGCTGAAATTGGTTATTATTGAAATTTTGGGATGTCTTAGTTTTAAGGGGAAATCTTTGCAAATTTTCTTAAAAGAAATCACGGTAGAATCTTGAAATTGTTATGAACTTGACTTTGTTGTTGGAAATGTCGTAGGTGGTAATAAAATGGGTCATAGTTGGATGAATGCGTTGAGAACTAGTGAAGAATATGAGAATGGGGTGGAAGAGTTTATTGAATTTGCTAGAAGGAATGTGGCTACAAAAAATGGGATGTATTATTGTCCATGTGTTAATTGTTTAAATGGGAGTCGAAGGGATATTCTTGATATAAGGGATCACCTACTTTGTGATGGAATACACCTTCGATACACAATGTGGATATGGCATGGTGAGGAAGTAAGTACCGGCGCGTCCCACGAAAATGAAGTTGAGGTAGATGATGATGGAATGGAGAAAATGATTCATGATGTTGAGGCAGAATCATTTGCACAATCGGGTGAATATGATAGCGTGCAGATTGATGCAGAGATACCTTTGTTCCCTGGGTGTACTAAGTATACATGATTGACTGGGACCTTACATTTGGTCAACTTAAAGGCAACTTGTGGGTAGACCAATAGCAGTTTCACGTCGCTGCTTGAATTGTTGTGCGATATGTTGCCAGATGATAATGTACTTCTAAATCGTATGTATGAGGCCAAGAAAATCTTGTCTACGATGGGTATGGAGTATAAAAAGATACACAAGTTGCCTAATGACGCATATTGTACGAAAACGAGTATGAAGGCCTCGCAATGTCCGAAGTGTAAAACTTCACGATACAAAGTGAAGAAATGTATTGTTTTTGGAGAGCAGACAATAAAAAGGCAACCTTTGAAGGCATTGTGGTATCTTCCGATAATTCCACGGTTTAAGTGTCTGTTTACTAGTGAAGCAACGGCGAAGAAGTTGAGATGGCATTCGATGAGAGAATATTCGATGGAAAATATCTTCGGCACCGGTGACTCTCCGCAATGGAAGAAAATAGACGAAATGTTTCCTCAATTTGGCGGTGAGCCAAGAAACCTTCTACTGGGGCTTTGTACGAGATGGCTTCAATCGTATCGAACTCTTAGCAGTACCCATAGTGCATGGCCGTTCTCCTTGTAATATACAACTTACCTCCCGGCTATGTATGAAACGCAAGTATGTGATGCTTTCTATGATGATTTCTGGACTAAAACAACCCGGAAACAATATCGATGTGTACTTGGCGCCTTTGGTTGATGATTTGAAGAAGTTGTGGGAGGAAGGCGTAGATGTGTTTGATGCATATAAGAAGGAGTCCTTCAAGTTGCGTGCAATGATTTTTACCACGATAAACGACTTTCCTGCATACGAAAATTTGTCAGGGTATAGTGTGAAGGGGCATAAAGCATATCCAATATGTGAAGCAAACACAAACTTCCATCAACTAAAGCACGGAAAAAAAATGGTCTACCTCGGTCGCAGGAGGTTTCTTCATCGGTTCCACCCATATCGTAAGTTAAGAAAGTGTTTTAACGGCTTACCGGAGCAGAGCACGGCTCCAAAGGCATTAACCAAAGAGGATGTTTATAGTCGGGTGAAACATATCAATGTCATATTGGGTAAGCAGCAAAGGAAGGCGAGTGAGAAGAATATATGGAAGAAGAGATCAAATTTTTGTGATCTTCCATATTGGCGTAGTCTTGATGTGAGACACAGTCTTGATGTGATGCATGTGGAGAAAAACGTTTGTGATAGCCTTGTCAGTACTCTTTTGCACATACCAGGGAAGACTAAGGATGGAATTAGTGCAAGACTAGACCTGGTTGATATGGGAATAAGAGAACGGTTACATCCACGAGTAATGGAAGATGGTAAGAGGGCATACATGGAGCCAGCAACTCATACACTATCAAAAGCCGAGAAGAAAAGTTTGTGTGGGTGTCTATATGACATTAAGGTGCCACAAGGATATTCTTCTAATTTGAGAAGGTGTGTTTCAATGGACGATTTGAAGTTAGTGGGAATGAAGTCCCATGATTATCATGTGTTGATGCAACAACTATTACCAATAGCTATTAGAGGCATTATGAAAGATGAAGTGCGAGCCACTATAACAAGATTGAGTATTTTCTTTAATGCTATCTCGTAACAAAGTCATTGACATTGAACAGTTGGATGAATTGGAAAATGAGGGTTATATTATTTTGTCCCAACTAGAGATGCATTTTCCTCCCGCTTTTTGATATCATGGTGCACTTGATAGTGCACTTGGTAAGGAGGTAAGGCTCGGTCCAGTTTACCTAAGGTGGATGTACCCTTTCGAGCGATACATGAAGATCCTAAAAGGGTATTCTAAAAATCCTTATTGACCGGAAGCCTCAATAGTTGAGAGATATGTAGTTGAAGAGGCTATGGAGTTCTGCAAAGATTATCTATCAGGGGCGACGATAGAATCTCAGCACGACGAGGGGATAAGTGAGGGAACTCGAGGCATCAAACTGAAGAATATGCCTCGTGAAGCCGTGTTGCAAGCACACTTGTACATCTTGAATAATATGGAAGAAGTTCAACCATACATTGATAAACACAGAAAGAGTTTGAAGGATATAAATCCAAGGAAGAATGACATGCAGATAGCTAATGAGCAAAAGAAGACATTCATAAAGTGGTTCCAGGAGACGGTATTGCACGATACCAATGTGTCGGATACAATCGAGTGGTTAGCCTGGGGGCCTTCTTTTCAGGTCATTACTTGGAGCGGTTATGATATAAACGGATATTGTTTTTACACAAAAGACCAAGATGATAGAAGTTCTGTGCAAAATAGTGGGGTGATGGTTGAAGCTGAATCCATGCACTTTTCGAGTTCGAAAGACAAAAACCCGGTGTTAGCATCAATGGCCTATTATGGAGTTATTGAAGAAATATGGGAGATTAGCTACAGCACATTCAAAGTTGCTTTATTGAAATGCAAGTGGGTTAGCAATAATCTTTGTTGTAATAGATCCTAAATTTGGATTTGTCTCGATTGATCTTCAAAGACTTGGTCATAGAGATGAGCCATTCATTTTAGCAAGCCGGGCGAAACAAGTGTTTTATGTTACGGACCACGCAAATAAAAAAATGTCCATTGTACTTCAAAGTAAAAAATAGAAGTATGTGAAGAATCCTTGAACCTTGACGATACACTCCTTTTCACAACAAATCCACCTACAACACGTGAAGTAGAATTGGTAGATGATGAAGAATATCTTTGCAAGAAAGGATCATTGTGAAGGAATTTGGGAAACCATATAAAGTGAGATTTTCAAGAATGAAATAGTACTATGTTATTTTAGTAATTTGTTTATTATTTAATAACCTATCTAACATTGATTTGTCTTTCTTTGATGAACAGGAATATGTCAACCTCTGACGAGTCATCGGGTGATAGGGTTGATCAACCCGTTGTGAGAAAGGGTAGAGGTAGCACAAACATGGTTGCCCTAATTGCTCGTCGTGATAGTCAAAAAAAGAAGCTGCATGTGGAGTTCGATGTCAATATGAATCCGATTGGTAAAGAGGAAGACAATTTTATTAGCTATCTTGGCTATCTTGCTCAAAACAAAGTTCGTATTGTATATTCTAGTTGGAAGATGGTTCCTATAAAACGAAGGAGTTGATTTGGGCACAAATTTTGGTATCTCACTTTCGATATATCTGCATTTGTATCTTTAGTCTTATTACTTGATTTCTTTCATATCTTCTCTTTTACCTTGCAGCAAATATATGATGTCCCTGACAATAAGGTGATGAACAAGCATTGGATGGGCGAAGTTCGTCTCCGTTGGAAAGATTTTAAGAACAAGCTCACTAAAAAATATATTCGAGGGTCAAAGAGGAACGAGGACCCATGTATGACCTATGATTTCATTTCTCCAGAGGATTGGAGGGAGTTTGTGGTGTCACGACAGAATCCTGAATTTCTTGTAAAATTTTTGTCATATGTTATCTTTTATTTGAATTTACTTGACATCGTAGGCTCAGTTTTGTTTGTTTTCGTGTCACAGGAAAAAAAGTCAAGCCAATAGAGAGAGGCAAGCGAAAAATAAGTATCCACATTGCATGTCTAGAGGTGGCTATAAAAAGCTTGAACGGAAGATGATGGAAGAAGAGTTACGAAATGAAGGAAGCTTCCCAATCCGATCCTTCCATTGCTATCCAGGCCCCTGAGCGTCCTCCTCGTCACAAAAAATGGAAAGCTGCGAGAATGAAGGGTGAAAAATACATAAATGAAGATGTTGTTGAGGTCGCCTCAAAGATTGTAAGTAGTTAAATTAGAAGTCTTAAATGGCCTCAGTTGTTTCATACTATAAGAGTTTAGTTATTATTTATGAAAAATCTTATGGTACAGGATGCACTTGAGCAGCAGAGCAGCCAAGGTTCATTCACGCCAGGTTCACGGCAGGACATTTTGTCAACGACGATTGGGAAGTCTGATTACCTTGATGTTGTTCGAGGGGAGACAAGGGGAGTTAGTGTTGCAAAATATTTCGGACGGCGTTCACGTTTGCATGACGAAGACAACCCTAGTCCTCAGTTTATTGCCAAAGTTCGAGCAAGCCTCGTAGCTGAGGTTATGGAACAACTACGAGGTGAAATGAGAGCTATGATACAAGAGAAGGCAAATACGGAACGTACAGCCCAAGAATCCCCAGCCTTCCCCAGAACCGATAGCAGTTTTCAGCCTGTAGATGTAAATCTTGGCGAACTTTCTCACCCTCCATCAGGTGGACACGGCGAACCTTCTCACACACCACAGGGAGGTCTACCTTGCACTCTATATTTGGATGACCCACACCATAACAAGCAAATTCCAGAAGACCAACGTCGGGTGGCTGTGAAAAGTGTGCGAGAGGGGGAAGAAGATACGATCATCTCGATTGATGATGAGGAGGTTACCACACTAGGCGCTGCCATCTCATGGTTCATCCTTTGGCCGCATCATCTTATTGAGATGGGGACGACACCTCCAATGGTAGGAAATACATTACTGATTGATGATGAGTAGGTTCCCGATTGATTTTCATTGCTAACCCACTCATAATATGTTTTTTATGTTTTCATAGCATGAACAAGCTGCGAGCTTATTTCCCTACTTAGCACAGCTGCGAGAGTTGTACAAAGACATCGACCTTATAAGCTTGCGAGATGCCTCCGGGCATTGTCGGTGCGAAAAATACATATCGATAACAATTGACAAAAAAGATTTGAAAGAGTTTATGCATATGGATTGTTTAGATATACAGTTTCTTCAACTTGCAATCCTGTAAGTTTTTTTAACCCTTTAATTATGTCAGTACTCTTTTTTTTGTTTAATATATTCAATAAAATTTATCATTTTATTTCATTTCATAGTGTTTGTCGCGAAATATGCGCCAACACAAAGCGAGCGGGTTCGTATGGATACTTATGTCCTGGATGCACGGCTTCAGCTCGCAATACGTTACCCAGAAGGTCAATTTATGTTGGTTTAACAATGGGTGACGGAGGCAAGTCTTGTTATCTAGCGCCAATACATGAAAGGTGCGTACTTTTGTTTTGTCTATATAAGATTTTTGTGAATAAATTGCTTTCTTATCTTAATTTAATATTAATACGTATATGTTGTAGTGGTCATTGGACCCTGTGTGTTGTTTGTCCCGTCAAGAACTCCTGTTATTGGTTCGATTCAGTAGGTGGCACTCCAAACAAGGATATCAAAACCATGTTTGCCGAGTAAGTAATTTTTTGTCTAAATCATCGATTCTTATTTTAAATGAATGGTTTAACATGTCTGTTAATTTCCATTTTAATGATAGTGGCCTCAAGACGTATAGACAGCTTGTTGCAGCAAAAGAGCAGGGTGGACCGAAGTGGTTTTATCCGAAGGTAAGTAGTTTCAATTCAAGTTATTTCATTGACACAGTAGCTTTCGATATGCCTTTATTCGTTTTAACAATTTGCTTTTGATTTATAGTGCCATCAACAACTAGGGAGCACCAAGTGCGGATACTACGTTATGAATTGGAGGCAATCCATCGTTACCGGTGGACGTATTCAAGGTTTTCAAAATGTACGTAATCACTCTGTGATCCTCAAATGATGATATTTTTGTTGTTGTACTTGAGTTTTTAATTATTTCCTTCACTTAATTGGTTTATCTTATACCTTGTTTTCCAATTTACAGTTTTTGGGTACTGTGGATCCGTACTCACAGGATGAGATCGATTCGGTTCGAGACATGATAGCTAGACATCTTCTTCAACACATAGCCTAGTTAGTAGTGAGCATGATTAGTATGTTATTGTGTTAGTGATTCTTTGCTACTGTTGTTCGTTTGTATCTGTTTGGTGTTATTGTGGGTATCTGTTCAAAATCTGCAACAATTGTGACCAACTTTCTTGGAACTATGAACCTTCTTGTGGCTGATGCAAAACTTGGTAGATATCTCATTGTTGCTATCTCATTGTTAGTTTGTGTCTTTGAAAGTTTGGTGTTATTGTGGGTATATTATTGATTCAGCTAATGCAAAACTTGGTAGATATCTCATTGTTAGTTTGTGTCTTTGCAAGTTTGGTGTTATTATGGGTATGTATATTACTGATTCATGTGTATATATCCATCGTTTGTCTGTTCTTTTTCGGGCAAAATTAAAATATGCAACATATATTTTTTAAAAAAAAACTCAACAAAGGCGTCCTGATTAAGTAATCAGGACTCCTTTGTTCAATTTTGGCCTTATTAAGGCGACCTGATATAAATTCAGGTCGCCTTATTAAGGCGACCTGATTTACAATTCAGGTCGCCTTAATAAGGCGTCCTCATATCAGGTCGACTTATTAAGGCGACCTGATATAAATTCAGGTCGCCTTAATAAGGCGACCTTAATTGTAAATCAGGTCACCTTATTAAGGCGATCTGAATTTAAAATCAGGTCGCCAAAAGCCACAATTTCGACTACCCCTACCGAGACGTTCCTCAGTAAAGGGACGTTAATTGGGTCTTATTTAGGTCGTTTTTTTTAACATTTTTGTAGTAGTGTTAGCATTGCTCTTCATCCTCTCAAACTTTTCTAGGCATTCACTGAATTCCACCTCAATATTAATGCATCGACAATATCTTGAAGATGATCGGCGTCATATATACTTGTGTCGAAGTTAGTTGATTTAGACCTTTCCAAATTTGACTAACTAGAACCACTGCCCACGTTCTTCTCTCAATGATTTGTCCAAAAGGTATAAGTTTGATCAATTCTATACATCACTAATTAAGTGCAACTCATAATTGTCTGGATCAACACGCTTCACAACGCCATACTTGACGCAAGGACAAATAATGAAACTGCGATCGTCATCATTAATTATGAATCGCAAACCTTATGAAATCCACCACCCTATCTTAGTAATTCTTTGACAAACAATTGACAAACATTCATTCTTTATTTGCAATCTCCATCTAGAGCATATACAAAAACAATCTTTACTTACTCTACCCAAATGAATACTAACAAATAACAACTTTAGTAATAATAAACACTTAAAATAAGTGGCAAAACTCTATGCACATACAAAATCACTCAAAAACCTATCCTTACATGCTATTTACCCAAATCAATACTAAAAAATAACAACTTTAGTAACAACAAACACTTAAAACCAATGGTAAAATCTTATGCACATACACAATCACTCAAAAAACAATCTTTACGTACTCTTTACCCAAATTAATACTAACAAATAACAACTTTAGTGACAATAAACACTTAAAATCAGTGACAAAACCCTATACATATACAAAATTACTCAAACAAAAACAATCTAAATGTACATACTCTTTACTCAAATCAATTAAAAAAAAGAGAGCTGAAAAACCACTAGTAGGAGAAACTCAACTAAACTCACCTTTAGCAAGAAGAGAAGAGCTCAAACACCGAACCCACGAACCCTAGAAGAAGAAACCAACCCAGACGTCACTTGTAGGAGCACCCATGAACCCAAAAAAACTCTAGAACCCACGAACCCACACACGGTGATGACAAAGGAGAGCAACAAAGGAGGATAAGGGAGCTAAACTACTAAGGGATCAACGAAGGAGAGTGAAATGATGGTAGAGGAGCTAGAATGAAGTCGTTGGAGGTGTACAAGTGAGCTCTTTGTAACTTTGTAAGTTTCAAATGTCAAACAAAAATGAGTCTGGAATGTGTTTTTAAAGGAGTGTAGGTAAAAGGTTATTACTAAAGAACCGTTAAGTATATTATATATGATTGTTGTTTTTTAGCAATCGTCAAATATGCATCACCTATAATGGACGGTTTCTCACAAACAACTGTCAAATAAAAGAAACATTTTTTTTAAAAAAAAAAAACCAATCTAATATATAACGGTTGAAGTATAAAACAATTAAATATTTTCTCAATTACTAAATGGTTGTTTTAAAAAACCGTTATGTCATTCTCAAAACTCCGTCTCTGCATATTTGATGGTTTCTTTAAAACCGTTAAATATGGAGCGTCAAGATATAGATAAATCTGTAGTAATGCATGTTTTGGAAGTGAAAATTCCCTCATTATTGATTTGGATACTTGGGCTATTGTGAAATGGTCCGTTCATTCTCGCTTGTGCATGAGATCAATCTTGGGCAAGTTCCCAAACGAAAGAGATGAGTGGATAGAGAAGAAAAGAAAATCTTTTCAAACGACAGATGATAATGGCTAGTGATGAGTGCATTGAGTCTAAATTAAATGAGTATTATAGAGTCTCTAACTATGAGACAGCTAAAAAAATATGAGATGCTCTATAGATTGTCATGATCAAGGCACAAAGTGAGTAGAGGAAAATAAGATGAAACCATTGTAGCTCAAAATGAGCTGCTCATATATGCAAATAAGATATATTTCCTCCGTTTCATAATATAATATCTCGTTTAGAGCGCAATTTACATTATAAATTTGATACTTCCTCCAATCCTTAATATATGACATAATTGTGAAATTGATCTTAGTCTTAAATATAAGACGTATTTCTAATATTTGTCAATTTTTTCTTAAATTTACTTATATTGATGCTCTCTCAACTATAATAAAGTAAAAGAAATATAGAGGGAATTAAGGAAGATGGTTAGCGTATTTTAGAAAAAAAAAACAGGTCATATTAATTACCTTAACTAACTACATTAATATAATCATATTAAGTTAATATGTCTTATATTTTGAGAAAAAAAAGTCTGTATATTAATGATTGGAGAAAGTAGTACTCAGTCACTCATATCATGAGGAGCTTAAAGGATAATAACTCAGAGGAGCTTCAAAATGAATTCAGTTGCTACATATTTGAAAGCCTTTTCAATATAGTCATCTGAACATTATTTGATAATTGGTTTAATTCATGACATATTATAGATTTGCAGTATGTGTGACTATTGTGTGGGAGTGGGCACGTGCATGTGCATGTGTGTTATCATTGTTGTCGTATGTTCCTATATTTGTGTGTAATGTGTTTATTTCAACTCATTCGAACTAAACAAACATACTAAGTAACATTTATATGCAATAATCAATATTGCAAAAGTTAAATTTGTGTCCCTATAACATTGTTTGTTCAGATTTCATGCTGTAATAATTGTATATATATTTTTCCTTTTATATTCTTCTATCATTTAAAAAAATTATTTTAGAATCCCCTTAATTTGATAACAGCTACTATCAAGCCAAATTTAAACATTATTGAGCTTAATTAAGGATCTCTCTCAAAGTATACCAAATAAGAAATATCTCTCTCAACATGATTTTTATTACCAATTGAATTATCAACAGAATTTCAATTTACTGACGGATTAACAATATAAATAGAATTATCGACAAAGTCCATTCCATCACAACATTTTACGTAGCAAATTGGTTTGCCAATGAAATTTCAATTCAGTTGATAATCCATAGGAAATTTATTTTTTTGTAAATACAAAAAATGCTATGTGTCACCCCTCAAAAGAGGTCACGTGTCCCTCATCGACGGCCGGTAGCTGGTGGACATGACACCACTAGCTGGCCACCTCACTGCTGACAAAAATTCTGTAAATAATTTAATTTTTATAAATAAAAAATGTCACGTGGCACCCAACAAAAGTGTTTGTTTTAATATAAATTTTAATTAAAAATATTTTTTTCCTAAATTTTGCAAACTTTCAAAAATAAATTAGGAATCGATTTGTTGAAGGGTAAATTAGTAAATAAAATTTATTTAATATTAATTAAAAACATTTTTAGAATATTCTTAATGGAGTTAACGGTTTTGGACCTAAGTGTATGTTTTCAAAATAGAAGGAAGATCCGTGTAATTATGACAAAATAGAATGGTTGTCGAAATATTTTATTGTAAAATTTGTTAATATTATCACATTTAAGTTGGTTGTGCAAGAATTAAGTGAGGAACATATCAGCATTTATTGTTTCATTAATTATTTCTAGTTTTTTGTTTTTTGCCAGAAACATTTATTTCTAGTATTAAAAGCTATCTATACTGATATATTTTAATGTATAATTTGCGATCGGTTTCACCATTTTCCCTCTTATTTGAACAAGTTCATCATCTTGCCGCCTGTAATACTCTTTCACATTCATTCGAGTTTGTGCATTATCTTTTGTTTTCCCCTTTGTGTGTCCATCACATTGTGAAACAAATTTTCAAACAAATTTTTCTTAATATGCATGACATCAAGATTATGTCGAATGAGATTGGTTTTCCAATAGAGCAATTCCCAAAATATGCCTTTTTTGTCCAATGATGAGTGTCGTTATACCCTTCAATTGACAAAGTTTTTCCATACTGAGAGGCCTTTGGCAGATTTTTAACTCTTTGCCAAACTTCCTTTCTGCTTAACTGGGACAGAGGCATTGATCTCTCGATTTTGTTCTTCAAAAGGGATGTTTTATTTCTCCGGAATTGGTGGTCTATGGGAAGAAATTGCCAATGGCAGTTAAAGAAACATGTGTTCCGCCCATGCTTCAATTGGAACGCTTTTGACTTCTCCATACATATAGGACATGATAGTCTCCCCATTGTCATCTAACTAGACAACAAACCATAAGTTGGAAAGTCGTTGAATGTCCTCAATAGTCCAGCACCCATTGTTATTTCGGATGATGAAGAGGTTCCCGCTCCTCCTCTCCAACCTTCTGAGAATATTCGACAACCTTCTGGCCCCAGCGCGCCTACTGCTGACCCCTCCCTTCTTTCTTCTAATAATGCATTGTGGCTGATGCACATAAGACAACAACTTGCTGATCTCCAGCGGAAAATTAATGTTGCTCACGCCAATACCAAGGCATTGGATGAGCTTTAATTAGGGTGTTTAGTCAGATTCTTGTTATTGATAATTTTAAGTTTTTTTTTTCTTTTGTATGTGCATATTCTCCAGTAATGTAAGAAGCATTAAGAACTAAACTTGTATCTTCTTTTTGTTCATATTCTCAAGTAATTAAAGAAACTTATTCTCCAGTTTTCCTTTATTTTCATTCATCAGTTGATGCTGCACTCGCCAAAGCCAATATAATCCTCACTTTTTTGGTTCTTCGTAATGTAAATGAGTACTTTTAGGTCCGGATACTTTATAAGTAACTAGTCTAAAAAGTATTTGACTTTTAGGATCAAAAATTTTATAAAACTCTGGTCTTAAAATTAAATGAATATGAAAAATTTAGTACCGGATTCTTATAAACCTCGATCTTAAAAATTAAATGAATACAAAATATTAAATGTATATCTTTAGGACTGGATACTTTATAATTAACCGGTCTTAATAAATCCCAAAACGCAAAAAAGCGTGTCTTTGTCGCGCGGAAAATTAAATTTCCCTCGCTCAACTTCTCTTATCACGCCGAAAGTGATAACTCGTGTTCTGTCTCCGAGTGTGTTGCTTCGTCACTGCTTCACGTTGCTCTGCCAACAAGCAAGTGCTGGTTAGCTTATCACTTTCTGGTTCCTTAGTTAAACGGCGATACACCAAGTTGTAAGAGGTTTTTTGGTTATATAACTTTTTGATTTTTCTACTTATCGTTCTTTGTTTTTCATGGGTTGAACGATATCGATGAAATGTTCTCGTGGGTTCCTCTGTTGTTAATGAATATTGTATTTTCAAGATTATATTTGGACTTGAGACCTACCCAACTAACCAACAAGTGTTTTTAGGGTTACTTTTGTTGTCTCTGCAACAGCAACTTTCATGGTGAAGAAATCCTCAGCAAAAGCATTTGAATTTATACGTACAGGTGAGTCCATAAGACCTTCATGCGATGCATTTATTGTCCTCGTCATCCATTTATTTTGATTCTTGGATTCACTGTGATACATTGAGCATATGCATTTGGAATTGGCTTAGTTTAAGAAATCCGATAATGTATGTTAAATCTTTCCGTCTATAAGAATTCTACTATGGATCATAGATGGGTAAATGCTTTACAGACGAGTGCTGAATATTAGAATGGGGTGAGGGAATTTATAGAATTTGCTAAATGAAATGCCCATGATGATAGTGAGAAGTCTTATTGCTCTTGTGTAGAATGTTTGAATAAGAGGCGACTAAGTCCTGAAGTTATACACACACATTTAATTTGTGAAGGATTTTGTAAGACCTATACAGTATGGGTATGGCATGGTAAAAAATGCCAAGTCCATGTCAACATGGGGAAGTGGGCTTTGATGATAATGACACAGTATGGATGATCGCATAGAGGACATTATTCGTGATGTAGGAGAAGAGGCTTTTGAGTAATGATATGCATATGGTAATATGTGTAGTGATGCAGAGACGCCGCTATACCCTGAGTGTAAAAAATACTAATTGTTGAACGCTATATTGAAATTAGTAAGCTTGAAAGCACAACATGGATGGAGTGACAAGAGTTTTTCAAAAATGCTTGAGGCTTTTAAGGACATGCTTCCAGATGATAATGTGTTGCCACATCGATACTATGATGCTAAGAAAATATTTTGTCCACTGGGGATGGAGTACAAAAAAAATTCATGCATGCCTGAATGATTGCATATTGTATAGAGAAGAGTTTAAAGAGAAGCAGACGTGTCCGGTATGTGAAACCCCAAGGTACAAATCAAGTAAAGGGCTTGCAAAAGTGTTGTAGTATCTTCCAATCATACGAAGGTTCAAGCGGTTGTTTGCTAATGAAAATGATGCAAAAAATTTGAAGTGACATGCAGATGAGAGGATTTTTTATGGAAAGCTTCGATATCCGGCCGATTCTTCTCAATGGAAGAAAATCGATCAATTATTTCCAAACTTTCGCAAAGAACCTAGGAACCTTAGGCTTACCCTTAGCACGGATGACATGAATCCCTATGGTAGCCTTAGCAGCACACATAGTTCATGGCCTGTACTCCTGATTATTTACACTTACCTCCTATGTTATGTATGAAATGAAAGTACATCATGTTGTCTATGTTGATTTCAGGACCAAAACAACCCAGAAATGACATTGATGTTTACCTTGAGCCCTTGATCGAAGACTTAATGGAGTTGTGAGAAGAATGTGTTGATGTTTTTTACTCTTTCAAGAAGGTATTTAAAATGCGAGCCATAGTATTTTGTACTATAAACGATTTCCCAGCATATGGTAACTTGTCAGGGTGTAGTGTAAAATGCCATAAAGCATGTCCGGTTTGTGAAGAAGGCACATGCTACCATCAACTTCAACATGGAAGAAAGATGGTTTATCTTGGACATAGGAGATTTCTTAGAAGGGGTCATCTATATCGTCAATTAAAGAAAGCCTTTTTTGGTGGCCAAGAGTATAAAGATGCTCCGGTGGCATTGGCTGGGGAGCAAGTTTATGAAAAGGTGAAAAATATCAGTGTCATCTTCGGTAAGACTGCAAAGAGTAGAAAAGAAACAAATATATGAAAAAAGATATCTGTATTCTTCGATCTTCCATATTTGTGCAATCTTGATGTGAGACACTGTATTGATGTCATTCATGTGGAGAAAAACATATGTGATACCATTGTCGGCACGCTTCTCAACATACAAGGTAGTTCCAAGGATGGCATGAAGGCAAGATTGGATTTGCAAGCAATGAGAATATGAGAAGACTTACATCCAAGGCCATATGGTAAGAGAACTTATTTCCCCCGGTTTCTCATACTTTGTCTAAGGATGAGAAATGAAGTTTTTGTGAGTGTTTACATAGCATAAAAGTTCCCTCGGGGTGTTCTTCAAATTTTAAGAGGCTTGTATCGATGAAGGACTTGAAATTAGTAGGCCAAAAGTCTCATGATTGTCATGTCTTAATGCAATAGCTACTCCCAGTAGCTATTCGTGGCATCGCTGAATATGATCTTCAACACATTTTGACTAGACTCTGTTTCTTCTTCAATGTGGTTTGTAGTAAAGTTTTCAAGATTGAAAAGTTGGATGAATTGGAAAATGAAGGTTATCTTATCTTGTGCCAGCTTGAGAAGCTTTTTCTTCCTACATTTTTTGACATCATGGTTCATCTAGTGAGGGAGATAAAGTTGTGCAGCCTTATCCATTTAAGATGGATGTACCCAATTGAAAGATCTATGAAATTTCTGAAAGGGTATGTGAAGAACGCATACCGGCCAGAAACATCAATTGTTCAAAAATATGTTTCTGAAGAGGCCATGAAATTTTGTCAAAATTATTGGCTAACGTAAGACATATTGGACTTTCTAAACGTCAACATGCTGAAGGGGGTAGACGAGAGGCTTTAGTAAAGAGTGTGGATTCGATGAATTGTCACAAGTCCACTTATACATCTTGAATAATGTTGATGAAGTTCAAGTCAACATAGATGCACATAAAGAAGCTGTAAGGAAAGAAAATCATCGAATGACTAAACAAAGGTTAATTAGGGAGCATAACAGAACTTTTGCAAACTGATTCAAACAAAAGATCGAGGGAGAGGAATATGTTTCTAATACAATCAAATGGTTAGCACGTGCTCCTGAGGTTGATGTCATAAGTTAGAATTTGTATGTGATCCATGGTTATACATTTTACACGAAGTCCCTAGATGATAGGAGCACCGTCCAAAACAGTAGTGTTATGTTAGAGGCTTAATCTATGCACTTCTCCAGTTCGAAAGACAAGAGGCCTAAATTGGCAGTCATGCCTTATTATGGGGTTATTGAAGAGATTTGGGAGGTGGACTATGTTAAAATTAAATTTCCCATTTTCAAATGCAAGTGGGTTAATGTCAATAATGGTGTTTAGATCGATCGGCTAGGATTTACATTAGTTGATATCAATAGTAGAAGTTTTGGAGATGAACCTTTTATTATGGCAGACCAGGCGAAATAAGTGTTCTATATCACCAATCGGAAAATAAAATGTGGTCTGTAGGTCTCCAAGGAAAAAGGGTCATTGATATTGATGAGGAAATTCATTCAAATTATAGTCTTCTTGAGAGTACTCCTTTTTCAAGGGGTCTACCGGACATGAACGAAGAAGATGAAGCGGATAATGAACCTAGCATAAGAAATAATCATCATGAAGGGATATGGGAGGATATCCCTTTATAAAAGAGATAATTCATAAGGTAATATTCATATTCAAAATTCTTTGAAAACTTTAAGGTTTTAACTATATTCCTTCTATGTTCTTAAACAATGTCACTGACGGTAAAACTTTTGTTTTTGTTTTATTTTTGTGGCAGGATCCGATCGAAAGGGGCATGTTATAAAAAAGGATGTTACGTTGTTAGGTGGGAATCAGATGAAGCCATGGTGAATATATATTATATTGGGCATGTATGTTGATTTACGTGCTGTATTTGTAACTCATTGTATTTGTAAGTTATCTTATTGTATATATTCATTTAGGTGTTGTACTGTCATAGTATAATCATTAAGAGACCACATAACTCATGACGAATAATATTTGTATTCTTTTCCCAATTGAATTTATTCATAATCGATTGTTCATAGCTTGTAGCTTAAAGTATCGACTTTTAGGTGCTGGATTGGGTGGTGGATGTGTGTATATATATGATCAGGAAGAACAGAATAGGGAAAAAATTCAAGAAAATTTAGACCGGAAATAAATACGCTTGTCTCAAAAGTTCAAATTTCAAGATCGGATGTATTTATTTGTCCGGTCTTAAAAGTCGATATTTTAAGACAGATGTACATATTAGACCAGTCTTAAAAGTTGGTCTTTCAAGACCGGTGTATTTCTGGTCTAAAAAGTTCAATTTTTAAGATCGGATGTATTTATTATCCGGTCTTAAAAGTCGATCTTTTAAGAGCGGTATAATTAGTCGTCTGGTCTTAGAAGTCGGTATTTTTTAGACCGAATTGTTTTTTGTCCGGTCTTAAAATGTCGATCTGTTTAGACCGACCTATTTGTTTGTCCGATCTTAAAAGTTGAGTTTTAGGACCGAACAAAAAATATATCAGGTCTATATAGTACGACTTTTAAGACTTAATGTTTTTAATGTCTGATCTAAAATAATTTCTTTAAGACCGGTTTGCATCTGGTCTTAATAGTTACAGACTTTTAAGATCGCCTGGAACAAGACCGGTCATGGATCCGGTCTTACGATGCCTCTTTCGTCTGGTCTTAAAAGCCTTTTTTTTTGTACCCGTGATATAACTATGAACAATTTCAGAGGACCATAACTATCGAATTTATGATAATACTACTCCCTGATTAGAAATTTAAAAACATATACCTTATATTTCACCACAATCAATTCAAAATATTCTTCAACAAATAAAATGATTATAACTCAAACTTTTATTCCTCATAAAATTTGGGATACAAGAGTAGAGAAATATGAGCAATTACAGGGCTTTATATAGAGTTGACATTCCAACCCAAGAGTACAAACTCAAGTTACTTTTACAAACTCTAATTATTTTTTATCTCTAGGGATCTTACTGTTCTTGTCTTCTTCTTCTTTTGGAGAGGATCTCCTTTTTGTTTTTCCTTTTACATTCCATCTGTCTTTCATATACTTTTCTTCTGTTGGCAACAACCTTTGGCATGTTGTGTCAGGAGTCTCTTTTGTCTTCTTCTTCTTCTTAGAATTATTCTTCAAAGAATACTCATATCTAGCTCTGGTTTTTCGGCATCATTTAGAGACTTTTCTTTTTCTTCGCAATATTTACACATGTGATTTGTATATTCTGAAAGATAATTACAAATCTTTTTCTTGGTTTCTTCAGAATTGTCCATGTTATTAGTTCTCAGTCTATCATACCATTGATTAAACATCTTTTTATTCTTTGGTGTAGTTCCAATTGAAGCTGTTAAAGATGTTAAAGCACAAAAAAAAAAAAAAAAAAACCCCATTGTTGTTCATCTGAGGCTAGAGTTCAGTTCATCTCTTGAAATATAACATTTTATATATTATTTACACTACAAAAGTGTTCCTATAATTAGGGCTTATATATAATATATTAATATTGGGCTCTTATATATTGGACATTTTATTCTAGAATTCTTGTTCATATTCTATTTCTTCCTTGAGTTCTGGTTTTCCTTCAACTGGTTTCCTTGTTGTTCCAAGCCTGATGAGTTTAATAGGCGGATAAAACTTCTCTAGTATAATCTTAGCAATTGTAGAGTAATACCTTATAAATACTTTATACTGCTTGACGATTCCAAAATATGTTTTTACAACATATTTTATAGACTATGGTAATTACGATATTTCTTCCATATTTGTTGAAGATAAATGGCTTGAATTAAACCGTATTGATATTTCAGGATGGACAATTACCTTGTTAAAGGCAAAATGAGAAGCATATTTCACATGCTCATATTTCAAATATCCATATTCCCCCCCCCCCCCCCCTTTTTTTTGGTTAAGGCTTTACAATACTTAAAATGTTCATAAACATTAAAGGTCTGACTAGAAATTGGTTTTGGGACTACAGATCTTGATGATGATGCTTCTTTTTCTTCGGCTTTTTACTGGGTTTTTTATTCTTGGATTTGGGCTTTTATAATTTCATATAGAGGGGTTATTTTTTGAAGTGTTTGGGCAGTAAGCCCAATTTCTTGGATAGATGACCCAATTATATTTTGGGTAGATGACACAATTATTTTACTTGTTTTTATTTCAGTTTGTACTCCTGAAATCAATTGTACCTATATGTCTTATTATAGATCTTCCCTTAAGTTTTTTTTATCCTTCCAGATAGGTTTTCTATCTTTCTGGATAAGAGTTCTACTTGCTGGTTTAAATGTCCTATGTTACTCAATAGATTTTATACACTTATATTAAGTTGACTTGTTAACATATTAAAATCTCTTTTAACTTCTTTGATTTTATTATTATTATTCTTCATTTCTACTTTTATATCATATAATTTTTTTTCTATTGTCTTCGCTTCTTCTCTTCTTCTATCTGCTTATATGTGTGTGTGTATATATATATGTTTGTCATAAAAAAAAGAGAGAGAGAGAGAGAGAGAAAATCACTTTCAGAGTCCTTTTTAGATAAAAAAAATCCCAAAAAAGCTCCCAAAATCTGACAATCGTAGAAAAGGCCCAGGGCCTTTTCCTGATTTTCGAGTCTTGTGTGAGTTGTTAACATACTGATATAGTTGTTAACATGTAGGTCATTAACAACTAAATCAATCGCATTAACAACAATTTTCTAACAACTAAATCAGTAAGTTAACAACTCCCTAAGATTCGACAATCCCGAGAAAAGGAGTTTTTTTTGGATTGTCGATTAAGGCGTGCTTTTTGAGATTTTTTTTTCTTCAAAAAGGGTCGCGAAAGTGATTTTCTCAAAAAAAAAAAATAAAAAATAACGTTAGCTGTTAAGTTTTTAAAGGTAATATGTTATTCTATTGCTTATATTACTCTATTTTAACACTTAGTATGGGGCATGAAGCGTAAAAAACTTCGTCTTTAGCAAAAATTTTGGAGCTTTAACCCTTATTTTTTAAATTTAACTGTGGATATGAGATATGTCAACCCATTCAACACACGAAGCGGCAGAGGAGAAACTCCCTCTTCTTTTCTTCAGTCTGATTTGGGCTAATGCTATCCGGTTCCAAAGTTAGAAGCTTGATCCAGCATCTGTCCAGCCCAAACCTGCCAGATCCTTATTTAAAAAAAAAAATATCTAATTCCTTTTTTAAATAAAAATGTTTAATTATTATTATTGTTCGGCTGATTTGCGTTCAACAGGGCTGCTCTCCATGTTGGCTCGACTCAGCAACAGCGTTCTGATCTCACGGTACCGTTGTCTTTTGCTTCCGCGCATCTCTTCCATTTCTCCGACTCTTATTCTCAGTTCCTCTGCTTTAGCTCCAATGGAGAATCATGCCGATAATAAGAACACCAATTTCAGGAGCTCTTCATTCTTGTCTCACGCTCATGCTAGTTCAAGGTTGTTTGTTCTCTTTCTTCAAATTATATTCAAATTCATCACGGAAAATATTTAATTATCTCTTTCTTTTTGGGAGATATTGTCTGACACTTGAAATGGCCATTTAAACTGATTTTTCTGTTTTCTCTACCCGGCGTTGATTTTCGAGATTAAGCAAAAGGGGAAAATTTTTCTGGGAAACTTGAGGAAGGCTTTCGAATACAATCTAGTACTTAGATTTATCTCTGTAATTCCCTGTCGAATATAATATAATATTTGCGTTTTTTTGGCAGTGGTGGTAGAGGAAGGGCCTCCGAGATGAGAAATGAAAGAGATAGAACAAGAGGGCGTGGCGGTGGAGGTGGTGGAGGAAGTGGCTCTGGAAAAGATAAAATTGACGCCCTTGGGAGGCTTTTGTAAGCACCTTGTAGACCCTATTGTATCATTCTAATTATTTTCTTTTGTTATTAACTGCCATGGTAATTACTTGTAAAAATGAATTTTTCCCCTTTGATTACTGAAAGAAATTCAATTATACTTCGTTTTCCCTCCATTTTGTATTTTTTCTTAACCTCCAAATTCTGCTGAATTATTATGGTAATTACTTCTGCTGTAAAATTTGCAGGACAAGAATTTTACGTCATATGGCATCTGAATTGAATTTGAATATGCAGAGCGATGGTTTTGTGAAGGTTAATGATCTATTGCAGTTGAATATGAAGACATTTGCAAATATTCCGTTAAAATCACACACCCTCGATGACATCAGGAAGGTTAGTTCTTTTCTCCTTGAGTTCTGGTTTGTTTTCACTCTGAACTAATTTATCTTTATTCTCATTGCACAATGGCATTTCTTTGGAAGTCAAATTTGTGGTTGCATTAAGAGAAATACATTCTGGATTAGTATTTAAGTCATGTTTTTAATGTTTAAGTCATTGATACTCTTAATTATGCTGGGCATTTCATATTTTAAAATACAGTGAGGAAACAAAATTAGGACAATTGGAAAACAGGAACTTTTTTGGGTTTGGGTTCGGTGTTATCCCAATTTTCTTTCTTCCCCCTTTCGTTTTTGGGTGAATTGGGGAGCCTAAGGTTAACAGTTAAGCATGAACATTCCTTTCCAAACTGGTAACCTAATTTTCCCCATATGAAGGTAAATAAAACCATCAGGACCATTGTTGTAAAGATGCAAATCAAATATGGAACTTGTCATGGTACTTGGTATGTATTTTGGATATATCGCTGAGACATCACTTGTCTCTTTCACTTTGGGACTTTTATCATAAATGTCATTCATAAGATTTCTTGCTCTACTGCATTAAAGTTTACCCTGAGACAACACCTGTCTCTTATATAGTAGAAGTTAGGTTCCAAATTAAGTTTTTTCTGATGTATTCTCTATTTGCTCATTTTGTTACGGCTTGAAGAGGAAGGCCATAGTACGTTAGATATTGGAGATACTGGATAATATTAGAGTATGCTTAGTCATTTAATTAGCAGTACCCAATAGCTGTTTGGTATATGGTGCCAATGATGTTTATTACTCAGCTCTTTTTCTCTGATCTGTTAATTTAAACGTATAGTTATTTCTGTTTGCCAAAAATTTAACGACTGATGACTTGTGAGTCTTTTTACTAGTGAATGTCTATTTCATGTGAACTTCCTTAAAAACTTATATTCTTCATTATCTAATGGATATCCTCAGGCTGTCCGAAAGGATAACAAGCAGCGGTTTAGTCTTATAGAAGAGAATGGGGAGTTGTTAATAAGAGCTAACCAAGGCCACACAATTACGGTAAGCATTTATTTGCATGGACATCATCTCATCTTTCATGTTATTATTTTTTAACGTTTTGAACAATATTGAACTTTATTTGATTGCTATCCCCCATTATTTTAACTATTCATGCTGAGTGATGATTCTAATTCCCTCTTGAAATTGCATTTGCTTGATTTCTGTTAAGATGTATGTCATTGTAGGAAAAGTAAATGTAGTACTTGTTGTCTAGTTTTCTTCTGTCTATTTTTCTGGTTCATCTAAATGTAAGTTGCAACTTTGCTGAATATAATAAAACAGAAATCTGCATGTTAATTCCTTTAGCTTTTTGGATATTATTATTTGTGGAAATCTTGATTCTTTTTCTTCTTTTTTCTTTTTGAGCTTATTGTAAATGACATCACTGTTAGGGGTACAATTGTAAATTCACTTTAGCCTTAGGCTGATAAATAGTGGTGAATATTTCATTTTTGTGCAAAAATTTTCATTTATAATTGAATACATTTAGCACAATCCCGTGCATGATTTTGTTGAATGTGATTGCTAATGATTATACTGCAGCATCTTAAAACATTCCTGATTCCATCACATAATGTTTGTAGTAATCCCAGTACTCTGACCAGATATCATCTTTATAGATACTGCTAATAAAACTATTTATTCAATTCATATGGTTTCTCTTAAAGAATTGCACAGGCTATGTCTAGCCAGTACTACCAGCTTCTCTCTCAAAGCTTGATAAATAATTTCTCACATTTGTCCTAGCTGTGACTTATCACCCCAAGTGTGGCAGTGCTGATTCCAATACAGGAAAATCTTATGTAAAGTAAATACTGATGAGAACTATACCTGTTTTAATCCTTGCTTGATTAACAAAAGCCACATTTTTATAAAGAATGAGACATTAGAATAGTTTTCTTTTGCACAATATCAAATTTTTCTGCCAGACAACATAATCTAGCAAAGTAACATGAGAAAAATGGATGACCCATAGTTACTTGGTCTACATGACCTTGATTACATTCATGGCCAATTCAAGTATGTTGGAACCGCCAATTTTTAGCACCTTGGGTCTTGGGACTGAATAAGGCCTCTTAACTTTCCATGCAATGTTGGAATCAAAACTTGCAGTCTCACAAGGCCTATTATCAGACCTTATGTCCTCTTGATAAAGGATTTGCTTCACTTTCTTATAGTATTAGCTGTCAAAATCTACTGAGCTGGTTGAAGTTTGATTGTCATGAGATAGATTCTTTAGTACCTGAATCTGATGTGAATTGTTCTGTTTCTGTCTCCACCAAAACTTAGTATCCAAGGAGTCATCGCAATCATTTTCAATCTTCCATTTAGTACTACCGGTAATATAATTTGATTTGAGTTTCTTTCAAGTAACGGAGTTGTTATATCAGTGCTATGCTTCAAACACAAGTTGGGGCTAGAAACACTTCATTTGGGTTCTTTGTTGGTTAGAATATATATATATATATATATATATATATTAAAGTAGCCTGTTGCTAATCACTGGATCTAACACCAATTAATGAACTATGAAGTTGAAGAACCTTTTACCTCCATCAAAACTGAGTATTATGGTGGGAGAATTAACCCACTTAAGTAAGCACAAGGCAACCCAAACTAATCAATATGGAACTGGCATCCCATATCATGTTTCTTCTATCAAATGCTGACTTCTTTTTAGAGCAGATTGTCGCATTGTGTTAGGATATTAGCGATAATAACTGTCCCCATAGGATAAGTCAGAGTAGTTTAGGATAAGTCAGAGTAGTTATGGACAGTTTAAATTAGTTATTGTGTATTATCTGTTTAAGGGTAGTTTTATAGGTAGTTAGTGTGGGAATATATGGAAATATTATATTATAATTCCACTTTATTCTCTCCTTAATTATCTCCTTATTCCTCTCCTAGATTTTCTCCATCAGTTTAGGATATTTCCTATTATATTTCAATCAGTTTGATTGATTTTGATTTGATTAGATTTTATGAGATTCTAGGGTTAGCTCTAGGTTTGCCTATATAAAGACTTATATGTACTCTTTCGATTAAGAGATTAAGAATAATATTTCTCTCTCAATTTATTCCACATGGTATCAGAGCAGGATTAATTCCTGAAGCAAATTAACAGTTCTGCGCTGGTTTTCCGGCGCTCGCTGCTCCATTCAGAATTTCAGAGAGGCCGTCACAGCGTCGGGAGACACCCACTTTCATAATTATTTTTTGTTGTGTCAGCCAGCTACTCGTCCCGTCCGTGATTTCAGTCCCTAATCTCGTCTCCATCGTCCTCGTCTCACTTGCTCCCTAGGTTCTCCGATTGTCAGACCCAGTGTCAGCAAATTCCGATGAGACCAGCTCGTCCGTGATCTCAAACCAGATCGTCATCTTCGACCAAATCTTCTCCATTTCAGAAACAGAATTCGAACATTCCAGCAGTGCAGCGAGTTCGAAGAAAACCAGAGAGACTCATCGTCGTCCTCTCGAGCTTCAACACTGAACCAGCACCAGAAAACCGCTGCATCAGCACCTTCTCCTCCATGCTCCACCATCCCTTCCTCGCTGTAGTGCAGATCGAAGGAAAAGGAGAAAAGAGAAGGAGAAGAGAATGAAGAAGGTGTGTCCGATGAAGAAGAAGAGGGATCCGGTCCATTATCATCCACAGCGCTGTGAAGAAAAAAAAAAGGAGAAGGTAGTCCGCGGCACGTTGAAGAAGTCACGGATCTGACCTAAATCATTGGTAATCATTATTATTATTTAAAAAAAAAAATGTGTGGAGCCCCGCAAGGAGAGAGATCTGAAAAGGAAAAAAAAAAAAGCAAACTGCCATTTCAGAAATTCGAGGATCAAACTGTCATTTCTGAAATTCGCAAGACCAATATGTCATTTATCAAATTGAGGAACCAAATTGTCATTTCAGAAATTTGAGGGCCTCTGAGACTCAAAAAGGAGTACAAGTCCAGACAAAATAAATGGACCTCTGAGACTCAAGAAGTACAAGCCTAAGGATTTTGAAGACTCAAGCATAATGGGACCTTCATCGATCTTGTCGCAGCCGTTGCCCGTCGATCATCTTGTCTCAGCCGTTGCCCGTCGATCATCTTGTCGCAGCCGTTGCCCGTCGATCATCTTGTTGCAGCCGTTGCCCGTCGATCTTGTCGCAGCCGGTTACTCTCAAAGTTGTTGTGTATCTGCTACCCATTCGCAGTAACTCCCAACATCGTCAAGACCTTAATAAGTTGAATAAGCAAGTTGGACATGATTCACATCCATGATCCAACTTGAGGGGGAGTGTGGGAATATATGGAAATATTATATTATAATTCCACTTTATTCTCTCCTTAATTATCTCCTTATTCCTCTCCTAGATTTTCTCCATCAGTTTAGGATATTTCCTATTATATCTCAATCAGTTTGATTGATTTTGATTTGATTAGATTTTATGAGATTCTAGGGTTAGCTCTAGGTTTGCTTATATAAAGACTTATATGTACTCTTTCTGATTAAGAGATTAAGAATAATATTTCTCTCTCAATTTATTCCACAGTTAGGAAAGTAACACTATATATATTTGTAATCTGTTTTCTAGAGAGGAATGAATGAAGAAGTATTTTCAGAATTGTGTTGTGTTGGCTAGGGTTAGATTCTGACTCTGGATTGTCTTTTATTTTTCCTTTCTCATTCTTAAATCTTTTAATCCTATCAATTGGTATTAGAGCGGTCGATCTTAGGACTGTTGGGTACCATGGTGAACACTCGAAAATCCTCATATGAACCAAATTCTCCACTTCATTCAACCCATAACCCGAAATTCCACCAAATTCCGAGCCACACGATGATCCGGCAATAATTTCAACCCATCCTCCTCATACGCATATCGAAAATCCTCAATTAGTCGCCATAATGGCACAATTGAGTCGATGAATACGTAATTAAACACTTTAAAGAGGCGAAAGCACCCATATTTATTCGGGGAGAGTCTAGTCGGAAAAACCGAGATACATACCATGAGTATGATGAGAATGATGATACTTGGTTGCGGCGGAATCAATCTAGACGCCCTTACTCAAAAGTTGATTTTCCAAAATATGAGGGTGGAGATCCAAGAGGTTTGGATTCTCGAAAGCGGAAAAATACTTTCGCTATTATCAAACGCCGAAGACATGAAGGTTGATGTTGCGACGATTAATTTGGAAGGAGATGCACTGGATACCTTCACTTGGGTTTCATCAGGACGTACCATACGCTACTGGGAAGAACTGGTACAAATCCTCCAAGAGCAATTCGGTCCTGCTGAGTTTCAAAATCCTGATGCCTATCTATGTAACATAAAGCAAACACACTCAGTCACAGAGTATAAACAGGAATTTGTTAGAAGACAGGCCTAGGTTAAAGGATGGCCGGAGCATTGCCTATTAGGAGTTTTCATCAATGGCCTTAAAGATGAGTTGCAATCAGATGTAAAAATTCACAAACCGCGAACGTATATAAAGCTGTTAGTCTTGCATTGGAGTTCGAATTAAAAATTCAGTCCCAGGTTGTCCAACGCTCCTCCAGCTTCGGCAACACTAATCCACGTGGCGTTGAAAATTTCAACGGAGATTACAGATCTAATTCACGCAATACATTTGGTTATTCAAATGCCGCAAATTCCGGAGATTACACATCCATTAATTCATTCGGTGCGCAAAATCAGGAAACCAACCGTGATTACAAGTTTCATTCCCGTAATCCAATCAGTTACACGAATCCCATAAATTCAGGGAGTTATGCAACGAATAATTCATTCGGTGCAAATAATCAGGGAATAAATTCAAATTCTCCCTATCCTATCAATGCGGCATCGGCGGTTTACTCGCAGAATTCAAATTTTGGAAATTCAAATTTTCCAAAATTAATTCAGTCGACCAACCCATGTAATTATGCGACAAATCCGCAGGAGTCCTAGGCTTTCAGAAACAGAAAAGCAACATCGACGTGATAAAGGACTTTGTTTTCGCTGTGGAGAAAAGTTTACACCTGGGCATAGATGTGCCACGTCTGCTTTGCGTATCATGGATGTTTCTGAAGACAATGAAAAGATAACGAAAAATCAGGAAGAGGAATTGCAACTTGATGATAATTTTGCTGAAATTTCTTTCTTCCCGCCTTGAGGACAAGGCTGATTTTCAAGGGGAGGGTATTGTTAGGATATTAGCGATAATAACTGTCCCCATAGGATAAGTCAGAGTAGTTTAGGATAAGTCAGAGTAGTTATGGACAGTTTAAATTAGTTATTGTGTATTATCTGTTTAAGGGTAGTTTTATAGGTAGTTAGGAAAGTAACACTATATATATTTGTAATCTGTTTTCTAGAGAGGAATGAATGAAGAAGTATTTTCATAATTGTGTTGTGTTGGCTAGGGTTAGATTCTGACTCTGGATTGTCTTTTATTTTTCCTTTCTCATTCTTAAATCTTTTAATCCTATCACATTGAGAATTCATTTAATTTACTTTGTCTGTTTCTACACTAAGATTAATGACATTTAATCTGCAGGCTGTTGAAACTGAAAGCTTATTGAAACCAATCCTCTCAGCTGAAGAAATTCCTGGTAAATTGTCTTTTTTTTCCTCAGTAATTTATGTCACTTGCTCCCAATTTTTATTTTGTCATCGTTTTAATTCAAATTAGCATGTTCCATTGCTTAGATTTGCCACTATATGCAGTTTGTGTCCATGGGACCTACAGAAGAAACTTGAATTCAATTTTGGAATCTGGTCTGAAGCGCATGAAGAGATTACATGTTCACTTTTCAAGTGGTTTGCCAACAGACGGAGAAGTAATAAGTGGTAATACCTTGTTTCATGAAAATATATTTTTATATTTCATTGAGATGTTTTTCCTGTGTATTTGTTTTGCGCTGTAAGAAAGCTGGCCTTTATTTTTTCCATTTGTGTCCCATTTAGGCTGGATGTGGAGCTCATGAGGAATTCTGTCACCTGCCTTTACCTCTTTCATTTTCGTACTTTTTTTTGCTCAAAATTATAGATATTTCCAACTCATTCAATGATTTGCGAGTCTTCTTTTGGCGGCTTGTGAGTTACTTTGTTAAATGAAAATTGTGGATTTGGATATTCTATGTTCCTAAAGAATTTGGGAGTGTCAAAAACGTCATGTTTATGGAACTCAATTTTTAAACAAGTAGGGTCCACTAATTGAGTGGTAGGTCCCAAGCTTTTTGCCTTTCTCTCTTAAAAAATGAATTGACTATTTCTTCAACAAATGCAAAGAATAATTTTGGAGGATCAGAATGGGTAAACCGTTTGCCCAATTGTTGAATGAGATCTTTGCGTATAAAGAACTGAAGTACTGTCTCCTCAGCATTTTTCGGGTTTTACTAGAGACTTAGATATAGAATTGGATTGGCTGGATTTTATCTATCTGTGTACATAAATTCTAATCTTTCTCTTGTTTTCCTCTTCCAGGTATGAGACGGGATGTCAATGTCTTGATCTTTCTAGATGTTAGAAAAGCTTTGGAGGGTATGATGGACTTGTCTCATTTCCTTAGCTGTTATAAATTAGATCAAGTTCTATTTTTTCCCCTTGTTTCTAAGATTCTCCTCTAGTCCTTAATGTAAGACCTATTTAATTAATTTGGTTAAATTAAGAAAGTTAGGTAAGTTAGTTAATCATAACAAATATAACATGCTCTTCCTAAAACATCTTAATCATTTTCTTAAAGGGTCAAGTAGCAAGTTTGTCTCGGAAGTATAGGCGCAGGAAAGAACGTTGTCGCGGAAGGTTTTTTTGGTCTCAATGTTGACCCGAAAGTTTCAAAACGTGGCAATATCGCACTATTACGTTAAAGAACTAATGTTGACCGTAAAAAAATTAACTCTAACTGTTAACTTTTTAACGGAAATGGACAACATTGCTACGTTTTGAAACTTCCGAGGCAACATTAAGACCAGAAAAACTTCCAAGACAACATTGTTCGTTGGCAAAAACTTCCGGGGTGAATTTGCTATCTAACCCTTTCTTAAATTCCCCCTCAAATTTGAGGGAGCATCAAGGGATAAATTGGGGAAAGATGACAAATACAAGAATTAAGTCTTACATTTAAGACCAAAATTAATTCCTCGATTAGGTCCCACATTGAGGACCGGATGAGTACTATAGAAGGCTATCGAGTATTGATTATTGAATGCTTATATTATGTTTTGATATTTATTTCAGAAGGTATGAAGCTTTACATTTCTGAAAACAAGGTGATATTGACAGAAGGTTTTGATGGGGCTGTGCCAGTCAAGTATTTTGAGAAGATAGAATCATGGCCAAGCAGACAACCAATTGTATTCTAAATTTATTGCATGATTTGGTTAGTTTTATTTGTTGGACAGAATAATATATGTATTGTAATGCCCCATTACAAAGATGCCACTAGTCATAGTTTTTACACTTTCTTTTCTTATAGAGGTCTAGATATGGCGGTCTTAAAGAATTTTTTCCCTAGTAATGTCAACAACATAAAGTATCTTAAGTAAATAATTTTTAAAACCTTAACTCAAATTTTTTAAAAAAATTATTTTGTAATATTTTGAAAAAATTTCTTTTGTGTAGGTTGGTATTTTTTGACCTGAGTGTAGGTTGGTATTCAAATAATCCCATGTGGAGGTATCTCTATCTAGAGAAATTAGGGAAGTAGGGCAGGCCCACATTAAGGGCTTACGGCCTAATTCTATTTTAAATATGTAGTAAATAGGTCAAACTTTGGTTTAGAACTTTGTGCGTATAACCATACATATTTAGATAAAAAAAAGCTAAACCTTTTCACAAGGCCTAACCTATTTATTTTTAAATTTTTATAATTATATGTAATATAATATAAATCAATTCTACAAGTTATTTTAAGAAGTGCTAATTTATCCTTAATATTAAATTTCAAATCCCATTATTCACACCCGAGGTCAACCCTTTCATTCATTACCTACTTGGCTATCTTCTATTTTCTTGAATATGCTTCTTAATTTTAATGGCTTGATTATTTGTTTTGGAGGAGTCCTCAAATGAAGAAGAAATTATATTGAAGTGGTGCAACCATGATCAATTCTGAGCATTCCTTCGGTTACTACTTGTATTATAAACAAATTATTTTATCTATATTATTGTAAACTTATAATTA
The DNA here is from genome assembly GCA_019022615.1 of Acacia melanoxylon. Taxonomy (NCBI): domain Eukaryota; kingdom Viridiplantae; phylum Streptophyta; class Magnoliopsida; order Fabales; family Fabaceae; genus Acacia; species Acacia melanoxylon. The sequence goes on along the minus strand of JAFJYJ010000018.1, from coordinate 6,137,308 downwards.
TATTGAGTTTTCATGAGATGTTATAATCAATGAAATATTATTTTAAATTTGAATTAGATTTATTTAAATAATTATATAATATGATTTTTTTTTATAAGCTTAAAGCCTATTTATATATAACAGTCTTATTATGAATTTCCATTATGTTAAATCATATTCGCTTCCTTAATTAGATTCTCATATAGAACTTCATTATTAAGCCAGATGGTAGGAGTTTTCTCCTTATTGTGGTAGCTTAAGTAGAGTTTGTAGGGGTGTTTCTTCTTTCTAATCACACGTATTAATTTTGATCCTTTTGAATTCTTTGATCTATTTCTTTCTTCAATTTAGCAATAAACACATCATTAATGATATATAAATTATGGGGTTTAAACTTCTCATGTTCTTGAGCAAAAAAAAAACTTCTCATGTTGCATGAGAAGAAGAAGAAGATTCCTACATACACATGAAATGATGACACCTATATATATATATAATGCTAATTATATATATATATATATGTGGGTCCCACCATTTCATGTGTGTGACATGAGAATACACTTCTCCTACAACATGAGAAGTGTTTTTCCCATAAATTATAAATCTCAAGTTAATTATATTAATTGGCCTATTAGCTTAGTTCCTAAGAGCGTTGTGCTACTAACTATTAACGCGAATGTCAAGTAAGAGTTTGAGACCTGCATTGGCCAATTAAACATGTATGATCTATAACTTCATAGGTCAACTGGAAAGGAAGTGTGAATGGTGTAGGATTTTATGGGTTCATTTCCTCCCTAAAATCATTGGGGGCTTCTCTGGCTTATATTTTTATTTTTCTATATAGTGTGAAGTCAATCGAATAAATCAGTATTACCACATTACCCACCATAGATTAAGAAATTCAGTTTTAAAGAATTTTGTAAGATGCAATAGTATGGTAACGACTCATTTTTTATTCATAAATTTTAAAAAAGCTGAACATGGTTATAAATCAAGTCTTCTTTTTTTCACCTCAACTTGAACTCATGAATAGTACTGTAGCAATTCACTATTCATATATACGAGTACTGTAGCACCCGTTACACTTTGCTAGCGTAGCGACATCGAATATGTGATGTTACTGTAACTGTACAACGGCACAATTTATGTATACGTAGTGCTGCAGTGGTGTTGCTATTCACATATATAGTATAAGTAATGACATTTAAGTAATTTGGGAGAAGTATAGGTCCAAAGTTATGGAACGTGTCCTCAAGACTATTGTAGCTAAAGAGGATATTCAATAATCCTAACTCAGTGTACTCATATGCTTAGGGTCATGTTGACGGTCCCGAGCAACTTTACTGGATTGGAAGGAAGGGAAAAGAGGAGGACACATGCCAAAGGTGTGGGAATAGAAGTATACATTTCGTGCCTTTGTCTATGCAAGTTTGATATGTAAACCCTGAAAAGGTAAAATACTAAGGTAATTAGGGAAATAATAATGGCATAAGAGTCAAGCCATTATTATAGTCTTAGTTCTGTTATAATATGTAGTGGTTAGACATTCTTTGTTAGTTAGTTAGTATGTTAACTGTGTAATGGTTTCGGTGCAAGCTGTTATTGGGCCTTAAGAGTCAAGCCTCTAACTATATATAAGAGGTTAGTCTAATATGTGTAGGAACCAAGTTATGATGAATGAATGAATTGACTGAGTTGACAGCATTTCTGCAACTCCCTTTCCTCTATTTCTCCCAATTTCTTCTACAATTCTACATCTTTATTAAATAAAATGTTGAAACTTGATGAAGTGAATTTGACTAAGGTTTGACCTTCATATAAAGCGAGAAGTTCTCTAATTTACATTTAGTGAGATGGTGGAATTCATAATTAATAGTTTTTTCAATTCTAATTCACAGAAAAGAATGGAACAAGCACAAGAGATAGGGAGAAAGAATGATTGCCCGCATAGGGCTTCTCGCGGCGGATATGAAATGATCGAAAAAGAATTGATGGCGGCCAAGCAGAAGAGATTGGAAGATGAAGCTAAATCCAATCCTTCTGTGATAGTTGATCAGCCATCTCCAATACGTCGCCAGGAGTTGTGGTTGCATATTCGGCAAAAGCCAAGTGGCGCCTACACGAGTGAATAAACTCGTGTAGTTCTTTGAAAAAGAATTGTAAGTATCGTTATTGTTATTTTTTAGTTACTAAACATGTTTCATTACTAAACTTCTCGTTATCCGTATCTTACAGGAAGATCTTAAAAACAAAGAAGCGAGAGGGATCTTTTGTGTCGACGGGAGGAATGATGTTCGATTGCGGCGGAAAACCGGATCATGCGGGGCGTGTAAGGGGGTTGGAGGACGGGTAGGCTGAAGGAATACTTTGGTAAATCTAAACGCCACAAACAAAGTATGGTTACCGGGAGGAGGTGGAGCAGGACGCCGGCCAAATTAAGTGAGGAAGCGGCTAAAAGAAGCAATGTTTCAATCCCATATGAGCTAGATGAAGGAGGAAATGAATCGAGATGAGGCTGCTTTTGAGCTCTCATCCGAGAGCAAGCGTTTCCCGTCACACATTCACCCGCACCTATGCGCGAGCACTAGGGGAGCTGCAATGTTGGATGATCGAGCAACCTTGTGACTTGTATGTGGAGGATCGTGATAGTCATAGACGATTAGTTGCAAAAGGGACTATCCACAACTTGGGATCAACTGTACACCACCAACAAATGGCTGATGATGAAGTCAGAGTGTCAGTTGAAAAGGTGATCGTTGATGCACCTCTCCCTCTCCTAACTGATCAGCTGAATCTTGTGAGTGATGTCAAGGGAACCTTCATCTCTTGGCCAGTGAAGCTTGTACATGTCTCTACTCCTCCTGAAGCTTCATCCCCTCCTCCTCAAGTTCCATCTCCTCATCAACCTACATCCCCTCCTCCTCAAGTTCCATCCCCTACTGATAATTTGACTACCAAGGAAAAAATATCCGATTTGGCAAAAAAATGATATTTTTAAGATAAATCGTGGCCTGTCAATGAAGTAGTAGGCTTCCCTCATCCTGAAGAGGTTTACCTTGACAACAAAGATGTAACGTCCCCGTCGCTTCCGGACGGGAGCTTACTAATCCAATCCTTCAACCGTTTATGAAGTAAGTATCGATTCTATGAGTACATAATTTAAATGAATCATTTAGACACACATACATATATACTAATTCCCTGATCGATGTCATTATTGTAGGTTCATGCATCAAGAATTGGTTGAACAAGGCAGAATCAATGATTTTATATTCTTGTTCCCAGTCTATGCAAGTACAACACCCTTGGAGAATAGACAAGAATACATGTCAAAGAGGGTGGTGTGAAGTGATAATTGAATATTTCATACACCTCTTTTTATCTCTTGATTAATAATTTAGGACTCTTTAGTTAATAAATAATGGCTTTTATACTTATTTGGGCTTTGGGCCTTTTATTATATTTTAGCCATTTTTAATAATAAAATTCCAGTTTTATATTGCTTCACTATTCCTACCATAACTCTTGAACCAGACATCGGATTTGCCTCATTTTTGTTTCATATTTCAGATGATTCAGAGAGCTACAATTATTATGAAGACATGAAGGGCAAATTTGGACAAGAAGGCGGTCGATTTTGGAGCCGAAGTCAGAATTTTAATTGGGTTTGAATTTGTAATTAAAGCCCGTTTTTTTATTATTTTCTGTTTTGGGCCTGAATTGTGGATTGGAGCCCCATTTTCGTTTTTCCATTTTAGGTTAAGTGTGGCAGCAGCCACAAACATTCTCATTCACGTTTTTAGCTTTTGGTGGATCAAAATAGGAGTTCTCAAATTCTCTCAAGTGTTCTTCATGTTCTTCGTGTTCTTCATCTTTTCTTCTGTGTTTTGCTTAGCCATGCTAGGCTAAGTTTACGTGGTTAACCCATGGATTGAGGGTTCCAAGAATCCGAGGACATGCGCTTCATTCGGTAACGTAATTCGTTTCTATTTATTTTAATCGGATCCGATTATAATTGCGGATTAGGTATTAGATTTAATACCTAGATTGATATCCCAAGGACATAGGTCGGACCGGGTTCTGAGAGAGCGTTGTGCGATCGTGCAAATGAGCTTGCCACGTGTTCGATCAAATGCTAGACGATCGTCTAGTCGAGGGAATATCTCGGATAAATGCGAGAGATCTCGGTTTGTCCGAATCAATCACGAGTTTGGTTATTATCTTTTTGTCCGATGAAGGTTATGGAATCCCAGTGGGTTAATCGTTTTCAATCTGATTAATCGTTTTAATCTGTTCTCGCATATTTCGTTCGCTTCGGTTTGTATTTCGTTCGTTTTATTTTAATTTCGTTTTTAATCTGCTTTAAATCAAAAACCCCCAATTTGTTATTGTTACGTTTCATTTATTCTTGATTTAAACCCACCGCAAATTCCTTGAGAGAAACGACCTAGGTTACATTATACTTTGCAAATCTATTTCTAATCTGGTTATTTTGGGAGATCACGGCAAATCTACGTCATACGTGTTTCCAAACTACCACGGGTACATATCATAATTCTTGTCGCAATTCACTTAATTCTCGCTACATATATCACTTGAGTACTTTATTGCTTTGTGAATTATCGGCCACCATTTGCGTTGGTCCTCATGTGCATGGAGGATCATAAAGTTATCTTCTTATGCTCCACTCACAAAGGTGAGCCGGGGTCTACATTGACTCGAGCATCAACGAGTAAGCATGTCATTTTGATTCTCTTGTCTGAAATCTGTACTGTGAATTTTCAGTGAACATTATTGATAAATTTGTGATTTTGATGATAGTGCCATGAGGACCTTCCAAATCGAGGTAAACAAAAGGCGTGGGTCCAGGCCACTTATCCTAAATGGCTCAAACCACAAGTTAGTACATATTTGGACACTGGCACACTGCCTTGTGAACTTGGTCAGTAAGCTATATATGCTAGCTCTTATATATATTTATTGTTCGTTTTAGACCCGTCGGCAACCAACGGGGTCCAACTTATGTGGCATCTACGTCATGAAACACATATATGATATTATCAAGAAAGGAACGACTAAATTAACTGCAAACGTAAATGTATTTGATGTTACATATTATGGCCGAATTCGCCGACTTAATGTTAAATATGAAATATGCACGCAAGTTAATTTAGTTTCTATCTTTGATGTTACAGAGGTTTGCCGGTCCTGCTCCCTTTCCTGATGATGAAGTGGAGCACATACGCAATGTGTTTTGTGAATATCTCGTATGACCTAATTAAGTCTTAAATTCATTTGTAAATATACATACGCAATGTGTAATTCAATAATAAATTTGTTTATTTTTTCGAAGAATTCGTTCATTCATTCTAGCTATTTAGTGCTTGAAATTTGAGGTACATGATGTTGTAAATGAGCAATAAGATACTCTGAAAAGTATTCACGGCTTCTATGACCTAAATTAATTAAGGGAAAAGAATAATTCAATAAATTATGCCTAAAATTATATATGAGAATTAAATCATGAAGAATAGCCAATGATTTAAACTTAATTGGAAAATTAGGAATTTATTTTCCTTCTAATCTATAAAAAAAGGAAAATAAAATAATAATAATAATGAATAAAGTACTCATGACTTTTATGATCGCATATTTTTTAAAGATCCGGTCCTAAAAGACTTTTAGGACCGTATATTTATTAAAAGTACGGTCTTAAAAGAATTCATTTTTTTTTACAAATATGGTGAGACCTTTAGGACCGCATATTTATTAAACATCCGGTCCTAAAAGTCTTCGTTTATTTCTAAAGACTTTTAGGACCGCATATTATCTGAACATCCGGTCCTAAAAGTCTACGTTTAATTAAAAAATATGGCAAGACTTTTAGGACCGCATATTATATAATCATTCGGTCCTAAAAGTCTACGTTTAATTATAAAAATATGGCTAGACTTTTAGGACCGCATATTATATAATCTTCCGGTCCTAAAAGTCTACGTTTAATTATAAAAATATGGCAAGACTTTTAGGACCGCATATTATATAATCTTCCGGTCCTAAAAGTCTACGTTTAATTATAAAAATATGGCTAGACTTTTAGGACCGTACATTTGTTAATTATCCACTCCTAAAAGTCTATGACGAGACTTTTAGGATCGTATATTTGTTATTTGTCCGCTCCTAAAAGTTCAGTCTTAAATATTGTTTTTTAAAAAATATGGCTTAACCTTTAAGACCGTGTTTTTGTTAAACTTCTAGTCTTAATAGTTTACCTTTAAACAAAAATGTTGACTCGTTTTTCAGACAAATTATTAGGGTTCAAGACAACCGAGGTTCTGGCGTTCTGCTCAAGCTAGGACCCTCTTTGTCGTCGATGTTACCTCTCCTGATGTTGAGCAGCATTATCGGTTTCCCTTTTCTTTGTCTCTTTTCTTTTTGTTAGAAAAAGAACAAAGATAATGAAAACGACACTGAAAATATTCAAATCAGGGCGAGGTAAAACCGGCGACAACGACGGTCCAACCTTGAGAAGAATAGTCACTTTGTTTGTTTTTATTCGAATAAGGTAAACGTTTTGTTTTTTGTTGTTTTGTATGTTCTTAACCAACGACAACGACGGTCCAACCTTGACAATGTTTTGTTTGTTTCCTTTTTGTCGGAGAAAGAAAAAAGACATTGAAAAGGACAATGCGAGACTTTTAGGAAACAATAATATTATATATATTTTAATGCTACCCCGTTAGGGGCAGCAGCAAGACAGAAAAAAAATAAAAACATCTACTCCCCCCATCGTTGTCGGAGGGGAAGGAGTCGTCGGAGAGGTCGTCAACATCGTCATCTGAAGGATCATACTCAACGTCCTGGGCGTCAAGTACCACGGTCAGCTTGTTGTTGACGGCGTGATAGACCTGAAACAGTTGGCCCAAGCGTCGGTCTATATGATCAACCCAGGCCAGGTGGTGCTGCATCATCTGGTAGAATGAGGGGTTCGGAGGCAGCGGAGGAGGGTATGGAAAAGGAGGACCTGTTGGTGGTGGAGGACCTGGTGGTGGTGGAGCGGCCATTACGGGGGAGGTTTTAGAAGTGATGGAGAAGAATGTGAAGGAAGTAAAGTAACATTGGGTTTAAATATAGAACCCTTCCTGAACAATGTGAAACGCCGGAAACAATAACGATGAGACGCATAGTTCCTTAGACTACGAGGAGACGCCTAGTTGGAAAGTTTATCTGGAAGTCGAAGAGACTCTAAATCATTCATTTGAACAGAGTGTAAGGATACGACTCTGCTATCTGAGTAATTTGAAAAGAATGAACCTTTAATACTGGATATTGTAAAAGATCCGTTCTTAAAACTAATATTTTTTAAGAAAAAATTCTTACTTTAAAAAAAATTGAATTGAAAAAAATAAATGAATTCTAGGACCAGATACAAGATAAAAGGTCAGTCTTAAAAGTAATTGAATTGATTGAAAAAAAAAAAGACTTTTAGGACCGGATATATTATAAAAGCTCGGTCTTAAAATCAATTGAATTGAAAAAAATTAAATAAATTTTAGACCGCATATTTATTAACTCTTCATACCTCTCCGTCCTTATTAAACTCCTCATACCTCGTAACTCCACACTACGTGGCTCTTAAAGTATATAAACTCCTCATACCTCTCTGTCCTTATTAACTCATCATAATCTCGCAACTCCATACTACGTGGCTCTCTGCCCCACCTGCTCAAACCATTGTTAGATACAAGAGAACTGCTCGTAGGGGTACTCTTACTCCTGATGCTCGTGCCTTCCGTAGATCGTTATACAGTGCACCTCCTTCAGCGAGAGTGCGTTCTATTGTGACAGAAGAGTCTCGGGTCGTTGGACCCATTGTTATTTCGGATGATGAAGAGATTGCCGCACCCCCCTCTAGCCTTCAGACCATGAAGAGGTTCCTGCTCCCCCTCTCCAACCAGTTGGCCCCAGCGCGCCTACCGCTGACCCCTCTCCTCTAATGATGCATTACGGCTTATGCGAATAAGACAGGAACTTGCCGATCTTCGGCGGGAAGTTAATGTTGCTCACGCCGATATCGCCAAGGCTTTGGAGGATAATAAGATTTAGGATGTTTAGTCAGATTCTTGTTTTTGATAATTTTCTGCTTGTTTTTCTTTTGTATTTTTTCTTGTGTACGTGCATATTCTCTAGTAATGTATGAAGCATTAAAAACTAAGCTTGTGTCTTTTTTTTTTGTTTGTTCATATTCTCCGGTGTTTCTTTAATTTTTATTCATTCGATTCTTTGATTGCGCTCGCCAAAGCCAATCCTCCTTTTTTTTAAATGAGGACTTTTAGGACCGGATTTTTTAAAAACTTCCAATCTTAAAATTAAATGAAAAATAAAAATTTAGGACCAGAGTCTTTTAAACCTCTGGTTTTAAAAATTTAATTATATATTTAGGACCGGCTACTTTATAACTAACCGGTCTTAATAAAATAAAAAATACTAAAACATGTCTCTGTCGCGCGGAATGCTTTGCTCGCCAAAGCCAATCCTCTCTTTTTATTAAAAAAAATGAGGAAATTACTTAACATTCATGCTTTTAGGGCCTTACAAGCTTATATAGGTTTTAAAAGTTTATTTAATTTAAAGCCTACGTGTAGGAAGATGATCCTCTCATAATCCATTTTTCTCATTATCCCTCATGAGTCCATCTGGACTGTTGATTGGGAAGAGAAGAAAAAGTCAAAGTAATTTTGTGACCTTTCAGATTGATTAGACGGGCATAATTTAAAGATAATAAGGGATGATAAGAAAATGATAATAAGAGAAACCTCACCCGTACGTGTAATGTAAATAAAGTTAATGTTTCATCGAGAAATATCTTGGAAAAATTATGCTGAGGTCCCAAATAAGAGAAAAAACTATTCTAAGATCCCTTGGAATCTCTATTTTGCTGGGACGTCCCAAGAGACTTTAGGATAAGCTATTTAATTGTGAAAAGACCCATGCACCCTTAATAAAGCATAGAGAAAAAACAGACATAATTGAAACTTCCCCAAATTGAGAAGGGAACACAATCTGCGGTTATTTTTCTTATGGCATTCGGATAGAATTGTATCAGAAGCTTGGGGTATTTGAAGTATGAAGTTGTGCATAAGTTGAGGATCAAATTTTAAAATTTATATGAATTGTGCTGCCAATGGTTAGTGGTTGTAGACTTGTAGTTTGGATTGACAGATTGTTTGTCTTGAATATCACTAGGCTAAAGATTATTGGTTTTCTCTTTAAACCATATGGATGGCAATAGCTTGAAACTTGCATTATATTACTCTGTTATAACCCTTGATTAGCTTTTTTTGCTATTTTCTTAACACTATTTTAATAGGAATCTTAATTAATAAAAATGTATAGCCAAGTATTTGATTTCATGGATAGAATTCACGCTTTGGAAAAAAACTTTCCAGCCTTTATTACGTTGATAATATCTTTAATATTTAATAGGTGTTCTATTCACATAGATCTCAAGGTTCAACTTATATATATTCTTTCATTTTGATCAATAAAATAAGTTATATCCTTTTCACATTTTTTCTACATTTTATGATATAAACACCATCCTTTTAGTTACATACTTAATTTTCCTAGGTTGTAAAGGTAATGTAATGACAAAATTGAATTTGTAAGACGTTCTTGCCGTATGGTTCAGGTATATTAACAAGTAAAAATGCATTTATCAACAATTTAAGGTATATCGTACTTCAGACTCTTTTTATCTACTATATCATCCTCTAATATAATGAAGTTCAATTTTTTTTCTCTTTCCTTTTTACTTACTATTGAGCTTCTTGGGAGGCACCCTACAAACATGGTCTCCATTGATATCATCCTCCTATTTTACGGGAGGTAAAGAAAACCATATAATTTCTCAACGTACATTATTCATTTATTAAATTAGGACACCAGGGGAATAAGCAGTTACACTTTGTATATTAAAGGTATAATGAGTACTTAGTTCAATTGAAAGGAGATGTACAGTCTTAAACTAAGGTCATGGGTTCAATGAGAATCCTTTTTATTGAATCCAGACGGTTAAGAATATAATAGATAATAGATTAGAAATAGTGGTCCAAAATCACAAGTGGAGCAACGAATTCTTACCAAGTGGAGAATTAATATTGTTACATCTTAATACTTACATGCATTCCTTCTCCTTGTGATTGCATTTTATTATAATAGAAATATAAAAAAACAAACAAACAAAAAACAAAAAAAACAAAGTTGTAACAAGTCGGACCGGATTTATTTATTTCTTTTGACTTTTATCCATTTTTATTTATTTCATTGGGGTATTTTGTATCCAAGATCACAAGTGGAGCAAGAAACTCTCCCCAAGTGGAGAATTAATATTGTTGTTAAAACTTAGAAGCATTATCTGCCTCTAAATTGTCTTATTACATTTTAATTATAATAGAGAGAAATACTTGCATACTCCTAGGGTCAGTGGCGGATCCAGAGTTCTATATTTGTGGGTGCACAATTAATGGGGGGATTCGGGCGCTGCCCCCGAATTGTTTTAAGGAAGTTTTAAATACATTAAAAAAAATAAAAGAATATAGACAAAAAGAAAAGAAAAGAAAACTTCAATTTAACATAAAAATAATAATAATCAAGAGTCAACTAAGCAATATTAAATACAATAATGAACTATACTCTAGAAGATACAGACATATCTCACTGAAGGAAAATTAGGAAACATTTATGTGTATGTGTGTGAGGCTGCTAGTTTGCCAAACCCAATTTTCATTCTCAAAAACCAATTTCCTAGAAGTAACACTCTTACCATTTGCAAAACCCAATTTTAGGTTAATATTCCATTTTTTAAAAGTCACTTTTGAGTTACTCAAATAAACATTACCAAAACTGAGTTTTGTAAAAGTTAGGCTAGACCTTCAAAACTAGTAGCCACACATATACTATGATGTTTTACTAATTTATTTTTATTAGGTTTTCTTTACTTGTTTCCTATTTTATTAAAAATCCTAAGCATGTATATTTATGATTTGTGTGAATGTATGTCCACATTCAAAAGACCTGATTTTTTTCCCCATTAAGGGCATCTTTTATGGGTGCACTTGCACCCATTAGAAATGATGTGGCTCCGCCACTGCCTAGGGTGACATGTCATCTATACTAGGCCAATCAAAATGCAGCACTTGAACAAATTTTCATCCTAGTTGTCAGTAATTATTTTTCTAAGAGGGGGAAAAAGCCTCCCACCAACCTACTCACCCCTTCCTAAATCCCCAATCTCGTCGCCCTCCCCCATCCTTTTCTTCTTCTCTGCCCCTTCCTTCCCAACCCAATGCTATCTTCTTTAAAAATCAAAATCATAAACCAGAATGCTGCATTTAGGTGAGCAGTGAAATTTATTTTGCAGATTCAATAAATCAAGGTTAATTGATAAATATGAAACATACGTCTTATATTTAAGATTAAAATCAACTCTTAAATATATCTTATATTAAGGGTGGTAGGGAGTATAATATTTATGAATTTTTCAATTTTATAATATATAAAAATATTAATGAAAATGTTATAAATACAAATAAAAATTAAAATGTATAATATAAATATTATTTTAACAAATTTTTTCTGAATAAACAAGATATTAATTATTGATAACTAGTATTGTTTACATAAAATTACTGGTAAAAAAACTATATAAAATAAGGAAACTAAACAGAAATATTTAATATTATATTAAATTATATATTTATATTTATATTTATATTTGTGGTTCTGTTAGTGAAGTGAAATAATATATGTGTTTGTAAAATTTTGAATCTAAAGTTTGTAGGTTTTTATTAAGTTGACGACGATTAGAGGATTTTTCCGTCATTAAGCAATTCGTGAACATCACTATTAATTTGCTTTTTTAGTGTTTATTCCCATGATGTTAACCATAATCTATATACCCATGTTTTTCTCAATCATATGTTCTTGTTGCTGAATAATTTGTTGTTTTCATTGATACTTGCCAATATTCTAAAAGAAAAGTTGATCAAGGAAGGGAGAAGGCCGTATGTCATTTCTCTGAAAAGTCAAGCTGTCTAGAAACAAGATGAGTAGTACGTGTGTTTGGGATGATAGTGGTGAGAAAAATGACTTATTTGTAATCCGACTTATAAAAATTTCAGATCGGGTAAAAGTAAGATTGTATAATATGATTTATGTTTGCATTGATGGTAGCATAAGTAGCTTTTGAGAAATTGAAACTTGTTTGGAATGGCAATGGCATAGTGGCTTTTGAGATAATTATAAGAGAAAAATTAGAATAAAAATGACAAAAAAGTTTAAAAAGTTAACTTAGAAAATTTAGTAATGCTAAAATACATAATTTGATCAAATAATATTACATAAATAACTTAATCATGGATCGCGTACAATTTGGTCTGTAATTATATCACAAATCTAATTCATTTGGGTTGAAGATGACATAACATAATTTGTCAAGGAAGACTCTTTATCTTCACTAATATTATTTATATGACCTATATTCTCATTTTTAGCTTCCATGAAATTAACATATGTTTAAGAATTTCTCCTAATAAAATTATGTATAGCCATTGTTGCACAAATCATGCGGATTTGTGTTTGGTAGCTGTAACACCCCAAATTCCGTAGCATAAATCGTGTCGGTGACACGTGGTTTTATAAAAATTCATCGAGTTTTGAGGTGCTACAAACTGCTTAGCGTAATGCGGAAACGGAGAGCATGTACTAAAAATTTGAACAATTGAGTGATCGATATAAAAATACTCGGACATATGCTTTGATGCCTCGACGTATACCGATATATTATAAATTTCCCGAAGGATTGTTCATGTGATACAAGAATACAAAACTTTATAATTACAATTCTTACATGTAACTATACCCTCTTCAACCAAGCCTTGAGTAGACTTGGGGCATAGAACCTAACTCGCTTAAATCATCTCATTTGGCCAGCCGGGTAGGTCTAGTGGAAGTCTCACCGTGCTAGGGTGATGATTGACCGAACCACATAGACGACCCTTCTAGTTTAAGCACCAAATGATGTGAAGTAACTTTATTAGATTCATGCCATAAGGTAGGTTCTGTTCACTTTCTTCCTCGCATTTCCTTTGACCTAAGTGCCTCCTCACGGCTCCGTCCATTAATGCTCCTTCTCATGGCTCCTATTCACAATGTCTTCATAAATCCCGGTTCATTTCCGAACTTCTAGTCAAGTCTAAGATTCAAAACAAATTGAATCTTAGGTAACATTAACCTCATATGAAAAGTATAACAAGATATGTATTTACGATATTCATTACATTTCAAAGATTACAACAATACATAAGCACACACAACAGATGTAATGTCAACACAACAACAAAAGACATAGCACATGTAAAGTTATCTATACAAATCCATGTATAGTTGAATAGTCTGCACCACCCGTGCCACGATGTACACTCGTGTCCTCGCCGCTAGGAAAACAATCTCACGGCATTATCAAGACTATAACCCGTATCAAGTTTGAATGTATATAAACAAAACATTCAAGACAGTCTTAACCACGGTGCATGACCCAAGACCAAGTCTTGTCCATGACTCTATGAAATCATTTCATCTCATACATGCATACAAGACATATCGAGTTAAAGTTACTTGTACGCGAACGTACCTTCCTTCCGTGTGAATAGTAATTTACTATTTATGTATACGGTACTATTCATAAATACGGCACTATGAATAGTAATATGCCCGTCCTTCAAATCTGACTCCGGAATCCTCGGATATCCTAACATATTACCATATTGCTTAGAATAATATCCAAAAGGTTAATTTACCTTTCTACCCTTGGTGGATTTGTTATTACCATTTTGCCATTACATTTTATTTAATAAAAACGCTACTTTCAGCATTATGGCATGATTTACTTCTAACTTTAAAAATTCATAAGTAATTCTAGAAAACTCAAAACGAGGATCCGTAAAATTCCCCGGAATCCTTAGGATGTCTAGTTTTGAGGAAAATACTGTTTCTTGCCCAGATTTTATGAATAGTTCCCAGTTTTCACGTGTTCATCATCTGCCCAGAAATATTCCAGAAAAACGTAGCCCAACTTTGGACATTTTTATCTCCTAGTACAGAACTTGAAATAATACACTCTAGGTATATTTGAAAAGCCCTATATGTCTAATTTCAACATGAATTTTCTCAGAATTTAAGAACATCATATTCAATATAAATTACTGTCGTTTTTACCCCGACCTCGTGAATTGCTAACCGACAAAATTTCGCGAGTTTCGCTACTTTATGATTAGCTTCCAAAAATTCTGCTATATAACCTTTTCCATCATTTTTTCGAAATAAAACCATTTCTAACCATAAAAACATGAAAATAAAATTACTCTAGCATATTTAAGATCAAAGCAACTTCTATCTATGAATTTAAAACTAGAACTCAAGAACTAGAGAACTTACCCTTGAAGAACCTTGCTACTACTTCTTCCTTGCTCCAAGAACTTCACTCTACTCACTCTCTAATCTTAAAATCAGATGCTTTGAGCTGATTTTGGTGTGAAGAATATGAAGAGAAGAGTCTTCTATTTATAGAAGAAATTCAAGGCTATTCCAACTACATTTCTTCCTTAACCAAACATTCCTTATAAACCAAACACTCTTCTTCCATCTACCAAAAACTACCATTCTAATTACCTATTCCATCCACCAAAAACTACCATTCCACTTACCTATTCCATCTACCAAAAACTACCATTTAATATTTATTTGCAAATATTAAATAAGTATTGGAAAATAAAATCCTTAATTCCATATAAGAATTTTCTTCCATAATTAACTCTCTAGGTCATAAAATATTGGTTCTAAAATTTCTAGACCAAAAAGTATCATCTAACTATTTTTCCTTGAATTATTTGGAAAATAGGCCTCAAAATCCAGAAAAATAGCTTTAAAACTATTTAGGCCAAATTTTCATAATAAATTCCCATAAAATATTTCTTATTTCCAAATCCAAAGATTTGGGATATTACATTCCTTCTTTTGGTTATAAATTAATTACCTTTTTATGTGCTATTTATATCATATTAAATAGCTCCTAAATAATGTCTCATAATTAACCATTGGTTAATTAATTCCAAAGTGGGATTTGGATGAAAATATAATCAATAGATTATAATTTCTTGAGACAAATATTCACCTTTGTAATTAATATGTATTATTTATCAAAATAAAGTATTTATGATAAATAGGAATTTTAGGGTATTACATTTCTCTCCCCTGTTAAATAAAATTTCGCCCTCGAAATTTGATCGTAAAATCTTGAAAGATTATTTAGACTTCTAGTCTATTCCTTTCTATACATGTTTATTAGCACGCACTCTAATTTCATTCGTATTGCACCCAGGTATAGTATCAAAAACAGGATCCACTGATCCATTCTCTCAGTGCTTGGTTACGCAGGCCTCTCTGCCTGACTCTTTTAGTCTCTCAGCTTAACACACATTGGCCTTCCGGCTCAATCAATTACCACAGCACTGGAGATTCTAGCTTTATTACCTAGGAAATCATCCTTAGGCTTTAAGCATTTCAACCTTTACCTGGTACAATGAATGTTTTACTAGACTTTAAAGGTTCTGTAGATAATAGTCTAAAGTCACCATGGCAATCTGCATTTCACACAGTGCTTATCCATTACCGGTCTTATGGCCTAGGGACACCGCCCCGTGCACACTTGCACACTAGGTCTTATCGCCGAGCATCCGCTTCGTCTATTTCATCTCGAGTCTTTCTCATTCAAGCTCTCGACTACTTTCATTTAGCACTATAGCCGACAACTACTATCTCGGCTTAACTAGTTCGCATATTCTAGACCTTTCTAATAGTTTATGTTCCAAATTTTCCAATTACACCGCTTTTCAACACAATAGCATTGACAAATCGTTGCTACCCAAAAACCATTATGTTGTCTCATTTTCAAATTTTCAAACATTGAAAATTTTCCGTGGTCTCAGTACATTTCATAATCTGCACTATACCAAAAAGCAATGGTGCTATAACATTTTCAAACTTAATCGCTGCCATAACAAATTCATGAAGATACATTCACTACCGGAGCGGTTTCAAAAACTTTTACTACCGGTATATACCTTTAAGAGGGATAACTCATTTCACAAAATTCAACTAAAAGGCACACACCACCACTTTGCCCCGGCTTACCAGACATATCCCAATCCTTTCATACAAACCATCACAAGAATAACGCATTCGCCAACCGATGTGGGAGAATTTCCATCCCCCACAAGGGCCCCGTCCACACTAGCATATATAATAAAGACTCTCCACCGCTTCCCGCAAAACCTAGTTCGTAGTCACGGCCACTCCGTGCACCGCTTTCCTAGTCGACCAGTTCGTAATCACGGCTACCATTGTGCATCGCTTTCCCGTCAAGTTAGTCCGTAGTCACGGTCACCACTCAGTGCACCGCTTTCCCAACCGACCGCCGTAATCACGGTTAGTGCCGCCGCAACACAAAAAATATGCGCCCCTTTAAGGCGGAACTACTCGATTGGGAATATTAACCATTGGTGCGAGTGTCAACCTCTCATATCCCATCAAACAAATTTTCAATTCAAATGAGCTTTATAACCGGCCGATTTCAAACACTTTAAAACATCCGGCAAGACCCAAGAAACCGTGTATATCTACAACGACTTCGTCCTTCCAGCTTCGTACTCATTTTACCACAACACATTTGAAAACTCGCTTTCAAACTTTGGGTTTTAACAAAAACCCCCTTTTTTAAGACAACATCATTTCAAAATAACCATCACCGTGGTCTCAAATTCTGTTGAAAATATTTCTCTCGAAAACTCAATTTCGAAAATTCATAAGTTCGAAAATCCATTCCGAAAATTTCAAATATAGCAGGTGTATTGGTAAGTCAAAAATTCAATTTTTAAAACTATTAAGGAACCGCACAACTAACCTTAGAAGGTCATACAACACTAGAGCACCTCTTAGTGATATACTTGATTACGAAAATCTTTTTCTCTAGGGAACCTATTAAATGTGAGACTCATTATAATGTACTTACCTTGAGAATCGATACACTGATAGCTCTACTTTATGGTTTGTTGCCATGGCGGTTGCACCTTACGGCTCGTCATCACGGTGGCTCTGCTCTACGGCACTTTACTCGGTGCTTCACACAGTCATTTCTGATTGGTCGCTTCTCCGGTCCAAGCATCCTTTGTAGGTAAAACCTCCTCGATCGAACTCCCGTAGGTAGCCCTCTCCAATCAAAACGTTCCATAAGTAGCGTTAACTTCGGTTAATAATTTCTCAATTAAAGTATTATTATAACGAGAACTCAAATCTTATCGTGTATTTACCCTTGATAGTCTCATATTCCACTATCTTAATTCCCAATGTCACGTAGACAAAGTTTACACATAATTTTGTTACCTCAAAGGTAACCATCAATCATACAAAACATTGTAAACAATGTAGTATGAATTACAAGGTTCACACAATTATAGTTTCATGTACTAAATCTATAAGCAATCTTGATCACATTTTGACCTAAACATTATTTCATGTTAGATCATATACAAACCTATCCTCATAAAATTCAACAGTTTTTATGAAGTTCCAATTCTATCCCTTTTGTAGTAATGAAGTACCTGACTTGTCATCTTACTAATTTTGAATGAAGACCACTTCCTTTTGAAGTCATGGTCCTTCGCAAAGTATTCTCGATCAATACACGTAAATGCTACATACTTGGTACATGTACTCTACTTATTAATGCACCTGGTGAGATGTCTCAGAATAGAGAGAATTTGAACACACAATGTTTAAAATGTTAAACACCTCTTTGACATGATTTTGATATAACGTTCTAAACAACACAACTTTTCGAGGAGTTTGCACTTTGTTAAGGGACTTACTCTCGTGCGTTGAACCTAAGGTAATCTCACTCATACTTTCTCGATTCCAACTCTCGTGTACAGGAACATAAGAAATGCTCGGTCATATCTTGACCTAAGCACTATCTCTCGCTTTAAGTCTATCATATATTCTCACGGTATCCCAAAGGATTACTATGTTTCATACCTCACGGTATTCGGCTTTAGCTCAAAGGATCTCATCCTTATGCTACATCCCAGGGGTTAAAAATCCTGAGATTTCTCTCGCCTAAACATGTTTAACTTCATAACGTCTGTCAGATCTAAGGTACTAATATTGATACACATACCACTGCATACCGACAACTCTCATAGGTACTAGTACGACATATGTGCCTCCCCGAAATATTGGGTACTTTCCCTTTCCTATCGCTTACACCCTTTTTATGTAATGGACCACCACCGTCAAAGATTTAGTCAAAGACCTCCATCCCCGGAACTACACTCTGTTGTACGCATGATGTCCGGCCTTTAGTAGGCAGGGACTTTTTTTTTTAGTACTTAGTAGGTTTTCTGTTCCTACAAGGAAACTTAAGTAGTAAGTTACTATTCTTACCGGAAGACTTTTATCCGAGAAGCCACTTTTTTTCACGTACAAACCTAAACAATAGGTTACCTTTTTATTGGAAGACCTAGGTAGTATTGTCTTCTAAGTACAACTATCGCTTTTGTTTCGGGAATTTCATTCGTACTTCGATTTCCATATCGAAGTCTTAGAGTTTTTCGAAACTCTAACCTTTCCTTAGGGTTTTTGTTTTATTGTATCACAAAACCGGTATTATATCGCACTCTTGTTTTTGTTGTTCATACAATGCTCTTGAGACTAGTTGTGAAGCTAGCTCTGATACCAAAATTGTAACACCCCAAATTCCGTAGCATAAATCGTGTCGGTGACACGTGGTTTTATAAAAATTCATCAGAGTTTTGAGGTGCTACAGCTTAGCGTAATGCGGAAACGGAGAGCATGTACTAAAAATTTGAACAATTGAGTGATCGATATAAAAATACTCGCACATATGCCGATGCCCGACGTATACCGATATATTATAAATTTCCCGAAGGATTGTTCATGTGATACAAAGAATACAAAACTTTATAATTACAATTCTTACATGTAACTATACCCTCTTCAACCAAGCCTTGAGTAGACTTGGGGCATAGAACCTAACTCGCTTAAATCATCTCATTTGGCCAGCCGGGTAGGTCTAGTGGAAGTCTCACCGTGCTAGGGTGACTGATTGACTGAACCACATAGACGACCCTTCTAGTTTAAGCACCAAATGATGTGAAGTAACTTTATTAGATTCATGCCATAAGGTAGGTTCTGTTCACTTTCTTCCCGCATTTCCTTTGACCGGTGCCTCCTCACGGCTCCGTCCATTAATGCTCCTTCTCATGGCTCCTATTCACAATGTCTTCATAAATCCCGGTTCATTTCCCGAACTTCTAGTCAAGTCTAAGATTCAAAACAAATTGAATCTTAGGTAACAGATTAACCTCATATGAAAAGTATAACAAAGATATGTATGACGATATTCATTACATTTCAGCATTACAACAATACATAAGCACACAGCAGATGTAATGTCAACACAACAACAGTACATAGCACATGTAAAGTTATCTATACAAATCCATGTATAGTTGAATAGTCTGCACCACCTGTGCCACGATGTACACTCGTGTCCTCGCCGCTAGGAAAACAATCTCACGGCATTATCAAGACTATAACCCGTATCAAGCGAATGTATATAAACAAAGTGATTCAAGACGAGTCTTAACCACGGTGCATGACCCAAGACCAAGTCTTGTCCATGACTCTATGAAATCATTTCATCTCATACATGCATACAAGACATATCGAGTTAAAGTTACCGTACGCGAACGTACCTTCCTTCCGTGTGAATAGTAATTTACTATTTATGTATACTACTATTCATAAATACGGCACTATGAATAGTAATATGCCCGTCCTTCAAATCGACTCCGAATCCTCTGATATCCTAACATATTACCATATTGCTTAGAATAATATCCAAAAGGTTAATTTACCTTTCTACCCTTGGTGGATTTGTTATTACCATTTTGCCATTACATTTTATTTAATAAAAACGCTACTTTCAGCATTATGGCATGATTTACTTCTAACTTTAAAAATTCATAAGTAATTCTAGAAAACTCAAAACGAGGATCCGTAAAATTCCCCGGAATCCTTAGGATGTCTAGTTTTGAGGAAAAATACTGTTTCTTGCCCAGATTTTATGAATAGTTCCCAGTTTTCACGTGTTCATCATCTGCCCAGAAATATTCCAGAAAAACGTAGCCCAACTTTGGACATTTTTATCTCCTAGTACAGAACTTGAAATAATACACTCTAGGTATATTTGAAAAGCCCTATATGTCTAATTTCAACATGAATTTTCTCAGAATTTAAGAACATCATATTCAATATAAATTACTGTCGTTTTTACCCCTGACCTCGGGAATTGCTAACCGACAAAATTTCGCCGTAGTTTCGCTACTTTATGATTAGCTTCCAAAAATTCTGCTATATAACCTTTTCCATCATTTTTTCGAAATAAAACCATTTCTAACCATAAAAACATGAAAATAAAATTACTCTAGCATATTTAAGATCAAAGCAACTTCTATCTATGAATTTAAAACTAGAACTCAAGAACTAGAGAACTTACCCTTGAAGAACCTTGCTACTACTTCTTCCTTGCTCCAAGAACTTCACTCTACTCACTCTCTAATCTTAAAATCAGATGCTTTGAGCTGATTTTGGTGTGAAGAATATGAAGAGAAGAGTCTTCTATTTATAGAAGAAATTCAAGGCTATTCCAACTACATTTCTTCCTTAACCAAACATTCCTTATAAACCAAACACTCTTCTTCCATCTACCAAAAACTACCATTCTAATTACCTATTCCATCCACCAAAAACTACCATTCCACTTACCTATTCCATCTACCAAAAACTACCATTTAATATTTATTTGCAAATATTAAATAAGTATTGGAAAATAAAATCCTTAATTCCATATAAGAATTTTCTTCCATAATTAACTCTCTAGGTCATAAAATATTGGTTCTAAAATTTCTAGACCAAAAAGTATCATCTAACTATTTTTCCTTGAATTATTTGGAAAATATGCCTCAAAATCCAGAAAATAGCTTTAAAACTATTTAGGCCAAATTTTCATAATAAATTCCCATAAAATATTTCTTATTTCCAAATCCAAAGATTTGGGATATTACATTCCTTCTTTTGGTTATAAATTAATTACCTTTTTATGTGCTATTTATATCATATTAAATAGCTCCTAAATAATGTCTCATAATTAACCATTGGTTAATTAATTCCAAAGTGGGATTTGGATGAAAATATAATCAATAGATTATAATTTCTTGAGACAAATATTCACCTTTGTAATTAATATGTATTATTTATCAAAATAAAGTATTTATGATAAATAGGAATTTTAGGACATATTAAAGAGCTATATTTACGCATTCTTTATTATAAGAGTTCAAACCTATTCCACACTCCAGAAATCATTTCTATAGTGGATCTCAAACTTGAATTTAATAAAACTAAAAGGGATAAATATCAATTTTGTCATGGAAGTTTTGGTTTTGAAGTACCCAACACTTGGAAATTTTTTTGGTATCATTTTTACCCCAAAAGTTTACAAACGTAGCAATCTTGCCCATCGGTTGATCTTGACCGCTGGATTGATCATTTGTAGTATCATTTTTTCCCCGGAAATTTACAAAAATTTGCTCCTAAAAAAAACTTCCGGGGCAAATTTGCTCTTAAAAAAAAACTTCCGAGACATATTTGCTCCTTTTTGTAAACTTCCGGAGCAAAAATGATACCAAAAAAACTTTCGGGTGCTTGGTGCCCCTTAGTCAATACTTCAAATCAAAAATGATATTTAATCTAAAATAAAAATAGTTAATGTATTACAGGGAAAAACTTGAAAATACTAAACAACTTAAATTTTAGAGAAAATTGGAGAAAGGTCCCCTTTTAAAAATTTAATTGATGAGAATGACCTCAATTAGAGTACTTTTTACCAATTAATTTCTTCTCTCCATGTATTTCTTCTCTCTCTCCACGATAGTGAGAAATTTTGACTTATCCTTAAAGTAGCTTTGCCTTTAAAAGTGCGATTGATAAAAAGTACAAACGTTGGTAAAAAAAAATCAATCTTGGCTGAACCGTGCTTCTGTCAATCGTGGCTTTTACCCCCTTGAACCGCTGTACCTTGTTAATGTAGATTCTCTGTAAATATGAAGGCTTCTTCTTCTGATGTAAACTTTAGGCATTCCATGGAGGATGAAATTTAAGTTTCCAGCTATAAACGTTGTCAATATAATATATATATATATATACACACACATGTCATAATGATTGTTATGTTATTGTCAAGTTAAAATTACAATGTTGAACTTCAAAAGATTACAAGATTTTGCTATCAAGTTTTTGCTATCAAGAACTCGTTGGTGTTTCCTTCAAATTGAGGAAAGCACATTACAAGAGTCCTGTATTCCAGAATCTGTCCAGTAAAAAGATTTGAGAGGAATTTGTGACAAGTATGGCATTGTCAGGAAATAATGTAAAGAGGCCAAAAGATTAATCTCTCATATACACATATACTCACACACACAAAGCTAATAATGAATAAGAACTAAAATAAATAAATACAAATAAAACCAAAAATAGTTAACATTAAATCCAACAAAAAGCAGTATTCTAACTGGAGAAAAATCCCGCAGCCCAAAAAAAAGAACAAAAAAATCCCTTACCTATCCTCCAAATTCTCAAGGTAATTAAAAGAAAGAATAAATAAACACGGCTTGCATAAGAGTAATTTTATATTATTTCAACATTTTTGTATACAATTTACATCATTTACAAGCTATACATTTCCTTGCTATATACAAAGATTGTCATATCACATTTAGGCATCAGATGACATAAACCTAACTAGTTACAATTTTTTCCCCCTCTCTAACTAGTTACAAATTACTTCTTCATAGGACAATATATAAAATGGCTATCTTTTTTGTTAGATGCAAAATCACCCAAGATGGGAGGAATTGGTTTATTAAAAAAACTTAAAATAATTCAAACTAAATTAAAGTTCAAAGTCAATGAAGATATCACCGTAGAAGGAAGGGCGGAGAGATTTGCGCACGTGGATTTATATCACCTACATTAAATACTCAAAGCATCTCTGATAGTTTCACTATAAGTTTCAAGATTCAATGAGCTCTTTGTAACACCCCAAATTCCGTAGCATAAATCGTGCCGGTGACATGTGGTTTTATAAAAATTCGACAGAGTTTGAGGTGCTACAACTCAGCGTGTTGCGGAAACGGAGAGCATGTACGAAAAATTTGAACAATGAGTAACTGATATAAAATATTCAGACATATGTTGATGCCTAACGTATACTAATATATTACAAATTTCCCAAAGGAATATTTATGTGATACATTAATACAAAACTTTGTATAATTACAACTCTTACATGTAACTATACCATCTTCAACCAAGCCTTAAGTAGACTTGGGGCATGAACCTAACACGCTTAAATCAACCCATTTGGCCAGCCGGGTAAAGTCTAGTGGAAATCTCCCCGAATTCACGGCGATCGATTGACCAACCACATAGACCGACCTTTTCTAGTTTAAGCACCAAATGGTTTGAAGTAACCCTATCAGTTTCATGCCAGAAGGTAGGCTCTATTAACCTTCTTCCTGCATTTGCTTTGACCGGTGCCTCCTCACGGCTCCGTCCATAGGCGTCTTTTTATGGCTCCATCTACCGGTGCTTTCTCTGATCCTTGATCCTTTCTTGAACTATTAGTTTAAGACTGAGGTCCAATGCCCATTGGACCTCGTGTAACTGGTTAACCCTACGCTTATGTAAACAATACATGTATGACGTATATTCATGACATTTCAAAGAATACTACAAAAGTCCATAACAGATGTAGGAAATACATAATCACATATGTAAGGCAATAACAATACACAGCCACTGCAGTATGCATGTTATCCCGGTCTGCACTATTCACCAGTACCACGATGTATGGTCGTGTCCTTAGCGCTAGGAAAACTCAACGGTATTATCATAATCATAACCCGTATATATCTGAATGTATAATGAAAGATCTAAGACAAAGTTTTAGTCTATGAATACAACTATCATATATAAACATACAATAAGCATCAGAGTTAGTGTTACAGTACGCGTACGTACCTTTCACCGCGTATTGGCCAACTTGCCTGACTTTTGATCGGACTCCGGTTTCCCCGGATAACCTATATGTTATCGTCGGATTATTCCTTTTTCCCATAATATCGCAACTGATATTCTATATCTTAAAATAATATCAAAAATGAATATATTTTCACCTATTTTGACATTTCTACCCTTGGTGTATTCATTATTACAATTTTGCCCTTACATTTTCTCAAAAACGTAATACTGAAATTCTCGGCAGAATTTTTGATTAACTTTGAAAAATCATAATTAAATCTACAAATATTGAAACGAGGATCCGTAAAATTATTCGGAATACTTAGGATGTCTAATTTCAGGGAAAATTACTGGTTCTTTCCCAGATTTTAAGAATAATTCTCAGTTTTCATTTTTTCCCAACGTTGTCCAGAACTTCGCCCAGAAAAATGGATTAATTTCAACAATTCATTTCTCCTTGTGTAGAACTCAAAATGCTACACTTTAGGTATATTTGAAAAGCTCTATATGTCTACTTCGACCATGAAGTTTCTCCGATTTTAAGAACCTCATATTCAACATAAGATACCAGCGTTTTTACCACCGGCTCCGTAATCGCTAACCGACAAAAATTTCGCCAGAGCTTCGCTACTTTGATCTTAATCTTCCAAAAAATTTCTATATCCCTTTCTTCATCAATGTTTCAAATAAAACCATATTTAACCATAAAAACATGATAACAAGAATATATTGGAAGATTAAATATCAAAACAACATTTAAGCTATAAACTCAACTAAAACTAAAAACTTGCTTACCTTCTCGAACTTCCTCCTCCTTCTTGCTTCCCACTATGATTTTCTCTCTACTCTTGCTTCTCTATACTCATCACTTTGGTTGAGTTTTGGTGTGAGAAATATGAAGAACCTAAGCTCCTATTTATAGTAAATTGTTGTGACATTTTGGTAGTTCTCTCTTCTTCAATTGTAGCTCTTGGATCTTAACTTAGTTGAGAAGTTTTAATCTCAACCTTCCATCTCTATTACTCTCTTCATCATTAATTTTTACCCCAAAGTCAAGAAGGAATCAAATATTCTCTTTCCAATTTATTCCCTTCATAAATGTTGAATTAGCATGTGTTATAATTTAAACAATAAACAAATCATCCTACCCCTTTCTCAAGCCAAGAATTTCGTCCTCCCCCCTTCATCTCTTTTTGATTTTGTGCTTCAATTATTAGTTACTCTAAGTGTCTTTGTAATTAGATAAAAGATGATAGTTGGTTGCTAACTAAGCAAAATATATTTAGGGGTTAATTTAAAGTTCATCTTAGTCTTTCATCTAGCTCTTAATTTAGAAAATCATGGCCTTCATTATTTGTCTCAATTAACACTTTAATCATCACAAAAGTTGAGAAAATGATTTTGGAGATAACCTAATCCAAGCTTAAAATATGTTTGTTCATAATAAATCCTTATATTTGATTTATGATTAAAGCTTCTCAAGATACAATTTATTTTCTATAGATTTTCATTAATTTACTTGTGTCTTGAATTAATCACAATGGTTTTTAGCTCATCATTAATGAATTTATGGGAAGTACATAATTTCTTCATGATTAAGACTTACATGTGCTTAATTATCTAGAGTAATTTATTTAATTAATAACTTCAACTTTCCATTCAGTTTTTTGTGTAAAAACCGTCCCCCGGCCCCTCACTAATTATCTTCCAAAGTGTCATTTTCACAAAGCCTTGAAAGTCTTATGTACTTCCTTATCTCTTAACACCTTGTCCCCTTCTTTATATCTTTGATGATTACTTAGCATATGAAAGATTCCATTTGCTTTATCATTTATTGACACAATTTTTAGCCAACAAGTTAAGGGTGAGCCGTGTATACTCCCCCTTAAATCTTTAAATTTTTTGTTTTACTTACTCCATAATTATCTAGAAAGAATTCCCTCATTGGTTAATCTTTACTTCACAAGATTACACTTTATGATACTTAATTAAGGCGCCTGGATTTAGCTTTATTAGATTTAATCCAAGCCTTTAATGTGTGTTGGAAAAATCTTACTACTTTTGATGATATTTGTTCATATATTATGTGCTCTTAGGATTTAAAATTTGTGCAATTATCTTGCCCTTTAAAAGAGAATTTTCGCCACTTATTATAAAGATAGGGAGATTAAATTAATCTTGGCTAATATCTCTTAAGATAGTGTTTTTAGATATTATAAGGCTTAATTGATAAGTTTCTATATCAATTATGATCATTAGAAATTCTCTTTATGCTAATCTTGGGTTTTTATTAGCCTTTGATCACTAATTAATCTCATATATTCCTTAATTATGACTATTTAATTTAATTATTAATTAATTACGAAAATTAACATAATTACTTTAATTATTGCAAATTTAATTGCCCAACAGTTGTTGGTAATTTTCTCTAATTGAAATAAGTATTTCTATCTCATTTAATTGCTTCTCATGATTTAATTAAGACTATGCTTAATTATGATAATTTTATGATGTTTTATGATCCCTACAAGAAATTAGAATATTTGGTCTTTAGCTTATTTAATTTCAAGAAGAAATTACTTAACATAATAATCAATAAGCTTTTAAGGTTTGAGACCACATATTCACATATTTTCAATAAGTGTTATTTGTTAAAATATGATACTTATAATAAGTGCGAATTTTAGGGTATTACACTCTTGATGCCTCACATTCAATCAAAATGCTTCCCTTAATCTGGTAAGTTGTACACCACTTGAGATCTCACAATTTTAAGCAACCCAACTAAGATCATATGAATACAAAGTCAATCTCTCTCAAACAGATACCATGTAAATCTCTCTCAAATAGATGAATGATGATAATCACTTATAAGTACAGATAATGAGCTCTTGCTTTTTTTAGTAGATATGGATCTCTTTGTTTTTCTCTTCCTTGCCTTTTTTTTCTTCATGAAGAATGATTATAAAAGTCACATTTTCTTGACCATTAGATCTTCCCGGTGAAGCTTTGTAGGTGAGAGTATTATTCAATGCTACTAAAAATAAAAGTAAATGTTGAACTCTTTACCATGTCTTGTAACTCCATTCTACCCAAAAATAATTTGTTTCATAACATATTTATTTCAACACTGGATTTCTTATGATTTCTTTCTGTAATGAGTAAGCTATTACCAACTGAATTCCTATCCACAAATTCAAAAACTTCAAATCATAAGGGGATAACAAAGGAGAGTTTAATGCATATTTTTTTTTTAGCCATGTGATCATACATATGATGGGTTTCATCCATGTACTGACATTAAGCCTATAAGAAAAAAGGAAATCAAGCTTGCAGATAATACCAAAAATTCCATTTAAAGAATTTTGTAGGATGAAATTATGATAATTACTTATTTCCCATTAATAAATTTTTTAAAAAAGTTAAAAATTGTTTTAAATTAAACTTTATTTTCATCTATGTACTCGAAGTTGAACTCAAATTTACTCCTAAGAATATAAATAAAGATAGCCACCAATAGATAAGCATGGTAAGTAGAAAATGATGGTGGATAATATAGTGTGACCTTCATATCACAAGTGGATCGACTAACTTTTCACCAAGTGATGAAAAATTAATATTCTTACAAGCATTCTCTAAATTATCTATTATGGAAATAAAGTTACAATAAGTGCGGCTAGATTTACTTTTATTCTTTTCACTACACCTTGCTATTTTTTTTATATTTAAGGGTTTATTTTTAATTTTAAATAATTTTTTTTTATTTTAAAAAAGTCTTGCACGTATTACAAGTATATCACAGGCTAAATTGAAATAAAATATATATAACTTATAATTATTTTTCACATTTTCTTAATTATGAAATCAATTATTTTAATAACATATCTTTTTAATTATAACAAGAATGTAAATAATTTACAAAAGCACTTATATATATTGTTCTCGATCTTTTCTGAGTTGAAATCTTTATCTCATCTGGGCTTTTATTTCTAATATAAAAAATCTACTGAAATAAAAATAATGGTTATAACTTATTTTCTCATTGGTACATGTATTTTCCTGTTATAGGGATCATGTTTGAAGCACTAATCTCCCAATGGGGATTGAATCTTTTTGTTTTGAAGGGTGCAGAAATTTTCAAAAGATATAGGCATAAAGCTATAAAATTAAATCTATATAATATTTTTTGAAAAAATAGTTTTTTTTTTTCCATACAGAATAAATACCTTTATGTAAATTTTAATAAAAAGTGTATATATTAATTTAAATAAACTCTTAGGAGAACGATTTAACATTCAATTAAAGGAAGTAATATTAAAAAAAAAAGGTCAACACACCATTAGGGTGAGAATATGTCAGGTCACACTTTGACAAAATATGTTTAAATTTGTCATAGGGGCCTAACGCCCGAACCTGTGTACAAGCCTTTTTTTCCTTAGCTAGGATCAAACCTATCCTTACAAAGTATAGAATCTTGTTTTAATTCGAATAACAAAAGTTCTTGTTTTAAAGGCCTTATATAGGCTTTGATATTGAGCCTATGCAATTTCAATAAAATCTTCTTTTTTTATAACAATGATCCCATTGACAATAGTAACATAATGAGAGTTAACATAATAACACAACATAATCATAGTAGTATCAAATTACAACAACGTCAAATGAAAATTGAATTGTACAACAATCATAACAACACTAATTAAGCCTTCAAAAGCCTCACACTTAAAGATGATAACACAAGTTCAAATCCCGATTTACATACTTACTGGGAGAGACAAAAACCCTCTGTGTTTTAAGGCTCGAAACGGGAACCCTTGATTTCTATCCAAAAAATTAATATTCCCTCTGATATTTAATATAATACATATTTAATGAGTTGATATTAATCATAAATATAAGACATAGTTTTCATATTCGTTATTTTTTTAAAAAAAATTACATAGTTTTCATATTTGTCATTTTTTTTCCTCCTAATTTACCGTTGTTGATGCTCCCTCTACAATAATTAACGAATTAAGGAAGATGACTAGAGTGTTTTAGAAAATACATGTTATATCAACTAATTTAACTAACTTCTTTAATCCAATCAAATTAAGTAAATATATCTTATACTAAGGACATGAAAGAGTATATCATATGGCTCTCACACAATGAAAGAGTGAATTCAAAATAAATAACCAATTCAACACAAGTCCACAAAACAATGACACAAGTATAAAAATAGACATATATCACTATATATAGAATATATATATATATATATATATATATATATATATATATATATATATATATTGAATTTTGAAGAAATTTACCGCACAATTAGCCATGGAATTCAAAATTTGTCAAATGGATTATGATTCCATCACAAATTTCTGTTGGAATTTAGTCACAAATTTTTAACGGAAATATTCTGTTACAAATATGTCGCTAATTTATTTTTTATTTTTAAATTTTAAAAGGCCATGTGAACTTTCTTAAGAGAAGCCACGTGTCATGGTGGTAGGAAGCAGCCTGAACGTGTAAACTTCGGTGGCCACGCCCTCATTGTTGGCGCTTGCCACATGTTAGCTCCACCGATCGCCACGTGTCCCAGCTTTACTATACGAGACGTGTTCCCTCCATGCCACTGCCAGGTGTCTCTCAAACTTGCGACGTTGGCGCCTTTGCCACGATATTATATTACATAATTTTATATATTTGTACGTGTGTGTAATATTATCATACATATTTAATTATGTATAAATATATATATTTGTTTGGGAAAATCCTAGGCTAAATTATTCAATTTCTATATTTGATGGTTAAATTTAACAAATCTTAAATGTCATAAAATATGATTTTATCATTTGATAACTTTACAAAACTGTTGTCAAATAAAACGTGTTTTACGTTGGGATAAGGATGAGTGGTAAAGTTGCTAACTTCTTTTAAATGTGTTTGGTTTGAAGTGAAGGGATGGGAGGGAAAAAGTTTAAAGGAGATATTACCAAATTATTATTAATGAAAATAATTTATAATTTTTTTTGTTAAGAGATATTTTTAAAATATTAAAAAAATTCATAAGATATTTAATAATAATAATAATAAAAATCTCTCTCCCCATCCCTCTCTAACCATCAGGCTTTTTAACTAAAATAAAAAGATACTTTTAAATTCCCTTTAAGTTTACATAAGATATCTTTTAAATTCCTTTAACTTTATAAAGATACTTTTCATTCCAAAATTCTAACACCGTTAATATCGCTAACGGAAAATTCAAAATCAAGTGACAATAATGTAATTTTAAATGATGATTGTGTAATTAAATACTATTAAACTTAAATTAAAAATATGGTAAATTGAAAAATATATATAATTTGTGTAATTAAATACTATTAATCATCACTGAGTTAACGTCAAGATTTTTAGTTAAGAATATTAACTGTTAAAATTTTTAAACAAAAGATACTTTATAAAAAGCTAGTTTAACCAAAAAATATGAATTATGTAAAACTTAAAGACTAAAAGATACTTTAAATTAACTAATATTTGAATGACGAACGTGGAAGGAGTTTGTCCTACCAATCCACCAAAGGTGTCAACGTGTTGTACGTTGGCAAAATAAATAAATAAAACGCGTTGTACTACTTGTTAGAGTCATACGGGCCCGCCTTATCTAAGTCTTCACTCTTTTTACCATAAGTCTTCGCTTGTACTCCTATGTCATAAATATTTACTTTTTCTGGTCAAAATAAAAATAAAATTTACTTTTAGTAAAAATTTATTTTACTACTACCCTAGATTTTTATTCTTTTTTTTTTTTTTAGAGAATTTTGAATACCAAGCCTTGTAAAACAGAATTTTGGAAACAGCTACAACAAAAAAAACAAAAAAACAAAAAAACAAAAAAGAATGAATGAACCGGAGGGGGGAGGGAGGTTACTCTACCACTCAAAAGAGAAATTAAAGTTGTAACATTTGTTTCTAAAATAATTAATTGTTAGGGATTCAAATATAAGGCTCATCTAAAGTATGACCAATAAGAGGCAACTCACATATACCAATAAGAGGCTTAGCAGTCTAAACTCTAATTCTAAGCATGACTATAAATAAAGCAGAAATCCTAAGTACACATCTTCTACACTCTCTCTCATTTACTATTTCGCTACAAGAAACAGTCTGGGTGATGGCCTGAAAATCAACCGCAACAAAATTGAAAATGAAGGAAGACCTAAATCCCCCGATGGAAGAGCGGAGGAGGACAAAAATGGAGAGGCGACTCTTTCGAATGATCATCTCGACGCTCATCGTGCAGAACGGAAGGAGGCCACACACCAACACTGTTCATCATCTTCTTTTCTTCATCGTTGAACCAAAGGAGCCGACAAAATCAATCATCATCTTCGTCTTCCTCAGAAGGAAGATCGAGAACCAGTGCCGAGATAGTCAATGAGTGCCCGAAGCACCTCCAAACACCCGAAGAATTTTAGCAGACTCAGGAGACGACGATTATTCAGTTAAAGAATTTTACTTGATTTGGAGCAAGGTGATTGGGATTGCGTGATAAGGAAAGAGGAATCTCGAATGTTAATTGGCTTTGTTTCTCTGCAATCTCGTACTGGCTTAATGAGTTTCTTTATGCTTAGACCATGGTAATTATTAATTTCATACGAGTTGCATACCTTGAATATTTGCCGGGTTTGCATTGTGGCCAGATTTTTGAACCGAGGTCCAATGTCGGGATGCCAGGATGCCTCGCTATCGGGATGTCGAGATGCCTCACTATGCATGTCAAATTTAATCCTGAAGCATCGCAGCTAAAACCCGGGCTTCTTAGATTTCCAGTCATGGCATCTCGTCCTTTTCATCCGAGTTACAAGTGTGAAGTCCATGCCGGGATGATTCGAATATTTTTTGGGTTTGAAAAGTGCTGGAATGCTATTTGAACTGGGATGCCAGGATGCCTTCATCTATGCAAGAGCAAAATGTGGAGATTTTGACGGACGAACTGCAATCATCGGACAAGACGTGGGAGA
This sequence comes from Acacia melanoxylon, assembly GCA_019022615.1. Lineage (NCBI taxonomy): Eukaryota > Viridiplantae > Streptophyta > Magnoliopsida > Fabales > Fabaceae > Acacia > Acacia melanoxylon. The sequence continues at coordinate 6,105,032 of JAFJYJ010000018.1, read as the reverse complement.
TTTTTCATCATCGCCTCTCCCTCAGATAAGATGGTTGAAGATCGTAGACCAGCACCATCGTCGGAATCTGGGTTTTTGGTGCGTCTGCAATTTCGGAAGGTCCGTCAAAGCCTTGGAGAGTTCTAATTCGGGTTAACACGCAAAAGAATTCCAGTTCAAGAGGGACAAGTTAGCACTTTTTGACAAAGAGTGTTCCAGAATTGCAGAGCATATATATATCTAGCGTTTTTTGGCAGAGAATGGTCTATTCTCAACCACGCAGACGTGAGTTCACTTTTCTTAGCTTGCAGGAGAGATGGAAGTCTTCAACTTGGTTCTACAATGCATGCCCGTGTCATCAAGTAGGTACGGTCTTTTGATTTTGGAAGCTCGAATGGTACTCACAATGCCCTGCTCATTTGGAACTCTCTCCTCGTTATGTATTCAAAATGTGGTAAATTTTTGGATGCCGTTAAGCTGTTCGATCGTATGCCTGTTAGAGATACTGTATCCTGGAACACAATGATTTCTGGGTAGGGAATCTTCTTTTTCATTGATGTATTTTTCTGTTCTTGTTGAGAGTTGCTGCAAAATTTCTTGGTTGAACCTGGTAGTAGTAGATTCCATTGAAAAGGTAGATGACAGGTAGAGATTATGAAATCGTGGATGCTAGATTGTGATTACCGGCGCACCACGATGGTGGTTGTAATCGTGGATTGTGTGTAGAATGACTTGAAAGACACTGATAATCTTGGGGAAACCATCCTTGATTCTAACCTTAATGGGTTTGACGAATCGTGCTTTTCATCCCCTAAGGCTGCTGATGAGTTCATGGATTACTTTGGGAGTATAGTGCAGATTTAGAAGCACGCAAAAGGAAGAGGCAGAGATATGATTACTCAATGGAGGCCAATTGGAGCAACGGTAATGGTTATTAAATAATCTGTTGTTGCTAAGATTTTTTCTCTGATATCCAAGAGACTATGCCTCGGCCAAACAATCATGATATTCCATCAATTTCTCATTCTGCCTACTGCAAAGTTGGCCTTCAAGCTGCATTGGAGGAAAAATTTGGAACCCTGCCTGAAAAGTTGTACCTGAAGGCTGCAAAATTTTGGCGTAAACATAATATTCATCCTGAAGTAGAGGAGTGCGAGGTGGATGAGTTTCATTGAACCATCAATTCACTATTTAAAACCAAAATCCTAGCAAAAGGCTGTAGTCTTATGTGATAACATAAGCTTTGGAGAAATAATCAGTTCCATTGATTTGTGTAATAGATCAAGAACTTCAAAATGCACTTCATATGTGTTGGTCTAACGACGATGATATGAATCTTTCTATGCCATGGGAGAGCTTTACCGACATTATGAAGACAATGCTTGATCAATCCTTGATTCTTGATTATGTTCCTGTACATATTCTACATGCAATCTTGAAACTTGTGCTCATGTAAACCTTTTTGATTATGACGTTAGAAAGGGGTCCTGCAAGATTTCATGACACAACTCTATGAAAACAACTTTTTCTGGAGAACTTCCTTCTGGTTTGGGAGATATGCAACATCTGGTTTCAGAAAATCAACTGTCAGGTGAATTTCCAAAGTTCTTGGGTGAAAACAGAAAGTTGAAATTTTTGCTTGCTTTGCAAAATTATTTCTCAGGTGAATTGCCCGTGACTTGTGTAATTTTTGGGAGGCATGCACTGCTGTTGGTACAGTCAAGCAAAATTATGCAAATATTCTTTCAGTGATTTTGCGCCTCCGTTAAGCTTGTGACCACTCGTTTCTTGAAAAAGTGATGACAGAAATTAATAGCTTCTTAAAGGAGTTTGGCACCTACATTGCTAGGTCATCTGTGCTTTACTTTCTGATTTAAATTTTACTTTCCTTAAAGATAAATGGCTAGAAGTTATTTACAATTTTGTTTGTCTGGAAGACATGAGAATTAAATGGCTTACTATGAGAATTGGATGGTAAGGGTAAATTGTCTGATCCATATATGATTCTACTAGAAGATCATTCAAAAGGTGATTATATGCCAAAAATGAATTGTTCGTGTCAGCAATTCGGATTGGGAATTTTGCATGATTGGGGAATCTGTGATTTTGGTATAAGTCATCAAATGAAAAGTTTTGATTTCTCAAGCAATTGTCATGCCAATTAGCTTTTGGTAATGTGCTTCAAAACATGGACAACACCAACTTTCAAGGAATGGGGGACTTACATGACTTGTATTCAAGTGTCATTTTTGTTGCTTCTAAAGTTTTTGATGATCACAAACATGGTGCTTCTGAAGTGGAGTCACATATTATGAGAAAGATTTTCCTTCCTAATTTCAGATCCATTGAGAGTTATTCTATTTGTTTTTCTCCTTTGGGAATTACTTGTCTATCTAAAAAGCAGAATGTGAGGAATAAAAAATGGCTACACTCTTTCAAATTTTTTATCAGCTTAGAGTTTCCAAAAAGAGGGAGTAACTTGTGCTTGTCTTCCTCGAGGAGTTTATGAGGAGATAAAACAGTAGAAAGACATATTTAACCAGCAGTGCTTTTTGTTTCTGTCAAGCTATATATCTCCAAAAATAAAGAAGGCGGACCCGGTTAAACTGAATCTAGTTAAAATCCAGGCTCCGAGTAGAGTTTTGCGGCAAAGGAAAAGAAGGCGGACCTGGTTAAACTAAATCTGGTTAAAATTCGGGCTTCGTGGAAATAACGGTTAAAACGTGCTCCCTTTGGGACATGGTAAAGCCGAGATAATGGTTAAAACGTGCTCCCTTTGGGACACAATAAAGCCGAAATAACAGTTAAAATGTGTTTCCTTGGGAACAGACGTGTTTCCTTAGGAACCCGGTAAAGCTGAAAAAAGTTAAAACGTGTTTCCTTGGGAACAGACGTGTTTCCTCGGGAACCCGGTAAAGCTGAAAACATTTAAAATGGGTATCCATTGGAACCCGGTAAAGCTGAAATTAAATCCTGGTCAACCGTATCAAGGCGTATAGTTCTCGGGCACTAGATGAATATTATGCGCAATAAATTTTTCACTATGGCCCAATCATCAAATGGAACCTGGTTAAACTGATTACAATTAAAATCCGAGTTCCGTATGGAGTCCATCCCTACAAAAAGGATGAAGGCAAAGGTGGACCCGGTTAAATTGAATCTAGTTAAAATCCGGGATTCGTGTAAAGTTTTGAAGGCGGACCCAGTTAAACTGAATCTGGTTAAAATCCGCCTCCGTGTAAAGTTTTGCGGTGAAGGCGACCGGTTAAACTGAATCTGGTTAAAATCCGAGTTCCATGTGGAGATCCAAGTTAACTATAAATGCATCCCGGCAGCCCTGAGATCTGAACTACCGAGCTGGGGGCAATAGAGTGGACAACGAGTTGTTCGTGGAGAAGCATGTTACTAATAACCCGGGTTAATACAAACTAGAACGAAAATTAAACTCGAACAAGCATTCGAAATGAGCAAGTTGAACAATTTGTGCAAACAGTAAGTATTTGCTATTGATTGTGATTTGCTTACATGTTATTAAATGCAGGAATATAGACCGGGTAATTACCTTGGGAAAAATTGCTACGAAAGCAAGCAAGGGATCTTATTTCTTCTCAAACAACCCGGATAAGCCGAATATATCTCAGCCAAGTCCGCTTTTCACAACAAACAATCAGTGCATCCTGGCAGCCTAGAGATCTGGACTATCGGGTTAGGGGGCAACTGTTATGGACTCAAATATGAGGCCCATCCAAGGTATGACCCAACAAGAGGCAACTCACATACACCAACAAGAGGCCCAGCAGTCCAAACCCTAACCTTAAGGTACACTTTATAAATAGAGGGTAAACCCTAAGGTACACATCTTCTACACTCTCTCTCATTTACTATTCAGCCGACACTGTGTACACACCCCACTCCCTTAGGTGAAAGCCTTCATATTGTGCACAGTGTTCTTCTATTCTCTTAGGTATCTCATCCATAGATACCTAGGAGAAAGCTACTTGATCCTATATCAATATACTAGTTCACCTATGGCTAGACACTTGTGTTTTTACAACAGAACATTAATAATAGCTTCAAGTTGCCTATATATGTATATATATATATAAACAAATGCCCCACAGATGACATCGTGAGACTAGTTTTTCTTGGATAATTTTAAGAGAAAATGAAATCTATATGTTTTTCTTTCCACACGAATTTGATCTATTTATAAAATTAATTTTTTAGCTTGGTACGTGCATGTTTAATAAATGACAACGAACATATAAATATATAATGTAATAATTACTCCTCCGATCCTAAATATATGATATAGTTTTGTTATATAAATTATGTCATATATTTAGGACTAAATACTCCCTCCGGTCTTAATTATAGAACAACATTTGAGAGTTAGTTTTGTTCTTAATTATAGGACAAAATTTTATTTTTTGCCAATTTCTTCCTAAAATACCCATATTTTATTCTTTCAAGTGTGTTCGATTTTTGGTAAGTATATGTATGTGGGTGCATAGACTCTTCCTATCAATAAAACTTTTAAATTGTTGGATTTTAATTTCTTTATCAATCAGCTGACATTAATTTGCCAACACACACACACACACACACACACACACGCACACATACATATATACATACATGTATACACACACATAGAGATATATATATCTGTGTGTGCGTGTGTGCACACAAATATATATAAACATATAAACACACACACACACACATATATGTATGTGTATGTGTGTGTCTATATATATGTGTCTGTGCATATATGTATGGATATGTGTGTGTGTTTACACACAAATATATATATAAACATATACACACACATATTTATGTGTGTGTGTGTGTCAATATATATATATATATATGTATGTACATATATAAACACACACACACACACACATATATATATGTGTATGTATATATATGCATACACACATATATACACACAAATGTGTATGTGTGTTGGCAAATTAACGTAATCTAACAATTTAAAAGTTTCATTGACGGGAAAAATCTATGCACCCACATGCATATATTCACCAAAAACCAAACACACTTAAGAGAATAAAATACGGGTATTTTAGGAAGAAATTGACAAAAATTTTAAATTTTGTTCTACAATTGTTGGTCGATTTTCTTGATGGCAAGTGAACTAGTCGAACAAGTAATAAAGTGTAAGTAGAGTATTGTCCCACAGAGACTGAGATACCGAAGAGTGACGCTCAATTGCTATGATAGTTGTAGACAGAAAGTAAATATAATTGGTTTGAGAGGTTTTTGTAATTATGCTAATTAACAGAAGTAAACAAAATAAATTTAAGAAGATATCAGTGAGAAGTTAGGCTGAACCCGGAATCATCCTTAAGCGCAATAATCCCCCAGTTGCTCTACCCATTGCTATAGCATCCATATCGCATGGCTTCCGCAATGCTACAAAAGCATGACTACTAACTACAAAGCTATTCGGTTAACCCACCTCTATAATCTATCAAAGCTTCCGCGTTCGATACATATGATACTAACTATACTCCTTCCATATTCCTATGGCATCTTTCTAGTTAAATTTGCATTATACTCAGGGTGTCTTGGTTATGAGAGGTAGACCCATTCCTGAACCCTACAATAAATAGGTCAAGCCTTGCACCGGCTGCCTAGAAAACACTGCTTCTCAGAGGTCTAGCCTCGACTCCTTGTCAATAAGCCGAGACCACAAGTCTAGCCCTTAGATTCCTCTAATCGACTAGTAATTAATTCACTGATAAGCAAACCGAATATATTAAATTAAGAACTTGCAACTGGGTTCATATAACACTTAAGAATTCATCCTCGTTCAGCCATCAGAAAGTTAGTTCATGAATGATGAGGGAAACACAAAACAGATAGTAACAGAATGACCTATGATCTAACTACTAAAATAAAATAAATGAAAATAGAAAGCTTGACGGCGTTTCGACGGCGTGGAAGAAGCCCTGTCATGTCACTACTCCACGTCTTCTTCCCTCCGTCTTACTGCAAAGAAGGATGCTGGGTTATCCTGGAATTCTCGTGTTAGTGAAGTCTCTCACTCTTCTGTTGTGTCGGCCGAATGTGTAATCTTGTTTTGGCTCTCTGCGACTCTCCTTTAGGGTTGACTTGCTGTTTCCTTTTATACTTAGACTTCTGTGTGACGCAAGTTTCGGCTAGCTGGGCTTTCCAAATCTGTTGAGATCTATCGCATCTTCTGTTTGTAGATTGATTCTGCTGATCTTGCGGGATTCTTCCAATCTTTCCGTTTTGATCCTCCGCATCTTCTATTTCATTATGTTAGCAACCTACCTGTCGATCTCGATCTTTTATGTTTATTCCTGAAATCAGCTAGATAAACGGGTCATAAATTATGCCGCATAGCATTGCGTCTTTTACTTTGCTATAGCTTTCGTGGTGCTTTTTATTGCGCTTCGAGTTGCGGTCAGAATGCTATAGCATCGTATCAGCTTTGCTATATGTTCTTTAAAAACAATGTAATTTGCTCCTTCTTAGCACATGTTTAGGTTGTAAATGGTTTCCATCCTTCAGTTCCCTATATCATGAATATATGCCTTTTTGCTTGGTTTGTTTGTAGTTATGCTTTCTTTTACCATACAATTCAGTCATGAAATATAGGGAAAACATGGCATAATTTGTGCTCATCAATAATTAGGACCAAAACCAAGCCTTAAATGTTGTCCTATAATTAAGATCGAAGGGAGTAGACATGTTCATTCTCTCTTTTTCGTTTTGAAAAATCAAAGAAGATCAGAAAAATCATTCTTAATGGTCTTCATCAATATTAGAGTCTTCAGTCTTTGGAGCTTGTAAATATGGAATATCACCTAGAAGGGGGTGAATAGGTGATTACAAAAATTCTTTCGTAAGGAAATCAAAAACACCAAAGACAGAGACAAGAGAAGAATAGAAAGACACAAGAAATTATCCTAGTTCGGTCTAACTCTTCGACCTACGTCCAATCCTCAGAACACCTAAGATTTCCACTAACTTTCAAAGACAATTACAATTACACACTGTATTTGGATGATCCTCTTACTAGGACTTACTCCCCCTTACAAGCTGTAATTGTACACCCACACTTAAGGTTCCACAACCTTAAGATTTAGCAACTAAATGAAATAATCAAATAGTGTTTAAACTCATCACGAGTAGATAATTAATGAACACTGAAATACAAGATATCCGAAGATATTAATGAAACAGATGAAACAAGAATTGCTATAAGTTTGAATTGAATGCACAATGTTTCGGTAGTTGGCGGAATTGAATGTGATGAACTTTTATAGCGACTGCCATTAATGCCATTGTGAAACTTTTAATGTAGTCGTTGAGTGTCTTCAAACTTCCGTAAGACACATATGTTTTACGTTCATCATATTCGACCGTTGCTTCATTAAATGCTTTCTCGTCAATTGTATTTGTGCAGAGGTTGACTCAAAACAATAGCTAGAATAAGCATGCCTCAAGGAATGTCTTTGACTGCAATGAAAATCCCATTCCGATTGTGGCTTTGCTTTTTCGAATAAGCATTTTATGCTACTGACACAATGAACGGCTTTTTCACTAATCATAATTTGAACAAGATTAAATCACTGCAAATCAGTCATAAGAATGATTAGAAATAATTTAAATGAGATTTGAATAAAGATAAGAATGATAGCTCAAATTAATGATTTCATGATTACTGTAAGTCCTGATAGACGATGAACCATGCTCGAGTAGATGGACTTGGTTGCTCGAGTAGACATGAATAAATACCCTTTGCTGTAGTGAAGGTCACTCATGCTCGAGCAATATCGAGCCCGTGTTCGAGCACCATGCTTGGGCACTAAATTTCTATTACTCGGGCAATATCAAATTCCATACTGAATCAGAAGTATTTGTTGCTGGTGCTCGGTTAGCATTTGTGTTATGCTTGAGTAGACTGCTCGAGTAGACCTGAGAACTTGCTTAAGCATTGGTTAGTCATAGAAGAAATAATGAGGAGAGATATGAATGCTCGAGCACTACATTTACTATGCTCGAGAAGCCTGCTCAAGCAACCCTTATACTTGCTCGAGAATACCTAAGACATAGAGCAGTTAAGATGAAAGGTCGTGACTGCTCGAGCAAGCTGATAGTTTTACTCGAGCACTATGCTCGAGCAACATATAAACCTTGCTCGAGAATCATGCAAGCAGAGAGAAAGAACATAAGTTTAACGATGGTGCTTGAGCATAGGTTTACCTCAACTCGGGCAACATGCTCCAGTGATACTTACCTGCTGCTTGAGCAGCGGCTTGACAGAGAGTTTTCTTCATTCTAGCTCGACCATGCTCGGGCACCAAGAATGTCTTGCTCAAGCAGGTTACTCGAGCGTTACTAATATGATGCTTGAGCAAGCTTCTGCAAACAACTTAATACATAGTTAGACGGAGCATGCTTGAGCAGCGATAGAGTCCTTGTCGGGCATACTTCATACTTGGGCAATTCTTTTTGAATAAAAACCTTAGTATTTGTTATCATCAAAACATCGAGAACTAACAGCTTGTATGTTGAAAGTGGAGACGAGATTGCAAAACAATGAGATGAGCACCAGATGAGCAAAAACAATGAGATGAGCACCACCTATCCTAAAAACTTCACTACAACAAAAAACCCAAAAAATGACCTAAATAAGACCTAATTAACGTCTCTTTTCAGAGGGACGTCTCGAAGGGGGTAGTGGTATTTGTGATTTTTGGTGTCCTGAGAAAAATTCAGGATGCCTCATGTAAGGCGTCTTGAATAGGATTCAGGACGCCTTAGGTAAATTCAATCCCATTCGACGCCAAAAATTAGATTGTTGATTATATGATCACGACGCCTTATATGTTTTTTTTTTATATATATACCTGCTACATATTTATAAACTTTCCCAGGTAGATACACAAATTGATATGGCTAGAGTAATGGAAACCAAAATCAAGCTGGATAAGCATATTGCATAAAACTTTTTCATTTCATGAGATGAATGAAACAATAGTAACAATACAAAAACAAATACAAAGCACTGTTAAAGTTCCATTCGAAATGGGAACCATCGGTGATGAGTGTACAACAAAGTCCCCAACATGAAAGAACCCAAAACCGCAAAAATAATTCTCGCAGTCACCGCAAAGAATGCGCTTCCTTTTCTCGCCTTTGCTTCATCATCATTATTATGCAAACATGCTTTTTAGTGTCAATTAATCTAATTTAGAACTGAATTTGGTGGAGTAAAAATGTTGATGATAGAGTAAGAGATTGGTAAATGTTAAAGATAAATGAAACATCAATTGATGTGGGTGCATACTTGTTTGGATGCTTCAATAGAACATAATACATTGGATCTTGTAAAGATTCTTCAGATGACAACTTTGAGAATTGCATGATTATATAGGCACATGTAGCAATGTTGAGACAATAAAAAAATTAGAAAATAAACTAAATTAAATTAACAATTCTTAGCATTCAGATGATCATGATCATCAAAAGCATCATAAAAGAAACAACCAAGAAGCTAATTATGAACTTGAATTTCCAAGAATGAACCACTTGAACCACTTAATATAAAAGAAAACAGCTTCCCCAATAGATGTTGTGTCATAAAAATAATATAAAATTATTTCCGTACAAAAGAAAGAGTAATGCAATTCTTCTCTCATCGAAACTAAATCAACTACAAACACATTTGGTAAGTGGACAATTTTAATTCCCAAGAACTAATATGGTGTTTAGGTATGAAATGTGACAAATTCAAGATCCCCATAATGGTTAGAGTCAAATCAACATTAAGTTAAAATTCTCCATATATATCTGTTAGTTCTCTATGTGTTTTGAAAATGAAATTGGTTGAAGTTTGTATCTAGGAATACAAAATTTAGAATCTCTATTTTATTAAACAAAGCAATACTCGGAGAAATTATTTGTTTGAATACCAAGAAAATACAAAATTTCAAAACTCAAGAAATCTTACAAAGTACATAATGCAATTCTTTTTTCACATATCTTTCAAAACTCAAGTAAACTAAATCAACTACAAACACATTTGGTTTTCAAGAATGGACAATTTTAATTCCCAAGAACTCCGAAACTCGAGTATTGGGTATAAAAAAGCCAATTAATATGGTGTTTAGGTATGAAATGTGACAAATTCAAGATCCCCTCAAGTAATGGTTAAGAGTCAAATCAACATTATTCTTAAGTTAAAATTCATCAAAAGAAAAAAGCAATATATATCATCCCAATCATTCTCCCAAAAAGGATTATCGTATTAATAAGCCTATCCAAAGAAATACAAATATCACCAAAGGATATAATGGAGTTTGCAACGCTTTATTTAATGCTCTCTTATAAACTTATGTTATGAAAAATGTAGTTAAGAGCAATTTAGAAAGAATTTTAAAATCCCCAATTCACCCCCTCTGGTGACTAAGCTCCGAATATTTGAAGCCTATCCACCAAATATCCTTATGTTATTTACAACACAAATAGACTTAAGAGCACACCATTTTGGGTGAAACAATGAGTCTATGGAATAAGAATAGAGGTTAAGCATCTCTATTCCAGAAGAATCTCAAGAAGCATTCATCTATGACAAACAATCTCAAGAGTCTATGACAAATAGATGATCACCTGATCCAGCCAAAAAATGCAAAGTAAACTTTATATATCTATATGTGTTGTAGAAGATGTTCAGCCAAAACGTCTCAAACCGTATCGATTTCTTCCTTCGAGTACGGATCCACACTATCAAAAAATTGTAAATTGGAAAACAAGGTATAAGAAAAACCAATGAAGTGAATGAAATAATTAACAACTCAAGTACAACAACAAAAATATCATCATTTGAGAATCACGGAGTGATTAAGTACGTGTTGAAAACCTGTAATACGTCCATTGGAAACGATGGATTGCATATAATTGATAACGTAGTATCCGCACTTGGTGCTCCCTGGTTGTCAAGGGCACTATAAATCAAAAGTAAATTGTTAAAACGAATAAAGGCATATCGAAAGCTACTGTGTCAATGAAATAACTTGAATTGAAACTAGTTACCTTCTAATAAAACCACTTCGGTCCACCCTGCTCTCGTGCTCCAGAAATCATTCTAAAGTCTTAAGACCACTATCATTAAAATGGAAATTAACAGACATGAAAACAATTCATTTAAAAGAAGAATTGATGATTTAGACAAAAATTTACTTACTTGGTAAACATGGTTTTGATTTCTTCTTTTGGCTTGCCACCTAAGGAATCCAACCAATAACATACGTTGTTGGTGTTGGGATCCGTACACGCAGCGGAAGGATTTTTCATCCATTAAGAACTTACGGATCCCTTGAGAGGATCTATCAATGGCGTTTAAATCAAGGTTTGTTAAAGAAATCATACCTATGCGAAATCTTGAGCTTCTCTTTCGATTTGATCTAGTGGGCTACCTTCTTGATCAACAGGAGCAGACTCTGTGAATCTCCTCCCTCTACCGGTATCCACATGAATAGCCTCGAACACCGATGGCAGCGTGCTAGCGCTGATAATTGAATATTTCATACACTTATTTTTATCTCTTGATTAATAATTTAAGACTCTTTAGTTAATAAATAATGGCTTTTATACTTATTTGGGCTTTGGGCCTTTGATTATATTTTAGCCATTTTTATTAATAAAATTCTATTTTTACATTGCTTCACTATTCCTACCATAACTCTTGAACCAGACATCGGATTTACCTCATTTTTGTTTCATATTTCAGATGTTTCAAAGAGCTATAATTGTTATGAAGACATGAAGGGAAAATTTGGACAAGAGGAGGTCGATTTTGGAGCCGAAGTTAGATTTTTATTTGGGCTCAAATTTTGTAATTAAAGCCTTTTTTGTTTTGTTTTGGGCCGAATTGTGGATTGGAGCCCCATTTCGTTTTTCCATTTTAGGTTAAGTGAGGCAGCAGCCACAAACTTATGTCATTCACGTTTTTAGATTTTGGTGGATCAAAATAGGTGTTTTTAAATTCTCTCAAATGTTCTTCATGTTCTTCATCTTGTTCTTCGTTTTCCCCCATGTTCGGCTAAACTTCGTGATTAACCCAACGTTGAGGATTCCATGATTCATCCAGAGAGCTTGTGCTTAATCGGTAACTTTACTCGTTTCTGTTTTCATCTTATCGGATTCGATTTATGGAAATAGTTCGAATATTAGATTTAATATTCGGTTTGGTTCATCCCAAGGACTGAGTTTGAACTAGGTTACAATGTTGCTGTGTGATCACATAGTGAGACGCCACTGTTAGGACATATTCTAGGCGATCGTCTAGTCGAGGGATTTTCTGGACGAACGCAGAGATTTCAGTTCGTCCAGAACCAAACGCGAGTTCGTTCATTTTTCGTTCAATGATGAAAGTTTTTGGAATCTAGATGTTGGGTTGATCATTGATAATCTATTTCTGCATATTTCATTCTGTTTATGCATATTGTTTTTAATCTCTTTTGAATCAAAAAACCCCATTTTTATTGTTTCTGTTTTATTGCTGTTCGAATCGAACTGACTGTGAATTCGTTGGGAAACGACCCAGGTTACATTATACTGCAAATCCTTTTCTAATCTGGTTATTTTGGGAGATCACGGCAAAATCTATGTCAAGCGCCTTCAGTATTTTCGTGTCTCTCTTTTTTCTCTAGGGTTTTTCGCGGCTTTTCTAATTCATCCGTCTACTTAATACGACTAGATCAATATCTATTATAGGGTTTCTAAAACCATAATAAGCCGTATTAAAATATTCAAAATTAATCCAATCAAGTTTGAAATTCGAATTTCAATTAAAATAATATATTAATTAAATCTATCAAATAGATCTAATCTAATATATTTATTTAATCCGAATTATAAGCCTACATATTTAATTTATCTTTATAAATTAAATATGATATATGATATATTTTTATTTAATTAAATATGAGATACTATATCTCAATTTAATTAAATATGAGATACTATATCTTTATTCGAAAATTAAATATGAGATACAATATCTCTATTTGTTTTAGATATTTAATTTATCAAATAAATTAAATACAAAACAAATATTATAATCTCTATTAAATAATATTATTATATTAATTTCAAATTTAATATAATATATATACATATATACATACATACATACATATATATATATATCCTAGATTAAATACAGTATTCATTAAATCTTGGACCTATATAAGATTCAATGAATCTAGACACTTTTGCTCGTGTTGAGCTATTCTTGTGTGCGACCCTGCAGGCCCACATGAGATTGGCAATGGGCCAATATTGTACCAGCCCCCAAGTCACAAGCGGCCTCTAGCAAGACATTGCGACTATCCAATACATATGGGGTCGATGATACGATACAACCTATCGTACAACCATGTCACGTCCCTTTTGTCACCCGATAATTTGGTCAAGGATGAGGCATGGATAATGTCAACTTCCTATTCTTGACCACTACTTTCTCGATTCTTGAGTAGTCTAATAATTGAAATGGAAACTCCTTTCCATCGTAGTATGGCCATACATTTCTCGACTCACTCATCGAGGGCCCAATATTATCTCTCTACAAATGTGAGGGACAAATTCCATCTTGACCATTCACATTCCTCTGCATGAAAACCACTGATCCCGATCCAAGCCTTTATCATCACTTGGTCAAAGGTGACTTTTGACTAGGTCAAAGATCAGCGACTCATCATGTAGGAATCCATGATGATCTCGTCAAAGGGTGTTGTCACACGCGGTTATACATGAGAAAAGCTTATGACTTAATCCATGCAAACTTTCTCATAGTGGGTCGGTCCAAAGACCTTGTACTCCTACAGTGCCCATGACTTTGATTTGTATCTCTATACCTCATCAAAGTCATATCGTCTTATTTCATCTTCGCTCCCGCGTAGATGACCGACTAGGACATTTAGGATAATCTATAAGATATATCCAAGGATCAGTTATCACTATAAACATGCAAATGAAATGATAACTAAAGGAGAATGACTTGCCCCAAGGGCATAATCTCCAATAGTTGGCAGGACAAACAACACACAGGGTCCAATGACCACTACAACATATACATAGTAATATTAAATTAAGACAAGAAAGCAATTTATTCTTAAAAATCTTATATAGACAAAACTAAAATACGTACTTTTCATGTATTGGCGCAGATAACAAGGCAATTCTCCATCGCCCATTGTACAACCAACATAAAGCGCCCTTCTAGCTAACTTATTGCAAGTCGAAGTTGTGTTTGCAGGACATAAGAATCCATATAAACCATTTCGGCCTTTCTGGGCGCATATGTCGTGGCAAACACTATGATCGAAATAAAATGATAACTGTTGTTGAATATTAAAAAAAAAAAACTAATGCAATAATTAAAGTGGAAAAAAACTTACATGATTGCAAGTTGAAGAAATTCTATATCTAAACATTCCATATGCATAAACTCTTGCAAATCTTTATTGTCAATTGTTATGGGATATGTTTTTTCTGCACCGACAATGCCCGCACGCATCTCCAAGGATATATAGTTGATGTCCCTGTACAGCTCTCGCAGCTGTGCTAAGTAGGGAAATCTACTAGCAGCTTGTTCATCTTATGAAAACATAAAAAACAGATTATGAGTGGGTTAGCAATGAAAATCAATCGGGAACCTCCTCATCATCAATCAGTAATGTATTTCCTACCATTAGAGGTGTCGTCACCATCTGAATAAGATGATTCGACCAAAGGATGAACGATGTTATGGCCTTGCCTAAATTGGGAACCTACTCATCATCAATCGGGATGACTGTCTTTTCTTCCCCCTCTCGCACACTTTTCATAGTCACCCTACGTTGTTCTTGTGGAATTTGCTTGTTATGGTGGGTGGTTTGTTTTAAGTAAACAAGACCATCGGCAACAATACACCGGTATGGGACATCCAAATATAGAGTGCAAGGTTGTCCTCCCTGTGGAGTGTGAGAAGGTTCGCCAATAAGTACATCTGGAGGGTGAAAACTTTCTTTGCTGCTGGGGAAGACCGGGATTTGGGGTTGTATGTTGCGTATTTTCCTTCTCTTGTATCATAGATCTCATTTCACTCCATACTTGTTCCATAATCTCATCTACGAGGGACGCTCGAATTTTGGCTACAAGCTGAGGATTAGGGTTATCATTGTCATGCGAACAACGTGAACGCCATCCAAAATATTTTGCGACACTAACTCCCCTTGTCCCCCTCGAACATGATCAAGGTAATTCGGCTTCTCAATCGCCATTGACAAAATGTCCATCCGTGTACCTGGCGTGAATGAACCTTGGCTGCTCTGCTGCTCAAGTGCATCCTGTATCATAAGATTTTTCATAACTAATAACTAAACTCTTATAATATGAAACAACTGAGGCTATTTAATACTTCTAGTTTAACTACTTACAATCTTTGAGGCAACCTCAGCAACATCTTTATTTATGTATTTGTCACCCTTCATTCTCGTAGCTTTCCATTTTTTGTGACGAGGAGGACAATCGAGGCCCGGATAACAATGGAAAGATTGGATTGGGCAGCTTCCTTCATTCTCTCTAACTCTTCTTCCATCATCTTCTGTTCAAGCTTTTTATAGCCACCTCTAGACATGCAATGCGGATGCTTATTTCTTGCTTGCCTCTCTTTATTGGCTTGACTTTTTTTCCTGTGACACGAAAACAAATAAAACTGAGCATACGATATCAAGTAGATTCAACTAAAAGATAAGATATGAAAAAATTTTACAAGAAATTCAAGATTTTGCCATGACGCCACAAACTCCCTCCAGTCCTCTGGAGAAATGAAATCATAGTTCTTACACGGATCCTCGTTCCTCTTTGACCCTCAAATATACTTTCTAGTTAGCTTGTTCTTAAAATCTTTCCAACGTAGACGAACTTCGCCCATCCAATGCTTGTTCATCGCCGTATTGTTGGGGAGATCATACGTTTGCTGCAAGGTAAAAGAGAAGATAATTACATTTCAAGTAATAAGACTAAAGATACAAATGCAGATATATCGAAAGTGAGATACCAAAATTTGTGCCCAAATCAACTGCTTCGTTTTATCAGGAACCAACTTCCAACTAGAGTATACAATGCGAACTTTGCTTCGAGCCAGATAACCTAAATAGCTAATGAGATTGTCTTCCTCTTTACCGATTGGATTCATATTGGCATCAAACTCCACATGCAGCCTCTTTTTTTTTTTACTATCACGACGTGCAATTAGCGCACCCATCTTTTTGCTACCTCTACCCCTTCTCACACTAGGTTCATCAACTCTATCACCCGATGACTCGTTAGAGCTGGACATATTCCTGTTCATCAAAGACAAATCAATGTTAGATAGGTTATTAAATAATAAAGAAAATAATAAAATGAACTAACATATTAAACCACCACAAAAATAACATAGTACTATTTCATAACTTAAGATGTTAACTATTTCATAACTGAAGATCTTACTTTATATGGTTTCCTATATTCCTTCACAATGATCCTTTCTTGCAAAAGATATTCTTCATAATCTAACAATTCTACTTCACGTGTTGTAGGTGGATTTGTTGTGAAAGGGAGATTATTGTCAAGGTTCAAGGATTCTTTACCATACTTCTGTTTTTTACTTTGAAGTACAATGGACATTTTTTTATTTGCAGGGTCTGTAACATAAAACACTTGTTTCGCCTGGCTTGCTAGAATGAATGGCTCATCTCCATGACCAAGTCTTTGAAGATCAACTGAGACAAATCCAAATTTAGGATCTATTACAATAGCATTATTGCTAACCCACTTACATTTCAATAAAGCAACTTTGAACTTCTTGTAGCTCATCTCCCATATTTCTTCAATAACTCCATACTAGGCCATTGATGCTAACATTGGGTTTTTGTCTTTCGAACTCGAAAAGTGCATGGATTCATCTTCAACCATCACCCCACTATTTTGCATAGAACTTCTGTCATCTTGGTCTTTTGTGTAGAAAGAATATCTGTTTATATCATAACCGCTCCAAGTGATGACTTGAAAAGAAGGCCCCCAAGCTAACCACTCGATTGTATCCAACACACCAGTCTCATGTAATACCGTCTCCTCGAACCACTTTATGAATGTCTTTTTTTGCTCATTAGCTATCTGCATGTTTGTTGGTCGATTTCCTTGATGGCAAGTGAACCAATCGAACAAGTAATAAAGTGTAAGTAGAGTATCGTCCCACAGAGACTAAGATACCACTTGCTATGATAGTTACGATGTCTAAATATAATTGGTTTGAGAGGTTTTTGTAATTATGCTAATTAACAGAAGTAAACAAAATAAATTTAAGAAGATATCAGTGAGAAGTTAGGCTGAACCTAGTATCATCCTTAAGCGCAATAATCCCCCAGTTGCTCTACCCATTGCCATAGCATCCATACTGCACAGCTTCCGCAATGCTACAACATGGCTACTAACTACAAAGCTATTCGGTTAACCCACATCTATAATCTATCGAAGCTTCCGCGTCCGATACATATGATACTAACTATACTCCTTCCATATTCCTTTGGCAACTTTCTTGTTAAATCTGCATTATACTCATGGTGTCCTGGTTATGAGAGGTAGACCCATTCCTGAAGCCTACAATAAATAGGTCAAGCCTTGCACCGGCTGCCTAGCAAAAACAATTTCTCAGAGGTCTAGCCTCGACTCCATGCCAGTAAGCCGTGACCACAAGTCTAGCCCTTAGATTCCTCTAATAGACTGGTAATTAATTCACTGATAAGCAAATCGAATCTATTAAATTAAGAACTTGCAACTAGGTTCATATAACACTTAAGAATTCATCCTCGTTTAGCCATCATAAAGTTAGTTCATGATTGACGAGGGAAACACAAAACATATAGTAACAGAATGACCCATGATCTAACTACTAAAATAAAATAAATGAAAATAGAAAGCTTGACGGCGTTCCGACGGCATGGAAGAAGCCCTGTCACGTTACGACTCCACGTCTTCTTCCTTTCGTCTTACTGCAAAGAAGGATGCTGGGTTATCCTAGAATTCTCGTATGAGTGAAGTCTCTCACTCTTCTGTTGAGTCGGCTCAATGTGTAATCTTGTTTTGGCTCTGTGCGACTTTCTCTTTAGGGTTGACCTGCTGTTTCCTTTTATACTCAGACTTCCGTGTGACCCAAGATTCGGCTAGCTGGGCTTTCCAAATCTATCGAGATCTATCGCATCTTCTGTTTGTAGATTGATTCTGCTGATCCAGCAGGATTCTTACAATCTTTCCATTTTGATCCTCTGCATCTTCTATTTCATTATGTCATCAATCTACCTGTCGATCTCAATCTTTTATGTTTATTTCTGAAATCAGCTAGATAAACGGGTCAGAAAATATACCGCATAGCATTGCATCCTTTACTTTGCTATAGCTTACGTGATGCTTTTCATTGCACTTCGAGTTGCGGTCAGAATGCTATAGCATAGTATCAGCTTTGCTATACGTTCTTTAAAAACAATGCAATTTGCTATTTCGTAGCACATGTTTAGGATGTAAATGGTTTCCATCCTTTTGTTCGCTATATCATGAATATATGCCTTTTTGCTTGGATTGTTTGTAGTTAAGCTTTCTTTTACCATACAATCCAGTCATGAAATACAGGGAAAACATGGCATAATTTGTGCTCATCAATGTCATTCTTCCTTGGATTCATATTCTTCAAACTCTTTATGTGTTCATCAATGTATGGTTGAACTTCTTCCATATTATTCACGATGTACAAGTGTACTTGCAACACCTCTTCACGAGGCATATTCTTGATCGATTCCTCGAGTTCCCTCGCTTATCCCCTCGTCATGCTGAGATTGTATCATCGCCCCTGACAGATAATCTTTGCAGAAGTCCATAGCCTCTTCAACTAGATATCTCTCAACTATTGAGGCTTCCGGTCGATAAGGATTTTTATAATACCCTTTTAAGATATTCATGTATCGCTCGAAAGGGTACATCCACCTTAGGTAAACTGGACCGCAGAGCCTTACCTCCCTTACCAAGTGCACTATCAGGTGCACCATTATATCAAAAAATGCAGGAGGAAAATGCATCTCTAGTTGGGACAAAATAATATAACCCTCATTTTCCAATCCATCCAACTTTTCAATGTCAATGACTTTGTTATAGATAGCATTAAAGAAAATACCCAATTTTGTTATAGTGGTTCACACTTCATCTTTCATAATGCCTCTAATAGCTACTGGTAATAGTTGTTGCATCAACACATGATAATCATGGGACTTCATTCCCATTAACTTCAATTCTTCCATTGAAACACACATTCTCAAATTAGAATAATATCCTTGTGGAACCTTAATGTCATATAGACACCCACACAAACTTTTTTTCTCCGCTTTTGATAGTGTATGAGCTGCTAGCTCCATGTATGCCCTCTTACCATCTTCCATTATTTGTGGATGTAACCGTTCTCTTATTCCCATATCAACCAGGTCTAGTCTCACACAAACTCCATCCTTAGTCTTCCCTGGTATGTGCAAAAGAGTACTGACAAGGCTATCGCAAACATTTTTCTCCACATGCATCACATTAAGACTGTGTCTCATATCAAGACTACACAAATATGGAAGATCAAAGAAAATTGATCTCTTCTTCTATATATTTTTCTCTCCCACAATCCTTTGCTGCTTACCCAATATGACATTGATATGTTTCACCCGACAATAAACTTCCTCTCCGGTTAATGCCTTTGGAGCCGTTCTATGCTCCGGTAAGCCGTTAAAATGCTTTCTTAACTTACGATATGGGTGGAACAGATGAAGAAACCTCCTGTGACCAAGGTAGACCATTTTTTTCCGTGCTTTAGTTGATGGAAGTTTGTGTCTGCTTCACATATTGGACATGCTTTATGCCCCTTCACATTGTACCCAAAAAATTTTCGTATGCAGGAAAGTCGTTTATTGTGGTAAAAACCATTGCACGCAACTTGAAGGACTCCTTCTTATATGCATCAAACACATCTACGCCTTCCTCTCACAACTTCTTCAAATCCTCAACCAAAGGCGCCAAGTACACATCGATATTGTTCCCGGGCTGTTTTGGTCTAGAAATCATCATAGAAAGCATCACATACTTGCGTTTCATACATAGCTAGGGAGGTAAGTTGTACATTACAAGGAGAACTGGTCATGCACAATGGGTGCTGCTAAGGGCCCGTTTGGTAAGGGGAACATTTAAGGAGGGAAAGGAACTTAAAGAAGGGAAAGGAAGGGAAGGGAAGATTGAGAGGGAACTTAAAAAAGTTGAGCTGTTTGGTAGACATGGGAATATAAGTAAGTTAAGGGAAGATAAATTGTTTGGTAAGAAGAATTGGGTGTTGGTTAAGTGGGAACCTTAGGTAAAATTCCCATAATGCCCTCCCACAAAAAAGCCAGAAAACATTTTTTGTTTGTTTTGCGAATTGGACAAAGTCAAACCAAATTGCGTCTTGGTGAAGAAAGAAAATTGTAACCAGACATCGAAGGGATCTGCAACCGCGATGAACATAACAGCTACTGGAGGTGAGAAGGACGCTGGACATGGAAGGAAATAGAGGGGGACGACACGAAATGAAGCAATCTGGTGCGGACATGAATATTGCAAGAGGAATAAGGATCAGTGAACAATGAACCCAATTGCTACTTTGATGGGAAAAATCAAAAAGTGATATTACTCGGTGCTAAAACCCTGAAATTGTGAAGTGGAGTTGGTAATAAAAAACAAATTTGCGTAATGTTACACCCCTACCGGCCTCGCCCTTTCAGGTAGCGGGTTAGAGGGATTCCTTGACTTAGTTACCTTTCTTTCATTATTAGGTCCATTTAACATGTATCAGAGTGAGCGCAACAGAGCATTTAACCGAAGGGTTAAGGGTACAGTTATCCAAAATAAATACCAATAGTGATACAGTCTTCCCAAAAGTATCAAAATACAAGAGTGATAATAGGGCATCCCCTATTTCTTCAACTTC
Source organism: Acacia melanoxylon (assembly GCA_019022615.1). Classification (NCBI taxonomy): domain Eukaryota; kingdom Viridiplantae; phylum Streptophyta; class Magnoliopsida; order Fabales; family Fabaceae; genus Acacia; species Acacia melanoxylon. Next base: position 6,083,980 of record JAFJYJ010000018.1, on the reverse strand, counting down.
CCGCATCAGGCCCTACCTTCTTCTGCTTCCGCCTGCTACTTTCTCACCCCTGTATCTTCACAATAGTCTGGAGTTCAAAGAGTAACTGTTAGACTCAAATACAATATGTATGCAGTACATGCAATGTAAATCACAATCAAGAAAGTAAAGCAAACAATTCTGCCTCAGGCATAGTAATCTGACATGTATGTTCTGCCTCTGGCACATTCCGCAGGACTGCCTGGTCAAGAAAAGCCCCAAGATACGTTTCAAGAGGGCCTGGGTAGTAACCTATAAACACACAAATCATATAGGCCCTACCTACCCCAACAATTCTCGGTCGCAGCCCAATAGGCGCCATAGCCCGATCATACATGCCCTCGGTACTGTAGCGAATCCCTAAGGACACGCAGTCCAATAGGTACTACAGCCCGATCTCCTACATCATGATCAACACAACATGCAAAAGTAACATAGAGTATGCGAGTCAACAATTACTACCTGGCACTCCTTGAAATTAGCAAACACTTCTCTTGATATGGTCCACACGATCTAACACCCTAGTTACAACAAAATATAACACTTTCAATTATGTATACCAACTCAACTTCTAATCTCTTTGAATTTTGCCTACACCAGAATTTTCCAGAATTGATGTTCCAACTTTGCCGATTTTTAATAAATTCTAGGAAAATTTTATTAACACAAAATCAGTGCCAATGGAACCCTTAGGATGTCTAGTTCATAGGAAAAATAATTACATAAGCCATCTGGGTTTATATCCTCTTATTATTGGCAAAAACCGAGCTTAACCAAGGCTTTCCAGAAGTTCGGTGTTTTTGTCCCTACTTCAACGATTTTTAGTAAATTCCACAAAAATCATTTTCTTATGAAACCAACGCCCTTTGAACCATTAAGATATCCATTTTCCAGGAACAATATACCCAGAAGACAAAAGTTTATATGTTTTTGCGTGGGGTCACTTTTACACCCTCTGCCCAGATTCGCCTCTGTTACTTATGTACCAACTTTAGAAATTTTTATCTCCTAGTTGAAAAGTCAAAATCTTACAAAATTAGACATCAAGGTGAAACCATGGGTGTCTACTTTCCACCATAAATATTTCAGGGTAAAAATACATCATTTACTATTTTTAAGGGTGAGTTACAACTCTTCTGCCAGAATTTCCAGAATTGAGAATAAACTTAGTTTAAAGGGTTTTCGGTGTTTTCGGCTTCAGAAACTTAAACCATAGGTGAACCCTACACAAAATCATGTTTTGAAAACTTTTCAACCATCAAAATATCCAAAATCAGACCTTATCATCAAACCCTAGTCAGATCCACGAAAATACTTAGCAAGAACTTAAGAAGACAAGGTTTTTCGGGTTACCTCAAGAACGGCAAATCGATGGATATTCCTATGATTCTTGAGTCTTGGCTTGGTGTTGAATGGTTGCAGATTCCTCTCCCTCTCACTCTGGAATTTCGCCCTCTAAGGGTGAAAAATGATGGGTTAATCACCTTTTTATAAAGGTGATTTTGATCCGGTAATTTTGGAATTAACGACGTAATTTCGGACAATTGGTTAATAAATGGGATCTGACTTTTCTTGACTTATTTCCCAAGTTTTTCTAGAGTTTTCCAGGGCCTCCTAGGGTGCTGCCACGTGCTGCATCCCTCACCCAAAAATATCTGAGATATTTTCTGCTTTTGGGGAAAATTACACGTTTGGCCTGAAACTTTCAGAAATTACGATTTTGGCCCAGAACTTTTTAATAATTACCAACTTTTCCCCATCTTTTCATCTGCCCAAGAGGACACATGGCACGCCATTTTGGGCCCACAAACCTGGTCCAATAATTTTTTACCTTTTTATTCCCATTTTGCCCCTTTTCTGCGTGTGACCCGCGGTTTGACTTTTGACCGTTTTCCCTTTTCTTCTTCTCCAAGAAATTCTAGAGAATTCCAGGGGCTCCTAGATTTCTGCCATGTGGCACCTCCTCTTCCACAAGTATCTTGATATTTTCTTACATTTAGGAAAATTACATACTTTGGCCCGGAATTTATGGAAATTACCAATTTTGGCCCGGGATCCATTAACTCCCCTAACTTTTTCCCCAAGCCTTCTAGACCTTTCCCAAGCCTAAATGGCGCCTCCTAGGCCCCAAAAATCAAATCCTCTGGTCTTTATTCTATTCTTCCCTATTTTATCTGATATATTCCCTTTTGCCCAGACGGTGGGGCCCGCAGTTGACTTTTTGTTGACCTTTCTCTTTCTTGCTCTCCAAGTCCTTAGGGGATCTGGGTGGCGCCACTTTGGGCCCACCAAATTCGTCTTCCCCATTTCCTCTTGATCTTTTCATTTTGTCCGGTCCGGTCTCCATCTATCGGTCCACGTGGGTCCCGCCGGTCAACAAGGTCTCTCCTTTTGAGCTTTCCTCAACTTTTTCCAAAGTTAAGTACATTGGTTACAACCGTAGGGGTGTTACACGTAAAATCAAACTTCAGCATAAAAACCAATGCTACTGATGTTACAGAGCAAAATGAAGAAGTTCGAACGTAAGCGTAAAGTTCGAACTTACAAACTTTACGAGTACACACGTTCGAACGCATTATCTGACAAAAGGACATATCATCAGAGCAAATGTGGAAATAATTGCAGTCAAGACCAAAGTCAGAGTTCAAATAATCATGGAAACATAAAATTTTCCAACCATTCATGGACAACAGAAAAACCAGATGAAGAAGAAGAAAAAGAAGAAGCAATCTTTCGATTGAAGCTCAAGAAAAAGAACAAGATGAAGAAGAAGAAAGAGAAGAAGCAATCCTTCAGGAACGTTTTTAACACGCACATCACACAATGAACAAAAAAAATTCATTCACTTACCTCGATTCGATCTTGCTTGCCTACTCCTTCGATTAAAGCTCACGCTATCGTCTCACTGTCATCGTTGGGAACGAGACGACCAGATAGCTCAGGTTGTGACTTCGTCTTTGGAGGGAGAGCAATTTGGGGATGAAGAACTGAGCTCGAAGAAGCTACCAAAGACCACCTTCAGAGGGGGTTTTTCGTCCAATTAATTTAGTTTCTTGGCAGATTTTGAGATCCCACCAGTTTTGGAGGGATTTCAATTTCCCACGTTTGTGGGAAGATGGAGCAAGGTGGGATCTTGGTTTTACGGGAAGTTGAGCAACCAAACATGTATTGCTAGTGGGAACTGTGTTATGTTCCCAGGAACTCTTGTGAGTTCCTTATACCAAACGGGTCCTAAGAGTTCAATACAGATAGAAGCCATCTGTACAAAGCCCTAGCCGAGGGTTTCTTAGCTCACTTCCAAATTGAGGGAACATTTTATCTATTTTATTCCATTGCGGAGAGTCAGCCGGGTGCCGAAGATATTTTCCATAGGATATTCTCTTATTAGAATGCCATCTCTACTTCTTCGCCGTTGCTTCACTAGTAAACAGACGCTTAAACAGCGGAATTATTGGAAGATACCACAAGGCCTTCAAAGGTTGCCTTTTTGTTGTCTGATCTCTAGAACCACCACCTTTCTTCACTTTGCATCGTGAAGTTTTACACTTCAGACAATTACTAAGGCCTTCATACTCATTTTTGTACAATATGCCGTCATTAGGGCAACTGTGTATCTTTTTTATACTCCATACCCATCGTAGACAAGATTTTCTTGGCCTCATACATACGATTTGGAAGTACATTATCATCTAGCAACATATCACACAACAATTCAAGCAGCGATGTGAAACTGCTATCGGTCCACCCACAAGTTACCTTTAAGTTGACCAAATGTAAGGTCCCAGTCAACCGTGTATACTTAGTACACCCAGGGAACAAAGGTGTCTCTGCATCACTTCGCACGCTATCATATTCACCCGATTGTGCAAAAGATTCTACCTCAACATCATGAATCATTCTCTCTATTCCATCATTATCTACCTCAACTTCATTTTCATGGGACGCACCGGTACTTACTTCTTCACCATGCCATATCCACGTTGTGTATCGAAGGTGTATTCCATCACAAAGTAGGTGATCCCTTATATCAGCAATATCCCTTCGACTCCCATTTAAACAATTAACACAAGGAAAATAATACATCCCATTTTTTGTAGCCACATTCCTTCTAGCAAATTCAATAAACTCTTTCACCCCATTCTCATATTCTTCACTAGTTCTCAACGCATTCATCCAACTATAACCCATTTTATTACCACCTAAGACATTTCCAACAACAGTCAAGTTCATGACAATTTCAAGAACGACATGCTTTTTTCTCAATCTTGTAAAAAACATTCAGCAGCATTTCCCCTCAAAAGTAAGACATCCCAAAATTTCAACAACAAACAATTTCAACTTCATTCAACATAACTTACTAACTAAGGCAATTCAGATCAATATCAGCTATTAAACCCAATAGTTTCAACAATACAAAATATAAAAATATAGCTAAATTGTCTAAGTCATAAACTATAAATTATGGTCTTCTAAGCATCTTTATTCATACAACAAAGTTTACCTAGTTCAATGCACATCAACAAAAAAACAACAATATGTAACTATAATTACCTCAACTTTAAATTCTGATGTTTGAAATTTATTTGCTCTATTCAACCAAAAGACAACAACAATAAAGACAACATTAGAATTATTCAAACTAACATATGAGAGAGAATAATTGTATGACAAAAGGAACATGATTAAATATACCTACCCTAGCACCCCTCAAGATCTTGTGGGTTGTTGTCGTGACCAAGTCACAGTACTCAAAATGGTTATTAGCTTCCTGAAGTCAAAAAAGAAGTAATCACTAAGAACTTAAAACTACAATTCCTAGATAAGTAAAATTGATCAAATATACTTTCAATGCTTAGATTTAATAAAATAAGTGAAATGTTAAATTGATTGCTGTATCTCCAAAAGAAACGCACCAAATATACCATTGAAAGGGTCCAAATTGCAATTACAGGGCAAGTGTCCTTGAACATGTGATTAAGAATCTAATAATCATTGTAAAACATTTTTAAGATGGGAATTTACAAAAAAAATATCTCTAGATTCATATTATAAACTAGGCGTAGACATCTCTACACAACATTAGGGCAAAAGCTAGTGACAAGTATTTTTCTTAAAATTCAAAACAAGAGTCAAACACTATCATATCAAGACTAACACAAGTGTTAAGAAAAATAAGAAATACATACTTGTGACATTTTTTTTTCTTTGATGACTTAGCAATATACGTGCAACCATCAAGAAAGAATTTATTCTTTATATCAAGCTCTATTTATTATTAAATTCATATGTTGTTCATAGCAACATTATCAAAATCTTAGACAAATTGCTTTAACAAATTGGAACAAAGCAAGGTAGTAGTTCTAGGCCTTCATAGTCAGAATTCAAGGCTTACACAACAGCATACAAGAGAATACAAATAAGTTGAAGGCACATACGCTAGGATTAGGAAGTAGTGAGTAACAATAATATCTCATAATCCAAGTCCCAAACTTAGTGCTTTAATGTTTCAGAATTTTTATCACTAAGTTGTATACGGTTGAATAAGTCAATAAGAGACAATGCTCTATCTCTATGATTCCATATGTACTTTCATTAATCCTTTAATTATATTCCCCAAGATTTCATTATGACAGATAAAGAGCAGTTATGATTAATTTTAAGTGTCATGGGGCAATATATGTTGAAGTGATTTCTAATATAGCTAGCTACTTGTCACATGGAGATGAGCAATTTTTATATTGGGTATTCATACATATGACCAAAGAGTCTTCCTTCTCTTTCCAAAATAATATACTAGATAAAGAAGCATTTTCATATTTTTTTCCAAATACTATATTTATGATACCAACAAAGGGATATTTAAATGGACTCGAATTTTCGTGCTTCGTAAGAGAGGTGAATAGAATCAAGATAAATTAGTTTTCACAGTTATACTTCAACATCATATGGTTGGTGTAACATCTTACTCTATAAACACCGAATAGAAGTGTTTAATCGATTTTGAACTAAAAAAGACTTAGCACCCTAAAATGTTCAGCTCTTAAAAAAAACCTTTGGTATGACTCATGCTACTTTTCTAAGTAAAGAATAGGATTTTTTGAAAAATTTCAAAATCCATAATTTATTCTCAGTGTAAATTCCAAGGTTCAAGCTCTATATTTATCTTCATAGAAACTTTTGATAAAGAAATAAGACCCAGGTTTAATGCTAGTTTATTTATTCAAAATACTAACTGAAATTTTTTACTTAGTTCTTCAAGTTATAAGGTCTCATTTTATATAATCATGGCTTTCTATCTAAATAATTGAAAGTAACTACTTTGGCTAAAACCTACAACTTTGGCATGTAAACATCTCATAGCTTAAACCAAACACTTGCCCTAATCTCTAAAACCAAGTTATGGACATATACTAATTACGCATGCATTTTGCCAACAGTTTATCAGGAATAGGGCTCAGAGAGGTCCATAACTATAGATATCAGCTCAAGATATTCTCGATTTGCATCGCAAAAAACCCATTGGCATAGGCAAACAGAATCAAAGAAGTTGAATGCTTGGAGGATTAAAGTGTTAGTTCTCAATGTGTTTTGATGAATAATAACAATTGTAAACATGAGAGAATGATTTTTGTCAAAGATTGGTAAAGCATGTTGATTGCAATTAAAACATTCTGTCACACCAAACTCGAGCTTGGGTCTCCAAACTCGAGCTTGTCCCTTACAGAAAGCAAACCAAGCTATTTTGCATTTTCTAAACTTGAGCTTGGTCCATAAACTTGAGCTTGAAGGTTTTCAAAGTTTACTCATATCCTGAGTAAGCTCGAGCTTGCACCTGGAAGCTTGAGTTTACGAAGGTTTGAGGATTTTATCAAGTTACTCAAATTGCAAACTCAAGCTTATTAGTTTTAAGCTCAAGCTTGCTTCTTCGAGAGACTTTTCTCAATGAGTTTACAAATATGTAAACTCGAGCTTACCGTTACAAGCTCGAGCTTACCTCCGCGTAAATCCTTTAAACTTGAGCTTATCATTTTTATCAGAGTTTGTGAGTTTACAAAAGTTGTAAACTCGAGCTTGGCATACCAAGCTTGAGCTTGGCATACCAAGCTTGAGCTTGGCATACCAAGCTCGAGCTTGCATCAGTGTAAAGTTTTCAAGTTTTCCTTCAAAGAGTAAACTCAAGTCTGGAGTTGTAAACTCAAGCTTAGGTCTGACAAATACTTTTCAAAGATGTTAACATTTGTGACAAACTCGAGCTTGCCCTTGCAAGCTCAAGCTTGGGTTAGACAGAGCAATGTCATATTTTGAGCTTAGCAAACTCAAGTTTACACCTCTAAGCTCAAGCTTGCATTTTGTGAACTAAAATTATTTTTGACATGAATAGTGCCAAACTCGAGCTTACTCACTAATAAGCTCAAGCTTGCGTTTTTCCATTTTGGCTCTCAAAATGATTTCAAACATGTTTCCCCGACAAATGCTAAACTCAAGCTTACTCACTTACAAGCTCGAGTTTGAGACTTCCAGAGGCAAAACTCAAGGTTTAAATGAAGACCAAACTCGAGCTTGGTACAGTAAACTCGAGCTTGGAACTTCGCATCTAAGAACGCATCCGAGTGTATTTTGTTCAGTTTGATTTATGCTTTAGCTTGATTCTACGAATTGGTTGTATATGATTTATATGATTCATATCAATATTTCCTAACCAAATTTAACCGGTTGCTTATGAGATTTCAAGAGATCTAGGTTTGTTTTAAAGAAGACTTTAAGACAACAACTTGTGCAACTTGCAATATAATATTGTATCTCTCATCCAAAGCAATGGTTTACAACCTGAAAGTAGGACAACCATTCTCCAAGAAAGAAAGCTAGCCTCCAAACAGCTGGACAACATTATACAACTGCCTCCACTAAACATAACAGCATGGGAACACATTCTTGAGGAGCCAAATTTCAAATATTCAAATCTGCAACAACCATATTCAAACAAACTTGTTCACAACAGCTAGATTCATGGAGACATACTCACAACAGCTATATTTTCAAATTAGATCAAGTCTCAACGGATCTACAACGTTCACAAGCTTCAAACCGATAAATACATGAAGATTTGAAGTCCGAAGGCGTAAAAGACACACAAAACGCATACAAAGAGCTCGGTCTTTTCGCTTATACTTCTCATTTGTATCTTTGATACATTGTGCTTCAGTGCTTATCTTTATTCACTCTTTGAGAGAGTTCATTTACGTAAATCATTCTTTGTAAGAATCTCAAAGTTGTGGGACTTTGAGGTTGAGTTATCGAGATTACAACTTGTAAGGGGGAGTGTATCCTAGAGAGATAACTTTCGAGTACGAGTGTGTATCTGATTTGAGTGATAGTAGAAAAACCCAGAGAGTCTGGGGACTGGACGTAGGTCAAGAGTTAAGACCGAACCAGTATAAATCTTCTGTGTCAAGCTCTTCTTCTCTAACTCCATTTACCTTGGTTAAGCATCTGTTGTGTGGGTGATCTGAAAAGAATTTTTAAAATCCCCAATTCACCCCCCTCTTGGTGATTTCCTTCACTTTCATAAAGTGCATTGGGGACATTCACGTTTAGATTCAAGTAGATGTAGCAAATGCATACTTGTAGCCAATGGGCGCTTCATTAGAGATCGGAGAAGGTGGGGGACGCGACGGCAACAGAGCACGCAAGCCGACGGACACCGCGAAGAAGGAAGACGGAGCTATTGTGCACAATCTGAAGGAAAAATGAAAGGGCTTTCGGTAGGGAATGAGCCGAATGAGAGAGCAGGGGAGAGTGAGGGTGAGCGATTAGGGCTTTGGGTAGGTTATTGTTCGGTGTGAATGAGAGAGCACAGGAGGGGACTGGGTGTGTGAGAGCATATTCGAAAGTAATGCCTCGAATAGCTACTGGGAGTAGCTGTTGCATTAAGACATGACAATCATGAGACTTTTGACCTACTAATTTCAAGTCTTTCATCGATATAAGCCTCTTAAAATTTGAAGAATACCACGAGGGAACTTTTGTGCCATATAAGCACTCACAAAAATCTTCTTTTCTCATCCTTAGACAAAGTATGAGAAGCTGGGGGATAATAAGTTCTCCTACCATATTGCCTTCATACCATCCTTAGAACTACCTTGTATGTTGAGAAGCGTGCCAACAATACTATCACATACGTTTTTCTCCACATGCATGACATCAATACAATGTCTCACATCAAGATTGTGCCAATATGGAAGATCGAAGAGTATAGATCTCTTTTTCCATATATTTGTTTCTTTTCTACTCTTTGCGCCTTACCGAAGATGACACGATATTTTTCACCTTTTCATAAACATGCTCCCCCAAATAATGCCACCAGAGCATCTTCATACTCTTGGCCACCAAAAAAGCTTTCTTTAATCGACAATATGGGTGGACCAGTCTAAGAAATCTCCTATGTCCAAGATAAACCATCTTTCTATGTTGAAGTTCATGGTAGCATGTGCCTTCTTCACATATTGGACATGCTTTATGGCCTTTTACACTATACCCTAACAAGTTACCATATGCTGGGAAGTCGTTTATAGTACAGAATATCATGACTTGAAATTTAAACACCTCTTTCTTGAAAGAGTTGAAAACATCGACACCTTCTTCCCACAACTCCTTCAAGTCTTCGATCAAGGGCTCAAGGTAAACATCAATGTCATTTCCAAGTTGTTTTGGTCCCAAAATCAACATAGACAACATGATGTACTTTCGTTTCATGCATAACATAGGAGATAAGTTGAAAATAATCTGGAATACAGGCCATGAACTATGTATGCTGCTAAGGCTACCATAGGGATACATGCTATCTGTGCTAAGGGCAAGCCTAAGGTTCCTAGGCTCTTTGCAGAAGTTAGGAAATAAGTGATCCATTTTCTTTCGTTAAGAAAAACCAGCCAGATGTCGAAGCTTTCTATAAAAAATCCTCTCATTTGCATGCCACCTCAAATTTTTTGCATCATTTTCATTAGAAAACAAGCGCTTGAACCTTGGTATGATTGGAAGATACCACAACACTTTTGCAGGCCCCTTATTTGACTTGTACCTTGGGGTTTCACATATCGGACAATTCTACTTCTCTTCAAACTATTTTCTATACAATATGCAATCATTCGACCATGCATGGATCTTTTTGTACTCCATCCCCAATGGACAAAGTATTTTCTTAGCATCATAGTATTGATGCGGTAACACATTATCATCCGGAAGCATGTCCTTAAAAGCTTCAAGCATTTCAGAAAAACTCTTGTCGCTCCATCCATGACATGCTTTCAAACATACCAATTTCAATACAGCGTTCAACAATTGGTATTTTTTAAACCTAGGGTATAGTGGCGTCTCTGCATCACTGCACATATTACCATGTGCATGTGATTGCTCAAAAGCCTCTTCTCCTACATCACGAATATTGTCCTCTATGCGATCATCCATATTTGTGTCATTATCATCAAAAACTACTTCCCCATGTTGAGATACACTTGGCATTTTTTCACCATGACATACCCATACTGTATAGGTCTTACAAAATCCTTCACAAATTAAATGTGTGTATATAACTTCGGAACTTAGTCGCCTCTCATTCAAACATTCTACACAAGGACAATAAAACTTCCCACTATCATCATGGGCTTTCGTTTAGCAAATTCTATAAATTCCCTCACCTAATTCGCATATTCAACACTTGTCCATAAAGCATTTATCCAACTGTGATCCATAGTAGAATTCCTATAGACGGAAAAATTTAACATACATTATCGGAAAAATTTGAAAATTGCATAAATTAAGCAAACTCCAAATGCATATGCTCAATGTAGGATATAAATGTTTTTTTTCTTTGAAGGAGAAAATTGCCCATTAAATGCATCACGAATAATGACTCTTGGTCATAAATGTATCATAGTGAATTGAAGAAGCAAAATAAACGCAAGATGATGAAATAAATGTAAAGGTGGAATATCACCTAGAGGGGGTGAATAGGTGATTATAAAAATTTTCTTGTAAAACGCTCAAGAACACTAAAAACATAGACAAAGAAGGAAATTAACAAAGAGCGATTTATACTGGTTCGATCTAATTCTACGACCTAGGTCTAGTCCCCAAGCACCTTGGGATTTTTCACTACCTTAATGAATATCACAATTACACACTTAGAACTCAGATGATCTTCTCACACTAGGATTCACTCCCCCTTACATGCTGTAATTGTACACCCGCACTTAAGGTTTGACAACCTTAAGATTTGACTAATGAGCAATTAAATGATAAGTGTTTAACTCTCTCACAAAGTAAATAAATGATAATCACTGAAGTACAAGGAAATATCCGAAGATATTAATAACCAGTAAGTAGTAGTTGAGTCGAATTGATTGCGCAGAGTTTCGGTTTTTTGGTAGTTGGCACAATTGAATTTGGTGAGCATTTATAGCGATCTTCAATTAATGCCGTTGTGAAGAGCTTAAATGTAGCCGTTGAGACTACTCGAACTTCCGTTAGACACAGATGAATTCCGTTGAATTTAATCGACCGTTGCTTCATTAAATGCGTTCGCCGTCGATGAATATGTGCAAAAGTTGACTTAGGATAAATGCTGGAATAAGCATGTCTCGAAAGAATGTCTTCATATGCTAAAATGCTTTATTCTGTTTGTATGCTTTGTTCTCCGAGGCAATAAATGCTTCTGACACGTTGAATTGCTTTTCGGCTAATCTTGAAAACATACAAGATTAAGTATCTAAAATTCACTCAAAATATGATTAGATATGAAATAAATAAGTTTGAATGAGATTAAGAAGGAATAGATAATAACCCACCAAATTTAAGATAGAGATTATCGTTACAGCGGAGATTTTAAATGTGCCGAGAACCCATACTCAAGTAGCCCTTATATCTTACTTGAGTAACCTCATATAAATGGCGTTACTGAAGTTCATTGTTTGTCTTTACTCGAGTAACATTCTTCTCTTACTCGAGTACCCTACTCGAGTAAGCTATATCTTATACTCGAGTAATGTGGCAGCACATTCACATTAGAAACTTTAACGTCGATCATACTCGAGTATCACATTCTTCATACTCGAGTAGCAACTGTTCTTTGCTGAAAGAATACACTAAACAAAGCACATTAGCAAATTGTACTTGGGTACTCATTTTGTCTTACTCGAGTACCAGAGAATGACTACTCAAGTAAGCCTTAACTTGAGAGCAAATAACACACAATAATAATCGTACTCGGGTAAGCCCTTACTTGTACTTGAGTACCACTTACCTTGTACTCGAGTAACGTTTTGATATGGAAAGTATATTGTCAGTGAGATCACATACTCGAGTAGCCATAATGTATACTCAAGTAGCATATCAGAGAAGCTCTTACGATAACTGATCTGTCAAACCTTACTCGAGTAACACTTTACCATACTCGAGTAACGTTACCTGAAACACTCAAATAGAGAGATTAAATTGAACATACTCGAGTATCATAACATTATACTCGAGTACTCATTGATGCAAGCGAATTAATCCTGATTCAAAACTTCAAATACTTTCAAGTCTTATTGCATCAAAACTCTGGGAGCTAACATTCTCCCCTTTTTTTGATGATGACAACACTTAAATAAAAAATTGAATTGAATGAATGTGAGGATCTTGAAAACAGCAGGTTTTGATATCAATAGAGACAAAATTAATGAAGGGTAGAATAGTATGAAGCAAACATACTATAGTTGCATTTAAGTCAATACATTCAGTTAATATAGTCAGTTCATGTACTCATACGCCAAAAAGCTTCATATTCATCAAAACATCATTAAAAATATAAAATATCGACATCAAATTCAAATTGCTTCATTCTTCATTTTCCTTTCTCTCTCCCCTTTTGTCATCTATCAAACAGGAGGGAGCTGAAGTCTCAGCAAGATCAAGTGGAGGGTCAATGAGAGTTTCAGATAAGATAGGCTGAGAGGAGGGTTGGGGATCAGAGACAGGAAGAGAAAATGAGGTAGGATCAGAAGCAGGACCAACTGAAGGGGCATAAAACTTGAAACTTAGAGCATCCATGGAGTTCTCAAGCCGAATCACTTGATGTTGAATTCCCAGTTGCTTCTCAGCTAGAACTTGAACTTCCTTCTTCATTTCCTGAATTTTTGTCTTCATTTCTTGTTGATAAGAGTACAGAGCCTGAAATCTAGCTTCCATAAATTTGGCCAACTTCTCCATTTCAAATGCCATAGTCTTGATCATTTCAGCATTTACTTGTTGAAAGGAGTCCAAGCGATTTGAGACTAGGCCTAAATGATCTACCAACGGAGTCAATCCCTTCTTAAGAGAAGACTGAATCATATTTTGAATAGCTCCATTAGCAAACGAAGGGGCAGAGGTAGAAGTAGTGCCCGCTTGAGAGGATTGAGCTTCATCTGGTTGCTTGGCTGAAGAAGGCATAGGTTCCTTGAGAGTTTTCTTCTTCTTCCCAGTGGTAGCCTCAGTGAAATCAATTTTCATGTAAGTCAAATGAGACTTACCAAACCTTTCAGGAAAGACTGCCTTGTCATCGTCCAGAAGATACCATATATTATTAAGAGCAAGAATCTGAGAGACCAAGTTAGAAACAAAATTGTGTTCTTTTTAGAGGTTCCTGAAGTGGATAGAAAGTTAGACATTTTAAATATTATCCACTTTCCCAAATTTCTTGGTTCTTTAGCAATAATTGAGGTAAACAGATGGTAATCTTTGGTGACAAAATGAGTAAAGCTTTGACCTTTATTAACCATATTTCAGCTATAGAGATACCAGATCACTCTATATGTATCGGACATCTGAGCAGGCTTGAATTTTAACGGTTTACCATCATATTCCTCACTAGGCAATAGAATGTTAAAACACTCGACATAGATAACTTGGGGGGGTCTTTAGGAACATCAGAGATGCCAAAAAAGGTGTTAAGGTGCTCAGCAGTAATCTTTATTTTCTTTCCTCTAACATTAATAATTAACACATAATCATCATCCTTATGATTTTTTTCTTCCACATACATGTTATAATAGAAGACTTTCACAACCTGAGGGGAATAAGGTGTTTGAATATTTAGCAATGGCATATATGGCTTCAACCATGGAGAAATATCCAAATTTCATTCTTTCTTGAAAGCTTCTTAGTCTAGGTACACAGTTGGGTAGAAGGGTCTACCACCAAAGTTAATCACAAAGGAAGCATCACTAGGAAGAATCAGTGGATTTTTGCAAATACCAGGAGGACAGTGAAGGGCACTGATTTGACCAATCAGCTTTGAAGCAAACGGCCCTATCGAACCAACAGGAGAATGTTTCTGTCCACTTATAGCCTCATTTCCTGAGCTCTGTCACTTTTGACTTCCTGATGCTTGGGATTTTTGAGGTCTATCCTCATAGCTCTTTGATTGCCTTTCATGAAAGGCGTCAGTAGAATCCTTTATGGCTCTATAGACTTAGTCACTTCAAAATCTGTTGATTTGGACTGAGATTGAGATTTGCTTTTCCCTTTCCTAGAAGACGCAGCGAATCGGTTTGGAAGCGGGTGACAGGCCGAGAAGGTTCAACTATGGTTACGACTTTGGGTTTCATCTTGGGTTTCTCAGGAGATTTGGTTTTTGGACGATAGGAAGATCGTAGTTTCTTGGTGAGGGCTGATCGGATGATTCAAAAGAGGATTTTTCAATTTCGAATGATTGTTGATAGAGAACATAGAATTCTCGACAAAATGGGTTCTAGTGAGGTGAAATGGGAATTCAATCGATAAGAAGGAAGAACTAGAGGAACCAAACGGTCGGTAATTTTTAATCGACGAACAATTAACGAAATTGACCAAGAAATGTAACGGATAAGAGAAATAAGGTTTTGAGATAAGGTTTTCAAAGAGGAAGATGATGAGAGGAAAGACAGAGTGAAGAAAAATGAAACAACGAGACTTAATTAAAATATTAATATGGCTTGACATTACTCGAGTACAATATTTTTGTACTCGGGTAAGATACCCATACTCGAGTAAACATAGTCTTACTCGAGTATTCCATGCTCAGAAACAATTCAATAAAGAATTAAAATGTTGAAATACCTCATTTCAAGTGTGTTTTGTAAACACTTGAACCTTTTTGATGAGGAACTAGATCTTTGCATACCAATTGATGAATCAAATTTTGAATTTCTCATAAGACAGTGAATGATACTCGGGTACCCTTCTCATATACACGAGTATAGCTGATGATCTTCACAGCCCAAATCCCTTTCATTAGATATTGCTCGAGTACATAGTGTGGATACTTGAGTACATAGCATTTCAAACCTTTGGAAGAGTCTCTATCTCGACATTACTTGAGTACACTTTGGTTAATACTCGAGTAATATGATCTTACTTTGAGTAATTAATTCCTAGACACTCAACAAACTCATTAGACCACGACATTACTCGAGTATAGATTAGCATTACTCGAGTATTAATTTAGAGATTGCAATTTATTAAAGAGAGATACTATACCATTACTCGAGTAGAGATCAAATTATACTTGAGTATTATCATCCTCTGTTAGTCTCTGTAATTCTAATAACAGAACAGAGCATCCTGCAAAATTTAATCTAGAAACTCCGTTGCTTATGTTAGTCTTTATAAATCATCAAAACATAATTATTTACATTACTTACAGTTCATTGGGATTTACCATTCCCAATTCTCTTCGGATGAAATTGAACTGTTCCTTGGCCAACAACTTTGTGAAGATGTTTGTAAGTTGCAAGTGGGTAGGGATAAACATCACCTTGACATCTTTTCTTTGCACGTGATCTCTGATAAAATGATGCCTTACGTCAATATGCTTGGTTCTAGTATGTTGAATTGAATTCTTCGCCAAGCTGATTGTGCTGGTGTTTTCACAAAGGATTGGAACTTCCTTCAGGTTGATTCCCAAGTTAGATGGTTGTTGCTTGAGCCACAAAATTTAAGTGCAACAACTTGAGGCGACTATATACTCAACTTTGGTAGATGATATATAAACAGTGGTTTGCTTCTTGCTGAACCAGGAGACAAGTGATCCACCTAGAAATTGGCATTGACCACTTGTACTATTTCTATCGGTCTTGTACCCGACATGATCTAAGTATGAATATGCAACCAAAAATTCTTGTTGACCATTTGGGAACCAGAGTTCGAGCTCCTTTGTGTTGGCAAGATATCAAAAAATTCTCTTCACATGCTCGACATGTGATTTCTTTGGAGCAGCTTGAAATCTTGTGCACATCCCCACGCTAAATTGAATGTTTGGTTTGCTTGCGGTCAAATACAACAGAGACCCGATCATTACTCTATATTTAGTTATGTTGAATTCCTTTCCTTTTTCATTGGCATCCAAAGAAGCGGTTGAGCTCATTTGAGTGTCTGCACCATTGCAATGCTCCAACCCAAACCTTTTAAGTAGATCTCGAAGGTACTTTGTTTGAGAGATGAAAATTCAAATCTTTCTCTGCTTGATTTGCAGACTGAGGAAGTAATTCAATTCACCCATCATGGACATTTCAAATTCACCCTGCATTTTCTTGGAAAATTCCTCACAGAGAGAATCATTAGTAGCACCAAATATTATGTCATCTACATATATTTGCACAATTAAAATTTCATTAAGCTTATTACTTTTAATGAAGAGTGTTGTGTCTGCTTTTCCTCTAACAAAACCTTGATCCAAAAGAAACTTACTTAACTACTCATACCAAGCTCTAGGAGCTTGTTTAAGACCATATAATGCTTTCTTGAGAAGGTAAACATGATCTGGATGATGATCATTTTACAAACCTGGAGTTTGTTCAACATAAACTTCCTTCAGAATAAAACCATTTAGAAAAGCACTCTTAATATCCATTTTGATAGAGTTTAAATCCCTTGATACACGAAAAGGCTAAGAGTACACGTATGGCTTCCAATCTAGCTACTGGAGCATACGGTCTTCATAATCAATTTCTTCTTCCTAATTGTAGCCTTTGGCAACCAATCTAGCCTTATTTCTAACTATAATTGCAAATTCATCTCATTTGTTTTTGAATACCCATTTAGTGCCAATGATCGGATGGCCTTTAGGCTCAAGTACCAAATCTCAAACTTGATTTCTATCAAATTGACGTAATTCCTCTTGCAATGCTATCACCCAATCATTGTTTGATAGGGCTTCATCAATCGTAAAGGGCTCAATCTTAGATATAAAGGCAGAAAATGTAACCTCATTGAAGGTACCTTTTCTGGTTCTTACACCTTGATTTACATTTCCTATTACTTGGTCCAAAGGATGGTCCCTAATGAACTTCCAAGCTTTAGGTTGAGATTGATCAGGATTTTCATAAGAGTTTTAAGAATCATTTTCAAAAACATTTTCAGGATTTTCAAGAGAGGCAGGGTTGTTTTTGAAAAGAATTGATTCTTATAAATAGGTTCATAATCATTCAAAGGTTCATCTAACTTGGATTCACAAAACACAACATGAATTGACTCTTCAACTAAACGGGTACGCTTATTGAAAATTCTATATGCTTTACTCTTATTAGAATATCCAAGAAATATACCTTCATCGGATTTGAGATCAAACTTACCCAAATTGTCCTTACCATTGTTATGAACAAAACATTTGCAGCAAAAAATATGCAGGTATGCCAAATTCGGTTTTCTTCCTTTGAAAAGTTCATATGGAGTTTTGTTGAGCTTCTAACAAAGGTAGGCTCGATTTGAAATATAGCTAGTCTTGCTCATTGCATCTGCCTAGAAGACTTGAGATGTCTTATTCTCATTCAGCTTTGCACGGACCATTTCGATGAGCACTCGGTTCTTTCTTTCAACTACACCTTTTTGTTGAGGTGTCCTTGAAGCCGAGAAATTGTGATCAATACTGTGAGCATCACAAAACTCTCTGAAAGCTTGGTTCTCAAACTTTCCTCCATGATCAGTCCGAATAGCTGAAATGCAAACACATTTCTCATTTTGTACTTTCTTGGCAAACACAGCAAACAGATCAAATGTTTCACCTTTTGAGGATAAAAAGATAGTGCATGTAAATCGAGAAAAATCGTCGACAATGACCAGAGTATACAAATTGCCACTAAGGCTCCTAACTCTTGCCAATCCAACTAAATCCATATGAAGTAGTTGAAGAGGTCGATTGGTTGAGATTTCGATCTTATTTTTAAAAGATGATTTAGTTTCTTTACCTCTTTGACAAGAATCACAAATCATGTCATTTTTAAATCAAAGTTTAGGTAAACCAAGAACTAAATCTTTTCTTAACAACTTATCCAGTTGGAACATGTTTACATGATCCAAACGCTTATGCCACAACCAACTTTCGCCTAAGTTGCTAACAAAGCATTTTTTAGAATTAACTTTAGGTAAATCCAAAGTATAGCAGTTATCTTCTCTAGGAGCTTTAACTAATACTTTAAGTTTACCTTTATCGATTGGGAGATCATTTTTGTTGATAATGAGGCATTCTTCTGAATTGAAGATGATCCAGTTGTTCTTGTTAGCACTCTGACTTATACTAAGGAGGTTGTGACAGAGACCTTCCACTAGATATACATCTTTGATCTAAGGTCCATCCTTTGCACCAATCTAGCCGATTCCAGTGATCTTTCCAGATTGATTTCCTCCAAAAATGACTTTGCCACCATCTTTTGATCTTATTGCAACAAATTTGGATTGATCACCCGTCATGTGTCGGAGCACCCACTGTCAATGTACCACTTGTTGTTTCTTGATGCTCTCAGACAAACCTACAGATCAGAAGAGATTAAGTTTTCGGTACCCATATTTTCTTGGATCCTTTGGGGTTAGTTCAGGCTTTAGGAACATAGGTTCCCTTAGGTACCCACTAATAGTTACCAACGGGTTTATCTCTTCTTTCCTTTTTATGAAAACAAGATGAAGTATTATGAACCTTTCGGTTACAATAATTACAATGAGCAAATGGATTTGGAATGTGAACTGATTTATGAAAATAATTCAAATAAGATTTTCCACCCATTTTTTTCCTTTCTTTTTGTTTAAAACAGGATGTAGCCTATGCCTGATCGATCGTTTGTAAACCTTTGAGCTTTGGAATCACGTTGAGCATTTCACTACCTATAGTGAATTTCTCAAGCATTTTCGTAAGATAAGAATTTTTCTTAAAGAGATCAAGACAGTTTTTGCAGATTGGATTTTCACAAGGTGGAGAAGAATTTTTAACTTGCTTCTCAAGAGTTTTGATTTTCTTTTTGGAAGCAATAAGTTCTTTCGCAATCTTTTCAAATTCTGAATGTAACTCATTGTATTCATATAATAATTCATCGTAAGTAGGATCAGAGTCATATACCTCTTCATCATTGTTTTTAGGTTGCTCTTCTTCTGCAACGAGGCAAACATTAGGAACTTCCTCCTCCTCACTTTCTTCTTCATCTGAGGAACTGTCTCCCCATATAGCATATACATAGACCTTTTTCTTGAAGTGATTGAACTTCTTCTTCTTCTCCTTTTCTTTGCCTTTCAACTGAGGGCATTCAGATTTGATGTGGCCAGGCTTCTCGCACTCATAGCAGATAATTTGATCTTTATCTTTGAATTCTCTTCTGTTATTGCTTGAGCTTCCTTTCTGAAATCGATTTCTGAAGCCTTGATCTTTCTTGTAGAATTTCTTGAATCTTCTCAAGAATATCCCCATTTCATCATCGTCATCATCTTCGTCTTTAGCTTCCTTTTCTTTCACAGCATTAAGAGCTACACCTTTGCTTTTGTTGGTATTGATTTCGTCCAAGCCTTTCTTGAATTTCAATTTGCTTTCATATTTAGATAAGCTTCCGAATAGAGCAGCTATTGATTGCATTGATTCTCCACGGGCTTCTTCGATAGCTGTGACTTTTGCCTTCCAATCTTTTGTTAGGACATTTAGGATTTTTCTGACTTGAGGGGCTTGCTCGTATGTTTTACCCAAAGATGCTAGTTGATTGATCAAATGCGTGAAGCAAAGTTGAAAGCCACCAATTGATTCTATGGTCTTCATTCGAAGAAGATCATACTCGGTTGTCAAAGTATTGATACAATTCTCCTTGATGCTGGAAGTTCCTTCAAAAGCTATTTCCAACGCCTTCCACATATCCTTTGCAGTTGATAGATTGCAAAATGTGAAAATATTCTTGTTGACTAAGAGCACTTTGAAGCATTAAGATAGCTTTGCTATTTAGAGTGACAAGTCTTCTGTCATTCTCATCATACTCTTCTTCTAGCTTTGCGACACAAACTCCATCTTCTATGGAGGCAAGTTCAAAGTTTCCTCTCTCGAACACTCTCCATAAGTGTTGGTCGATTTCCTTGATGGCAAGTGAACCAGTCGAATAAGTAATATAGTGTAAGTAGAGTATCGTCCCACAGAGACTGAGATACCAAAGAGTGACGCTCAATTGCTATGATAGTTGTGCAAACAGAAAGTAAATATAATTAGTTTGAGAGGTTTTTGTAATTATGCTAATAACAGAATTAAAGAGAATAAGTTTTAAGAAGATATCAGTGAGAAGTTAGGCTGAACTCGGAATCATCCTTAAGCGCATCAATCCCCCAGTTGCTCTACCCATTGCTATAGCATCCATACTGCACAGCTTCCGCAATGCTACAACATAGCTACTAACTACAACGCTATTCGGTTAACCCACCACTATACTCTATCGAAGCTTTTGTATCCGATACATATGAAACTAACTATACTCCTTCCATATTCCTATGGCAACTTTCTAGTTAAATCTGCATTACACTTAGGGTGTCATGGTTATGAGAGGTAGACCCATTCCTGAAGCCTACAATAAATAGGTCAAGCCTTGCACCGCCGCCTAGCAAACACAATTTCTCGAGTTCTAACCTCGACTCCTTGCGATGCCGAGGCCACAAATCTAGCCCTTAGATTCCTCTAATCGACTAGTAATTAATTCACTGATAAGCAAACCGAATATATTAAATTAAGAACTTGCAACTGGGTTCATTTAACACTTAAGAATTCATCCTCGTTCAGCCATCGAAAAGTTAGTTCATGACTGACGAGGGAAACACAAGACAGATAGTAACAGAATGACCCATGATCTAACTACTAAAATAAAGTAAAAGAAAAACAGAAAGCTTGACAGTGTTCCGACGGCGTGGAAGAAGTCCTATCACGTCACAACTCCACGTCACCTTCCCTCCGTCTTACTGCAAGGAAGGATGCTGGGTTATCCTGGAATTCTCGTGCCAGTGAAGTCTCTCTCTCTTCTTTCAAGTCTACCGAATGTGTAATCTCGTTTAGGCTTTGTGCGACTCTCTCCCTAGGGTCGACTTGCTGTTTCCTTTTATACTCAGGCTTTCTTGTGTCGCCAGTTTCAGCGAGCTAGACTTTCCAAATCTGTTGAGATCTATCGCATCTTCTGTTTGTAGATTGATTCTGCTGATCCTGCGGGATTCTTCAAATCTTTCTGTTTTGCTCCTCCACATCTTCTATTTTATTACGTCAGCAATCTACCTGTTGATCTCGATCTTTAATATTTATTCCTGAAATCAGCTGGATAAAAAGGTCAGAATAATATGCCGCATAACATTGCGTCCTTTACTTTTCTATAGTTTTCGTGATGTTTTTTATTGCACTTCGAGTTGTGGTCAGAATGCTATAGCATAGTATTAGCTTTGCTATACATTCTTTAAAAACAATGTAACCTGCTCCCTTCTTAGCACATGTTTAGGATGTAGATGGTTTCTACCCTTCAGTTCCCTATATCATGAATATATGCCTTTTTGCTTGGATTGTTCGCAGTTAAGCTTTCATTTACCATACAATTCAGTCATGAAATATAGGGAAAATGTGGCATAATTTGTGCTCATCAATAAGCCAAATTTAGTAGCCATAACAAACACTTTAAATTTGGCCTTCCAAAAGGTGCAGTGTTCTCCGTTGAAACCAGGTGGTTGGTTGATAGAGGCACCGTTAGGCAATATTCCTTCCATAATCTATCTCGGGATGTTAAGCCCAATAGAGAAACCTATGCTCTGATACCAAATAAAGGTGGAATATCACCTAGAGAGGGGTGAATAGGTGATTATAAAACATTTTCTTGCAAAACGCTCAAGAACACTAAAAACAGAGACAAAGATGGAAATTAACACAGAGCAATTTATACTGCTTCGGTCTAATTCTACGACTTACGTCTAGTCCCCAAGCACCTTGGGATTTTTCACTAACTCAATGAATGTCACAATTACACACTTAGAACTCGGATGATCCTCTCACACTAGGATTCATTCCCCCTTACATGCTGTAATTGTACACCCGCACTTAAGGTGCCACAACCATAAGATTTGACTAATGAGAAATTAAATGATAAGTGTTTAACTCTCTCACAAAGTGAATAAATGATAATCACTAAAGTACAAGGAAATATCTAAAGATATTAATAACCAGTAAGTAGTAGTTGAGTCGAATTGATTGCGCAGAGTTTTGGTTTTTTGGTAGTTGGCGCAATTGAATGTGGTGAGCATTTATAGCGATCTTCAATTAATGTCATTGTGAAGAGCTTAAATGTAGCCGTTGAACCTATTCAAACATCCGTTAGACACAGATTAATTCCGTTGAATTTAATCGACTGTTGCTTCATTAAATGTGTTCGCCGTCGATGAATATGTGAAGATGTTGACTTAGGATAAATGCTGGAATAAACATGTCTCAAAAGAATGTCTTCATATGCTAAAATGCTTTATTCTGTTTGTATGCTCTGTTCTCCTGTGGCAATAAATGCTTCTGACACGTTGAATTGCTTTTCGGCTAATCTTGAAAGCAGACAAGATTAAGTATCTAAAATTTACTCAAAATATGATTAGATATGATATAAATAAGTTTGAATGAGATTGAGAAGGAATAGATAATAACCCAGAAAGTTTAAGATAGAGATTATCGTTACAGCGGAGATTTTAAATGTGTCGAGAACCCATACTCGAGAAGCCCTTATATCTTACTCGAGTAACCGCCTATAAATGGCGTTACTGAAGTTCATTGTTTGTCTTTACTTGAGTAACATTCTTCTCTTACTAGAGTTTCATCTCTTACTCGAGTACCCTACTCAAGTAAGCTGTATCTCATACTCGTGTAATGTGGCAGCACATTCACATTAGAAACTTTAACGTCGATCATACTCAAGTATCACATTCTTCATACTCGAGTAGCAAATGTTCTTTGCTGAAAGAATACACTAAACAAAGCATATTAGCAAACTATACTTGGGTACTCATTCTATCTTACTCAAGTACCATACTCAAGTACCAGAGAATGACTACTCAAGTAAGTCTTAACCCGAGAGCAAATAACACACAATAATAATCATACTCGGGTAAGCCCTTGCCTGTACTCGAGTACCACTTACCTTGTACTCTAGTAACGTTCTGATATGGAAAGGATATTGTTAGTGAGATCATGTACTCGAGTAGCCATAATCTATACTCGAGTAGAATATCAGAAAAGCTCTTGCGATAACTGATCTGTCAAACTTTACTCGAGTAACACTTTAGCATACTCGAGTAACATTAGCTGAAACACTCAAATAGAGAGATTAAATTGAACATACTCGAGTACCACAACATTATACTTGAGTACTCCTTGATGCAAGCGAATTAATCCTGATTTAAAACCTCAAAATACTTTCAAGTCTTGTTATCATCAAAACTCTGGGAGCTAACAAAATACACCGCATGAAGGTCTTGTGGACTCACTTGTAGCATATAAATTCAAATGCTTTTGCTGAGTCTTTCTTATCTGGCCACGAACGTTGATGTTGCAGACAACAAAAGTAACCCTAAAAACACTTGTTGGTCAGTTGGGTAATGTTGATTGGGTATAACTAGTGCAAGTATACACTATCAATGTAATACTAGCAAGTATCCCAGAGTAATAAAATATCGTTCCCACAGGGACCAAAGTTCCAACTACCAACCCAATTTACTTGAATTTAAAGTTGATGCAACCATATGAGTTTTTGATGAAAATATTAAAAGTAAATAAAATTACAAAGAAATTGAATTAAACTTTATAGAAAGCAATTAACAAAAGCCTAGGGTCATGTATATCATCAATAATCCATTTAATTGTCTTCCTTTACCAAAAGCTAGATTAAGACATAATCTTCTTTTAAGGTAGAATGTAATTACATAACCCATGAATTGGAGTATGTCAATCGAATTTCAGATTTTAATCTAATTGCTTATTCGTAAGTCAAATTAGCCTAATCCTCAATCCTAAAGTCATGTTCCCATGCTCATTAGAATTAATTCTTGCATTAAGTCCAGAATTCTTTATGATTGCATAAAGCCTATGTCAAGTTCCCTTGCTAGTACCTTATGTTCTTTAATCAATTGAACCTAGAATTAACTAGCCTTTCCCAAGGTCTAATTAATCTTTCAATTCCTTAATTAGATGATCAAACTAACAAAGGCATTAAGAATGGATTAAAGAAACTCATCCAAAACAAGTATTATGTAATTAAAAACAGAATTTCAATTAAACTTCATAAAGAATTCATACATGACCTTAGAAAGATACTTAGTTCATGCTATTCATGACCAAGCATACAAAAGGGAAAAAGATGAAGAACAATAAATTAAACTAAAACATTCAAAAGAAAAGATTACAACTAATCGTCCATGTAGGAGGTAGAACCATCGCATGTAGGACTTAAAATGAACAAAACATAACATTAAATTATAACAATCGAAAAGAAAATATTACAACTAATCGTCCATGTAGGAGGTAGAACCATCACATGTAGGACTCAAATAAACAAAAAGGAAATAATTCATAAAAATCATAAACAAGAGGTAAGAACCATCCATATAGGAGGTTATGAACAAAAAGGAAAAACAATACATGAAACTAATAAAGCAAAACTAAGCCATTCCATGTAGGAGGCAAGAAATACAAGAAGGAAGATAGAAAGGGAGAGATCTTGGTCATCTCCAAGGTGTGTTTTGCTCTTGAAAACATCCATGTATTTATAGGAAAATTGGAAGAACTATTGAGCCACAATTCTTGACTTTTGTGCTCCAAAACCGCGTCAACTTTCCAGCCTGTGTTACACCATGAAATCGGTGTATTTGGACCAATCTGTCTTCATACTAAATGTAGCCGTGGATGTCATCTTTCCAGTCGTTCAAACCGGACCTCATTTGGAGTTCTGTAGCACCAGTTATGGATCAAACACCGAACGTTGTTCCAGAGTCCAGTGCAAACGCCTTGTCTCGGATTCAAAGCCCATTTTGGATCTCTAAACATCTGTTTTAGCTTTTGGGCTCTTCATAAGAGTTGTAGGTATATCTTTCAGCTTTCCTACAATATAAAGTGCAGATTTATTTGAGGTCTAGAACTCAAGATATTATCAAAATACGAAACAGTGTTCTTTACTCAATTGTAAAAGAGATAAGATTTAAGCCCAATTTAGATCCAAAATACAAATATGACCAAGATTAATGCAAATGAAGTCTAAAAACTCATTCTGAAGATGAAATCATATATTTAACTAATTGTTCCATTAAAGCATGACAATGACAGAGTTTTTAGCTCCTTTTTGCATTAAAAATAATATGAATTTAAAGATTATCAGGTAAGTCTCAAGTGCTGATATAATCTTCAAAATACAATATTCATTAACAACAGAGGAACCCACAAGAACATTTGATCGATTTCATTCAACCCATGAAAAACCCAGAACGATAAGCAGAAAAATCTAAAAGTTATATAACTGAAACACCTCTTACAGCTTGGTCCATCGCCGTTTAGCTAAGGAACCAAAAAGTCATAAGCTGACCATCACTAGCTTGTCGAGAGAGCAACGCGAAGTGTATCACGAAGCATCACACAAACACAGGAGACAAAATACAAGTTATCACTTACGGCGCGACAAGAGAAGTTTAGAGAAGGAAATTTTATTTTCTGCGCGACAAAGACATTTTTTAGCGTTTTGGATTTTATTAAGATCGGTTAATTATAAAGTGTCTAGTCCTAAAGGTATACATTTTATTTATTTAATTTTTAAGACCGGAGGTTTAGTAGAATCTGGTCCTAACTTTTTGTTATTCATTTAATTTTAAGACCGAAGTTTTATAAAATATCCAGTCCTAAAAGTCAAATACCTTTTAGATCGGTTACTTATAAAGTATCATGTCCTAAAGGTTCTCATTTACATTACGAAACAAAAAAAAATAGAGGATTGGCTTTGGCGAGCGCAGCAGCAACTGAATGAAAATAAAGGAAAACTAGAGAATAAGCTTCTTTAATTACTGGAGAATATGAACATAAAGAAAAAGAATATGCACGTACATTACTGGAGAATATGCACGTACACAAGAAAAAGAAAAAAGAAAAACAAATTGAAAATTATCAAAAACAAGAATCTGACTAAACATCCTAAAGCTTATTATCATCCAATGCTTTGGCGATATTGGCGTGAAAAGCATTAATTTCCTGCCAGATATCAGCAAGTTCCTGTCTTATTTGCATCAGCCGCAATGCATCATTAGAGGAAATCTCTTCATCATCTGAAATGACAATGGGTCCAACTACCCGAGACTCTTTCGTCACAATAGAACGCACTCTCGGTTGAGGCGCCTCATATAACGATCTAAGGAAGGCATGAGTTTCAAGAGTACCCCTACGAGCGGTTATCTTGTATCTAACCATGGTTTGAGCAATTGGGGATAGATGATTATCAATGACGCAGTGAGGAATTAAGGCAAAGATCTAGTGAGGAGTTAGGGCAAAAAGATACGAAATGTTTGATTGTGACAATGAATGAGATTAAATAGGTATATATTAAGGCAAAGATCATTAGAGGAAATCTCTTCTTTTAAGACGATTTCTTATAAAGAATCTGGTCCTAAAAGTCTATAATTAATTTGTTCAATTAAATAACTTTTAAGACCGGATTCTTATAAATAATCCGGTCCTAAAAGTCTATAATTAATTTTTTCAATCAAATAACTTTTAAGACCATTTTATTATAAATAATTTGGTCTTAAAAGTCTGTCCTTAATTTTTCTAAAAAAGTAAGAATTTTGTCAATTTAAACACTTTTAAGACCACCGTTGACAAATATCTGGTCTTAAAAGTTCCGTCTTTTCAAATTCCTAGAATAGAGTCGTATCCTTTCACTCTGTGCTCAAAGCTTCAGAGTTGATCACTTCGGCTTCCAAGTAAATTAACTTCCCAACTTCGCGTCTCCTCGTATTTTGTATCCTTGCATTTTGTGTTCAAAGTTTCAGAGTCGATCGCCTCAGCTTCCAAGTAAATTAACTTCCCAACTTCTCATCTCCTCGTATTCTGAGGCCACTCCAACTCTGGTGATCTATTTAAAGCCCCTTGTTACTTTAGTTCCTTCACATTCTTCTCCACTTCCTCCTTTTACTCTACAACCTCCACGGCCTCCTGCACTGCCTAGCCTCAACCATAATGTCTGCTCCTCGAGGTCTTCCTTTTCCTCCTCCTCTTCCTCAGCCTCTGCACCCTCCTCCGTTGCCTTCAAATCTTCTTCCAGGCAGATCTTGGAGCACTTGCTGGCCCACGTCGATCACATCGACCAACTCTTGGGTCAATTGGTTGGGCTTGTTCAAACCTCCAACAGCAAGGTCAACATGGTACTCCACGCCAATGACGTGCAGTACCATCCTGTTAGTTCTCTATGTTTTTTGGGTTGGGATCCGTACACGCAGAGGAAGGATTCTCATCCATTAAAACTTACGAATCCCATCGGAGGATCAATCAACGACGTTTAGATCAAGGTTCGTTAGAAACCGTACCTATGCGAACTCGTGAGCATTTTGTTCAATTCGACCTCGTGTGCGTCTTGAATGTTGTGCATCTCGAACGTCGTACGTCTCGAACATGGTGCCATCTTGTTTGATCAAACAGGAACTGACTTTGCGTGTCCACTCCCTCTACTAGTATCCACACGAACAAGCTCCAACAACGACGGCAGCGTGCTAGCACCTTCAGTATTTTCGCGTCTCTCTCTTTTAGCTCTAGGGTTTCTCGCGGCTTTTCTAATACGTCTTGCAAAATGTCCCGTAGGTTTTTCAAAACCCAATAGGCGTATTATATATTCCAAAAATAATCCTTATTAATCTTGAAGTTTGAATTTGGATTAAAATAATATATTAATTAAATCTATCCAATAAATCTAATCTAAGCTATTTATTTAATCAATTAAAGCCTTCTAATTTAATTTATCTCTATAAATTAAATCGAGATATGATATCTATCTATTTAATTAAATCGAGATACTATATCTCAAATAAAATTAAATAAGATATATGATATCTTTATTTGAAAATTAAATCGAGATACAATATCTCTATTTGTTTTAGATATTTAATTTATCAAAAAATTAAATACAAAACAAATATTATATAAGAATGTTATAATCTCTATTAAAAAATATTATTATATTATTTTCGAATTTAATAATATACATACATACATACATACACACACACACACACACACACACACACACACATATATATATCCATCCTAGATTAAATACATTATTCATTAAATCTTAGACATATTTATGATTCAATGAATCTGGACAATATTGCTCGCGTTCGACTATTCTTGTGTGCGACCCTGCAGGCCCACATGAGATTGGCAGCAGGCCAATACTGTACCATCCCACAAGTCGCAAGCAGCCTCTAGCAAGACATTGCGACTACCTAATTCATATGAGGATCGATGATACGATACAACCTATCGTACAACTATGTCACGTCCCTTTTGTCACACGATAATTTTGTCAAGGATGAGGCATGGATAATGTAAACTTCCCGTTTGACCATTACTTTCGATTCTTGAGTAGTCTAACAATTGAAATGGAAACTCCTTTCCATCATAGTATGGCCATACATTTCTCAAACTCACTCATCGAGGGGCCCAGTATTATCTCTCTACAAATGTGAGGTACAAATTTCATCTTGACCATTCACATTCCTGTGCATGAGAACCACTGATCCCAATCCAAGCCTTTATCATCACCCGGTCAAAGGTGACTTTTGACTAGGTCAAAGCTCAGCGACTCATCATGTAGGAATCCATGATGATCTCAGATCAATGGGCCTTGTGACACGGTTATACATGAGAAGAGCTTATGACTTAATCCATGCAGCTCTCTCATAGCGGGTTAGTCCAGCACCTTGTACTCTTACAAGTTCCTATAACTTTGATTCGTATCTCCATACCTCATCAAAGTCATACTAGTCTTATTTCATCTTCACTGCTGCGTAGATGACCGACCAGGGACATTTAGGATAATCTATAAGATATATCCAAGGATACAGTTATCACTATAAACATGCAAATGATATGATAACTAAATGGAGAAATACTTTAAATAACATAAAGGTTTAAAGTACAATGACTTACCCCTAGGGCATAATTTCCAACATTTTGATGATAACTGACAATTGTAAACTCAAGATGAAGTTTGTCTTTGTTAAGTTGAAAAACCTGAACGATGCAATGCCCTCATTGCAACAGCATAGAACGAGGGGTAGTCATAAACAGGACGCTCATAAGGGGCGGCGGGGAGTAAAGAGAAGCACAAGAACGCATGATTAATCACAGCATCATTCACAAAATGGCCTTAGGGCAAACGCCCAGGGCATTAGCAGATTGAAGAAAAAAAACCCCAAATATACAGAAATAACAAAATAAATTAAAACTAGGGGGCAGGAGGAGCAGGAGCGCTGGTGGCAGTGTCCTTCTCAGCAGAAGTGTCGTCCACCCCGTTGGCAACCGGAATTTTGGAATGTGACTGCGAGAGGGAGAGGGCTTTTGGCGAACCACGATGATGGGTAGTGGTGAACGCGCGTGGGTCGCTGTGAATGGGGGTGTCCGAACGCCAGTATAGGGGTGCGTTGGCAATCATGTATGCCCTGTTATACTCAGAGGCGGGGCCTGTGGAAGCTGAAGAGTCGGTAGAATAAGAGGAGGATGAAGAAGTGGGTGCAGGACCGGGAGGTGCTGGTGTGGGTGGTGGATTTGGCTGACGACGGGCGTAGACTGATGGGGGCGCCTGGTGAAGCCACGTCGTCTTCTTGACTCTAGTCATGGTGTGTCTGTGGGTAAGAGAAGGAGAATCGTAGGAATGCGAAAAGACGTGGGGCGAATGGATGTAGAGAACATATAGGATTTTGAATGTGAAGTGTTACGACTCTTAAGTGATGCAGTAAAGTGATTTGGCACGGAGTGGGCCCAGCAGAGGTGGCCCACTTATTCAAAATTTATGCACATAATGTTTAGAGATTTGGGTGTGTACCTGGCTTTTAGTGAGCTTCGCCGTCTTGCCGAGGCCAAGGCGCCTTTTATCATGCTATAGCATTTGTCCATGCCTAACTCGTCCCTTCTGCTGCGATGCCAATACAAAGAAAAACAAAAAGTTGGGCTGCCTCCCAATAGCGCTTGCTTTAAAGTCTTCAGCCAAATTTTGCCATAGCAATTTAATGCTGAGGTATGGCTAGAGGGCTACCTGCTTCTTTACTGCCTTGGCCGTCATCTTCAGAGGTTAAGTACTTCTCCGTTGGGTCTTCGAATCCAACAGTCTTGAGGATTGAGAAGGTGACCCGATCAACATTAACACACATAGTAAGTTCTCCTTTTTCCACATCGATCAGCGTCCGCCCAGTTGCCATGAAAGGTCTTCCCAAGAGGATTGGAACATTGCGATCTACTTCGAAGTCAAGAATAATGAAGTCCATAGGGAAGATGAATTTATCCACTTTTACCAACACATCTTCGATTTTTCCTTTAGGTAGAACGATGGAGCGATTAGCTAATTGCAACGTAACTGTTGTGGGCCTGGCTTCCCCAACTGCCAACTTTTTGAAGATAGACATAGGCATGAGATTAAAGCTGGCACCGAGGTCACACAGAGCTTTCCCTGAATATTGAGGTCCAATTGCATATGGTATGGTGAAGCCGCCAGGGTCTTTTAATTTTGGCGGTAGCCGATTTGTTAGCATAGCACTGCAGTTCTGGGTCAATGCTACTATTTCGAACTCTTACAGTCGTTTAATTTTTGTCAGAATTTCCTTCATAAATTTCACATAGCTAGGCATTTGCTCCAGAGCTTCCACCAGAGGGATATTAATGTGCAATTGTCATAGCATGTCAAGGAATTTCTTAAATTGTTTCTCTTGACCTTGCTTCTAAAGTCTTTGGGGGAAAGGCGGGGGCTGCATCTTTAAAGACCTGAGATCATGGTTACGCTGTGATGATATGGTAGCATTCCTTGTTAGGTGTTGCACGTGAGCATCTAGCCTGCCTAGCAATCACTGTTTCTCAGAGGTCTAACCTCGACTCCTTGCCAGTAAGCCGAGGCCACAAATCTCGCCCTTAGCTTCCGCTAATCGACAATGTAATTAAATCATTGATAAGCAAACTTAATTTATTGAATTAAAAACTAGCAACTGGTTCATTCAAAACTTAAAGATTCATCCTCGTTCAGCCATAGGGATTTTAGTTCATGAATGACAAGGGAAACACAAAACAGATAGCAACAAAATGACCCATGATCAAAAGATTAAACAAAAGGGAACAGAAATCTTGACGAAATTCCGACGGCGTGGAAGAAGCCCTGTCACGTCACCACTCCACGTCTTCTTCTCTCCGTCTTACTGCAAGGAAGGATGCTGGGTTCTCTTGGAGTTCTTGTGCCTCATGAATTCTCTCTCTCTTCTTTCGAGTCTGACCGAATGTGAAATTCGTTTTGGCTCTTCACGACTCTCCTCTAGGGTTGGCTTGCTGTTTCCTTATATAGTCAGGCTTTCTTGCGGCATAAGTTCCAGTGAGCTAGGCTTTCCAAATCTGTCGAGATCCATCGTATCTTTTGATCGCAGTAGATTGATTCTACTGATCCTGTGGGATTAGTCAAATCTTTTAGTTTCGATCCTCTACATCTTCTATTATGTTACGTCAGCAATCTACCTGTCTTTTCTCGACCTTCACAATATTTCCTGAAACAATCTTGACAAAAGATTAGAACATATGCCGCAAAGCCTCACGTCCTTTACTTTGCTATAGCTTCATAGATGCTTTGTATTGCACTTCGATATGCTATCAGAATGCTATAGCCTACTATCAGCTTTGCTATACGTTCTTCTCATGAAACTTTGTAACTAGCACATGTTTAGGATGTACATGGTTTTTATCCTTCAGTTCCCTTTATTCATGAATTAATGCCTCTTTACTTAGATTGATTGCAGTTAAGCTTGTATTTACCATATAATTCAGTCATAAGATATAGGGAAAACATGGCATAAATTGTGCTCATCAGTTAGCGGGCGGGGTCAAGGGGTAGAGTCGATCGCCTCGGCTTCCAAGTAAATTAACTTCCCAACTTCTCATCTCCTCGTATTCTGAGGCCACTCCAACTCTGGTGATCTATTTAAAGCCCCTTGTTACTTTAGTTCCTTCACATTCTTCTCCACTTCCTCCTTTTACTCTACAACATCCATGGCCTCCTACACCACCTAGCCTCAACCATAATGTTTGCTCCTCTAGGTCCTCCTTTTTCTCCTTTTCTTCCTCAGCCTCAGCGCCCTCCTCCGTTGCCTTCAAATCCTTCTTCCAGGAAGATGTTGGAGCACTTGCTGGCCCACGTCGATCATGTCGATCACATCGACCAACGCTTGGGTCAATTGGTTGGGATTGTTCACATCGTTAACAACAAGCTCAACATGGTACTCCATGCCAATGACATGGAGTACCATCCTGTTAGTTATCTATGTGTTTTGGGTTGGGATCCGTACACGCAGTGGAAGGATTCTCATCCATTAAAACTCACGAATCCCATCGGAGGATCCATAACCGGCATTTAGATCAAGGTTCGTTAGAAACCGTACATATGCAAACTCGTGAGCGTTTCGTTCAATTCGACCTTGTATGCATCTCGAATGTCATGCGTCTCAGACATCGTAGGTCTCGAACGTGGTGCCATCTTGTTTGATCAAACATGAGTTGACTTTGCGTGTCCACTCCTTCTACCGGTATCCACACGAACAACCTCAAACACCGACGGCATCGTGCAAGCGCCTTCAATATTTTCGCATCTCTCTCTTTTAACTCTAAGGTTTCTCGCGGCTTTTCTAATACGTCTTGCAAAATGTCCCGTAGGTTTTTCAAAACCCAATAGGCGTATTATATATTCCAAAAATAATCCTTATTAATCTTGAAGTTTGAATTTGGATTAAAATAATATATTAATTAAATCTATCCCATAGATATAATCTAATCTATTTATTTAATCCGAATTAAAAGCCTTCTAATTTAACTTATCTCTATAAATTAAATGCGAGATCTCGATATCTATCTATTTAATTAAATATGAGATACTATATCTCAATTCAAACTAAATCGATATATGATATCTTTATTCAAAAATTAAATTTGAGATACAATATCTCTATTTGTTTTAGATATTTAATTTATCAAATAAATTAAATAAAAAATAAATATTATATAATAATATTATAATCTCTATTAAATAATATTATTTTATTATTTTCGAATTTAATAATATATATATCCATCATAGATTAAATACAAGGTATTCATTAAATCTTAGACATATTTAAGATTCAATGAATCTGGACACTATTGCTCGTGTTGAGCTATTCTTGTGTGCGACCCTGCAAGCCCACATGAGATTGGCAGTGGGCCAATACTGTACCAGCCCACAAGTCGCAAGCATCCTCTAGCAAGACATTGAAACTACCCAATTCATGTGGGGATCGATGATACGATACAACCTATCGTACAACGATGTCACGTCCCTTTTTTCACGCGATAATTTGGTCAAGAATGAGGCATGGATAATGTCAACTTCCTGATCTTGACCATTACTTTCTCAATTCTTGAGTAGTCTAACAATTGAAATGGAAACTCCTTTCCATCATAGTATGGCCATACATTTCTCAGACTCACTAATTGAGGGGCCCAGTATTATCTCTCTACAAATGTGAGGGACAAATTCCATCTTGACCATTCGCATTCCTCTGCATGAGAACCACTGATCCCGATCCAAGCCTTTATCATCACACGGTCAATGGTGACTTTTGACTAGGTCAAAGATCAGCGACTCATCATGTAGGAATCCATGATGATCTCAAGTTAAAGGGCATTGTAACGTAGTTATACATGAAAATAGCTTATGACTTAATCCATGCAGCTTTCTCTTAGTAGGTCGGTCCAGCACCTTGTACTCTTACAAGCGCCTATGACTTTGATTCGTATCTCCATACCTCATCAAAGTCATACTCGGTCTTATTTCATCTTCAATCCCGCGTAGATGACCGACTGGGACATTTAGGATAATCTATAAGATATATCCAAGGATACAAATTATCACTATAAACATGCAAATGATATGATAACTAAAACGGAGAAATACTTTAAATAACATAAACGTTTAAAGTACAATGACTTGCCCCTAGGGCATAATTTCCAACATTTTGATGATAACCGACAATTGTAAACTCAATATGAAGTTTGTCTTTGTTAAGTTGAAAAACTTAATGTCAAAGACAAACTTGAGTTTGGAGTGTCAAACCCGAGTTTGGACTTGACAGAGAGTAACTCAAGTTTTCGAAAGTTAAGCAAACTCGAGTTTATATTGGCAAACTCGAGTTTATGTCAAACAGCGAGCACTCTAAGTTTTTCAAGTTAAAGCAAACTCGAGTTTCGTTAGATAGAGAGTTTCAATGTTTTTTGAACTTAACCAAACTCGAGTTTGGTTTATCAAACTCAAGTTTGTGTTTGGCCGAGAGCTTTTAAGGTTTTTTTTCATATTTTAAGCAAACTCGAGTTTAGAATAGTAAACTCAAGTTTGCACTTGGTCAAGAGTTTTCAAATTTTCTCATTTTAAGAAAACTCGAGTTTGTTTTCTTAAACTCCAGTTTGTGTCAAGCCAAGAGCTTCTCATTATTTTTGAACTTAAGAAAACTCGAGTTTACATTTGAAAACTCTAGTTTGAGCTTTGTGCACTTAACCTTATTTTCACTTCAAAAGTCTCAAACTTGAGTTTGTCACTTAATAACTCGAGTTTGCTCCTATTTTAAAAATGTTCTTCAAAGCTCAAATCGTGACATTCTTCTCTAGAAGAACTAAACTCAAGTTTGAGTTTATGAACTCGAGTTTGGATTCGAGCAAAAGTTGCAAACTCCAGTTTGCTTAAACAAACTCGAGTTTGTGTCGCTCTATTTGAAAATCAGCTTTCTCGAATTTGTGAAATCTTCATGAATGATCTAGATACCTCTTATCATCACTCATTACTATTCTTAACTATGTTTAATCTATTTGTTAGTGAGTTTCAGATGATTAAAAGTATGTTAAACTGAGGATTTAGCATAAAGCAAAAAGTGACGTTAGCACATTTATTGCAAGTCCAGAAAACCTTGCACCCTTTTGGAAAATCATTCCCTGGATGTTGCAAAGGTTTAGATGTTTTATTTCCTCATCAAGAAGCCTCTCTTCCAATGGATTTATTTCAAGGAAAGTCAACCAAAACATCTGAGCACCTGGATTAACTCAAAGCTAGAGAGAGACTGGACCAAGTTTTAACCTAACAACTAGATTAATGTCTCCAACGATTACATTAATGAATCCAAAGGTCATTTAATGTTTCCTTCATATATAAGCTGAATTATTCAAGTCTCTTCACCAACCAATCCACTTAAAATGAAAAGCTATCAAGTTTCAACTGCATTTAGTGTTTTTTACCTACTTGTAAAGTATCTATTGATACATTGTACTTCAGTGATTATTTTATCATCTCTTTGAGAGAGTATCGTTATTGAATATCATTTATTGTAAGAATCTCAAGTCGTGGGACTTGGAGATTGGGTTTATCAGTTTGCAACTTGTAAGGGGAAGTGTATCCTAGTGAGAGGATAACTTTCGAGTACAAAGTGTGTAACTGATTTTGAGAGTTATTGAAAGTCCCAGAGTGTCTGGGGATTGGACTTAGGTCAAGAGTTAAGACCGAACCAGTATAAATCTTGTTGTTTCTTACTTCTCTTCTCTTTCTTGTTTGCCCCTGTTTTGCTGTGTGCATTTGGTGTATTAAAAAGAAATTTTTAAAATCCCCAATTCACCCCCCTTCTTGGTGATTTCCTCCATTTACACATCCTTCTGAAGAGGACTCCTCCGACACACCCTCTACTGACTCCTCCCCCTCCGACAACGATGGGGAGGATTAAATGTTTTATGTTTTTTTAATGTTTGTAGTAAAAGGGTAGCATAAAAAATATAATTCAATAAAATATTTTTAAATTATGTTCCCATCTTCATTATATTATTCATCTTCATTTTTCAAGTGGTCTATACACAGTAGTAAGGAAAAAAATAGTAAGGAAACAAACAAAACATTGTCTTCGTGTGTCAACATTGAAAATTCGCAAAATACAACGTTAAGAACAAACAAAACATCGTTCACATTGTTTGAACAAACATACAAACAAATACAGTGATAATTCTTCTAGAGGTTGGACCCTCGTGTGTCGTCGCTTTTGAACATCATTGACATTGTTCGAACAAATACAATGATAATTCTTCTTAAGGTAGGACCCTCGTTGTCGTCGATTTTACCTTTCTAGATTTTGATGATCATTTTCAGTGTCCTTTTTCTTTGTCTTTCTTCTTTTTTTAAAAAAAAGACAAATAAAAAGGAGATCGATAATGATCATCAAAATCTAGAGAGGTAAAATTGACGAAAACAAAGGTCCTACCTTGAGAAGAACCTCAGTTGTCTTGAACCCCCTTGCGAGTGGTTGTCTTGAGTGAGCGGTTGTCTTGAACCCTAGGGCATTGTTTGAAAATTGACGAAGAATATAGGTTCCATTTTAAATATATTGACTTTTAGGACCGGCAATTTAAAACATATTTAGTCCTAAAAGTCTAGCCATATTTTTTAAAATTAAACGATGACTTTTAGGACCAGACCTTTCACAAATATCCGGTTCAAAAAGTCTCACCATATTTTTTAAAAGTTAAACAAGACTTTTACGACCGGACCTTTAAAATATACGGTCCTAAAAGTCTCCCCATATTTTTTAAAATTAAATGAAGACTTTTAGGACCAGACCTTTAATGAATATCTGGTCCTACAAGTCTCTCCATATTTTTTAAAATTAAACGAAGAATTTTAGGACCGGACCTTTAACAAATATCCGGTCCTAAAAGTGTCGCCATATTTTTTAAAATTAAAGGAAGACTTTTAGGACCGAACCTTTAACAAATATTCAGTACTAAAAGTCTCGCCATATTTTTAAAAATTAAACGAAGACTTTTAGGACCAGACCTTTAACAAATATCCAGTCCTAAACGTCTCACAATATTGTTTAAAATTAAGCACTAAATAGCTTTATCCACCATCTAATACATTCAGTCTGCTCATTTACAACATCCTGTCCTAAAGGTATAAGCACTAAATAGCTTTATCCACCATCCAATACATTCAGCAACAAAACATGGACACAAGGAAATTGTTGGAAATGAATAAACAAATTATTATTGATCATTAAACAAATTGTACAATTGTTCATTTACAGATCGAAGATGATTGTTGCTACAACATATATTTACAAATGAAGTCACAAATCATTTATTGTTTTGACTTTCCAAAGTCATCAGATCAAACAGATATTCGCAAAACACATCACGTTTGCGCTCAATATCACCATCAGGAAAGGGGTCAGCACAGGAAAACGTCTATAACATCAAAGACAAAAATATATTAGTCGTCCTTCCTTGCATCAAAAGGGTTGCGCACAGGAAAACGTATGTAATATCAAATACATTTTCCTTTTCAGTGATGTTAGTCATTCGTTGCATGATAATATTATATATATGTGTGTCAGGACGTAATGGCCACATAAGTTTGGACGCAGGTGGTTGCCGACGGGTCTAAAAACGAACAAGAAATATATAAGAGCATATATTGCTTACTGACCAATTTCACAAGGCAAGTGTGCTAGTGTCCAAATATGTACTAACCTTTGGTATGATCCATTTAGGCTCTATGACCTAAAACCCAAGCTTTTTCAAGACCTTTATTTGGAAATTCTTCATGGGGCTATAATCAAAATCACAAATTTATCAATAATAATGTTCACTAAAAATTCACATCAGAGTTTTCATATAAGACAATCAAAATGACATGCTTACTTGTTCAAGATCTGCTACAATGTAGGCGGTAGATCATTGAGAATAGAGCATAAAAAGACCACTTTATTCTCATCCGTGGAAATTAGGACCAACTGCCAATGGTGACTGAAAATTCACAACAGACAAGTACTCAGTAATATGTAGCAAAATTAAGTGAATTGTGTTGGATATGACTAATTTTGATGATGCCTTATATAGATGCCATTATTAAGAGCAAAAAACTTGTATGCTATATTTATCTCTTACATTGATTAACTACTGTATATTTAATGTAGGTTAGTCCAAGTTGAATTATAGAGATTAATCAAGAAGGAGATAAGAGGTTACGGAAAGAAGAACTTGCAGAGAATGTCAAGGAAACAAGAAGTTATGAAAATATTTTGGAAATAATCAAGAAGAATAGGGGATATTGAAGAAGGTAGAATTTCAAGAGAATGATGAGTCCAAAGAAGAAAGAAAGAGTTGAATTATGAAGAATGATCAAGAGAAGAGAAGAAAGAAAGAAGAACTTGCTAAATGGAATGAGAAAATCATTATACAAGTTCTTAGATTGATTCTAGAAGTCTCCGTGATGATATGAAAGTTGAAATAGCTCAATTCAGAGTTAAAATAAGCTACAATTACATTCTTGAAGTCATGCTCGAGCACAACAAAGTCATGCTCGAGCAAGGTACATTTCTAGCTCCTATTCGCGCATAAATCCGCTCATGCTTGAGCACAAAAAAGGTCATGCTCGAGCATCAACGATTTTCAGCACTGTTCACCTCTGTTTCGCATTTCAGCTGGCGACCTCTGGTAATTCGATGATATCTCCCAAACCAGAAATCGGATTGACATGAAACCAGTGGCATATGAAACTAGACTCCAAATGCGTCATTTTGATATAAAATTCAAGTCCAAAGGAGTTCAGATCAATGAGCTATTAATTGTGGAAGTTGAAACAAAAATCAATGTCACAATCCGGACTAAGCTTTCCGTATTTTGAGCATATCTCACAAACGACAAATCCGATTAAGCTGAAATCGGTGGCATATGAAAGTAGACTCAAAATTATTTCTATCAAGACTTTAACCAAGCAAAATAGAGTTCAAACCAAGGAGATATGACCTTCGAAATTCGACGGTCTTTTCAGAATGTTGCAAAAAACGCTGGTCATGAACAACATTCATTGATATGATGATAATGGATGAAATACAATGAGTTTGGAGCTGATTCTTCTTGTATTGGAAAGAAGAATAAAAGAGCTCTCTGAGAATAAGAAGATTGACCATGAATGCCCGAGTAATGAAAGTAACATGCCAGAGCATCACACTCGAGCAGAAATGAGCTTGCCCGAGCAAACCCGAGTGTCGTGAGAATTCCAACTATGAAGAGTCTTGCCCGAGCATAGAAGAAGTCTTGCCCAAGCACCATGCTCGAGTAGACCATTTATGATGCCCAAGCATCATCGGGCTCAGAGCAAAGAAATACATGATGGGGAGTCATGCTCGAGCATCAGCGTGACAAGCATCATCGTAAAGCATTCTCCTAAGCCATTTTACTCTCTGACTCAACTATGCCCAAGCAGCGTCTTTGGGATGCCTGAGCATTGGCAACACTGATTCATATTGGCTGCCCGAGCATGAAGACAATGTTGCCCGAGCATCAACGATAATCGATGGTTTCAAAGCCCCGTTCTAGGCATGCCCGAGCAAGCTAAATGGGGTGCTCGATCAGTAGCTAAATGTTGCCCGAGCATAGGACGATGATCTCCACTTATAACGTATTTGCACCTTGGTTGCTCGAGCATAAATACAGTCATGTTCGAGCATGATCATCTCTAGTTTTCAAATCTCCGTCTTAGTAAATCTTAAATCATCATGTGTGATTTTATTTCTACATATCATTACTCATTACTATTGCTAATTGCTTTTAATCAGTTTGCTAATGAGTTTCAGATGATTTTAGCATGGATTAACAACAAATTGGCATAACACAATTTGTGTGTCAGAGATGCATTAAACGCTACGTCAGAAAACAGAGGAAAGCATCTGAGTGTAATAGATAGTTTGAACATACCAACAAAAAGCTTGACTCTTCTCAACGGCTATTAATTCAACACTCAAGACGGAGCATTAACGAAGTCAACGATAAACATTCTTTGATTAAAGTTGGATTAGAGCTCAACGGGCAAAAAGCAACAATAGCTTCAAATAAATCCTCAACGGTCGAATGCTCGCAACGTTAAAAAAACAAATGCCTATAAATTGCGAAGTCTTCAAACCAGAAGAAGTGATGACGATTGATGAATGACTCGACGAACCCAATGAAATGATTTTGCTACTTCACCGTCGATAGTTCAATAACTCATACACTTTGTTTCTCAATGTTTGTATAGTTTACAGTAGAGAGTGAGATGATCGATTATGTTCTTCAGTGATTATTATTCATCTACTCTGTGAGAGAGTCCAAACACTTAGTTGATTATCTGTTTAGGGATCAAATCTCAAGGTTGCGGAACCTTTGAGAGTGGGTGTACAGTTACAACTTGTAAGGGGAGTGAGTCCTAGTGTGAAAGGAACATCCCGAGTACGAGTGTGTAATTGTATCCTTACAAAGGTGTAAGGGGGAGTATCTCAGTAAGAGATTGTAAAGGCTACACAAGTGTCCGAGTAAACTTGTGAGGTTGTAAAGGCTTTTCTCTTGTGCCCGGTTAAAAAAGGAGATAGTGGATTGAAAATCTCAAGTGGAGCTTGGGGACTGGATGTAGGTAAAGGAAGGGCCGAACCGGTATAAATCACGGTTGCATATTCTCTTCCCTTATCTCTTATATTTCCAAGATATGTTTATTTGAATATCAAACCGTTGATTTAGAAAATGCGAAAAGATTTTCAAAGTGTCAAGTTTTTATTCTTCACCCAATTTACCCCCTCCCTCTTGGGTTCAGCTGGTTCTTCATTTGGTATCAGAGCAGGTCTCTTGTTTAAAGGATTTAACCGTCTCAAGAGTTATAAATGGCTGATTTTGGGTGTTGCTTGTTTTCGGAAGGTTTTGATTATACTGTTCCACCATTTTTCAAAGATATTGATGTTTTGTTTTGGAAAGCTAGAATGACTAGTTTTATCAAAGCAACAGATTTTGATATGTGGAAAGTTTTTATAAATGTCTTTGATTTCAAACCGAGAAAGGATTAGAGAGAAAAAGAAAACAAAATGTTTTCTTTGAACATTAGAGCAATGAAAATTTTGTATAGTGCTTTAACCAAAAATGATTTTGTGAAAATCAAATGTTGCTCTAGTGCTAAAGATATGTGGGATACTCTTGATTCTATATATGCTTCTTACCAATATGTTGAAGTTCATAGCGTTTGCAGTTCATCTGAAGATATAAGTTGTATATCCACGATTGATGAACAATTGGAAGTTGAGGATGAAGAAGGAGATATCTTAGAACACTTCCATGATCTAGTCAACATGAAAGAACAAGAGAATGAGGATTCCCAGGAAGAGCTCATCATGCACAAATATGGTAAATCATTATCTGGAGCTCAAAATGCACATGTGGTAAACAACTTCAACCTTTCCTTTGTAGAAAAGAAAAATGATTTTGAAAGTTTGCATAGAATTGTTTTTCAACCAATCATTAATTCTAGTTTGGAAAGCAAAACTGTTTTCAATAATGATGCTGGAAAGTTTATTGGGAATAAAGAATATTCAAATGAGATTTATTCGAATTTTCACTCTGACGACCGACACAATACTTGCATAAAATCTCATAATGCACATCATCATATTATTTGCAATCATTGTGGTGAATCTGGTCATATTTCTCACTTATGATATATTAGAAGAAATTCTAATATGAGGAATAAATTTGTTTGGGTTCCTAAAGGACAATCAAGGTCCAATACTAATCGTCAAGGACCCAAGTATAAGTGGGTACCAAAATGTCCATCTAGTGCCTTGTGTGTGCAGATTGATTCCATAAAGAATGGACATAAAGGTACAAAGAAGAAGAAGAGTCCAAGAGTTTCTCATAAACTGAAAAGAAGATTCGCATCAGTTAGGAGAACTCGTGGAGAAACCATTGCTGGAGCTACAAGGTCTAAACATCAAAAGAAGCAATGGTTACAAGCAAGAGGAGTGTGTTTTGTCTCAAGAATGGACTACCATAGAGTACCATTCAATTATCTTGAGGAGAACAAGAAGAGGAGAATCTCTCAAGTATCAAATAGAAGACTCTTGAAGTCTATATCTTCTGAGAGAGCTTTGCCGACATCCATAAGAAAATATATGAAGAATCAGTGGGTAAGCAAAGCCAATCCTCTAAGTACCTAAGGCAAAAGTATACAATGGTAAAACCTCCTATGCTATTATCTGTAATATAAATTGAGGTTTTATATTTTGTAACCTTAGGAATGAGCAATACAAACTAATTTGAAATTGATTTTTCGCATCCCTTAAAAATCCACTTAATAAATTTATAAAGGGATTGCAATGTTCAATAGTCTAATTCTTTATGCATACATGATAATTTGAAAAGAAAGTATATTTTAATGCATAAAGTCATGTTTAATTCATTATGCTCAATTGTTCTGATTTGATTATTCTCGTAAGAGCATATGAATTCTATTATAATTCCTATAAGCTTAACAATTAATGGACCCAAGCACGGTTGGATACCATGGGAGAAAAAGGTTTATATGTCTCTGTAGGATCAAAGAAAAAGCCTCTCAAGAATGCAACTATAGAGAAACAATTCGACTCTTGAGGAAGCCAAAGAAGCAATGGTTGATGTTGATGGTGATCGTTGGAAAAAGAGTTATCTACATCAATCCATCTCAACCAAGCAAGATACTATAAGGACAAGAGGAATCACGGTGATATCTAATTCTTACCTCATACTGTGATTATATATTCATTTTTGGGTAATGAATACTTGTCCATCATGGTATTCCATTAGCAATCAATCATTTATGTTTCTCAAAGTGTTTTTCATATTGCTAAATGGACAGTAAATGAAA
The DNA here is from genome assembly GCA_019022615.1 of Acacia melanoxylon. Classification (NCBI taxonomy): domain Eukaryota; kingdom Viridiplantae; phylum Streptophyta; class Magnoliopsida; order Fabales; family Fabaceae; genus Acacia; species Acacia melanoxylon. The sequence continues at coordinate 6,040,685 of JAFJYJ010000018.1, read as the reverse complement.
TTGTGCAAAACTTTCTGAGTTTATGTTTTTAAAATGCACAATTCTAAAATTTGTTTTGAATTTCAATTCACTTTGTTTTTTGAAAATGCATACAAATGTTTTGAGAAATATTTTGATTGCTTTCAAATGGAATTTCAAAATCGGAAGTCAACTTTTGTATGATAAATGTCGATATGCTTCAAATTTGTCCAAATGAGTTTTTCCCCGTCATTCACATATTGATCTTTGGTATTTAATGCGATACTTGAACTCCTCATTCTTTATTCTCTCGACTAGTTGGACCTCATGTCTAATGAGTTATTCATCTCTCGAGTTTCAAGTTAATTTCCTACAAAAAAAAAAATCAATTTGTGAAAGTGTTATGCCTTAAGCATAAATTTTTAGTTGGTTGAGTTATTCCAAGATTTATAAATGTTCATTAGTGCATTGAATATTAATGCATTAACCATTATATGGAATAACTTACTAGGATAGGATAATATTATGGAACTCTAGTCATTTGGACTAATGAGTTTGTGATTCATCGCCCATGAATCCTAGTATCCACTTTGTTACTTAAATACATCAAGAATTGTTTTCATCCATATTTTGAGTAACTATATCTCGTATATTCATATTCTTGCCTTGAATGTTCATATATTTCAAGACATATTTCTAAAAGGGCATGATTATCTCTTGGTTAATAGCAAAGTCATTGTGCATATTTATTTCTATCACACTTAGCCTTTTAGGCTAATTTATTTTCCTTATGACTTTTGCTTTTGGGAAAATTCTTCTACATGTTAACTTCAATGTTTGACAAAACTGAAGCATTCTGATGCATTTTGATATATTGATTTCCACCATGTTTAAAGTGAGCATAGATTTTAAACATATTTCAAAAATGAATTCTTTCATTCATGAAAATTTTGATTTCATAATGCATTATCACGGTTTGAAACAATATTCAAGATTAGAAATAATTTGCATGTTTCATTATCATTTTTGAAATTTTAGTTTCATCCATGGATTGCTGAGATTCATATCAATGACATACTTTTATACTTAAAGTGTATTTCAAAATTGCCATTGAGGAATAACTTTCTTGGAATCATTTAGTCAAGCTACCCCTTATGATTCATTGGATTGAACTTATTTGATTGGGTAAAATTATGTTTTGATATTTGACTATTCTACTCTTTGCTCAAATATAATATATTTCAATTATGTAAGAGCGAGTTTAAGAGTTGCTACGTCTAATCTTATGTGGACCCAAGTAACATAGGGTACCAAAGAGCATATATTATTGTTCCGCGGACTCGTTTAGAAGATGAAAAACAGAGGCTAACGAGTAAAGAATGACTCCATTTGCCGATCCTTGTGCCTCGAGTTAATTCAACCAATATTGTGTAATTTGAAGTTACAAAGTTGTAACTTCAAGATAAGATGTCCTGAGGTAAAAGGAAAATAACTTCAAGTTTGACTTACTGGGTGTTAAATTATGCAGAAGCTTGATTCAATAAAGGTCACAAATTCTACCTTGAGTTAGGTGCCTCGAGGCCGTTAATTTAATGTCTCGAGTCTTAGACAAGCAGAGCATATGTTGGGAAGGAATGAGTTTACCTCGAATCATATCCCAATCTGCCTCGAGTCAAATTCTACAAGAATCTTGCCTAACTGAGCGCCTACCATCTTCGATAAAAAAAAATAAGATTATGTCGAGATGGGCGAATGTATCTATGCACATTGCTTATATGACTGTCTATATAAGTTCGAACTGGGATGCTAAGCTCAAACTAAGAAGTTAAGTTTGAACTGGGATGTTAAGTTCAAACGAAGAAGTTAAGTTCGAACTGGGATGTTAAGTTCAAACTAAGAAGTTAAGTTCGAACTGGGATGTTAAGTTCAAACTAAGAAGTTAAGTTCGAACTGGGATGTTAACTTCAAACTAAGAAGTTAAGTTCGAACTGGGAAGATAAGCATATAAGGTCCTCTCGTGTGAACTACAAGTGATGACTACAGAGTCATAAACAACACATGAGTAACCACTCGAGCTATGTGAGAAAGGAACTTCAACAATTCTACACTGAGCTTGCCACAAACGATATTGAAATTCATCCCTTCTGTGAATGACTAAATCAGACAACTCTATGAATTGACCAACCAACACTTCACAGAAACTCATCCTTATGCATCAAATCTAGGAGATCTTCAGTATTGATCACATCATCAGATAGTGGCTAGCCAGTGATGCATCAATGGATAATAGAGGATTATGACTCAAGAAATTACGATATTACTTGAGTGAGCTGATTGCATAAGCCGTGAGGTGGTGCATAAATTAGCGGCTGAGATACCATGTAATGCCATGGTAGAGGTATCACTACGGAATTACATTTGGTATGAACTAACACATTTCTCTCTTGCAAGAAAATTTTACAATTATAGCAGGAGATTTCTTTTTGTGCAAGGACATTCCTCAACATATTACAAGGAGAAACTATCAAATTAAGGAATAATGCTTTCACGCTCCATCATTGAAGTTGAGATATGCTTTACAGAAGAGCTCCATGAAGAAATGGAAAAAGATGGAAGCTGAGTACTGTCATAATCATTCAATTGAGATAACCCTCAAGAAGCTAGTACTTTTCATCTACACATCTCAAAGGATATTCATAATCCTTCTATTGAGCTCACTTCAGATGAACTCATACAACGAAGCAAGCCAATGGACACATCGATCATTCAACAATTTCCTGAACCTACATGAGCATTTCTAATCTCTATCTCTTTATATTCAATAGAAATTTTGCACATGTTTGGTATATATATGCTATAAATGTGGAACATGTCTTGAAAACCTCTCCAAATGCTCTCAAATTTGTTTTTATAAAAAAACATTCCGAGTTGCATCATATAAAGAATGAAAACACTTTCAAATTGAAGAGACAATCAGTTTCTAACTCGTTTTCTTACCCGCCTCTCCAAGCATGTCTTCTTTATACTTCAAATTTTTGCTAATGTCAAATAAGGGGGAGAGAATGGTAAGAAAAATATGTTGCATTTAATATATTTTCATATTCATACATATTTTTCTTAAAGTATTTGCCATCATCAAAAAGGGGGAGAATTTTGGATATGATTAGTTTTGATGATGTCTTATATAGATGTCATTATTAAGAGCAAAAAGCTTGTATGCTATATTTATCTCCTACAATGACTAACTACTGTATATTTAATGTAGATTAGTCCAAGTTGAATTATAGAGATTAATCAAGAAGGAGATAAGAGGTTACAGAAAGAAGAACTTGCAGAGAATGTCAAGGAAACAAGAAGTTATGAAAATGTTTTGGAAATAATAAAGAAGAAGAGGAGATATTAAAGAAGGTAGAATTTCAAGAGAATGATGAGTCCAAAGAAGAAAGAAAGAGTTGAATTATGAAGAATGATCAAGAGAAGAGAAGAAAGAAAGAAGAACTTGCTAAATGGAATGAGAAAATCATTATAAAAGTTCTTAGATTGATTCTAGAAGTCTCCGTGATGATATGGAAGTTGAAATAGCTCAATTCGGAGTTAAAATAAGCTACAATTGCATTCCTGAGGTCATGCTCGAGCACAACAAAGTCATGCTCGAGCAAAGTACATTTCCAGCTCCTATTCGCGCATAAATCCGCTCATGCTCGAGCACAACAAAAGGTCATGCTCGAGCATCAACGATTTTCAGCACTCTGTTCACCTATGTTTCGCGTTTCAACTGGCGACCTCTAGTAATCTGATGATATCTCCCAAACCACAAATCGGGTTGACATGAAACCAGTGGCATATGAAACTAGACTCCCAATGAGTCATTTGGATATAAAATTCAAGTCCAAAGGAGTTCGGATCAAGGCGCTATTAATTGTGGAAGTGGAAACAAAAATCAACGTCACAATCCAGACCCAGCTTCGATATTTTGAGCATATCTCACAAACGACAAATCCGATTGAGCTGAAATCGGTGGCATATGAAAGTAGACTCAAAATTATTTCTATCAGGACTTTAACCAAGCAAAATAGAGTTCATACCAAGGAGATATAACCTTTGAAATTCGACGGTCTATTCAGAATGTTGCAAAAAAAACGCTGGTCATGAACAACATTCATTGATATGATGATAATGGACGAAATACAACGAGTTTGGAGCTGATTCTTCTTGTATTGGAAAGAAGACTAAAAGAGCTCTCTGAGAATAAGTAGATTGACCATGAATGCCCGAGCAACGAAAGTAACATGCCCGAGAATCATACTCGAGCAGAGAAATGAGCTTGCCCGAGCAGCATCGAGTGTCAGTGAGAATTCCAACTATGAAGAGTCTTCCCTGAGCATAGAATAAGTCTTGCCCGAGAACCATGCTCGAGTAGACCATTTATGATGCCCAAGCATCATCGGGCTTAGAGATGAGAAATACATGATGGGGATGAAAGACGGAATATCACCAAGAGGGGGGGTGAATTGGAGATATTAAATTTTCTTGCGTAAATACTCTGTAAGCCGAATGCAAAACAGAGATAAACGAGTAAGGGTAAGTGAGATTGAACACAATGAATTTATACTGGTTCGGTCCAAATCCTTGACCTACGTCCAGTCCCCAGACTCTCTGGGATTTCACTAATTTCAAATGATTACACACTCTGTAACTCTCGAAGCAATTCTCTCTCTAGAACTTGCTCCCCCTTACAAGTTGTAATCAAATGTCCCAATCTCAAAGTCCCAATACTTTGAGATTCTTACAATAAAGAATAATCTATGAAGACTCTCTAAAAGAGCGTAAATAATAATCACCGAAGCTTAATATATCCGAAGATATTATCTCTCTCGTGTAGAAACCGTAAATGCTATTAATGACTAATTTAATGCGCGAGTTTCGGTAGTTGGAGACTTGAATGCTTCTTCTATTTATAGGTTGGTAGCATTGATGACCGTTGAGAAGAATAAATGAGCCGTTGTGAGTAATGAATATATCCATTGTAAATCACTTGCTCGTTTCCTCGTATTCTTCCGACATTCGACCGTTATCCTTCATTAACATTCTTTATTCGATTTGTCCGTTGAGAACCAAGTGAGAATGTTATCTCGGGAAGAGGCCGTAATGATTTTGGTATGTCCGAGTTCTATTTCTTCTTTCGGCTTCCGTCCGGACTGCATTTAATGCTTGACACATATTGACTTTTCGTGATTTCAAGTTTAAAAACATGTTAGAAGTATCTCGAAATACACTAGCAAACTGATTAAACTTGGTTAGGAATAATAAGAATTAATTACATAAGATACCCAAGCTTTAATCGAATGAAAACCGAGAATGCGCGAAAAACATATTCAAATCGATATGAACAACTCGAGTTGCTTCACATAACTCGAGTTATATTTAGTTCGAAGATATGCGCATGAAGAACGTAACTTGAGTTATCCTTAATAACTTGAGTTGGCTAACTCGAGTTACTATGCCTAACTCGAGTTACTTCGAGAATCAATTATTCAGAAATTCTTCGCAAATGGTATAACTTGAGTTATAGTAATAATCGGAGTTGTCCAACTCGAGTTTTGTACTCTAACTCGAGTTTCTTTGGAATTCAAATCGTACAAAGAGTTTTCGCAGAAAACATAACTTGAGTTATTGCGAAGAATCGGAGTTGTCCAACTCGAGTTGTATCAATAACTCGAGTTACTTTTGAATTTAAATCATTCGGAAAACTTTCGCACATAATATAACTTGAGTTACAAAAATAACTTGAGTTTGGAAACTCGAGTTATATTCTATAACTCGAGTTTTTCTACTTCGAAAATCAAATGAAAGTTTTTAACACTTGGGCAACTCGAGTTTTTTTCTTGTAACTCGAGTTATATCGAGATACCCAAAATCGATATCGTGATGAGGCTTTTGGGAACTCGAAGTACAACTTATAACTTGAGTTGTTTAGTGACAACTCGAGTTATCCATTGTTTGAGACTATGAAAAACTTGAGTTTTGACAGGCAACTTGAGTTGGGCAACTTGAGTTACCAATTTTCAAAATTATTTTACTAGGCTTTAATTTCAATCTGTCTAAAACTTAGATCTTTCCAATTTTAATTAAGTACTTATTACAAATGTTAGACATCATCAAAACACACAGAGAACTAACATTCTCCCCCTTTTTGATGATGACAACACTTGTAGAGTTTTGAAAAATGATTTTGGGAGTTACATCAACAACCATATCAAAAATGAAAAGATCGAGAGCAACATACTTGCATTTAAGAATTGTAAATTTCAAAATGAGTCTCATAAGCATAAACGGGACAAATGAGTCTCATAAACAATCTAGCTACTTGCACAAATTACAAAATACACAGATTAATCCAGTGCAATGTAAACTAGAAAGCAAAAATAATATGCAAGCATATGCAACATCAAAGCACATGAAAACTCTTCAAAAACTCTTCATTTCTTCACTTGCTCTCCCCTTTGTCATCGGGCAAAATGGGAGGAGTGGAGTCGAGATGCACGCAGGGTTTGAAGAATAGGCGATGGTGAGTACAAGGTAAGAGATAAAGAAGGAGGTTCGGGTGGTAGAGTGAGAGTTAAGGATGAGGAAGTTTTGGGAGAGTGTGGTGGTGAGGAGGTACCAAAGAATGTTCATCAAATAGATCTGCGGTATCGCCGGAGGAGGAATAGGTAGGGGTGAGTGGAGGAGTAGGAAGGATAACAAGTAGGAGGAAGCGAGAAGAGATGAAAGGAGCATAGAGAGGTGGAGTGGGTAGAATAGGTGGGCTTCGGGATGAGGTGGAGATGGATAGGGAGAGGATAGAATGGGAGTGGAAGAGGGTGGAATAGATGAAGTGTGAGGTGGTGAATGATGAACAGGGAGAGGTAATGGGAGAATGTCTCGGGAGAGGAAATAGGAGAGTGTTTGGGAGAAGGAACAAACCCCGAAGGACTAGCATCTTCGCTTCGATATCTTGGAGAGCTTGGAGTCCGTGTTTGATACAAAAGATGCATACTCTCGAATCTCGATCAAGATCACCAAAGTGACCTTCTACATTCTCCAATCTAGCATCTAAGGAATCCACCTTTTCTTCGTAGAGGAAACCTTCTCAACCAATTTTGCAATTTCGACTCTAGTTTCTCAAACAACTCATAGTATTGAGTCATGGGGTTGTCTCGGAGAGAACCAAAGGTCTCAAGCATAGCCTTTTCCACAATTTTCTTGATAGTTTGACTCGGATTAGATGATTGAGGAGGAGGAGGTGAGACTCTTGAGTCGAGAACGATTGGGCTTCGTGTATCTAGAATGGGAGGCTCGGATCTAGAAGGTGCTCTGGATTGACCTGAGTCCTCATGAAAGGATATATTCATGTAATTCAAATGAGTTTGCCCAAACATCTTAGGCTTGACAGGTTTTTCGTTAAGCTCCAGGTACCAGATTTTGTTGGTGTACAGAATCAGAGACACTAAGTTGGGAAAATGTATTGTGGACTTAGAGCTTGAAGACACAAACCTAAATTTTTTCATTTCTTGGTAAACCCAGTGGCCTAAGTTGAAAGGTACTTTGGCTATCAAGGATGCAAAAAGGGCATAGTCTGTGGAATTGAAGTGAGTGTAGTTTTTCCCTTTTTGAACTAGATTCCTAGAGTATATGTACCATAAAGCTCTATGGACAGGAGGCATATCAACTGGGGAAAAATTAAGATGGCCTTCATAGACTTTGTCGTCTAAGGATTTCAAAAATTTCTTTTTATCATAACTGAATTTGGGCACAAAAAGGAGGATTCTCAATGAAAAGTAATGAATTGATTATATCGAGGAAATAGTGATTGATTTTCCTCTAACGAGATGTAATACATTTGTCCTCTATAAGGACACCTTTCCTACCAACCACATTAGCCATAGTCATGTTATAGTAGAATTGTTTGACCAAGGTAGGTGAATAGCGGTGTTGATAGCCGAAAGATTTTTGAATTGGTTTAACCAAGGAGACAAGTCAAGATTGCACTCCTCCTTCGGTTTAACCAAGTCTACATACACTGTGGGACAAAATCCACGAGAAGCATATTTATCTTGGAAATCTAAGAATTGGGCATTAGTCATGGGAGTGGGGTTACAGATAAATTCGTGATTAGGTGGTTTAACTATATTGGGTGGATTGAAGACATAAGTTTGTGATTGAGATACCTTTGGAGCAGAACCACCCGGACTAGAATCACCTTGTTCCTTTGAACCGAAGCGACTATTTTGGAGCCGCCTTGAGCTTTGGAACTCCGAACATCGAAGCTATGACCACTTGCTTCTTTTTCTTGTGGCGCGATGACCGGTTCCTTGTCCTTTCGAGTAGCAATCTCGGGTCAATCTCTTTGCGTGTAGGAACTTCGGAGGCTCTTCTATTCTTAGCTTCTTCGGCTTTTCGGTGTGAGTTTGAAGCTTTGCTCGATGGTTTTCGCTTTCTCTTTGGTCGTGACGAAACGGGGAGGTGATGTAGAGACGGTGGGTGCATAATCTGAAGTAGAATCCTTCGAGGTTTGGAATTCTTCGTCGATTTGGGAGCCATTTCAGAGGATTTGAGGATTGAGAAAGTAGAGTGAAGGCGAGACGGAGGAAAAAACTTGAGTTAGGGTTTGAGAGTCATGAGAAATGAAGAGTCCGAATTCGACCGATATATATAGTGAGCAAAGCAACTCGAGTTTTTAAATGAGTAACTCGAGTTGTAAATGAAGAAAATTAATAAGGAAAATCGAAAGTTATACCGGAACTCGAGTTTTCCCGATAACTTGAGTTGGGTAACTCGAGTTGCTCATAGAAACTCGAGTTGTGGGCCGAGCTTTGCGATGATATGCTTCTGTCTGATAACTCGAGTTGGACATATAACTCGAGTTGCTCCATTGAATTTTTCGATTATGTAAGTTTCTGTCTGATAACTCGAGTTGTGAGGAAAATAACTCGAGTTATATCAGTATTTAAGCCTTTGACAGAAGCAATTATGCACCAATTTCTTCAGAGTTCATTAAGTACTCCTGCAAAAACATTCTATAGACACTCCGAAGCTTAAGTTAGTGACTTTTATCTCATCAAAACATATAACTAACATTGTTGGAAGAGAATTAACTTACAATTCATTGGGATTTACCATTCCCAATTCTCTTCTTATGAACATGAATTGCTCTTTGGCAAGGGGTTTGGTGAAGATATCAGCAAGTTGCAGATGTGTTGGGATGAACATCACTTTAACATCCTTTTTCTGAACATGATCTCTTATGAAGTGATGTCTCACATCAATGTGCTTGGTTCGAGTATGTTGGAATGGATTCTTGGCCAAACTTATAGTACTTGTATTATCACGAGGATTGGAATCTCCTTCAAGTTGATCCCCAAGTCGATATTTGTTGCTTGAGCCAAAGAACTTGAGCACAACAACTTGATGCGGCTACATACTCGGCTTCGCTTGAAGATATTTGCCACACTTGTCTCGCTTCTTCTGAACCATGAAACTAGTGAGCCACCAAAGAACTCACATTGCCCACTTGTACTTTTCCTATCGGTCTTATAGCCCGCATGGTCCGAGTCGAATATGCAACCAAAAATTCTTGTTGCCTTTTTGGAAACCAAAGACCCAATTCTTTTGTGTCTGAAAGGTAGCGAAAGATCCTTTTAACATGTTCGGCATGTGATTCTTTTGGAGCGGATTGGAATCTTGCGCACATTCCTACGCTGAATTGGATGTCGGTGGTCTTTGGCGCTTAAGTACAACAAGGAACCTATCATTCCCCTATACTTAGTTATGTTGAAATCTTTGCCCTTTTCTTCATCGATCCAGGTGAAGTCGTTGAGCTCATTGGGGTGTATCGCACCATTGCAATTTTCCACCAAACTTCTTGAGCAAATCACGGAGATATTTTGTTTGAGAGATGAATATTCCATCCTTCCGTTGTTTGATTTGCAAGCCAAGAAAGTAGTTCAATTCCCCCATCATAGACATTTCAAATTCTCCCTGCATTTTCTTGGAAAATTCTTCACAAAGAAGATCATTAGTAGCACCAAATATAATATCATCAACATATATTTGAACAATTAAAATTTCATTAAGCTTATTACTCTTTATGAAGAGAGTTGTGTCAGCTTTGCCTCTTATAAAACCTTGATCAAGAAGGAATTTGCTCAATCGCTCATACCAAGCTCTAGGAGCTTGCTTAAGGCCATATAGGGCCTTTTTGAGACGATAGACATGATCTGATGATGGTCATTTTCAAAACCGGGAGGTTGTTCTACATAGACTTCTTCTTGAATAAACCCATTTAGAAATGCACTTTTTACATCCATTTGATATAGTTTAAACCCTTTTACACATGCAAAGGCAAGAAGAACTCTTATGGCTTCCAATCTTGCCACTTTGGAGCATAAGTCTCTTCATAATCAATTCCTTCTTCTTGATTATAGCCTTTAGCAACCAATCTTGCCTTATTTCGGACAATGATTGCTGATTCATCTCGTTTGTTCTTGAATACCCATTTAGTGCCAATGACCGGATGGTCCTTAGGCCTAGGTACCAAATCCCAAACTTGATTTAAACAAATTGATGTAACTCCTCTTGCATTGCTATCACCCAATCATTGTCGAAAGGGCTTCATCAATCTTAGAGGGTTCAATGTGAGATATGAATGCGAAAAAGGTTACCTCATTCAAAGTGCTATTTCTAGTTCTAACTCCTTGATTTACATCACCTATGACTTGATCTAGAGGATGATTCCTAATGAATCTCCAAGCTTTAGGCCGAGATTGCATATCATTTTCAGAAGTATTTTCAAAAACATCTTCGTGTTTTCAAGAGAGGCGAGGGTGGTTTTAGAAAAGAATTGATTTCTGTAAATATTTTCTTCATCATCATCCAAAGATTTCTCGATTTAGTTTCACCGAATACAACATGAATTGACTCTTCAACAATACGAGTACGAGTGTTGAATACTCTAAAAGCTTTACTTCTATTTGAGTAACCAAGAAATATACCTTCATCAGACTTAGAATCAAACTTACCCAAATGTTCCTTACCATTGTTGTGCACAAAACATTTGCATCCAAAGATGTGTAGATGACCGAGGTTGGGTTTTCTTCCTTTGTACACTTCGTAAGGTGTCTTCTTAAGTTTCTTCCGGATGTATGCACGATTTGAGATGTAGCATGCCGTACTCATTGCATCCGCCTAAGACTTGAGAAGTTTGATTCTCATTTAACATTGCTCTTGCCATCTCGGTGAGAACTCAATTCTTTCTCTCCACAACACCATTTTGTTGAGGAGTCCTTGGAGCAGAAAAATTGTGGTCTATCCCATGGGCTTCACGAATTCTTTAAATGCATGATTGTCGAATTCTCCACCATGATCGTTCTTATACCTGAAATTGAGATACCTTTCTCGTTTTGGACCTTTTTGGCAAACACAAAAATTGATCAAAGGTTTCATCTTTCGATGACAAAAATATAGTCCAAGCAAATCGAGAAAAATCATCAACTATGACCAAGGTATAAAAGTTGCCACCAAGGCTTTTTACTCTAGCCGGTCCGACTAGATCCATATGAAGTAGTTGAAGAGGTCTATTAGTTGAAATTTCATTTTTAGATTTGAAGGAGGATTTGATTTGTTTTCCTTTTTGACAAGCATCACAAATCATGTCGTTTTTGAAACGAAGTTTTGGAATACCAATAATCAAATCCTTTTTGAGTAATCTGTCAAGTTGGATCATATTGACATGAGCTAATCGCTTATGCCATAACCAACTATCATCTAGATCACTAACAAAACATTTTTCGAACCGAGCCATTTCTAGAGAAATTGAGAGTATAACAATTTCCATCTCTAGGAGCTCGAATAAAGCTTTTGATTTTATATTTTCTAAAGAGAGAAAATCCTTGCTTACTATCAAGCATTCCTCGAATCGAAGATAACTAAGTTACCTTTGTCGATTTTGGCTTACACCGAGGAGATTGTGGCAAAGTCCTTCCACAAGGTAGACATCTTTGATTTGTGGTCCTTCATTGTTTCCAATTTCACCAATGCCGGCAATCTTTCCAGATTGATTTCCACCAAAAGTCACCTTTCCACCATCCTTGGGCTTGATTAAGATAAATTTGGATTGGTCTCCGTCATATGTCTTGAGCATCCACTATCGATGTACCACTTGTTGGGATTTGATGCTCTTAGACACACCTCAAGACATAGCAGATCAAGTCTTAGGTACCCATCTTTTCTTGGGTCCTTTGGGGTTAGTATGTGTCTTAGGAATCTTGTAAGATCCCTTAGGTACCCATTGATAGTTTCCCATGGGTTTACTCCTTCTTTCCTTTATATGAAAACGGAAGAAGTAGTGTGACCCTTTCGATTACAATAATTGCAATGTGCAAAAGGATTTGAAGAGTGAACTGTTTTCTAAAATAGTTCATATAGTTCTTTTCTCCAAATTTCTTTTTGCCTTTTCTTTTATCAAAATCTGGTTTGTAACCGATTCCTGATCTATCATTTGTAAATCGTTGTTCTTTTAAAATAACATTGAACATTTCACTACCTCTAGTGAATTTCTCAAGTGCCTTTGTAAGATGTAAATTCCTTTTCTTTAGATCAAACAATCTTCACGACAGTATTTTCACTTGAAGATGATTTTTCAACTTGCATCTCTAAAGTTGTATTTTTCCTTTTCAAATCAAGATATTTATCGTGCAAGTTTATCAAATTCTCGTTTGAACAACAATGTACTCAAGAAACAATTCATCATAAGATGGTTTTGAATCGTATACCTCCTCATTGTTGTCATGTTGCTCTTCTTCCTCAGCAACTAAACAGATGTTTGCCTTATCTTCCTCATCAGCTTCATCTTCATCCGATGAGCTATCACCCCAAATGGCTGAGACATAGGCTTTCTTTTTGAATTGATTGAACTTCTTCTTTTCTTTGTCCTTGTTGTTCAGCTGAGGGCATTCAGACTTGATATGGCCTGGCTTTTCACATTCGTAGCATATGATCGGCTTCTTTGCCTCATTGCTGGAGCCACCTTTGTGAAATTTCTTGTATCCTTGATCCTTCCGATAGAATCGTTTGAATTTTCGAACGATCATGCCAAGCTCCTTCTCTTCGTCTTCTTCTTCATCATCATCTGTCTCTTTAGCTTCTTTGATAGACTTAAGAGCTATGCCTTTGCTCTTACTATGGATTTCATCAAGTCCCTTTCTCGAACTTGATCTTGCCTTCATATTCTGATAAGCTACCAAATAACGCTGCTACCGATTGCATTGATACACCATGAGCTTCTTCGATGGCAGTGACCTTGGCTTCCCATTCCTTGCTGAGAATGTTCAAGATTTTTCTGACTTGAACTGGTTCATCATAGGTTTTTCCCAATGCAGCAAGTTGATTGATGAGATGAGTGAATCTAAGCCGGAACTCATCAATCGATTCCCCTGACTTCATACGAAGAAGATCGTACTCGACATAAGGGTGTTAACTCTATTCTCTTTGACTCCAGTGGTTCCTTCATGAGCCAACTCCAATGCGTCCCACATTGCTTTAGCGAAGTCTTGGAACATATTCGAAAGTATTCACTCGACTTAAGGCACTCTGGAGCATGAGAATGGCTTTTGCTGTTAAGAACGATCCGCTTCGATCATTCTCATCGTATTCTTCTTCTTTCTTTGGGGTTATTACTCCATCTTTAGTAGTTGAAGGAACATAGTCTCCTTTTTCAAACACTCTCCGTAGACCATATTCAAGCCATTACGAAGACTTTGAATTTGTTTTTCCGAATGAGTAGTGCTCTCCAAGAAATCCCTGGTCGGTTGATCGAAGCTCCATCGGGTAGGATACCTTCCATAGTGATCCTTCTCGAGATGTTAATCTCTTCGAGAAGACCTTGCTCGATACCAAATGAAAGACGAAAAATCACCAAGAGGGGGTGAATTGGAGATATTAAATTTTCTCGCGTAAATACTCGTAAGTTTTAATGCAAAACGAGATAAACAGAGTAAGGGTAAGTGAGATTGAACACAATGAATTTATACTTGGTTCGGTCCAAATCCTTGACCTACGTCCAAATCCCCGACTCTCCTAGGGATTTCACTAATTTCAAATGATTACACACTCGTAACTCTCGAAGCAATTCTCTCTCTAGAACTTGCTCCCCTTACAAGTTGTAATCAAATGTCCCAATCTCAAAGTCCCAATACTTTGAGATTCTTACAATAAAGAATAATCTATGAAGACTCTCTAAAAGAGCAGAATAATAATCACTGAAGCTTAATATATCCGAAGATATTATCTCTCTGTGTAGAAACTATAAATGCTATTAATGACTAATTTAATGCGCAGAGTTTCGGTAGTTGGAGACTTGAATGCTTCTTCTATTTATAGGTTGGTAGCATTGATGACCGTTGAGAAGAATAAATGAGCCGTTGTGAGTAATGAATATATCCGTTGTAAATCACTTGCTCGTTTCCTCGTATTCTTCCGACATTCGACCGTTATCCTTCATTAACATTCTTTATTCGATTTGTCCGTTGAGAACCAAAGGTGAGAATGTTATCTCGGGAAGAAAGGCCGTAATGATTTTGGTATGTCCAGAGGTCTATTTCTTCTTTCAAAAGTCCGGGACTCGTTTTAATGCTTCGACACATATTGACTTTTCGTGATTTCAAGTTTAAAAACATGTTAGAAGTATCTCGAAATACACTAGCAAACCGATTAAACTTGGTTAGGAATAATAAGAATTAATTACATAAGATACCCAAGCTTTAATCGAATGAAAACCCCGAATGCGCAGAAAAACATATTCAAATCGATATGAACAACTCGAGTTGCTTCACATAACTCGAGTTATATTTAGTTCGAAGATATGCGCATGAAGAACATCGAACTTGAGTTATCCTTAATAACTTGAGTTGGCTAACTCGAGTTACTATGCCTAACTCGAGTTACTTCGAGAATCAATTATTCGTAAAATTCTTCGCAAATGGTATAACTTGAGTTATAGTAATAATCGGAGTTGTCCAACTCGAGTTTTGTACTCTAACTCGAGTTTCTTTGGAATTCAAATCAGACAGAGAGTTTTCGCAGAAAACATAACTTGAGTTATTGCAGTAACTGGAGTTGTCCAACTCGAGTTGTACTGAATAACTCGAGTTACTTTTGAATTTAAATCATTCAGAAAACTTTCGCACATAATATAACTTGAGTTACAAAAATAACTTGAGTTTGGAAACTCGAGTTATATTCTATAACTCGAGTTTTTCTACTTCGAAAATCAAACAGAAAGTTTTTAACACTTGGGCAACTCGAGTTTTTTTTCTTGTAACTCGAGTTATATCAGATACCCAAAATCGATATCGTGATGAGGCTTTTGGGAACTCAAGTACAACTTATAACTTGAGTTGTTTAGTGACAACTCGAGTTATCCATTGTTTGAGACTATGAAAAACTTGAGTTTTGACAGTAACTTGAGTTGGGCAACTTGAGTTGTTTTCAACAACTTGAGTTACCAATTTTCAAAATTATTTTACTAGGCTTTAATTTCAATCTGTCTAAAACTTAGATCTTTCCAATTTTAATTAAGTACTTATTACAAATGTTAGACATCATCAAAACACACAGAGAACTAACAGGGGAGTCATGCTCGTGCAGAGGAATGTAGCATGCTCGAGCATCAGCGTGACAAGCAACGTCATAAAGCATTCTCCTAAGCCATTTTACTCTCTGACTCAACTATGCCCAAGCAGCGGCTCTGGGATGCCTGAGCATTGGCAACACTGATTCATATTTGCTGCCCGAGCATGAAGATAATGTTGCCCAAGCATCAACGATAATCGATGGTTTCAAAGCCCCGTTCTATGCATGCACGAGCAAGCTAAATGGAGTGCTCGAGCAGGGTGCTCGAGCAGTAGCTAAATGTTGCCCGAGCATAGGACGATGATCTCCACTTATAACGTATTTGCACCTTGGTTGCTCGAGCATAAATAGAGTCATGCTCGAGCATGATCATCTCTAGTTTTCAAATCTCCGTCTTCGTAAATCTTAAATCATCATGTGTGATTTCATTTATACATATCATTACTCATTACTATTGCTAATTGCTTTTAATCAGTTTGCTAATGAGTTTCAGATGATTTTAGCATGAATTAACAACAAATTGGCATAACGCAATTTGTGTGTCAGAGAGGCATTAAACGCTAAGTCAGAAAACAGAGGAAAGCATCTAAGTGTAACAGATAGTTTGAACATACCAACAAAAAGCTTGACTCTTCTCAACGGCTATTAATTCAACACTAAAGACGGAGCATTAACGAAGTCAACGATAAACATTCTATGGTTAAAGTTGGATTAGAGCTCAATGGGCAAAAAGCAACAAAAGCTTCAAACAAATCCTCAACGGTCGAATGCTCGCAACGGTAAAAAAAAATTCAAATGCCTATAAATTGTGAAGTCTTCAAACCGGAAGAAGTGACGAGGATTGATGAATGACTCGACGAACCCAATGAAATGATTTTACTACTTCACCGTCGATAGTTCAATAACTCATACACTCTGTTTCTCAATGTTTGTATAGTTTACAGTAGAGAGTGAGATGATCCATTATGTTCTTCAGTGATTATTATTCATCTACTCTGTGAGAGAGTCCAAATACTTATTTGATTATCTGTTTAGGGATCAAATCTCAAGGTTGCGGAACCTTTGAGAGTGGGTGTACAGTTACAACTTGTAAGGGGGAGTGAGTCTTAGTGTGAAAGGACCGTCCTGAGTATAGAGTGTGTAATTGTATCCTTACAATGTGTAAGAGGGAGTATCTCGGTAAGAGATTGTAAAGGCTACACAAGTGCCCGACTAAACTTGTGAGGTTGTAAAGGCTTTTCTCTTGTGCCCGATTAAACAAGGAGATAGTGGATTGAAAATCTTAAGTGGAGCTTGGGGACTGGACGTAGGTCAAGGAAGGGCCGAACCAAGATAAATCACGGTTGCATATTCTCTTCCCTTATCTCTTATATTTCCAGTATATGTTTATTTGAATATCAAACTGTTGATTTAGAAAACGCGAAAAGATTTTCAAAGTGTCAATTTTTTAATCTTCACCCAATTCACCCCCCTCTTGGGTTCATTCGGTTCTTCAAATTGCAGACAATAATTATGATATGTACCTATTGTAGTATGGTGCCAAGTACCACTATTTCATATTGTTACACAACCTATTTGTTATGTATGATTGTCGATCCGCTAAGGGTGGTTG
Organism: Acacia melanoxylon; assembly: GCA_019022615.1. Classification (NCBI taxonomy): domain Eukaryota; kingdom Viridiplantae; phylum Streptophyta; class Magnoliopsida; order Fabales; family Fabaceae; genus Acacia; species Acacia melanoxylon. The sequence goes on along the minus strand of JAFJYJ010000018.1, from coordinate 6,023,446 downwards.
ACTTATGTACTGTGGGCACAAGAATTCAATATCTTGGCTTATGCCCTGTTGTTCCAATTCACGATGTATGAACCTACAATAATGACATCAGAGAATTAGTATATATGTATGTGTGTGTAAACAATGCATTTGAGTTATGTACTCATAGAAGAAGATACTTTATTAACATGAGAATAATTGCATCAGTAAGCTCCTATTTATCGAACAGTAGGGACATTAAATCATCTTGGTCAACTATAACCGGGTGCTTATTACAAAGGCCTAATTCTATATTGACAGGCCACAATTTAACTATAAATTGCTTATTGAATACCTTAAGGACAATTTTGTCCTTGGCACTCAACTTAGCCGTGTCAACAACTTCAGGAGGGGTTGGAGCTTCAGGATGAGTGGAAACATGTACAAACTTCACTGGCCACGAGATGATGGTTCCCTTGACATCACTCTCAACCTTCAGCTGACCAGTTGGGAGAGGGATAGGTGCATCAATGATTACCTCTTCAACTAGCATATTGACTTCATCATCAACCATTTGTTGGTGGTGTATAGTTAATCCCAAGTTGTACACAGTCCCTTTTGCAACTAATCGTCTATCAGGATTCTTCACATACAGGTCACAAGGTTCCTTTAACTGTCCAACAATGCAACTCCCTTTAGTGCTCTGCTGCATAAGTGCAGGTGAGTGTGGCAAGGGAACATTGGTCTATGGATGAGAGTTCACAAGCATCATCATTTCCTCCTTCATCTTGTCCAGTTTGGATTGAAAGTTTGCAGTTATTGTAGCTTCTTGCTCTATTGCTTTGGCCGCTGCTTCCTCAGTCGCTATGGCAAGCGTATGTTTCATCTCCTCCCGGGTAACCATACTTTGTTTATAGTGTTTGGATTTACCAAAGTTTTCTTCAGGCCTACCCGTCCTCCAATCCCCCTTACACGCCCCGCGTGATCCCATTTTCTAGTCGCAATGGTCAGAACATCATTCCTTCTGTCTGACACAAAAGATCCCTCTGCTTCTTTCTTTTTTAAGATCTTCCTGTAAGATACAGATAACGAAAAGCTTAGTAATGAAACATGTTTAATAACTAGAAAATTACAATAACGATACTTACAATTCTTTCAGCAACTAGACGAGTTTGTTCACTCGTGTAAGCGCCACTTGGCTTTTGACAAATATACAACTATAACTCCTCGCGATGATTAAAGATAGCGGATCACGTATCGCAGAAAGATTGGATTCAGCTTCATCTTCCAATCTCTTATGCTTGGCTGCCAGTAACTCCTTTTTGGCCTTTTCATATTCGCCACGAGAAGCTCTATGTGGGCAATCATTCTTTCTCCCGATCTCTTGTGCATGTTCCCTTCTTTTTTGTGAATCAGAATTGAAAACAACTATTAATTATGAATTCCAGTCATCTCACTAATAGAAATTAGAGAACTTTTGCTTGATATGAACCTCAAACACTAGTCAAATTCACTTCATCAAGTTTCAAGACTTTGTTAAGGAAGATGTAGAATTGTAGAAGAAATTGGGAGAAATAGAGGAAAGGGAGTTGCAGAATTGCTGCCAACTCAGTCAATTCATTCATTCATCATAACTGGTTCCTATACATATTAGACTAACCTCTTATATATAGTTAGAGGCTTGACTCTTAAGCCCCAATAACAGCTTGCACCGAAACCATTACATAGTTAACATACTAACTAACTAACATCAATGTCTAACCACTACCTACTATAATAGAACTAAGACTATAATAATGGCTTGACTCTTATGCCATTATTATTTCCCTAATTACTTACTTAGTATTTTACCTTTTCAAGGTTTACATATCAGACTTGCATAGAACTAAGACATGCTCCTCTGATGCAGGACAAAGGATGAAGCTTGTATAAGAGGAAAATATAATAGGAAATACATATATGATTTATAGTGGTAGTTGAAGCTTGTATCTAACAAAACAACAAAATTGTTCAAACCCAGCAAAACAGAGTATCTAAGTTCAGGCATAATGACAACAAAACATGCATGCAGTGCTCAGTTCTTTTTCACTTATATTTAATCTCATCAGTGATTATCTTTCCTAGCTTTGATTTCATTTGATCCCTTAATTCCCAATTTGCAAAAATCACATAAGCTAGTTAAGAGGCTCAAAAACTCACCTTAACCAAAAATCCACACTTGCATGCAATAATCGGTTCTTCTCCTTCTCTGACTCTCCCTCTATCTTCCTTCATTCTCAATCTCGTTTTCTCGCCTCTCTCTGTCACTTCTCTCGGACACCACCGTGACAACCCGTCTTTCTTAGTCTTCCTCCCTCTCTTGCTCTCGGTCTGACTCTGCCTTCAATCTCCTCTCTCACTCGGACTCTCAGCTTTCTGTCTCTCCTTCAGGCAGATGAGAAATGAAATGTGATGGTAAATGAAAGTGTAAATGGGTGTATATTCAGAGAAGGGTCCGAGAGTACAATGGAGAATGGGTGTGTGCTACGTGTCTGATATTTAAAGAGGTAATAAGTGTGAGCTGTCGAAATAGAAATGAAAGGGGAATGAGGTGGTGGAAGAAATAATATAAGGCAAAGGGAAATGTTATTGCCCAGAGGGTTTAAGGCGTGTGAGAGGGAAATATATTGGTTATTAAGATGTTTTTCTTGTGGCCCATTTTTAATTAATAGATATATGGAAAGTATGTGGGTTTAAATATTTGGGCCTTATGCTTCTGGGTCTAGCCGATGGAATAAAGAATGGAACAATTGAGAATGAAAGCTAGCTGACTTGATTAAATGAGGAGAGTAATATATGTATTGGCCAAGAGGTAGAGAATATCAATCATCATTATTTCCATACTTATTTACATCCTTGACCCACTAATGGCAAATTCCTATTTTGCCCTTTACTCATTTGCATTTTTAGTCTACTAATAGAAATTCTCATCTTGTCCTATCTAAGCCATAAAATAATATCTCCAAAAATATTTAGGCCTAAAATTATTTCCTAACAATTTGTCCTTAATTTTACAGAAAATTATGCCTTAAATCCCAAATAATAATTAAGACCAATTTTCCATAATTAATCTCATATCATTTTTTTAATTCCCTAATTCCAAATTTTGGGATGTCACAATTCTCCCCCTGTAAATTAAATTTCGTCCTCGAAATTTGATACATACCTTAAGTATAAACTCTGGATACTGCTTCCTCATATCTTCCTCAGCCTTTTGATTAGCACAAATTATACCATATTTTCCCTGTATTTCATGACTGAATTGTATGGTAAATGAAAGCTTAAACTGCAAACAATCCAAGCAAAAAGGCATATATTCATGATATAGGGAACTGAAGGATGGAAACCATTTACACCCTGAACATGTGCTAAGAAGGAGCAAATTACATTGTTTTTAAAGAACATATAGCAAAGTCGATACGATGCTATAGCATTCTCGACCGCCTAACTCGAACCGCAATAAAAAGCATCACGAAAGCTATAGCAAAGTAAAGGACGCAATGCTATGTGACATATTTTTCTCGACCTTTTTATCCAGCTGATTTCTGAAATAAATATAAAAGATCGAGATCGACAGGTAGATTGCTGACATAATGAAATAGAAGATGCGGAGGATCGAAACGGAAAGATTTGAAGAATCTCGCAGGATCAGCAGAATCAATCTACAACTAGAAGATGCGATAGATCTCGACAAATTTGGAAAGCCCAGCTGGCTGAAACTTGCGTCACACGGAAGACTAAATATAAAAGGGAACAGCAGGTCAACCCTAAAAGAGAGTCGCACAGAGCCAACACAAGATTACATATTCGGCCGACTCAAAAGAAGAGTGAGAGACTTCACTAGCATGAGAATTCCAAGATAACCCAGCATCCTTCCTTGCAGTAAGACGGAGGGAAGAAGACGTGGAATGGTGACGTGACAGGGCTTCTTCCACACCATCGGAACGCCTTCAAGCTTTCTGTTTTCATTTATTTTATTTTATTAGTTAGATCATGGGTCATTCTGCTACTATCTCTTTTGTGTTTCCCTCATCAGTCATGAACTAACTTTCTGATGGCTGAATGAGGATGAATTCGTAAGTGTTATATGAACTCAGTTGGAAGTTCTTAATTTAATAGATTCGGTTTGCGTATTGGTGAATTAATTACTAGTCGATTAGAGGAATCTAAGGGCTAGATTTGTGGTCTCGGCTTACTAGCAATGAGTCGAGACTAGACCTCTGAGAAACAGTGTTTGCTAGGCAGCCGGTGCAAGGCTTGACCTAATTATTGTAGGCTTCAAGAATGGGTCTACCTCTCATAACCAGGACACCAAGAGTATAATGCAGATAAAAACTAGAAAGTTGCCATAGGAATATGGAAGGAGTATAGTTAATATCATATGTATCAGACGCGGAAGCTTCGGTAGATTACAGAGGTGGGTTAACCGAATAGCTTTGTACTAAGTAGCCATGCTGTAGCATTGCGGAAGCTTGTAGTATGGATGTATAGCAATGGGTAGAACAACTGGGGGATTTATACGCTTAAGGATGATTCTGAGTTCAGCCTGACTTCTCACTGATATCTTCTTAAATTTATTTTGTTTACTTCTGTTATTAGCATAGTTACAAAAAACCTCTCAACCCAATTACATTTACTTTTCGTTTACAACTGTCATAGCAATTGAGCATCACTCTTCGGTATCTCAGTCTCTGTGGGACGATACTCTACTTACACTTTATTACTTGTTCGACTGGTTCACTTACCATCAAGGAAATCGACCAACACCTTTCAAGTCCCTTTTCTAGGAGATGATCCCTTCCAGACCATCTTCACAAATGGTATACTCCTATGTCTAAGATGTTTCTCTTGGCGATCAATGATCCGCTCAGTCTCAATCACATAGGTATGTCATCTTATACATCAATGTCTTCGTACTAGATGACATGTTCAGGGTTTGGTTGGTATTTCTTCAATTGTGACACATGGAAGATATTATGAAGCCTGCCTAAGTTCGGGGTAAGGCTATTCTTTATGCCACTAGTCCAATTCTTGCCAAAAATTCAAAAGGACTAATGTTCCGAGGGCTCAACTTCTTTCTCTTGATTACCCTACCAATTCCCGTAATTGGAGATACCTTCTGGAAAATGTTATCTCCAACTTCAAATTCTAAAGGTCTCCTTCTTTTGTCATCATAACTTTTCCATCAACTCTATGTTGCTAGGAGCATCTTTTGATTAACTTCATATGTTTGGAAGTTTGGTCTATTTTATCTAACCCAAACAACCTCCTTTCTGACAACTCTGTACAACATAGGGGTGACTGGCATTTTCTTCCATACAATGCTTCAAATGGAGCCATTTGAATGATCACATCAAGGCTTTGCACTGTACGTCTTTAAAGAGTAGTTGTAGTTGTAATTGTGGTTGTAGTTGTAGTTGTCATTGTAGTCGTAACGGTAGTTGTAGTGGTTGTTGTTGTAGTGATAGTTGCAGTAATTGTAGTTGTAATTGTGGTTGTAGTTTTAGTTGTTGTAGTTGTCATTGTAGTCGTAACGGTAGTTGTAGTAGTTGTTGTTGTAGTGATAGTTGTAGTAGCTGTAATTGTGGTTGTAGTTGTAGTTGTAGCTGTAACGGTAATTGTAGTGGTTATTGTTGTAGTGATAGTCGTAGTTGTAGTTGTATTTGTCATAGTTGTAGTTGTAGCTGTCATTTTAGTTGTAACGGCAGTTGTAGTGGTTATTGTTGTAGTGATAGTTGTAGTAGTTGTAGTGGTTATAGTTGTAATTGTAGTTGTATTTGTCGTAGTTGTAGGTGTTGTAGTTGTTGTAGTAGTTGTAGTTTTAGTTGTAGTTGTAGTACTAGTTGTTGTAATTATGGTAGTAATTGTAGTTGTAGTAATAGTTGTAGTGGTTATGTAGTTGTATGCAAGTTCTGCCAGTGGGAGATATCGTCCCATTACCCCTTGAAGTTCAATGCACACACTTCACTTTTTTGCTCAGAGCATCTGTGATGACACTTACTTTTCCTAAAGGATACTTAATCTTTAGGTTGCAGTCTTTTAGCAACTCCATCCATCTACGCTGTCTCATATGAAGTTCTTTTTATCAAAAAGATACTTGAGACTTTTGTGGTCGCAGTACAATTCCATAGTAGTTCCATACAGATAATGCCATCATATTTTCAAAGCAAATACGATTGCTGCCAGCTCCAGATCATGAGTGGGGTAATTCAATTCATGAGGCTTCAGCTGCCGAGAGGCATGCGCCTCTACTCTGTCCTGCTGCATTAGGACACATCCAAATCCTTGCTTACTAGCATCACTGTAGACCACGTAGGTCATACTAGGATCTGGGATAATCTAATACCGGTGCGCATGTCAACCTCCTCTTTGGCTGTCGAGAGCACTCTTCACACTTTCATCCCACACAAATGGTTGATTCTTTTTAGTGAGCTTGGCCAATGGCAAGGCAATTCTTGAAAAAGTCTGTATGAACCAACGATAATACCCAGCAAGACCCAGAAAACTACGTATCTCCGTTACAATATCCGGTCTTTTCCAATTCAATACTGCTTCCATTTTACTGGGATTAATAAATACTCCATCTCCGTGAGATAACATGGCCCAGAAATCTGACTTCTGAAAGCCAAAACTCATATTTACTCAATTTTGCGTAGAGTTGCTTTTCCTTTAAGATGCTCAACACCATTCGTAGATGCCTTTCATGTTCTTTTTCACTCTTTGAGTAAATCAAGATATCGTTAATAAAGACTACTACGAATTGATCAAGGTATAGACGAAATATCCGATTCATGTAATCCATGAACACGGTAGGTGCATTGGTCAAACTAATTGGCATCATGAGAAACTCGGAGTGACCATAACTGGTTTTGAAGGCTGTCTTCAGAAAATCCTTAGCTCTTACTCTTAGCTGATGGTAACCTCTTTCAATTCTCGGTAATTGATACATAGCCTCAGGCTTCCATCTTTCTTCTTTACAAATAGTACCGGAGCTCTCCACGGTGACACGCTGGGTCGTATAAACCCTTTATCAAGTAGTTCTTCAATCTGCTTCTTCAATTCAACCATTTCATTGGGTGCCATTCGATAAAGTGCTTTGGATACCGGTCCTGATCCAAGCGTAATCTCAATAGTAAACTGCACTTCCCTTTCCGAGGTAATCCACTTATGTCTTCTAAAAACACCTCAGGGAATTCATTCACTACTAGTATACTTTCCAATAAAGCTTCAGTTTCTGCCTGTACTAAAAAGAACACCATATATCCTTGGCAACCCTTTTTCAGCTTTAGATGTTGAGAGATAATACAGGTTCACATCAATCTTTCTCTTCGGAGTTGGATATATATAATCCTTTTCCGACAAAATTCTCGTAGCACATTATGTGCCGTTAGCCAACTCAAACCCAATATAACGTCTATACCATGAAGTGACAGACAAATCAAGTCTACCATAGACTCATACCCATCAACAGTCACAACACAGTTTAGATATACATTAGTAGCCACAAATTTTACACCAAGCGGTGTTGACACCATTAGGTCATAGGGAAATTCATGAGTATTCATACCTAGTCTTTTAGCACAATCTTATGACACAAAGGAATAACTAGCTCCTGAATCAAACAGTACTTGTAAGGTATTACCATAAAGAAGAATAGTACCTTGAATTATTTCGGAGATTTTCTGACTTCTTCATGTGTCAAAGCGAATACCCTGCCCTGATTATGAGGCCTACTCTCTATAGCACGTTGGGGGCAATCTCGGCCAAAATGTCCTAGGCTTTTTACAATTGAAACAAATCAAATTTCCACCACAATTCCTACTAGGATGATACTTGCCACAATGCATACATGATTATGACTCGGAGGGTCTCTAAGAAGTTCACTGACCAGACTGGGACATTCTTTTGTTACCTCCTCGAGGTTTAGACCACTACCCCTTTCTTTTCTGAGGAAAGTCTCCTTGGCTGGAACCACCACGGTATGGTTGACCCCTAGATGCCCGCGGCTCATTCAAATTTCTTTCAATTAATCATCATTCTTCAATCGCCAAGTTGAGTTCTTTAAATCATCGAGAGACCAGTTTCTCTTTGATTTCATACTTCAACCCCTCGATCATCATGTTATAGAGCTTCAGCTTTCATCATCTCATTAATTCAAATAGGTAGAATATCGAGATAAATTGATGAAGCGAGCAAGGTAATCATCAAAAGTTTCATTATCACCCTGCTTGATTTTCAGAAACTCCATCTCCTTTTTGACCCTAACAGATGGGGGAAAATATTTGTCGTTAAATTTTTCTTGGAATACTTCCCAGGTGATAGGAATATTCCGGGCTTGTAGAGTAATCTCCATATTCTTCCACCATCGATCTGCATTGCCTTCTAGCTTGTAAATGGACATTGATGCCTTCTTCTCAGCTAGGCACTACATGACTTGAAAAATCTTCTCTATCCTCAACATCCAGTCTTCTGCTACTTGTGAGTCATGATCCCCACGAAATATAGGAGGTTGGTGTTTGCACAATTTTGATACCCAGTACTATGTTGTTTCTTCAGCTCTTTGATTCCTTAGTTCACAATCACGTATCTCAGGCTGAGAGGATGCTTCACCTTGCTCCTCTTCATTTTTCTGGGTACGTTCTCGATCTTCATCCTGTCTAGCTCGTACCTCACGAATTTATGTCCTGAGTTCATTGATCAGTCTAAATAGTTGCCTCATTTGATTCTGTTCAGGCATATTTAGGTATGTCCTGTTCAAGCTCTTGTATTTGCCTAAAAGATCTACCTCTTGTTCTTTCTCTTTTCATCTTTGAATACTAATACAATATAAAGAAGAGAGAGTTGTCAATGCTAGGAGTATGATATTCACTCTGTAGCATTTCACAAATTAATATTCATAATCCGCTGCAGAGGATTAGGCTAATTTCTTTCCATATCAACAAATGGTCATACTCATACACCTCATAGATTGACCATTTTTCCCTTTTACTACTTATGGAAGAACTTACCATTAGTATTAATTGGATACAAAATCCTCAACAACATAAATACATAAATGAGCATTTCTGAACTTTATCTCTTTATACTCCATATAGTATCAAGTTGCTTTAATCATGAAAATTTTCCTTGAAAACCTCTCCAAATTGTTTCAACTTATTTTCATAAAAACATTCCAAATTGCATCATATCAAAATGAAACTACTTTTACATAAGGGAGAGAAAATTGTTTTCTTTACATATAACAATTTTTGACAGAAATTTTTTGAGTCGGTCATTTTTAAATTGTTTTCACATTTGCCTCTCCTCAAGTATTTCTTCCTTACTTCAACTTTTTGCTAATGACAAATAAAGGGAGAGAAGGGCAAGAAAAATATGTTGGGTCTAATATATTTTCATATTCATATACATATTTTTCTTAAAGTATTTGCCATCATCAAAAAGGGGGAGAATGTTAGTTATGATTAGTTTTGATGATGTCTTATATAGATGTCATTATCTAGAGCAAAAATTTTATATCATGTACATTTATCTTCTACTTTGACTAATGCTTATATTTAATATTGAAGAAGTTGAATGACAGAGAAGATCAAGAGAAGAGAAGAAGAGGAGATATTGAAGAAGAAGTTTAATTGTGGAGAATGATTAAGAGAAGAGAAGAAGAGGACATATTGAAGAAGGTAGAACTTATTGAGAATTATGAGTCCAAGTTAAATGGCGAAGAATGATCAAGATGAGAGATTGAAGAAAGAAGAACTTGTTAAATATTATGAGAATATCAATATTCAAGTCTCTGTGATCAAACAGAAGTTGGAACGGCTCAATTCAGAGTTAAAATAAGCAAATTCAAGCTTCCTGATGAATAGGAGTTGTTACAGTTCATTTGCTATACTCCCGTGCATGAACAGCCCTTCCTATCCATAAATTTCAGTCATTCTTGAGAATGACATTGTGATTCTCGAGTATCATTCTCGAGAATGATATTCTGATTCTCGAGAATGATCGTGCTTCAGCAACTCTGTTTCACGTTTCACTCAGGCGACCTCTAGTAATTTGATGATATCTCACAAACCAGAAATCGGATTGATGTGAAACTAGTGGCATATGAAACTAGACTCCAAATGAGTCATTTGGATATAAAATGAAAGTCCAAAGGAGTCCAGATTAAGGATCTATGAGTTTTACAAGTTGGCACAAAAATCACCATTACAGTTCCGACCAAGCTTTGGTAATTTGAGTGTATCTCACAAACGGAAAATCCAAATGAGCTAAAATCGGTGCCATTGGAAACTAGACTCCAATACCTTGTCAAAAAGATCAAGAACACAGAAAACTAAGATTAAGTGAAGGAGATATGATGTTTTGAAGTTGATAGTCTGTTCAGGATGTTGCAATCAGCGTTGATTAAGAACAGCCTACATTCATCCTATGATAACCGACGAAATACAACAAGTTTGGGACTGATTCTTCTTGCATTGGAAAGAAGGATTGAAGAGCTTTATGAGTATGGGTGCTTTGACAAATTTGCTATCTCTTCTTATATGATTCTCGATGTGCAGGTATCAATTCTTGAGAATTGATCAAGGACTCTTGAAAATGATGTGACAAATTCATCAAAGCTTTCTCTGATATGATTCTCGAGAATCGGTAAGTAACTCTCGAGAATGATTCTCGAGAACTGGTAAGTGGCTCTCGAAAATGCGTTAGACAAAATCACATGACATAGTTTCTCTAAGTGATTCTCGAGAATGCATAAGCAATTCTCGAGAATCAGTAATTGATTCTCGAGAATTAACGGAACTCTCTTCTGCATGTTTCTCTTTCTTATTAAAATGAACATGTGATTCTCAAGTATGAGTGAAACAATTCTCGAGAATGCTTAACTACTAATGATTACGAAACTCTCTGAACGTGTCATTGAAACTCTCTGAACGTGTCATTCTTGAGTATCTATAATGTGATTCTCGAGTATCATCGAGACATGATTTCTGGAAAGACTTTTCTTCGATAATTCTTGAGAATGAATTGAAGCCTTCTCGAGTATGGTTCTCGAGAATGATAATAGTGATTCTCGAGAATTGGCAAACTTTGAACAACAGTAAGGTAATTTTGTGAGAGGTTCTCAAGAATAATAAAAGGACTCTCTAGTATGAACTCTTACCATCTTCTTCATTATGACTGTGTCGCTAATCTCTTTACTAGTCTTTCTGGGTTATCACTTATGCCTTCCTAATCATACTCAAACTTATTTATTTCATGTCTAACCATCTTCTTAAGTGAGTTTCAGTTGATTAACCTTGTTTAAATTAAGATTAGCCAAAAAGCAAATCTATGTCAGAAGCATTTAATGCAAAACAGAGACGAAGCACGAAAGTAGAATATGGATATCTGAGCCTCTGCAAAGTGATTCAAATATTTCCAATCAATATTCTACTCAAATCTCAACGGACAAATCGAACAAAGAATGTCAACGGAGCATATTCACCAACCTCGGAATACTACGAAGAAACAGAGTAACGGACATATTTATGACTCTCAAAGGCTCTCTTCCAACGGCATTAATTTCTATCATCTATAAAAGCCAGAAGCATTCAAATCTTCACCTACCGAAACGCTGAGCATTCAATTCGATATTATTCTAATTTACTGTTTCATCAACTAAGCTAATATCTTCGGATATTTTGTGTGTTCTTCAGTGTTTAACATTTATCTACTCATGAGGAGTTACCAAACACTTATTTGATTATTGTGTTGTAAAATCTTAAGGTTGTGGAACCTTAAGTGTGGGTGTACAATTACAACTTGTAAGGGGGAGTGAGTCCTAGGGAGAAAGGATCATCCTGAGTACAGAGTGTGTAATTGTGTCTTTGGTTATTTTGGTTACAACTTGTAAAGAGGAGTAAGTCCTAGTAAGAGGATTACTCATGGAGCAATTAGCGAAAGAGGATTTCAAGACGTTTAAGTGTTGTTGAGAAATTAGTGAAAGAATTTTATAATCACCTATTCACCCCTAGGTGATATTCCATCTTCAAAACCCAAAGGCTATATGCCCATTCCTAATGCCATCAAGTTACAGCTACAGATATGGACCAATTTCTATTCCCAGTACTCAGATAGAAGTCAATTAAAAGTTCCCTGATAATGCCCTCATCTTATCAACAACTAGAATTTTAATTCATAAAAACAAAATTACATTCATCGAACATGTTCATTAACAAGTTGCTTCATGTGTTCAATGAATTCCAAAATTCTAAAGGGGCCTTCGTCCATAATATGATTCTTCTTACTTCCCTAAACATCATCATCAGGAAAGTAGTATAGGATGGTACCAACCCACGATTCATTAGAGACGCTAATCAACCTCAAGTTATTGTCCCTATATATCATGGGAATCTCATTTAGGAATGTGATGTAGCAACTTCGTGGAGTCATTACAGTCCTACATACATTCTGGTACACATCCTCTAAGCATTCAAGGATATCAGGGTTGGGACACCACCAATGATCCCCGGGAGGATAACCAAAGTCAGAGTCCACTGACTCCTCCAATTCATTCTCCCACATACCTGATTCCTCACTGGAAACCAGGTCTATTACCTTAGGGATTGTTGGCTGGTTTGAATTTGCTCTTCTCTGTACGCGCCTCCTACGCAATCTATCATCATGGTTTCTTCTCTAAGTCCCGAGAGTGGGTTTTCAAATGGTCTGGAACCATTTCCCTCATTCCTTCTACCAACCATTTTCAATCCTCCACATATAACAATACATTTGTTACCAATTCAAAATATATGTTGCATGCATGTAAAGCATACTATCCTATTGTCAGAAACTACGCTTTGATACCAACAGTGTAACACCCCACTGTTTTAGCCTAGAACAGAGTGGCATCTTTACCTATCATGTATTCTGATGTAACATTTAACAAAAATTTAAACCACTAGACTAGGTTTGGTTCTTTCAAAGAATGCCCTTCTTTAAAGAAAAATTTCAAAATAATAATAAAGTTCGGTTGGGCTTTTCTGAAACATTTAAAACATTTGAAAACATTTTATCAGTGGTTCAAACTTATCATTAAAATTGCATCATACTTAAAACCTTATCTAGTTTCATCCGAGTATTTCCTTATTTCTCCAATTAATCTAGTGCTCTACTAAATCATCCATCATGATTTGGGCTTGTTATATACATGTCCGCCCCTACAGCAATCGTTAGTAGCATATATATATATATATATTTATTTTATCTACTTCTACGCAATCATATGTATCTAATTTAAGTTATACATCCCAGTAGCCATACACGGCTATCTCAAAATATTAACTAAGTCATAAGGAATTATAAATAACTAAATACAAGTGTATCACAAAAGATTCTTTTACTCTATCCACACCACCACCTTCTTACGGTCAAGCGATTACTACCCCCTTGCTCCTGGAACCTTGCTTACTAGATTGTCCCCAACCTGGATGATTGGAAGGTTTTCAGATTCAAATGAATGAATCCCAGAGTAACAGGTTAATCTCAAATTCTAGCATATGCAATATATATGTAAATCAACCAAACAAGGTAGTCCACACAGCATATATAGCATTCAAATTCAAGTTCAAGTTCAAGTTCAAATTCAAATTCAACAACAAGTATTACATACCAAATATAATGTAGCTTGTAATACCAGTGTTCATTCAATGATTTTCAATTACCTTTGCGCAAGGAAAATTCATTTTGGCAATTCAATACCAAAAATAATGAATGCACTAGGCCCTGCCTAGCCACCGGGAAGCTAGCCCCATGGTCAGCCCTTCCGCTCAATCGAGCCATGAGTGGTGCTGGCCTCATACAGGTGGGACATACAAATATGGCATACACAAACATATATAGCTATGCAAAGAATGTGAGATTAGAGTTACTACATGTTGGTCTTACCGACAAAACCCCTTCCACCATATTCTTATCACTACGCTTATCCTTCAAGCACGGCGATTCTCAGGTCCTATAATTAACATTTACATATATAGATGGGTCACTAAACAATACAATCTTAATAAAAATTAAGATTTAGCTCCTTTAGACCCACCCCAAAATACTTATCCTTTCGTATCCTTATGACTAGGGATGTATACGAATTGAGACTTATTTAATTAGATACTATTCACTATAGCATAATTATTATCTCAGCCATTTAACCTTCCATTTTATCCAAGGAAACCTTTACTTTAAAGGTTAAACACAATTAACAACTTATGTGACTATCCTAAGACTTATAAAAAATTCAGCCTTTAACTTTACTGAGAATTTGGAAAATTCATAATTCAACTTATATAACTCCAAACGGAGTGATTCCAATTTCTAATTAAACCTTAATAAGTCTATTTTCATAAATTAAAGTTACCAAGTTGATTTATGGCTGAGAAAAATTCCCAAAATTCAAAAACACAAACAGTGTCCAGAAATTTTCAGATTTTCTGACAAATCTTTGAGAAACCATAACTCCTTCAATACTTATCAAAATTTGATGAATTACCTATCGATTTAAATCTCTATGTGTTTACTATTGATCTGGAAAATTTCAATTTTTTTTATTTTTTTACTAGGGCCGAAACTGAACGTCATATTTCTGCCCAGAAACTACCAGAAATTTTCCCTGATTTATAGCTCAACTTCCAAAAATCATAACTGGAGTTGTAGACCTCCGTTTTAGGTTATCCAAAGCTCATTCTAAACCTTAAGGAGAGTAATATATGTTCAAAAAATTTTATGGTCAAAAGAGGTCAATTTCCCTGTCTTTACCTAACTCAAAAATTAGTGTTCAGAGTGCAAAATTAAATTTCCAGAAATATGGAATAACATCTAAACGTTTGACTTCTTTTGCGATCAATATTAAATCTTGATGCTATGTGGCATCTGTTAGTTCTCTATGTATTTTGATGATAATTGGCAAAATTGTAAACTCAAGATGAAGTTTGCTTTGGTAAGTTGAAAATTTACTGTCATAGGCAAACTCGAGTTTGGGATTTGGGATTCCAAACTTGAGTTTGGACTTGACAAACTCGAGTTTGTAACATACAAATTAAAAAGCACTCTAAGTTTTACAAGTTAAAGACAAACTCGAGTTTGTAATTGGAAACTCAAGTTTTATCAAGACAGAGAGCTATCAATATTTTTGAATTAAGCCAAACTCCAGTTTCCTTTTGGAAACTCCAGTTTGTGCTTAACAAAGAGCTTTCATATTTTCCAAGCTTTGTTGGAAACTTGAGTTTGCTATTGTTAACTCGAGTTTGTAACAAATAGAAAGCTATGCTCAATTCTAAACTTAAGAAAACTCCAGTTTGCATTTGGCAGAAAGTCTTTCAAAGTTTTTCTCTTAAGAGGAAACTCGAGTTTGGTTTTGTAAACTCGAGTTTGGTTCATACAGAGAGCATAACATATTTCTAAAGTTTTTGAAACTTCAATTGACTTTCACAAACTCCAGTTTTCACCATTCAAAGAATTTTCATTTTCCCCAATAATTATAGAAGCTCAAGTTTAGTTTTGTTAACTCGAGTTTGTGCCAAACGAGAGCTTTGCTATTTTTCGATGATTTTGAAAATTGGAAACTCCAGTTTTGAACTTTTGGACTTAAACTCATTATTCATCTCAAGAGTCCAAAACTTGAGTTAGTTACTTGATGACTCGAGTTTGGCTACTATTCAAAAATATGTTCCAAAGCTCAATTCGCAACAATCTTCTTTGGAAGAAGGAAACTCGAGTTTGGATTTGGAAACTCGAGTTTGGCTTCTGAAGCAAATTTACAAACTCCATTTTGTAAGAACAAACTCGAGTTTGTGTCGCCCAGTTTGAAAATCAAAATTACACGAATTTGTGAAATCTTCTTGTTTGATCTTAATACTTCTTATCATCCCTCATTATTATTCCTAACTATGTTTAATCAGTTTGTTAGTGAGTTTCAGATGATATAGAAGACATTAAATGAAGATTTAGATAAAAGTAAAAAGTGACGTCAGCACATTTATTGCAATGTCCAAAAAGCTTGCACCCTTTTGGACAATCATTCCACACACATTGCAAAGGGATTAATGTTTCCTTTCCCTATCCAGTAGCTTCTCTTCAAACGGATCAATTTCAAGGGAAGTCAACCCTAATCTTCTGAGCACCTGGATTAACTGAAAAGTAGAGAGAGAAGAAGACCAAAGTGTTCCTAATCACTCAGCAAATGTCTCCAACGGTTACATTTATTAATCCAACGCTCATTTAATGCTCTCTTCATATATATAAAGCTGCATTCAAGTCTTCTCAACAACCAACACATAGAAAACGAATTGCTTTCAAGTTCTTCAACTACTCTTTCAGTTTTCTACTGTAAAGTATCTTCTAATACATTTAGTGCTTCAGTGATTATATTATCCGCTCTTAGAGAGAGTATCATTTATTGAAATCTTCTATTGTAAGTATCTCAAGTCATGGGACTTGGAGATTGAGCTATTTGATTACAACTTGTAAGGGTGAGTAAGTTCTAGTGAGAGAATTACTCTGAGAGTTACAGAGTGTGTAATCATTTGAGTTAGTGAAATCCCAAAGTGTCTGGGGATTGGACGTAGGTCAAGAGGTTGGGTCGAACCAGTATAAATTTGCTATGTCTTGCTTCTTCTTCCCTTACTCTGTTCTGCTATGTTTTCCATTCAAATAACAGAACACTTTGGAAAAGAATTTTTTAAATCCCCAATTCACCCCCCTCTTGGTGATTTACTCCACTTTCAGCATCCTCGACATTTTTCCACTCATCTGTCAAGATGCTAATCTTGTTGCATGCTAGAAAGCCGACAAAACTATTATATGTGTTTTTATTAGGACCGAAAGGAGCCAAATTTTCATCAAACTGAATCTCGAGCTTTGAACCAGAAGTCCAACTTAGGAATACATCTTTCATTCATGGGCCTCTTCTACCACGACGTGTAGGGCGGTTATGAGGCTCACTGTGAGATGAAGATGGTTCATTCTGACTCATACCAATCACACCAGTAACTATCATTGAACGAACAGGACAAGAATCATTTTCTCCATTCATTTTCAAGAAAGGAAGAGAGGTTGAGAGAGGTGGTGAGAAAGAGGAATGCCTGAGAAAATGAGAGACTAACAGAGGATGGTGGTGGTGGGCGAGGAAGAGAGGTAATGTAACAGGAAGAGAGGTTTCACAACAAGAACAGGGGTTTAAAGTTCAGAGAGAGCAACGTAAAGTAAGGTTTCGAGCGAAGAAGAACATAGTTAGCACTTTAGTTTTAAGACCAGATGTATTAAAAAAACGGTCTTAAAAGTTAATCTTTAAGACCGTTCCTTATTAAACTCCGGTCTTAAAAGTAATTAATTTTTGATTTAATTTTTTTCAATATTTTGTACCCGCCACAATTTATGTCCAGTCTTAAAAGATTTAATTTTAAGACCGGAAGTATTTAAAAGCCGGTCTTAAAAGTAAATTTAAGACCGGTCCTTATGAAACTCCGGTCTTAAAATTAATTAAATTTTTGTTTAATTTTTTTCAATATTTTGTACCGGCCACAATTTATGTCTGGTCGTAAAAGTATAACTTTTAAGACCGGCTTTTATACATAACCGGTCTTAAAATTTTTAGACCTTTATATTTAAATTTTTCCTTATATTTTTGGACCACATAAAATATAAGTCCGGTTGTATGAGATTTCTCTAACAAGTAATTGATATTTCAATTTTTTTAATAACATTTTTAAG
The DNA here is from genome assembly GCA_019022615.1 of Acacia melanoxylon. Taxonomy (NCBI): domain Eukaryota; kingdom Viridiplantae; phylum Streptophyta; class Magnoliopsida; order Fabales; family Fabaceae; genus Acacia; species Acacia melanoxylon. Next base: position 6,005,713 of record JAFJYJ010000018.1, on the reverse strand, counting down.
ACCGGTTGTTTTGTTTACTAGTTTGAATAATATATTTAAGACCTATTAATAAATGATCCGGTCCAAGAAGTTCTTTATATCTACAAAACTGCCACCGGTCATACTTTTAAGATCGGTGCGTCAATACTCCGGTCTAAACGAGGCGGTCTTAAAGCTCTTTTTTGCACTAGTGAGCACTGTGTAGAATGCTGATTGACATGCTGACTTTAGACAAGTATGTCTAGAGTACATCTTGAGGTTAGTAAAACATTCAATCTATACTAGGTGATAGATAAGATACCTAAGTTTGACGGTAATTCCTTAGGTAGTAGGGCTAGAAATCCAGCATTGTGGTAATAGAATACATCAAAAGGCTAATATGTGATAAGCCGAGAGGCAGAATGAGTTAGGCAATGAGGCCTGCATAACCAAGCCCTGTGAGAATAGACCAGCAGGTCCTGTTTTTGAATACTATACCTAGGTATTAGATGAATGAGATAGTTGTCTGAATATTAGGGTGCATGCTAGATGTCTAGAATAATTCCCCGAAGTTATAGGTTCAAATTTCGAGGATGAAATTTAAATTAATAGGGGAGAAAATGTAACATCCCAAATTCCAGGATTTGAAAAGTTGGAATAAATATCATAAATTGCCGTCATGTGTGTGTTTGTGTGTGTGTGTATATATATATATATATATATATCTGTGTGTGTGTGTGTGTAAACTCAAAAGAAAAGCTTGTATTATATGTATATATATATAGGCACATAATATAATGTAGTTGCATTTAGTCTAGGAAGCTAGCTAAAACTTTTAAATGGGACTATGGCAATCACTGTTTGGATACTCCCAAATATTAAATGAATGTCTCAAAATATTAAAGCATGATTAAAATTTGTTTTGATAATAATAATAATAAGTAGTAGTAGTAATAATAATAATAACAAAATTAAAATATTATAATAAATAATATTATTATAAAAAGTCTTTTTAGGAACATAAATTAATTGTTACCTATAAAAAATATCACAACTTTTTAAGTGACATGTTAAGACTCGTGTAAAAATATGAAGAAGACAAGGACATGTTTATTTATCTTTTTTGTTTTTATTTCTAAAACAATTTTATACAATTGTTTTTAAAAATAAGTTCTTGAAACTAAGAAAATCTTTGTAGACAATTGTTATAAAAAATCTGTTTTTGAAGTGATATGTCGGCTATCACCGACAAAGTGACATAACAAAGGGTCGGTGTTGGTGTTATAGTGTTGATAGTAAATATATAGCAGCCTACAAAAAATAAAAAAATAGAAAATAAAAGGGTTAAGGTGCAGATTTTCTAAAGAACTATTACCCAAGGAGCGTCTGGCACAAAAAATAATTGAAGTGACCAAATTGACCAATGAACTATTAAAAATGGAAAAAAACACACAATTTTGAGCAGATTCGCCAACGAACTATTACCCCGTCACTGTCTTGGTGTCTCCGTCTTCCAATGACTGTCATAGCGTCGGCGACGTCGACGTCTCCAAAGCTTCCATTGTTGCTGGGTTTTTCACTCACCCTCTTGAACTCATCCAAAGAAATCCACGGCTTTTCGACCGCACGCGCTTGCACCCTGGTTGAATGCCTCCGATGCCACAAGCAAGAACCGCTTTTACACGCACGTCCGCTTGGGTCCCATCTCTCGTTGGTGTTTGCCTTATCCAACAACAAGGCTTAACCGCTCTTTTCTCCAACGTTTCTGCCACCGTCCTACGCCAGTGCCTCATATTTTAACGTAATAGTTATAGTTTTTTTTAATAGTTCTTTAGTTTTTTTTTTCACTTTTTAATAGTTTTTTGGTTTTTTTTTTTCACTTTTTAATAATTCGTTGGCCAATTTGGTTCCTTCAATTGTTTTTTGTGCCAGACGCTCCTCGAGTAATAGTTCATTGGCAAATCTGCACCTTAACCCTAAATAAAATCAAGAAAATGCCTAAAAACTTTTTTTCGTTTCTGATTTTTTTAAAAACAACTTTCTCTTTTTTTTAAAAAAAAACTTATTGAAAACAATTTTCTAAATAAGTTTTTCTATTTTTATTTTTAAAAACAAAAACTATTTCTAAAAACAAAATGAAACAAGCCTCATAGTGTTCCGCGGCCAAATTGGAATGAAATATTAATCCTAGTCAATATCAAAGTCTTTTCGCTACTTGTTCTCTTATGTCTCAAAATATAAGTCTAATTTACTTACTTGTGAGTAAATAAAAAGAAAATAAAGAAAAGATAACTCATTACATCTATAAAAAAATAATATTAATCTTTCAATCATAAATGTAAGGTTTAATTTATAGTGTAGTTTGCATAACAGGTCAAGTCCTACACTTAAGATGAGATGTATTATATTCTTACAAAAGTCATTAGCATCAAACTTCTAAATGACAATTGAATCACACAAAAGTAATGACAATTAGATGCATAATTGAATACTTACCTTGTAAAGTAGAATTTCCTACACAACTATAGTAATCAGTGGCGGAGCCACACTTGTGTAGATGTCTGCACGTGCAGACAAGATTTTGAAATATATATATATATATATATATATATATATATATATATATATATATATATATATATATATATATATATATATATATATATATATATATAAGGAATTTTATACAACTTTCTTGGTGGTATAGTTGGTTATCACACACACTACTCTCACACACTAGAGGTCCCCGGTTCGAACTTGCGCTCAGATAATTTTCTTAATTATTTTTTCATTAACGCCTCCCCCAAACACCCCAAGGCCTCTCTCACTCCTTCTCTTGAATCCCTCTCTGATTTTTCCTCTCTCTCTAATCTGTCTCCCATGGACATTTCTTCTTCCTCCTCCAACTCTCTTAGTCCCGACGCCGGTCTTGATGCCAACACCTCCCAAACCCCCCTCACCGTCCGGCGAGCTATCCAGCTCCTCCAATCTGACGACCCCGATTTCAAGCTCCAAGCTACTCATGATATTTGCCGCCTCACTAAAACCTCCCAGCATTGTCGCTTCTAGCTCTCTCAGGCTGTCGGTCCCCTCATTTCCATGCTCTGATTTGACTAGTCCGAGTCCCATGAACTTGCTCTTCTTGCTTTGTCAACCTTGCTATCAAAGACAAAAAGTATGTTCCCTTCCGTTCTTTCCTTAACAAAATCAGATGATTTAGTTCCCAATTACTTGTTCCTTTGAAATTGAATTTAAGAAATTTGTGATTAGTGTGAGAGTTTTTTAAATTTTTATTTATTTAATTTAATATTGTGCGAGTTGATGCTCCTATTTGTAATTTGTCTTGCTTCTCATCGTTTGAAGTGCTTTATCTCGTTTCCCTGATTTAAGAAATCGTGCCTTTTATTTATCAATATGAGCAAATATAATTGAAAGAATCACTCATGGTGAAATACCAACTGAAAAAGGTTTAAATCAAGAGATAACCTTAAAGTGACCTGGAGACACTCGTTAAAGTTCCTATTTTGGTACGGTTACAAGTGTTATCTCATTATTTTCTCCAATAATTTCCTTGATGAAACTTATTGAAGACGGGCTGAAAAAATGATGCTACAAGAACTTATGCAGGTTGCATTTTGTATGCCATGGAGGATTTTGACTTTGCATTCTAGCTGCATTTTGATGAGCTTGCGATATTCCTTTTCTTTCTTCAAATCTCGGTAATTTTATTGTTGATCTAAGAGCTGATTCTGATTTTGTTAATTTGTTAAGGATAAGTTGCGCAATCGGATAAGTGGTAATTGGTTTAACTCATGCATGCTAACTTATGTTGAACGTGATATATTTGATAAGATTGATGATGAAGATATAATGCAATATTTTCAAGGAATGAAGAATCGAATAATGCTTTTGTAATTGTTCTATTGTAATAGTTTAATTGACTCTTGATTATTATTTTTCTATGTTTAGTTGAAGTTTTCTTTTATTTTCTTGTTTATATTCTTTTTTTTAATGCATTTAAAATTTTTCTTAAGAAAAAAAAAAAAATTGGAGCGCTACCCATGAACCCTCGAATCCCTCTACTAATCGTACGCATACACAAATAAAAATCCTAGTTTTTGTCAGCTGGTAGTAATTATGATAAGAATTTCTTATTGTTTTCAAAAATTGGAGGAAAACATAATGAAGAGATTATTTGATATACTACGAGAACTTTTTTTTCCCTTTTCATTAATGCATATTATTATTTTTACAATTATATTTTAAATTTACGATGAAGACCAAAACGCTGGAGAAATTATTAGGATATCAAGACACGTATCTGACTATCACATCAACAAACAAACCACCAAAAAAAAGTACGAAATGTTCCAATCCGAAATTGAATGAAATAAAAAATAGAAAATAAAACATTTAAGGAATAACTAATTATACTAATAGAAAAATAAACTTAACTCAGTTTTATAGTCACAATTTAACGATTAAAATTTAAATTTTTGAGAAACTCGATTATTGTCGTACGTGCTGTGCAAATGGGAAAGAAGAGTTCTGGAAAAACAATGGCAGTTTGGATTTTTTTTGACATTCAAGTCAATTCAACGTCGCTAGAAACATGTAACTCATTTAGTTGTTTTAATGATTTTGATACAGTTAAGAGGCGACTGTTGAACAATATCTTAATTTGGAAATTTTATAGATTTTAACGCTAAATTATACAAAACCTAGGTTAGTTGTATATAAGTATATAACCCTCCTCACATTTCAAAGAGTAAATTTAACCCTCTTAACTTTTTCTTCTTCTTCTTACTATTAACCCATTGCAATTAATAATTTCACAAAACCGTCCTAAACTTTGACTAGTTGTAGATAACCGTCTAATTTTTTATCAATTACAAATAACTACCAACATTTCAAAATTTAAATTTAACTCCCTTAAAAATTTAATTTATAATATTAAACCACATTTCCTTACTTTTATCATTTTAATAAATTTATTAAGAATTTTATTATGATTTGTTAAAAAGTTAATGGTCAGTTAAAAACAAGGTTAATAATAATATAAAAAAAAAAACAAAGATCAAGAGTTTATATACAAAGATCACTCAAAGTTTAGGGATCAGGTTTGTATAATTTAGCCTATATTTAATTGGAATAGGTAACACCCATCAAATTTATTTTCTTATAAAGTGAAAAGATGAGTATTAAATTAGGAGGTGAATGTTATTGTTTGGACTCCTGTCAAATATGACTGGTAAAACAACCTATTTTTACTAAATACAGTCAATTATGTGAATCACACAACACAACACTATACTAGCTAGTCAAACATGACTTATTTCGCAAGAAATAATTAGCTGCCTAAAATGGCCCTTCAAAAGCCATCAGATGAAATACTAGAATCTAGCAAGCAAACTGAATGATATTTCTTAACTAACTAAGCAGACTCTTAACAAACTAAAAAATGATCTCATTTAATTAATAAAACCTCATTGATGCTTTTATTTATTACACTACTACAAAAATTGGATACTACTACACTCAAAAACGTCCTTATTAAGAAATAGGTAGTAAAAAATGAAGGTAGTGGTATTCTTGTAATTATATATAAGGAAAATGAGCCTTCAACGTCCCGAATTATAGTTTAGGTTTTATAAAATTGATTTTTGGCGTTCTAACAAAGTTTCGGACGTTTTAATTGCTTCCGCCATGGAGAATATTAGAATTTTTTGTTTGGCGCCAAGATACTTAATTTTTTTTGGAATAAAATTCATTTTTGGCGACCGTATTTACCTTCAGGTCGCCAATATTAACAAATTGGCGACCTGAAAATAAATCGTGTCGCCAATATTCGATAACCGGCGACTCGAAAATAAATCGGTCGCCAATATTTTAATAGGATTCATTTCCGGATTTACCTTCAAAGTCGCCAATATTAAAAAAATTGGCGACTTGATTTATTTTCAAGTCGCTAATTATCTGAATATTGCGACCAAGGTAAATCAGTCGCCAATATTAAAATTGGCGACCCGATTTGTTAATCGTGTCGCCAATTATCATTTAAAACACAAATGACCCCTCGTGTACTCCTCACTCCCGCGATAGAAAGAAACCCTCCGCGCCTCTTCCCCAAATCCCCACTCGTCATTTCCTTTTCGCAAGCGTCTCCTCCGTCGCCACCTCCACCGCGCCGCGCAAATCGACTGTGGGCTTCCAACTCCACTCCACCTCAGATTCGTTCTTCCTGTCGATTTACCTTCCTGCCGTCGCATCAGGTCTGTCTCCTCCGTCTTCCCTCTTTGCATCGTCCTTCGGCTTGCGTGCTCATTGGGCAAAGGTGTGACTGCGCGTATAAACCTTTAATAGTGCAGTTTGTATCGCTCATATCCTTTTCTAGAATACAAAATGCATGGTCAGTTGTTCTCGTTTGGAACCGCAAACTTTAATGTTTAGTGATATGATAGGCATGCGTGAAAAGCACTTTAAATTACATAGAAAAATCTGGTAAAAAACATCGTAATTTCTAGCAAAAGTAGTATTGTCTACCGTATAAAATTCTTTGAGAGAATAAATTGTAGGGAAATTTGAAGCCGAATTATCAAAACATTGAAAAAGAGAGTAGGTTTTTGTTAATTCTTAAATTTCAACAAATACTCATACCGAATTAATGTTTGGTTCCTTGTTGATTAAGTCCTGTTCCACTGCCAGGTTATGCGATGTAATAACCACAAATCTTAACATTGGAACCTGTATAAAATCCGTGATCAGAATGGTTTAACATGAGACCATACTGACGTTCTTTTGACACCTATTTAATACCTAGGATTCTATGTTGTACTATATTTCAGTTATAGTTGAATATTGTTAGAAAAGAGATCAAGGTTCAATAATATAAGGGCAAACTTTAAAATTAAATCAGTCAATTAGATATGATTGTCGTTTAGTACGCCTATACTTTTTTTCAATTGCCGCAATGTTTGTGTTTTAATTTTCTTGAAAAATCATTATTTTTAGCTCTCCATTAAAGTGAAAGTTTGTGATCTTCAATTGCGTTTCATTTGCGTAAGAGCGTTCTTGATTAAGAGAAAAATTCCATTATCATCCAAAAAAAGCCAATGAATGGCGCTAACTATCACCGGGGCTCATAAATTAAATTATAGCTACGATTCATGTATAAGCTATGGATGTTACTTTTCCATTTTATAAGATTATTTAATTCTTCTTTGTACCTAGGCCTTGCTAGGAGATTAGAAGTGAATGAGAGAGAGAGAGAGAGAGAGGAGAAAACAAGGGCACAGACCAGAAGCCTTGTGCTTGAAAAGTTAAAAGAGAAAAGAAACAAAAAAAACAAGACTGTGTGTTTTATTCATATCATCACACTCATGAAGAAGTCATTAAAGATTAGCATCCATCCTTATTGCCTGGTACGAACACTTTCCGTACTAGAAAATTGCTGTGTTTTATTCTTTTGAATGTAATTAAATCTGGTTATTCACATTCATTAACTCAAATTAATAAAGAAAGGTACAAGAAACAAAAACAAAAGTAAAAAGACCTATCACCCTCCATCATCTATATTCACATGTCCTAAGAGATTTCTGAAAATAATTCTATTTCTTCTTTGCGCTCATGATTAATAGTATATACCATGATAGCTTCTCTCATTTGTATATCATCATCATTTTGACATCCCTTCTTGTGGGGAAAAGGAAAAGACATCTACGTTAGTATCTCGCAAATGTAGGATTTAGGAGCTATGTTGATCAGTTTAGAAGTCCTTCAAGGTTTTATAGAACTTTAAGTCTCCAACGTAGCTTGTATTCATGGATTAGTGTGAAGGTTAAGGAAAGATTAAAGCCTCGCTTATTATTGACTCAACTTGATTTTCCAAATGAAATTTCCTTTAAACAAAGTAAGATCATTTAACCAAAATCTTAACTATTCTCCCTACGATTACCCAAAGAGATAACTTCTTGCATGCTTTAGCCTCTTGGTTAAAGAAATAAGAATAAAAGAAAATGATTCACAATCCATATTAAAAAAAGTGAAAAAGTCGAGTACGAGTATTAAGGATTCCTGTTCCGGTTTTCAACGTCATTTGACTTGGAAATAATTATGGATGGATCTCCCGTCTTTATTAAATATCATGGGATGCAATGAACTGAACTGGAACCTTTTGATTGATTTTTAAATTTGAAATTAGAGAGTGGCCTCCCATGCAATCAATATGCGCATATATATGCATATTGATGGAGCTAGCTTTAGGAGGAATAGGGGAATTATTATGACGTCTTAATAATTATTAAGAAGTCCCAATACCGACTAAAGAGCATATATAAAATGATGATACTTTATTTATTATTTGGATTTTTTAGTAGATAAGTTCTTTACTTATGATTTCATAATAATTTTCCCAATAAAATATAATAAGGCTCTTGATCGAACTCGTGGAAAGAGAGAAATTAAATCAATGGTCCAAGCAAGGCCCGATTTGGTTGACGGTCATAGTGGCTTGAAATGTGGTAAAGGGGTTGAAGGATTGGGAAATCAATCTTTGAGGCTAATCTGCAAGGAAAGCAACTGGTCATTACTTTTTTCTGATACAACTATAATTCCAAGTCAAATGATGTTGGTGCTTGGAAATGAAATTTAATAGTTATATGCTGCTGGTTCATATTGATTCCTACTATAGCAAATTTTTAATTTGAACACACAATGTTATGCGCTGAATCATGTGTTTGGTACGAGTAATTCAGATCCCATAAATTGTTATCTCGTTCACACTATATAATGAAAATGAATTTCGAACCCTATGGCTGCCGTTTATGAGATCAAATTTATTGAAAAATTGAGGTCTAAACACCCAAATTTGGTTTAAACAATTCTATTGCATGGCTTGTAGTTTTACTCAAAGGATTTAATTGGATTTGGTTAAACTGCTATGGGACTTGCCATTAGATTGAAAACAAGATTTCCTATTACCGCTTCCAAATAAGTTTTGTGCTTGGTTCTTAATATAACAACCATATGTTGATAATGCAGATATAGACGAGTAGAGATTAAAGGATAGTCATCTTCGTCTTTTTTGACTACTGCGGAGAAATATTGGTCAAAGGTTTGAAGCAAACGCTTGCGCTCCCAAATTAGGTCAGTTGCTTTCATTTTATGAACACACCCATATGTTTTTAATCTAGTCAGTGATTTTTTTTTGTCTTTCCTTTATTATTAGCCATATGAACTACATGAACTTGATTAAAAAAGTGATGGCTTCATGGTTTACCATTTCCATTACCATTGAAGTATATGTCAAAGAGGAATAATTTCAATGTTCCGTTAGTTGATGAAATTGTTGGATTTAATAGTTGATATGAACTTGAAATTGACATGAACTTGACGTTGTTGGAAATGTCGTAGGTGGTAATAAAATGGGTCATAGTTGGATGAATGCATTGAGAACTAGTGAAGAATATGAGAATGGGGTGGAAGAGTTTATTGAATTTGCTAGAAGGAATGTGGCCACAAAAAATGGGATGTATTATTGTCCATGTGTTAATTGTTTAAATGGGAGTCGAAGGGTTATTGCTGATATAAGGGACCACCTACTTTGTGATGGAATACACCTTCGATACACAACGTGGATATGGCATGGTGAGGAAGTAAGTACCGGTGGTCCCACGCAAATGAAGTTGAGGTAGATGATGATGATGGAATGGAGAAAATGATTAATGATGTTGAGGCAGAATCTTTGCACAATCGGGGTGAATATGAAAGCGTGCGGAGTGATGCAGAGACACCTTTGTTCCCCGGGTGTACTAAGTATACACGGTTGATCGCGACCTTACATTTGGTCAACTTAAAGGCAACTTGTGGGTGACCGATAGCGCGACGTCGTTTGCTTGAATTGTTGTGGGATATGTTGCCGATGATAATGTACTTCCAAATCGTATGTATGAGGCCAAGAAAATCTTGTCTACGATGGGTATGGAGTATAAAAAGATACACAAAGGTGCCTAATGACTGCATATTGTACGAAACGAGTACGAAGGCCTCGCAATTGTCCGAAGTGTAAAACTTCACGATACAAAGTGAAGAAAGTTAGTGTTTCGGAGAGCGGACAACAAAAAGGCAACCTTTGAAGGCATTGTGGTATCTTCCAATAATTCCACGGTTTAAGCGTCTCGTTTACTAGTGAAGCAACGGCGAAGAAGTTGAGATGGCATTCGATGAGAGAATATCCGATGGAAAATATCTTCGACCCGTACGACTCTCCGCAATGGAAGAAAATAGACGAAATGTTCCCTCAATTTGGCAAACAGCCAAGAAACCTTCGGCTAGGGCTTTGTACGTATGGCTTCAATCCGTATCGAACTCTTAGCAAGACTCATAGTGCATGGCCGGTTCTCCTTGTAATATACAACTTACCTCCCCGGCTATGTATGAAACGCAAGTATGTGATGCTTTCTATGATGATTTCGGACCAAAACAACCCTAGGAACAATATCGATGTGTACTTGGCGCCTCCGGGTTGAGGATTTGAAGAAGTTGTGGGAGGAAGGCGTAGATGTGTTTGATGCATATAAGAAGGAGCACTTCAAGTTGCGCGCAATGATTTTTACCACGATAAATGACTTTCCCGCATACGGAAATTTGTCGTGGTACAAGTGTGAAGGGGCATAAAGCATGTCCAATATGTGAAGCGCACACAAACTTCCATCAACTAAAGCACGGAAAAAAGACGGTCTACCTCGGTCACGGGAGGTTTCTTCATCGGTTCCACCCATATTGTAAGTTAAGAAAGCGTTTTAACGGCTTACGGAGCGAAAGCACGGCTCCAAAGACATTAACCGGAGAGGACGTTTATAGTCGGGTGAAACATATCAATGTCATATTGGGTAAGCAGCAAAGGAAGACGAGTGAGAAGAATATATGGAAGAAGAGATCAATTTTCTTTGATCTTCCATATTGGCGTAGTCTTGATGTGAGACACGCCTTGATGTGATGCATGTGGAGAAAAACGTTTGTGATAGCCTTGTCAGTACTCTTTTGCACATACCAGGGAAGACTAAGGATGGAATTAGTGCGAGACTAGATCTGGTTGATATGGGAATAAGAGAACGGTTACATCCACGAGTAATGGAAGATGGTAAGAGGGCATACATAGAGCCAGCAACTCATACACTATCAAAAGCGGAGAAGAAAAGTTTGTGTGGATGTCTATATGACATTAAGGTGCGACAAGGATATTATTCTAATTTGAGAAAGTGTGTCTCAATGAACGATTTGAAGTTAGTGGGAATGAAGTCCCATGATTATCATGTGTTGATGCAACAACTACTACCAATAGCTATAAGAGGCATTATGAAAGATGAAGTTCGATCCACTATAACAAGATTGAGTATTTTCTTCAATGCTATCTCGCAACAAAGTCATTGACATTGAAAAGTTGGATGAATTGGAGAATGAGGGTTATATTATTTTGTCCCAACTAGAGATGCATTTCCCTCCGCTTTTTTGATATCATGGTACACTTGATAGTGCACTTGGTAAGGGAGGTAAGACATGCGGTCCAAATTTACCTAAGGTGGATGTACCCTTTCGAGCGATACATGAAGATCTTAAAAGGGTATTCTAAAAACCCTTATCGTAGGAAGCCTCAATAGTTGAGAGATATGTAGTTGAAGAGGCTATGGAGTTCTGCAAAGATTATCTATCGTGGCCGACGATACAATCTCAGCATGACGAGGGGATAAGCGAGGGAACTCGAGGAATCAAACTGAAGAATAAGCCTCGTGAAGAGGTGTTGCAAGCACACCTATACATCTTGAATAATACGGAAGAAGTTCAACCATACATTGATGAACACAGAAAGAGTTTGAAGAATATGAATCCAAGGAAGAGTGACATGCAGATAGCGAATGAGCAAAAGAAGACGTTCATAAAGTGGTTCGTGAGAAGGTATTGCACGAGACCTGAGTGTCGATACAATCGAGTGGTTAGCCTGGGGGCCTTCTTTTCACGTCATCACTTGGAGCGCTTACGATGTAAACGGATATTCTTTCTACACAAAAGACCAAGATGACGGAAATCAGTGCAAAATAGTGGGGTGATGGTTGAAGCCGAATCCATGCACTTTTCGAGTTCGAAAGACAAAAACCCGGTGTTAGCATCAATGGCCTATTATGGAGTGATCGAAGAAATATGGGAGATCGCCTACAACCAAGTTCAAAGTTGCTTTATTGAAATGTAAGTGGGTTAGCAATAATGCTGTTGTAATAGATCCTAAATTTGGATTTGTCTCGGTTGATCTTCAAAGACTTGGTCATAGAGATGAGCCATTCATTTTAGCAAGTCGGGCGAAACAAGTGTTTTATGTTACGGACCACGAAAATAAAGAAATGTCAATTGTACTTCAAAGTAAAAAACAGAAGTATGGTGAAGAATCCTTGAACCTTGACGATACACTCCCTTTCAGCACAAATCCACCTACAACACGTGAAGTTGAATTGGTAGATGATGAAGAATATGCTGCAAGAAAGGATCATTGTGAAGGAATATGGGAAACCATGTAAAGTAAGATCTTCAGTTACGAAATGATTTGTTTAACTACTATGTTCTTTTTGTGGTCGTTTAACATGTTGGTTCATTTTATTAATTTGTTTATTATTTAAAAACCTATCTAACATAAATTTTTGTGGTCTTTGATGAACAGAATATGTCTAGCTCGACGAGTCATCGGGAGATAGGGTTGATATGCCCGTTGTGAGAAAGGGGAGAGGTAGCACACACATGGGTACGCTAATTGCTCGCCGTGACAGTCAGAAAGAGGCTGCATGTGGAGTTCGATGAAAATATGAATCCAGTTGGCAGAGAGGAAGACAGCTTCATTAGCTATTTAGGCTATATGGCTCGAAGCAAAGTGCGTATTGTTTACTCAGCTTGGAAGTTCGTTCTTGAGAAGACGAAGGAGTTGATTTGGACACGATTTTGGTATCTCACTTTCGATATATCTGCATTTGTATCTTTAGTCTTATTACTTGATTTCTTTCATATATTCTCTTTCACCTTGCAAACATTTGATGTCCCTAACACTAAGACCATGAACAAGCATTGGATGAGCGAAGTTCGTCTCCGTTGGAAGGATTTTAAGAACAAGCTGACAAAAAAGTATATTCGCGGGCCAAAGAGGGACGAGGATCCATGTATGACCTATGACTTCATTTCTCCATAGGACTGGAGGGAGTTTGTGGCGTCCGCGTAATCCTGAATTTACGGTAAAATTTTTGTCATATCTTATCTTTAATTTGAATCTACTTGAATTCGTACTATCATTTTTGTTTGAATTCGTGTCACAGGAAACAAGCCAAGCCAATAGAGAGAGGCAAGAGAAAAATAAGTATCCGCATTGCTTGTCTAGAGGTGGCTACGAAAGCCGGAACGAAAGATGATGGACGAAGAGCTACGGCGAATGAAGGAAGCTTCCCAATCCGATCCTTCCACCGCTATCCAGGGCCCCCGAGCGTCCTCCTCGTCACAAGAAATGGAAAGTCGAGAATGAAGGGTGACAAATACATCAATGAAGATGTTGTTGAGGTTGCCTCAAAGATTGTAAGTAGTTAAATTAGAAGTATTAAATAGCCTCAGTTGTTTCATACTATAAGAGTTTAGTTATTATTTATGAAAAATCTTATGGTACAGGATGAACTTGAGCAGCAGAGCAGCCAAGGCTCATTCACGCCGTGCACGGCGGGACATTTTGTCGACGGCTATTGGGAAGCCGGATTACCTTGATGCTGTTCGAGGGGAGACGAGGGGAGTTAGTGTCGCAAAATATTTCGGACGGCGTTCACGTTTGTATGCCGAAGAGAGCCATCAGGAGCTTGAAGCTAGAATTCGAGCAAACCTCGTAAATGAGGTTATGGCACAACTACGGGGTGAAATGCAAGCTATGGTACAACAGCAACGTACAACCGACGAATCCCCGAGGATCCCCGGCGAAGAAGGATATTTTTCAGCCTCCGTGAGGTACATATTGGCGAGCCGTCTCACACTCCGAGGTACATATTGGCGAGCCGTCTCACACTCCACGGGGAGGTATACCTTGCACTCTATATTTGGATGACCCACACCGGCGGATTGTTGCCGATGGTCTTGTTTACCCAGAACAAGACAAACACCACGGCAAGCAAATTCCAGAATCCCAACGTCGGGTGACTGTGACGAGTGTGCGAGAGGGGGAAGAAGAGACAGCCATCCCGATTGATGACGAGGAGGTTACCACACTAGGCGCTGCCATCACATGGTTCATCCTTTGGCCGACTCATCTTATTGAGATGGGGACGACACCTCCGATGGTAGGAAATACATAGATGATTGAGTATGAGTTGTTTCCCGATTGATTTTCATTATATTGCTCATTCACTCATAATATGTTTTTTTATGTTTTCATAGGATGAACAAGCTGCGGGCTTATTTCCCTACTTAGCACAGCTGCGAGAGTTGTACAAGGACATCGGCCTTATAAGCTTGCAGATGCCTCCGGGCATTGTCGGTGCAAAAAAGACATATCCGATAACATTTGACAAGAAAGATTTGACGGATTTTTTGACGATGGATTGTTTAGATATACAGTTTCTTTAACTTGCAATCCTGTAAGTTTTTTTAACCCTTTAATTATGTTAGTACTCTTGTTTTTGTTTAATATTTTCAATAACATTTATCATTTCATTTCATAGTATCTCGTGTGAATTATGCGCCGGCACAAAGCGAGCGGGTTCGTATGGATACTTATGTCCGGATGCACGGCTTCGGCTCGCAATACGTTACCCGGAGGTCAATTTATATTGGTTTAACAATGGGCGACGGAGAATCGTCTTGTTATCTAGCGCCAATACATGAAAGGTGCGTACTTTTGTTTTGTCTATATAAGATTTTTGTGAATAAATTGCTTTCTTATCTTAATTTAATATTAATACGTATATGTTGTAGGGGTCATTGACGACGCTTGTGTGTTGTTTGTCCTGGAAAGAACTCCTGTTATTGGTTCGATTCAGTAAGTGGCACTCCAAACGAGGATATCAAAACCATGTTTGCCGAGTAAGTACATTTTTGTCTGAATCATCGATTCTTTTTTTAAATGAATGGTTTAACATGTCTGTTAATTTCCATTTTAATGATAGGGGCCTCAAGACGTATAGACAGCTTATCAATGCAAAAGAGCAAGGTGGACCGAGGTGGTATAAACCGACGGTGAGTAGTTTCAATTCAAGTTATTTCATTGACACAGTAGCTTTCGATATGCCTTTATTCGTTTTTAACAATTTTCCTTTGATTTATAGTGCCATCAACAACCAGGGAGCACCGAGTGCGGATATTACGTTATGAATTGGATGCAATCCATCGTTACCCCGACGGACGTGTTCAAAATTTTCAAAAAGTACGTAATCGCTCCGTGATTCTCAAGTTTATTGAATTTTTGTTGTTGTACTTGAGTTGTTAATTATTTCCTTCACTTAATTGGTTTATCTTATTCCACGTTTTCCAATTTACGGTTTATGGGTACTAGGGATCCGTACTCGCAGGATGAGATCGATTTGGTTCGAGACATGATAGCTAGACATCTTCTTCAACACATAGCCTAGTTAGTAGTGAGCATGATTAGTATGTTATTTTGTTAGTGATTCAAATTTGCTACCGTTGTTCATTTGTATCTATTTGATGTTTTGTCTCGTTCAAAATATGCAAGTTTGGTGTTATATATTGTGTTTATGTATTGTGTTAGTGTGATTCTTGTGTTGCTTGGTGGTTTCTGGCTGATGCAACAAACTTGGTAGATATCTCATAGTTGTAATCCTATTGATAGTTTAATTTGTGTCTTTCTAAGTTTACTGTATTATTTTACTTCAGATTTTACTACACTGATATGATCCAAAACTTGGTAGCTAATCTCCTATCTCATTGTTACCACCGAATGTATGAGGGAAAAATTAAAATGTAGCTAATATTTTAAAAAACTCAACAAAGGCGACGATTTTGAAATCGTCGCTTTAGTTCTCATAAGGCGACTGAATTAATGATCGTCGCCTTTATGAACCCCATTAAGGCGACCTGAAATTACAATCAGGTCGCCTTTAAGGCGAACTCAATTAATCAGGTCGCCTTTAAGGCGAACTCAATATTAATCAGGTCGCCTTAAAGGCGACTTGATTTGAAAATCAGTCGCCTTATTAACCTTAATAAGGCGACGATTACAATCAAATGCCTTTTTTGGCTTAATTGATCTAGAATCGTCGCCTTAATAAGGCGACCTTATTTAAGATCAGGTCGCCAAATTCAAAATTTTCCTCTACCCTCTCCAAGACGTCCCTCAGTAAAGGGACGTTAATTGGGTCTTATTTAGGTCGTCTTTTAGCATTTTTGTAGTAGTGTTAGTCATTTAAGATAATTTTGAAATTTTAAAAACTTTAACTGATTATCACCAAGTTTTTTTTTTTAATTGCACAAAGTAGTTTGGTTTTTAGTCTGGGAGTCTCTCCTCAATGAAGTTTTCCTCCTCCCATTTTGTATTTCTTTGATCTCCTGTATTTTGTTATTCTTAATTGGGGATTTTGGTTTTCTCCAAAAAGCCTTCCCTGGTGCTACTTTGCATTTAGCCTTTGATCTGTTTTTTATTTTGTGTGCACATGTGTCTATGGGTGTGCGTCATTTTTGATATTCTAGCCATATTTTTTTAATATATAATATTGGCTCATTGATTTTGATAGACAATATAAATTACTTCAGGAAATCAGTACTTACCGAAACTGGTGCATCGAATATATATATATATATATATATATATATATATACATATATATAAAGACAACCAAATGGCCAAAAGCATATCATGCCATCCTGATCTTTATCACAGTAATAATTTAAATTGTTGAAAGAAGCACTCCACCTTGAAGCTTTAGGACCTGTTTGAATTAGTGTTATGAAAGCATGTTCATATAAACTGATACAAAATTCATCTTACATACTTACTTCGTATACTATAAATACGTTGGAAAAACAACGTCTACCTCCAATCCAAACATACACACGTTGGAAAAGCAACTTTGGGCCTGTTTGGATTTAGCTTTTGGGATTTATGAAGTAAAATGACTTTTTTAGAATAGCTTTTTGCAAAATAGATTATTGAAAAAAGTGATTTTGATAAAATGATAGTGTTTGTACATTGTTATTATAATAGTTTTTTTACAGTCAAATTTACTCAAAAAGACATTAGCTTTTGGTCAAATTTACATAAATTTGTGTCCAAAATTAAAATACTTAAGTGTATTGAAGAAATATTGTATGATCTTAAAAATTTATTTTAGGATATTAAAAAAATATTTCAGGGTAATGTCTGCTCTTGAAAAAAAAAATCAAGGTATTGACTAATCTTTTTTAAAAAATATTTCAGGGTACTGGTGGGTAATAAAAAGATACATAAGGATATTGAAAAAATATTTCATGATCTAGAAATTTTTTTTAGGATCTTGAAAAAAATATATTTCAGGCTAATTGACTTATCTTGGAAAAAAAATTAGGGTACTGACGGGTAGTAAAAAGATACTTAAGGATACTGGAAAAATACTTTATGATTTTGAAATTTTATTTTAGGATGTTGAAAAAATATTTGAGGATAATGATTGATCTTGAAAGAACTTTTCAAGATACTGACAGGTACTAAAAAGAAACTTAAGGATACTGAAAAAAATACTTCAAGATCTTGAAAATTTATTTTAGGATCTTGAAAAAATATTCCAAAGTAATGACTGATCTTGAAAAAATATTTCAGGGTATTGACGGGTACTAAAAAGATACTTAAGAATAATGATTGGTACTGAAAAAATAGTGATGAAGGCAGAGGAGAGAGAAAAATATGAAAAAAAGGGTAAAAGAGCAATTTTACACATGAACTTTCTCTGGGAGCGCCCGTCAAAGACCACCTTTTTTCTGGAGCAAAAATACACACGACGTTACGTTTTGGGAGCGCCCAGCACCACGGCCGTTAGTTGACCAAACGGTCAACGTTAACTTGGATGGAAGTGAACAGTAACGTGGGTGAAATTACATTTTTGCCCTTAGTTTTAGGTGAAATTACACTTTTGCCCTTAGTTTTAAATATTATCAAAAAATTCGAAAATATTTTCTGTCTCGTGTTGGTCTCTCATATTTTCATTCTGCATCTCACTAATGTATCTTTCAGCTTTGCCCTTTGTTCCTTTACACGCATATTGAATTGAATCCATTCTACTTTTTATGGAAACGCCGACCAATCCGAACTAAAGCTAAGATTAAACCGCCCTCCAATCCGGGCTGAGTTAAAGCAAATCGCCCTCCAGCATGGATGAATTTGAGCAAACCGCCCTCCAGTACGGATTGAATTTGAGCAAACCGCCCTCCAATCCGGCCTGAGATTCTAAAAAGAAAACTTTGAGAGATTTTCGATAAGGCTACACTTGTTAGCCACGTGTCTTAACACGTCATAGTGCTTACATGTCACAGTGTTCAACCGTCGCCCTTGTCTTGTGGATTGGTCATTACTGCCGCCTTTGATATTTGCGCGCATTAAATGCATACGTCATTTCATTTGAAGCGTCAGCGTCTTTCTAGGTTTTTTGAATTTTTGTAATGACGTCGCGACCCCTGACCTTTCAAATCCACAACGTCTATACTCCGCTCATTGCTTCATTGTACCACTTTACACTATTCCTGCTTTCTGAAAGAATTTTCCTTGTGCCCAACACACTCTTTTCCCTTACAGACTTTCTTGCCTTTCTCAAACTTCAACAGGTACGATTACGGTTTTCCTATTTCGTCCTTTTCGCATTACTTTGGCAAGCAACTCTTTTCATTTTCTGAATGGCCCTTCGTGTGTTTTTTAATCTTTCATGGGTATATTTTCAGATTTTCTAGGTGCATTTCTGTATTTTCTGTGTGGCGTTTCTGGGTTTTTTGTGTACATGCCTGGGTTTTCTGGGTGCATTTCTGGGTTTTCTAGGTGCGTTTCTGGGTTTTCTGGGTACGTTTCTTAGTATTTGCTGCCTTTTCTAGGTACCAAGGATGGCCCAAACCCAACCGAATACCTTTAACCCAACAGAAACTTCTTCCTTCAAACAAACCAAAACCCGCATAAAAGATACACCCTTAGAGATAACTGGCAAGTCCTTGTTACCTACAAGCATGAAAAACTCCCGAACCATTTCTGGGTCAACAAAGTTTTCATTCTGGGAAACATCTTCCACTATTCCCTCAATTTCTTCCCGAGTTTCCATCTCGTGCTTAAGTAACAATTATGCTACTCCGGGATTACCAACTCGGGGCCTACGCCATGCTACGAATGTTGTCGCAAAAGTATTGAACTAGCCTAGCAAGAACATTATAGAGAAGCCGACATACTTCTGGATAAATGTCGGTGTAACATCATTACCCCCATCAAACCGGGTATTAAGAAGCTAGATCATCCCGGCTTAAAATTTTCCGACTCGCAACAAGATAGTTACACTACCTCAGGTATATATCATTTCTGATATTGCCCTTTTTATTTATTTTAGGTATAGATGGCGTCATCTTCTCGTTCTACCAAAGTATCGATGACAGAAGAATCTAGCTCGTCAGCCTCTTCCCAACCCCAAACTATTTCAGAACTAGCCGTAAATATTTGCGTAACGTGAATTAGAAATACTCTATCTCCAGATGATATTGCTTGTCTCGGCGTCAATGATGGAGAAGGATACACTATACGGCTGCCTCAAGAGGATGAATCCGTAGCGTCTTGCCGCCCCCGGACCAGTGAAACCCTTTACTTTTACTTTTACCGGGATGTCATTACTCTACTTGGCGTGAGGTTTCCCTTTACCGACTTCCAAATACAGCTTCTGAATCACCTACGGCTGGCTCCCACACAACTTCATCTGAACGGCTAGGCATTTGCCATTGCCTTTGAGAACTTGTGTAAAGAAAAAGAAATTGTTTGCTCTGTTTCCACCTTTATGTCCTTTTTTGCCCCCTTAGAAACCCACATACTTTCTAGAGGAAGGACAACATGGTTTGGTTGGACATTTCTTCGAAGCATCCGCGACCGAAAGCTTTTTAGACCTTTTACCAATTCCTGGAAAACTTTCAAACCAGCCTTCATCAAAGTTGTTGCCGAGATCGGGAAAGTACCTTGGTTCGTTCAGGCTCTTAAAACCGGGGAAGTCGAGGAAAGGTTTCCCTTATACTGGTCAACAAGTCATCATAAATTGAAAACCACCGACTTTGCCCCGACACCTTCCAAACTCTCAGAGGTCGAGGAATCTATGGTTAAACTCCTAGAACTGGTGGGTTCATCAGAAGACCCTATGGATCCCGCCGACTACATCCCTACTCCCTTGGTTAGATGGAAAACGGCAACGAGTATGATAAGAGCTATATATATACATCCTTAACTCTATGCATAACACATTCTTCCATTCTTACTGACATGTTTTTCTCTTACAGGCCGAAACATGGGGAAGCCAAAATTTCTAAGCCTCTTCGAAACACTGCCCAAGAATGCCCAGAAACAAACCGAGGTTCCAACTCTTGGCGATGCCTCAGGGGTCGTCCCTCCAACTGCCACGACGGTCAAAGCCGTTGCTGAAAATCCCCACAAGCGCTCAGCACCAAAGGGAGGGGCCAAATGAGGAGAAAAAGCTTCCAAAAAATCAAAGGGAAAACAAACCGTGGATATACCGATGGTTGATACCTTAATGCCGCCCTCTCAGACTCAAACCACCTCTACACCATCCTTCACCCTTCAACCTTTAACACATGACAAATTATCTGGGGGAACCCTCTGGAAAGACGGGGTAACCCAAGAAATGCTCGACTTTGTTCGCCCGCCCGGTCGATTCCAAGCTCCTAACCTCTCCAAAGCTGATAAATTGGAAATTTTGGATATGGAAATCAAAGGCTATAAAGCCGTCTCTCTAGTCCGGTCTTATGCAGCCCTTAAGATCAAATATGCCACACTCACCAAGCATATAAAACAAATGGCGGTAGAAAGGGATAACTTGATCCAAGAGCTGAAATTACTGAAGAATAATGCCGACGTGACCAAAATCACTGAAGAGAGAGATCAAGCCCAGGGCGAACTGCAGACGACCAAAGTTGAAGTTGATAAGATGAAGGAGGAAATACTAGGGCTCAAGACAAATCTATCCCTGAGTGAGGATAACTTGAACACGGCTAACTTGGAACTTCATCGTCTGAAGGATGTTCACAACAACGATGTAATTTTCATTGAGAAACTACAATCTGATATTGATCATTTGAAAAACCTTCTGAAGACTAAGGATAAAGAGGTCGGCTTGGCCAATGCTGAATCATCGTGCACCAAAGCTCAGCTTACTGAATATGCTAGTGCGGCCGTGGAATCTTTTGAAAATGCCGTGGCTCAAGTACGGGTTTTGAATCCTGAAGTTCTCTTGAATACCTCGGGGTTGAACGTTCGAGCCTATGTTAATCAGAAAGGAAAATTGATTCCTCCCGGGGTGAATGACGATGAAGACGAAGAAGAAGAAGAAGAACAAGCTCCTTCCTCCTAGAGTCCTGCCTAGTTTTAGTGGCTTTTTGGAATCCTTCTTTTGCATCCTGATGCTAACAAACATTACTTTTCTATACTTCAAGTTCTGTTTAAATAGATTGAATCTCCGCCTAATGCCGTTTTTAATTTACGCATTTGACTGAGCTCACGCACCGTAACTTTCACATAAATTTTGAAAACTGGTGGTGAGACCATGGATTCATTCATGCTTATCTTAACCATGATTTCTGAAAATTGGTGTGGACACCATAAATTCGCTCATATTCTTAGAATAGGCATGATTTTAGAAAACTGGTTAATTAACCATGAATTCATGCAGGCCTTTCGTAGGCGTGTTTGTAGAAAAGTAGTTAACCAACCATGAATCTACACACGTTTAATGAGAACATGATTTTTGAATACGGGTTTACTTACCACGGATTCATACATGTTTTATCTCGGTCACGATTTTCGAAAGCTGGTTTCTTTACCATTGATTCATACACGACTTTCTTTCACATAAATTTTGAAAACTGGTGTCTGGCACCATAGATTCATTTATGCTTATTTCAAACATGATTTCCGACCACGAGTTTAGTTACCACGGGTTCGTTCATGTATGAACATGATTTTTAGAAACGGGTTTGACTGCCTCAGATTCCTACATGTTTCATTTGGACATGATTTTTGGAAACGGGTTTAGATACCTAAGATTCCTACATGCTTAATTTGGACATGACTTTTGGAAACAAGCTTAAATACCTCATATTCCTTCATGTTTTGTTTGGGCGTGACTTTGGAATGCCAGAATTTGCATCAAAGATTTATTCACGTTTACCCCATACATGATTTTAGGGAACTACTTCCCTTATACGTGTGAAATCTTCGTACATGATTTTCGAAATCAGGCTTGTTTACCTCAGATTCCTACATGTTTTATGATAGCATTGGTATGAACTTGAATTTCCTGAAAATAGGTTCCTGGACCAAAATTCATTAGCTTCAACAAAACAGGCATTAATACCATTGGTACATATCTTCCCGTGGGAATTGCCTAAAATTAAAACTTTACATAACTCAATCCCCTGCTATGTGTTGGCGGAACTTGATTCTCAACTATAGTATGCCCTAACCTTGTCTGTGTTCCATGTCTGCTTTACGGCTTTTTTCTTCAATGTCTCCAACTTGTATGCACTTTTTCCAAGGTTTTCTATTACCCGGTAAGGGCCTTCCCAATTTGTTGCAAGTTTTCCTTGTCCAGCGTTCTTGTTACCTATGTCGGCTCGCCGTAAAACGAGATCCCCCTTGTCGAAAATCCGGGGTCTAACCTGAAAGTGAAGGAAATCACCAAGAGGGAGGGTGAATTGGGGATTTTAAAAATTCTTTTTAAATCACCCACACAACGATGTTCAACCAAGGTAAATGGAGATAAAGAAGAAAAGCTTGACACGTAAGATTTATACTCGGTTCGGTCTTAACTCTTGACCTACGTCCAAATCCCCGGACTCTCCGGGTGTTTCTACTATCATTCAAATCGATACACACTCGTACTCGAAAGTTATCCTCTCTCTAGGATACACTCCCTTACAAGTTGTAATCTGATAACCCAACCTCAAAGTCCCACAACTTTGAGATTCTTACAATGAGTGATTTACAGAAATGAACTCTCTCTAAGAGTGAATAAAGATAAGTACTGAAGCACAATGTATCAAAGATACAATCAGAAAAATATAAGCAGTAAAAGACTCAGAGCTTTTTATGCGTTTTACGTATGTCTTGTGTATTTTTGCAGTCTTCAAATCTTCAAGTATTTAAGCTGATTTGAAGCTTGTGACCGTTTAAAGATCCGTTCAGACTTGGATCATTTCGAAATTCTAGCTGTTGGGTCCTTGGGTGCTGCATATAGCTGTTGGGAGTTTTGCGGATTTGGGAATCGGAAATTTGATTCTTCAAGAATGTCTCCCATGTCCGTTGTGCTTAGTGGAGCCCTTTAGAATAATGTTGTTCAGATGCTTTAGGTAGTAGAACCTTGCTTTCTGCCTTGGTGAATGGTAGAGCTACTTTTCAGATGAGACCATTGTCTTGGGAGAATAAGATATAATAAAATATTGTAAGGTCAAAGTGGTTGTTTTAATGTTTATCAAAACAGAGACTTTGATCTTCGAAATCCCATGAACAAACCGGTTAAATCTGGTTAGGAATAATGATATGATATATATAAATCATAAGCAATCATTTCGTAATCAAGCTAAACCATAAAGCAAACGAAAGCGGGAATGTATTCGAGATGCGATATTTGACTCTCGTTTGTTGAAACCTCGAGGTTTCATCATAAACCTCGAGTTTTAGACTATTGTAAGTAAAGATGATTTAAGTCCAAAACATCAAACCCGGAGGTTTCTACCCAAACCCGGAGGTTTTCGGACGAAAAAATGTCACCATTTCGTTTGAAAAATACTCGAGGTTTTACCGAAACCTCGAGGTTTCATTTGAATATGAAACTCTTGGGAAAATAGCGCCAATGTAAACCCGGAGGTTTCCCGGAAACCTGGAGGTTTCTAAGAGTCATGAAAGTCGTTTGCTCTCTCGGATGCCAAAACCTCGAGGTTTCATATCAAAACTCGAGGTTTCATTTAAAATGGAAATACCGAGTTTTTGAGCCAAAACAAAACCCGGAGGTTTGAGAGTAAACCGGAGGTTTTATAAATTTGGAAAACAGAGATACTCTGCTGGGACAAACCTCGAGGTTTGTTCCCAAACCTCGAGTTTTCATAAGTTTAAGAAAAACTGTTCAAGACTCAAACCCGGAGGTTTTTCACAATACTTGAGGTTTTGAAAACCGTCGACAATCCGAACTTTCTCTCGCGAGATCAAAACCTCGAGGTTTCTTACAAAACCTCGAGGTTTCACAAAACTTGTGAAACCTGGATTTTTCATGTTAAAAACAAAACCTAGAGGTTTCTCCAAAAACCTGGAGTTTTCTATGGAAACCGGAGGTTTCTCTAGAAACACGGAGTTTTACCTTTCCGGAAAAACAACTTGAGTATTTCTTTGTAAGGCCAAACCTCGAGGTTTCGTGCGAACCTCGAGTTTTGCTCTTACGGGATTTTTACAAATGTTGAGAGCAAAACTTCATGCTTTGTTTACAATTATTGGAGATCATCAAAACCCTTAGAGAACTAACATAACCTTCTTGTTATATCGATTAACAATTAGTTTCTTAGCAGCCAACTCTCGGCAATGTACCGTTACCCCGACCTCATCAATGAGATTCAACTCCATTGCAATTACCCGACTGTTCTCGCCCTCCTCATGTAGAGCCTTGTTTCTCCTCCATAAGGGTTCACCAATTTCAACCGGGATCGTCGCCTCGTAGCCATAAGTCAATCTGAACGGAGTCTCGTGTGTTGCTGACTGGATAGTAGTCTGATGTCCCCACAAGACCGGATATAACTGCTCTACCAAATTTGACTCGGCTTCCTCCATTCTCTTTTTCAACCCCTCCACGATAACCTTGTTGGCCGCCTCGGCTTGCCCGTTAGACTGTGGATGCTCGATAGAATCAAAGTGTTGCTCAATGTGGAAGTCGGCTACCATCTCTTGAAAACCCTTATCAATGAACTGGGTTCCGTTGTCGGTAACAATTTCAGCTGGGATCCCAAACCGGGATACAATATTCCGATGAAGAAATTTCTGCACCCTAGCCGAAGTGATTATTGCTAGTGACTCTACCTCTATCCATTTTGTGAAGTAGTCCACAGCCACTATGAGCCATCGCCGTTGTCCGGGGGCCATCTTAGACGGTCCTAACAAATCCATGCCCCACTTATAGAAAGGCCATGGAGCCGAAATAGATGTTAACTAAGACAGGGGAATTCGTAGGATGTGAGCGTGTTTTTGACAGCTATCACTTCTCCGTACGTGCTCTTTTGCATCTGCTGCCATCGTGGGCCAAAAGTATCCTGCTCATACAACCTTTCGTGCTAAGGCCTTGGCCCCCATGTGATGCCCATTAATTCCTTCATGAATTTCCAACAACACGTATTCAGCCTTGGTTGAATCGAGACACTTCATCAAGGGAGAGTGAAAACCTTTTTGATACAACTCATCTCCTATCATAGCATATGAAGCCGCGGTTCTTACCACCTTCTTTGCATCCGCTGCATCTACTGGAAGAATTCCTTTCTCCAGATAGTCGGCGATTGGTTTTCTCCAGTCATTTACCTCTGAAATTATCATCACGCAACTTGGTTCTAAGAGATTCTGTTGGACAATTGTGCGGTGATTCCTGGGGCTTTTTGTGCTTGCCAATTTTGATAAAATATCTGCCCTTACGTTATCTCCTCGTGGGATATGGACCACGGTTACTTTGTCAAACTCGGCCATAAGCTGCCTAACCTTCCCCAAGTATTTAATCATCAAAGGTCCTTTAGCCTGGTATGTGCCTTCTATTTGGGACGCAACCACCTGGGAGTAGTAGACACATGTACTTTTTTAGCTCCATTTTCTTTGGCTTGCAGTAACCCTGCGATTAAAGCCTCGTACTCGGCCTGGTTGTTAGAAGTGGCGAAGTTGAAATGGAGGGAGTGTTCCAAAGAAACTCCTTCTGGGCTTTCAATGATAATACCAGCTCCACTCCCCCTTACATTGGACGACCCATCGACAAACAACTTCCAAGTGTTGTCAGCCTCATCGCTCCGGTCTTCGACCGACGTTAACTCCATCACAAAGTACGCCAGTGCTTGCGACTTGATTGCATGCCAAGCTTCATAAACAATGTCGAATTCAAACAATTCGATAGCCCAACTAACCATTCAACCAGCCAGATCCAGCTTATGGAGGATCTGACATATCGGCTGACTGGTGCGCACCACGACTGTTTGGCTCTGGAAGTATGGACGTAGTCGTCTCGCTGCCACAAGCAAAGCGAAAGCCATCTTTTCAAACTTCTGGTATTTTAACTTGGAGCCCAGTAGGGCCCAGCTTACAAAATATACCGGCGTTTGTCCTTCCTTCCTTTCTCTAACCAAAACCGCACTTACTGCCTCATTATCCACAGCCAAATACAAGATCAAATCTTCCCCTGGCTCAGGCCTGGATAGGATTGGCGGGGTTGATAGACATTGCTTGACCTTTGTAAAAGCTGCTTCGCACTCTGCATTTCATTCTCTCGAAGTTTCCTTTTTCAAGAGTTTGAAGAAAGGGAGGGAGTTTTCTGCGGATCTCGGTAAAAACCGGGTTAGTACCGCCAGTCTTCCCGTCATTTGTTGGACTTCCTTCTTGTTTCTTGGCGCTTGCATGTCTGAAACAGCTTGACATTTATCCGGATTAACCTCAATACCTCTCTGTGTAAGCAAAAAGCCTAAAAACTTTCCTGCTGGAAAACCGAAAGCACACTTGGACGGGTTAAGACGAATCCAGTATTCTCTTAATTTGTCAAATGTTTGCTGTAAGTCTTGCACATGATTCGTCATAGAGACAGATTTAACAATCATGTCATCTATATAGACCTCCACATTCTTTCCCAACTGGTCTTCAAACACTCGATTCATCATTCTTTGATACGTGGCCCTTGCATTCTTCAATCCAAAAGGCATGACATTGTAACAGTAATTGGCCTTTTCCGTAATGAACACAGTTTTCTCCTGATCATCTGGATGCATAGCGATCTGATTATAACCTAAGTATGCGTCCATGAAAGAGAGTAACTTGAATCCTGACGAGTTATCAACTAGTTGGTCTATATTCGGCATGGGGAAGGAGTCCTTGGGACACACCTTGTTTAGATCCTTATAGTCAGTACATACCCGCCATTTGCCGTTAGGTTTTTTCACCATCACGAGTTTTCTTTTGCGCTACAGGGGTTGACCTTGGACAAATAGCCACCTTGTGACAGCACACACCGGGGTCTACCCCAGGAATCTCGGACGGTCGCCAAGCGAAAACGTCTTTGTTGCTTCTCAAACACTCCTCAAGTTCTGTTCGAAACTCGGGATCAAGCATCCTACCGATTTTGGTGACTTGACCGGGCTCGGTTCCCAGAACGAGGTCCTCTAGCTCACCGTTTGGCTTCGTTTTTTGCATCTTCTCTTCCTCGCGCAAATCTAGTTCAACGAGATTGACCGACTTTCCATTCTCCACTTCCTTGGACGCCTTGTACTTCCCTTTCCGAGATGTTAGGTCGGCTTTACTTTCTTTGACTATGTCAAAGTAACATTGCCGGGAATCTTTCTGGTCTCCTCTAACCATTACGATTTGATTCCTTCTATTGACCAATTTCTACTTTTGGTGTTTCGAGGACACCAACATGTCCCAATCATGGATAGTAGGATGTCCCAAGATGATGTTGTATGGGGAAGGAAAGTCAGCTACTATAAATCTGACACGTTCAGACTTAAAAGCTTCCTTCGTCCCCAAAGTCAATTTCAAGTCTATATATCCCTTGGGGCATGTATCCAGGCCATTAAACCCAGTTAATGTCGTTTTGCATGGCTTTAAATCTTCTGGGTCAAGCCTCATTCGTTTGAATGCATCCCACAAAATAATGTCCACGGCACTTCCATTATCAACAAAGATTTTCTTTACACAACAATTGACTACGGTTCCCGTGATGACCAAAACCGTCATGATGACTTGGCGGTACGTCTTCAAGTCTTTTCTGGAAAAACTCAATACTGGGGGCTCAGGTTTTGCAGCATCTTTTTTGAACTCCGGGCGATCTCGGATTGAAAGGACGTCCCTTAAATATTTCTTTCGCTGACTTACCGAATCTCCTCCGCCCCCAAAGCCTCCACTAATCACATTGCAGTCATACTTGGAATCCGGGAACTCATCATCACTGTCTACTTTCTTTCTTTGCTCTCGCCTTTTCTTCTCTGGGGGTGGGCTCTTGCTCCTGCCCCCTGACGCTTATTATTCTATCGCCCCTTCGTCTAGATGACAAATCGCCGAAGCTTTCCCTCACGAACAAACTTTTCTATAGCATCCCTCAAATCCCAGCAACTGTCTGTGGTGTGACCATGCTGATCATGAAACTCACAGTACCGGGACTTGTCCAGGTTAGCCTCTTTGCGTATTGGTCGGGGTCGCTCAACCTTTTTCATTTCGGTTGTCGAGACCTCTTTCCAAATCTGCGCTTGGGACACCTTCAGGGGAGTATATCTATCGAACCTTCCTTCTGGTTTACCTCCTTTTGGCATGATATCCCCAACAGGCCTACAAGATTCTGGCTTGCGGCCGGTATATGGCTCTTTGGCCTTGGGAGGTGTACTCTTACCCCTTTCCTTTGGTACTTGGCTCAACATTTCCATTTGTTCAAGCTCTAAGTACATCTTTGACCGATCTCTAAAGTCGGCCAAAGTTTGAGGTCGATTCTTCATCACCGACTTCTTTAGCCGAGACGCACTATTGAGACCAGCTATTACGCAGTGTAGGTACACATCTTCTTTTAAGCCGGGAACTTGGAGAGCAGTGTCTTTGAAATGATCCAAATACTTTTGTAGGGTCTCATTAGACAATTGTTTGACTTGATCTAACTGGAACTCGGTCTTCGGCTACTTTCTTCTCGTTGCGAAGTTGAGCAAAAACTTGTGCTCCATGGTTTTCATATTGTGGATAGAATGTAATGACAAAGAATGAAACCAAGTCTTTTAAAATTATTTAGATGATTCAGCTCCTTGAAGGGTTCCCCACCATAATCTCCTTGGAAAAATGGTTCAACGAATAATTGTTTTGTCGGATCACGTGCCCTACAATCCCTTTCATCCTGATCTCCATTTTAAAATTATTTAGGCTCCTCTTCGTTGGTGTGTTTTCCAATATCCGACGTCGAAGTCATGACCCGACTTGTGCCGGCACCATCCCGCCTTGTATTCTCAACTTGCTTCTCCTTTTGTCCCATGCGCTCTTCCCAAGCTTGCCTCATCCGTTTCTGCTCTTCTTGTCGCCAAACGGCATTTCGGAGGTCCAAGTTTTCTTGGATAAGTCGGATATCTTCTTCTCTCTGAAGTCGTTGACGATTTTCCATATTCTCCATCCATCGTCTTGTGCAACACTCTAGTGTCGGGGTGCTCATCTTGGAATTCATGAGTGGGGGGAGGAAAGTTCCGACATTGAACCCTTTGATGCTCCTGTTGAGCAACTAAGCTTGGGTGAGGAGAATGCGCCGTATCATCAGTTTCGTCCTCTGTCATCACAATGACATTGTTGGGATCCGGAGCAACTGAATCAGAATACTGAACTGTATGCTCATGACGTGAACGTTGTTGAGGTTCTTCTGGTAATTGATCTTGTCGAAGCGCCTGAATACGGCTTCTAGTATTTGCGGCCATCCTAAGTGGTCGTTAGTGGTTTTATATGGTCTGGGAATCAAAGTTTATGGATCCCCATGGTCGGCGCCAATGTTCTTGTATAGAACACAGATATCTAGCTTCAATGAGCTGAGATTGTTAATATCGGATCAATAGTCTCTCAAAGGTGCTCAGAAGTTAAACACCAGAGAGAAGGTTTCAACTCGGTGATATCTATGGAGGAGATATCAACGAGTGAGTTCAGACCACAGTGCTACATGGAGATGACGATTCTCCTGAGGGTGGGGTGTGTGCACAGTGTGACTAAATGATAAATAATGGAATAGATAATGTTCTGAGTGCACCTGGTGGGTAATTCCTATTTATAGGGATTACCTAGGGTTTCACTCTCATGCATATGCATCCATCCATCAGCCATTATGCGCCTCCCACGTTCTGCAGACACCTGCTCCACTACATGTACGATCCTGCATAACAAACACGATGGAGTAGTGGTGAACCATTTACCTCACTAAATGAGTGTTTTACTGCAAGCCCTCTTGTTGGGCCGAATAACTGAGTAGCCCAATATACGAGTCCATAACAATATATATATATATGTTTATCCGCGCCACCAGTTTTATAGCAATGCATACATATATATATTAGTAAAATAACTTCTATATATATATATATATATAGACACACACATGTAGCAGCATACTTCCAGACATAATATACATATAGAGTATCTAGATTTTGCTGTATTAACTAGAGGGGAAAGACTAAAAGAAGTAAAACAAACTAAAGGGGATGATATATCAGAAATTCCAGAAGCCATGCAACGTGCTTTCACAACCTCATGAATGGAGATCCACTACTCTATATACTTAATCTTTAGTGATGATGTTATCACTGCTAAGTGCTAACACCAGCAACAGAGACACGTTTGGTCACTAAATATTCATTACATTTTGTAGCCCTGCTCTAGTGTTATTTTAACAGAGCACCCATATGGAAATTAATTAGAAACTTACGGTGGTGATTAATGAAAGCAAGGAGGAAAGGAACGTTTAAAGATCACCTCGGTTTCAAAGATGTTGAGCAGAGGAAGGACAATGGATGAACCCTCTCAACTTCTCTCTCTTTCTCGTCCTCCCACTCTGCTCAATGGTGATGGAGCAGCGTTGATATAATATTCTTAGGGTCCAGTCCGAGAAGGGAACACCTAGACCAACGAGTATACGGCGTTGTGAGGCTCAAAAAGCATTGGGAATACTGCTTTGGCGTGGGCTAATTGAGAGCTGAAAGTAAACCTGGAAATGTGATGTTATTCTTCTCTGTTTTACGCCATTGACCGATATAGATATTTCCCTAGGTTGCGTTTTTGGTTTATTGCCAAAAGGAGGTACCCTAAGGTTTGTTTTGAAGTAGCGTGTTTCAGTTTGTTACAGTGCTTTCTTTTTGCTAATTCTGCTTCTGCATTTGACGGGTTTGTCGTTTGCGTGATCTGGTTCTCTTTTTCTTTTTCTTTTTTTCCTTTTCTTTTCCACGTTGCAGCTGCCCAAATGACGCAGAAGGGGTGCTGATGAATAAGTGTTAATGGTTTGGGTTGGTTTTTATCAGCTTATGGGTCAAAGAAATATGGACTGAGCAACTATATGAGTGCGTGGGTTGAGAAGAATGGGCTCATGTTCAAGGAATAATGGGCTGGGGAGTGTGTGTGTGTATATATATATATATATAAACTTGGTGTCTCAATTAAATAATAAGAGGGTGTGTGTCCAAAATTATCTCTTACAAATATTGGATAAATCTTAAAATTAAATCCTTAATTCCATTTAAGGATCTTCTTTCTCAATTAATTTCTTTAGGCCATAAAATATTAATTCCATAATTTTTAGGTCTCAATTACTCTTTGCTTGAATTTACTCTTTTTCCCAAAATAAATTAATTAAGAGAAAAATAAGCCTAAATTTTCAATAATTATTCTCATAATTATTTTAAACCAAAATTACATAATTACTTCCCGTAAAATATCTAAATTTCAAATCCCAAAATTTGGGATATTACAACTTGCAATCATTTCCTGCATATTTGATAAATTAATTTTGGTTATTGGGACTTTATGTCTCACCCTGTCCTTATCAATATTTTTCAGGCAAGACCTTTATTTTCACTAGTAGCAAAGGGAAGCAACCAGAGACGTAATAGTTGTGAACTTTGTAAGACTCTTTTGGTATTGGTGTTATAATGATTTATATATTTCCATTCAAGGGCCCACATGTTTTGAGAATACTATGTCAACATTTACTGTTGAATTGAAGGTTTTATTTTATATACTCTAATATTTTGGTGGATCCACAATCAAAACTTGTGTGGAAAATGTTTTGGTGTTGAAAGACTTGTGGGTTGTGTATTCTCTTGTTCGATAATTGTGCCCAGAGTTATAGATTTTCTATAGTGAGTTTGTGAGCAGAATTTGTGCCCTGGACTCCGACGTGCTTAATTTGAAAAGAAAAAGGATTTACCTAAGTTACTTGTTAATCCAATTTCATGAAATCATTATAGTTAATTAATGATTTATGAGGAAGGGTCTTTTCATTGATGGTCGAGATTTGGGAGATGGATACAAGCATGCTAATGCTATCGTGACCAGATAATATTTATGTAAAAGAGATGAATGCTGTAAAAGGCGCACAGTGAATGGCAGCCTTATGGTCTATTTATATGCAATATTGAGTCTAGGGTTACATAGGCATTTACAGGGATATTACACAAAGAGGTCTGTACATGTAAGAGTGGGCCTCGGCCCTTTGGGCCTTCTATTCTACAACTGGATTATACGTTATTACCATTCACGGTGTTAGGGCTTTCTTCTATTCTATTATTGCGGTGTATATTATTATACTTGACGGCCCCCCCGCAAACGAGTGTCTTTTACGACGCCGACCGAGTTTGTCGCGGAAGACTTGAAACTTGGAGTGAGAGAGAGCTTTGGTGAAAATATCTGCAATTTGGTCAGAGGAAGGTACATATTTCACAGCCAGCTGGTTCGAAAGTACACGGTCTCTCACAAAATGGACATCAAGCTCGATGTGTTTCGTCCGAGCGTGGAAGACGGGATTAGACGCTAGGGCTGCCGCGTTGAGATTATCACACCAGGCTATGGGGATCGATTGGAGCTTCAATCCGAGTTCTCCGATGAAAGATTGGAGCCAGGCGAGTTCACAAGACAGATCCGAGAGTGACCGGTACTCGGATTCAGCGCTGGAGCGTGAAGCAACTCCCTGTTTTCTTGCTGACCAGGATATCAGTGAATCACCAAAGAACACACAATATCCTCCCATCGAACGACGATCATCGGGGCAGACAGCCCAGTCGGCGTCGGAAAAACCTTGTAAGGTAAGATGATTTCCTGGTTTGATATGTAGTGCTAGATTTGTCTTTGTTCCTTGAGATATCGAAGCACCCTTTTGAGTGCTTGCCAGTGTACGTTGGTAGGTGCACTGAGGAACTGACTTAGTTTGTTGACAGCATACATGATATCTGGTCTTGTGTTTATTAAATACTGAAGTGCTCCAATTATTTGTCTGTAACGTGTTGGATCTGGAAGTAATGTGCCATCATTTTTAGAAAAATGTCGATTGACAACCATAGGAGTAGGAACAAAGTGAGGAGTGTTGCATTCCACTTTTAGTTAGAATGCTTGAGATATATCTTTCTTGTTTGAGATAAAGCCCAATGTCATCTCTGTAAGCCTCTATTCCCAGAAAGTGATGTAATTGTCCAAGATCCTTGAGAGCAAACTGAGAGTTGAGGTTTAAGATGAATAAATTAATCAATTTCGAAAGCGGTTCCTGTGACAATGATGTCATCCACATAGATGAGCACAAAAAGAACATATCTTTCTAGCCTGAGAAAGAATAGAGAAGAATCACTTTTTGAGTGTAGAAAACCCCAACTTACGAGTGTTGTCCTCAGCTTATCAAACCAGGCTCTGGGAGCTTGCTTCAAGCCATATAGTGCTTTGTTCAGCAAACAAACATGATTAGGGAATTTAGGATCAGTGAATCCTTCTGGTTGCTTCATTAGTACCACCTCCTGTAGATCCCCATTTAAGAAAGCATTATTTATATCCATTTGTCTTATTTGCCAATTCAGAGTAACAGCAATGGTGAGAACAAATCTGAGTGTAGAAGATTTTAGTACAGGGCTAAAAGTCTCCCCAAAATCTATTCCAGGACTTTGTTGAAAGCCCTTAGCAACCAGTCTAGCTTTGTGTTTTTGGAGAGAACCATCGGAGTTGAATTTCTTCTTAAGTACCCATTTGCAATCAACTACGTTGCCCTGACCTGTGTATGGTACTAGTTTCCATGTTTTGTTTTTCATAAGAGCACTAAATTCATCTTGCATTGCTTTTCTCCAGTCACTACATCTCAATGCATCTTGAACACAATGAGGTATATAGTCTGTAGTATTTTCAGCAGTTACAGCACCTACATAGGGAGTTTTAGGTTTAGAGATACCAGCCTTGCTTTTGGTTACCATCTGATGCTGACTTTGGATGATGTTTTGTTGTTGGTTTTCATGAAAATCATGTCTGCCAAAGTCTGTTGTCAAAGGAATTATTGCTTGCTGAAGTTGAGTGTAGTTGTTATTGCTGCTTGCTGATGAACTACTTGTTGTGTTAACAGGTTGTTGTTGTTCTAGTGACCTGAACTCTGATGAAGGCTGATGGAGTTCGTTCTCAGTGGAGCTAGATTCTGATTCAGACATTGTAGCTGGACTCTCTGTGGTTAGAGAAGGAAGTGTGGACTTGAAAAATGCTTCAGGATAGACTTGCTCCTAAGGTACACTTCTTTTGTTTATGAAACCTGATTCAAAGGGAAATTCATGTTCATTAAAGACAACATGTCTAGATATATAAACCCTTCCTGTTGAGCTTAAGCACTTGTACCCTTTGTGATTGTTGCTGTAACCCAAAAATACACATTTGGTAGTTCTAAATTGTAGCTTGTGGTCATTATATGGTCTAAGACACGGATAGCATGCGGAACCAAAAATTCTCAATTGTGTATAATCTGGATGCACATGAAACAGCTTGTAGAATGGTGATGATCCACCTAAAATGGTAGAAGGTAGTTGATTAATTAGACTGGTAGCTGTACAGAAAGCTTCCCACCAGTAGTGTAATGGCATCTTGGCTTGTGCTAGGAGAGTTAAGCCAATTTCAACTATATGTCTGTGTTTTCTTTCTGCCCTTCCATTTTGAGCAGATGTATGTGGACATGAGTGTCTAAACTGTATACCTGCTTCTTGAAGAGTTTTTGAAAAACTTCTATACTCTCCTCCCCAATCACTTTGAAGTATTTTGATTTTGCTATCAAACTGATTTTCTGCAAATTTTTTGAATTGCACAAACATAGGTAATGCTTCATCTTTGGTTTTGAGAGGAAAGATCCATGAGTATCTACTATAGTCATCAAGAAACAAGACATAGTATCTAAAACCATTAACGAGATGCCTTTGGTGCAGTCCCCACAAATCGGTGTGTATCGGTTCAAGGGGTTTTGAAGCATGAGGCGAGAGGATTTAAAAGGAAGTGAGTGAGACTTGCCAAACTTGCGGGATTCACAAGGTAATCTTATCATTCCTTGTACTAATTTTTAAATTACAATCACTAATAATTTGACTTAGTACTTTGTCATTAGGATGACCAAGTCTACAATGCCATAAGTGCCTATTAGAAATAAAATTCTTTGACTGTACTGAATGATCAGCTTCTTTTTCAGTGATGAAAACCATATCCATGCTTCCATCTGCTCTCTGTTTTGAAACTTTAAACATTCCTCCTTGGGTTGGAACTCCCTTCGAGTATATCGACTGTTTCTTGTTCCTTCACAAGAAACCCATGTTTGTTAAACACAACATCGCATTATTATCATCAGAACCTTATAAACACCGAGCGATTCTTAGTGATTCCGAGGGTGTACAAAACATCATTTAACTTTACTGTTTTGTTGGAGACATTAGAAACTGTAGATGACCCAACTTTTTCAACATTAACTTTATCACCATTACCAACTATGATTCTAATCTTACCAGTAGACTTAGTAGGATTTTCAATGTTGTTTGCATCATTAGTCACATGACAAGTTACTCCACTATCCATGTACCATGCATCGTCTTGATAGTTTCAGGTGTAGCCCGATGGAAGCTGCAAAATCGAAGTAGAACTAGAAGCATTGTTAGCTTTCTTTTTGTTTTTCACAAAATTTCTGTCAAAACGATGAAAACATGTTTCAACAGTGTGTCCAATGCGATCACATAGTTGACATTTAGGAGGTTCTTCATTATCTTGAGTGTAATTGCTGCGACCACTGTTGTAATAAGCTTTTCTGCCTCTGTTAGGTCTATTCCATCGACCTCTTCTATTACCACGCCAGCTTCCTCTTGGTGAGTAACTTTCAGCCTTTGTGTAATTAACAAAATTGGTCGAAACCAGCATTTGCAAGTTGACTCGGTGATCCATTCTGCTTTCATAGGTCAGTAGTGAGGATTGAAACTCAATCCAAGTGAGATCACTTGCTTCTCTACTGAGTTGAACAACAATGGGGTTGTAATCAGCATCTAATCCAGCAAGTACTTGAATGACCAAATCTGGAGGAGATACTGAGGATCCAGCAACAGCAAGTTGTTCAGAAAGATTTTTCATCTTTGAGAGGTATTCATTCATTTTCATGTTTCCTTTTCTGGTTCTTTGGAAGTCAGATTTCAGCATCAGAATTCTGGACTTTGTTTGAGCTCCAGCTATTTGTTTTGCAGCTTCCCAAAGGCCTGCAGAGGTTGAGACAACAACCATTTGTGATGAAACTTCCAGGCTCATGGTGTTTAAGAGCCACCCGAAGAGCAGCTGATCAGCTGCAACCCAGTCTTCAAGTGCTGGGTTGGGTTTCATTACATCATTCTCTTTGATGAACGATGGTGGGCATACTTTGGTCCCATTGATGAAGCCTTCAAGCTTATGTCCTTTGATGATAGGAAGAACATGGGTTTGCCATATCAAGAAGTTGGTTCCATCCAGCTTGATGGAGCACACTTGGTTGATGCCATTGTTGTTGGAAGATCCCTTTGGCAAAGTAGCAGCAGAGGCTAGTGACTCAGAAATGGCAGAGACATCTGTAGTCGATTTTCCAGCCATGGCGGTTTGCCTTTGTTGGCTCTGATACCAAGATAATATTTATGGAAAAGAGATGAATGCTGTAAAAGGCGCACAGTGAATGGCAGCCTTATGGTCTATTTATATCCAATATTGAGTCTAGGGTTACATAGGCATTTACAGGGATATTACACAAAGAGGTCTGTACATGTAAGAGTGGGCCTCAGCCCTTTGGGCCTTCTATTCTACAACTGGATTATACGTTATTACCATTCACAGTGTTAGGGCTTTCTTCTATTCTATTATTGCAGTGTATATTATTATACTTGACATGACCAAAAGAGTTGGATCTTGTGCATCTTTCCGTGATGGTAGTGGGAGCTGCAGGTTCATCACATCTTTGAGCAAAATGCTTTCAGTACAGGTCTTTGAAAAAGATAATATCAAATCTCAAGGATGTTTCCCATGATTGTTTCTAATGTCGCCACTTTGAAACTAGACACATCACATTTTTCAGTCACAACTAAGGTGTAAGCAAGCATTGCGATCAACTGAATTAAAGTTAAAGAAATTATGTATTTAACCCAAGATGAGTACATATTAAAATAAAATAAAATACAACAAGAATGAAAATAGCTAACTTGGAGCAACATAACCATAAGTACCAACTAAAAGAGTTTGATGAGATGAATCTGGATCAATAACTCTAGCTATGCCAAAGTCGGATATATAGAAGAGCTTCCATCTTTGCGTTCAACAATATATTACTACTTGTCACGCAGAATCATAATCATGATGCATATAATTGGAGGAGCAGCAGAATCATAATCATGATGCATGTAACCTATAGCATTTACTTTTCCTTTGATGGCATACACCCTCCTACTCCATTCAAAAACTTTAGCATCGTCATCATTATTCAAGACATAGAAAAGGCTTCCTCTTTCCATATACTCATAGATGAGAAACATGCATTGATTATGCAAACAAAAACCATGAAGCTTTACAATATTGTGATGTCTTATTTCACTTAACATCTTAGCAAAACAAGTGTTCCCATATTCTCTTCTATGGAGTTTTTTCAATGCTACATTGTGCTCTAGAAATGCTTCCATAGGCACCAGTTCCAATACAATATTTGATGTTAAAGTCCTTTGTTGCTTCAATGATATCTTCATATGCAATTTTTCCATCATAATTCCATATTGAAAACAAATCCCCTTTTTTTTGTTTCTCTTGTATCAATTGAGGATTTCTTGTTGTTTTTTAAAGATTCAAATAAGACGAAGCCACAAAAAATATGATGGCAAGGAAAATTGTCAAAAGATTAATGATTTTGAACATATATAGACTTGACGAAAAGAGTTATAAACTTTGTCAGATGCTAATATTCCATTGAATTTGTTGTGACTAATGTTGCCGTGAAAATTGAAATGGTTCAAAAGGTAGGGCATACTACCACTTAATTGATTTTGGGAAACTTCAAAGTTTCCTAAATTTATCAAATTGAAAACTAATGAAGGGATACCACCTGCAGTGAATAAATTAATACACAATTATAAGTTCGTGATATTTGTCTTTAAACCCCCCCCCCCCAAAAAAAAAAAGGGGGGGCTACAAGTATATTGTTTCTATTCAAAATAAGAAAGGTTGGAAAGGGTGGAAGGAAACACACCTATAAGATTGTTGTAAGACAAGTCCCAATGAATAAGATAATGAAGAGGTCGAATCTGAATTGGAATGATACCAAACTTTAAGAAATGGCTCTACCTTGATTGTTTCTATTCAAACTGAGCAATTATAAATAAGCAAGGTTTCCATGGAGGAAGGTAACACGCCTGTAAGGTTATTGTAGAACAAGTTCAAATGATAGAGATTTTCATGAGCTCTAATCTTAGTTGGAATGAAACCTGTAAGCCTCATCTCATGAAGATTCAAATATACTAATTGTTGTATATAATACAGTTGTTAAATTTGAGCACAAGTATAAGTATTGGAGATTTGTCATAAAACCAAAGCTGAAGGAATAGCACCAATAAGAATTTTTATATTAAAAAAGAAACTGTTGTACTTCATTTGAGATTTGTGGGTCTGAATTTTGGAAGATCTGACCATCTTCAAATGGCCTGTCAATATGTTTTTTATATTTAGAAATAAATATATCGTAATTTTCTTTCCATCAACATAAATCTCTTATTGTTTGGCCATTTTCTAGGACTGTGACTAAGGATGAACCATGAAAGTATCCCTTTATGCCTCTTTTTTTTGCTGTATTTCCCACCAATGCAGGATAAACATTGACACCTTGTTTGATTAAATATCTTTAATTACTATATTATAATTGGCTTTTCATAATTGTGAGCTGCTGAGATGTTGCTTGGATAACACTGTATATGATTTAATTTAAAGGATTTCTGCATCTGAGAATTGCATTTTTCTAAGACAGGCGATGCCCTGAATGCATTTAAGACCAGCGTAGCTGATAAAAACAATGTTCTTCAAAGCTGGGATGCCACCCTTGTCAATCCTTGCACATGGTTTCATGTTACATGCAATAGTGAAAGCGTGACACGTGTGTAAGTTATTTCTGGGATTTATATCTATCATATATGACCATTCTGCATCTGCTAAAAATTCGATTTATCTTTGGTCACTGATCTTGGAAATGCCAACCTTTCAGGTCAACTAGTTGCATAGCGTGGTCTACTCCCAAATTTGCAGTACTTGTAAGTTGTGAATCGTGTATGATTATTTTCATGGGAATATTATGATTTGACATTATTTCTTGAGACATTATCTCTTCTGTTCTTTAGTGGTTTTTTACTTGATGATTTTACCTTAATTATAGTGGCTGACTTTATATAGTAGGCTGCCATTTCACTTTTTTCTTAGTTTGACGCCCTGCGCTTCAAAGCTGAGTGCAATTCATTGCTCAAAGTCTTGAATTCCCAGAATTTTTCTTAAATATCAGTGCCTATCCCTTAGTTAGGCGCAATCTTTTACTACTTTTGATGCTTATAGCTTTTAGTGTTTTTAGACTCGTTCATTTAGACTCTTCATATGCGGCGTTTAGAGATTTTTTTTTTTTTTTGGGTA
This sequence comes from Acacia melanoxylon, assembly GCA_019022615.1. NCBI lineage: Eukaryota > Viridiplantae > Streptophyta > Magnoliopsida > Fabales > Fabaceae > Acacia > Acacia melanoxylon. The sequence continues at coordinate 5,965,638 of JAFJYJ010000018.1, read as the reverse complement.
CAACTGTCCTTTGGAGATGATTATATAAATTGATGAAGCAAAAGTTACCTATCGTATGTCATATGATCCATCATTGATTTTTGGGTTAAGGAGGCGTCAAAGACAACAAACTATTAATTTCGGGAGCGTCCCAAGACAATTAACTATTAAGTGGACCACCCAAAGACAATAAACTTTTAAAAGGAGCCCATTTCGTGACAAATGCCGTTAAAAAAGTTAACGCCGTTAGCAAAAAGTTAACGTCCGTTATCTAAGGAGGCTAAGACAACAAACTATTATTCTAAGAAATAAAAGACAAAATTCTAAATTTTACTAAATTAAATAATTTTTTTCTCAATTGTCATTATTCAAAACTACTTGTATAAATATCTATGGACAAAAATTACTAATTTTTCAATTTTTTCAACAAATTTTTTAGATTTTTTAAATTTTATTAACATTAAATGAATTTTTTAAATCACATAAATTTCTTCTAAAATAAAAATAAATCATATTTTTTTTTTGTTTAACATATATAATAAACTATAAAACACCTTGGGTTTTTACTAAATTAAATAATTTTTTTCTCAATTGTCATTATTCAAAACTATTTGTATAAATTTTTATGGATAAAAATTTCTCATTCTTCAATTCACAACAGATTTTTTAGATTTTTTAAATTTTATTAACATTAAATGAATTTTTTAACTCACATAAATTTCTTCTAAAATAAAAATAAATCATATTTTTTTTAACATATATAATAAACTATAAAACACTTTGAGTTTTATTTAAATAATATAATTATATTTTTAATCAAAACTTTTGTTTATTTTAGCAAATTATAATTTTGACAAAATTGAAGATGAGTAATTTTTGTCCATAGATATTTATACAAGTAGTTTTGAATAATGACAATTGAGAAAAAATTTATTTAATTTAGTAAAATTTAGAATTTTGTACTTGGAAGCTCTTGGAATAATAGTTTGTTGTCTTTGGCGCTCATTAGATAACGGATGTTAACTTTTTGCTAACGGCGTTAACTTTTTTTTAACGGCATTGTCTTTGGGCGCTCCTTTTTAAAAGTTTATTGTCTTTGGGCCCACTTAATAGTTAATTGTCTTTGACGCCCGAGCTAATAATTTGTTGTCTTTTGACTTTCCTTAACCCTTGATTTTTTTATTTTTATTTTTTGGGTGTGTTCTTGGCTTCTTGCTTTAGTTTTCACCTAATCAGCATAAGGTTTCAACTGTTTCATACCAATTTCAAGCTCATATCTGTAATCATCTAATTATTTGCTGGAATTTTTTTTTTCCTTTTGCTCAGATCTGAATTGTTTTTTCCTATGCCAGGGAGATTTATAGTAATAATATAACTGGAAAAATCCCAGATAAATTTGACAAATTTGGTGAGCTTAGATCGCTACACCAATTGCATATCTGGTAGCATCTCAGCTACAATGGGCAATCTTAAAAAACTACGTTCCTGTAAGACATGCTCTTCTAAAATGTGCAGTTTAATTTAAATATTTTTCTATTCTCTCTCTTGATTAAAGTGTCTTGGTCTGCTAGGCACTCATACTGCTATGCATTTTGCTTGTTTTTCCTAATGAAAAGTGGGAGCTAATGGACTCTTTTGTCTTGCTCTCTGGGAATGAAGTGGAAGCATCGGATGAATGGATTAATCGTCTTCTACCTACTTTCATTCCATTCCATAATTATACTAGTTGCTTTTGTATGAATGAAAACAGACAAGTGAATGTGGCATAAAAAACTTTGGATTTATGCCAAATTTTGTGAGATATATATATGATAATAACTTCCAATTCAACAATGGATATTTGTTTTTAAAAAAAGTACTTTCATAAACAGTTTTTCAATAATGTAAGATTGTTTTTTTATTGACACCAATGTCTATAAGCGGGGATTAGCATAATGATATTGATTTGGCTTATTGCCTATTGCAATCCATTAATCTTCTTTGCAAGTAATCTAGCTTCAGAAATTAGGTTGTGATGGCTTAGGTTCAGTCACGTTGGCACTGCTCTTAATCTGATCGAAAAGTCTATATTCATATTTTATGGTCTATACTTCTTCCCCTCAATAAGGACACTCACCCCCTCATTTTGTCACTTCAAATTCCTAACAATCCTCTCATTCGCATGTTTATCCGTCTTATGCCATGTTAAATATCTTCCTGTCCAAATTTTTTTTTCTTAATCTTTAATCATTAGATTTTATTTAAAATAAGTGACATTTTGATATCCAATAGGCATAGAAGGTGCTGTTTTAAAAAATTTAAGATTTTTTTTTTAAATATAAATCAAAACTACACAATTTTAAAGTATTTTTTTTAATTTATATATATAATATCAGATCTGCACCATTTTATTCCCATAAAATATCAAAATCATATCATACTGATATTTTTCCATGCAAATTTATCTTATCACAGTAATAATTTAAATTGTTGAAAGAAGTACTCTACCTTATAGCCAGAGTTAGAGAACAAACCCTCTCATGACATGCACACAACTATTGAGCTTGAAAACTAAGACAATATAGGTTTAGATTACAACTATACCTTAATTAAATTGTGGCTAAATACAACTTTCTCTGAATTTTCTTGTTACAACACTGATTATTCCTTTATTCTATCCACACCATTACTTCCTTTATTTATTCCCTTCGCTGATAAAAATGGTGCATAATGAAAGAATATGCTCGCCAGTTCTGGACAGAAATGTGGGGATAAGGAAAGATGAAAGAGTTGGCAACTCAAAGACTGCATAGCTATTTTAAAATTATTTACTGTGATCATAGATGGTGCTTTTGTGTGATTCTATGACTCAAATTTATCTTCATTAAATCTTTAATTCTTAGGAAAAAAAGGGATTTTTTTCAACTATAATCTATTCATGATTAACTTCTTTGAACGTAATGTATTGCTGTAGGAGTTTCTTTTTCTGCTGTGATGCTCTAATTTAAATTACTCTATGTATATTCCATATAATTCATTTTCAATATCTTATGACTTTAACAGTATAAGGCTACGCCAAACATGACGTGTAAACTATAAAGATTTTGTTGTGGACAAATGTCATAAGTTGCAAGAAATCAACATATGGCAAACATCAAATATGAACTTTGCGGCAAATCCTAGTTTCATCATCTGAGGTCCCTAGCAAACATAGAGCCAAATCTCCTAGCTTTTTACTAGATTATTTGCATATTTTGATTCACTAAATGCTCGAGTGAGATGTTATTGAAAGGAATGGCTAATGGCTGATTGGAGGATAAAAGCCTTTGAGACACTTATTGCATTGATGGTCGAGATTTAGGAGATGAATTCAAGCATGCTAATGCTATTGTGACCAAAAAAGTCACATCTTGTGCATCTTTCCATGATGGCAGTGGCAGACGTGGGTCTAAGACATCGATTAGAAAAATGCTTTCACTACAATTCTTTGACAATAATGATATCAACTCTCCAGGATGTCTTCCCATGAATGTTTCTAACGTCAAAACTCCAAAACTATAAACATCACATTTTGTAGTCACAACTAAGGTGTATGCAAGTTCTGCAGCAAATCAAAAGTTAAAGAAATCATATATTTATCCCAAGGTAAGTAATGGTTAAAATACAATACAACAAGAGAAGTACATAGAAGATAATTGGAAAAGCTAACCTGGAAAAACATAACCATAAGTACCAACTAAAAGAGTTTGATTAGATGAATCTGGATCAAGAATTCTAGCTGTACCGAAGTCAGACAGAAAACCCTCCATCTTTGAGTTCAATAATACATTATTACTTGTTACGTCTCGATGGATAATTGGAGAAGCACAATCATGATGCATGTAGAACAAAGCTTTTGCTATTCCTTTGATGGTATTCACCCTCATACTCCAATCCAACTCTTTAGCCTCATCATCATTATTCAAGACATAAAAAAGGCTTCCTCTTTCCATGTATTCATATATGAGAAACATGCATTGATTATGCAAACAAAAACCATGGAGCTTTATAATATTGCGATGTCGAATTTCACTTAACGTCTTCACTTCATTATGAAAACTCTTAGCAAAAGCTGTGTTTCCATATTCGCTTCTATGAAGCTTTTTCAATGCTACAATTTTGCCACTTGGAAGTTGTGCTCTATAAACACTTCCATAGGCACCAGTTCCAATACAATATTTGATGTCAAAGCCCTCTGTTGCTTCAATGATGTCTTCATATGCAATTTTTCCATCATAATTCCATATGGAAAACAAATCCCCATTTTTTGGTTCTCTTGTCTCAATTATAGATTTCTCGTCCTTTTTTAAAGATTTAAATAAGATGAAACCCACAACAAATATGATGACAAGAAAAATTGTCAAAGGAATAATGATTTTTAACAAAGACTTTAATCCTTTAGAAAAACCATGTTTCTTCTCTAGACCAAGTAATTCTTTGTTACCATAGAAGATGTCCGGGGGGAAAGAGCTATAAACTTCACTTGGAATATAGCCGCTAAGAAGATTGTATGAGAAGTTGATGTAATGCATCCTAAAAAGATCTCCAGGTATGCTACCAGAGATTTTATTGTAGCTCAAGTTAACGCTACACATTGATGGAACACTGCATATACTAGATGGTAATATTCCGTTGAATTTGTTGTGACTAAAGTCACCATGAAAATGAAAATAATTGTTCAAAATGTTGGGCATGTTTCCACTCAGATTATTTTGGGAGATATTTAGATGAAAAGTATTTAAGAAATTTCCAAACCGTCGTGGCATGCCACCACTTAGTTGATTTTGAGAAACATCAAAGTCTTGCAAATCTTCCAAATTGAAAATAGAAGATGGGATATCACCTGCAACAAATAAATTTGAAGACAAAAATAAATTATTGAGATATTTCATAAAACCCAAAGTTAAAGGAATGAGTCCAACTATATTGTTTCTACTCAAATCCATCAATTATAAATAAGGTTAGGAAGGGTGGATGGTAACACATATGTAAGTATGTTGTAAGACAAGTTCAAAAGAATGAGATTTTGAAGAGCTCCAAACTGAGTTGGAATGATACTTGTGAACCCCATTTTATGAAGATTCAAATAAACTAGTTTTTGTAATTCAATGAATAAATTTGTGCTTAACTACAAGTCTTTTAAGATTTACCTACAATTTTAACTTATAGATGTAAATACAACATTATTTCTAAATTCAATGAATTTGTAAGGTATGAGACGAAGGTAAACTCACCACTAAGATTGTTATTAGATAAGTCCAAATCAATGAGATAATAAAGAGTTCCAATATGAGTTGGAATGGTACCTGTCAAAGCCAATCATTTGAGTTGCCAACGTGTTATAGGTTATTTCTTATCAAATAAAAATTGAGGGTTGACCTAATCTATTAAGTTACACACGAAAATACAACATTTTTAAATTGAGTAAATATGCAAGGTATAACCAAAGATACATAACTCACCAGTGAGATTGTTATAAGACATGTCCAGATGGGTTAGATTATAAAAATTTCCAATTTGAGTTGGAATGGTACCTGCCAAAGCTAGTCATCTGAGTTACAAATATTTTTGTCGGTTATTTCATATAAAATAACAGTTGAAGATTTACCCACTCTATTAAGTTATGGAGGAAAATGTAACATTTCTAAATTGACTGAATTTTTAAGATAAGAGGCAAAGGTAAACTCACCACTAAGATTGTTATCGATAAGTCCAAATGAAAGAGATAATAAAGAGTTCCAATCTTTGTTGGAATGGTACCTGTCAAAGCCAATCATTTGAGTTGTCAACGTGTTGTAGGTTATTTCTTATGAAATAAAAATTGAGGGTTGACCTAATCTATTAAGTTATACACGAAAATACAACATTTTTAAATTGAGTAAATATGCAAGGTATAGCCAAAGGTACATAACTCACCAGTGAGATTGTTATAAGACAAGTCCAGATGGGTCAGATTATAAAAATTTTCAATTTGAGTTGGAATAGTACCTGCCAAAGCCAGTCATCTGAGTTACAAATATTTTTACCGGTTATTTCATATAAAATAACAGTTGAAGATTTACCCACTCTATTAAGTTATGGAGGAAAATGTAACATTTCTAAATTGAGTGAATTTGTAAGATAAGAGGCAAAGGTAAACTCACCACTAAGATTGTTATCAGATAAGTCCAAATCAATGAGATAATAAAGAGTTCCAATCTTAGTTGGAATGGTACCTGTCAAAGCCAATCATTTGAGTTGTCAACGTGTTGTAGGTTATTTCTTATGAAATAAAAATTGAGGGTTGACCTAATCTATTAAGTTATACATGAAAATCAACATTTTTAAATTGAGTAAATATGCAAGGTATAGCCAAAGGTACATAACTCACCAGTGAGATTGTTATAAGACAAGTCCAGATGGGTTAGATTATAAAAATTTTCAATTTGAGTTGGAATGGTACCTGCCAAAGCCAGTCATATGAGTTACAAATATTTTTGTAGGTTATTTCATATAAAATAACAATTGAAGATTTACCCACTCTATTAAGTTATGGAGGAAAATGTAACATTTCTAAATTGAGTGAATTTATAAGGTAAGAGGTAAAGGTAAACTCACCACTAAGATTGTTATTAGATAAGTCCAAATCAATGAGATTATAAAGAGCTCCAATTTGAGTTGGAATGGTACCTGTCAAAGTCAATTATTTGAGTTATAAATGTGTTGTAGGTTATTTTTATCAAACAAGAATTGAGGATTAACCTACTCCATTAAATTATAGACGTAAATACAACATTTATAAATAGAGTGAATTTGCAAGGTATAGTAGAAGAAAGTACATAACTTACCAATAAGATTGTTGTAAGACAAGTCTAGATAGACGAGATTTTGAAGAGCTCCTATCTCAATTGGAATTGTACCTATCAAACCCATTCTAGAAAGAATCAACTTGTTTAGTTTGAGAAATGCAGTGAGGTTGAGATCTGCTAGCCGAGGTTGTTGTGAATGGATTTTTGGTTGTTCAATTGAAATAACTCTTCCAAAGATATTGCAGCATATGCCATGCCACTGACAATGGGAGTTGAATTTATTTTCGGTGATGTTCCACCATTTGCTGTCAAGTAGTGCGTGCTTTTCCTCTGCGATCAAGGCGGTAATTTTGGCATCACGTGTTGATAATTAATAGAAATGGTCATCAAATGAATGCAAAGGCTGTTATTATACTCATGTGATCAAATGACAAGAGCATACTATCGGTTTTGGAAGTTTCGATCTGGGAGTTGCTCTCATTACAACCAAAAGAATGTTTGTTCTTGTTATTTATTATTGAGGTTAACATGTAGAGCATTCAGTATTATAGTTTTTCGTTTTTGTGTTCAAATTTCTCATATTATAAAGCTTAAAAATCACTTCTTGATACTATAGTTTTTTTTAGGAGCCATTTTGCCCTGGAAGTTTTGTTATGAGCAATTTTGCCCTTGGAAGTTTACAAAGTAGAGCAAAAATTCAATGGTCAAGATCAATGGATGGGTTAGATTGCTATGTTTTTAAACTTCCGGGGCAAAAATGAGATTAATTTTTTTTGGATGACCAGTGGTCTTTAGGCTAAACTTCCATGGCGAAAATGATATTTAACCCTTTTTTTAAATACTCAAAAAATGCTAAGTTTTAATCCTTTAAAACATGTCTTCAATGTAATATTATTTTGTTAATTTTTTATTTAGTTGGGACAAGGATGAGAGGTAGCTAGCTCACTTGAAATAATATTGTTACAAGACAAGTTTAGATATGTGAGCAGTTGAAAACTTTCTATCTGAGTTGGAACTACACCTGTCAAAACACATTCCTTTGAGTCAAAAATTTGTTATGTTATTTCTAATTAAATAAAAATTCTAGGTAGCAAGAGTGGAAGAGAACTCACCACTAAAATTGTTATTAGATAAGTCCAAATAGGTGAGATTTTGAAGAGCTCCAACTTGAGTTGGAATTGTACCTGTCAAAGCCAATCATTTGAGTTAAAAATGTGTTCTAGGTTATTTTTATCAAACAAAAATTAAGGGTTAACCTACTCTATTAAATTATAGACATAAATAAAACATGTTTAAATAGAGTAAATTTGCAAGATATAGTAGAAAGAAAGTACATAACTTACCAATAAGATTGTTATAAGACAAGTCTAGAAAGATGAGATTTTGAAGAGCTCCTATCTCAATTGGAATTGTACCTATCAAACCCATTCTAGAAAGTATCAACTTTTTTAGTTCGGGAAATGCAGTGAGGTTGAGGTCTGCTAACCGAGGTTGTTGTGAATGGATTTTTGGTTGGTTAATTGAAATAACTCTTCCAAAGATATTGCACCTTACGCCATGCCACTGACAATGGGAGTTGAATCCATTTTCGTTGATGTTCCACCATTTGCTCTCAAGTAGTGTGTGCTTGTCCTCTGCGGTCAAGGCAATAATTTTGGCATCGCATGATGATAATTAATGGAAGTGAATATCAAATGAGTACAAAGACTGTTATTATAGTCATGTGATCAAATGACAAAAGCATACCATCACTTTTGGAAGTTTCAATCAGGGAGTTCCTTTCATTATAACCAAAAGCTTGTTTGTTCTTGTTATTTATTATTGAGCTTAATTTATAGAGCATTCAATATTATTGTTTTTCGTTTTTGTATTCAAATATTTCATATTATAAAGCTTAAAAATCACTTCTTGATACTTTTTTTTCTTAACTCAAAACATGCTAAGTTTTAATCCGTTAAAACATGTCTTCAATGTATTATTTTTATTTTTATTTTTTTAATTACTTGGGTAAGGATGAGAGGTAGCTAGCTCACTTGAAATAATATTGTTACAAGACAAGTTTAGATATGTGAGCAGTTGAAGACTTTCTATCTGAGTTGGAACTGTGCCTGTCAAAATACATTCCTTTGAGTCAAAAATTGTTCTATTATTTCTAATTAAATAAAAATTCTGGTAGCAAGAGTGGAAGAGAACTCACAACTAAGGTTGTTATGAAACAAGTTTAGATGAATGAGACAATAAAGAGCTCCAATCTGAGTTGGAATGGTACCTATCAAAGCCAATCATTTGAGTTTCCAATGTGTTATATGTTATTTCTTATCAAAAAAATAAGAATTGAGGGTTGACCTACTCTATTAAGTTATAGACGTAAATACAATATTTTTAAATTGAGTAAATAAGCAAAGTATAACCAAAGGTACATAACACCCCAGTGAGATTGTTATGTTATCAGACAAGTCTAGATGGATTAGATTATAAACAATTTCAATTTAAGTTGGAATGGTACCTTCAAAGACGACAGTCATCTAAGTTACAAATTTGTTTGTTGGTTATTCCTTATCAAATAAGAATTGAAGATTTACCTACTCTATTAAGTTATAGAGGTAAATACAACATTTCTAAATTGAGTGAATTTGTAAGGTAAGAGGGAAGGTAAACCCACCACTAAAATTGTTATCAGATAAGTCCAAATAGGTGAGAGTTTGAAGAGCTCCAATTTGAGTTGGAATTGTACCTGTCAAAGCCCATCATTAATTTGAGTTATAAATGTGTTGAAGGTTATTTTTATCAAATAAGAATTGAAGGCTCACTTACTTTGTTTATAGATGTAAATACAACATTTTTAAATTGAGTGAATTTGCAAGGTATAGTAGAAGAAGGTGCATTATATTACTCACCAATAAGATTGTTATGAGACAGGTTCAGATGGATTAGATAATGAAGAGTTCCAATTTGAGTTGGAATGCTACCTGACAAAGCCAGTCATATGAGTTACAAATATGTTTGTAGGTTATTTCATATCAAAATAAGAATTGAGGATTTACCTACTCTATTAAGTTATAAAGGTAAATACAAAATTTCTAAATTGAGTGAATTTATAAGGTAAGAGGCATAGGTAAACTCACCAATAAGATTGTTATCAGATAAGTCTAAATTAGTGAGATTATGAAGAGCTCCAATTTGAATTGGAATGATACCTATCAAAGCCAATCATTTAAGTTCAAAATGTGATGTAGGTTATTTTTACATATAAGAATTGAGGGTTAAGCTACTCTATTAATTTATAGATGTAGATACAACATTTTTAAATTGAGTGAATTTACAAGGTGTAGTAGAAGAAGGTACATAACTTACCAGTAAGATTGTTATGAGACAAGTAGAGATGAATTAGATTATGAAGAGTTCCAATTTGAGTTGGAATGGTACCTGTCAAAGCGAGTTATCTAAGATGAAAATATGTTTGTAGGTTATTTCTTATCAAATAAGAATTAGGGATTCACCTCCTCGATTAAGTTATAGAGGTAAATATAACATTTCTAAATTGAGTGAATTTGTAAGATGAAAGGGGAAGGTAAACTCACTATTAAGATGTTATCATATAAGCCTAAATAGGTGAGATTATGAAGAGCTCCAATTTGAGTTGGAATTGTACTTGTCAAAGCCAATCATTTAAGCTATAAATGTGTTGTAGGTTATTTTTATCAAATAAGAATTACGGGTTAACCTACTTTATTGAATTATTGACAAAAATACAACATTTTTTAATTGAGTGAATTTGCAAAGTATAGTAAAAGAAGGTACAACATTTTTAAAGTGTGTAACAAATGAGTTGTAGTTGTTTCTAACGAAATAGAGGTATTTTAGAAGAACTAGGGATCTAATTCTCTACTCCAAATGTATCAGCATTATCATTATAAATGTAGTGTGTAAAAGAGCTACAATTGTTTTTTTGGAATATAACAATTTCCTAGTTTTTTAGGTATACTTTCATTGATTGATGTAATTGTAGCTAAAATTGACGAATAAAAGCATAAGCTCGGTGGTAATACCCCCTACTTATGTTATAATGCCTCCAACTCTTGGTATAAAACTTAGTTGATTATATTTGGGTAGATCAAGAAAATTAAATAAATTACTTTGTTATAATATATGTAACATTATTTCTCCGAAAAAATTATATGCATTATTAGATTATATATCAGTTTATATGTCAAACAAACTATGTTAGAGAAAAATAATAAATATAAAAATTGTAAAGTAACTTATTTAGCTTTTTTAATTTTCCTAAATTATTCAATTGAGTTTTATATATATTAAAGAACGGAGTTAGTAACTAGAGTTAATTACCATAAAAAGTATGGGTTCTCAATGTAAGGCACATTTCCACTTAGCTGATTTAGGAAAACGTCAAGCACTCCTAATTTTGTGAAATTTATAATTGAACAAGCAATGGCTCCATCCAACTAGTTAGTAGTACTACTCAAATTCAAGAGTTTCAAATAAGTGAGGATTGTGAGAGAAGATGATACTTTACCAATCAATCCTATTTCTCTAAGATCCAAAGTTTCAAGATTGGGAAATGCAGTAAAGTTGAGATCTGCTGGTTGAGACTGGCCTGAAATGGGTCCATATAGGTTTATGGAAATAACGCTTCCGAAATCGTTGCAATATAAGCCAGTCCATTCACAAGGGTCCTCTGAAAAGTTGTGGCCATTCCACCACTTGCTTTGAAACAGAGCAAGTTTCTCCTCAGCTATCATGGCAGTAGCAATATTGGGGAAGAAACTAATGGCAGGGCTTAATAATAATAATAATATCATCACAGTGCTTATTGTTGGAGGAGGCGGCATAATAATGGAGAGTGCCATTGGTTGGTTCATGCAAAGTGATCGGAAAGGAAGAATGCAGAGGCTGAGACTTCATAGTTCAAATATATAGAAAGATTAATTAATTGTTATGAAAAAATTTACTCTTGTTATAAAACTAAAAAGATCATAAGGTAAATAAAGAAGAATAAGAGTAGAGAGATTCTAGAGAGAGAGAGAGGAGAAGTTCTTCATTCAAGTGTGTTCGAATGTTTACGGAGAGCGTCTATGTATAGAAGGAAAATGGGTCCTTAAGTGTAATTATTCCACCTGGGTCATTAGCTTTAATTTTCCCCAAAATCATAATTATTCAACATCTTCTCGCGAGCCTGCGGCTTTCCGGAGATTGTGAGAAAGTGGTGTGGGCCCCACATGAATAGTAGTCATATACGTGAATAGTAAAATACGTATACGTGAACAGTACTTCCGTATGAACAGTAAATCCGTATACAAATAATATTGAGGATTAAGAGTCAATGGACATCCACATAATTAGTATATTCATAACACTCCCCTTGGATGTCCATTTATGAATGTGCCTCGTTAAAAACTTTAACTAGGAAAAACCCAGTGGGATAAAAACCTAGCCAAAGAAAAGAGTACATCATCCATTGATACACTTTCCAATGCTGCCTCATTAAAAACCTTTTTAGGAAAACCCCAAAGGGACAAAATCTAGATAAGGGAAAAAGAGTACAGTATAAATGTATCGACTCCCTCTTAATGACATCAGCTTTACTCCCCCGATGACAATATCAATCTTGCTCTTTCTCGATGCCAACATTGCTTCCAATGTCTTTGTGTTGAAGAAGAATTGTATCTTGCTAATAAGCATGATATATTAATACTCCAATAGTATTAAGATATGGTACTTCCGGACCAAGTAGTTTTTCAATAATTAATTATCTTTTGAAGTTCTTCGAGTTATAGTGATGTTGATATCATCAACATAAACGGCAATTATAACAAATTCATTTCGGATCTTTTCATAAAAATGCATGGGTATATTGGGTTATTTTTGTACCCTTCTTTTCATCGATATTCTTTGAAACAATTATACCACATGCGCCCTAATAGCTTCGTGCCAAGGGACGTATTTAACTTAATTGAGTATTGTTCTTGAGAACTTGAATCGATGCTTCTAACATCTTGAATCTTTCAGGGATTTGTACTTCTGGCACATTAAGTCTTTCAGGGATATGTGCTTCTGGCACCTTAAGTCCTTCGGGGACATGTGCTTCTAGCACCATGAGTCCTTCAGGGACTTTTCATATAAATATCACTATCAAGTGAATTATACAAATAGACAAGATTACAATTTACAACATCCACTAGATGCAGATCAAGCCCTTCATTTATCGCTAGGCTTATCAAATAACAAAAGTATTTGCAACAACATATGTTTCTTCAAAATCAATGTCGGTCTTTGTTTAAAACCTTGAACTACATGACGTACCTTATATCTTGTGATTTCACCCTTTTCATTTCTTCTCGCAAAAAACCTATTTGTATCCAACTGGTTTTACATCACCGGCCTTACATCATCGGTTGTATGGACTTTGCCAATATTTTAATTCTGTATCAATGGCACTTTTCCATAGGGGCCAATACTTTCACCGCTGTTGGCACTCACTAATGGATTGTGGCTCATGATCCTCATCATTATTCATTACATCATATGCTATATCATAAGCAAAGATGTCGTCAACGTTGACTTCATTTCAAATCCCATCGGATACTATTCATAACATAATTTATTGAGATCTCATTATTTTCATACATTTCATGTACATTTGTCTCTTCCGGGACTTAGAACATTCTCTTCCGGAGATATCTCTACCGGAGATAATATCTCTTCGAGAGATGGCTCTTCCTAGAGCTACTAATTTTCCTTGATTATTCTCAACTTGATCATCTATATTCTTAGCTCCTTTTTTTTCGAGGATTTATATCTTTGGAACCGATGGACCTACTACGCTCAGGCGTGATATCAATTCATTTATCATAGGTTGTCCTTCGAGACATCAATAGGAGCATTAGCGAATGAGACATATGACTTTGTCACTTTCTTTGGGTCAAGAATGCTTCGCATTCAATTAGCTAAATTCTATAAATGAATTATCTTTTGAACTTCCAGTTCACATTGTTTTGTACGAGGATCAAAATGAGCTAATGATAATTCATTATAGTTTAATCTCTTTACCCAACTGCCTATTTTCTCCCCCTCATATTGGGAAAACAATGTCAAATCACAATTGACTAATCATGTAGTGTAAGTTTCCTAAATCCATTTGTTACTTTTAGAAACATCATTTTGTTCCATTTAGAGACAAACAAGAAGAAGAAGGAGGTCCTTACATATTTATCCCAACTTTCTTTCTATATTCATCTATATGCATTGTAGTTGATTTATAAGCATTGTACATTCAAAAACTTTTTCGGATGGAATTGTCTCTGGCTCGACCAAAAGCCAATTTTACGGGAGAATTTTGTTGGCTTAAATAAATGCTGCAATATATAATATCAAATATACCAACATAGTATTATGTTCTCATAAGCATTAATCCAGCTCTTTATAGATGCTTTAATTCATGATTTTCGGATCGTATAATCTGGAAATAGCGCTTTAATTTATTCAAACATTATTGCAACTTCAGGTTGCGTTCTTACAAACTTCTCGTTGCAATGGGCCCATAAAATCTGTTTGATATATTTCCGTGAGATCCATTACCAATCATGATCTATGATATTCACATAGTCATTTTTATTTGAGAACAAGCAAAGACATAATTATTCTTGAACAATATGTTGGTTATTGAAGAATCTTCTGGTTCTTATATGACTCGGATGATTAAACAAGTCTTGCCAACAATACATTTATTTGGATCAGTAAACTTCGGTTTCATCGTAACATATATTTCAAACAATCATAATTTTTTTTAATTGCAATAACATATTAATCAAAATACGACATGCATTTTGGGAGATCAAACTTTATGTGAGAACTATATAACTTTTTAAATATTAGCTCACATATGTACTCACACAACTCACACTTGTTTTTCTAAGAATCTCCCCTCAAGTGTGAGTTATATAAACATACTTTCTTTATATTTGTATTTCAAAATCACATTCAAATTTTTTAAACTTTGAAAGGAAAAATTTATGTTAATTCTTCAAGAATAAACATATAATATTGCATCTTAAATTTTTGAAAGGAAAAATTTATGTTAATTCTTCAGAATAAACATATAATATTGCATCACTAGTCTAATATGCTTCAATTGATTTATATATGCATAAAATATATGCAGTCTATCACATGTGAAGATGTTCATGTTAAAATAACTTAGAATTACACAGATTTAGAGTCACACATATGATAATTTTCTAGCGAAAATTTTTATGACAATAAATTAATGATATGTAATCATAATAAATTTAAATAATAATAACAACAAATTTAAACGTCGTATTACCTTGTAGGTTTATTCTTTATGTTTAGCCTTGGCTTCAATAAATCTCTCTCCGTAGCTCATTTCCTCTTGAATATTTCATTGGTAGTAAACTTTTAGTTTACATTGGTAAAAATTTGATTTGTATTAGCAACCTTTTGATTTGCTACATTTGTAAACTTCGGTTTACAATTCCAATCTCTTGATTATCTCAGTAAACTTTCTAGTTTATCGCAAACTTCCAATTTGCATTATTATTTGTAAACTTCGGTTTACAAACATGTATTTTATACATGATATCTACTTCTATAACATCAAAAAAATATCATTGAAACTAAGCTAATAATAAAACATATACTTTATAGTAAAATGCATTTTATACTTGTCATATAGATATATAGTTTAAACATTAGTTCCTCAAAATATGCTAATTAGTTTGCGGGACTATTAGCCTATATACATATTATAACATAAATCTCCGCAATTTATTGTTTTCCTGACAATACTTTTCCAAAACTATTAAAATATGATCATACAATATTCGAAACATAAGCCTTCGGGCCTTAATATTAAGGAATAAATACTAATTTTACCATGAAAATTTTGGTTTTGAAGCACCTAGCACATATAAAAAGTATTCATAAAAATACCGTATTCATGAATAGTATCGTATCTATGAATAGTACCATACGACACTATTCATGAAATAGTGCCCGTAAATAGTAAAAATAATCGATTAAATACGTGGGGCCCACCAGAATTTTTTTTCAACTCTTCACGTGAAAACGCATCTGGGGAAGAAATATTTGACGTGGGCCCCGCATGGTTATCAAAATAGTAAACGACACAATTTTTTTTTTTTTCTCATAAACAAGGATCTCGTTTGTTTGTAATTTATAACAAAAATTTCTCCACTTCGGTGGGAACTTAGATCAATTATGATCACAATAATAATGACAATACTTTAAATCATATTTACATACATGTCCATGGCCATAATTCATTCACTTCTGGGAATGAAGTTAAGTCAGTACAATATTCATAATTATTGTAACATTTTGTTTGACTACCTGAGGTCAATAAAATTAATTCATAATATTTCTTAAGACCTCTTTTCATAATATTCATTCTTAGGAAGCAAATTAGATACACCGATTTATAATAAACTTTTAGTGGAACAACCATCTTCTTGTGGTTATATAATCCCTTTAATTTGTTCTAATTTGTCTCATGACTTCAGCTAAATTATCACTTTGCTTGCAAATTTGTGTCTCCTCATAGGACTAAGCCCTATTAACATTTTGGCTTCAAAATAAATGTGATATTCTCTCATAACACTCTGCATAAATTTGCGTTGAAGAAAGCCAAACTCGTCAAAAAGAGCCAAATGAATCCAAAAGCATCTTTTCTTTTCAACATACAAGAAAAAACAATATAATATTATAACACAATATGTCCATGGATTGATGCATCATAAAAAGCATCAGTGAAAAACATATGAACGTCAAAAGAATAATAATAATGCTTTGTGACATTTTATTATTATGATTGAATTAAAATTAGAAGAAAAGGTGAATGAAATAAATACATCATGTATATATATATATATGAATTAATATATATATACCAGAGATAATAAAATATATTAAAATAATGATATATGCACACATAACTGACATAAGTATAAGAATTAAAATTTTATATGCCTCATAATGAGAAATTAAATTTATATGGTTTATAATCATAAAATTAAGAAACTCTTCGCCTTAACATAATATTAAAAATTAGCAACAATAAAATGTCCATAAAAGAAATGTTATGTTAAAGTTAGTAATCTAAACGTCGCTTAAAACAATAATAAAATGTTAGCAATAAAAAATTAAACTTTGTACTACCATGTCAATAATTCCAAATATTGTTAAGAAAAATAATTGGATCTTAAATATAAAGTAAATAATCTAAAATAAAAAGAAAATTTACTTAGTAAAAATTAATATTATTTCATGTCATTCATTTTGGTTTCAAAATATAAAAATTTAAAAAATGGGAAAAAATTTTCCCCAAAAATCATAATTATTCAACATCTTCTGCGCAGCCTGCAGCTTCTGGAGATTGTGAGAAAGTGGTGTGGGCCCCACATGAATAGTAAATACGTTAAAATACGTATAAAAAAATAATATTGAGGATTAAGAAATCAATTCGACATCCACATAATTAGTATTCATAACAACTCTCAATATCTCCCTATTAACACGTTGTACGTTGGCCAAAAAACAAAACGCGTCGTATTACTTGTTAGCATCACGCGGGCCCCCTTATTTAAGTCTTCGCCTTTTTTTGTCCAGAAGTCGTCGCTTGTACTACCATGTCAGAAAATTTTACTTATCCTAAAATAAAAAGAAAATTTACTTATAGTAAACATTAATATTATTTCATGTCATTCATTTTGGTTTCAAAATATAAAAATTTAAAGGGAAAAACATATATAAATACCACTTGAATTTTTAAAACTTAAAAAAGTCTATTAACATTTTAGTTGTGGGTTCGCAAGTGTTAATAGATTTTTTTTTTGGATTTTTTAGTTTAAATTATATTTATACGTATTTTTTCTCAAACTTTAATTCACCTTATCACTTAAATTTATAATTTTCTACTAAAATATCTATATTATTAGTTTCATGTTGTAAGGGGGTTTTGATAAAAAAAAAAAAAAAGGATAATTACAACATAATGCAAATTATTAGAAAATGTATTATAAAAAGTTAATATACATTTGTCATAAATAATTAGCTTAATTAATTTTATTAACACCCACAAATTAGTAACACAACTCTTATATAAAGGACGAGAAGTTATAATACTTTTAGAGTTTATTCTTATGAAATTCACACTTGTTTAAAATGATAATTGAAGCCTTCAAAAACAAACAAGCAGGAATTATAATTAACCATGAAAATTTAATTTTAGGCTTTATAAATATTTGAAATAATTTGAATTTTCAATATATTAATACTTTTCCCAACATTCAATATTGTATACACACTCTGAGGGTAATAGTAGTGTAATATATGTAAGTCACCCTCGATATTATTATGAGGCAAGTCCAGATTAGTGAGTTTATGAAGAGCTCCAGCTTTTTCTTTTTCTTTTTCTTTTGGGGGGAGGTTAATTACTCTATCCCTCAAAAGAGAAATTAAAGTTTTAACATTGTTTTAAAAAATAATTAATAATACCTGCAAGTTGCCTACAGTACATAATGGAACCAAAAAAAAATTCGCCAATTTTCCTTGAATTAAATGCTTAAGGAAGTAAAAGACACTACATATATCGGTAGGGTCAAAGTCTTCGGATAACACATCCAAATAAAGGAAATTGACATAAATATTGCGTGTAAGATGGGCACAATTGAATACATAATGGTAGTCTATTGGCCCCACACATTGGAATTGGAATATTGATTTTTTTTTTAAAAAAAAAAAAAAAAAACAACAAAAAATCACCACCCTCAATTATCGTCTACTAAATGGGGGTTTATATTACTATTCACACCTAATCTCTCTTTCGGCTCTCTATGCATCCATTTAGGTCTGAATATCCAGATAATAAGGTTTTATTTGCTTCTTTTGAGTGAATATTAGTGTTTCAATTAAGGCACCAATAACGGGTGACGAATCAATGTTCGAGTTTTAATAGGAAAATATGCTTATGTTTAGAATTTGACAATGTCTCAAATACAATTACCTCCATTGAAAAAATACATGTGCTTATAAAAAATATAAAATTATTGGACCTTCAATAATGTTGACATGAACTCTATGAAAAAATAAAATTTATAATAGAATATATACAAGGTAAAAATCAATTGTTATCAAAATAAATTCTAACAGGCATGATGCCTCCTAGAGTATTAAATTTTCAAATAGATCTAATTGCTTTCTATATTTTTATTTAATAAGATAAATTGTTATTTATCTGTTGAATATGTATATATCATAATAAGAAATTTAAAAATAAATTTTCATATGCGTAGAAGTAATAAATTTATTGATTTCTTTATATTTTTATATAATATATACAACGTAGGAGATTCTAATTTATTTGGAAGCCACGTCAACTTTTTGAAGATTGGAATATCACCTAGAGGGGGGTGAATAGGTTATCTAAAAAAAACTTTTCGCAAGCTGAAGAGAAACGTAAGTAAGATAAGGTGTGAGAAGAGTAAATGGACACGAGAGGATTTATACCTGGTTCTCGATGGCCTAATACTTCGACCTACATCCAAATCCCAAGACACTTGGGATTTCCACTAATCTTCCAAAGATAATTACACTCTGTAAACGAAGGATGATCATCTCACTCTTGGACTCACTCCCCCTTACAAGTTGTAATTGATACACCCACACTTAAGGTTCTACAACCTTAAGATTTTACAAAACTATGATTGAATAATAATCGTTAAGAAACTCCTCACGAGTAGATAATGTTAATCACTGAAGTACAATAATAATATCTGAAGATATTAGCTCAGTATTAATGAAACAGTAATAAGTAGTTGAGAGATTAATTGCACAGCGTTTCAGTTGTTGGCTAAATTGAATGCTTCTGGTATTTATAGTGTTGCAATAAATGACCGTTGAAGAAGCTTTGAAGAATATCCGTTGAATGTCTTGAATGTATCCGTTAGACAGATGAAGCTTCCGTTACGATTTTTGCCATTTGAATATTCCGAATGGATTTGCAGTTCCGACCACTAGTGCAAAAAAAAACTTTAAGACCGCCTCATTTAGACCGGAGTATTGACGTACCGGTCTTAAAAGCATGACCGGTGGCAGTTTTGTAAATATCAAGAACTTTTTAGACCGAATTATAGAGGATCCGGTCTTAAAAGTATGACCGTGGAAGTTTTGTAAATATAAAAAACACTTTTAAGACCGGATTAAAAAGGATCCGGTCTTAAAAGTATGACGGTGGCAATTTTGTAAATATAAAGAACACTTTTAAGACCGGATTAAAAAGGATCCGGTCTTAAAAGTATGACCGGTGGCAATTTTGTAAATATAAAGAACACTTTTAAGACCGGATTAAAAAGGATCCGGTCTTAAACGTATGACCGGTGTCTATTTTGTAAATATAAAAGAACACTTTTAAGAACGGATTAAAAAGGATCCGGTCTTAAAAGTATGACCGGTGGCAATTTTGTAAATATAAAGAGAACTATTTAGACCGAATGTTAAAAAGAACTAGTCTAAATTTTTTTTAAAAATATATATATTACTTTTAAAACCGGATGTTTTAAATATCCGGTCTAAAAAGTTTTAAAAAAAAAAATGTCTATTTTTTAAGACCGGATGTTACAAAGAACCGCCTAAAAGTTTAACTTTTAAGACTTCAATTTGATAACAACCGGTCTTAAAGATTTTCATTAGGCGGCAAACGAAAATTGAATTTTCATTATTCCTTTTCTAGTTCCCTCCACTTCCCATTGATTTCTCCACTCTCTTCTCATTATCACTTCCCCACCCCGCACATTCACAAGGTGCTACCGTAGCCTCGCATTTCGGAGATCTGTGGCTCAACAACAATCCGAGAATGATTCGTGCGGTTGAGTTCGTGTTCGTTGCGTTTTTGTTTCCGTAGCTCAACAACAATATATATATATATATATTGTTGTTGATATATATCTCAACAAATTGTTGTTGAGATATATAATATATATATATATATATATCAACAACAATCCGAGAATCATTCTGGATTGTTGAGATATATATATTATATATATCTCAACAGATATATATATATATATATATATATCTCAACAACAATATATATATATATATATATTTTATATTTATATTGTTGTTGAACCACGCAAATAGAAACGCAATGGTAGTAAATCATTGACGTAGATTTTGGCTTAAGTTTGAAATTAAATATCAATTTCTTATTTCTTTGTTTTATTGCTCATCTCCTCATTCTCAGCGACGACAAAACTCCAAACTTGATTTCCATGGGGAATGAGTCTCATTCCCGTTAACCGCGCCTCTCTTGAGGTAAACCTATTATGTCTGTTTTGCTTATTTCTCGCGTTCTCGATCGATTGTTTTTGTTTGTTGTTATTATTATTTTTGAATATATTGAGATGTGCACACACAAAAATGACAGATAGATAAGCGAACGGAGGAGTAGAAGAAGATAGATGAATGGCTTCCCATAACTTCTTCGAGGAACGCAAAATGGTATTACTCTTCTCCTGACCTCCCTCTCTGTCCTTGAGGTGGCGGCTTCCACCCAAAATTTTCGCCTTCTTCAACTCACCTTTTTTTCGTAGAAAGGAATTTTTGTTTTATTCCTTCCGACCGAACTTGAAAATATATACGGTTTTTTTTTCTTAAAAGTTCATTCTTTTTCTTTTCTTTTTTTTTTTATAAAAATTGACTTTTAAGACCGGATGTTTAAAACGTCCAGTCTTAAAAGTGTTTTTTTAAGACCGGACGCGCATCCGGTCTTAAAAGTAACAGACTTTTAAGACCGCCTGGAACAAGACCGGTCACAGATCCGGTCTTACGATACCTCTTTTGTCCGGTCTTAAAAGCCTTTTTTCCACCCGTGGACATTCCCTTCATTCCTTTTGATTCTTCCCGTTGTGAGATGGCATTAAATGCACAGTTGGAATGACAGGGGTTGCTTTACATTGAACATGTATTGGTAATCGAGATTATCACCCGTTTTGGCAAAACGCATTTAATGCACTTCTGACACACTTTGCTTTCTGTTAATTTGATGTTTAACACTTGTTTAAGCAACCTGAAACTCATTAACAAACTGATTAAAAGCATTTAGAATTAGCAATGAGTAATATTCAAAACAATTAAATTAAACACAATGAATATTTAAATTACGCAGACGATGATTTAAAGAATAGAGGTACCTTGCTCGAGCAACAATCTAAACTTGCTCGGGCAAGCTTCTCATGAGTTAGTTAAAATCATGCTTGGACGCTGATGCTCGAGTAGAGTTATTTTGCTTGCTCGAGCATGAAAATGTTCATGCTCGGGCAAGCTTTTCATTAGGTAATGGAAAAGACTCCTACTCGCTATTGCTCGATCAAGCCATCATCCTTGCTCGGGCAAGGCATAGACAGAGGCAAGAATAGAAGGAACAACCAAGCCGCTCGGGCAAGCTTTTTCTCTTGCTCGAGCATGCTGCTCGAGCATGTAATATTTCATGCTCGGGCAAGCTTGTAACAGAGATGAAGAATGAAATAGTGAGATGCTGCTCGAGCACGGATTTTGTCTCTACTCGAGCATGGTGCTCGGGCATGCTTTCTTGAATACTCGAGCAAGGCTTTTCTACTTCATTATTTTGCTTATGTCTCGATGATGCTTGAGCAAGTCAAATATCTTGCTCGGGCATGATTACCAAAATTAGTTTCGTTATCTTGTAAATCCGATGATGCTCGGGCAAGTTGAACAAGCATCAACATCCGCTTTGATGCTCGAGCAACCTTTAACTTACTCAATTCAAAACCTTAGAACTTGTAATCATCAAAACACTGGGAACTAACATTCTCCCCCTTTTTGATGATGACAATTCTAAATTATATGATTTTAAATGGAAAAAGCTCATAAGTTTTGAATTGAATGAAAAGTAATAATTAGCATTAAACAAGGTATCATTGATATCATTGATAGTGCTAATAATAATGTTTCATTCACATTTCTTCAATTTGTCAGTACAATGAGAACTAAAACAACCTTAATCAAAACATCCAAAAGAGTCTTAATAAACTAAAACTACTCTCCTCCCTTTGTCATCAGCTAAAAGGGAACCCTGGACAGATGGGGAAGGAGAGGAAGGAGCACTTTCAGAAGAAACAAAAATAGATGGGAGAGGCACAGTAGAAGGATCAACGGGAGGAACAAGTGTGTGATTGGAATGAAAGGAAGACCCGCAGAACCAAAAGGTGCGAAGCCGATGGAACATGATACTAGGTATCAGGAGTAGAAAAATCAATAGGACCATCAGGAGCAAAACTCGTCACAAAGTTGTCTAAAGTGAAATCAAAGGCATTGACAGCTTTGTGAATCCCATATTGCTGTTGGGATAGAGTCTGAATTTCTTTCTTGATTTCCTGCTGCTAATCATATATGATAGAGAGTCGTTTGTCCAATGACTCCTCTAATTCTATCTTAAAGTCTTGTAAATCTGTATCCATTTGTATCCCAAGATTAGACTTCAACTTTACCATGTCTTCAGAGAAGCCCTTGATCATCATCTTTGTAAGATCCTGATAAGCTATCATAGATTTCAATACGGGAGCCATAGCTTTTTGAATTGAGGCTTCAACAATGGTTTGAATGGCTGCCAGGGAAAAGGATGGTGCAGAAGAGGAGGGTCCAACCTTTGAAGACTCTGCTTCATCGAGCCTAGAAGCGATGGCTTGAGGTTTGGAGAAAGCGGTTGAGAAGATGTAACTAGAGATTTTCCCTTGCCCTTCTTGGATGAGACTTCAGTGAATGAGATCCTTAATCGAGTCATGTGCTCTTTACCAAATAGTGGAGGATACTCTTCCTTGTCTTCAGAGAGGTACCAAATATTGTTTGCTTCTAGAATCCAAGAAATTAAGGAAGGATAAGGTATAGTTGCACGAAGCCGAACCTGAGCCTCAGAGATAAAAGAGATCATCTCCTCCATAATCCATTTGCCAAGATTCTGTGGTTCCTTGGCAATAAGAGAGGCAAACCGTTCAAAGTCTCTTTGCACGAAGTGGGTGAAGCTCTAACCTTTCTGAACTAGACAACGGTTGTACACATACCAAAGAACTCTAAACTCGTCCTTCATCATAGCAGGGGTAACGTTAATTTTCTTGGCCGCAAGTGAAACATAAGGAAGAAGAATTTGATAACACTCAACAGAAGAGAGTTTCTTGGGGTCCTCAAGAGGGTCGATGATACCTAAAATAATGTTAAGATCGTGAGCTGTAAGTTTAACCTTTTGATCCCGAACCTTAGTAATTAAAACATCTCGTCCTCATCGTCATTCTTCGAGCCTTTTTCTATAGATCATATTATGATAAAACATTCGAACAACTTCAGAGAGAATGGCTTGCTAATGCTAGAAGGGGCATAAATTGGAGAAGCCAATCGTTAAATCTAGGTTGCATTCCTTTTTTGAAATGTTCCAAATTCACATAAACTATTGGACATAAAGTCCTATTCTCAAAGTAATGAGCAAATAAAGCAGTGATCATCTATAGTTATTGTACCAGTAATCATACCCAGCGAAGGCTCTGGTAATTGACCATTTGGTGGACGACTTGTCGTAACTTGCTCTTTCTTGCTACCAGAAGCTTGAGACTTGAGTGAGAAAGAGACTTTCAACTTCTTGCTTCCTGAACCTTGACATTTCTGAGACTTCTGGCTTAGGGATGATTTGGGAATATGAGGAATATCTTCTTTGACCTTAGAACCAATCTCATCGAACGTCTTCTCGGAGTCGTCGGATGCCGAAAGAGACTTAGCTCTTTTGCCCCCTTTTGGCAAAGACCCAGTTTGGAATCGTGTCGTTGGCTTTGGAGATTCAGGAGTAGAGACTATTTTCTGGGATTCCTTGGAGACGGATGGTTTCTTTGTACTCTTTGGTTTATTGGTTTTGACGGAAGATGCGACTTTAGGACGATAAAACCTCGATTTCTTCGTCGGAGGTTGTTGAGAAGGAGTTTATCACTTGATCCCGCCATTGATTGAGTCGAAGTAGAAGAGAAGAAAAATATGGAAAATTTTTGATGAAGGAGTGAAGATTTTTGGTTCGTGGGAAACTAGATTTGTGTGTTTGAAGAAGATGAAATGGTAGGATTAACGGTCTCACCAAAAGGGATTGATGAAACTAGTGATGATGATTCACAAACGGAGGAGACAAATGAGAGGAAAATTAAGAGGGAAGTAGGGCTAGGGTTTTGACGGAGTTGCTATAGGGAGGAGGAAATGAAAACGTCTAAATGAAACGACACCTATCTTGAAAGATATTGACGACCGATGTTGCTCGAGCAACGTTCTCTCCGTGCTCGAGCAGGGTCTTGCTCGAGCATACTTTTTGTCATGCTCGAGCATGGACGAAACCATACAATTTTTAAAACAAATATTTTAATAATTTTTATTGAAGAAGTAACTAAGTATAACCTCCATCAAGTGTGTACTGTGAACACTTGATTCATAGATGAAATTTGAATAGTAGATCATAGAGTTTAAGACTTCTGCTTGTCGAGGGTATGCTCATCAGAGGTGTGTGCTCGGGCAATCAAAAAGAAATTGCTCGGGTAGCGTTCCTCAACTTTGTTTCTTTTTAACATCTCCCGTGGTTGCTTGAGCATGATATCAGATGTGCTCGGGCAAAGTTCCTCGTTCATGCGTTTCTCCCACATTTTTGTTGTTGCTCGAGCAGGATAGAAGGGCGTGCTCGAGCCGAGTTTCTTTAACTTGGTTTCTGTATCATGCATTTCACGGCGTTGCTCGAGCAGGGAAGTTTGGTGTGCTCGAGCATCGATCATTCTGTTATCCTCTGTTTTTTCAATATCTAAACAGAGCGTCCTGCAAAAACACAAACTAGAAACTCCGATGCTAAAATCAATAAGTATCTTATTAAGATAAATAATTTGAGAGGAGATTACTTACAATTCATTGGGATTTACCATTCCCAATTCTCTTCGGATAAAATTGAACTGTTCTTTCGCCAGTGGCTTGGTGAAGATGTCGGCTAATTGAAGATGTGTAGGAATGAACATTACTTTGACATCTTTTCTTTGAACATGATCGCGAATAAAATGATGTCTTACATCAATATGCTTGATTCTTGTATGTTGAACTGGATTCTTTGCCAAGCTTATTATACTGGTGTTGTCACAAAGGATTGGGATCTCTTTCAGATGAATTCCCAAGTCGGATAGTTGTTGCTTGAGCCACAACACTTGAGCACAACAACTCGAAGCAGCTACATATTCAACTTCAGTAGAGGATACTGTTACCGTCGTTTGCTTCTTGCTAAACCATGATACAAGTGAACCTCCAAGAAATTCACACTGACCACTCATACTCTTTCTGTTAGTCTTATAGCCCGCATGGTCAGAGTCTCAATATGCCACTAGGAATTCTTGTTGACCTTTTGGAAACCAAAGACCCAATTCCTTTGTATATGAAAGATATCGAAAGATCCTCTTAACATGCTCGGCATGTGATTCTTTTGGAGCTGACTGGAATCTTGCGCACATTCCTACACTGAATTGAATGTCTAGTCTGCTAGCAGTTAAGTATAACAGAGATCCAATCATTCCTACGTATTTGGTTATGTTGAAATCTTTCCCTTTTTCTTCATCGGCATCCAAAGAGGCAGTTGAACTCATGGAGTGTCGGCTCCATTGCAATTTTCCAGTCCAAACTTCTTGATCAAATCACAGAGGTATTTTGTTTGTGAAATGAATATTCCATCGTTCCGTTGTTTGATTTATAGCCCGTATGGTCGAGTCTTGCAACTAGGAATTCTTATTGACCCTTGAAACCTTTCTTTTTGTTCGAGAGATATCGAAAGATTCTCTTGACATGCTCAGCATGGGATTCTTTAGGAGCGGATTGGAAACTTGCACACATTCCCACACTGAACTGAATATTAGGTCTACTTGCCTCAAATAGAGCAATGATCCGATCATCCCTCTATATTTGGTTATATTGAAATCTTTCCCTTTTTCTTCATCGGCATCCAAAGAGGCAATTACACACTGAACTTACTTCTTGCAATTTTCAAAACTTCTTGAGCAAATCACGAGGTATTTTGTTTGTGAAATGAATATTCCATCCTTTCGTTGTTTGATTTGCAAGCTAAGAAAGTAGTTCAACTCTCCCATCATGGACATCTCAAATTCTCCCTGCATTTTCTTAGAAAATTCTTCACAAAGAGAATCATTAGTAGCACCAAATATTATGTCATCTACATATATTTGTATTAACTCGAGGTGAACTTCTTCCTCTAACAAAGCCTTGATCTAAAAGAAAGCCAAAAACACTTCATTTAAACAAATGACCACTTTGGCTCGATAATTCATCAAAAACTTGATTTTGCTTATTTTCTTCCGACATCTCGAATTTCTCTCCCCGAATGATTCAAGGAACTGATTTTCTCTCCCGATTGATTTTCTTTTGAAGAGGTTTTCAAAACAACTTTCACAATTAAGGCATATAGATACCAAACATGTGCAACATTTCTCTTGAATATAAAAGAAAATTCTTCACTTTAAATGGAACATATCTTTGGCATCTTTCCTTAAATTAATATATTCTCCTTGTATTGGGTTAAGGAAAGTCCTGACATATCAAAATCTCTTGCTACAAATTTAAACACTTTCTTTGAAGAGATTTGTTAATATAACCAAGATCAAAATATTCCTTTCTAAATGATATTTTCACATGAAGATAATGAAAGGAAAATATGATATTAACTCATCATCAAAACTAATAAAACATAGTGAATGCAGATGAGTAAACTTAAAAGGGTTTTCTTCAAATAAAGGAGATGAAAGAAATATAAAACACATATGAATGTGAAGCTCCCCCTTAATGAATGCATGATTAAAACATGAAGTTCCCTTTAAAGATACCAAATAATAATGTGACACCAAATGTTATGAGGTTTGGAAGAATCTTTGCTCATAATAACATGGTATCTGAATTTTCAAGACGAAAATCATTTATGCTCTTTATGATGATAAATATGTTTAAAGCATAAAGATTATTTTGAAATATGTGTGCTCGGGCTATGATGAATGAAATAAAATGAAATAAATTTAGCCTAGCATGATTATGATATACAATATGCATATTCTTTCATAATACAATACCTCACTCAAGTAATATCGTAATTACTTGAGTCATATTCCTCGTAATCCATATGCATCGTTTGTGGCTATGTCATCTACATATTGACAAAATACATGTAAGTTTGAGCACGACTAGGATTTCATCAAGCTTATTGGTTTTGATAAACAATGTTGTATCTGCTTTTCCTCTAACAAAGCCTTAATCTAAGAGAAATTTACTTAAATGTTCATACCAAGCTCTAGGAGCTTGTTTAAGACCATACAAAGCTTTCTTAAGACGAAAAACATGATCTGGATGATGTTCATTTTCGAAACCGGGAGGTTGCTCAACATGGACTTCCTCCTGAATGAAACCATTTAGAAAAGCACTCTTAACATCCATTTGATAGAGTTTAAATCCTTTGATACACGCAAAGGCTAAGAGTACGCGTATATCTTCCAATCTAGCCACTGGAACATACGTTTCCTCATAATCAATGCCTTCTTCCTGATTATAGCCTTTGGCAACCAATCTAGCCTTGTTTCGGACTATAATTGCGGATTCATCACGTTTGTTTTTGAATACCCATTTAGTACCAATGACCGGATGGTCGTTGGGCCTAGGTACCAAATCTCAAACTTGATTCCTATCAAATTGATGTAATTCCTCTTGCATTGCTATCACCAAATCATTGTCTGAAAGGGCTTCGTCAATTTTAGAGGGTTCAATGTGAGAAATAAACGCAGAAGGTTACTTCATTCAAAGTACTTTTTCTGGTTCTTACTCCTTGATTTATGTCACCTAACTTGGTCTAAAGGATGATTCCTAATAAACCTCCAAGCCTTAGGTTGAGATTGAGCATTGTTTTCACAATTATTTTCAGAAGGAGTTTCAAAAACATCTTCAGGATTTTCAAGGGAGGCAGGAGTGATTTTTGAGAAGAACTAATTTTTAGATGAAACTTCCTCATCACCATCCAGAGATTTATCAACTTGGGATTCACAGAACATGACATGGATTGACTCTTCCACTAAACGAGTTCGCTTATTGAAAATTCTATATGCTCTACTTCTATTAGAGTAGCCAAGAAATATACCTTCATTAGATTTGGGATCGAACTTACCCAAATTGTCCTTACCATTGTTGTGAACGAAGCATTTGCATCCAAAGATATGAAGATGAGCCAAATTTGGCTTTCTTCCCTTGAAGAGCTCATATGGAGTTTTGTTGAGTTTCTTTCTCAGGTAGGCTGGGTTTGATATATAGCTGGCCGTGCTTATTGCATCTGTCCAGAAGACTTGTGAAGTCTGATTTTCATTCAACATTGCACGAGCCATTTCTGTGAGCACTCGATTCTTTCCTTCGACCACTCCATTTTGTTGGGGGGTTCTTGGTGCTGAAAAATTGTGGTCAATTCCATGTGCATCACAAAACTCTCCGAAGGCTTGATTTTCAAATTCACTTCCATGATCAGTTCGAATAGCTGAAATGAAAATACCTCTCTCGTTTTGCACCTTCTTGGCAAACACAACAAATAGATCAAATGTTTCGTCCTTCGATGATAAAAAAAATAGTCCATGTAAATCGAGAAAAATCATCGACAATGACCAGAGTATACAAATTGCCACCAAGGCTCTTTACTCTCGCCGGTCCAACTAAATCCATATGAAGTAGTTGAAGAGGTCGATTGGTCGAGATTTCGGGCTTGTTTTTAAAAGAAGATTTAGTTTGTTTACCCTTTTGACAAGAATCACAAAGCATGTCATTTTTAAAACGTAGTTTGGGTAAAACTAGAACTAAATCCTTTCTTACCAACTTATCCAGTTGTAGCATATTGACATGAGCTAATCTTTTATGCCACAGCCAACTTTCATCTAAGTTGCTAACAAAACATTTTTCAGAGTTGATTTTGGGTAAATCCAAAGTATAGCAATTTCCTTCGTGAGGAGCTTTGAACAATACCTTCAGTTTACCTTTATCGATTGGGAGATCATTTTTGTGGACAATGAGACATTCTTCTGAGTCAGAGATGATCCAGTTGTTTTTGTCAGCTCTTTGGCTTACGCTCAGGAGGTTGTGGCAAAGACCTTCCACAAGATAAACATCTTTGATCTGAGGTCCATCTTTTGTGCCGATCTCTCCAATGCCAGTGATTTTACCGGATTGATTACCTCCAAAAGTGACTTTGTCACCATCTCTTGATCTCATTGCTACAAATTTTTCTGCATCCCCCGTCATGTGTCTAGAGCATCCACTGTCAATATATCATTTGTTGATTCTTGATTCTCTCAAACACACCTACATATCAGAAAAGATTAAGCTTTAGGTACCCATTTTTTCTTGGGTCCTTTGGGGTTAGTTCTGGCTTTAGGAGCATAAGTTCCCTTAGGTACCCACTTATAATTCCCAACTGGTTTATCTCTTCTATCTTTCTTATGGAAACATGATGAAGTATTATGCCCCTTTCGATTACAATAGCTACAATGGGCAAAGGGATTTGAAGAATGGATAGTCTTTTGAAAATAGTTTAAGTAAGACTTTCCACCATTCTTCTTCCTTCCTTTCTTTTTGTCAAAAATGGGATTGTAACCAATGCCAGATTGATCGTTTGTAAATTTTTGTGCTTTCAAAATAATATTGAGCATTTCACTTCCTTTAGTGAATTTCTCAAGTGTTTTTGTGAGAGATAAATTTCTTTTCTCTAAATCCAGGAAATCATCATAGACTAGCTTTCCATAAGAAAGATTTTCAACTTGTAGTTTAAGAGTCATGTTTTCCCTTTTCAAGGTTATACATTCCTCAACTACTTTTTCAAATTCAGCTTGTATTTCATTGTACTCATCAAATAATTCATCATAAGTGGGTTGTGATTCATATACCTCTTTGTCATTATCCGGTTGTTCTTCCTCTGCTACTAGACAAACCTTTGCAGTTTCTTTTTCCTCTTCACTTTCTTCTTCTGAGGAACTATCACCCTATATGGCTGATACATAGGACTTCTTCTTGAAGTGGTTGAACCTCTTCTTCTCGTTACCATTATCTTTCAGCTGGGGACATTCCGACTTGTAGTGACCTGGCTTCTCGCATTCGTAACAGATAACTTGATCTTTATCTTTGAATTCTCATCTGTTACTGGAACCACCTTTCTGAAATCCATTCCTGAAACTCTGGTCTTTTCTGTAGAACTTCTTGAATCTTCTTACGAACAAGCCCATCTCATCATCGTCTTTGTCTTCTTTTTCTTTCACAGCATTAAGAGCAATACCTTTGCTCTGAGTGGGGTTGACTTCGTCCAGGTCCTTCTTGAATTTCAGCTTGCTTTCATATTCAGATAAACTTCCGAATAAGGCAGAAACTGAAGTCATTGATTCTCCACGAGTCTCCTCTATTGCTGTAACTTTTGCTTCCCAATCTTTTGTTAGAACGTTGACAATTTTTTGACTTGAGGACCTTGATCATATGTTTTGCCCAAGGCCGCCAGTTGATTGATAAGATGAGTGTAGCGAAGTTGAAACTCAGCAATAGTTTCTCCGGTTTTCATTCGAAGAAGGTCATACTCAGTGGTCAGAGTACTAATATGATTTTCCTTAATGCCGGTGGTTCCTTCATATGCTACTTCCAGTGCCTTCCACATCTCTTTTGCAGTGGACAAGTTACATATTCAAAAGTACTCCTTTTGACTGAGAGCGCTTTGTAACATCAGAATAGCTTTACTTTTGAGAGTGATGTTTTTCTTGTCGTTCTCATCGAACTCAACTTCTATCTTTGGAACGGCGATTCCTCCTTTGATCCTTGTAGGAACGTAATCACCAGTCTCTATTACTCGCCAGAGACCGTATTCGGTAGCTAACACAAACACTCTGAATTTTGCTTTTCAGAATGAATAGTGTTCACCATTGAAGCCTGGAGGACGATTAATCGAAGCACCGTCAGGTAATATTCCTTCCATGATCTATCTCGGGATGTTAAGCCCAACTGAGAAACCACACTCTGATACCAAATGAAGATTGGAATATCACCTAGAGGGGGGTGAATAAGTGATCTAAAAAAAACTTTTTGCAAGCTGAAGAGAAACGTAAGTAAGATAAGGTGTAAGAAGAGTAAATGGACACAGAGCGATTTATACTGGTTCGGTCTAATACTTCGACCTACATCCAGTCCCCAAGCACACCTTGGGATTTCCACTAATCTTCCAAAGATAATTACACTCTGTAAACGAAGGATGATCCTCTCACTCTTGGACTCACTCCCCCTTACAAGTTGTAATTGATACACCCACACTGAAGGTTCCACAACCTTAAGATTTTACAAACCTATGATTGAATAATAATCGTTCAGAAACTCCTCACGAGTAGATAATGTTAATCACTAAAGTACAATAATAATATCTGAAGATATTAGCTCAGTATTAATGAAACAGTTAATAAGTAGTTGAGAGATTAATTGTACATCGTTTCGGTGGTTGGCTAAATTGAATGCTTCTGGTATTTATAGTGTTGCAATAAATGACCGTTGAAGAAGCTTTGAAGAATATCCGTTGAATGTCTTGAATGTATCAGTTAGACAGATGTAGCTTCCGTTACGATTTTCGCCATTTGAATATTCCGGATGGATTTGCAGTTCGGACATTCCCTTCATTCCTTTTGATTCTTCCCATTGTCAGATGGCATTAAATGCACAGTTGGAATGACAGGGGTTGCTTTACATTGAACAGCTATTGGTAACCGAGATTATCACCCGTTTTGGCAAAACGCATTTAATGCACTTCTGACACACTTTGCTTTCTATTAATTTGATGTTTAACACTTGTTTAAGCAACCTAAAACTCATTAACAAACAGATTAAAAGCATTTAGAATTAGCAATGAGTAATATTCAAAACAATTAAATTAACACAGTGAATATTTAAATTACGCAGACGAGGATTTAAAGAACAGAGGTACCTTGCTCGAGCAACAATATAAACTTGCTCGGGCAAGCTTCTCATGAGTTACTTAAAATCATGCTTGGACACTGATGCTCGAGTAGAGTTATTTTGCTTGCTCGAGCATGGTACTCGAGCATGAAAATGTTCATGCTCGGGTAAGCTTTTCATTAGGTAGTGGAAAAGACTCCTACTCGCTATTGCTCGAGCAAGCCATCATCCTTGCTCGGGCAAGGCATAGACAGAGGCGAGAACAGAAGGAACAACCAAGCTGCTCAGGCAAGCTTGTAACATCGATGAAGAATGAAATAGTGAGATGCTGCTCGAGCACGGATTTTGTCTCTGCTCGAGCATGGTGCTCGGGCATGCTTTCTTGAATACTCGAGCAAGGCTTTTCTGCATCATTATTTTGCTTCTGTCTCGATGCTGCTCGAGCAAGTCAAATATCTTGCTCGGGCATGATTACCAAAATTAGTTTCGTTATCTTGTAAATCCGATTATGCTCGGGCAAGTGCCAACATGCTGTTCGTGCAACCTATGACTTACTCAATTCAAAACCTTAGAACTTGTAATCATCAAAACAATGGGAACTAACACTTTTTTCTCCAGAGTGGGCAACTTCTTTTTTCATATAGGACTAATTTATAAAAAAGAAAAAAAATAATAAGGGACCGAGGTTTACCAAGTTGAGGGACTAAGTCATATTAAGTTTGGGTTATAACTATGTTAAAACTTGAAGAACCATTATATTAACTTTCCCTACTTTTTTTGTACAAGAACATTAAACTATATATCTAGTGACCAAATATTTAATCTTACACAATTCAATTGAACATTAAGCTTATCGATATTGTTTTGGAAGTACTAACATAGAGTTGGTCTAATGGTATAAGCATGGTGGACCCACGTTGATGATAATGGGGGAAGTGCCCCCCTTTATTTTTTTAAAATATATTTTAAATTAATACATGTTTGAATGATAGTCTACCCTTAATACATCAACACTACACTTTGTAATCAGATGGGGGATGAATGGTTGAATGATTGTTTAGTACCTTATATTGAAAAAGATGTATTTGATAGCATTGATAATAAGGAAATTATGATGGAATTCCAAAAATAAGGCCTAGAAGGATGAAATTGTAATTATTTTTATTGTAATATATTTTTGTTATTAAAATATATGTACTTGAACTTATTGAGTACCCACCCTTCAATGTAATTTATGTAGTGCATTTCTAACAAAGACTTAACCTTGCTTTTCTAAATGACAGTTTTGTAAAATAATTGTCTATCTTATTACATCATCAGTATTCACTTAATTTCATGAATATTTTTTTGATTTTTTTTTCTTGTTTATATTCTTTTATTTTTTAATGCATTTAAAACTTTCCTTAGAAAAAAAAAAATCGGAAGCGCCGCCCCGAACCCCGAGTCCCCCACTAATAGTGCCCCCCTTCAATAATTTTCTAGGTCCGCCCTTGGGTATAAGGCCTTGTTAGATTCCTTTGAGTCTTAAATTTGAGTTATAGAGCAGACATTTGTATTGAGAGGAGAAGCAATAAAACCAAACTGGATTCCAGCCGGTGATAATATTAAAAGCAAATGGCTTTAGAAGTGTGGTTTATGTGCTTTTTATTAATCACAATGGTGGCTAATCACAGTGGTAGATATGAGTTTATTGTTTTTTAGGTTTATAGCTTAAAAAATTGTGTTAACTCACTCTTAAAAATATACTACATCCAATTCTAATTATAAGAACACTTTTATAGTGCAATTTGCACTATACAAGTGTTCCTATAATTAGGACCGGAGGGAATACTAACTTTTAAGATTTGATCACGCTCAAGAATTATATATATTAGTTTTTTTTATATTTTTTTAATATGATAAATTTAATTTAATTTATTTGAATTTAAAATATATTTAAATCAAATTGTTGTCATTTTTATTTTATTTATTTAATTATATAATTTTGATAACTACTATCTCCGGTCCTAATTACAAGACCTAGTTGATTTTTTTTTGGAGAGATTAAGGAAGTTAAATAAGTTACTTAATCATTTCATATGTTGTGTTTTCTTAAAATATATATGAGTTTATTAGTCAAACTATTTAGTATGAAGAAAAAATAAAAATAAAAATACTCTAAACTAATTTAATTAGCTTCCTTAATCTCTCCAAAAAAGTCAACTAGGTCTTATAATTAGGACCGGACGGAGTATTTATTGATAAAAGTAAACTTTTACAAGTTTACATTATGAGTTTATATTATGGGAAAAACATTTCTCATGTTGTAGGAGAAGTGTATTCTCATGTCACACACACATGAAATAGTGAGATCCACATATAATATATGTGGGTCTCACCATTTCATATATGTGTAGGAATCTTCTTTTTCTCATGCAATCTGAGAAGTTTAAACCACATTATATTATTGTGATAAATTTACTTTAATTTATTAGTTTAACAATTTTGTATGATGATTATCATATTTGAATTATTCATATAATAAATCACAGAAATGACTTTTAGATAATTGTTTGTGATATTTTTTTTTTTCGTCAAAACGGCGTGTTAAAGAAGAAATTAAAAGTTTATCATTGACGATCCGCTTCGCGTCAAAGTCGCTGGAGTATGTACGTCCAATGCCAAATGGACATAGCTCAGATGCTGTGAAATATATTTCATTTTATTTAAAACATTAATTTATGTTTGGATTATTTTAGAGCAAATTTATAGGACCAAATATTGTATTAATTCATTAAACTTTCAGATTATTTATTTATAGATGTATGAAAAATCAAATTATAGAAATACACTTTTTCTTACTGTTTAAAAAATTAAGGATTTTTTTTTTTTTTTTTAAAAAAAAGCCTACACATATCCTTAGGTTCAAAGTCTTCGGATAACACATCCAAATAAAAGAAATTGACATAAATATTGCGTGTAAGATGGGCACAATTGAATACATAATGGTAGTCTATTGGCCCCACTCATTGGAATTGGAACATTGAACTTTGAATCAGCAAGAAAATGCCTATTTTTTTCAATTGTTCTATTTTAAAAAGAATAAACAAATCACCACCCTCAATAATTACCTGGGGTTTAAAGTACTATTCACACCCTCATCTCTCTTTCGGCTCTTTATGCGTCCTTTTGGGTTTGAATATCCACATAATAAGGTTTCATTTGCTTCCTTGGTGTGCATATCAATGTTTCAGTCAGGCACGAATAGAGTTTGAGTCTCCCCAAATGACTAGTCCCTTATAACTTGATGAATCAATGTTCAAGTACTACTATAAATAATGGATTTTAATAACATGATAAATCAATGTTCAAATACTACTACAAAAAATGGATTTTACTTTTCTAAAAAAGGTCCCTTAAAAAATAAAAGCGGTGACATTTTTATAGTTATGTAGAGGATTTTGATGTCCCAATTTTAAAAGGGACGCCAAAAGTTTACTTTTGACGTCCCAATTTAGGCAGGGAAAGATGATGAATCAAAGTTCAATTTTTGACGGGGAAAGATATTCATATTTAGTATTTAACAATATCTCGAATATAAGTACCTCTATTGGGAAAATACATCTGCTTATTAAAAAAAAAAACAAAAGATAAAAGTCTTGGACCTTCAATAATGTTGACATGAATTCTATGGAAAAATAAAATTTATAATAGAATATATACAAGGTAAAAAAAAATTGTTATCAAAATAAATTCTAACAGGCATGTTGCCTAGAGTAATAAATTTTAAAATAGATCTAATTGCTATCTATATTTTTATTTGCACGAGTAAAATATTCTAGAATAAGATAAAATGCTATTTATCTGTTCAATATGTATATATCATGATAAGAAATTTGAAAAAAAAAAACATATGCGTAGAAGTAATAAATTGATTGATTTCTTTATATTTTTATAGGGTAAAGGAGCAAAAATACACATGGGTTTTACCTTTGGGAGCGCCCAGCACTATGTGCTTTTTTTGGGAGCAAAAATACACATGTGGTTACATTTGGGGAGCAAAAGTCACTCAAAACCGTCAGCCAGAGGACATTGACCGTTAAGTAGGTATTGTTGACCGTTAATGCTGACGTGGATGATGAATTGGAGAGAGAAGAAGCCAAATAAGAAGGGAAAAAATGCTGACTAGGAATCAGGTGCAAAGTTAATAAAATTGGGGAAAAGAAACCCTAATTTTCGACCATTAATCGTCTTTCATCGAAAAGAAAGCACCTCCTTCGACCATTCACCATCCTTCATCATCTTCAACCACCGTTCTTCCCTCACTAGACCTTGCTTCCGTCGTCCATCACCGACACTCACTTCCATCACCAGTCACTCCAGCTCTTAACTCCATTATTTCCGGCAAACAGAGAAGGGGAGGCAGGGAGACTGAAATCCGAGATGCAGTGCCGCGAAGAGAAGAAGGAGAGACGAGAGGAGTACGAACTTGGGATCATCTTCATCGTCTTCCATCCTGCGCCACTCACCACCACCGTACCTCGCCTCCATCGACTCACCACCATCGTCTACCATCACCGACTTCGTGGCTCCTTTGTTCCTGAATTTTAGGATTTTTTTTTTCATTGGAAGGCATCTGTGATTTGTACGAAGCTCATAGGCGGAGTTTCCAAGCGTGAAGGCCTTCATATTTGCTTCCTACTTTCTCCACTGACCTCAAAGCTTTAAGCTTCACTGACTTCTTCAGTTCCCATCGTGTACTCATCTCTTGTGCTCTTTCTCTCGTGAGGTTTGACTTATTCCCCTTTTTTCTCTTGTGCTCTTTCTCTCTATTCATCTCTGAGTATTAGAATCGATTTGTCTCTGAGATCTCATATATGTTCCTGTTAATTTTATTGAAAGTTGATGCCGTTTGTAAAGTTGCGCTGCTCGCTCTTCTTTTTGGGATTGATGGTTGTTGACTTGTTGTCTTTGGCCACTTTATTTATTCTGATATTGAGATGTGTTTGGTATTTGAATTGAATTTGTGTCCATTCTATGGGTCTATTGAGATGTACTCCATTCATGTGGGGGGGACCAACACATATTCTGGAGCATTTACTCAGTTAGACACAATCTTGAGCCACTCAACACAGCGAATCCTGTTTAGGTGGCATTGCAAAATTAGAAAAATGGGAAGGATCAGTAGAGTTTCATTTTTTGTTTAATATTTAGAAATTAAATTAATTTTTTCCTACTGGATATATTTGTTATTAATCTACAAGTGGGTTGGGGGAACTTTTTTTTATTTTTGGATCCAAGGGGGAGATCTCTTGGTTAAAATAATTTTAGATGAATTAAGTTCCAGGTACTTACCTAAGTCATGTGTACTTATAGATTTCAAATCCCACATTATTCAAAAATATCCTTCAAATAGGCATTCTGATTACAAAGCCTTAATCCCGCATAGCTTGAGGTGCATTTAATAAGAGGATCCTGAAAAGGCGATAGACACTATCTGACCCAAAGGGTTATTAAAAAATACATAGACCACCAAGCACTTGTTTCTGTAGATCAAGATTTAAACAAACAAAAATATGTAATGGGTCAAATCTTTACCAACCATCCTTTATTTCATGAAAGTTGCAGCTTCATTCGTACCTTGGAAGGCAGCTTTTTATAAAGTCTGAGTGTATTTCTTAGTGTTTTTAGATAAAACAAAACATTTACAAGTTTGTGCCACTCTTGTGACTTTCTATCATCCCAAGCAAAAGCTGAAACCTCTCATTCCAAATGGGATGCTTTTCGTTGTTTCAACTTTGCTCAACTTGCGGCTTTTTGAACCAAGACCCTTCTCAATAGAGCTGAAACCTCTCATTCCTACCGTATATATTTGTTATTAATAGACTTGTATCTTTGAAAGTACATCTTGTTTTTTGTAGAATACATCCATTCTATGGAGTCTTTTATGGTTACATGGTGTATGTTATTGAACTATGTTAGAACTTGATATCAGGGCAGAATGAAAAGAATGGATATAACTTACAAACCAAAAAACTAGAGTGTTTTGTAGAATATCTTGTTTTTGTAGAATACAAACAATAGAATACATCCATTCTTTTTATTGAACTATTTGAACTTGAAACTATATCTTGTGTTTGTAGAAAACAAACAATAGAATACATTCATTCTATTTATTGAACTATTTGAACTTGAAACTATATCTTGTTTTTGTAGAATACAACAATAAAAACTTTGTTAGAACTTGTTGGCAATGCTATCTTCTTTTTATTGATGGTTTCTGCTCAACGTTAGAAAGTAGTGTGTTTTCTAATTTATTTTTTATATTTGGCAACAGCTGACAATTTAACTAGATATTGAGTGTAACTTTGAATTTTTTGCGGATGAAATGAATTTAGCCAGCCGATTCAATTGTTTTTTATTTATTATTTGCTTTGATCCTACAATTTAACTAGTTATTCTTAAAATTTGTCGGGGCCCTGTTTTCCCCCTTATTTTATGAACACATGCTAAGAACTTGTCATGAAAAATCAAAGTCGCTGTCTATATCTATTGTTTTATGAACACATGCTATTAACCTGTCATGAAAAATCTGTTTTCAGAGCTATATTGAGTAAATTATTAACTGACCATTTATTCATTTTGGTCATTTGCATATGTGTAGTGGCAATGACGTCGAAGGGCAAGGAGAAAGTGGTAAACGAAGAAGGAAGTGAAGATAGGCTGAAAGGAAAGGGTGAAAATGTAGGCTAGGAAACAGTCAATGATAGTCTCGAGGCAGTAACTCCACAAACCCAATTTCTCATTCCAAATGAAAGGGAAATGAGGTTGTCTCGAGGCAGTAACTAACTTCAGTGAGCCAACAGGTTCAAGATCCATTCAATTTCAACCCCAATCACTCACTGTTGCTCCACCGTCTGACCTTCCATTTCAGCCTCGAGGTCTGCAATAGAGAGGAGAACCATGTCTCACAACCTCACAGCTCTTATCACGTCTTCGAACCAACAACGACAAAGGAAAGAAGGCTATTGATTAGGGCTATGTGTACATGTGTCTGGCATTAGGTTTTGTAATTATTTTGCTTTAAAAACTGTAAAGGCCAAAGTCTTTTGGCTCAACCTTGTACAAATGGTTCCTTTAATACTTACATCAACACATAGTTGTGATTATTTTTGTATGTGTCAGCTAATTGTTCCATGTTTCCTACACTGCTGATCATTTGACTTGATTGTGAACCCTTTAGATATATGAATTATAGTGGATAATATGCAATGATGGTATGGGAGGCTTTTTATATTCACATTGGAATGTGACACAGGCTTGAATCCAGATTATCCATTTTGTATTAAAAAAAAGAGAGAGCTTTTATTATTTATTTTGTTGATTTAGTTTTGGGTGGATGTATCATGTTGAGTATGTAGCATATGCCATATGGTGCCCGCCGTAATTGGTTTTACATTGATGAATTGTTTTATTTTTTTTGTTACGTCATTTTTACTTAAATAATTGTTCATTTACAAGAGAGATCTAACATCGACTAGCCTGAATTTTCATCTAACAGACAAGAAACCACACGTTTTGGCATCAACAGAAGCAGGCAGTGTGTTGGTAATAAATTATGATGATTTTTATAATTTAAATGGATATAATTTAGTGAGATGTGGGTAGTGAAGGCCAGAGTGAGAGGTCATAAGCTGGACAAGTTGATAGCCTTTACAACTCAGTATCAAAATCTTTGGTCCATTCACTCATTTCTTAATCTTCGTTCGTTGCAGACCATTTCCCAATTTCAATGCAATATAAGCCCACACTAAATTGGGATTCCCATCAAGTAAGCTACAGTAGCAATAGGGTATTAATGATGTTGAACTAATTACTAAATTAGGGCCTTCATTATAGCTTGCAAACTAAGACATTCATATGGAATTAATAATGACCAAATTACTCATTTGATCGTTCATATCACTATATTTTGTTCATTCTTAACATCAAGAATTACTCATTTGATCGTTCATATCACTAAATTTTCCTTGGCCTTCTGAATCTTCAACACCTTTTTCACAATCCTGCAAGACCAAAGGCCAATTAACAATATGAATGAACATTAATGAAACAACCTATTAAAGCCCTAGAAAGTTGAGCAGAACGTACCTTTCTCTGACAGCACCCCTAGACAAACTCCACCATATGCACGGTTCACAGTCCTTCGGTTTCTAGGTAACCTTGATCTATTGTATTCAGCAGGCCTCAAGTGTGGAATCAGCAATAGTTATCAAGCTTAAATTACAACATTAACCTAACAAATCAGAAGAAACATTGTCCACAAGAGAGATAAATTCTATCAAATATAGCTCAACCCAAATAGAAAGTAATGGCTAGAGCAAATATGTTTAGAACTAAATCACAAATAAATAATCAGATAAGAAACTACAAATATGAATATAGAAAGGGAATCAGGTATGAAAAAATAAAATTTGCATAGGATACTGCCAAACTAATCAAACAATTATCATTCTACAAACTAAATCTAAAACATCCAATGATGATGACAGTAATGATACCTAACACCATGTCTTCTGTTCATGAATTCTCAGAAATTGACACAAATTAACAACATTAATGTTCCTGGTATAATAAGCACTGACACTCAAAAGTAAAACGGTAATAAAGACTAAGGAAAGTAGTGGAAAGAACACACATCAAATTTCAAGTATTGTGAAGCCCAAGTCAACTGTAATACCCGGATAATTATTTATCTGGAATATTATATTTCGATAGATAATACCTATTGAAAATAGGTGAACATGTGGTTTCAAATAATAAGTAATAATTATCTTATTTTCTAAGGTAATTACTATGGAAATTAGGAGAGATAAAGAGCTAAAATGTATTTTTAGAGCATTAAATGGCCTAAAAATATTATGATAAATCCCAAGAGGTAGTAAAATATTTATAAAAAATTAGAAAGTATGTTGTCTCTAATTTTAGGAATTTTTTGGCATAATTTCCCTTGAAAAATAATGAGGCAAAATTAAGTATTATTTTGGGATCATAAGTGACCCCATGATTTTTAATATTTTATATGGGATATAAAATACCAATGTAAGTAAAATAGTTGTGAGATAATGATTTATCCTAATTAAGAAAATTATCAAAAAATTAGTAAGTGGCTAATCTGGTAATTAATGGGATAATTAAGGTATAAAGTAAATGAATTAAAAATAATTTAAATAATTATTTTTAATTGGAGAAATTCGAAATTATTAAATAAATAAAAAATAAAAAAAATAAAATATTAATAAAATATTTTATGCTTAGAAAAATAAATAAAAAATAAAAGAAAAAATATATATATCTAGATATTTTGAATAAAATAATAATATATATGGTAAAGAGCCAACAACAAGACGTTTGAGAATGGATAGAAATAAAATCCTACACCAAGGTATAGGGATGTAGTCTAAGTCATCTGGACTTTTTATGAACCAAGTGAAATTCTATCTCGGATTTAGCGGTCTCCGGTCGGTTCCTGAACCAACGGGGTATTTAAGACACGGATAGGAGAGAAAAATGTAGATAGAGGATTTAGAGTCAATACGAAAAAAAGTAGTTGCCGTGAATTAGGAATCTAGTGACTTAGGTCGATCATATTACAAACCAAAGGATTTTTGCCTAGACGCTTCCGAATTCAATTCCGTAACCG
Source organism: Acacia melanoxylon (assembly GCA_019022615.1). NCBI lineage: Eukaryota > Viridiplantae > Streptophyta > Magnoliopsida > Fabales > Fabaceae > Acacia > Acacia melanoxylon. Next base: position 5,923,092 of record JAFJYJ010000018.1, on the reverse strand, counting down.
AAGACGTATGTCCTAAAATCTTCGGCCAGATAACGGAATACCCTTAATGGGATCATAAATTTCATTAAACTAGATATTCCTAATGAGAAAGAAAGAAACTTCGAAACTCGCCAAATCGAGATTTCGCGATTCGTCAAGATTACGCGTTTCGGACACCTGACCGAAACTTTATCGGTCAGAAGCTCGATGTCACCATCAAGATGACATCATTTTGTTGACTATTGGGGAGGGGGAGGTCGGCACAAGCAAATGGAGGGCCAATAGTGTTTTGTCCTCAAAATGCGATCCTACGGTCCATATTCGTCGGCGAAGTTCGAATTATTTACCGTTCTCGCCATCCGTCTCTTCTATAAATACCAAGATCCTCTTCTTCATTTTTCACACCAAGAATCTGCCCCTTAGAGAGAAGTTAGAGAGAAGGAAAGCTCTTGAAGTTCTAAGCCAAAGCCGGTAAGTTCTTCGGTCCTTAGTCTTTAGTTTCGGTAGTTCTTTCGTAGATATAGTAGGAATGCTAGATTTATCTTTAATTTTTCAAGATAGTCTAGATATCATATTTAGGGGTAAATATGATATATATTTCGAAAATATGATGAGGGAAAAGATCTGTCAAAATTACCTGGAGAGATAGAGCAAAAACAATGGCCGTGGGCGAAATTCCGCCTTAGGGGTTCGGGGCAAAATGGTAATTTGTACCTAAAATGCCTATTATAGTGCTAGAATTTGATAAATGTTATCCTTACAGGATATCTAAGATAATCGGACCGTTGTTGTACCGCCGTCGTACCGATGTTTCACCCGCTGTCAAAAAGTACCGTTTTCCGTAAAAGTACCGTTTTACGTCAACGAAGGTACGTTCGCGTACTATAACACTAACTCGATATTTATTGTATTCGTATATGTGATATGTGTGTTGTATATGTGTTGGTGGTATGTTATTTGAATGCATGGTGATGTTAGAGGATAACGAACATTTGTACGGCGAGAGCGATATGTACGTATGCGGCGGGAGCGATATATCGTATTCGGGAGCGGTGTGTCTTCGGGAGCGGTATGTACGTCATTCGGAGCGATACATGTAGGTCATTTGTTACCTTCGTTCCACGGTCAATTCACAAAAAGAGGACCAAGGGCCGGAGAAAAGCAAAGAGGCATCACTAGTTAAACATAAATTCATTTTCACCATGCTTGATAAACGTTTCACATGAAAAAAAAAATTTACCGCATGATGTTATTCCAATCTAAACATAAATTCATTTTCACCATGCTTGATAAACCACCAATACTTGTCAATGTAAACTAAGGTAAGAATACAAACTACAAACTATGGAAGGTTCCAACTTTCCCAAAATTCAACAACCTTCACTTGTATCCTATGTGGTTACTAAGTAACAACACTACTTAAACCATATGTATTAAAGGGCAATAACTTCAGTAAGGAATTTATACATTGCATATGAAATGTTGAAAGATGGATAATACATTTGGCGGCAACAAACCACAAGACTGTTTTATACCTTAAGTTGCAAAAGAAAACATACACTTAGCAGCCTTTACTTAGAAATCAATGTTTCCGACAAGAGATTTGGAAAGAATTTCTATGCGTATCAGAGAATTGAAGAGCAGAAAACAAGCAAGAAACCACGCCGGTAGATCGAAGCACGACACATGTTTCGCTTGCTCCATCGCTACCTCCCCTTCTTTGTTTGCCGGAAATAATGGAGTTAAGACCTGGAGTGAATGGTGATGGAGGTGATTGTCAATGACGGACGACGGCAGCAAGGTACGGTGACGGTGGAAGGGTGGTCGAAGATGATGAAGGAGGGTGATTCAATTTTAGGTTTTTTTCCCCCAATTTCTTCTTCACCCAGCGGTTGAAGCCCGATATGTTCAATGCTTTTGTTTTTAAGTTTTTTCCCCCAATTTTATTAACTTTGCACCTGAATCCTAGTCAGCATTTTTTTCTTCCCATTTGGCTTCTTCTCACTCCAATTCAGCGTCCACGTCATCGTTACTGTTCACTCCATCCAACTTGACGTTGACCGTCTGGTCAACTAACGTCTAGTGTGATTTTTGCTCCCAAAATGTAACCATGTGTGTATTTTTGCTCCCAAAAAAAGCACATGGTGCTGGGCGCTCCCAGAGGTAAAGCCCATATGTAATTTTTGCTCTTTTACCCTATTTTTATATAATATGTACAAGGTAACAGATTCTAAAATAATTTTTGTGTAAATAAAACAAGTTATTTTAAATCATCATCATCAGTGAGTTTAAGTGAAAAAGCCTTTACCAGTTACGGTTAAATTGAATTCATCATTTACTCAATATTTATTTCTATCAAGTCTCAATATTCTCTTGCATCATATGAGATGTAAACCTGTTGGTCTATCATCTTGTACAGAGTTTGGTCTAGTAGCGAAGGCCATCTAAACCAATGTGAAAGAGACGGTCACAAACCCCAAAACTATTATTTATGTCAAGCCTACAATCAAACTAATGTTTTTAATTCCAATTGACATTAATACATTCAATATAATCATCATCAAGAACAAAATATAAAATTTATATTTAATTATATTATAATGACAGTGAATAATATAGTCAATTCTTCAAATCTAATTTATCCAAAAGTTTCACCAAGTTGAGGTTTTATTCCATAACTTGCCACTTCAAAATTTGATAGTCGGTTCTAAGTATAGATTCGTTATTATTCAATTTCAATGCATTATCATTTTAATAGAATAAGTTTATGCCAAACGTAACATATAAAGTTTTTTTATGGACAAATATGATCAGGTACAAGAAATTAAACATTTGGCAAACCTTAAATCTAGACTTTGTAGAAAATCCTTAAAGGTTTCATATCCAAGAAAACACAAAGCCAAATCAACTAGATTTTCATTACATTATTTACATGTCTTGATTCACTAAATGCTGGATTGAAATAATATTGAAAGGAATGGCTAATGATGAGTTGGAGGATAAAAGCCTTTCAGACATTAGGTGCATCGATGGTCGAGATTTGGGAGATGGATTCAAGCATACAAATGCTATGGCCACCAAAAGAGCTGCATCTTGTGCATCTTTACGTGATGGAAGTGGAAGACGTGAGTCTAAAACATCTCTTAGCAAAACACTACAAAAAAGTTATCATTTGTCGCGGTTTATCTGTTGCGGTCATAATTAATCGTTACAAAATCATGATTTTGTAGCGGTTTTTAATGAAACTGCAACAAATTAGCAGCAGAAGCATTGCGGGCATATTTGCTGTGATATTTGTAGCGGTTACCCTAAAGTAAACAGCTACAAACGTGGCACCAGCTTGGCGCGTAATGGCGCGAATCTCGGTGACGTGGAATTTGTTGCAGTTTTTTGGGAACAACCGCTACAAAGTTGGCGCCAGCGTTGGCGCGTAATGGCGCGAACTTTGTCGTGGTAAATTTGTAGCGGTTATATGAAAGATACCGCTACAGAAAAGCAAAACGACATAGTTTTGTCGCGAGTGGAGTAAAGCGAAGCCACAACTCCATCAAATCCTATAATTTTGTAGCGGTTTGTGCTTTAACTGCTACAAATATTTACGCTATAGATAGTTAACATGTCCGTACATCTAATTATAAATATTCATAAATTACTAAATTTGCATTGCCACTGAATGAACTTTTTCGGCTGAGTAGTCGAAGACATGCAAATATCTATAGCTCTGATCTCTTATCTTGAGAGATGAGAGCTGCAGATATTTGTCTCTCTCATCCTTGTAGCCGAGGCAGTTCCTTCAGTGAAAATCCAGATTTAGTTCTTTCTTTGACGTGAAGACTTCTACTCTTCTGAAGAAAGTCCAACATGCGACCGAAGATTGGGTTCCATTATAGCCACCATTGTCTCTGAAAAATATCTCTGATCAAAATGAGTCAGTGAATTTTTCCTGGGAGATTGGTGGCTATACCGAATCCGAATCTTCACGGGCATGTTGGACTATTTTCAGTAAACGTATTATTCCTAATTTATTACTCTCGACTCTTTTGGGGAAATTAAAGAAAATAATTAAATTAATTGAGAGTTCTTTTATTTTAATTATTTTCACCAAACTAATTGGTTTGACTCATAAACTAATTACTATGGAATTTTTTTTTCCAAAAAAGTAAATTTGTCAAGGTTATACACTTTAACCGCTATAGAATCGCAAAGGCCTTTCATTTATAGCGGTTCTGTGACAGCTACAAATGTTCACAAAGAACAGGGCATATTTGTCACGGTTGATGTTGCGGTTTGGGATCAACCGCAACAATATTTTTAACTTTGTAGCGGTTATTTTTAAAAACCGCTACAAAATGTAGTGGGTTTTAACAGTTCGCCTCATTTTGAAAATCACGCGCGCAAGATTTTGATTTTTTACCTTTTAACCTTTCAACTTGTACCTTTTGACATTATGGTTTCTAAAGATAAGGGAAATGGGAAAGCTATTGAACGGGAGAAAAGGCCTATAAGGGGCAATAGTAGTAGAGGGGGCCGTACGAGAGGGTGTGGGCCTATAAATATCCCCCTCCGCCCCCTTAGGTGGAGGAGAGGGAGTTTGATGACCTCTTTGCAGATGAAGAAATCCCAAACCTAGAGACCGTAGGGGGAGAAAAGGGCGCAAGTCTGTCGATCAGCGACGTGGACGAAAATCCGGAGATCCATATTGAGATTTCCATAGCCGAAGCGGAGCGGTTTCTTGATGAGGAGAATGAGTGGGACCAGGGGAACCCCTGACCGTCGTCTTCGCGTTCCACCAGATTTTTGGTGGATGTCGAAGGTAAATATAATTAGTTTTTTGTCAAAAAATTAAATTTAAATTCCTTAGGTGTAATTTAAATTTATTTAAACGCAATACAACAATGTTTTTATAATTGTGCAGATACACATGGGAACACCAGCAGGAGGACGCTGGATGTTTCCGCGGTCACTCAGATGGACGGATATCGCGTCGTAGTCCCTTGGAACACGGACACGGACCAGTTGATCAGCAACGGTGGTCATCTGTTGAATCGATTCCTGTCAGAATTTGGTGGGAATTGGGCATGGTTCCCGATCTTTTTCCACGATTGGAAAAAGGTTCCATCGGAGAACAAGAACAAAGAATTTACTTACATTATGCAGGTAAGTTATGTTGTTTAATTAAATTTTACAAGTTAATAGTTATAAGTTGTGGTTTATTAATTTATTTCTTAATTTATTATTACATAATTACTAAATAAATTATGATACGAAAAAAAAGTTTAACGTGCGAGCCCACCAAAAGAGGTATGTCTTGATGAAGATTAGTGAAGGGTGGAAGAGCCGAAGGGGTCGTCTCTACACCGAGCAGAATGGAGATAGAACTATGCCTCTGCAGCAGCTGATGGAGAACGTCCCGGATGGCGTGGACCCAAATGATCGGGTTTTGTCCAATATCAAAGGGGTCCGGAGGGGACAGTACGTTTTTTTTATTAATCGTAGTTTAAGTTTTGTTTAAACATTAGTTAATTTATTGTTTAAAATTTCTTTAAATTAATTTTGTTTAAATGTAGTTTAAAAATATAAATTTAAATTTAAATTAAATTAAATTATTGTTTACATTTGGTTTAGATTAATTAATAATTTAACTTAATTTATAGTTTAAATGTACTTGAAATATAGTTTACAAGATATCAAAATAATAATTTATTTCACTTAAAATTTGTTTATCTCCTCCTTGCAGGCCCTGACGTAGAGGAACACCAGAAGTCGGTCACATCAGAAGGTCCATCATACGGCAAGAACCAAGACGTTTGCTTTGTGACCTACGGTGAGATGGTATGTTGAAAGTTAAATTAATTTTAGGTTTAAATGATGATTGTTTTGTTTTTGAAATAACAAAGTTTATATTCTTTGAACTCTTTTAGTAAGAGAAGGCTCGGGAGGAGAACCGTTAGACGGACTATGGGCAGTTGTTCACACGCACCCATAGACACCGTGATGGGACGCCGACCTCTGAGGCAGCAGAGGAGATAATAGTAAGTCACAAAAAAATTATTTATATAGTTAATGTTGTATATTTTAAATTGAATTAAATTGTTTGATTAATGTTTTACGAAATCGTGAGTCGGGCCCGGATTGACGAGCCGAGCATATATTTATGAGCGTCGCAGCCCCTGGAGTCACAGGGGTTTGTGGATCCTACGGCCCCATTGAAACCTGATGTAGGCCCAGTAGATCATCCTGGCCGCGTGAAGGGTATGGGGTTAGGCGCTAGGCTTAGCATGGTGTACGGCAAGGCCTCCGACTCAATATAAAATGAAAAATGTATTTTGTGAAAAACATTTATTATAGCTAAATAAAATAAATATTGTAAAATAATTAATTGAGTTAAGATGAAGTCAATAAAAAGCCATTTTCTCAAATAAAATAGATATTGTGAAATAATTAATGGAGTTACTAATATTTGTAGCGGTTACGTTGAATAAACCGCTACAAATTTGAATTTTACACTGAATAAAAGAGCGTGAACATTTGTCGCGGTTGATATGAAGAACCGCGACTAATGTCAAACGGCTATAACTGTGTAGCGGTTAATGTAATGGGAACGCACTGCGACAAAACTCTGGCGGGATTTTGAATTCAAATTTGCTCAGTGTGTATCGGTTTTTGTAGCGGTTTAACAACCGTGACTATACTCTGGCGGGATTTTAAATTCAAATTTGTAGCGGTTATGTAACCGCTACTAAGTGTATTTCAAGATTTGTAACGGTTCTTGTAGCAGTTACTGAACCGCTACAATGTGCTTCCATTTTGCATTTAAAGATCCCAAGTGCTGCTATATAGGTAATTAAACATTCTCTCTACATTTATATTCAATCCTAACTTTGTTTACTACAGATGGATAAGTCATAGATCAAGCTGCCACACAGTTCTCCTATATATTTAGCGGGATTGAAAACTTTTTTAGATTTCACCTTCTCTCATGCTAGCACTAATGGCGAGATCGTGTGTCCTTGTTGTAGATGCAATTTTAAGAAGTGGCAAACATGAGAAGGTGCTATAGAACATCTTCTTACGAAGCCTTTCCTAGAAGCATATACATTCTGGGAAGTTCATGGTGAGAAACGTGGTATGAGATATGGGGATCTTCTTCCTCAAACCTCACAAGTAGGAAATCAAGTAGTTCAAGATGATCCGGTTAATGAAGCTATTCGCGATGCTTTTGGTGTTCAAGACGACAACTTCACGAAAGAAGTTCAGGGTCCAGAACCAGTTTTCTTTTGGGAATGATGCAGCTCGGGAATTTTTCGCCCTCATGGATGAGAGCGATTGTCCTTTGTATCAAGGTTGTCAAAAATACTCAAAATTATCTTTCCTGATCAAATTGTACCATATCAAGTGCTTGTGTGGGATCACTGATAAGACAATGTCGATGTTGCTGGAATTACTACTAGATGCTTTCCCTATCACGAACATTCCCACAACCTTCTACGAGGCCAAGAAGATAATCAACAGATCAGGCTTGAACTACGAAAAAATCGATGCCTGCCCCAACGACTATATGCTTTATTGGGGAGAAGATGCTCGGAGGGAGACTTGTAAGAAGTGTCACACTTCAAGGTTCAGGACAGTTTGGAAGGGAAAAAGATGAAGAAGAAACCAGCAAAGATTTTAAGGTACTTTCCTTTAAAACCTCGCTTACAAAGATTGTTTATGTCGTCTAAGATAGCTAAGCATATGAAGTGGCATGAAGCTGACAAGAACGAAGATAGTAAACTCAGACATCCACGAAATACTGAAGCGTGGAAAGCATTCGACTCAGACTTTCCTGATTTCGCGGCGAACCCTAGAAATGTTCGTCTTGCTTTGGTGACCGACGGCTTTAATCCGTTTGGGAATCTTAGCACAAGCTATAGCATATGGCCAGTTATTTTGATATCGTACAACTTGCCACATTGGATGTGTATGAAGCAAAGGTCCTTCATTATGTCCATGATCATTCCAGCCAAAAAGGCACCGGGAAATGACATCGATGTGTATCTCCAACCGCTGATAAAGGAGTTGGTGGAGTTGTGGAATGTAGGCATTGACAGAGATTTTCCGTATCTCCCAAAATAACCAAGTTCGAAAATGATTTGCAGAAATAGGGAACCTGAGTCGTTTTCCCCCAACGAATTCACAGCAGGTTTGAATGGACAGTAACAATGAATAGAAACAGTAAAAATGGGGGGTTTTTGGTTCAAACAAAATTATAATGAAAATAAACAGAAACAGAACGAAATAAACAGAAACAGATTAAAATCGATCAACCCAACATTCAGATTCTAGAGACTTCCATCATTGAACAAAATATGAAGGAACTCGCGTTTGGTTCTGGACGAACCGAAATCTCTGCGTTCGTCCAGAAATTCCCTCAACTAGACGATCGCCTAGCATTTGTCCGAATAATGGCTTCTCAATGTGCAATCGCACAGTAACACTGAAACCTAGTTCGAACTCAGTCCTTGGGATGAACCAAACCGAATATTAAATCTAATATTCGAACTATTTCCAGAAATCGAATCCGATAAGATGAAAACAAAAACGAGTAAAATTACCGATTAAGCACAAGCTCTTTGGATGAATCATGGAATCCTCAACGTTGGGTTAATCACAGAAGTTTAGCCAAGCATGGCTAGAAAAAATGAAGAACAGATGAAGAACACGAAGAACGCGAAGAACATTGCAGAGAAAATGAAACTTCTGTGTTTAATCCAAAAATGTGTAAAAAGGTGAATGACAAAAGTGTTTGTGGCTGCCATCTAACTTAACCTAAAATGGAAAAAACGAAATGGGGCTCCAATCTACAATTCAGTTCATGCCCAAAATGGAAATAAAATAAAAGTGGGCTTTAATTACAAAATTCGAGCCCAAATAAAATCTAGAAATATGCATCCGACTTCGGCTCCAAAATCGACCGCCCTCTTATCCAAATTTGCCTTGCATGTCTTCATAAAAATTGTAGCTCTTTGAATCATCTGAAATATGAAACAAGAATGAGGCAAATCCAATGTTTGGTTCAAGAGTTATGGTAAAAATAGTGAAGCAATATAAAACTGAAATTTTCTTATTAAAAATGGCTAAAATATAATCAAAGGCCCAAAGCCCAAATAAGTATAAAAGCCATTATTTATTAACTAAAGAGTCCTAAATTATTAATCAAGAGATAAAAAGAAGTGTATGAAATATTCAATTATCAAATTCCTCCACATTTATCTTTTTGCACTCCTGAGCAAAAGTCAAAGAAAAAGACTAAAAGGAAAAACTCTTCTTTTTCTAATAATTGCTAACAATGCAAAAATTGAACAAGGACGCAAAGCTTCAAAAGAACTAATTAATCAAGACCAAAATCCTTTCATCTCAAATTACAATCCATGGTAATCTCAATCAATGATGCTAATCACAAAAGATGGTCTCTCAAATGATGCCCTCAATCAATCAATCTCTCAAGTGTTTAAGGTAAATAAGTGTATCGCTCAACTTCTACTCAAGAAAATTGTTCTACCATAAGCTTGCTCAATTTCTACATCTCCACTACTCATAACACATGCATGCACAAATCAAGAGAGCTTATTATTAAAGGTTGTAATGGGGTTAGGGTGAAGGTAGATAATAGTATGGAATGAGAGGCTAAACACCAAAGAAATTAAAAAGAGCATTGATTAACACAATCATTCTCTATGTATGAAAACTTTTATTTTACTCATATATCTCCTTTCTTTATATGTATTTTCTTTCCTTTTTTCTTTCCTTGTTCTTTCTTTCCTTTTTCTTTCTTTCTTTTTTGAAAAACTATATACATAATCACAATGATAAAATCAAATATCTCCCCTCACACTTAAACTGTTGCACTCCTGAGCAACCCCCACACTTAAACATAAAACCAAGGTGAAACCAATGCTCAATAAATTTCCAAGGTGCGGAATAAAATGGTTTTACGCTTAGGCTTGTAATGTGGCTTAGAAAAGAATGAGTCAAAAAGGCACAAAGGGGCTAGCAAAGGAAACATAATGCAAGGGAAAGCTATTTGGCCAAAGTGGGGAAATCAAGTTTGCAGATAATACAAATTCCATTTAAAAAGTTTTGTAGGATAAATTATGATAATTACTTATCTCCCATTAATATTTTTTTTTAAAACGCTAAAAATTGTTTTAAATTAAACTTTGTTTTCATCTATGTACTTGTAACATCCCATTTTCAAAAGCAGTATATATTTTTTTTCCATCAGAGTAGAGCATCGGAGCGATTGAGTAACTGATACATATATTTCAAATGCCGTAAGTCTGGCTGATTACAATAACATGACATTGTTTTTGGACGTCTAACGTCAGTGTAACTACAAAAAACATAATAAGTCTTCAGCCGGGTCTTTATGCGGCCTGCTTGCCTTTCTCCTCGGTCCCCGGTCCTCCTGAACCTGACGCTATGTTAAGAGCTGAGGTCCAATGCACCGGACCCCAGGTAACGGTTAACCTCATGTTTACATACATCATATAAGTACTACAGATATTCATGGAATTTTGACGACACTTACTACGTTCAAAGTAGGGTATACATAATCAGATATATATGGCAATAACAATACAAATCGGATGTAAGGTTAAGGCACAAGGAGAAATGTACATGATCGATATGCACGGCAATAACAATACGATCGGATGTAAGGTTAAGGCACAACGGACATTGGACATAATCGGATATGGACGGCAATAACAATACATCGAGATGTAAGGTTAAGGCACAACATAGAAAATACAGCATGACGGAGGAAAATACATATATGCATACAATAACCATCGAGTTAGTGTTACAAGACGCGAACGTACCTTCGTTGTCGACTACGATGCGTTTTACGGAAAACGGTAATTTTTGGACGGTACGACGGTACAACAGCGGTCCGATTATCTCGGATATCCTATAAGGATAACATTTATCAACTTATAGCACTATAACGGGCATTTTAGGTACAAATTACCATTTTGCCCCCGAACCCCTAATCGGCGGAATTTCGCCGAGCTTCGGTCATTTTGCTCTATCTCTCCGAGAATTTTGGATGATATTTTCTCTCATCATATTTTCGAAATATGTATCATATTTACCCTAAATATGATATCTAGACTATCTTGAAAATTTAAAGATAAATCTAGCATTCCTACTATATCTACCGAAAGAACTACCGAAACTAAAGACTAAGGACCGAAGAACTTACCCCGGACTTTCTCCGAGCTTCTCTCTCTAACTTCTCTCTAAGAGGCAGATTTTTGGTGTGAAAAATGATGAAGGTGCTCATGCCTTTATATAGGCAAAAATTGTGCCACTTTGGTAATTTCCATATTCCAAATCTTGTAATTTTCTCTTACCTTATAACCAAGTAAAATAAAGGCTAAATGGTGGTTAATTCTTGACCATGGGCAGCCCTTAGTCGACATTGGGGAGTGATGTGGCAGCAATTGGTCCAAGAATGGTGACTCAAGCTCACTTTATGCCCGGTCCGATAGAATTTCCCCGATCGGTGTCCGTTTCGCGTAGTCTCGGAAAATCTCAAAATTCTGAATTCATAACTTTGAAGATCTTCTCTTCCTCATCAATAATATCTAATTTAACTTAGATTTCGGTCCCTTACAGGGTTCCAACAGTCCGAGTTGAAGTTTTCTCGAAAAACGTGTCCGAACACGTCCGGTGTCGAGAAATCGCTTTAATCATCAATCTCTGGATAATAATTCACGATTCCAAATATGTCCAGATAATTATAAACTCATCTCTAGATGTTGAGTTATAATTAATTTTCTTCAAATCCAAAATGTGAATATCTGCATTTTTCCCTATTTCGTCTTATTAGGCAAATGCGCTACCCAGACCTCGGAATTAACTTCCGGAAGAGGTCACTTGAAGGTAAAAACTCACTGATCAATATTTTACCTTGACTTTGGAATTCCTATTCCTGGTTCTCTAGATAGGATCCGTTTCCTATTTATTCCATTACTATTCACTATATTATATAATAATACAATAAATATCATGATATTTATTTTATTTTTCTTTTATTTTTTATTTATTTTTCTAAGCATAAAATATTTTATTAACATTTTATTTTATTTTTATTTTTTATTTATTTAATAATTTCGAATTTTTCCAATTAAAAATAATTATTTAAATTATTTTTAATTCATTTACTTTATACCTTAATTATCCCATTAATTACCAGATTAGCCACTTACTAATTTTTGATAATTTTCTTAATTAGGATAAATCATTATCTCACAATTATTTTACTTACATTGGTATTTTATATCCCATGTAAAATATTAAAAATCATGGGGTCAATTATGATCCCCAAAATAATATTAAATCTTGCCTCAATATTTTCCAAGGAAATTAATCCCAAAAATTACCTAAATTAGAGACAACATATTCTCCAATTTTTAATAAATATTTCATTGCCTCTTGGGATTTATCATAATATTTTCAGGCCATTTAATGCCCTACAATTGCATTTAGGGATTTTTAGCTCTTTATTCACCCTAATTTCCATAGTAATTACCTTAGAAAATAAGATAATTATTACTTATCATTTGAAACTACATATTCACCTATTTTCAATAGGTATTATTTATCGAAATATAATATTCCAGATAAATAATTATCCGGGTATTACAGTACTCAAGGTTAAACTCAAATTCGCTCTAAGAGAGCCACCAATAGAAAAGCATGGTAAGTAAAAAATGATGGTGGATATAGTGTGACCTCCATATCACACGTGGACAAGTGGAGCGACTAACTTTTCACCAAGTGAAGAATTAATATTGTTACATGCATTCTCTAAATTATCCATTATAGAAATAAAGTTACAATTAGTGGGGCTGGATTTATTTATTTCGGTTAGCTTTTATTCTTTTCATTTCACCTTGCTATTTTTTAGTTTAAGGGTTTATTTTTAATTTTAATTTATTTATTTATTTTTAAAAACTCTTGCATGTATTACAAGTATCTCGCAGGCTAACTTGAAATAAAAATATATAACTTATAATTATTTTTCACATTTTCTTAATTATGAAATCAATTATTTTATTTATTTTTATAATTATTTTAATGACATATCTTTTTAATTATAATAAGAATGTAAATAATTTACAAAAGCACTTATATATTGTTCTCTTTTCGAATTGAAATCTTCATCTCATCTAGGCTTTTATTTCTAATATAAAAAATCTACTGAAATAAAAATAATTGTTATAACTTATTTTCTCATTGGTACATGTATTTTCCTATTAGAGTGATCATGTTTGAAGCACTAATCTCCCAACGGGGATTGAATCTTTTTGTTTTGAAGGGTGCAGCAATTTTCAAAAGATATAGGCATATAGCTACAAAATTAAACCTATATAATATTTTTGAAAAAATAGATTTTTTCCATACAGGATAAATACCTTTATAAAAAAGGTATATATTAATTTAAATAAAATTTTAAGAGCACAATTTAACATTCAATTAAAGGAAGTAATATTAAAAAAAGAGAAAACACACGATTAGGTGTGAACATGTCAGGTTACACTTTGACTAAACATGCTTAAATTTGTCATGGCCTCATGGGGGCCTAACGCCCGAATCTATATATAATTTGAATTAATTTTATATATTCTTATAATTTTTAATTTAATTTTATTTCAAATTAAACAAATTTTACATCTTAAATAAATTTTCATATATATATATATATGTGTGTGTGTGTATGTATATATATATAGAAATACATATACATATATGTGTATGTATATATATATATATATATGTTTATTTTATTATAGTTTTAATTTATTTATATATAATATATCATCATTTTAACAATAATTAGGGAAAAAATAATTTTATATGGCTAATAATATCATTATTTTTATTTTTATGAGATATTATTTTAAAATTAAATATATCTAAATGATAATAAGTTTAAAAATTTTCAGACTGAATTAACCACAAAATTATCCCTTGAAATATTTCTGTGGCTAATTCCGTGAGTCCACCGAATATCTTTATATGGCTAATTTCATCTAATTTTGTTAAGAAAAGAATTTCATCGGAAACACACCATAAGGAGCAAATTGACCAATAAAGTTTTACCTCAGGAGCGCCCAGCAAAAATAACTTTTGAGTGGACCAAAAATATATTAAAAAAAAATAAATATGAAAAGTCAGTATAAAAAAATTTTAAACATGTGAAGTAAGCACAACGCCGTTAGAAAAAAAAATAACGTTCGTTATCTAAGGTCCATATTAGCCAACGAACTTTTAGTCCAGGAGCGCTCAGCACAAAAAAGTTTTACTCCAAGAGCGCCCAGTACAAAAAAATCGATGTGCAATCCACCCAAAATCTGACTATTACAAATCCCTGCTCGGACCCCCCAACCATGAGCATTGGGGCAAGAAAGAGTGAATGCAACAAAAAATCACAAATGTAACAAGTAGATTTCATTTTGAGTTCGGATGGTTAGTTTTTGAACTTACTCGGGCAAGTCCATGTGCAATCCACCCAAAATCCGATTGTTGCAAATCATTGCCTGAACCCCCCAACCATGAGCATTAGTGTTAGGAAAAGTGAATGCAACAAAGAAAGCACAAACGTAATGAGTAAATTTCATTTTGAGTAAGGATTGTGAATTTTAAGTAGACCTAAAATATCTACTCGCTACATTTGTGATTTTTTGTTGTTGCATTCTCTCTTTCTAATCCCATGCACACGATTGGGGGGTCCGAGCAAGGATTTGTAATAGTTGGATTTTGGGTGGATTGCACATGGATTTGTCCGGGCAAATTCGAAAACTGACCATCCTTACTCAAAATGAAATATACTCGTTACATTTGTAATTTTTTTCGTTGCATTCACTCTTTCTAACCCCAATGCACATGGTTGGGGGTCCTAGCAAGGATTTACTACAGTAGGATTTTGGGTGGATTGCATATGAACTTTTTTGTGCTGGGCGCTCCTGGAGTAAATGTTCGTTGGCCAATTTGCACCTTAGATAATAAACATTATTTTTTTTTCTAATAGCATTGTGCTTACTTTACATTTTTAAAAGTTTTTTAGTATTTTTAGTCCACTTAAAAATTATTTGTGTTGGGCGCTCTTGAGAAAAAAACTCGCTACCCAATTTACTCTTTAACCCAAATGGATGAAGAAGGGGACAATGTATGGTTGTCTAGCTAGAAACAAAACAAGAGTGAGAACATTAGCATGAGGAAGAAACTCCAGTCAAAATTGAGAAGAAACTACAAGAAACCCATCTTCAAACTTTCTACAAATGAAGAAACTTTAAATAGAAGAAATAGAAGAAAAGGGGCTCATGCTCATCAAGATTTAAAGTTTCAAACTCACAACACTTAATGAAGTTTATTAAATTAAAAGAGGATATTGTTTAGTTACTTAGAATTTTGTTTAATTAGTTAGTTGTGGAATATTAAAATGAAGGGGAACATTTGAAAATTAATGTTTTGAATAAATGACCTTATGTTAAAAACTACTGTAAAATTATTTTATAACAAAACATTAATTCAGAATTTTCCTAAGATTACGTATTTTTGAAATAAGAAAGTATGAAAAATAACATTAAGGTAAAGATACACCCAACACCTTAAACTAATTTTTGAGGTGCAATTAGCAACCTAGGTATCTATGAGTGCACTTTTAGCCGTAATTTATTTTTATTTGTTCAATTTCACCCTCGTACTAACGAAGCCAAAGACGGAAGTTTTATCCCATCTCCAATCTCCAGATGTGAACAGTAGCAAGGAACTCAGATGAGGACGATGGGAGAGGTGGAGGCGACCTTGAAGGAGACACAAATATGGGGAATGGGATGCTTTGAGAGAGGGCAAAGTGGCATCATCAGATTCTCCCTCTCAATTGATTGGTCTGAGAGAGGATAAAAGAGAACCACCACGCAATGAAGTTGGCTTGAGAGACGGAGATGACGATGAGAACCAGTGCGAATAAGCTAGTAATGTAGTGGTGGTGGTTGCAAAATTAGAGATGGATAGACCAGTCAACTCAATCAGACAAGCAAAGATAATTCAAAGTTGCAAACAGCACTAAAATCAACAACGAACAAAATGATTCCAAATCTCAAACATAATGAAAATTTTGGCACGTTATTTTAATATTCAAAATGAAACAAACCGATCGCCTTGCATGAAAAGGTTGGAAATCGATTGTTTCAGCAAAGGTGAAGGAGCACTACTACAAAAATAGAGTTTTTAGACTACCACATTTACATCGGATATATAGAGGATCAAATCTAAAAAATATGACCGGTGACAGTTTTGTAAATATAAAGAACTTTTTAAACAGGTTCCTTTAATATGAGGTCTAAAAAATATTATTTAGACCAGTTACCAAAACAACTAATCAAAAAAGTAAAAAGAAAAAAAAAATGTTGATTACTTTTAAAACTGGTTATTACGTTTTACTGGTCTAAAATATGAAACTTTTAGGATCGTTTGTTAATAATAACCGGTCTAAAATACAAGGAAATTAAAATAAATAAACATTTATTACTTTTAAGATCGGTGATTAAAAATAAACGTTCTAAAAAGTTAAAAAATTGCTTTCTCTAAACCTTTGTTCCTGTCGGGAAACCTATCTTCCTTCTCGCCTGCTGTCATACCCCTTGTAATTACGACATTTATCAGGGTAGTACAACGATATATAGTGAGTAACACATGTATAGAATAGTAGACTGTTAATAGTAAACAATCTTGGAATTGTTCAGGAATAATTAACAGAGTTCTTAATACAGTGATCCAAAGTAACATCGGTGTCAATATATATACTACGGCCCAAGTCCAGTTGAAACAAAACTACTATAAGCTTTACAGTTATATCTAGTATCTAAGAAGCAACTATCAATACTCTGTAATTACTGCCTTTCCTTTAGAGATCTACGGCCCAAGTCCAGTTGAAACAAAACTACTATAAGCTTTACAGTTATATCTAGTATCTAAGAAGCAACTATCAATACTCTGTAATTACTGCCTTTCCTTTAGATATACGCATGCAGCTTTGACCATGTTCGAAACCTGTGCCCTTGGGAACATCTAGGATTCAATTTGAACTTAGTTCACATGTTTTTTTTTTTTATAAGAAAAAAGTTTTGGAGGGGTTCGACATCAGTCCCCCACCAAGGCCAGAGCACGGCCGGGCTCTATGAAAGCTTACGAGATCGCCTACCAAAGGAGTCTCGCGACGGTGAGGGATCGAACCCACGACCCAAGGGCCTAATCCTGGATCCCTTACCATCTATGCCAACTCACATTGGCAACTTAGTTCACATGTTAATCTCACATGCAGAGTATAATTCGTATATGAAGTTTAACCAAACATATGATAGCTTTCATCCATGTACTGACATTAAGCATATAAGAAGGGAAATCAAGTTTGCAGATAATACAAATTCCATTTAAAGAGTTTTGTAGGATAAATTATGATAATTACTTATCTCCCATTAACAATTTCTTTTAAAACGCTAAAAATTGTTTTAAATTAAACTTTGTTTTCATCTATGTACTCAAGGTTAAACTCAAATTCGCTCTAAGAGAGCCACCAATAGAAAAGCATGGTAAGTAAAAAATGATGGTGGATATAGTGTGACCTCCATATCACACGTGGACAAGTGGAGCGACTAACTTTTCACCTAGTGAAGAATTAATATTGTTACATGCATTCTCTAAATTATCCATTATAGAAATAAAGTTACAATTAGTGGGGCTGGATTTATTTATTTCGGTTAGCTTTTATTCTTTTCATTTCACCTTGCTATTTTTTAGTTTAAGGGTTTATTTTTAATTTTAATTTATTTATTTATTTTTTAAAAAATCTTGCATGTATTACAAGTATCTCGCAGGCTAACTTGAAATAAAAATATATAACTTATAATTATTTTTCACATTTTCTTAATTATGAAATCAATTATTTTATTTATTTTTATAATTATTTTAATGACATATCTTTTTAATTATAATAAGAATGTAAATAATTTACAAAAGCACTTATATATTGTTCTCTTTTCGAATTGAAATCTTCATCTCATCTAGGCTTTTATTTCTAATATAAAAAATCTACTGAAATAAAAATAATTGTTATAACTTATTTTCTCATTGGTACATGTATTTTCCTATTAGAGTGATCATGTTTGAAGCACTAATCTCCCAACGGGGATTGAATCTTTTTGTTTTGAAGGGTGCAGCAATTTTCAAAAGATATAGGCATATAGCTACAAAATTAAACCTATATAATATTTTTTGAAAAAATAGATTTTTTCCATACAGGATAAATACCTTTATAAAAAAGGTATATATTAATTTAAATAAAATTTTAAGAGCACAATTTAACATTCAATTAAAGGAAGTAATATTAAAAAAGAGAAAACACACGATTAGGTGTGAACATGTCAGGTTACACTTTGACTAAACATGCTTAAATTTGTCATGGCCTCATGGGGGCCTAACGCCCGAATCTATATATAATTTGAATTAATTTTATATATTCTTATAATTTTTAATTTAATTTTATTTCAAATTAAACAAATTTTACATCTTAAATAAATTTTCATATATATATATATATGTGTGTGTGTGTGTATGTATATATATAGAAATACATATACATATATGTGTATGTATATATATATATGTTTATTTTATTATAGTTTTAATTTATTTATATATAATATATCATAATTTTAACAATAATTAGGGAAAAAATAATTTTATATGGCTAATAATATCATTATTTTTATTTTTATGAGATATTATTTTAAAATTAAATATATCTAAATGATAATAATTTTAAAATTTTTCAGACTGAATTAACCACAAAATTATCCCTTGAAATATTTCCGTGGGTAATTCCGTGAGTCCACCCAATATCTTTATTTGGCTAATTTCATCTAATTTTGTTAAGAAAAGAATTTCATCGGAAATTCAATGTTTTTTTTTTATTATTTTTATGTTTATAGCCTGCGCTTCCTCAAAAATTTTGGGATCATTTCCAAAGTCATGTTCCGCATCTTTAATCTATCATAAATACAAAAAGCCTCCGTCAAATTTTTTTGTTTTGTTTTTAGCCAGCAAGAAAGGATATTATTATATGAAATTAAAAGCAATACAATCACAAGAGTCCAGAAAGTCAGAAACACCATCAAAAAAAAAAAAAAAAAGGTCCATAAGACACTAGACAAACATAAAACTACCTAAAATGGGAATAATTTTCTCAATCTACGTGAAATGCAGAAACGCCAATAAAATTTTAAAAGGACTTTAGAAGGATACGTAGAAAAAAGAGAAAATTACAATAAGTTCCCAAGGTAAGGAAATAATTACAAAAAAAAATCTCATACCAAATTCCCCTCACAAAAAAGTCCCTTGCTGAATTTACGAAACGCTTCAGGGTGAGAAAGATGACAATTGATCTCTCACCCTTGTCATCCTCACATTCTTCAAGCCTATAGGCAGGTGTAACTTTTCCTTGACCTGTGAACCCCACACTGCTTGTCAACTTTTGTTTGGTTAAAGGTCCCATCCATTTGGATGCTCCGAAGAACTGAAGCAAACCAAAGGTGAACAGGTTTCAATAACCTCTGATTCACATAATTGCCAATAGCAAATATACGACGGTTGCCAACTCCCTCTAAAGTACAACTGACTCAACCGGTCCCCCAAAAAATGCTTACTTGGGGACTTCTTACTCCAGCTGTTTCAAGAGTCTTTGCTAGTTCAACCCTGCGTCTAGTAGACTCCATGTTTCGCTTTATGATTAGTTGTGAATAAGCTATTGAATTCCTCCTCACAGAAAAGCCTCGTTGTTAAAATGGTTTTTCATATTGTCAATATGACTTTTCTTGTTATTAAAATATCCCTTTGAAAATCTCATTGTGAAAATGACTTTTAATATTATCAAAATGACTTTTCTTTTTGCAAAAAAATTTCTAAAACTCTACACATATGAAAAATTCAGAGAAGTTTTTACAACATGAGAAGCCATTTTGACAACATTAGAAGTCATTTTCACAACGAGATTTTCATACGAACATCTTAACAACATGAAAAGTCATTTTGACAATATGAAAAGTTACTTTGACAACGAGACTTTTTTATAAGGGAATTGACAACTTGTTCACAACTAATCACAAAAAAGTCCCTGAGGGTAATTTGGTATGAGCTTTTTTGTAATTATTTCCGTACCTTGGGACCTCATTGTAATTGTCCCTAGAAAAAATGGATGGGGTTAAGGAGCAAATTGACCAACAAACTTTTATCTCAGGTGCGCCCAGCACAAATAACTTTTGAGTGGACCAAAAATATATATATAAAAATGAAAAAATGAAAAGTCAGCAAACAAAAACTTTTAAAAATGTGAAATAAGCACAACACCGTTAGAAAAGAAAAATAACGTCTATTATCTAAGGTCCATATTGGCCAACAAACTTTTAGTCCAGGAGCGCTCAACACAAAAAATTTATACTCCAGGAGCACCCAGCACAAAAAAATTGATGTGCAATCCACCCAAAATCTGACTGTTACAAATCCTTGACTAGACCCCTCAACCATGAGCATTGGGGCTAGAAAGAGTGAATGCAACAAAAAATCACAAATGTAACAAATAGATTTCATTTTGAGTACATATGGTTAGTTTTCAAACTTATTCGGGCAAATCCATATGCAATCCACCCAAAATCGGATTGTTGCAAATCATTGCCTGGACCCCCCAACCATGAGCATTGGGGTTAGGAAAAGTGAATGCAACAAAAAAAATCACAAACGTAACGAGTAAATTTCATTTTGAGTAAGGATTGTGAGTTTTAAGTAGACCTAAAATATCTACTCGTTACATTTGTGATTTTTGTTGTTGCATTCTCTCTTTCTAATCCCATGCACACGATTGGGGGGTTCAGGCAAGGATTTGCAATAGTTGGATTTTGGGTGGATGGCACATGAATTTGTCCAGGCAAGTTCGAAAACTGACCATCCTTACTCAAAATGAAATATACTCGTTACATTTGTGATTTTTTTGTTGCATTCACTCTTTCTAACCCCAATGCATATGGTTGGGGGGTCCTAGCAAGGATTTATAACAGTCGGATTTTGGGTGGATTGCATATGGACATTTTTGTGCTGGGCGCTCCAGGGTAAAAGTTCATTGGCCAATTTGCACCTTAGATAATAAACATTTTTTTTTCTAATGGCATTGTGCTTACTTTACATTTTTAAAAGTTTTTTGGTATTTTTAGTCCACTTAAAAGTTATTTGTGGTGGGCGCTCCTGAGGTAAAAGTTCGTTAGCCAATTTACTCTTTAACCCAAGAGGTGAAGGCATGTGTACTCTCTAGCCCAGTATGCCCTGTGGACTGGGCTCCAAGCGCCCTTACCTTTAGACTGCGGGTGAGCCCAACGCCTTTCCTAAAATTTATGTATATATATATAAAAAGATACTCATAATGTTTAAAGAAGGGAAAATCTCAATTAATTTTTTAAAAAACAATTAAAACAAAATTAGTCCTATTCTTGTTTTCAATTTTTTAACAACATAGGGACATTTTGGTCTTTCAACAACTTAAAAATCCCTAAATCCCTAATGAAAACTCTAGGCTTGACATAGAATTTGTTAAAAGTATAAGTCTAAATTTAGATTTTGGTATTTCAGCTTGATTTAAATAAGATTCTCCCTAACAGAAAGATAGATAGTGTGATTTAATTTTTCTTAGAAACGGACCAACTTTCTTAACAATAATTTCTAAACCTTCAAGCTTTTTACTTGTCTTTTTTTTTTGCTCATCCGGTATCCAGAGCTTCGTCCTGACTAATTCGAATCCGACCCGGGTCGCGCACCTGGCTATGGTAGGTGAGTCTTCCAGCGGATCCCCGATTAGAACAGGTGCGAGCTCAGTATCTAAGGGGGCTTCCCCGACTGTGAGGAGTGGCGACACTCAACTGTCGTACCGTGATAAACTCCTGGCTCCAAGATATGTAGGGTTTCTCGTGAAACATGCTGAGGGGGATGACATCGTGAAGGGGTGGAGGGACTATTTTAATCAAATGAATGAGAAGGACAGTAGTGGGGATCCGAAGGTGGTCGAAGATGATGATACTCAGTCACAGGGAAGGTTGAAAGGAGAATCTAGGGTCCTACAATTTACTGCTGATGAGTATACCACTTAGTGCCTTCAATGGATGAACTCACTCATCATCAAGGTATTGGGTGCAAGCTTTCCCACTTACATCATTCGGGATCGTATCCATCGAATATGGCGCCGATAAGTGTATATTTTATAATTAAATAAGTATAGATTCGAGATATATTGAATTGAATTTATTAATATTATGCTTATTTAATTATCTTTTATATATTTTTCTATCTTGTAATTAAATATAGGATAAAAGAATATTATAACAAAGTCTATTGATATCCTATGTTGTTGTGCATGAGATATTATATGATCTAAGAGAAGTAACAAATTAAATTGAAAAGGATATAATATAATATATTATTATATTATATCCAACACGTGTGGGGACCATTGATAATAATGAAGTAGATCATGTACAGGAAAAAAGGGTGAAAAGGATATGATCTATCTTTAATCAATTGGAAAAGATCGTGGGACCCGCAACAAAAGAAACCTAATGTCTATATATATATATATAAAGGCAGCACGCACAGGAAGAAAAAGACGCTGGAGACGCAAAGAACAATTACATTCAAGAATAAAAGAAGGAAGCACATGTGGACAACTTAGAAGAGGGCAGCATAACCTCTTGGGAGACACTGGAAGAAAAGTTTAGATCAAGATTCTTTCCACATAACAAGATGGTGGATGCAAGAGCCGCTCACTAATTTCTCACAACAATTTGGGGAACATCTTGTATGAAGCCCGGGAGAGGTTCAAGTTACTTGTTAGGCAGAGCCCTGGTCACAATCTAGAGAAGTGGGTCTTACTTCAAATCTTCAGTACCCGGTTGACTCCTGAATCTAAATCAGAATTAAATGTTGTCACTAACGGGGGGATTACAAAGCAACCGGTGAATCATGTTTGGAAATGCTTAGATGACTTATCCGTTGACTTTCTACAGAACAACAATGACAGACGGCCAGTGAAGTCAGTTGATAAAATTATTGAGGACTCTTCTTCACAGTTGATGGCAATGTTAAATACAATCAACAAGAGGTTTGATCACTTAGAAGCTCAAGTAACTCGATCTAAAGGTAGACACATACGGGAGTCAATGCTATTCATGCCCTTGTGATTACTTGTGGAAACGATCATGAAAATGGACAATGCCTCATATCTCAACAGATAGAGCCGGTGAACTATCTTTGAAACTACCATGGCAACAACCCGAACAATCCTTACTCGAACACCTACAATTCCGGGTGGCGTAAAAATCCTAACCTCTCTTGGAAATATGGAGCAACTCTTAATGAAACATCAACCTCTAGTACAAAAAAAAGTGCTACCTCCTGGGTTCTATCAATTTGAAAAGGAAGTCATTCCTACCCAAAAACCTAAATCTAATCTAGAGGCAGTGATATCTCAGCTTGCAAGTTTTCAATTAAAAAATAATCGGGAGCAAGTCACTATTAATGCAAGAGTAGACTCATCTATTCCAGAAGTAAACTCATCTATCAAGAATCTTGAGGTACAAGTGGGACAAATTGCAACTGTTGTGAATGTTTTACAACAAAGAGAATTTCCAAGTAATACTATCCCTAATCCTCGTAGAGATGAAAGAGCAGAGTGTAAAGCCATTGCCCTTAAAAGTGGTGAAGAATTACCTGAGATACAGCAGCCAGCAATGAAGCCTTCATGTTCTAAAAGCGAAGAAAATCCTACGGGCCTTGTGGGAAATGATAAAGAGTCTACACAAAAGGCGAAGGGAATAGATGAGGACAATGAATCCCAAAAGAAGGAGGTAAAGAAAAGGGAAGCAAAAACTGAGATTCCTAAATGGACACCGCCTCTACCATTTCCTCAAAGATTTCAAAAGAAGGCATTGGATGAACAATACAAGAAATTCTTGGATATTTTCAAGCAATTACACATTAACATCCCATTCATAGAAGCTTTGGAGCAAATGCCTAAGTATGCTAAGTACTTGAAGGAGATGTTGAGTAAGAAGAAGCATTTTACGAGTTTGCAAGCGTAGCATTGACTAAGGAGATCACTAGTGTCATTAAACCTAATGTTCCTTTAAAGTGTAAAGATCCCGGTTCCTTCACTATTCCATGTGTGATCGGTGACAAATTTGAATGTGGTGCACTGTGTGATTTGGGGTCTGCTATAAATCTTATGCCTCTATCTCTCTTTAAGAAGCTGCAACTAGGGGAGGCTAGTCCTACAACTGTTACACTCAAGCTAGCTGATCAAAGTCTCTCTTATCCATATGGTATCATTAAGGATGTACTAGTAAAAGTTGGCTCTTTTATCTATTCAGCTGACTTCATTGTTCTTGACATGGATTAAGATCAAGAGATTCCGCTAATTGTTGGGAGACCATTCCTGGCCACTTTGCAAAGAGCATTGGTAGATGTCGAGCAAGGAAAGATAATTTTACGACTTGGTGATGAGCAAGTCAAGTTTAAGAGGACAAAGCAATGGAGTCTCAAAATGAATTCAAACAGATTGCAAGGGTTGCTGTGATAAATGACCTCAATCAAGCTAAATTGGATTCATCTGCCAATAAAGAGCCCCTTAAAATAATCTTCATTGAGCAAAAGAGTATGGAGAATACTTGCAGGCGCACTGAACAAAATTCGAAGACTTCTGCATCCTCTTTTGGGAAGCATTGGCACTGCTTGTCTCAACCTCCTTGACAATCTAACATAGTCGGGCTGAAGACTATAAATCAAGCGCTTCTTGGGAGGCAACCCAAGGGTTTTGCTTGCATTATTTATTATTATTTTGTTTTTTTTTCTTTCAGTTTTATTCAGGTTTGAAGATGATCACTCCTCTCTTGGCTGCAAAGTCTTGCTTGTGCACTCTTTTATCTCTCAAAATTTGAAACATCATGGATGATACCAGAAGAAGCACTATACATCAGCATTAGAAGCCTAAACCAGGGGAGTACTAGTTTCTTTCCCTCTTTATATTTTTGCAACATTGAGGACAATGTTTGATTTAAGTGTGGGGGAGGGATATAATTCTTTTGGTTATGCTTGTTCTTATGAAATTGAAAAGATTTTTTTATTATTTGAGATGTTTGCATTGTTTAGGATTGACCTTAATTTTGAGCTTTCTCCATCTTAAAGAATATTATCAAGTCAAAAATTAAAATTAAAAGAATGTTTCAATTAAGCCTCTAAGGCTTGAATTTTTGTGGCAATCTTGAGATTGACTATGAGAATAGAGATTAGTTTGTAGTATGGTCAACAGATTATTAGTTTATGAATATTTTGCTACATGATTTCTTTAGAAAATTAGATGATGACCTTTGCTAGCTAAGTAAAACTTTTGTGTCGAGAAATGACTCAGGCAAAAAAAAATGAGATAACAACTCCGCTGATATCTCTAGACTTGACTTAGTAACCGGTGCTGCATCACCCATGTGCAGGGTCGCGTCAAACGGTAAAGTCAAAAAGGGTTATGAGTTTGGCTAAAAGCCTCTTGAGGTGCTGTTGGAGTAATCGAAAATCTTTGCTGCATCACCCACCCATGCGGTCGCGTAAAAGAAGACCTACAACGGCTCAAATAAAAAAAAAAAAAAAAAAAAAAAAAAAGGAAGAAGGAAAAAAAGTTATTTCCTACATGAGGATCCCTATTAAATTAAATGAAAAGCTTGGTTTAGTGGGGAATTTGATTTTTTTTTGGAGAAATTGAGTAGCGTAATATTCTTTTACGAATCTTATGGTTGATTATATTGCTTGTCGATCTTTTGATCATGGGATGTTAAGAGATTATTACAATTGTTTAAGGCTTATTGACTTAGTGATTTATTCTTATAAGACATTAACTTAAATAAGATTTGACGATATGATTTAAGTGTGGTGGTTTATTGCTTTCTCGTTTAGGAATTTCATGAGCAATGTTCTTTTCGGATAATGAATTCTCTTTCTTACGCGAGGACAAGCAAATGTTTAAGTGTGGGGGAGTTTGATAAGTGTATATTTTATAATTAAATAAGTATAGATTCTGAGATATATTGAATTGAATTTATTAATATTATGCTTATATAATTATCTTTTATATATTTTTCTATCTTGTAATTAAATATAGGATAAAAGAATATTATAACAGAAAGTCTATTGATATCCTATGTTGTTGTGCAGGAGATATTATATGATCTAAGAGAAGTAACAAATTAAATTGAAAAGGATATAATATAATATATTATTATATTATATCCAAGACGTGGGGGACCATTGATAATAATGAAGTAGATCACGTACGGGAAAAAAAGGGTGAAAAGGATATGATCTATCTTTAATCAATTGGAAAAGATCGTGGGACCCGCAACAAAAGAAACCTAATGTCTATATATATATATATATAAAAGCGCACGCACAGAAGAAGAAAAAGACGCTGGAGACGCAAAGAACAATTACATTCAAGAATAGAAGAAGGAAGCACATGTGGACGACGCATTGAGACGCACGGGGAAGGAACGAGAAGAATTGAAGGATTCTTTGGGAGTCTTATTTCTCTTTTCTTTTCCCGTCTTGTTTAAATCGAGTTTCATCCTTTTATTTATTTCATGAATTTTATTATAGCCATGTGTGGCTAAGTTTTCTTTTCAACCTAGAGAACCTATGAACTTGTTTGGGTTCTAGGTATTATTTCCCACTATTAGTTTTGATTAATTTTATTCGGTTTATTTATTCTTGCTTTTCTTGTTATTGCTTATTAATTGGCCACTAGTAAGCATGTTTTGGGGGTTTAGGGTTGAACTCGGAAGAGGAAATCCTAAATTGACCTTGGGATTAGATAATGTGGAATTAGGTTTAAGTTTAATTAGGAATTAGGTTTTAATCTAATTTGCGTCTAGGATAGGAATATACCTAGAAGCTCCGTATAATCAAACTAGGGTGAGTTCGATCTAAAACGCATTTTAGTTAATTGTGTGAGGCATTACATAGTTAATTAAGATAGGTTTATAAATGGACCGGAAGACATTTATAAACATTAATACTCTAGGTTAGCTGATTAGGTTAATTCAAAATTAATTTAGTGGGGATTAATTCTAAGAAACCAATAAGGGATTAGCGACTCTAGGTTGTATTTCTTGATATTGGAAATTGCTCTTTTTTGAAAAGTCTTTGCTACTATTATTTCTTATTTATTTTCTTATTGAAAACAATTCTGCCTCGCTCAACTTAAACGAAATAAGGAAATTTAACACATAATCACTAGTTTGATAGTCTGTGGAACGATAATTTTCTTACTTACTCTTTATTACTTGATACGGCCCGTATACTTGCGGAGTTTTAGGCTTAAAAGTTTTGCCTTATCAGGCGCCCAAAAGATCTGTTGAAGCTTATTCCTTTGAGCAATGGATATTTTATTGTTTCATTTTCAAACGAGGAGGACAGGGACTATGCTTTCTAAGAGGGTCCATGGATGATAGAAGACCATTATCTGATTGTATAGAGGTGGCGGCCAAACTTTAATCCATGGAAGGTAGACCTTCAGCATAAGATTACGGCCTGGATTCGCTTACCAGACATACCCTTTGAATTTTACAATGTAGAATCACTGCGAAGGATTGGAAACATGGTTGGACGAATGATTAACCTTGACCATTCTACCTCTATATATGATAAGGGTGGCTTTGCAAGAATTTGCGTGGAGATTGATCTGCAACAACCTCTTCTTCCCTCGTACACAGTGTTTGGTGAGGAGCGCCCTATCGTTTATGAAGGCCTCCACTAGGTCTGTTTTGAGTGCGGGAAGTATGGTCATCAGAAGGAAGAGTGCCTGATGACGTTGAAGAAGGATGAAGGATAGTCACATGTGCATCATGCAGAAACACGAGACGGTGCTTCGGCGTGTGACGCTGGCGGAGATGGTGCAAATAGGAAGGAGATGGAAGTGGTTTCCGGCGAAGACCCAACCAGCGTGACCGACGGTGAAATTTCGAATGGATGCCCATTTGGGAAAATTAAGATTTTGCGTCAGGATTTTTGGGGATCTATAAAGAAGCCGAATTTGAAGCAAGGTGAAAAAGGAAATAAGTTCGTTGACTGCAGTATGGGAAGGATATGGCGGAATCTTGTCGAAAGGAGTTGAAAAGGGATATAAATTAGGGGAGCAGTGGATTGAAAGGATAAATAAGTAAGGAGAGGGGCCTTCCTAAATCTGAGTGGGTACAGGTAGGATCTAAAAGGAAGAATACTAGTAATGGTAAACTGAAGGGAAAGGAGGTGAGAATTCCTGCACGTGACCATATCCATCAGGTTTCGGGAGTGAGCCACGCTGATAAGGGTCTGTAGGGAAATATTTTTGGGCCTCTCCAACAGTTGGATCCTTCTGCACCATGTAGCTTGGATGCACATTATAGCGGTAGTGGTCCCATAATAGTAGAGCAACCTGACACATTGTTGGTGTCTCCCTTGAATGCTGATAGTAACGGGAAGGGGACCCCTACACCGTTATTGGGATCGTCTTCTTTGGATTTGTTGGATACTCCAATGGGTGTACAAGAACATGCTTCTAAGGCCGAACAACAAAGACACTTGAATGAGATCATGCTTGAACATGATAAGACTGAGGGAGAGGTTAAATCACCCAAGCACCAGTCCACAGTTTCCCAATGAATTACATGGTTTGGAATGCCCGCGGCACTGGAGCGCGTAGTTTCCCAAGCCTAGTTCGCGATTAAAAGTCTCACTATCAACTGGACTTCATTGCCATATTGAAACTCGTTGTGCAAAGGAGGTTTCTGCAAGAAGAGCACAACAGTTGGGTTTCTCTAATATGGAAATAATAGATTGTGAAGGGTATAGTGGAGGAATTTGGTATCTATGGGATGAGAACACCGTAGTGGTTACTTTGGTGGAGCGCCATAACCAGTTTATGCATCTCCAGATTACTACGTCAGCTGGCCCTCCTTGGAGCTTTATGGTTGTTTACGCTAATCCTAGCTGTGTGGCTCGACAGGCTCTTGGGACAACCTCACTCAGCTAGCAGATGGAATGCAGGGACCCTGGTTAATTAGGGGTGATCTTAATGGAACGCTCTTTCACTATGAAAGACGATCCACTGCCACTTTTCAAAGCACTGTTGATCGAGACTTCCTCTGTTGGTTTGAGGCTCATGAACTGATTGATGTGGGTTTTGCTAGTCCAGAATTCATATGGAAGAGGGGTAGTTCGGAAGCTAGACTGGATCGATTTCTTGCCAATGACCAGTGGTTAAATAATTTCCCTAATGCCTCCGCGGTACACGTACCTTTTTTAAAGTCTGATCACAGGTCGATCCTTGCTCGGTTGATTCCCCAGGAAACGAATAAGCCTAATCGACCGTTTAGATTTATAGCTGCCTGGGCTTTGCATGAAAATTTTGATGAATTCATAAGACACTCTTGGTGCTCAAACACTCCATGGTTACAGAATATTGATCAATTTTCAGTTGCATGCTCCACATGGAATAAAGAAGTTTTTAAGCATACAGAAATGTAGAAACACTTGCTTCGGAGGCTTAATGGGCTCAATCGAACTATATCCAGGAATGGTTTACTACCTAAATATGAAGACCTCTAGCTAGTGCTTTAGAAGGAGCTTGAGGATATGTTGCTCCAAGAGTCTCTTCTTTGGGCCCAAAAAGCGAGAGCTGAATGGTCAATCTATGGTGATAGGAATACTTGTTATTTCCATGCACGAGCCAATAGACGACAGAAAGCCAAAAGAATTGAGGCAATAAAAAACAATGAGGGTGAATGGGTTTTTGACACCGCTCAAATAAAGGGTATGGCCACCACTTTTTTCTCTAATCTCTTGACAGAGGACATCATGGTGAGACCGAACCTGCAGTGTGCAAGACTTTTCCAAGCATAAATGAGGACGCGATGAATTGGTGTAGCAGGGATGTATCGGAGCAGGAAATTAAAGAAGCCATATTTAGTATGGGTGCTCTTAAGTCACCGGGCCCTGATGGATTTAATGCACTCTTCTATCAGAGCTAATGGAGTACGATTAGTGCATCTGTTGTGAAGCATGTGAAGTTTCTTTTCGCTAACCCACAGGCTATTCGTGAAATTAATGGAACTTTCATCGTTCTTATCCAAAAAAAGGATCACCCAGAAACTATGGGGGATCTGAGGCCAATTAGCTTGTGTAATGTCATTTATAAAGCAATTACAAAGATTATTGTTGCCCGAATGAAGGCTTGGCTTCCTCAGGTGATAGCACCAAACCAATGTAGTTTTGTTCCGGGAAGACATAGCAGTGACAATATTATTGTAGCTCAAGAGGTCATGCACTCTATGCGTAACATGAAGAAGAAGAAGGGGTTTATAGCCATCAAAATTGATCTGGAAAAAGCTTATGATCGCGTTAACTAGAGTTTTTTGCGTCATTGTTTGCAGGAGCTCTGTATCCCAGCTTTCCTCTGTGAGGTCATTTCTCAGTGCATATCTTCACCAACCATGCAACTGTTATGGAATGGGGATAAAGCTTACGAATATCACCCAACTAGAGGTGAAAAGACCCTTTCTTACTAAACAACAATTAACCATAATTAGCAGGTGATTAAAGAAAACCCTTTTTCTTTTCAATACACATACCTTGGGGTCCAAGGTACAAATTTTTCCCACAAACCCACTACAGGAAGTTCATAACTCTGGGCACAATTATCGACCAGGAGATTTTATAACCCACGAGTCTTACAACACTAACTCACAATAAATGGTCTACACAAAATAGTTGTCACAAAAGATATGATTGTGGATCCACGATGATATGATAGTGTATAAAATAAGGCCTTTGAAAATCAACAGTCATCCAAAATAGTCAATGTAGTATTTCAAAAATATGAGGCTCTATGATGGCAATATATAAGTCAATACAACACTAATACCAAAAAGAGGCCTACAAGTTTCACGACGTCTATGCCTCTGGCTTCTTGTCTTGTCCTCTAGTAAGGTCAGAGGTCTCGCTTGAAAATTTTCATAATGACAGGGTGAGACTTAAAGTCTCCGTAACCGAAATTAATTTATCAAATATGCAGGAAAAGATTGCAAGTTAGAGAAGCAGTTTATTAACATAATTAAAATATCAATAATAATTAAATAATACATAATAATTAACAATATTTAAAATCATCCCCACTCATCCATCCTACTCCTCCTTATATCTTTTGGACGTGGTACAGCCTATCAGTGCTAGTATATCCGGCCAAGGTTAGCTAGTCACTTCAAGAATATTAAATTTTGGTTACTTTGAAATTCTTTTCGCAACTTACGAAAGTTGTTTGAGTGACAAAATAATTTATAAAGGATAATCCCGCCCGTGTCACCACCATAGACAAGGTTCGGTTTTGTGTTGGTCTTCTTCTCTCTCTAATCTTCACTTAATCCACTGTAGAAGTTCGAGTTGACTCTCTCGCAAATTTATCCGAGTAGCAGGTGCTGGATGTGGAAATCATTCTTTAATTCTTTGTAGGCATGTGTGACGGATTACCAAAAAGTATGCAACTTTCTCGGGTTTTGCATTTAATGTTCGACATGCTTTTTGCTTTTTGCTTTAAACCTTCAATAAACACTCTCTAATTCATCTGAAACTCACTAAAAAAGTGGTTAAACATATCTAGGAACATTAGAGAATAATGATAGGAAGTATTAAGATCAAACAAGAAGGTTTTACAAAATCGTGATTTGAATTTCAAACTCATGATGAAAACTTGAGTTTTGATATCAAAACTCGAGTTTTGAACTTTGGTGAGTAAAATCGATTTAAGTCCAAAACATCAAAAACTCGAGGTTTTCTTTCAAAACCGCAGTTTTCAAATCATTGAAAAACATCAAACTTTCACCAAAACTCGAGTTTTCATATCAAAACTCGAGTTTTCATTTAAATATGAAAACTTGAAGAAATCGCGCCAAGTCAAAATCGAGGTTTTGAAAAACGAGAAAAAATATGAGACTTTCCTCGCCCGAGCAAAACTCGAGTTTTGAAATCAAAAAAATCGAGTTTTCACTTTGCATCCGTGAAAACTTTGTCAAACTCAAAACGGGAGGTTTTCACAAAACGGAGGTTTTGAAAAACTGCTAGAAATCAATCCTTCACCAACTCAAAACTTCGAGTTTTGATTCAAAACTCGAGTTTTCACAAATTTAGTGAAAACTTGGAAAATTTCAAGTTATGTTGAAAACTGGAGGTTTTCAAAGTTCAAAAACTTAGGAGACTCCCTTTCGTAAGTCCAAAACTCGAGTTTTCAATGAAAAACTGGAGTTTTGTCTTTTCCAAAAATATTGAGAAGTCTCTCGTATTGTAGAAAACTTGAGTTTTCTCCGAAAAACTCGGCGGTTTTGCTTTGTTCGATATATCTCATTAAGATCAAAACTCTTGGCTAATCTCAAACTCAAATTTATGTGTCCAAGCTCGAGGTAAGAATCCAATGTAAGAAGAATCAACTCCAAACTCATTGTATTATGTCCGTTATGATCCGATGAATGAAGGTCGTTTTTCTTGACCAGCGTTTTTGCAACGTCTTAAACTCACTGTCAACTTTCGGGAAGGCCATATTTCTCTGGTCTGAACTCCGTTTTGGTTGGTTAAAGTATTTATGGAAAGCCCTTTGAGTCTTCTTTCATATGCCACCAATTTCAGCTCAATCGGATTTGTAGTTTGTGAGATACACTCAAAACATTGAGGCTTGGTTTGCTGTGTGGCGTGAATCTCGTGTCAACTTCCACAATTCATAGCTCCTTGATCTGAACTCCTTTGGGCTTGAATTTTATATCCAAATGACGCATTGGAAGTCTATTTTCATATGCCACCGGTTTCACCTCAATCAGATTCTTGGTTTAATATACCATAATAGGGAGGTATCCGCCCAAAACACTCAACTCAAATTTCGAGCCAGGAATGAGAGAGCCAATTGGTACAATTTCACCCTCAATCTCTTCCACACAACCCAACATATCCCACAACAGAAGAAATAATATAATAAATTTTCAACAACATTTTATTAAATTATTATTCCATATACATCATCTCACAACAAACATTATAACCATCACCACAATAACAACCCCATTAAAAATATTCCTTTAAATACATAGATTGGAAAAATACACAGCTTCACTGAATTAATTTCATATTCAAACATACACATAATTTTCCAAAACACATACAAGTAGTCTATATGAAAATGAGGCTTAGTAAAACACCTTACAGTCCAAAACAAACATATAAAATAAATTAACCCCGGTTACCTCAATTCCAAGCTTAACCTTAGCTTGAGGAGCACAACCCGCACAATCACCGATCACAAGAAGGCTCTACATTATCACAATTAAAAGCTTATAATTTTGTATAACTAATTAAAAAAAATACAAATTCTAATAATAATATTATTTATCGCTATTTATTTATTTTCATTATTATTATAATTATTATTTTTCTACAATTAGTTTAAACTCTCGTAGAGGCTACCCCAACACTTTAAATTAGAAATTTAATATGATAATAT
Source organism: Acacia melanoxylon (assembly GCA_019022615.1). Lineage (NCBI taxonomy): Eukaryota > Viridiplantae > Streptophyta > Magnoliopsida > Fabales > Fabaceae > Acacia > Acacia melanoxylon. The sequence goes on along the minus strand of JAFJYJ010000018.1, from coordinate 5,889,410 downwards.
ATATATATATATATATATATATATTCTTTTAATACACTAATATATCTGTGTGTATTAGACAAGCAAAACAAACGATATATATATATATACACAAAGTGGCGGAGCCACGTTCAAAGTTAGGTGGGCAAGTGCCCCCCAAATATTTTGGATTTTTTTTTTTTAAAAAAAAGTTAAAGTTAAAGGAGTTTGAATTAATAACTTGAATATAATGGTTTCAAATTTTCATTAGTATTAGTATTATTTGTCTACTTTCCTTGAATTAATACATGTTTAAATGATTTTTCACTCTTAAGTTAAGTGTCCACCCTTAATACATCAAAATTACACTTCGTAATCGAATGAGGATGTATGGTTGAATAATTGTTTAATGCCTTATATTAAAAAATATGTATTTGATAGCATTGATAATAAGACAATTATGATGGAATTCCAAAACACAAGGCCTAGAAGGATGACATTGTAATTATTTTTATTGTAATATATTATTTTTATTAAAATATATGTCTTGAACTTATTGAGTGTCATCCTTCATCAGTAATTTATGTAAATGCATTTCCAACAATATTTAACTTTGCTTTTATAAATGATGCGCTGTAAAATAATTTCTCTCTTATTACATCATCAATATTCACTTGATTTCATAAATTTTTTTTTTCTTATTTATATTCTTTTGTTTTTTAATGCATTTAAAACTTTACTTTAAAAAAAAAAAAATTTGGGGGCACTGCCCCGAATCCCTCCACCAATTGTGCCCCTTCTGTAATTTCCGGGCTCCGCGCCACTGTATATATACACACACACTTTGACATCTTTTCAAAGTTTCAAAAGCAATAACTCACAGACACAGTAAGCATTTGGTTTATGTTTAGCAATATATATATATACATTTATATAAAACAGCCACCCATTCTTTTGATTTCCATATGCAGCGAAAAAAAAATATGATAGCAAACCAAGTCTGCGTATTCCTCTTTATGCAGAATATATATACATATACTCAACACAACACTAATACATATGTGTAGCGTTAATGTATAAGCCCTACGGCAAGTAAAGTTTCCTATATTTTCTAAAGGCATTGGGGTGTGTGTGTGCAGCATTTATGTTTATTCAGTTTGTTCTTTTACATCAGCAACTTTCTTCTCTTTATATTTATGAGGTCCTGTTTCAATTTCCCTTTCTTTTCTGCTTTCTTATGCGTAACAATATATACACATTCATGACAGTGTTATGGAAACAGAGGAAGATAAGTTCGATACATTACCTCTGTTTTCTGAGTTAAAAACAGAGCAACAAGAATGGCTTCCCTCTCTCTCCCCTCTGTCTTTCTCTCGGCTCTCTCAGTTTCCCTCAGCCTCTCACTTTCACTCGTTCTGGGCTGAAGGGAGTGGATGGTTGGAAGATGCAGAGCAATGGTTATATAGCAGTTGGCGGGTCTGGTCCGAAAAGAAAAACACGCTGGTCACTTAACGCTGGGCTCGAGGGAGGTATGGGAAGATCTGGATTTTCTGATGGATGTTGTTGTTGCGTGTACAGTGACACCGAAAGGTATGATAGCGCGTTGTGATCTGTTTACGTGGTTGCGTGCTGCTATTGCGTTTTGTTTGTTGAAGTTAAATGGATATTGGAGAAGTGGGATTATATATATATATTGCCATCCTTGGGTATGTTATGCAAACCTCCCTTCTCCCACAAAGTACTTGCGAGACTTTGGATAAATGGAACAGGTAGTTCCTATGGGGTGGCATGAAAGAGCAACGAAAAATTCCTCTCGTGGCATAGGAGGCTGTTTGTAAGCCGAAACTGAGAGGTAGGTTGGGCCTCTGCCATGCCCAACACCAAAATCATGCTTTCTTTATGAAAATTGGGTGGAATCTGGCAACTAAAAGGAATGATTTTTGGGTGAGAGTTGTTCGTAACACATATAATTGTGAACCAGATATGATGCCAAAAATTGACATGAGTAAGCCAGGCTCGAACCTATGGAGTGGGATCAAGAGAACGTGAGACAAAGTGCAGGAGGGAGTTGAGGATATGGGGAATGGGAAGCAGCGATAGAGGTGGACTAAAAGTGGATAGTTTTCTGTTAAGTCAGCTTATGAATCTCTCCAAAATGATGTGCCTTCGACGGATCCATTATGGTCCAAACTTTGGAAGCTCAAGATTCCTGAAAGATGTAAAATGTTTGTGTGCTAGTTATTCACAAACGATTACTGACTAATGCCTCAAGAGTTAAGCATGGATTGGGTAACGATGCACGATGCCCGGTGTGTCATGCGGAATGGGAGACACTGCAACATCTTCTAAGAGATTGCCCAGAGACGCTTGCTCTTTGGAAATCAATAGTTCCTCCAAAGATATGGCATAAATTCAGCTCCTTGAGCTTTGAGCGATGGTTCAGCTAGAATCTTAGGTGTATCAGCATGAATGAGCAGATGGAGGAAAGGCGGCAATCATTCATCATCACTTGCTGGTAGCTATGGCGGCGGCGCAACGCTACTGTCTTTGAAGGAAAGAAAATTTCAAATCTCAGCCTGCAAACCCACGTGAATGCCATTATGCTTAACCTAGTTGAAGCACGTAATAGACTTGGGTTGGTGGCTGATGGGAGGGTCGCTCAAACTAATCAGGAGTCTAGGTGGCGATCGCCACCGTCAGGATGGGTTAAAGTCAATACCGACGGAGCCTTCTCGCAATCAGGACTTGGAGTGGGAAGCGAGGGATTTATTCGAGGGGAGCACAGCAATCTTCTACGGGCCTTCATGTTCCAAGGAAGTGAAGGAGATAGCTTCTCGGCTGAGCTTTGGGGATGTTTGCATGGAATCAAACTAGCATGGGATATGGGCTTCAGAAAGGTAATACTGGAATCAGATTCTACTGATGCTATTGACCTGATAAAAAACGGGTTTAATGAATTGCATGCTGACTAGACTCTTATTGTAGAGATCAAAGGGTTAGTTGAAAGGGAATGGACCCTTGAGGTACATCATATTAGTCGCTGGGCAAATGCGGCTACGGATCACCTGGCAAAGTCAAGCTTCTCATCCTTACCGGGCTTCCATATCATCCTGTGTGCTGATAGGGAGCTTGATAGGCTTCCTGTAATGGTTAAACCTTAGATTTTAATTTGGTTGCTTTGTTGTATATAAAAAATAAAGTTAGATTGTAAATATAATTTACATTTAGATTGGCGGTGGCATAAGTGACTTTTTTTTTTTAATTGAAACTTGTTTGGATTATTATTTGAAAAGCAAGTTTGCATAGAAAATAATTGAAAATGACATAAATTTTTATATTATACTCTATATTATGATAATTTTAAAACATAAAATAAAATTAAATACTTCATCGTCTTATTTATAAGGGTTAAGGTGCAAATTTGCTAACGAACTATTATCCGAAGAGAGTCTAGCACAAAAAACAATTGAAGGGACTAAATTGGCCAACAAACTATTAAAAAGTGAAAAAAAAAAATACAATTTTGAGCTGATTCGCCAACGAACTATTACCCCGTCACTGTCTTGATGTCTCCGTCTTCTATTGACTGTCACAGTGTCGACGACGTCGGCGTCTCCAAAGCTTCCATTGATGCTGGGTGTTCCACTCACCCTCTTGAACTCATCCAGCAGTCCACAGCTTTCGACTGGCACGCGCCTTGCACTATGGTTCCATGCCTCCGATGCCACAAGCAGCAACCGCCGATGCCACAACGCCTGCTCGCACGAGTCCCATCTTTGTTGGTGTTTTCCTTATTCAACAAGAAGTCTTAACCGCTCTTTTCTCCAGCGTTTTCGCAACCGTTCTACGCTAGTGCCTCATATTTTAACGTAATAGTGATAGTTGTTTTTTTTTTGGGTAAACGTGATAGTTGTTTTTTTAATAGTTCTTTGGTATTTTTTTCACTTTTTAATAGTTCTTTGGTTTTTTTTTCACTTTTTAATAGTTCGATGGCCAATTTGGTCTCTTCAATTGTTTTTTGTGCCAGACATTCCTCGAGTAATAGTTCGTTGGCAAATCTGCACCTTAACCCTATTTATAAAAATAAAAATCCGCACTCATCAATTCCTCATTTTAAGGCCCCAATCTCTCGCTTTCTACAAATTGAAACCTTTTCATTAATTAACATATTTAAATTGTGATATCTCATATTCAAATATACAATAAAAAGATAATAATCTCTAATTTGGAAAAAAAAAAAAAATTATAATGGTGGAGGCAGTTAATAGACTTGGTTGATGACTTACTAGGAATTAAAAAATGTTTCTCCCACCGTGAAGCCAAAACACATGGCAAGAAACATGTCTATGTGGCTTTTTCTTAAAAATAGCTTTTGGTCTCAAAGCTCATTTAGAAAAAAGATAATCCAAACGCCCCAAAATATTCCGATTGCTCTATTTTTCCTCTGACTGTGCTTTTTCTAGCCTCACCATCTTCCCAAAAAGGCTCGCATCATACCTCCTACAATTAAAAAATAATTTTGAATAATCAAAATCAACATGTACCAAAAAATGTGAGCTAAATTAAAGCTCAAATATATTAAGAAGTCAATGTTCAATAATCAGAATCGTCATGAGTTGGTCAGGTAAATTATTAAATATGTCTATAGCTAGTCAAATTCATTAAAGCAATTCAAATTTTGACTTTGTTCACATATTTGCTAGACAACAAGCTTACTTTTATATTATATCTAGACTGATATGCAAAATTTAACTTTAATAAGGAAGTTAACCAATACACCATTTAGGTTCAGAAATGGGGAAAGAGCAAGATCAGTAGAAACATGAACAAAAACAAAATTTCATTAATTTATCGCTATACAAAGGTTAGCCCGAAACCCAAAAAACACTTCACCTTGATGTTGAAGAGGGGTTAAATGGTAGTCCATTTCATTACACTCCAGTATCGTCACTGATGTTGTCACACCCTTAGTATATCTACATAGTTTAATAGGCAAAACAGAAATAGTATAATATATTGATATAATTTTTTTATTACATTATAAAAATTATCACTATATCTATACATAATGTTTACAATTACAAAATTTCTACTATCCAATTACAAATAACAGCTAATAAAAGCTCTTAAGCCAATCCAGAACCATCTTCTGTCGGCATTCACCGCCTTGCCCTGGGAGCTATGTAATACCGCTTAATATTACGACACTCATCAGAGTATCAATACACACCTTAATGGCAAAACAATTCTAGCATAGTATTACTGATATTAAGATCTGGTTACATAATTGAAATCCTCTGTAGGGTTCATACAAATATTTACAAATCTCCAAATATTAGTCCATTACTCCTATCTCTTAATCCCATCATCATGCATAATTTTCCAAGTCTACTCTGCCACGTCCTAACATCAATACTCTTAAGGGTTGTTCTCCTTGCTATGAGAGTAATACTTTGCTCAGTTTTCTATTCATTTTGTCTTGTGCGACTACATGCACTTTTTTTTAACACTCACGTTCCTGTGTAGTTGGTTGGAGGAGGGTGAGATACGGGGAATCTCGGTAACAAACAATGCTAACAATACATGTAAGATGAATGCTAGTGCAAGACATGCTGGCCTTACATAGGCTCATGTTCACATGATGACAATTTCTACATGCTCAATGTTTTGTGCAATATACATATGGCCATAGTATTAAAAAAAAAAAAGCTTCATTCATTCATACATGCTTCACATAATCATCATAGCAGTATCACACATCAATACAAAGCATACACATCAAATACATGCAAGTTAAGTAAGTTCATTACCTTGTCTTGAAACAACTAATATCAAATCACAGGGTACTTGGACGATGTCCAGAAACCATAAACTCCTATAATAGTATCATTATAAACTATATTAATCCTCCTTTTCCATAGGATACTAGGATTAATTATCAAGATATTCTCCAAATATTTTAAAAGGGTTTTTACCATCGTGCAGGACTCCTACAACCCTTAAATAATAAAGCATTCATCATTAACTTTAGTTGTCCTTATTTTCAGACTTAGCCTGTTTACTTTGAAAATTCATAATTAATTGTACGAAAATCCAATTAAGGTGATTCTAAAGGCTATGTGACCCTTGACATGTATACTTTTAAAGAAAAATATCACCAGAAGTTAGATAAATTTGTATAGTTCCAGAATAATTTAAATATCACTATTTCCCAGATTAAAATTCCAGAATCTTGGGTCAACTTCAAAAATTAATATCTCCACGTACAGTACTTAAAAGTAGGCCCATGACCTATCAAATTAAAGCTTGTTGTGTCCAATTTAATTCTAGAAAATCTCATGGAATTTGGACACCCTTTACTTATTGAAAAATAGATCACAAGTTGACTGCCTCACAAAAGTTTAAAACTGACAGTTTTTATATTTTGTACCGTTTAACCTTAATGTTTCCAAAAATCATTTCCAACCTTTTCCCCCACACTGTTTTTCATTTGGAACACTTTGGAAATATTAAAATCAACAAAATACTTTTATTTCCTCAGGTTTGGTTCAGGTCAAAACTTGACATATAGATGAACATAAACAATTTCCAAACTAACTTCAAAAGACTATGGTTTTAGCCCTAAGTTGCCTTTTAACTTAGTGTTTTGACCTTTAACATGCTTTTCCCTATTTTTAGAAATTTAGGCAGCACATCCATTTAGGGTTTCATTCTTCCAAAATTTCAAGAAATCAAGGAAGAATACATTCCATCACCACAACAACAAGAATAACCACAAGAAGCTAGAATAATCACTTACTTGACTTGTGCTTCTTGTTTTCTTGCACTTCCTTCTCCCTTAGGGCTAGAGGTTTACACAAGAAGAGTGGTAGAAGAGATGGAGATTAGAGCATGCAAGCTTACCTTAATTCCTTGGCTTTATCCTTTATTTCTTCTTCCTTGGGTTTTAGTTTGCTCTTTCTCTCTTACTCTCTTAGCCCTTGGCCGAAATATGCATGCCATTTCACCGAGAACTCGAACGAGAGTGAGAAAAAAAGAGAACAGAGGCGCAGTGTTTGGGGGCTAATCATCATCTTCACAGAGTCATAGTCATAGGATTGAAAGGAGCAAAGGCGGCAGCTTGTTTGGAGATTCATCGCCATCTTCTTCACTTCTTATTGAGCGAACTAGAGGCAGCCGCTTGGGAAAAAACCATTATTGTCTTCTTTGTTTTTGTTGAGCGAGAATCAGAGTCACGAAGAGAGCAACAAGAGGAGGCGGCTATTTCAGTTCAATCTTCATCCAATTCCTCAAGAACCTGTAGCACTGCACCAGTTGGAGGCAGCATGATTTTTGCTGAGCTTGGTTTTATTTTCCTTTCCTCCCTATATCTATATGAATTTGAACTCTGAAATTTGCTGTGTTGTGATGGATTTTATTAAAGTCATGTGTGGATAATTTTCCCTTGCAACCTATATGAGCTATGAATTTATAAGTGGATTAGACTTTATTTTCATTGTTTAGTTATAATTAATATTAATTTTAGTTACTTAATCTTGTTTAGCTTTATCTATTTAGTGACCGACCATAATTGAATATGAATTTGAGCATTAGGATTTACTTTGACAAATGCAATTTTAATTAAGCTATGAGATTAAGTAATATGGGATTAGATAACGATTATGATAGACATATACCTAATGAACCCATATAATTGTTGAAGAATGTGTTTGAGTTATCTTGCCTCTTAAATAATTATATTAGACATAATAATTTACACTTAAGAAAGGGCTATGAATGGATTGACAAGCACTTATAGCTATTTATATACTCGAGATTAACAAAATTTATATTAAGGATAATTAAATTAGTGAAATCAAGGTTTATGAAGCTAATAAATGATTAGTAACTCTAGATTGCTCATTTGATTATTGTGGTAGTTTGTTTATTTTTATTTTTATTTCTTTTATTTTAATTAAATTAAATTTTGGTTGCTCAACTTAAACGAAAGTGTAAAATTAATGCTTAATTGAAGTTTGGATACTTGGTCCTTATAGGAACGATATTTTTCTCATCACTTTATTACTTGATATGGCCTGTGCACTTGCAGAGTCTTAGGCAATATATTTTGCCCCTATCAAGTTTTTGAATTTGAAATCTTGAGGACAAGTTTTGATGCATGTGTGGGGGTGTGATAACTCTCCAATTTTAGTATATTTTGAAGATATTTGGAGAGTTATCAATACAATTTTGAGAGATTTTTTGATTATATTATTATTAGATTAAATCAAAGTAGGGTACATTATTTGGGGGATTTCATTGTAAATACCATAGTTTTCAAATATAAATAGAAATAAGTTTAGTTTAAATAAAATAATAACAAGTTACAGTTTCTGAAAAAAAAAAAAAAAAAAAAAAAAAAAAAAAAAAAAAAAAAAAAAAAAAAAGAGAGAGAGAGAAAGATTTGAGTTTTATTCAGTTTACTTTACATTAAGTTGTTTTCTTTATTTTTATTGGTTTCTTTATATTTGAATTGTTTTCTTTTCTTTTTCCAAGAGGCTAGACACCGTTTGGCTGAACCAACTGGAGATCTAAATCTAAGAAAAGGAACCGAGCCACGGCTGCGGGAGGGAGGAGTGATATTGTTCATCTTTAGAACAATACAAAAGGTCGCTTACGCCGCCGGATCACTTATCACCGCATTCATAGGCTTGGGTGAAAGGCAAATCCCACATACATACGGAAGAGAAAAACCAAATAAAGAATTACGGTTTTTATACTATTAAAAATTTCTTCGTTCATATTATTAAAAGCACCCTTCTTTTGCCTTCTTACGTCCTTTTTCGGATTATGCACGACTTGAGCAAAACAAAAGGCGAGAAGGAGAGGGGCGATAGGGAAGAGACAAAATCCTCTATTCATCATCTTCTTTTGCCTCCGTCCTTCATCGCTGAACCAAAAGGCATGGAGACGCCGATCATCATCTTCCTCCCTTCATCGCTGAACCCATGGAGACCCCGACTTCCCCTGTTCCTTTATCTTTTTCAGCGCGTCATTTTCTCTAATAAAAAGGATGAGTTGGAGGCGCAGAGGATTGAAGAAAAAGAGAACAGAGAGCACGATTGCAGAGGAGCGGTGTTTACTGGGTTCCTGTTCATCATCGTTTTGATCGATCTGTGCGAGGGAGACAGCGTCAATGTGCGCTGAACCAGAGGGTAACTCCGGCGCCACCATCGCCGGAGGCAACTAAGAAGAAGGAGCTCGCTTCACGCTGTTGCTTTGTTGTACTTTCCTATGAGAAACATGATCGTCAGAACCAGAGTGAGAGCGATCTAAGAACCAGAAGGGAGGCGGCTGTTTTGGGTGATTCATCTTCATCTTTGAGCGACTGAACAGCACAGTGGAAAGACAGATAAGGCTGCTGTCCTTGGACTGAGATTGCGTCTACTTCTTCTTTCAGTCATCTGAACCAGAGTTGGAGATTTCTTTTCTTTATAGCTTATTTCCTTCAAAGAGTTATTTGTTTTCCATATTCTTATCTCCCTCCTTATGTCTTCTAGACTCGTCGTTGATTTTTCTGTACTTGATTAAAGTCATGTGTGTGGCTGATTTTACTTTTAGAAGTTGTTTGGTTCTAGAAATTATTCTTACTAATTAATTTTATTTATTTTAATTTTAGTTTATTTAATCTTATTTTTAATTTTTATTGCTTAATACTCAATAATAGCTATTATTGAGTATGTTTTGGGATTTAGAATTGAACTTGACCATGAGAAACTTAAATTGACCTTAGGATTAAATAGTGTTGAATTAACTTTTAATCTAATTTGTCTATAAGATAGACATATATACCTAGTGAGTCCAATTTGAATTGCATCTTAATTAATTATGTGAAATATTACCTAATTAATTGAGGTAAGTATATAAATGGATGACAGTCATTTATAAACATTAATAAATGAATTAGTTACTCTATGTTATACTTCTTAATATTGGAATTTGCTTTGTGAAAAGTCTTGCTTTTATTAGTTTCTCACTATTATAGAATTTCTTTTTACTATTATTGAAAACAATTCTAATTTTCTCAATTTGAATGAACAAGGAAATTTAACACATAATCACAAAATTTGATTGAGTCTCTATGGGACAACCTGCAAATAATCACTAGTTTAATTGAGTCTTTGTGGGATAATCTTGATTTGCCACTTATTATTTTCATGACCGTATACTTGCGGTACTTAGTTAAATTTTGTTAGCAACAATCATCTTTCATAAATTTAATAATTGAAAAATCGCTCATCTTTTATTCATAAATTTAATAAATGAAAAAATTGTTTTAAATAAAGTCTTCGTTTAACATATTAACATAAATGAAGAGAGCTGTCTTATATAAAATAGATGAGGATGAGAAATGATGGGTATATGTTGTATCTCCATAATCACAAGTGGAGCCACTAACTCTTTACAAGTGAAGGTTTTTGAGAAAATGATATAAAAAGAACCTCAAAAAAACAAAAGTACAGAATAGGAATATGAATTTACATAATGCCTACAACATATTATATCACAAATTGTGATTTTAAAATTCAAGAAAAAAGTCAAAAATTTCCTTTGTTTAAACAAAAAGTTCACAACTCCTTGCGGGCGACCGGCCACCACTGGCCGATGGCATAGCCCTTGCCAGTTATTCGGCTGCAGCGGAGGTGGGATTTAATCCCCACCACATATATGCATGCCATTGACCCACCAATGACTCTGTCACATGGTAAATTAAATGAAAGTTGATAATATCTAATAACAAATGACATTTACTTTAAAAAAATTCCTAAACCCCTTACCGGCGTAGCAACTGGCCGCTGGCGAGAAGAATTTTTTGGCAAAGTGGTATTCACTACTCTTGTGGCCAACCATTTACTGCAAAAACCCATTTTCAGCATTACCCATTAATTTACTGCAAAATGGAATGTAGTGAATACCAAAACCTCCCACTCATTTACTACAAAACCCGATTTTCAACGTTACCTCCATCAAAGAAATCCAGTCCACTCGATCATAAACCTTACCTAAGTCAATTTTTAGCGCCAAATCACATCTAGAACCCTCTTTTTGTCCTCTTAAGATAGTGAAAAGCCTCATGAGTCATGAGCAATGATCATAGGCAAAACTAGGGGGGCTAGGGGTGGCCCCCGCCCCCCTAAAACTTTGCAAAACTTGTGCATGTCCAGGTATATTCAGTCAGATTTATACGGTATAAGCAAACTGGTTAGTCTGAGGGATATGGATTTGTTGAGTTTTATAAACGTGCAACAGCTGAGAAAGTTTTACAGATCTACCATAGTACTATGATGCCAAATACAGATCAGCCGTTTCGCTAAATTGGGCTGCTTTCAGTTCGGGTGATAAGCAATCTGATGCTAATTCAGATTACTCTATATTTGTCGGGGACTTGGCTGTAGATGTTACTGATACTATGCTGCAGGAAACCTTTGCAAGCAAATATTCGTCTGTTAAGGGAGCAAAGGTTGTCATTGATTCCAGAATTGGCCATTCAAAAGGTTATGGTTTTGTTAGGTTTGCGGGCTTTCTCTATTTGCAGGTTCTATTGTTGAGATGTGTTTGAAGAGTTGTAAGTTAACACACTCGTTCATTTTTTGTTCTAGATAAAGTTAAAACTGTAGGCTGTAATTTTTTAATCCATAAATCCATTTCTTGTTTAACTTACTGGGTTGGAGATTTCATAGAGGAGGTCGGATTCCAATGGACGTCAGCATGGAGGGCAAGGTTATGGTGAAAGACAGCATCAGGCATGAAGATGCAAGCTGTTGCTTAAGCACAAGGGGCTTTATAGCGGTGATGTGACAAATGGCAAATCCTAGCGTAAGTCAAAATTGAAGTAGGATGGATTTTATCGCTCTTTTAACTAGAGCTGCGGTATGTTGAATTTTGTGGCTGGTTAATATTGACTTGAGAGATTCTTAAGATTGTATTAATATCTTGTTTGAAATTTTGGAGTGTGCTTGAACATATAGTAGTACCCCTCCGGTCCTAATTATAAAACAACATTTAAGAGTTGGTTTTAGTCCTAATTATATGACAACATTTTAGTTTTTGTCAATTTCTTCCTAAAATACCCTTATTTTATTCTCTAAAGTGTATTTGATTTTTGGTGAGTATATGTATGTGGATGCGTAGACTTTTCCAGTCAGTAAAACTTTTAAATTGTTGGATTTTAATTATTTATCGATCAACTAACATTAATTTATCAATATATATAACCACACACACATTCGCGCGCGTGTGTGTGTCTACACACAAATATATATAGACACTTATATATGTGTGTGTGTGTGTTTATACATATATCTATATCTGTGTATATATGTGTATACATATATGTATATCTTTGTGTGTGTTTGTCAATATATGTGTATGTATACATATATATAAATTTGTGTGTGTGTGTGTATGTATACATATATATAAACACACACATATGTGTGTGTTTGTATACATATATGTACACACATATATGTATATATAACAAGACCATTATTTCAATTAAAAGTATGTAGAAAGGAAAATTCTAGATTTGAGAGGTATGTGGTAGGCGTTGTTGATTCACTTTTACTTATGTCATTTTAAATTTATATGAGGGCATTTTAGGTAAATGAGTAAAATTAACTAATTTAATTTCTCTCCTTAATCTCCCCAAAATCGGTTAAATATGTCCTATAATTAGGACCGGAGAGAGTATTATTGAGTTTGGATTCTTTTATCATTGTTATCATTATTATAGAAGAGTTTTAGCACAGATTCAATTTCAATTATAAATAGGTTTAACAAAATGAAAACATGTAGAGTAAGAGTCAAGTTGAAATGATCTTAATTTCAGTAATAGATTTCTTTTAATTTTTTATATATTAGGTTTGTAAAGTATTATTCTTGAGTTCACCACTCACAATGATGACATTATCTTGAATCATATCGTTCTTTCAACTACAAATGCCCTATGCTGCTCTGAGATATATTGACTTATTAAACCTCTCATTCTTACAATCATAATCTTTGCAAAAGAGACATAGCAAAGACCTATAGGGTGATACACAAATTCAGGCATATCCACTTTTGGCATTAAAACAATTCGCATAGGTCAAAATTACCATCAAAGAAACCTTTAACCATCTAATAAATTTCATCTTTAACCTCATTCCAAGCACACTGATAGAACAATGCTGTAAAACCATCAACACTAGGTGCGTTGTTCGATCCCAAATCAGACACAGCAGCTTCAATTTCAGAGGCAAAAACTGGTTTGACTAATAACAATTCCTTTTCTTCAACTGTAACTACACTTTGAACATAACTATGCACCTCTTCCAATTGTTCATGCACCTTAGAAGAGAATAACTCATTATAAAATTAATTTCTCAAACATCACATTAATATTCACATAATCTATTACCCAAACAGCATCATCGTTTTTCAATCTCAACATTTATTTCTTAATCTTCTCCGAATCACTATGTTATGGAAGAATCTAGTGTTTCTATCTCCAAATTTAATCTAATTCAGTTTAGACTTCTGCCACCAGAAAACAACTTCACCATCCCAGGCACCTTCAATCACTTTCACAGTAGGTACAGATTCTTCTACTTTAGCCTTAGTCCATGTTCCCTCATAACAAGCCTCCAATTTTCCACGCAAATCATCAATCACCTTTCTGTTATTCGGGAACTCCTTTTTTACTTCATTCTATTAGTATTTTCCTGTAGCTATTTAACCTTTTAACAAAATCATCTACTTTATTAGCCATAATTCTGTCATCATTATTTCAACCAGTTTCCACCACCCGATTAAATTGCTCATGAGTGACCCAAGCAGAATTGAATTTAAACACTTTTGCGGAATTATTTCATCTCGGTAACAACAATCCTTTCTTTTTCTATCATTTTTTCAAGATTTGTTGAGGCATTGTTAATCATTAGATGTGATAACCTTCCTCAATGGGATTCAAACTTTGGTTCGTCGTCACGTTGTGAAATACAAGTCTCTTTGGTTAGTTTGGTATGAAGAAAATAGGGTGAGGAGAATGGAGGAGAAAAGCTTTTAATAAATTTTTCATACTCTTTTATTTACCTTTTCTCATTATTAAAATTTATAACCCCACTTCTCCAAAAAAATTTTAAATCAAACTCATTAAAATTTTCCCTCCACTCCATTTTCCTCAATACCAAACAGATCCTAAGTTATCTTATTATTAGCTTGGGATAACAAAGCCAATACTAAAGTCTATAATCGATATATCTTATTACCTAAGGATATCAAAACACAATGACTTGAGTCAATGATTTTACACGTCACCTAACACCCTAATCCCCCCCCCCCCCGGGGGAAAAAAATGATAATATATATACGCAGTTTCGGCCACAACTTGAAACAAATGTAGGCAAAGAACCCAAACTTCTCAAACGACGAAACACACAATAAGCTGTAGAGTTCAACAACCCCAAAGAAGCTTTCTATTACAGACGTGGTCCATCATCCATGAACGAAGGTGTCCAGATTTCGAGTATAGGTAGCAAAAATTCAAACATTGTCGCTTGTAGCAAAAATTCAAACATTGTTGCTTGAATCCCTGTAACGTCCCTAATTCTATGTCAATTATGATATCTAATTATGTTCCTATGTCTTTTATTAATCTAATCAGTGTGTAATTATCAAAGTGATGGTGTTTACCGATCAAAATAATTCACATCAAAGAGCATGCATAACGTTTGGATGATGAGTAACTAATAACATATGATCAAACATATGCTAGTTAATTTTAATTCCCGGTGGAATATTCGCGTGATACAATTTAAAATTCGGAAATAGTCAGGGTTAGTCCCGTTAGAGGATGTTAGTTGTACAATTAAGAATTCACTTAATTAATCACCTCCTTCGGGGTCTTCTTCTACGGCTCCAGCTGCACCGCCTTACTCCTCGATCCAGAACATCTTCCTGAATCTTTAGATATGTTTGAGATTCAGTGATCAAATGAATCTTAGGGTAACGTTAATCTCATATTCAAAGTGCAAATCATATATGAAAAATATTTCATATATTGCGAAATAAAAGAAAGCATTCAACAAACACACTGCAACCAGACTACATAGCACACAACACATGTATCGTCAACAGCGAAAGCACACACAAGTGCTATATGTGTCCCAAACATGAATCTTCAGTGCTAGGAAAATAAGCATACAACATTATCATATAAAACAATAATTCACAGTTAGCTGAATAAAACGCATGACTCTGGCAGACAAACCCGGCCAAGAATCCACAAGACATGAACATACAAGGCATATATAAAAACACAAGGAATAGGAGATTAAGTTACCAACCTTAACTTCGCGTAATTAATATTAAATATTAATTTCCTATTTATTTTGTAAGGTATTATATTAAATACCACTCATAAAATATTAAAAGGGTTTTTCTTGTCCCTTGAGTTACTCTTTAATTCATATAGGTTAAGTCTTACATCTTTGACTTTATTGTACTTGATTTTCGGACTATTCACATTTCTATTCAGCAACTTGGAAAAAATCATAATTAAATATAAAAAATTTCAATTGATGTGCTCCCAAAAGTTGTGAGTCCCTTAACATGTCTATTTTCATGAAAAAGTACTCCCAATAGTCAAAACTTTCAAATTATTCCCAGAATAATAAAGTTTCTCAACTGTTCAGATAGTACTTCCAGAGACATAGGTTAGTTTGAAAAATCCATGTCTTTTTGTACAAAACCTCCAAAAATTGGTTGTGAACTATCAAAAGAAAACTCTTTCTGTCTACTACATTTTTGAAAAGTTTTATAATTTTTAGACATCATTTGATTAGTCAAAAATCACACACAATCATTATTGTTTAGATTACACTTCTTGAAACATAAGTCTTTTTTCAAAAATTTGTAACATTTTGTACAAAGCTCTAAGAATTACATATTACTTATCAAAATTCTGCAGGTACATGTTTTGACTCCATCTTTCATTTTAAACACATTGGTGACCTTAAAATCATGAAAATCATTTTGCTCTACCATTTTCTTACTTAGGCCAAAATATAGCCTTAAAACAAAGAAAACCTTCTTTTCATAAATCATTATTTTTAGCTTTGTTAAGTCTTAGATCTTGGCTTTTTGGTCTTTGATCATGTTGAATCTTAGTTTGGGCAACATAGCCTCTTAGGGTTCCATGTCTCCATGTCTCAAGAACAACATAAAGAAACCATTTTAGACCGAAGAAAACTAAGATCAAGCCTTTTTACAACAAACCACAAAAAATACACATGATCGATTAGGATCCTTACCAACTAACATTGATCTTGTGTTTTGTGGCAATCTCTCCTTCCTCTTGGGTCTCCAAAATTTCAGCCTCTTCGTCATAAAATACCAAAGGAAAGTGTTTCATTAGAGTTAGGATTTTACACAAGAAGATGAGAAGATAAGTGGCAAGATCAGATGAACTTACCTTAACTTGTCTTGAATTTTGTCCTCTCTCTCTCTCTCTCTCTCTCTCTCTCTCTCTCCTCCCTCCCTCCCTCCCTCCCTCCCTCCCTCCCCCTCCCTCCCTCCCTCCCTTGAACCATCCAAAAATGCAAGGAGGGAGGTTTTGAAGTGTCTTGCACTTAATGCAAAAAGTCATCTCTTGCCCAAAGTCTCAACCACTCTCACATACTCTCTTTGCATTGCTTACTTGAACAAGTCATCATCTTTTTCTCTCTCTCTCCATGCTTGACCGAATTGGGTTCCTTGCTTGGGCAAGAAATTGTGTCATATTGATGACATAAGCAAGTGATTAGGTCTCCACCTTCTAGATCATCTTGATCATTTTACTTCCTAGCTTGACATGTGACACTTTGATTTGTTGATTTTTGTTCCAATGTGTGATACATGTTCAAGTCTTCACTTTTTTCCTCCCTTGCTCTTTGTTGACTGAAATATGTGTCTCCTTATAAGATTCACATATGTTAAATTGTATTCCCTATGTGTGTAAGGTCATATGTCATAGTTTTGTTGTCATTATGCCTAATTTATCTAATCGACAAACATTCTTTTTTCTTGTCAAAATTGACTTAGGAATAATCAATAGATTATCAATGTCACAATAGATATTAAATCTTAACATTTCATTAAATATTCAATTTCAACATTTTATTGAATATTCGTAATATACAGGGATTTTCAGTAAAGCTTAAATCGAGATGTTACAATCGCAAGGAAGAATGGCTACAATGTTCAGAAACTTTTTCACTCCAATCCCGGAATATTTGACTTTTGCCTCACTTTTGTAACTACAGTCATTTTTGCCCAAAAAACAAATATTTGGGGTTAGACACACTTTTGACAAAAGCTCATGTATGTTTTTACACCTTAATTCAAAAAATTTCTAATTTGCAATACTACGTCATCTATATTTATCTGGTCTCCATCATTGAAAGCTGAATAGCTGATGCAATCACCCCCAAAGCCGGTCACAACTTTAATATTCTCCCTCCCTATATAAAAAGTCTCATTTTTCGAATCAGCTTGTTATTTTTTATAAGCTTCCATTTAAATTGGTCTAAATAAAGTATTTTTTATAATTATAAGGTTGAAACACACAGGCTAATTGAGGAAAAATAAAGACAGGACTGAAAAGGTGCAGAAATACATATGATTAGAAAGAACAGACGATAGAAAAACTACAACAATATGGAGACTATACTTGCCATCTGGCAGTGAATTTCTATACAAACGACCGATCAAAAGAGTGCAGATGTTTCAACATAATGGAAACTCATAACAAGATTATTATATATAAGAATCATCTAGCTTAGACAAAATAATGAGATCAGCCTACAATATAATCTACTTTTCCTAATCTTCGTATTATTTTTTTGATCATCTAAATTGCAAAATTATTTCTGAATTTTGATAATAAATTATTTGAAATTTTTATTCTAAATAAGTAATAGGGTTAAGGTATATCCATCGCACTAAAGTATTTGTTCTAGGGCATCCAATAGCTGAAAGTATTTTGTAGTGCATCTAACATCTTAAAGTATTTTATTAGATACGTTCAGCACCATGAAGTATTTTTTTTTTTAGGCTTCCAACACCTTGATGTATTTTTTTTCCAGGTGCATCTAGCACCTTAAAATATTTTTTGATGCATCCAGTACCAAGGCACAAAAAATACTTTAAAGTGCTAGACGCACTACAAAATACTTTAAGGTGCTGGATGCTCTTAAAAAAATACTTCAGGGTGCTGAATGCACTTTAACACTAGATAATATGTTTAATATTCTGTCACTATTATATTCCAACACAAAATCAAATTCAAACATATAATATAGGTATGGCTTGTGAGAATAGATATGTGGAGTTTATAAGACAAATGACGTTATGAGCTTGAAGGGAGGCAGCTAATATTCAAATGGAAATAGAGAAAATAATATACCACTCCCTATCTTTGTATAGGTTCTTCATAGCCTTTATATTAAAAAAGAAAAAGGTAAAAAATGCAACAGAACGTTTTTTTTTTTTTTTTTATACATAAAAGCCACCGGAGCAACCAAAAGCAAAAGAGAAAAAGAAATCTACATCATAGGAGTATATAAAGATAAAAGGAAAATTGGGAACTATTGGCAAATATATTTGGATAAAATGACCTGGTTAAAAATTTAGGGGAAAATAATTCTTGATGCACCTATAATTTCCTTCAAATTAATTTTAATTTGATACTTTTATATTTTTTTCTCTTTATTAAATCCATTAATTTTGCTCTGTGAGGACAATTAACTTTCGTGCAAAGGCTTACAATGCTAGCAGAGGAGATACAATTAAAAGATTTAGCTTGGTGAAAAAATACATAGGTAAAAATTAAATATTAAAGGAGACTACAAGTACCTTAAAGAATGATTTTCCCAAAATGTAGAGTTTATCTTTTATATTCTACATCTTTCCTTTTGTATTTTGCAATATAGGTACTTTCCTCCAACTATATTTACCAATTGGTCCTTAATCCAAATTTTCCCAAAAATTAAAATGCCTAGAAGTATGTACTGAAATAATGGGCTTGGCAAATGGGTAAATTAAAACCAAATATGAAATAATTGTGGATAACTACCTTTTGTTTTAATTATGTAAGGATTAAATTCTTTGTGTGTGTGTGTGTATGCATGTACTCTAAATTCTCTATTAAATCATGTTACAAACAAATTTCTTTATAACTCTAAATTGTTAGAATATTGATTCCTTTTAAGCAAGTTGGTAATGACATTTGATTTATTTTACTTCAACTTTTAATGAGGTTGTATTTATTAGTGATTGAATATAAATGTCATGGCACTTGCATTTGTGTTGGGTTGTAGTGAAAAGGAAAAATTTGTATGATAGATTCTTTTAGGGTTAAGGTGCAGATTTGACAACGAACTATTACCCGAAAAGCGTCTGACACAAAAAACAATTGAGGGTACCAAAATTACCAATAAACAATTAAAAAGTGAAAAAAGTACTAAATAACTATTACAAACACAATTATCATAGTTACATTAAAATATGAGGCACTGGCGTAGGACGGTGGCGGAGACGCTGGAGAAAAGAGCGGTTAAGCCTTCTTGTTGGGTAAGGCAAACACCAACAAAGATGAGACCCATGCGAGCAAGCATTGTGGCAGCGGCGGCTGCTGCTTGTGGCATCGGAGGGATGGAACCAGAGTGCAAGGCGCATGCCTGTCGAAAGCTGTGGATTGATGAATTTGGTTTTGGTGCGTGATTCTCGCCCTGAAGCTACCTACAGACCTTGATAAGTTCAAGAGGGTGAGTGGAACACCTAGTAACAATGGAAGCTTTGGAAACGCCGACGTCGCCGTCACTGTGATAGTCAATGGAAGACGGAGACACCAAGACAGTGACAAGGTAATAGTTCGTTGGCCAATTTGCACCTTAATTGTTTTTTTCTCACTTTTTAATCGTTTATTGATAATTTTGGTACCCTCAATTGTTTTTTGTGCCATATGCTCCTTGGGTAATAGTTCGTTGGTAAATCTGCACCTTACCCATTCTTTTATAATGTAGTATGTCATTATCTAGTGCATAATGGATAACAATTGTAACATCACATTTCCAAAAGTAGTATAATTTTTTTTTCATCAGAGTAGAGCATCGGAGCGTAAGAGTAACTGATACTTATATTCAAAATGCCGTAAGTATGGCTGATTACAGTAACGGTACATTATACCGAGTGGTTTCAAAAGAAAATAACAACAGAAGAAAGTCTTCAGCTGAGTCCCTATGCGTGCTGCTTGCCTTTCTCCTCGGTCCTCGGTCCTCCTGAACCTGACGCTATATTCAGAGCTGAGGTTCAATGCCCATTGAACCTCAGGTAACGGTTAACCTCATGTTTATATACACCACATAGACAGTATATGAGCACACTAACAAGCATATCCCAACATCATATAAGCCCCCTGGCAGATATGTCGCACTTAGCAATCATTTCGCACTTAGCAATTGTTCGCACTTAGCAATGGTTCGCACTTAGCCAACGTATCCCAACACCCAGCAAGCATAATAACAGTACAATGAGCATTCCACAGAGCTATCAATTACCTCACATAGACATACAATACACATAGCACATATACGCATATAATAAACATCAGAGTTAGTGTTACAGTACGTGAACGTACCTTCGTTGACGGAAAAATGGACTAAAATGGTACGCTTGACGAAAACGGTTACAACAAATGGTACGACAATGCGTACAACAAAGTGGTATGACAAATGTACGTGATTACGTATATCCTAAAGGATAATATCATACTTATCAAAGTCTAACATCATAACAGCCATTTTAGGTACAAATTACCATTTTTCCCCTGACTCCCCTAATCGGCGGAATTTCGCCAGAGCTTTGCTAGTTTGACTCTAATCTTCCAAAATTTTGCCATAACTCTTTCCCCAACATATTTTTCGAAATATATATCATATTTAACCCAAAAACATGATATCTACAATATATTAGAAGATTAAAGATCAAAACAACATTCCTACTATAACTACCGAACAAAACACCGAAGCTTAAGACTAGGGACCGAAGAACTTACTCAGGGCTTTGCTACAACTTTCTCAGAGCTCTTCCTTCTCTCTAACCTCTCTCTATTTCGGTTTTGGGGTGAAGAAAAGTGAAGAGTAGAGCTTGCTATTTATAGAAGAAAAAATGACAATATTCATGCCTTTTTCATATCAGTTTTCGACCGTCGGATCGCACTTTGACACGTGGCTCAATCTTGGCCTTCCAATGCCTTGGACGACCTCATGCCCATGTCATCCTTCTAGAAGAAGATTGCATCATCCATGATGTCACCCATGTGCTTTATGCACCTGCACCGATAAAGTTCCCAGTTCGGTGTTCTAATCGCGTAATCTTGACGAATCCCAAAAATCCGGGAACAAGGCACTGAAGTTCTATTCTTTCTCTCTAAAACTACTTGGGTTAACTAAATTTTTGATCCCATTAAGGGTATTTCGTTGCCCGCTGAACATTTTCTACGTACACCAACGGTTACGTAAATAACTTCCGATAGCACCAAATTTTCCGGACAAAAATTCACCGGTTTATAATATATCCCGACCTAAGAAACCTAATTCATGGTTTGTCACAACGGTCTTGTTTTCTATGGATTATCGTTTCTACTATCCGCCTTTTTCTTATTTACCCTGTCTCTTATTTACTCCGTTGGTTTCAGAAATGACTTCGGAGATAGCTCACTCCGAGATAAAATTTCACTTGTTTATATTAAGTCCAGATGTTACTGACTTTGTTAACCTATTTTGAGGTAGGATTTAATCTCTATCGGTTCTCATTTATCCAACTGGTCTTTCTACCGAATATATTATTATTTAATTACTAAATATCTAGATATTATTTTTGAAATAACCACAACCCCTTTCACACTACAAATTTCATCCCCCCCCCTTATTATTTTGTTTTTTATTTATTTTTAATTACTTAATTTATGCCTTAATTACCTTAATTAAGCAATTATCTTATGTTTAAACAATTAGCTACTAATTACTTAATTAGTCACTTACTAATTGTTGATAATTTTCTTAATTAGGATTAATCATCATCTCACAACTATTTCACTGACATTGGTATTTTATATCCCATGCAAAATATTAAAAATCATGGGGTCACTTATGCTCCCCAAAATTATATTTAATTTTGCCTCATTATTTTTCAAGGAAAATAATCCCAAAAATTCCTAAAATTAGAGACAACATACTTTATAATTTTTAATAAATATTTTACTGCCTCTAGGGATTTATCATAATATTTTCAGGCCATTTTATGCCCCATAAATGCATTTAGGGATTTTTAGCTCTTTATTCACCCTAATTTCCATAGAAATTACCCTAGAAAATAAGATAATTATTACTTATTATTTGAAACCACATATTCACCTATTTCAAATAGGTATTTATTTATCGAAATATAATATTCCAGATAAATAATTATCCGGGTATTACAACAATTGTCAAGGCGCTCCTTCCTTAATGTTTTCCTTTAATTGGGATTGTATTAAAGCTGTGAGACATATAACACTTAGTTTTTTTTCTTTCAAGGAGAAGAGTCATAGTTAACTTTTTGATCCTTAATATAACACATAGTTAACTTTTTTTGGAGAGATTGAGGAAGCTAAATAAATTACTTTAAAGTATTGATTATCATCTTTTTTATACTAAATAATTAATTTATATGTCTTATGAACCGATATATAATTAAATGAGACAGACATATGTTATAATTAACTAACTTATTTAATTTCCTTAATCTCTTAAAAAAAATCAATTATATCTTATATTATGGACCAAAAGAGTAATAACTTAATTAAGAGAGAAAAATGTATTGATACGGAATTAAAAATTAAGAGAATGTATAAATAAAAGCAAAATAGCTTCCCCTAACAAAAATTCAAATACTACAGCTTCAATTGCGAAGAAGAAAGACTACTACGTTTGTATTTAAAAACTCTTTCCATTCCATCCTAATCATATTATAAATACCAAGTCACCCTCTTCTGTTCGATAGAAAGCATTAAAGAAATGAAATGAAAAAATCCCGACTGCAAATATAAAAAAAAAAAAAAAGAAAAAAACAAGAAAAATGATAAATTGAGAAAAAAAAACTTAAATTACCCAAAACACCCATATATAGAGATATATATAATACTACTTTAGTCATAAATATAGGACATGTTTTATAGTACAAATTACACTATGAAATATATCTTATATATATAAGGCGGGAGATAGTAATGTGAAATGAATCAAATTTTTTTAAACACCAAAAAATATAAAATTATCATTTAAAAAATTGAAAAAAAATTAAACCTATCTGAACAAACGTTCGAGCTTTACAAGGTAGTATGTCATTTCTTGCTGGGATTTGATAACCAATCTAATGCCAACAATACTTTTGCCATTTGAATAGACTTTATTGTTATAGTTGTTAGAAGACATTCATAGCTATGGATGCTGCAAGCCTTCAAACAGGCTTCTATCTTACCATTGAATTGAATACATCTCTAGTTATTTTATAAGTAATGATTTGAAACATGGCTTAATATTCATGAGTAAAAAAAAAACTGGATTAAAAATTTCCCTTCTAGATTTGTGTCTAGTAGTAGATTGATAGTTTATAAATATTTCATTCTGTGCTTCTATGTTATGTTCTTCTACCTAATCATGGCGTATATGGATAACATTTGATGGGATCTTGATTTCATGCTTTTCTTCATGTATTTCTTATGTGCTTGTCCTCTTATGAAGCACATAAAGAAATATTGATGACATTTATTTATATATATATATATATATTATTTAGATTAAATTATATGCTGCATCTTGAAATATATTTTTTCAATCTCAAATTAATTAATTTTCATTCTTGCATTCAGATATATTTTTCCCCGTAACACCAATATTCTATAAATTAATTAATTTGAGATACTGGGTGCAAAAAATATTTCAAGATGCATGATATAATTTAATCTAAATAAAAAAATGTATAAAAAAATGCCATCAATATTTCTTTATGTGTTTCTTGGGAGGACAAGCACATAACGAAAAGCATGGAATGAGGATTCCATTTGATGAGGTATAATTGTAGTTAAATTATGGCTTGTACCGTTTCATTTAACAATTATTTATTTTCCTCACTAGAATATTTTATAATTTGGTTTTTCTAAATGATTAGTTATCAACTTTTTGATAAATTTTTTAATGCAGTAACTCAATTATTTTGTGGGATTAGCTACCATCATCCTGTAAATTTATTTTGTTTTACAAATTATCTTATTTTCAGAATTAATGTATTTCAAAAATCCTGGTTTAGCACGTGAATATGGATGGCTTAAAATTCAAATCTAATCATGTAATGCTATATCTTAATAAAGAGATATAAATTTTGGCTAAATTATTATAATAAAAAATCTTATTCAGATTTTCTCTCGAATAAGACGGAATATCATATTCTTAATCATTCTTCTATCTGATTTCAGTCATTAACTTATCCTAGCTATAAAGTTTGATCACTTATTAATCTTATCATCAAGAATATTTTAAATTATTATAGTTTTACATAAAATAAGTTATTTTAAAAAAGAAATAATAAAATATTAGAGAACAAACTAATTAACATATAAATAATAAAAATATGATCCCATATTAACTAGGATTGAAAGCCGCGTCTCTCCCCCCCTCTCTCTCTATATATATGAGATTAGAGAGAGCTCTAAACCAAATTAACTTTATGTAATTGAAGAGACTTTCTGCAATTGAAGAGACACTAATGAATTCTTCAAGCTTTGGTTCCATGAAAGTACACATGATGAAGAGTACGCAGTTTCTCCGAGCGAAATAAGCAACATAATTTTCTTGATGAGACTTAGGTCACAGAAGGAAGGGAAGGGAGTGAGGGCTTTTTATCCTTTTCCTCAAGGCCAATGTGAATACTCAGGAAGACGAACTTATGCTTCATACCGACAACAATATCTGAGACAGTACAATCCCATGGTCATGGAGACCACCAAGAAAAAAACTCGAACCTCAAAAATTATGCATGGATTCAAGAAGTGTTTCACCAAAACTTTTTCATGCGCCAAGGCTGATTGATCCTAGCAATGGTTGGATCGTGATTCATCCTCAAGTTACATCTTTGATACTCGCCAAGAATACGTCTTGTCTGGACGTGACATTCTTTTAGAAAAAATCTTAAGATGTATATGACACTTCAACAATTGTTTTTATTTATTTCATTATCTCTTTGATACATACAACTTCGATTATCGAAGTTGACGTTTCAAAGAAAAAGAGATTTTATAAGGAGAGCCTTTTAACTACTGTCTTGATATATTCTTGATATATCCTTATTTCTAGTTTCAGTTACTTTCAAATTTAGTTATCCCTTGATTTACAGCTCTTTCTTCTCCATCCATAGAGGCAAACGTGAAAGTTACCATCTATTTATTGAGTGTAATTATTCTTTCGCAATTTATTTATATAAATCTTGAGGTTGGGAATTTTCCAATCATGACCCAATGAGTTTGTTATGTTTAATAAACTCAAAGTATATTGTGTTGAACAGGTTCGAGTGATCTCATAACTTTAACAGTGTCGCGAAGTCTTTTTTTTATTGTATTTCTTGTAGAGATTTTTGTTCTGTATGAAGGTTTGGCGTATGATACTTGTATAGAATAGCAATGGAAGTCTTCAAAAACAGCTTTTCAATCACAATTTATGTAAATAAACATTTTTGAGATGTCCAAAAGTGATTCTAAATAAACATGGTCTAGCCAACTAGACTAAGTTGAGTGCTATTAGAGCTAGGATGTAGTTTTGACAAAATTTGTCAATAACTTGAATGTGTTGAGACTTTCTTGGATTCAAGTTTACCAATTAAATCTAAATAATATTTTTTTTATTATCTTTATTTTCTTATAAGATTTAAATTAAATTGTATTTTAAAGGTTCGTTTGAATAATAGAAAGATATATGCATAAATATCTTGGTTTTATATTACATTCAAATTTTCTTTAAGTTTGAAAATTTTCACATTCCTCTCCCCCTCCACTACTCAGCTTAACCTTTAGATTAAAATTTGAGTGATCTAGATTTAATGTTTTATAAAAATATTAATAAAATATCAAATTATTTAAAAAATTAATTAATTAATTAAAAAAGCTAAATTTTAGTTACGATAATTTAAAATTGCAATAAAAATATTTTAAAAGAATAATTTTATAAAATATTAAATCTGAATCTGTTCAAATTTCAATATAAATATTGAGATGATTAGTAAAGAACAAGAGAATGGTAAAAGCATAGGACGGTAGTCATCCCTGTTTTGTTATTCCCCCTCTTTTTACCTGTAATTGGTGACTATAAGTTATTTGTTATGATCAATTACATATTTTTATTTTTATTTAAATAGTTACCCTGTATAATGCTTGCAATGATTATAAAAATTTTAAAATTTATAATAAATTTTAAAAATATTAAATATTTTTTTAAAAAAACGTAAACAGTTATGTCAACAACAACAAAAAGCTGAGCGGAACGAAATAAATAGAGATGAATAAAAGTCAAAATAACTAAATAAACCATTTCCTAATTATTATCATTCTTGCCCACTAGCTCTATTTATATTCATAAGAAAGAATTGATGAGTTCAATCTCAAATGGACAGGTAAAAAGAAGGCTTGGTTTGAAATAATTTTTAACATTTTTTAACAGGATATGAGTACTTATCCTAATTTCATCCTACACAACCCTAAACACTTGATAAAATAAATAAATAAAATTTTATAATTGGCCCATGCTGGTCTCAAAACGTCCTTCTTGTTATTAGCACAACACGTACGCTTCCCAACTGAATTAATAGGCTAATTATTAAAATTAATTTTGAGATTTAGAAGTTTTGTACTATTAATTACAGATTTTCTTAGCTAAAATGAAGGAAGAAAATGGGAAAGTAGCCGAGCTACAACAATATGGAACTTATTCCTCCCATCTCACTATGCAAATGACCCATTAATGTCTCAACAAGTTTGCTTCATTTCAATGGTTACAAGCATTGCTTATGCCAATGTATTCTCATACACAAACTTAGCCCAAAACTTAAAAGAAAAGTTAAATTAGGCCTTGTAACATCAAATATAATGTTGTTATTATGGTGTTATCAACCCTTTATTTCTGTCTCAATTCTTTTAATAAAGTAACTCAACTATTTGTCATCTATCCCTCATTTTTTGGTTCAAGTGGTAGAGGGGTAAAACACTCTCAATAAAGGGCAACCGGTTTTGGTGCTTATCCAAAGGATAGGCACCACACGCCTGGCACATCTGGCCCGTCCAGATGCGATCTGGACGGTTTTTTTTTTTTTTTTTAATTGCTGCTTTTTGAATAATTTTTTTTTAAAAAAAATGTTAATCGAGAGATTATCTTTATTATAGATTCTCTACCCATTAAAATATTTTTTTTGAAAAAATAGAAAGTAAAAAAAAAAAAAATTCTTGACCGTCTAGATCTGATCTGGACGGTCCAGGGGAGAGGAGCTCCCCCTGCCTATCCTTTGAATAGGCAGGGAAGCTGGATCCCAATAAAGGGAGGGGCTTTGACCCAAGAGTTGGTCAAGTCACTGTGGGAGGCATATCCCTTAGATCGTGGGTGAGCCTAATTTCTTTCCTAAAATTTTTATACAAAAAGAAAAAAATAACTATTTGGTCATCTTTTCATACTCATATGAACCTACCTTTATTTGCCCTCTCTGTCTCTACCTAATTGGGTGATTATAAGTTATTAATTATCCTCAACTATATATTTTTTATTTTCATTTAAATAGTAGCAGGTATGATACTTGCAATAAATAGAAGAATTTTCCAAAGCATTATAAATTTTTTTTTAAAATAGATAAAGAAAAAATGATAAGAAAATACCACTTGAACTTTTTCAAAAACATTATAAATTATTTAAAAATAAATAAAGGAAAAATAATAATAATAATAATAATACCACATGAACTTCAAAATCTCAAATCAGTTTTATTACCTATAAAAGTATAAGTATGGACTAGAGTATAGAATTGACAGCTCATTTTAATAGGAAATCATTTATTTCAGATTCTGAAGTTGAAGTGATTATTTATTTATTTTTCGTTTTTCCTTCTAAATAAATTACTTATTTAAAATAAAATAAAAATACCATAATGGAATGAAAAAAAAAAATAGAAATGAGTAAGTCAAAAGAGCCCTTATCGTAATTCCATCCTATAAAAAATTATAATTGGGCCATACAGGTCTAATAGCACGAGGCTCTAACTAACTAAGGTAATAGGCCAGTTATGAAAAGTTAATTTTGAGATTTAAACTTTGTATATCATTAATGACATGTTTATAACTAAGTTTGAGGAATAAAAAGAAAAGACTGCAAGGCGGTGAAATACATATGATTAGAAAGAGTAAACAATTTTGGCCAAAAAAAAAAAAACAACAACAAGAAGAAGAAAGGGAAAAAAAATCAAGAGTTTTTTTTTAATAAAAAAAATCATTATTTTTTTTTATTTGTTTGAGTTAATATGTATTTAACAAACCAAGTATTTTTTTAGCTACTGGAAAAAAAACCTTTAGGATCTTTGGGTAGTACAAAAAAAAAAATTTCTAAATGCTAGATATACTAGAAATTAATTAATTTGATATACTTGGTGTTAAAAATATTTCAGGGTGTAACATACAATTTAATTCAAATAAATAAATAAAAAATGGTTCCCTCATCTCAAAATTGGGAGATGAGTATGCCATGCTCATAGATGCGATGAGCAGGGCATTAAGACCCGTACCCTTCCTAAATTTCATATTATTTTTTAATTATCTGAATTGCAAAATTATTTAGGAAGTTTTATAATAAAATTATGTTAACATTTTATTCTAAATAAATAATACATTTAATATTCTGCAACTATTTTATTTCATAACAAAAAAATTCAAACATATGATATGCGTGAGGCTCGTGACATCTGTGGAGTTTTATACTTGGAGACAGGGAGCAAAGTGGATAGCTGACACTCCTTATTTTTGTATAGGTTTTTCATAGTCTTTACATTAAAAACGGGTGAAAAATATTTCATCAGAACACTTTTTTAGTTGTAAATACAAGCCACGGGATCAACCAAAAGCAAAATAGGAGGGGAAAAAAGGACTGAATAATATAAAACATACGTAATATTTATTTAATTTAATTAGATTTAGATTATTTAATGTATCGTGCATCTTTTTTAAATACCATAGTCATCATCAATAATTTCTTCATTTCCTACCCTTTTTTATTTCTATTGAGGGGCATCAATGGAAGTAAATTAAAAAAAAATATTGATAAATATAAAAACATATCTTATATTTAGTATCAAGATCAACTCCCCAAATATATTTTATATTAAAGACATGAGGGTATATTATTCTATAGGACTATATAGGGATAAAAGGAAAATTGGGAACCATTGGCAAATATATTTGCATAAAAGCATCTAGTTAAAAATTTAGAGGAAAACCATTCATGATATATTCATAATTTCCTTCAATTTTAAATTTGTTACCTGCATATTTTTCTCTCCTTATTAAATTATTTAAGTTTACTCTTAATACACATTTGTGAAAGCGCAAACAATGCTAAAAAATAAAATTAAAAAAATTAATTAAGAGGAAAAAAAAAACACCAAGTACTAAATTAAAAATTAAAAGAAACTACAAAAGCCTTTTTCTTCAGGTAATTGCAAAAGGCCCTAAGAAAGAGACATAGTTACCCATAAGTCCTAATGAACAATGATACTTAAGAGTGTTACTTATTTATTTTTATTTTTTTTGATAAAGAAATTTTAGGAAAGGGGCTGGATTCACCCACAGTCCAAAGGCAGGGCGCTTGGAGCTCAGTCCACATAAAATACTGGGTTAGAAAATACACATGCCTCCACCTCCGCCCAGTGTCACAACTGCTTTGTAGACCCTTAGGATGCCTCCCACAGCACCTTGACCAACTCCAGGATCGAACCCTCTCCCTTTAGGTGAGGAAGTCCGACCCCTTCACCTGTTAAGCCAAGGACCAGGGGTGAGTGTTACTTATTTGGGACCTCATGGTCATTTCCCACTTTTTTTGGGCTTTTTGCAATATAGCTCATTTCGGTCAACTATATTTGCCAATCAGTCCTTAATTCAAATTCTCAGGGCCCGTTTGGTTGAGAGAATTCGGCGGAGGGAAAGGGAACTTAATACAGTTCCCACGCAAAAAGACCGTTTGGCGCAAACACCTTGTGGCAACTCAGCTTCCCGCCTCTGTCGAAGCTCCCACAAACGTGGGAATTTCAGCTCCCTCTATTTGTGGCGGGATCCTGAAAAATGTCCCGGGAGAGTGAAATTTTTTGACTAAAAAGCCCCTGCGAAATACAAACCAAAATCGAGCTTCGATCTGCAATAAGGAGTAGATGAAAGAAGCTTGGACGACGGCAAGCTTGAATCGAACGAGTAGGCAACCAAGATCGATTGGAGGTAAGAGTAATGGCTTTTGTTGGTTCATTCTGCGCTGTGCGATGAAAAAAAATGGCGATGGCCTAGTTGTGCCATCTGGGGACGCAACCACAAATATGAATGGGGAACCAATTTGATTACTTTTTTCTTGGCATTCATGCCTAGTAGGCGGTGTGTAGGTTGCATATTGGTGAGGAAGGAAATAACAAAGCCATAGGTGTACAGTGGCAGAAAATTCTTCTTCTTCTAGGTTGCATATTGGTGAGGAAGGAAATAACAAAGCCATGGGTTTCTTCTTCTTCTTCTTCTTCTATATAGGAGGCGTTGTTCTTTGTTTAATACGTTTGTTACCATGCTGAACTTGCACTTTATTTCAATTCATGCCTTGTTCTGATACAGATGATGTGCTGCTGTCAGATTATGTGTTGCTGTCATGTAATCCGTTCGAACTGCATTCCATTGTTGTGTTTTTACGTTCGAACGTAATCTAAAAGTTCGAACGTCATCCGAACGTTTGAACGTTTACTCACAGTTTTTTGGCCCTTTTTTGTTTATATCACGCATTATTGGAAGTTTTTCTTCATTGTTATACATCTATTGTGCATCAATGGCACAATTTTAATTGCTTTCACTCTATTGTGCATCAAATTGCTTCACTAATACTGACTTTTTTAAACTTTTCCCTCTCACAATCGAATTCCGTTTGTTTCACTTGCCAACTCGTTTTTTCTTTTCCACAAAGAATCGCATACTCCAAACGGTTTACCACGCTTATTATCACCATTATTGGTTTCTCTATCAATTCAAATTTTCCGGGTAATGTTCCACGATTTTCTTCCACATACATCTTGGTTAGGGTTTGTTTCTCGGGTATTGCAATTTGCATCTGAACCACGCCGTGATTTGGTTAGGGTTCGTTTTTGTCCGATGGCTAAAAAAAAAAAATCAGTCCAATATTTTTTTTTTTTAGGTTTTTTATTTTTAGGGGCAATATGGAAATTTTGCCTCATCTTCCCACTTAACCCACACCCAATTCTTCAAAACAAACATTTTATTTTCCTTCAACTTCAGTTCCATTCC
Organism: Acacia melanoxylon; assembly: GCA_019022615.1. Taxonomy (NCBI): domain Eukaryota; kingdom Viridiplantae; phylum Streptophyta; class Magnoliopsida; order Fabales; family Fabaceae; genus Acacia; species Acacia melanoxylon. Next base: position 5,857,786 of record JAFJYJ010000018.1, on the reverse strand, counting down.
CATATCTACCAAATATATTTAACCTTTTAAGTTCCCTCTCAATCTTCCATTCCATTCCTTTCCTCTTATAAGTTTATTTCCCTCCTTAAATGTTCTCTATACCAAACGGACCCTTAATGTACTGAAATAATGGGATAGGCAAATGATAGATAAAAGTAAACTAATTATCTAAGGAGAGATGTTGGGTAGTATTTGAAAATGCCAATCATGCTGTTTTTTTCTTCTTTGAAGAATAAGATAGAATTGCAATGCAATCATGGTCAGATAGAAAAATCATTTGAAAAATTGGATTATACGTTTATTGAATTCATATAAAGAACCATTGTTAACATTATATTGAATGATGATCGATTATTCCAACTATTTTGTCTAACCTCATAGTATCTCATTTGGCATTGCAAATATATTAATAAAAGACCGATAAATTAAATTGGCAAAATTATTTTTAAAAAATTCAAAATATTACCAAAAAAATATATTATTTCCTTAAGATACTATTTTTCTTTTCTTTTCTTTGTGGCATTCCTTAGAAAATAGATTTAACTCAATCATCATGTAGCCAACAAACTCAGAACCGTAAAGAAATGGCACAAAATGCATACAACTAAAAAATTATAAGATATATAGTAAACAAAACCAACTACCAAAATTACCAACACTCGAAACAGTGTAGTTCCATCACATAAATCTCCATAGTTTCACTGGGGTAAAATATGCTAAGTACCAAACACTAAATTTGACTATCACCAGAAAAAAACTAGATTTGTCACTAGAATTGGCAGAAATCACAGTTTAGGCTCTGGTAATAAATACTATCACCAATCATCACACTTTAAGCAACAAGCGTGCTGGCAGTTGTGGACTCACTGCAAAAAAAAAAAAACTGAATAAGAATAACAAAATAAACAGGCTAATACAATTCAAAGGTGCACTTTTTGGTGGTAAGAATATCAGAGCAGATATACATAGAGAAATAGAGCGAGTGACGGGGGGGAGAGAATCAGGATTGCAATACTGATATAAAACACTGACATGGATGAGGAAGTACTTAAAATAGAACTCTAAAAATTCTATTTGAGGAAGAGAAAAACGGTAATTCAAAAAATATAACAGTGCATGTTTATAGCCAGGCACTCACTACCTCTAGGGATTCTGTTTTTCTGCATGGCAAATATTGAAAAAGAATCTTCTCTATATAGGCGTCCTTAACAGAGACTGGAAGATGATTAAGATTTTCTACTATTTTTTAAATATTTCAAACATTCCCCTATCTGAGAGATTCTTGAAGTGGAAGTTTTCAAATCTATGGGAAACAGAAAACATTGCTGAGAGCTTTCACCCTCTAATTTCTCATAAGGATTGCTTCTCCTTCCATCTTTTGGCCTCCTAACCTCTAACATGTCACTGCATTTGTTATGTGAGGACGCCAAATCCCTAAATTCTTTATTAGGATACATGGAAAAATATAATCTATTATTGACAAAATGAACAAGACATAAATCTCAATTACTTTCACATGTAAAGATATTCAAACATGTGACGAATGACTTTCTAGAGACTTGAGAAATCAAATTTTCCATTTGACAGAATATTGTGTTAGAAGTCAAAAGGGTTCGCCACCCTCCAATCACACAAAGTTTCAGTACAGTCATTTAATCAGGATCAATTGTTGAGCTGAATGACGGATAATGAATATCACAACAAGGAAGTTGAACCTGATTTCCAAAAGCTTCAAACAATGCATGGAACTGGTATGAGTTTATTTATGTAACTCTAATGACTCATACATTAATCAATCAGAGAAACACTTTTAATTAAGATACTAATGTTCTGCATATGATGAAGTTAGAGTACTTACTATTTCCATACAGGAGGAAGCTTCTTTGTTTTCTTGTAGTAACGAGCAAGGCGATGAATCCTACTCTCTACCAAAATTAACCTAAACTTGGAGTCTTTGTCCTTCCTATTCCTCTCCAAATGCTTACGAATTGAGACGGCCTTCTTGATGAGGTGGTAGAGATCCTCCGGAATTTCAGGAGCAAGACCTAAAAGTAGAATATTAATAGACATATTCACTGTCAAAGACAAATTCCACAAAATTCCAAGAGTTTTGTAATGTAGGCAACAAGAGATTAAACATACCATGGGCCTTCAGAATACGCAAAATCTTGTTCCCAGTCACACTCTTCACCTGAGCAATACCATGAGAGTCACGGAGAATAACACCGATTTGGGATGGCGTTAAACCCTTCTTGGCAAACTTGCAGATGTTCTCTTCAACCTAGAGAACAAATTCAAGATATTAGACAAACAAAAAATATAAAGCTTCAGACAAATGCAATTAGATCTATTTAGTATTTACAATGAGACTTATAACTACCAGAGTAGATTATTATTATTATTATTTACACTCACATATGGTATTTAGGATTCAAATCAGTGCAGAGAGTCATAAAACGGAACAAAAGAATACTTCATTTCCCTAAGTTACATTTCTTCAAACGAAATTGGTATAACAGAGAACCAAATTATCAAATTATTTAGCTTTCAATACAAGTGGATAACACAGAAATATCTATCGTGAAAATGAGGTGCAACTATCAAACATCCAACATTGTATATAAATTAGCAATAAATGTATGTATCAATTCAAATTGATAAATCTTGGACTGCAGTAGTAAATTTGAACCAAATGAAAAAAGGATTCCAAATTCTCACATCTTGAGATGAGATCTTCAACCAGCTCGGCGGTGTTCTCTTGTAAGGAAGAGCTGAAGCAGAAATACCCTTACTGACAAAAGAACCGTATCAAACGACTTAGATAACATCAAAAATCCTCAGTCAAATGTTCATTATCCACAATATGTAAATCAAAAAACTCTGTTCGAGCTCATAATCTCCCCGAAATGATAAAAAAAAATAAAACAGAAAAGAGAACAAACCCTCGACTGTGCATACGCCCCATTGTTCCAAATTTGTTTGAGAAGGAAGACGAACTTTCACTCGGCTTCTCTGGCTGCTGCTGCTGCTGCGGAAATTCGACTACTCGACGAGGAAGTAAACCGGCAAAGATTTAAAGAGATAGAAACTAGGGTTTCATATATTCTTATAATTTTTGGGCCTTTGACGGACCCTAAGCCCATATGCACTAGTAAATGGGACATCCCATCATCTTCAAGGCCCAGAAAGCAAATTCAAAGTTCAGCTTCTGTCTGTTATAATTGAAACGGAACCAATATATTATACTGTTACGAGTTCAGCTGCAAATCCGTCACTAGTATCAGCTAGTGACATGTGTCTTTTAATGGTTAAATTTAACTTTGTTAATAATATGAGCAATATTGTTATATTTTTCTGGGAAATTTGCGAGAAAAAAAAAAAAATTTCAGAACAACACTGCTCTTTCACGGATACTTTTGGGTAGATTTACAGCTTAACTCTATTTTTATTTTTGGTAAACTAATATTTTTATAATTTATAGTAGATAAGAGCTAATAGAAAAACAAAAATGGTGGGGCGAAAGGTAATGAAGATTAGAAAAATTAGTTAATTGAGACAAATGTTATACCTAATATGAATATTAATACTTTATGAAATATAAATTTAAATATTTATTTAATTATAAAATAAAAAAACTAATTATTAAAGAAAAATATATTTTATAATAAAAAATAATTTTTATTTGGGTACGGACCAATGCAATTTTTTTAAAGAGGCAGGTGAAATTTTTAGAAAGGTTTTATGCAATTTTTTTTTTTCCCATTTAAATAGCATATGCGTAGTCTTTTTAGTAAGAATCCCATAAAAAGATAGTTAAAATAGGAAAATCCTATATAAGGCTAGTTAACTCAATAAATCTTAAATTGAGTCAATGACTTAACGTACAATATTTAAATGTTAGTTATTTTTCAATAATATCCTTAACCCAAAGAAAAGAGAATGCCTTTGAGAGATTAGCCCTAGTATGGGAGGGATTTAGAACGTCTCAAAGAGATTAGCCCTAGTGAAAGCTTTTTGGCCATGGCAGAGATGGAAAAGCATATGGCAAGGGTGGTTGAGGAAGAGAATGGCAGCGACAATCAAGACGAGCGGGCTTTTGGAGGGTATTTTAAAAAGTTTCTATTTTGGCTCCTTAGTGAAATGAGTTGAGGAGTAAACATTGTGTTCGACAATATTGATGATACTTGCTAGTTTTGAATGCCCTCTAAGTAATCAAATACATAATCGTGCAAATCATGGCATTTCATACCAGCTTCCACGCAAGCACTCAACTTGACAAAATGTTGAAGGGTAGGAATATCACCTAGAGGAGGGTGAATAGGTAATCTCAAAAACTTATCGTAGATCGCACACGAACGTAAGACAGAAACAAAAAGAGATAGACAAGAGGCAATTTATACTGGTTTGGTTTAACATTTTGACCTACGTCCAGTCCCCAAATCCTTTGGGTATTTAATTAATCACAAATGGTTACAATTACACACTTTGTACTCGAGATGATCCTAATTCACTAGGACTCACTCCCCCTTACAAGTTGTAATCGTACACCCACACTTAAGGTTCCTCAACCTTAAGATTTAAACCGAAAATGGAATAAGTGTTTGAATAACTCCTCACGAGTAGATAATATATGAACACTGAAGAACAATGAATATTCGAAGATATTAATGAAATAAATGAAACAACAGATTGCAATAAGTTCGAATTGAATGCACAGTGTTTCGGTAGTTGGCGAATTGAATGCACATCGTTTTGGTAGTCTGAAACATAGAGAGTGAAGTTGTGATTCATGAATAAGCGAATAGCAGAGTTAGACATAGGGGAGGGAGACATCGAAACACAATCACAGGCAGATAGCGCATAGACACAAATCACACAATCACAATCAGTTTAAGACTGAGGAAGAAGCGAAGACATAGTCTTAGACTCTTAGATGGTGTGATTCAATCGAAGAAGAAACAGAGAGCGAGACACAATCATTCAGATGGCGCGCAAAGACTGAGGAAGAAGAAACACTCACTGTCTTAGATGGCGTCGCAGTCGATTCCAGTCGCTTCAATTTGGGAGAACCGCAAAAAACACACACGATTTGGGACGACGTCATTGATTTCGGTCGGAACTGGGAGAGACATAGGCACTTCGATTTGAGAGACGATTTGGGACGGCGTCGTTGATTTCGGTCGGAACTGTGAGAGATGGAGGCAATTCGATTTGAGAGCGTTGCCGTCGATTTCACTGAGAGATGATTTTGGGGAAGATGCTGCTCAACTAGTTTGTCAAAATGTCGATTAGGGCCAAAATTTGGAGCTAAAAAAAACCTTCAGCTTTTGACAAAATTACAAAATTGCCATTTGAATTATTGACCACCTAATTCACGAATTTTAGTCCAATTCGCGTATCAATGCAATTCGCGTGTCCGACTCGTTCTGTTTCCCAAATTTGTCGTGTCCGTGCATCATAGATGATAGTCAACCTTAATTATGCTGCTACTTTCATAGGAGGAGTTATTTGGGTAATCATAGATTCTTATGTCGTGCGGAGTTCTTGATTTTGGCTTCATTGCGTGGGAGTAGCATTAATTGTTATTTACAGAAGGTATCTCACAACAAGGCATTGGCAGAGTATGCAATAACTTGTGACGGTAGTTAATGAGTGAAAGATAACATCGATTTAGCCCGTTGGTGTGCCAATTTGTCCTTAAGTTCTTCTAGATTTACATATATCTTTGGTCAATCTTATGCGTGGAATTTTATCATTTTAGGGGAAAAGTAGGCATTGTACTGATGCTTGCCTTAGCGTGTGAGGACTGAGGATCAGGTTCCAATAGAATTGGTATTATCACTGAACCAGCCCTTAGTCTACAAATTCTGTAACCTCTTCTTCGTCTCCAACACCACCAAGCTTCCCCCATTCGCCATCATTAGTCTGCAAAGCCATCGTGGAATAGAGCATATCAAAATCCAAGACAGCCATACCCTTCAAAAGCAGCGGCTCATCCTGGCCGCCGCCGCCACCGCCATTCTCTTCCTCGACCACCCTCGCGGTCTGCTTCTCCATCTCCACCATGGCCAAAAAACTAATTTTTCACTAGGGCTAATCTCATGGAGGCATTCTAATTCCCTATATACCACACTAGGACAAATCTCTTGGATTCGTTCTCTTTTCTTTTGACTGAGTTATAAGTATTATTAAAAAAATAACTAACATTTAAATATTCTAGATTGGGTTATTGACCCAATTTAAGATTTGTTGAATTTATCAGTCTTATATAAAATTTTCCTAATTCAACCGTTTTTATATGAGATTTTCCCTACTACTATAAGTAATTTTTTTTATTTAATATCATTATCTTGTTATTATCAATGATTATATTGTGTTTTATATAATAAATATTAACAATAAAACTAAATAATAAAAAATAGCTATATATAATTAAAAAAAATAGAGCCAATACATTATAGTTATTAAAAAATAAAAGTTATATATGCCATCAACATATATTACAGACACTTTCTCTCTCATATGCGCCATCTCACCATACTCTGAAATTTATAAAAAGACAACCTAAAAGTAAGAGTCATTCCGCTAGCTACTATCGGCCGATAAGAAGTGACACTCTCCAAGATAAAACAAATTCTTCCTATAAGTAAAGGTGAGCAGAATATCAAATATAAAAGCAAATAGTAGGTAGAGATAATATGGAAGTGAAGAGAAAGTCCGAAAGCTTAGAGGAGGAAGAAAGTACTTTAGGTTTCCAAAGCGGGGTGCCTTAAACCTTTGTAGACTCTATCTTTTATAGGCAGTGAACCAAGGCTCCTGTTGGGCAGAAATTTAAAACCATTAAATTTGTTGATGACCATTTAATCTCCCAATACAAAATATAAAATGATTTGAGTTATTATGTTTTTATGACACTGAGTTCAATGATATGATACTAAGGTATGTAAGTGTTTTTCATAATCTGAATCCCACAATCACACATATTTAAGGGTACAAGGTGTCACCTGAGCCAAAACATTAGGAAAGTATCAATCTCTTAAATCATGAGTTACTCCCTCGTTTAAAATATGAATCATATCACACCTAGGAAAATTATTTCGTCTACAATTCAATCCATTTCGTCAATTTATGCGACAATTTAACAAAATTTAACAATCTAACCTTTTTTAAGTTTTGACTTTTCATGGATTAATCAAAATGACTTATATTATATTATCAGCAAAATATATTAGTCATTAAACTATATATTGTCTACTGTTAAATTATACTCCTATATCAGTTTATAAATAAGATAAATTAATTTGAGAAAACAAATAAAAATAAAATAATTTAAAATAATTTATTCACATTTTTTATTTTTATTTTTTAAAATTCAACTGCATCTTACCGACACTAGTATATTATCAGCGAAATAAGCAATATCTTTAAAAGGATATTTTCCTAAAAATAAAAAAATTTGAATTACAAGGGTAATCCCTAACCAGACACTGAGAAATCAGTAAACAGAAAATCTAGACAGGAAGGCGAGAAAGCGGACACGTAGTCATGACGTGTCAGGGCCGTGTGAACAGCCGACGCACACGTGTCCACGGATTGTACGCGACGCGGAGCTCTGATACTGCTATAAATATGATCGAGGAAGAAGGGCTTTTTTAATCTCATCTTTCTATCCATCTCAAAATCCGAACGTTGTGAATTGTGAGCTTTGTTTGTTTGAGAGTGCAAAACAGTAAAACTGAAAATGTCGCAGCTGCTGGATAAGGCCAAGGACTTTGTGGCAGAGAAGATCGCGAACGTGAAGAAGCCAGAGGCGAGTGTGGACGACGTCGACTTCAAGCGCGTGAGCAGGGAGTGCGTCGAATACTTGGCCAAGGTCTCCGTCTCCAACCCTTATAGCGCCTCTGTTCCTATTTGTGAGATCTCATATTCCCTCAAGAGTGCTGGCAGGTACTTCCCTCTTCCAAACCCAATTTCATTTTTCTTTGTTAAGTCATTCTATTCTTATTAATTAGTTATAATAAATATGAAGTGACCTCTCTGGGAGATCTTATAATTTTTTTTAAAAAAATAACATTAAACGATTGAAGTGAACAAAGAAAAACTATATTTCAGAATAAAAAATATCCCTTTGACAAAAAAAAAAGAATAAAAAATATCCAATAACTTTGAATTACCAATATGAAATATTTTTGAGAAAATTGGGGGAAAATGATTTTTTTAATTTTTTAATTTTGGCTGCGAAGAATATAAGATAGAGTACTGAGAAGGATGTAAAAGAGAGGTGTCCGAAATTTTACAGAGCAACATTGTAACATTATATTCTGTGTGCCTAAAAATTTGTCAAGTCATCCTTAGTAATAATAAAATTTTCAACGAGTGGCGTAATCCCAATATTTTTTATTAAAAAGATTAAATTAATTTAAAAATAAATAAATATATAATCTCTATTATATAAGGACTAGACATAATTGATTGTTTTAGAAATATTAAGAAATATTAAGAAAATTATTTTAAAAAATTATATTTTTATTTTTATTTTTCAAACTATTTTGTCTTTTATCTAATTTTTAAATTGATGTATATAACATTAAGTAATTTATTTAACTTTTTTTATTTTTTTTTAATATTTAGAACTATTTAGAACCGGAAGGGGTAGTATAAGCTTAGCAAGTATTATTTACTTTTAAAATTTAGCGCTAAAAGAAAAAAAGTAACTCTCCTTTATATTTGAAGGGTACAAATTTCTCTACCTTAGCAATTATTATTGTTGGGGGAGTGTTAGTTTGAGAAAAATAATAAATATGAAAAATAAAATCTTAAACCAAACCCGAAGTAACTGATATAAGCGAAGGGATTGGTTATGATTTAATACAGTGATGTTGAGATCTTATATGGGAGACATATATCTGATATGTTATGTATGGCTTTGTTGCTTGTATTATTGTGAAGGGAGATAGCGAAGGGGACGATGCCAGATCCAGGGTCATTGAAAGGGAATGACACGACAATATTGGAAGTGCCAGTGAAAGTGGCGTACAGCATATTGATGAGCTTAGCCAAGGACATAGGAGCTGATTGGGATATTGACTATAAGCTTGATTTGGGACTCACCGTTGACCTCCCTGTCATTGGCAACTTCACCATTCCTCTCTCCCACACCGGAGAGATCAAGCTCCCCACTCTCTCTAGTGTCTTTGCTTAGAGTTAGAAAAAACGGGCCGAGCCTGTCAACCAGCCGACGAACATGACTTTTAGAGTTGGCTTCACAAATAAGACTTAGTATGAGTAGACTTTTCAAGTCCGAACCTTTAGGTGAAAAGAAACCCTCAAGAGCATACCAGTTTTTCACCTTTGTCTTTTTTAACATTACACATGAAATGATTTTCTTTTATGTATCATATGACTCTATGGGATGATAGTGGACCCCATTTTGGACAATGGGTACTCACTAGTTATAGCTAATATACTGCTATATGCTTCTACTGATGTTGCCTAATAAACTGTCATATATGTGTACCTCTGTAAAAGCAATAAGGTGCTATAATACTTTGTCTTTTTGTAAACTTTGTCATATGTTATATACCTCTTTATCTATAGAATCATGATGTTCTCCTTCCATGGTCTCCTAGCTTTACTCTTAGTTCAAATAGCATATATAGGTAAGTTTTCTTTTGGTTGGCTTGTTTGTAATGTGCTTTTGTTTTCAGACTTTGGGCCCTATTTAATCCTGATCCAGAATTAATTAGATGGTGGGTTTTAATATGTATCATTTTTTAGTTTTGCTAGTTAAATAAGTTGTCTTTATATTAAAAAAGACAAAACAATTCTTGAAAAGAAAAAAAGAAAAAAGAGATTGTTAACAATTTTCTGAAAAGAGTGAAAGTTCACAAACCAACTATGTATCTGTCAACAATTTCTGGAACATCATGAACAAAATGCGATTGTCAGCAAAACCACATAATTGTCAGTAGATTGGATTTAGATACCAAATAAGTTATGAGAACTTTAAAAAAATTATTCTTCTAAAACCTTTTCGAAAACGTTTTTGATCCTACTTTATCATAGATATATTAATTACTTATATTACAATGAAAATTTTTGGACCATAAAATAGATCTTTGTGATTCTTCAACCTTTTGTAGATCTGTTTGACTTTTTGTTTTCATTCTTTCAATCAACAGCATATTTTCATCTCTTCTAAAAAAGTTTCTCTAATAAATTTTATAATAATCAAAATATGGGAAATTCGGTATCTAAAGTTGAGACCGAGTGAAAAGAGAAGGGATAGAGTTTGAGATAAAGGGAAGAGGGGCAGTGACAGAGATTTGCCGTCATCTCTCAAAATAATCAGATTAGAAAAGGATTTGCAGATAATGTAACCCAGGTCGTTTCTCTCAAGGAATTTGCGGTGGGTTTAAATCAAGAATAAAAAAACAGAACAATAAGCAAAATTGGGGGTTTTTGATTTAAAACGGATTAAAACAAAAATAAACTGAAACTAATCTGAAATATGCGTAAAAAAGCAGATTAAAACGAGATTGAAATAGATTAAAACGATCAACCCAACGTTTAGATTCCAAAACTTCCTTCAATGAACGAAATATAAACGAACTCGCGTTTGGTTCTCGACGAATCGAAATCTGCGTTCATCCGTAAATCCTCGACTAGACGATCGCCTAGAATCATCCAAACAAAGGGCGTCTCAATCACACAAGAACACTCTAACCTAGTTCGAACTCAGTCCTTGGGATGAACCAAACCGAATATTAAATCTAATATTTGAACTATTTCCAGAAATCGAATCCGATAAGATGAAAACAGAAACGAGTAAAGTACCGATTAAACACGAGTTCTCTGGACGAATCATGGAATCCTCAACGTTGGGTTAACCACAGAAGTTTAGCCGAACATGGCTGAGAAAAGCGAAGAAAAGACGAAGAACACGAAGAACATTTGAGAGAATTTGAAACTTCTGTGTTTAATCCTCAAACTGAATAAAAACGTGAATGATAAGTGTTTTTGGTCACTCTCACTTAACCTAAAATGGAAAAACGAAATGGGGCTCCAATCCACAATTCAAGCCCAAAACAAAAATAATAAAAATGGGTTTTAATTAAAAATTCGAGCCCAATTAAACATCGACTTTGGCTTCAAAATCGACCGCGCTTCTTGTCCGAATTTGCCCTTCATGTCTTCATAACAATTGTAGCTCTCTCGAATCATCTGAAATAGGAAACAAAAATGAGGCAAATCCGATGTCTGCGTTCAAGAGTTATGGTAAGATTAGTGAAGCAATGTAAAACTGGAATTTTATTAATAAAAATGGCTAAAATATAATCAAAGGCCCAAAGCCCAAATAAGTATAAAAGCCATTATTTATTAACTAAAAAGTCCTAAATTATTAATCAAGAGATAAAAAGAAGTGTATAAAATATTCAATTATCAGCAGTCAGTGGAAAGACATTTTTGTCTTTGTCTTTTTTAAAGCAGCCAATCAGATACTAAATCTTATCCCCCACAACGAGATGCTCTAGCTCATATGAAACTTGAGAGATCACTTGAATCTGGGAGTGTTCCTGGTGAACCGTCCGGCCAGGGGTTTGCTGTATCTGTTCTGTTGTAGCTTCAGGCTGGTGTGTGGTGTAGTGTTTTAGTGCCCTCTTCTTCTTGGCCATTGTAATAATGGAGGAAGGGTTAGGTAGTAGGGTGAGGAAGCCGAAAGAAGTTGTCCTGAATCTGGGACGCAAACGTGACAAGCAAGGGGGGACTCTGGTAGGGAAACTCTTGACTGGAAAAAATCTAAACATCCCAACTATTATCTCTATGATAAGGAAGGGATGGCAGCTTACTAAATTCATGAACTTGACAGGAAGCAACTCATCTTCCTCTTTCGTTTTAATAGAAAAGAAGATTATGCAAGAATACTTAGAAGTAGACCTTGGTCCATACTAGGTCACCTCTTGAATCTTCAATTATGGGAAGATTATATGGTTTAGGGCTGTACAGCAAACCCGAAAACCCGACCAACCCCGGTATGACTTTGACCTTGGCCCGGCCCGTCCCAAAAAAGATGAAGAAACCCTAATATATTCGGGTAGGACTGGTCCCGACCAAGTCCGGTAAGACCGGTTTCGCTCGAGTCCAGGACCAATAAGCCCGGCCCTACCCGGATAATTATATATATATATATATATATAAAATTATTATTGAATAACTTCAAATATTATTATTATTTATTATTTTTTTAATAACTTCAAATCTAACCTAATCCCCAATTTCACTCTCCATCTAAGCCAAATCTCCCACTCTCCTCCCGATTCGGATCTCACTCTCACCAATCACCATCATCTCCTACTCTCCTCCTCAACCAAATTGAATCGTCCGTCCCACTCCCACCTCATCGTTGCAAGAAGATCCACGGCTATGCCACTCATCGACAACGACCTCATTCCTCCGATCTGGGCTTCATCGACGGCGACGGCGATGGCGACCTCTTCACTCCGGATCCGGGTTGCCATCGTCCTCCATCGGAAAAAAGCTTCACCCACCACCGCGATGACCCATGCGTGGTGATTGTATCGTGAGTTTACCCTCTCTCAATTTTTTTTCATAAAGCTTTCATCTATTTTATTTCTTCATTTTCATCTTCTGAATCGTTTTCCCTATAGATCGTTATCATTCTCACATTGTGTTTCTGGAAATTTTTTGTTTTGGATTTTCATTTCAATCAACTGGATCTTTGGTTTCTATTTGTTTTTAGGTTCGGAAAAAAAAAATCATTCGATTGGAGTATATTGGTTTCAACCGACTGGATTTTCATTCTTTGGTGCTCTTTAATTATCTTTACTTCCGCCACTGACTACACCTTTATGCCTCCCAATTTCATTTGTTCTTCAACCAAACCCTTGCCTAATCTAAATGTCGCAGTAGTCTAAATTTACAAAGTCAATTATTGTGGGGTATGATTTGGTTGAGGGCCCTCTTCACTTCAACTATACTGGTCTTTCTTTCTTTTTTGGGTAAAAGAACCATGCTGGTCTTCTTTCAATTCTGATTTTTCTTCACCTGGGCCAGACTACTAACCCGGTGCAGTCTGACCTGGTCTGTCCAACCCGGAAGCCATCGGGTTTTTTCCGGGTAGACTGGGCTTCGGTTGGCATGTCCAGCCCCGATCACCCTTCCTCCGGACTAGACCATGGGTTCATGTCCATCCGGCCCCGTCTGGTTCATGTTGCCCTAATATGGTTTATACAGATGTGGAATTCAAGTTTGAGCCTTTTTGGCTACAGTTTCATGGCCTTCCTTTAGAGGCTTTTGAAAGATCGAATGCAAAAATACTCGGTGATGCGGTGGGGGAGACGGTGATGTTTGAGCAACCTATGGACGAAGGTAAAATGCCCAGGAGCTTCATTAGAGTTAGGGCCCTTCTCTGCTTGGATTCTCCCTTAATGTTTGGTTTTTGGGTGCCGAGGGAAGGGAAAGAACTGGTCTGGGCCTCTATCCGATATGAGCGCCTTCAAAGTTTCTGCTATAGATGTGGCCGGTTGGGTCACGATGATAGAAGTTGCAGGGAGGTTAGTCCAACGACCGGTGAAAGAGGCGATAACGAGTTTGGTAATTGGATGTGTACCCCTGGTGTGCGCACTTTTGAAGAATTACTGGAGGTGTGCAAGGAAGGGTGGTCTGAAAATGTCCTTGCGGGAATGAGGCAGCAACCCCTCTGTTTTCACCGAGTTCCATCTCCGGCCAACAAGCTTTCTTCAACGGTAAAGTCCCTCTCCAAGTGGGACCCAGGATTTTCGAGGGGAGTTAATGTGGTGGGGACAGCTGGTTTGTCTACGATTTCCAACTTTCAGACGTTGGAGCAGTCAAGTAACGTCTCTCTGCCGAAAGTCTCTGCTCCAATAGGGACAGGTGAGGACGATGATGATGTATGCATGGTCAAGGAGAATCACGTGATATGGAGCAAAGGAAAGGAATGCTTGAGGTCGGTTGGGCCAATTGAGGAGAAATCAGCGGGCCCAGATCATAGTGTGACATGTATGGGCTCGGTCTCCATGGAGAAAATGCATAAAGACCTTTTATTGGGCCAAGCGTTGAGTGAAGGCCCTTGCCTTATTTCTCCACCCAATTATTCAGAGTGCCAATCATGGTTGGGCCTGATCCAGCGGTTTTGTTCACCTCTTCTAAGCCTCACTTATCTGCTATTGTTTGTTGGGCTTCTAGCTCTCTTCTTGTTAGCCAAAAAAAAAATGCAGGAAGTGATAACCATAATTTAATGATAAATAATCAGGTTGGTTGTTCTACTGTATGTGCTATTCCTCTACATCCTATTGATGTGCTCGCTGCTCCTCATACTGTGGGCCCCTCTATTTCTGAAATTGATTGTCCTGAAGCACAAATTATCAATTCTCTTAATCCGATGATATTTGTCATAAATCCTCTTGTCCTTCCCAACCTTACAGTGTTGACTTCCCTAGTGATGATGAGATAAAATTAAAATCTATTATTCCTTTTGATGGGTTGTCACCTATTTCGGTTGTATTGGCGGGTTTTAAAGGAATTAGGATTAAGAGACATCATGAAGATGAACTAGAGGAGGGAAAGTCTGTTAAGTGTAGGAAGCTGGATTTTAATTTGGGAGGGGACTTGACCACTATTCAATCAGCTCCAGGATGAGAAAAGAAGGAGCGGAGGAGAAATTATAAGTCTGTTAAAAAATATCTTCGTCAGTCTGGGGTTCGGGTGCTTCTTCTAGAAGTCCTTCTACTGGTGAGACTGACTTTCCAGAGAGTTGGTTGGTGGCTGATAGCAAGATTGAGATGGACTTGGAGTCTTCTTCTCCAAGTAACGTCGGTGGTTGGATGGGACCAACCACCGGTTCACCATGAATCTATTAGCTTGGAACTGTCAAGGTTTAGGGGTTTTTTTGACAGTCAGAAACCTTAAGGAAGAATGTTTCCTAAAAAAACCCCACCTGGTCTTCCTTATGGAGACTAGGCAAAAGGCAAGTGTTGTGAGGAAGGTGAGACGGAGGTGCGGTTTTAATGAGGAATGGATTGTTAATCCTGTGGGTATCAGTGGCGGCCTGGCTTTATGATGGTATGATGTGATTACGGTTAACATTTTATTCTCGTCCTCTAACATTATTCATACCGGTGTGATGTCGGAGGCCTTCGAGACCCCATCTTATATCACCTTTATTTATGGCCCTGCAATTGAAGATGAGAGAATGGTATTTGGCAATTGACATAAGACCTGGTATCTAATTCTAGTAAGTATCATTTTCTTGTGGGAAATCTTCCAAATGACCAATTTCATTTAAATAAAATCAATATAAAATATCTAAATATTATTAATAATAAAAAATTAAAATAATTATTATCACTTCTTTTTCTTTCTTCATTTGCTTCATTATTGTAAATGTATTTATTAAGAATCTTTTTTGTTGATTCAAGAAAAAGTTGTACATTGATTTTAGGAATATTAATGATATGTTGGCAAGAAGTTCGAAGAATTGGCAACAATATCGGGGCTCCTTGGATGTGTCTTGGGGATTTTAATAACATATTATCTCAGAATGAGAAGTGTGGTGGCCGCCCTAGAGTGTGGAGGAAGATCCTAAATTTCAAGTGTTTTGTGGCTGATTGCGAACTAGAAGATTTAGGCTAAAATGGATCTTTGTTTACCTGGTGTAATAATCGTGAGTATTCGGATACAATTCATGAGCGCATTGATAGGGCCTTGGGTAATTTGAAGTTAAGAGAGCAATTCCCGTGTCTCCAGGTTTTTAACATTGAACCGGCTGGATCTGACCATCACCTTCCGTTCATCCGGTGTCAGTATGATAATCGTCAGCAAAGTCGAACCTTTCGTTTCGAATCTGCTTGGGCATCTCATGGGAATTTTCTTGAGGTTGTCAAGGGGTGTTGGCAAAATTATAGTGCTCAGGATCACTTAGTACTAGAAAATTTTGTGAGCAATCTGAAGAGATGTATGCAAATGTTAATTGCTTGGAGTAAGAAGGAGTTCCCTAATAGCGGTAAGATTATTGATTTATTGAAGAAACATCTGGCTAACCTATCTCAGGAAGTTCGAACTTTAGATATTTCTAGAGGGATTGTGGAGGCAAAAGGAGATCTGAATAGATTGTTGGAGCGTGAAGAGCAATATTGGTGGCAATGATCTCAGATTAATTGGTTAAACGCTGATGACAAGAACTCACGTTTCTTTCACATCTCTACTATCAAGAGGAGGCAGCATAATAGAATCTCGTGTATTCGAAATGATGAGGGCAATTGGTTGTATGAGAAGGATGCTATCTCAGATAATATTACTAGCTATTTTCAGGAGCTGTTTACTACTTCTGGTGCACGACCAATGGATACAGTCTTGGGTTTCATCGAGCCTACTATCTCGTCTGATATGAATCGTAGTCTCTTGTTATCAATTTCTACGGAGGAGATTAAAGCAGCAGCCTTTAGTCTTGGGAGCACAAAAGCACCTGGACCTGATGGTTTTTCGGGTAAAGTTTATCATTCCTCTTGGATTGAAATTGGTGAGTTTGTCTGTAGTTTGGTTAAAGAGTTTTTTGCAGGTCATTTGGTGCTTAATGATTTAAATTCAACTAATATCACTCTTATTCCTAAACTACATAAACCTGAGCATGTTTCCCACTTTCGCCCTATTGGTTTGTGTAATTTCTCTTATAAGATCATTTCTAAAATCATGGCCAATAGAATGCGGCCTTTACTTGATACTTGTATTTCACAGAACCAGAGTGCCTTTGTTCCAGGTCGGTGTATTCATGATAATATTATTATAGCCAATGAGGTACATCATTATCTTCGTCGCAAGAAGTCTGCGGGTAGGTATGAATTCGCTCTTAAGATGGATATGCAAAGCATATGATAAGGTGGAGTGGAATTTTCTAGAAAATGTGTTGTTAAGATTTGGTTTCTGTACTGAGTGGGTGTCTCTTTTGATGAAATGTGTTTGCTCTGTTAGTTTGAATATTTGTCTATCAGGTGAAAAAGTGAGATCCTTTACTCTGAGCCGGGGCATTCGGCAGGGAGATCCCCTCTCTCCATATCTTTTCATCATTATTGCTGAAGTTCTCTCCATTATGATTAGATAGAGCTAGAAGGATTATTTTATTAAGGGCGTCAAATTGAGCCATAGTTGCCCCGAACTTACTCATAGTTTCTTTGCTAATGATGCTCTTCTGTACATGCGTGCTTCTTAACGCAACTGCAACCATCTGGCTGATATCTTGAAGATGTATTGTACTGTCTCTGGTCAGGTCATCAATCTTGATAAATCGAGTATCCTTTTCTCTTCTAATACTCCTGATGCTGTTAAAATATGGTGGGAAGAATTTTGGGTATTCCTGTAACAGAGGACCCAGGTACCTTGGTATTCCGAGTATATGGGGAAAGACAAAGCATCGGGCGCTAGCTTATGTTCGAGAACGCATTGCTAATAAAATTCAAGGATGGGGTCATTCTCTTCTTTCCTTTGCTGGGCGACATGTAATGATTAAAGCGGTTCTTCAGGCTATCCCTATCTACCCTATGAACGTTTCCGGTCAAGACTTGCAGGGAGATTAGCAGCCTAATTGCTAACTTTTGGTGGAGCGGTACCGTTTCTGGTGGAACTACACATTGGAGACCCTGAGGGTCTTTAACTACAACGAAGAGTTCTGGTGGGATGGGCTTTTGAGATTTATCTGTCATGAATGATGCTCTTCCGGCTAAAACTGCATGGAGATTGCTGATGAGCCCCAATGACATGTGGGCTAGGGTTTTGAAGAGTGTGTATTTTCCCAAAGGTGATTTCATGAAGGCAGAGAAAGGTCATAAAGCATCGTGGTGCTGGTCTAGCATTTTGGATGGTCGAGATTTTCTCAGGAGAGATTTGCGTTGGGATGTTGGAGATGGCGCTGCTATCAGAATCTGGGATGATAAATGGGTCCCACATGCTGATTTCCCGGAGAAGCCTAGTAATCTAAATCCTGTAATAGCAAAGGGCAGAGTTTGTGATCTTATTGTCAACGGAAGGTGGGATCTTACTCCCATTAACCAGTATGTATCTCCAGAAGTCAAACGTGCTATATATGAGATTGAAATCCCATCTAATGGTTTGGTCGACAAGTTAGTGTGGACTAGTGCTAAGAATGGTGTGTATTCAGTGAAAGGTGGGTATCATAACAGTAAAGAGACTATGCTTTTTGAGGTCAACAAGGCTGGGTCCTCAATAGTTATCACCCCATCTTGTTGGAAATCGATTTGGAAGATTTAGATTATCCCGAGAATTCAACAATTTGTTTGGCGGATCTTGAATCACTACTACAAAAAATGGCTTTTACTTCCCATATTGGCGTCCTATTATTAAAAAAGGAAGTAAAAAAGAAGGCGGTGACATTTTTGTAATTATCATTTGACTTTTGGCGTCTAATTATTTTACTTAAACGCCAAAAGCTTAGCTCTGGCGCCAAAAATGAACCCAATGTTAAATCTGGCGCCTAATTTTGGCCCAAAGGCGTCTAATAAATTTATTAGACGCCTTTGGGCCCTAAATTATGGCCCAAATGCGTCTAATAATTTTATTAGACGCCAAAATGCCCAAAAAAACTATTCCCCTCCCTCGACATTCTTCATTCACTCTGTCTTCTTTGTTTCCCTTTCTCTCCAGCGCCGCCCCTCTCGCCTTTGTCCCTCTTTCTCCGACTGCATTTGTCCGATCCCTGTCTCTCCCACCGTCGCCGTCACGCCTCCGCCTTGCTTCACTTTGTTTTGCTCGGAAACCTCCGCCTTGCTTCACGAAGTCAGCCTCCGCCTTGCTTCACGAAGTCGAACGCCGCTGAGCTCCGACTCCTTCCCTGTGCCATCGTTCCTCAGCTCCTCTTGCAATCCATTGGCGCATCTCGCAGACACACCTCTCTGATTTTTCTCCCTTGCCCTCTCGGCGGCGACCCCACCTTCTCTGAAATTTCCCTTTGTTTCCGGCGTCTCTGTCCTTTTTGTCTTGGGGTCAGTTCTCTGATTTTTCGCGGTGGCTGTGATTTTTTTGTCCGTCTCGCTCTCACTAGCCGTGTGTTGAAGTCAGGCACCTCGTCTTGAAGTCCGGTGGAGTCTTGTGGTGTGCGTTCGTCGAACTCTTGTTTGCTGGTGGCTTCTATTGCGTGGTAAGCTTTAAAGCTTCATTTTACCAATATTTCTCCTATTACCTAAAGTTCCATACCTATTACTTTTTTCCTCAATGATTTTGGTTTCAATTCATCCGCAATACACTGTCTTGTTTTCTCAATTCTTAAGAACAGCAAAATGAAATTTTATGTTTGGAGAAGAACAACATAATCATGTGTTTGTTTTGTTTAATTATGATCTGAACGAGCTTGCATTACTTGGTTTTAAAGTGAACTGTTTATTTCTATGAGGAATTTTGGATTGAAGTTCTGCTAAAAGTTGAGAACAGAATATTGGATTAGTGAGAATGCTTAAACTGAGTGTTTATACATTGCTTAAACTGATTATAGCGAAGGGGCCATCAGCCTTGCCCAAAGCCTTGCTGATCGTGATGGGGTTTCCAACATCAAATTTTTGGTAAGCTTAAAATGTAAATATGGGGTTTCCAGCATCCTTTTAGCTTTATGTTTCTCTTGTGTGCCTTCATTATTTCTGTTGAAGTTGAAGCCAGGCTTATCCATAGGTTTTTAAGATTTGAAGGCTCGGCCTAAGATAGCATTTATAGATGATGTCCCCATGTAAAACTCAGACTTCTAGAGGTTAGTATTGTCTAGAAGTCATAGAGGTTAGTATTGTCACGAAATCGAAAACAAACTCTTCCATCTCTTCGAACTTCAAAGTCAAACAGGGTTGCATTGTTTGCCTACTTTTGAAATTGGGTTATTGGTTGTTCCGTAAGTTCTTTCTATGTTGTAAAGTTTTTCATAGGAGCTAGGAACCCATGAAAAGGTCCAATTTTTCAGTAAACTATTTATAAAATTTAATTTAACTGTAATTAATATTTCTCCTTTTTTCAGACTTAGTAACTAAATTACATTCAATTCTTCCTGCATATCCATTTGTATTACTACTATAAGTTTTTAATGTTGATTATTATTTATAAAAAAAATTATAATATGTCAATACTTCCTGATCAAGTTCGACTGTTATTAGGCTTGAGCTTGACTATAATATTTCTCTCCATACAATTTTTTTTTTCAAGAACAAGGGGGTTTGACCCCTAGGTTATATATAAAGTCTAGTTGAGCCAACCCTAGAATTCTGAATTTATTATTGATATGTCGAATAAATTACAGCATATGCTGGAATATTGTTGAACAGTGATGGTTATATAAAGCGCAGGGAAACCAATTGGTGGGTGCGCATCCTGCGACTGAGCACTATATTGAATTAAGACTTCTATACAATACTAACCTCTATGACTCATACATTAGAAATTGATTATATCTCAGATTTGAACAAGAAAAGATTGAGGTATTTCTTGAAATCGCATTATATTAGTTGGACTAATTCTAACATTCTCTTTGTTGTTGTTGTCGTTAGGGTTGCGTAGAGAAAAGAAAGCTCAAGCATCAGAATTCAAAGATTGAGGTATTTCTAGTGGATTGGCATTTCCATCATAGTTATGTTTTAATAATTTTGTTGTTGTTGGATTATGTGTGGTTTGGACTTGAATAGTCTAGTAACTATTGGATTCATACTTTTATCTGGAGCTGATTTGTCTCTACCAATTTATTGACCAATATGTTTTTTAATACTTTGATATACGCTTTCTTTTGTGATATGGATTATAGAAGTTTTATTTTTTACTTTTTAATAGTTATGTTACAAAGAGAACTGAATGTGTTGCTGAATTGAAACTTGCTAGATACACATTGGTATGAAATAATGCATAAACTATACTATTATGAACCAAATATTTTGATTTTTTGTCAAATTTTAAGGGGGAATGCTGCCGATTTTTCTACAAAAATATTGAGAAAAAAGCATGTCGTTCTTGAAATTGTTATAAACTTGAGTGTTGTTGGAAATGTCGTAGGTGGTAATAAAATGGATCATAGTTGGATGAATGCTTTGAGAACTAGTGAAGAATATGAGAATGGGGTGGAAGGGTTTATTGAATTTGCTAGAAGGAATGTGGCTACAAAAAATGGGATGTATTTTTGTCCATGTGTGAATTGTTTAAATGAGAGTCGACGGGTATTTACGATATAAGGGATCACCTACTTTGTGACGGAATAAACCTTCGATACACAACGTGGATATGGCATGGTGAGGAAGTAAGAACTTCTGCGTCCCACGAAAATGAAGTTGAGGTAGATGATAATGAAATGGAGAGAATGATTCATGATGTTGAAGTAGAATCTTTTGCACAATCGCGTGAATATGATAACGTGCGGAGTGATGCAGAGACACCTTTGTTCCCTGAGTGCACTAAGTATACACGGTTGACTGGGACCTTACATTTGGTCAACTTAAAGGCAACCAATGGGTGGACCGATAGTAGTTTCACAATGCTGCTTGAATTGTTGTGTGATATGTTTCCAGACGATAATGTACTTCCAAATCGTATGTATGAGGCAAAGAAAATCTTGTCTGCGATGGGTATGGAGTATAAGAAGATACACTCTTGCCCTAATGACTGCATATTGTACAGAAATGAGTATGAAGGCCTTAGTAAGTGTCCGAAGTGTAAAACTTCACGATACAAAGTGAAGAAAGATGGTGGTTACGGAGATGGGAAAACAAAAAGGCAACCTTTAAAGGCGTTGTGGTATCTTCCAATAATACCTCGGTTTAAGCGTCTGTTTACTAGTGCATCAACGGCGAAGAAGTTGAGATGGCATTCTGATGAGAGAATATCTGATGGAAAATATATGCGGCACCCGGCTGACTCCCCACAATGGAAGAAAATAGATGAAATGTTTCCTCAATTTGGCAACGAACCAAGAAACCTTCGGTTGGGGCTTTGTACAGATGGCTTCAATCCGTATGGAACTCTTAGTAGTACCCATAGTGCATGGCCGGTTCTCCTTGTAGTATACAACTTACCTCCCTGGCTATGTATGAAACACAAGTATGTGATGCTTTCTATGATGATTTACGGACCAAAACAGCCGGAAACAATATCGATGTGTACTTGGCGCCTCGGTTGAGGATTTGAAGATGTTGTGGGACGAAGGTGTAGATGTGTTTGATGCATACAAGAAGGAGTCTTTCAAGCTACGTGCAATGATTTTTACCACGATAAACGACTTTCCTGCATACGGAAATTTGTCAGGGTACAGTGTGAAGGGGCATAAAGCATGTCCGATATGTGAAGCAGACACAAACTTCCATCAACTAAAGCACGGGAAAAAAACGGTCTACCTCGGTCACATGAGGTTTCTTCATCGGTTCCACCCATATCGTAGGTTAAGAAAGCATTTTAACGGCTTACCGGAGCATAGAACGGCTCGAAAGGCATTAACCGGAGAGGAAGTTTTTAGTCGGGTGAAACATATCAATGTCATCTTAGGTAAGCATCAAAAGATTGCAGGTGAGAAGAACATATGGAAGAAGAGATCAATTTTCTTTGATCTTCCATATTGGCGTATTCTTGATGTGAGACACAGTCTTGATGTGATGCATGTGGAGAAAAACGTCTGCGATAGCCTTGTCAGTACTCTTTTGCACATACCAGGGAAGACTAAGGATGGAATTAGTGCGAGACTAGACCTAGTTGATATGGGAATAAGAGAACGGTTACATCCACAAGTAAGAGAAGATGGTAAGAGGGCGTACTTGGAGCCAGCAGCTCATACACTATCAAAAGGAGAGAAAAAAAGCTTGTGTGGGTGTCTATATGACATTAAGGTTCCACAAGGGTATTCTTCTAATGTGAAAGCGGTGTGTGTGTCAATGAACGATTTGAAGTTAATGGGAATGAAGTCTCATGATTATCACGTGTTGATGCAACAACCGTTACCGTGGCTATTAGAGGTATAATGAAAGATGAAGTGCGAACCACTATAACAAAAGCTGTGTATTTTTTTTAATACCATCGTAACAAAGTCATTGATATTGAAAAGTTGGATGAATTGGAAAATTAGGGTTATATTATTTTGTCCCAACTAGAGATGCATTTTCCTCCCGCATTTTTTGATATAATGGTGCATTTGATAGTGCATTTGGTAAGGAGGTAAGGCTACGTGGTCCATTTTACCTAAGGTGGATGTACCCTTTCGAGCGATATATGAAGATCTTAAAAGGGTATTCTAAAAATCCTTATCGACCGGAAGCCTCAATTGTTGAAAGATATGTAGTTGAAGAGGCTATGGACTTTTGCAAAGATTATCTATCAGGTGCCACAGTACATTCTCAGCACGACGAGGGGAAAAGCAAGGGAATTAGAGGACTCAAAATGAAGAATATGCCTCGTGAAGAGTTGTTGCGAGCACACTTATATATCTTGAATAATATGGCAGAAGTTCGACCATACATAGATGAACACAGACAAAGTTTGAAGAATATGAATCCAAAGAAGAATGACATGCAGATAGCGAATGAGCAAAACAAGACATTCATAAAGTGGTTTGAGGAGAAAGTGTCGCACGATATTGGGGTGTCTGATACAATCGAATGGTTAGCTTGGGGGCCTTCTTATCAGGTCATCACTTGGAGTGGTTATGAGATAAACGGGTATTCTTTCTACACCAAAGACCAAGATGACAGAAGTTCTATGCAAAATAGTGGGGGTGATGGTTGAAGCTGAATCTATGCACTTTTCAAGTTCGAAAGACAAAAACCCCGTATTAGCATCAATGACCAATTATGGCGTTATTGAAGAAATATGGGAGATGTCTTACAATAAGTTCAAAGTTGCTTTATTGAAATGTAAGTGGGTTAGCAATAATCTTTGTTGTAATAGATTCACAATTTGGATTTGTCTCGTTGATCTTCAACGAGTTGGTCATAGAGATGAGCCATTCATTCTAGCGAAACAGGTGTTTTATGTCACAGACCCTGCAAATAAAAAGATGTCCATGGTAATCCAAAGTAATAAACAGAAATATGGTGAAGAATCGTTAAACCTTGAATATACACCATCTTTCACAACAAATCCACCTACAACAAGTGAAGTAGATTTGGTAGATGATGAAGAATATGCTGTAAGAAAGGATCATTGTGAAGGAATATGAGAAACCGTATAAAGTAAGACCTTAAGTTATGAAATAGTATTGTTTGATTTTTGTTTTCATTTTACCTGTTTGTTTATTTTATTCATTTAATTACAACTTAATAACCTATCCTACATTTATTTGTCTTAACAGGAATATGGACAACTCTGATGGGTCACACAGCGATGAACCCGAACTCGAACCCGTTGTGAAAAGGTTTAGAGGCAGCACAAAGATGGGAGCTTTGGTTGCACGTCATGAACAACAACGGGAGAGGCTGCATGTGGACTTCGATGCTAATAAGAATCCAATTGGTGATGAGGAAGACAGATTCATTAGCTATATTGGCTATTTAGCTCGAAGTAAAGTTCGCATTGTGTACTCGGACTGGCGGTCGGTTCCACAGAAAATGAAGGACTTGATTTGGCAACAACTTTTGGTATACAACTTTCAATATATCTGTATTTGTACCTTCAAACATGAACTTGAAATGTAATTATCTTATCATTTACCTTGCAGCAAACGTACGATGTCCCGGACAATAAGGCGATGAAGAAACACTTGATGGGGGCAGTTCGTCTTCGATGGAAAGATTTCAAGAACAAGCTCTCCAAAAAGTACATTCGCGGGGCAATGAGGAACGAGGATCCATGTGTTAAATATATATACATTTCTCCAGAGGATTGGAGGTCGTTTGTGGCGTCACGACATGAGCCTCAATTTATTGTAAAATTTCTTTCAAATCTTATCTTATCTTTTATTTCAATATACTTGACATCATTGACTTAGTCTTCTTTGTTTTTGTTTCACAGGAAGTAAGTGAAGCAAATCAAGCGAAGCAAGCAGCAAATAAGTACCAGCATTACATGTCTCGAGCTGGTTATAAAAAGCTTGAAAGAAGAATGATGGCAGAAGAGTTGGAGAAAAGGAAGGAAGGCGCAAATGGATCCTAGCATGAGTGTTCGGTCTCCGGATCCTCCTCCGCGTTACCAAAAATGGAAAGCTGCAAGGCTTAAGGGTGACAAATACATCAATCCGGTTGTTCTTTGAGATTGCTTGCAAATATTGTAAGTTGTTATCATTGAAGTATGTAATTTCCAAATTGTTTCATATTACAAGTATTTAATTTTCATTAGATTAAAATTGTACGATACGGGATTCACTTGAACAAAGAAAAATGGCCAAGGATCATTCACGCCTAGTCATCGGATGGACATCCTATCAACAGCGATTGGGAAACCAGATAACCCTGGTTGTCTTCGAGGGGAGCCAAGAGGAATTGGCGTCGGACAATATTTTGGAAACAAATCACAAAGTTGTTCACATGATAAGCCTAGTCCAGAGCTTGTAGCCGGACTTGAGCGGAACTCCTTGGAGATATCATGAAAGAGGTGCGTGGTCAAGTGGCTTCTATGATGCAATCGTCCGTCCCACCCCAGGATTCCCTGGCGGTCCCAACCCAGGATTCCCCGGCTGTCCCAAGCACGAAAGACAGTTATGACCCTCTGGAGGTACTACATTGTAAACCTTGCTCCCTCCATAGGGGGACAGCCTTGCAAGCTATTTGTGGATGACCCAACACTTCGTCAAGTGGCCGATGCTCTCGTTCACTCACAATTCACCACCCACCATAATAAACAAATTCCAGAAACTCAACGTAGGGTGACTGTGACGTCTGTTCGAGAGGGGGAAGGAGAAATAGCCATCCCGATCCCTGATGAAGAGGTTCCCAAACTAGGCAAGGCGGTAGGATTGTACATTCTTTGGCCGAAGAAACTTATTGACTGCACGCTGGCACCTCCAATGGTAGGAAATACTAACATTACTTGAATTTTAGACTACTGCTATCATTATTAATTTGCTACATTTTCTTGTCAATCCACTCATAATTTGTATTTTATGTTTACTAGGATGAGCACCATGCGATGGAATTTCCTTTTTTGGCACGACTGAACAGGTGTACAATGACATTACACAAATCCCCATGCAGATGCCTGAGGGAATTCTCGGCTCAAGATTGGCAGCGTATCAATTTTTAATTCACAACGAAGATCTTACACAGTTTATTCATTTGAAAGAGCTAGATGTATGTTGGCTTAAACTTGGAGTCATGTAAGTGAATTTTTTACCCTTCAATTAATCATGTGATTTTTTCGTTTTATACATTCAACAATTCATTTATCTTTTTAATTCCATCATAGTTTCTTCCACCATTTTGTGCGTACAAATCGGAAACAGATGGGTCATATGGATTTTTATGTCCATCTTTCACATCAAGGAGGAGCAACGATTCCTTGGAAATTAGGACATCTTATGTGGATTTTACAATGCAAGAGTCGAAATTGCCTTGTTATCTAGCACCAATCCATGAAGGGTACGTATTTCAGTTTTGTCTATTTAAGATGTTTAAGAATAAATTGTTTTCTTATCTTAACTTAATCTTATTCTGTCTGTTTTGTAAATTAGTTATCATTGGACTTTGTGTGCTGTTTGTCTACCCATTAACACCGTCTATTGGTTCGATTCCTTGGGTAAGAGGCCACACAAAGATATAAAAACCATGTTCAGCAAGTAAGTAATTTTTTTTCTAAATCATTGATATTCTTGAATTAAATGAATTGTTATAATGTCTGTTCATTTTCATTTCAATGATAGTGCACTGAAGGCATATAGATTGATTGTTGGGATTAAAGGGGGTCCAAGTAGAGAACCGACGTGGGTTTATTCTAAAGTAAGTAGTTTGTTTCAATTAAAGTTAATTCATTGATAGTGGAATTCGATATGCCTTTATTCATTAAAAAAGAATTCAAGTAACCATTTGCTTTTCATTTATAGTGCCATCGACAACCAGGGTCCACTGAATGCGGATACTATGTCATGCTCTACATGAATGCCATCATTCAGAGCGGACAAACTTCAGATATTGAAGAGGTAATTGGTCCTTCATTCTCAAATGATTTGATATTCTGACTGCTATTTAATGGCACGTGTGCCTTTATAAATTCCTAACTCTAAATAGAAATTAAAGTCATAAAATATGAATTTCAGCTGAATTGAATCAGAGATTAGGTTAATTATGACTGAATATGGTTATTGTTGTGCCCAGTAGAGATAAATTTTAGCCTACTACAAGACATAACATCCGGTCATGAATCCGAGATTAGGTTAATTATGACTGATCAATTGGATGTTTCTGTACGGTTTGTATGGAAACTTTTTTAATTCTTTGTATCAAGTTTAATATACTCTCTCTTGTTTTCCATTTTATAGGTTTTTGGTATTAAGGATGCCTACTCGGAGCAAGATATGAATTTTATTCGAAACCTGTTGGCTGGACTCCTTCTTGAACACATAGATTAAGCAAGGGAATTAGTCTTTATATTGTTTAATTAGTAGCAGGTAGCCAAACAACTTTTTGACACTCTGTGGTGATTGCTGTACATGGAATAGTTGTAGTAGTTAGAGCAAATTGGTCAAGATATTTGAAGTTATAGCCACTTAGACTTTGTTGGCCAATTCATGTTAAATATGCATTGCCTGCATTCTGTTTCTGTTTGAGGTTAGCTGAGCTAACCTTTAGCACATTGTGGCGATTTTTGCTTGCTCAGGTTTTTGTAAGGATTGTGGGCAGTGAATATAGGAGGCAAAGATTTAAAAAAAAAACAAACCTAAGGCGTCTAAGTATATACTTAGACGCCTTACGTACCATTAAGGCATCTAAGTATTAATACTTAGACGCCTTAATTAAACCTAAGGCGTCTAACAATATACTTAGACGCCTTAGGTTCCCTCTGGGAGTACCACTCGCTCTGTGTTGAACCTCAGGCGTCTAATAATTTAATTAGACGCCTTATATCCAATTGTAAGGCGTCTAATAAAATACTAGGACGCCTTAAGTATTTCCAATAGCGCCTCCCAGATAGACGTCCTACTATAATAGGACGTTAAATGTGAAAATACTAGGACGCCGTAGCTCTGTTTTGTAGTAGTGAATAATGCTATTGCTACCAATGGTGCCCTTTATTGAAGAAAGAGATCGCAGAGTAACCTTTGCCCAGTTTGCTCTGATGCTATAGAGATGGTGGAGCAGTTGTTTTTTCATTGCCCTTGGACTAGGTGTATTTGGTTCGGATGTTCTCTTGGTGCAAAGCTTGATGTTGCTAGTATTCCAAACTTCAATGCTTGGTGGATTCAACTCTCAGGTATGTCTTTCTTGAGTAAGCAAAACCTTTCATTAATTTGTTGGATCTTATGGCTTATTTGGAAAAAAATGAAATAATATGGTTTTTAATCATAATGATCCTAATCCTATTGATGTCATTGAATGTGCGAGGAAAAACAATTTTGACTTTTGGGTGGACTACGATAAAAGGCACAGAAACCCGGAGGTTCAAAGGGTTGGTCCTACTCATCTAGTTTCCTGGTCCCCTCCATCTTTTGGCATACTCAAATTCAATTGTGATGGGGCCTTTTCGACTAATAAGACTGGCGCTGCTATCGGAGTTATCTGTAGAAATCATTTTAGTGATTTTAAATGGGGTTTTGTGGATAAGGTGAAATCCATCTCTGCATTTATGACCGAAGCTTTAGCTCTGAAAAGGGATCTGATGCTCGCTGTTGATCTCGGTCATGATAATGTTGTTTTTGAAACAGACTGTCTTTCTCTTCTTAAATGTGTTGATGCTAAATCTCCGGATATGATTAATTGGAGGAGTAGGAGCATTATTTTCGATATTATTCATCTTTTGGTGACCAAAGTTGGGTTCTCTCTGTCTTTTACCCCAAGGGGGGGTAATCGTGCCGCTGACCTTATTGCAGCAGATGCTTATAAAGGGGTGTACCCGATTGGGTGGGTCTTACAACCAACACCTTCTGTGCTGTCTCTTCTAGCCTTGGACTCCCAGCAGGTGGGTGCCATCCCTCATGATGCCCCTCTCCCCAATCACACTTTGAGGGGTGATTGTTTGTAGTTTCTTTTATTTGTGTGTATTCTGTTTTGTTTGTAATTCATAGACTTATATGTTCTTTTGATGTTGTTTTGCTTCTTGTTGTCTCTTTCTGATGTTGGTTTGTAATCCTTTTGAAGTATTAGTATAAGTATCCTTTGACAAAAAAAAAGACAAAACGATTCTTGAAAAGAAAAAAAAGAAAAAAGAGATTGTTAACAATTTTCTGAAAAGAGTGAAAGTTCACAAACCAATTAACTATATATGTACTTGTCAACAATTTCTGGAACATCATGAACAAAATGCGATTGTCAACAAAACCACATAATTGTCAGTAGATTGGATTTAGATACCAAATAAGTTATGAGAACTTAAAAAAAAAAAAAAAATCTAAAACCTTTTCGAAAACGTTTTTTTTATCTACTTTATCATAAATCTATGAATTACTTATTTTACAATGAAAATTTTTGAACCATAAAATAGATCTTTGTGATTCTTCAACCTTTTGTAGATCTGTTTGACTTTTTGTTTTCATTCTTTCAATCAACAACATATTTTCATCTCTTCTTAAAAAGTTTCTCTAATAAATTTTATAATAATCAAAATATGGGAAATTCGGTATCTAAAGTTGAGACCAAGTGAAAAGAGAAGGGATAGAGTTTGAGATGAAGGGAAGAGGGGCAGTGAGTGGAAAGACAATTTTGTCTGTCTTTTTTAAAGCAGCCAATCAGATACCAAGCCTTATCCCTCACAATGAGATGCTCTAGCTCATACGAAACTTGAGAGATCACTTGAGGCAGGACTTGGCCAAGAAATCTGCGGGTGCATTAGCCCATCTCCTCACATGTTTGATCATCTCATTCCATTCCCTATTCAACATCTGTTTGACTTCAAGAATCAGTCCCCTATCTGCGTGAACTTCAGATACTTCGTGCTCGAACAAATCAATAGGTTCCGAGGAGTCTATCTCTAACATAAGGTTTTTGAAACCCAAATCCCAGGCAAACTTGAAGCCATGCACACAGCCCCATAACTCTGCAGTGAAGTGATCTCGATCCCTCTTCTCCTCTGAACGTAAAAGCTTTGATGAAATCTGATGTAGGACACGTGACTTGGAATATTCTCATCCAATAATGTTTAGATTTTGTAGATATATTGTAGTTAATATTTGTAGTGAAATAAATCAAAGCATTGATATTTATACAAGAGAGAGGATTGATATTTATATAAGAGAGAGGAGCCTCTACACATAATGACTCATAATGTTATAATCCCTAATTATATGGGATATGATTGGGATATAATTATAATTTCATGATCTCAGCTATATACATTAATACCATATATTTCATGTTTCCTAACACTCCTCCTCAAGTTGGAGCATAGATTTTAATCATGCTCAACTTGTTACCAAAAAACATAATATAAATAAATCCAAACAAAATAATTTTCTTCTTCATGAGATCTTGAATCCACCATCAAGTTCGGCCACATCCAAGAATAGTTCAACCAAATGTCACACCGAGGACATTCAAAAGAAATGATCCAACAACTTCACCAAGAGTTCGAATAAAAAAGAGTACCAAACCAAAGTAGAAGCTGCAACAAACAGCTTACAAGGGACCAAACAATACTTCAAACGTTTCAATAGAGACAAACACCAAAGAAACACCTCATCGAAGGCAAAGAACAAATGGGTCACACAAGGACTACCAAACTCCTCACCAGAGGATGCAAAGAACAGCAGATGCCAACGAAATTACCTGACCACAAGCACAACATTCAAGATAAAAGAGCACTTCATGAATGTGTTGGAAAACGAAACAAGCGAAGGACCCAGCTACTAGAGAGAAGTGAACGTGCAAGAAACAAAATGCCAACTTTGTTGAAATAGTAGAAACAACTGAACCCAGTCTCACAATGCAACCTTCAAAGCAAAGAACCGGCCCACACATACCGGGAATGAAGGCTCGACCTTAGAGAACAAAGCAAGGCCAGAAAATAAGTGTAGCAACCAAATGACAACAAACGTACATTAGTGACCAAATAGAAGCAATAGTCACCTAGTGACCAATTAACACTTTCACAACCAAAAGGAAAATAACCACCTAACCCAAATCAAACCTATTCAATAAGCTTTGGCAGCAAACACGAGAGAGGTCTTTCCACCTTCACCTTGGCTCCACCTCCATCGCCGGCAACCTCACCTTGTTCTCCACTGTCATCGGCAACCTTCCACCAAGCTTCCGTGACACTGGTCTTCTTCTCCCCTAGAGCATCCACTAATTTGAAGAGCACTACAAACTAAACCACGACAGAATATGGAGAAAAAGACAGCTACTATGTCGAGAGCAGAACCTGAACCACCTTCATCTTCTGGACCTTCACAAATCGCAGTAACAACAAAGAACTCGCAGAAAAATGACGCCACACGGCTAGAACACAAATATCCAGCAAATTAGTAGCCAAAAGAGAAATACTCGAAATGATAAACAAAGTATTAAGCCACGAAACCATCGGAATCAGTCAGGCTTAAAGAGTTGATCACAGAGAAGTAAGCAGCATCGCAAAATTCGCGAGAGCAAAGATCCACGTGTTGGCGTGTGCAACTGATGGTGGAGCTTCGGAAACACGTGAACGACCACACACAATTAGAATGGGATCGGATTGTTAAGGATGGGGCGATCGAAGGATGAAGGGATTGATGGCGAGGCATGTGTAATGAGAAAGCACCAAGAACATAAACCTAACTCTTTCTCTCACTGTTTCGCCAAAAATTGGTAAAGTTCGCTGGAATCTGGAAAACTCGCCAAAAAACTCTCGTCGGTCTTTACAAGCTTTGTTGAAAATGTGAAGCAACATCTGATTAAAGAGTCATCAGAATTTGAAAATCTTTCCGGAAGTGAGAACCTCACCGACACACACACTCTGACTGGCCACTGTTACTGTTCATGCTACAGTAACAACGGCCATCAAAAATATGCTCAGATTGGCCAAGAACAATCTTTATGCTTTGATACTGATAATTGAATATTTTATACACTTCTTTTTATCTCTTGATTAATAATTTAGGACTTTTTAGTTAATAAATAATGGCTTTTATACTTATTTGGGCTTTGGGCCTTTGATTATATTTTAGCCATTTTTATTAATAAAATTCCAGTTTTACATTGCTTCACTAATCTTACCATAACTCTTGAACCAGACATCGGATTTGCCTCATTTTTGTTTCATATTTCAGATGATTCAGAGATCTACAATTGTTATGAAGACATGAAGGGCAAATTCGGACAAGAAGATGGTCGATTTTGAAGCCAAAGTCAGATGTTTTATTTGGGCTCGAATTTGTGACTAAAGCCCATTACGTATTATTTTCTTTTTGGGCCTGGATTATTGATTGGAGCCCCATTTCGTTTTCCAATTTAGGTTAAGTAAGGCAGCAGCCAAAAACACATTCATTCACGTTTGTATTCTTTTTGTGGATCAAAGTAGAGGTTTTGATTCTCGAAATGTTCTTCGTGTTCTTTGCGTTCTTCGTCCACATTCTTCGATTTTCCCGGCCATGTTCGGCTAAACCTTCGTGGTTAACCCAACGTTGAGGATTCCATGATTCATCCAGAGAACTCGTACTTAATCGGTAACTTTACTCGTTTGTTTTCATCTTATCGGATCCGATTTACGAAATAGTTCGAATATTAGATTTAATATTCGGTTTGGTTATCCCAAGGACTCGAGTTCGAACTAGGTTAGAGTGTTCTTTGTGCGATTGCACGGTGAGAGACGCATGCTTGTTCGGACATTCTAGACGATCGTCTAGTTGAGGGATTTACGGATGAACGCGAGATTTCGGTTCGTCGAGCCAAACGCGAGTTCGTTTATATTTCGTTCAATGAAGGAAGTTTCGGAATCTAAACGTTGGGTTGATCGTTTTAATCTATTGCAATCTCGTTTTTATCATTTACGCATATTTCGGATCTGTTTTTCGACTTAATTTCGTTTTAATCTGTTTCAAATCAAAAACCCCCATTTTATTGTTGTTACATTTTCTTTATTCTTTGATTTAAACCCACTTTGCAAATTCCTTGAGAGAAACGACCCAGGTTACATTATACTTTGCAAATCTTTTCTAATCTGGTTATTTTGTGAGATGACTTGCAAATCTCTGTCAAAATATGGCGCCGCTAGGGGAATTTGCATCGGTTTCGTTAAGCAACCGTAGTTTTTGGTGGTTCGGGTGGCTTTGGACAAAAAATATTTTTGACCCGATCACTCAAACCAGGTCTTATTCACAAGGAATTGGGCATTTTAAACAAGAATCACTCTCCTTGGGAGTGTGGTCTCGCCTATTTTCCCCAAATTCCAACGTTTGGACCTCGTTTTCACTTTTTTAAGTTTCTATTTTGTGATTTCTACTAGGTCAATTTTTCTGGAGTATCTCCGAATGAGCTGAAATTTTTACAGGCGATAGAAAATGGCCAAAAACTTTGGGCACACATTTCTCGTGTGGTATGCTCAGATTTCCAAAATTCCATCGTTTAGACCACTTTTTCATTTTTTGAAGTTTTTTCATTTCATTTTTGGGTTCCCCAATGGTCTAGGAGTTGCCCCGTCCAAGTCCCATAAATTTTAAAAATCATTTGATGCTGTTTTGGACTTGTTTTGGTCAAATTCCAACATAGGTTTTTGTGTTTTTGTGTCATCTTAGTGTTTTCTACTTTCTACCACTTTTAGTGGCATTTTCGTAATTCGATTTCCTACAAATTCCGCCTTGTGTTTTACTTGTGTTTGTGTTTATCTTTGCCGCATGAGTACTAGGAGTACTATTGATCCGAAGACTTGTTGCCACTTGATCCACGAAATTGAAAGAACAATTCTTCTTGCTAGAAGAGTTGTTAGGCTAAGTCGTGGGATTGATACTGAATTTGACATTGAACTTGAGTCTGAGTCTGATTGTGTCCATTCTGTTGATCTTGACTCGAATAGTACTTCTGCTAGTCTTGTTGTTTTCACTGATTCTAGTAGCAATTTTGCTAACTCAGACATTATGGCAGAAGAGCAAGTAGCTCGTCCCACTTTGAAAGAATTAGCTACCCCTGATGTGGGCAATCAGAATTTGTGTATTCAATATCCCGAACTTGCTTTGCTAACTTTGAATTAAAATCTGGTCTTATCCATTTGTTGCCCAAGTTTCATGGTCTTGCGGTGAATGTCCTCACAGGGCATCTCAAGGAGTTCCATGTGGTTTGCGGCGACAATGAAACCTCAAGCAATTGATGAGGACCACATTAAGCCGAGAGCTTTTCCATTTTCCCTAGATGGCGTGGCTAAGGATTGGCTATACAATTTGCAACCCACATCTCGTTGGGAGTTGGAATGATATGCGAGAAGTTATTCCTAGTGAGGTTCTTTCCTTCCTCAAAAGCCATTGCTATTCAGAAGGAGATCACTAGTGTTAAACAAATCAATGGGGAGACAATGTATGAGTATTGGGAGAGATTCAAGCGCTTGTGTGCAAGCTGTCATCCGCACCAACATGATTTCGGACCAACTCCGATTACATATTTCTATTCCGGTTTGTTACCGATGGATAAAAGTTTCGTGGATGCGTCCGGTGGTGGGGCCTTAGATAGCAAGACACACGAAGATGCTCGAGAGGCGATATCTACTATGGTGCTAATTCTCGGCAATTTGGCACTAGGGCCAATGGTACCCCCATTTACCATATTCAAACACCTCCGATCCCGTACGATTCTCGAGAGATTGGAGAATAGACTTGATGATCGACTTCCTTGTGAGGCGGTTAGCGTGACCCGAGACGGTACAATCTTCCCCTCCTCAGATTGGGTACTCCTGTGGGTTTTGTTCTGACCCTTATCATTCTACTGACTCTTGTCCTACCTTGCATGATCCTGCTTGTCAAGACCAGTCGGTAGCTGCAGTGGGTGTTTTTCCAGGAAAGCCACAATACCAGCAGAATAATGCCTTCTCCAATACCTACAATCCTGGTTGGAGAAATCACCCCATTTCCGTTGGAACCGAATCGAAATCATAACCAGAGTAACCAATATC
The DNA here is from genome assembly GCA_019022615.1 of Acacia melanoxylon. NCBI lineage: Eukaryota > Viridiplantae > Streptophyta > Magnoliopsida > Fabales > Fabaceae > Acacia > Acacia melanoxylon. The sequence goes on along the minus strand of JAFJYJ010000018.1, from coordinate 5,822,584 downwards.
GGCGGGACTGCGGGAATTACCGGCGAGAGACAAGACATGCCGCAAAATTTCCAACAACACTCTGCACCTCCTTTGCCAAAGCACCACACTCCTCGACCAGCCATATGTGCACCTCCACAAAGCGCACAACAACGAGCTAGTACCGGTAGTAGTGGTTCTTCACTAGAGGATATGATGAAGCAATTTGTCACGGCCAATATGCGGTTTCAACGAAAACGACACTTCCATTCGAGACTTTGCAAACACAAATTGGGCGGTTGGCAACATCATTGAACCAGCTTCAACCTCGGGATCCAACACTCTTCCTTCACAAACAATTCCTAATCCTAAAGGGAATGTGAGTGCTATCTCCCTTCGATCCGGCAAGCAATTGGAGGAACCTAAACCCGGTAATGTAGATGTGACTTCCACATCAAAGAGAGAGTCAGAAAATGTGAAGATTGACTCTAAAAATAAAAAGGCAATCCAGCAAGGTGAAGAGGAAGACATTCCCATTCCTCTTCCTTTCCCTCAGAGAGTAGTTAAACCCAAGAAGTTGGCAGAAAAAGCACAAGAGAAGGATATACTTGAGACGTTCAGAAGAGTAGAGATCAACATTCCTCTCTTAGATGCGATCAAACAAATTCCTAAATATGCCAAGTTTACGAAAGAGTTATGTACCAACAAGAGGCGGCGAAGGAAATGAACGAGTGAGTTTGAACCGAGAATGTATCGACTCATCCAAATTCCTACCATGCCTCGCAAGTGCAAAGATCCGGGGACGTTTTCTATCCCTTGCCTTATTGGTAATTATAAATTTGATGATTGCATGCTAGATTTAGGTGCTTCTATAAATGTCATGCACAAATCTATTTATAGATCTCTTGGTCTTGGTCCCTTGCGTCCAACGGTGTTATTGTTCAATTAGCTAATAGGAGTAATGCCCATCCTTCGGTTTAGTTGAAGATGTATTAGTCAAAGTTAATGAATTGATATTCCCCGCTGATTTTTACATCTTAGATATGCGGGATAAGTCTTCTAGTAGTAGGTCACCAATCATTCTAGGGAGGCCTTTCATGAAAACAGACTAGGACGAAGATAGATGTGTATTACGGTACTCTTTCCATGGAGTTTGGTGATATTTACGTAAATTTTAATATCTTTGATGCCATGAGACATCCTAGGGAAGAGCATTCTATTTTACGTATTGATGTGATTGATGATCTTGTGGATGATGTTCTTCTTGATTGGTGTCTTGATTATCCCGATTTTTCATCCGAGAGTGATTACGCCATTTGTGCATGTGTTGATAATGAATGGTGCTGTTTGTACTCATTTGGTTAATGCTGCATTATTTGGTGATTCTGACTTGCTGGGTATTGATTCTGCATTACTTGTGAATTCTGATATTGATTCTGAGTTTGAGCTTCATCCTGATCCTGATGTGCATCCTAATTTCCAGTGTGATGTTAACATTGAGCTGTGTAGACATAGTTCTTCTGCTTCTTTGAATGTGGTTTCAGGCATTTCCAGTGTGATGACATCAGAGTTGTTGCAACAACCACCCAAGCTTCTCCCATCTACTGAGCAACCACCCAAACTTGAGTTGAAATCACTTCCAGATCACTTGAAATATGCATTTCTGGAGGTGGATGAACAGGTTGCCGATCATTGTGGCAAATAACCTTATGCACGATCAAGAAGAAAAGGCTGCTAAGCTTATTGAGGGCGAACAAGAAAGCCATTGGGTGGACATTAGCTAACATAGTTGGCATCGGCCCTTCCATGTGCATGCGCCAGAATTCATTTGGAAGAGGACTCTAAGCCCGTGAGGCAACCCCGAGACGCCTTAATCCCCTTATCCTTGATGTGGTGAAAAATGAGGTCACTAAGCACGCAAGCTGGTATCATCTATCCCATTTCGATAGCCGGTGGTCGGCCGGTCCAGTGGTTCCTAAGAAATCCGGAGTCACCGTAGTAGCCAATCGGAAGAATGAGCTCATTCCTACTCGAGTTCGAGAATAGTTGGAGAGTTTGCATTGACTATAGGAGACTCAACCAAGCCACTCGCAAGGATCATTACCCTTTACCTTTCATTGATCGGATGTTAGAGCGATTGGTGGCAAGTCTCATTACTTGCTTCCTAGATGGCTACTCCGGATACTTCCGGATCCATATTGCTCCCGAGGATCGGAGAAGACGACCTTCACATGCCCCTTTAGAACATATGCCTACCGAAGGATGCCTTTTGGCCTCTGTAACGCACACAGCACCTTTCGGCGTTGTATGGTAAGTATTTTCTACGAGTTTCTAGAGGATTGCATGGAGGTCTTTATGGATGATTTCACCGTATATGGGTCTGATTTTGATGCATGCTTAGCTAATTTATCTAGAGTTTTGCATAGGTGCATTGAGTCTAATCTTGTCTTGAATTATGAGAAGTGTCACTTTATGGTTGAGTCGGGTATAGTCTTGGGACACATAGTGTCTAGGAAAGGGATTGAGGTAGACCACCTAAGATAGATGTGATTTACGCTTTGCCTTACCCCGTATCGTGCGGGAAGTTCGCTCTTTTCTTGGTCATGCGGGTTTCTATCGGCGTTTCATTCGGGATTTCGATGGAAGACCGCCCGACCCTTGTCCAACCTTCTACATAAGGACACGACTTTGTATTTGATGATGCTTGCAAGGCGGCCTTTGATCATTTGAAGCGTTGCACGACTACAACCCCAGGTGATCCGGCCCCACGATTGGTGCGTCCCCTTTGAGTTGATGTGTGATGCTTCCAACTATGCGGTTGGTGCTATCTTGGCACAACGGGTCGATAGGGCATCTCATGTGATTGCTTATGCCTCCAAGACTTTGGATCCCGATCTAATTACACCACTACCGAGAAGGAGTTGTTGGCTATTGTATTTGCTTTTGATAAGTTTAGGTCATATCTCGCTAGCTAGTAGAGTAATTGTTTTTCTCGACCATGCTTTGCTCACGAAATTTCTTTTGAAAAAGGCGGATGCTAAGCCACGACTCATCCGGTGGATGCTATTGCTCCAAGAGTTTGATGTTGAGATTCGAGGCAGTGTGGAGCACAAAGCGGGTAGTGACCACTTGAGTCGTATCACCCATTCTTCTTCTCACCCCTCTTCTATTCGGATGATTTTCTGATGAACAGCTTCTCTCCTACAAGGTAAGCTTCCATGGTATCTTTGATCTGGTTAACTACTTGGTAGTAGGTGTTTTGCCCGAAGATTCTACTAGGGCCCAAACCTTTAAATTAAAGAGTGAGTCTAAATACTATGTTTGGGATGACCACTTATCTCGTGGAAATTTTGTAATGACCAAGTAGTTAGGAGATGTGTGCACGATCATGAGTTTCACTCTATATTGCATTTTGCTCATATACTTCGCTTTGTGGTGGTCACTTTGGACCCCAAAGAACTGCTAGGAAAGTGTTAGATTGTGGATTGTTTTGGCCTTCCTTGTTTCATGATTCCCATTTGTTTTGTAAGTCATGTGATAACTGTCGAGAGAAGCGGGGAGTATTTCTCGTAGGCATGAGATGCCCCAAAACCCTATATTGTTTTGTGAGATCTTTGATGTTTGGGGTATTGATTTTATGGGTCCATTTCTGCTTCATATGGTTATACTTACATCCCGCTAGTTTGATTATGTCTCAAAATGGGTTGAGGCGAAAGCCACTCGGACTAATGATTCTTACGTGGTGGTGGATTTTGTTAGGTCTAACATTTTCTGCGGTTTGGCATTCCTAGAGCTATTATCGGTGACCGGGGTTCCCATTTTTGCAACCGAAGCATGGGTGCCTGTTACGCAAGTATGGAGTGCTTCACAAGGTCTCCACAAAGATACCATCCTCGGACGATGGTCAAGGCTGAAGTCTCAAATAGAGAGATTAAGCAAATCCTTCGGACGTTAACTCTACACCGGAAAGATTGGAGTAAGCGATTAGAGGATGCTTTGTGGGCATATCGCACCGCCTACAAGACTCCGATTGGGATGTCTCCTTATCGGATTGTCTTTGGAAAGGCATGTCATCTTCCGGTTGAGTTGGAACATCAAGCCTATTGGGCCATTAAGCGATGTAACATGGATTTGGCTAAGTCGGCATGGAACGGAAGGCTGCGGTTGCAAGAGTTGGATGAACTTAGATTGGATGCCTATGAGAGTTCGCGTTTGTACAAGGAAAAGACTAAGGCATTCCATGATAAGCATATTACGAGGAAAGAATTTTACGTGGGCCGAAAGTTCTTCCTCCGTTTAACTCCGTCGAAGTTTATGCACGGTAAGCTTCGATCTAAATGGGATGGCCCTTTTGAGATCACTAACATATTTCCATTTGGTCTTTGTTGAGCTATGTGATCCACCCACGGGGAGAACCTTTAAGGTTAATGGGCATCGCCTCAAGCAATTCCATGAGGGATCCCGAAAGAATGACTGAGGAAGCAGATATTATCCTCATTGATGCCACTTATCCTCCTTAAATCCTTGGGGAGTATTCTTCTTTCCTCTCCCTCTTTCTCTTTTATTTGTTTTCATATTTGCACTTTGCTTTTCGAAAATAAATACGGTCTATCTTTCTATGATTGCTATATATTATGAACTAGGACATTTTGGTTTTAATGGATCATTCTGTTTGGTCCGTGATTCTTGACTCTTCGATTACATATCTTGGTAGTTGATTTGATGTTGTTAATTGCCTAAGTTGGTATTGACCTTGTGAGGTTTTGGGCACTGCTTGAATGGAATTCATCTTTTCCCATTCTTTCTTTCATGTGTGCATCTCTCTCCCGATTTGTGTTCTCTAGAACTTGCTCATTTTCTTGTTGAAACTACATTTTTCACTTACATGCATAAATATGATAGAAGCTTGTTTTCTTTCTTTTATTTTCCCCACTTTGGCCAAATAGCTTTCCCTTGCATTATGTTTCCTTTGCTAGCCCATTTGTGCCTTTTCGACTCATTCTTTTCTAAGCCACATTACAAGCCTAAGCGTAAAACCATTTTATTCCGCACCTTGGAGATTTATTGAGCATTGGTTTAAGTGTGGGGGTTGCTCAGGAGTGCAACAGTTTAAGTGTGGGGGGGAGATGTTTGGTTTTGTCATTGTGATTTTGTTTATAGTTCTGAAAAAAAAAGCAGAAAAAGAAAAAAAAAAAGACAAAAGAAAAAAAAGAAAGAAAAGAAAAGAAAAGCAGAAGAAAAAAAAAAGTCAAATAAAAGCTTTTTATATTTAGAGAATTGGGTTAATCAATGCTCTTTTTAATTTCTTGGGTGCTTAGCCTCTCATTCCATACTATTACATACCTTCACCTTAACCCCATTACAACCTTTAATAATAAGCTCTCTTGATTTGTGCATGCATGCGTTATAAGTAGTGGAGACGTAGAAATTGAGCAAGCTTATGGTAGAACAATTTTCTTGAGTAGAATTTGAGCGATACACTTATTTACCTTAAACACTTGAGAGATTGATTGATTGATTGAGCGCATCATTTGAGATACCATCATTTGTGATTAGCATCATTGATTGAGATTACCGGAATTGTAATTTGAGATGAAGGGATTTTGGGTCTTGATTGATTGGTTCTAATGAAACTCGTGTCCCTTGTTCAATTTATACATTGTTAGCAATTTGTAGAAAAGAAGAGTTTCTCCTTTACGTCTTTTTCTTTGAATTTTGCTCGGGAGTGCAAAAAGATAAGTGTGGGGAATTTGATAATTGAATATTTTATACACTTCTTTTTATCTCTTGATTAATAATTTAGGACTTTTTAGTTAATAAATAATGGCTTTTATACTTATTTGGGCTTTGGGCCTTTGATTATATTTTAGCCATTTTTATTAATAAAATTCCAGTTTTACATTGCTTCACTAATCTTACCATAACTCTTGAACCAGACATCGGATTTGCCTCATTTTTGTTTCATATTTCAGATGATTCAGAGATCTACAATTGTTATGAAGACATGAAGGGCAAATTCGGACAAGAAGACGGTCGATTTTGAAGCCAAAGTCAGATGTTTTATTTGGGCTCGAATTTGTGACTAAAGCCCATTCTCGTATTATTTTCTGTTTGGGCCTGGATTATTGATTGGAGCCCCATTTCGTTTTCCAATTTAGGTTAAGTAAGGCAGACCAAAAACACATTCATTCACGTTTGTATTCTTTTTGTGGATCAAAATAGAGGTTTTCAATTCTCGAAATGTTCTTCGTGTTCTTTGCGTTCTTAAATCTGTTCTTCGATTTTCCCGCCATGTTCGGCTAAACCTTCGTGGTTAACCCAACGTTGAGGATTCCATGATTCATCCGGAGAACTCGTACTTAATCGGTAACTTTACTCGTTTCTTTTCATCTTATCGGATCCGATTTAAAATAGTTCGAATATTAGATTTAATATTCGGTTTGGTTAATCCCAAGGACGAGTTCGAACTAGGTTAGAGTGTTCTTTGTGCGATTGCACGGTGAGACGCATGTGTTCGGACAGATTCTAGACGATCGTCTAGTTGAGGGATTTCTGATGAACGCGAGAGATTTGGTTCGTCGAGCCAAACGCGAGTTCGTTTATATTTCGTTCAATGAAGGAAGTTTCGGAATCTAAACGTTGGGTTGATCGTTTTAATCTATTGCAATCTCGTTTTTATCTGTTTTCTGCATATTTCAGATCTGTTTCAAACTTAATTTCGTTTTAATCTGTTTCAAATCAAAAACCCCCAATTTTATTGTTGTTATTTTTTTTGTTCTTGATTTAAACCCACTTGCAAATTCCTTGAGAGAAACGACCCAGGTTACATTATCTTAAATCTTTTCTAATCTGGTTATTTTGTGAGATGACGGCAAATCTCTGTCAGATACCATGTAGTGAAATAAATTAGAAATTTATCTTATTCATGATAAAAATATTGATATTTATACAAAAGAGAGGAGCCTCTACACATAATGGCTCATAATGTTATAATCCCTAATTATATGGGAACTGATTGAGATATGATTATAATCTCATGATCTCAACTATATACATTAATACCATATATTTCCTGTTTCCTAACAATATTATATGAGATTCATGGGCTTTTACTTTTCAAAATGTTGTTGCCGTCAGTATGGGAGATTGCGCTATCAAATGTCCTTATTTATGTAAGCCTTCTGAGTTAATGGAAATTATCGTGTGTTATTAATTTCTTTATGTTGTCAGAACGACTCATCTGATCCCCTACCACACGACGATGACATATACTTCAGTTGAGAAAATGAGTGAGGTTGAAACTGTGAAGAGTTTTGTCAACCCAACGTCACCATACTACCTATACCCCTCAGACAATCTTGGACAAATATTTGTTAGCAAACTGTAAAACAATGGAAACTAGGGTGAGTGGGTAAGTGACATGAGGAATGCCCTCTATGCCAAGAACAAGTTTGACTTCGTAGATGGAACCATGCCGATGCCAGTGGCTAACTCACCAGACCTTGTGCATTGGATGAGATGCAACTAATAGTAAAAGGGTCGTTGAAGAGTGCAATTGTCAAAGAAGTGAGAACTAGCGTGAGATATGTCAAGAGTGCCCAAGAAATAAGCGACATTAAGTTGTTTTGTTGTTGTTGACCTCATTAAGTTAAAACTTTTAAGTATGTTAAGAATACTTTATAGTTCTTAATTAATAATCGTGAATTATCAAGTTTTTTTTTGTTGACTTCATCTCCCTCCTCCAATGATGAGGATGATGGCAAGGAAGAGGATAATGAAGAGGAGGATGAGGATGACAGACAAGAATAATTTATGTTTCTTAATAAATAACCATGAATTATTAATTTTTTTTGTTCTAACTTTATTTTTAATATTTTTAAAAAATAATGATGATGTTTAGTCATCACTATCACTGTTGTCCTCATCCTCTTCCTTATCCTCATTCTTATCATGGAGGAGGGAGATGAAGGGTCTCATTGAAAGTCATATTTAACATCATTGTAATGAAGTGTGTAGTTCAACTTCATGTTTAGTTTGTTGGGATACGCTCTCCAAAAAAAAGTCATCATTTGTGACAGACAAAATCCATCGCAAAATAGGGATTTTCCGTTGCAAAAATGATTTGCGACGAAATTACATCCATCGCAAAAAATGTCATCACAAAGCGTTTTTTGTGACGGAAAATTTAAGTTCTGTCACAAAATTTAAACTTTGCGAAAGAATAGTAATTCCGTCGCAAAAGTCTTCATTTGCGACAGAATTACTATTCCGTAGCAAATGTGGAATTTTGTGACAGAACTAAAATCTGTCGCAAAATTTGAATTTTGCAACGGAATTATATTTCTATCGCAAACCTCCATTTTTGCAATAGAAATAATTTTTGTTGCAAAACATAAAGTTTGCAACGTAACAGTTATTCCATCGCAAATGAAGACTTTTGCGACGGAATTCTTGTTTAAATCGCAAAACTCAATTCCTAAAAAAAAATTATATAAAAATATAAAAAATTACGAAATAAAAAAGAAGACGAAAATATATAGTAGCAATCATAAGAGTTTAACATAAATAAAATGAAATATAAATAATAGTGTTGCCAACAAAATTGACTAAAAGAAAGTCTAAACAACAGCAGTATGGTCATCATCACCAAGTCGACCCCGTACACTTGTCCTTCAATAGGGATTAGAGTAGATCCTACATCTGCTTCATCATCTCCACTTGCTGATTCATCTATTGCTCTTGCCGGTTCAGCTTTTCTCCTTGCTGTCTCAACTGCTCTGCTTGTTGATTCACCAGCTGTTCTAATGCTTTCACCCTCTTAAGCTTATCTACAAAAACAACATTTGGAAGTTAGTTTATTTTTTGTACTTCATTTAATTGGACGAGGGAATGAAAATGTAACAACTAATATCAAAAGTATTACATTTACTTGAGAAACACCTCCAACATGGTTGGATGAGCGCTTTGTAGACCTCACTCGGCTGGCAGAGGCATCCATCTTGAAGAGTCTCCCTTTCTTGTCAAATCCCCCTGCAGCATGAATGAAGAGATTCTCGTTATCAGACTAAGTGGATGCGGGGTTGTTCTCAATTTACGAGGCTCTCTTCTGTGACAACTTCTCCTAGGTTTCCTACAAGCACAAAAATACATCATAGATAAGGCATGTAAAATGAAATAAATATGTTGGTGTCTAAAACAAATAATAAATGTAATAAATGTCTCACCGCTAATTGCTGAGACTTGGCGTTAATCCAGGGCTTCCCACGATCTGCAGACTCTTGGGACTGGGTCCTCTCAGAGGTAGCTCAATCAACCAATTCTGAAGGTACCTCCCCAGAAGATGCCTAAATGCCTGTAAACACAAATGATGAATATCAATTAATTACTTCAAAGTACAAAATATTGAATACCAAAATAGAAAATAAGGTATACTTGTAATTTTTCTTCGTTGCTCACTTATTGGAATGGAGCGTTAGTATATGATGGTCCATCCATTCAAGACCTATTTAACTTATTTTGCACAGATTTTTGCTGAAATTTCTCATTAGCGGCCTATTTTTCAAATAACTGTGATGCGGTATCAGGTTGAATCCAAGTTGTCTTGCCTATATTATTTCTCAATTTATAAAACCGATCAGGCACCACCGGCCTACCTTGTAGTTATAATCTTTTTTTTTTCAAATATCACCGATGGTCAGGTAACCAATTAAACTTTCCCTGAAAATCAATAATGAACAATTAGTGCTCCAAATTATAAAAGTACTTAATGAGTTTGCATTTTGATGAGAAGAAATTAATAACCATAAAGCATATAACTTACAAGAAGTCATTGAACTAAGCACCGCGAACACCTTGAGGAATATCTGACTAATTTCCCCAAGGGTGATCGTAATTACGGAATACTTACTCCTCTATGAAATTTGTCATCACACCTTAAGGCTCAAACCTTAAAACAGAGGAAATGTTGCAAAATTAGTATACAAACTAAAGGTAAAAAATTCTAACATTACTAGTAACTTTACATGACTTACTCGGTGGTGCTCACAGGACGGATCCACATCTGTCCTTTCGCAGGTTCAATCGATCCCCACACTGGTGTATAAGAGAAACTATCTTCCCCGACCTGGCTCCCAACGACGCAGTGTGCTGAAGGAAGAAATGTGAAGTATTGAAAAGTTAGTACATAGATACTTAAAGAAAAAAAATATATGTAAATCAATTAGAAATCGTAAACTAAACCTACTCTGCCCCTTGCTGTGGATAAGTGAGAGTGGCAGACACACCTGTACCGCCCATAACGGAGTCGGTAATAAACGGTGAAGATGACAAATTAAGTGGAGCCATATCTAGAGAAGAGGAAAGCCCTCTGCCTACGGAGGTGCCTACAGAGGAGGCAGATGATGTCGTCCTACCCCCTCTGATAGGATGAGGCCGAGCTCTACCACCACTACCTAAACGCCCTACTGAAGGCTTCATCTCTGAACTATGTCAATATATATAAATATAAGAAATATACTTAATATGTTAATAGCAAAATAACAGAGTATTTAGTATAATAAATCGTCATAAATAAAGAACTAACACAAATCAACTGGAAGATTCTTGTTCTTCGACCTTTGTTTGCACACCTTCCTTTGGAGTCTCATAGTCGTCGAATTTAGATTCACTATCAGAGTAAATCTCTTATGCCTCATCGTTTGGTTCCTCATTGTCAATCTGGATAGGAATCAACTCTAACTCCGTAGCGGAATCAAAGAGATTTCTTGGTACATCATCCTCGACAATATTTATGGGCAATACATATTCCACATCAGCTTGGAACGGTTCAATCATATCGTCATTTGTTTCTGACTCTTTTGACTTGGGTATCATATTCCGAGCTTGGTTTTGATAACTTTCCTGCACCCTTGGCGGGATGTGGGATATTATGTATAATAAACTTGCCGCTTGTTGAGCAAGTATGAATGGGTCATAACCAATTGTATATCTCCTTGACTAGTGGATCTCAACATTTCCATATTTGTCCACTTTTGTCCTACGCGGAGTGTTATCAAACCACTCATATTTAAACAGAGTCATCGACTTGTCCTACTGGTAATCCAGCTGAATTATGTCAATTAACTTCCCGTAGTAGTCGCCCTCGACCCCGTCAACTAGGCCACCTCGAAAACATACACCGTAATTGCAACTTGACATATTTTCGTTCACTTCAAAAGTTGCAACATATTTTCTGAACTGGGTAACAACTCTTGCAGCTCTATAAGATAAACTCCACGCAACATCATGGGGATCTGATTGGTTTTTCATGAAGTAGTCTTGGAACCATTGAGGAAAATTAGCCTTCATGAAGTGATCAACTTCATAATCTAACCTTGAAGGATTTCTCGATCGGACCCAATTAGAGAAGTAACTGTAAAAAAAAATGAAATTAATACTTACCATAACAGTAAAAATAGAGGAAATCTTACTCAAAGTACGAGGCGGCCTCTTCACAGTTGTTTAGAATGTACCACTCTGCTACTTTCTTATCTCTTCCTTCCAGAGTTGACCTACATTGCTTTCCCATGACTTGGCCTGGAAAATTAAATATTGATATGTGACTACTCGTATCACCGCCATCATTCTTGCAAGGTACCTCTCTCCATATTGATATAATGTTAGGGGATAATAGTATGATGCAAATTTAGTGGCCTCTTCGACTAGATACGCTTCAGTGATAGATCCTTCAACGTACCTTTGATTTTTTTTATCTTGTACTTAAGTGTGTGTAAAAACCTATAATGATTAATCATAGGGTATTTATAAACTATAGCACCATGTGGATCAATTAATAACTGCACGAAGAATATATATATATATATTACCTCTCAAATGAATACATCCACCTATATTGTTGCGGACCTCCCACCCTTGCTTCATAGGCCAAGTGAAAAGGCAAATGTTTCACCGAGTCAAATAAGTTAGGAGAAAACAACATCTCTAACTTGCATAGCATTATTGGCACGCTCTCCTTCAGGTGCCGTAATTTTTCAACTTTAAGCTCAGAAGCACAAATTTTCTAAAGAACATGGAAAATTCTATCAGAATACTTCATATATGCCTCGGTAGTGCTTTGAAGGCCCACAACAACAATCTCTAAAAGAAAACATGACAATCATGACTCTTCATCTTGAATAACTTTGCATCGTTCATGTAGACACATCTTGACAAGTTTGATGCATAACCATTTGAGAGTTTAAGATCTTTAACCTATCACAACAACTCTAAATTCTTCTTTGTTAAATGCCTACAACGCTCTAGGTTTGGGAATTCGGCCCATGGCATACTGCACCAAATGCAAATCAGGCCTTCTACAAATCGCTTCTATGTCCCGTCTTGAGTTGACTATATCCTTCATCTTGCCCTTGGTGTCTATCACGGTATACAAAATATTGCAAAACACATTCCTCTCAATATATATGACATCAAGGTTGTGTCTTCACAATTGATCTTTCCAATATACTAGACCCCAAAAGATGTTGTGCTTGTTCAAATGATGATCAACGCCATATCGATCAAGTTCCTTGGAAGTAGCCCCATCTTCAAAACTTTGAATATGCTTTACCTTGTCCCATATTTCTTGTCCATTTAAACGATGAGATTTATTTGACTGTTCAATTAATTTTGTGACAGAAAACCAGTTCTGTCGCAAAAAGGTGTCCAGAAGGGCGCCGATTTGTGACGGACTAGGTTCGCCATCGCAAACTGGCATCCTTTAGGCGCGGTTGCAATAGACTAGGTGCGTTGTCACAAACCGCGTCTATTAGGCCGTTCGTTGCGTGGGTTTGCCATTGTAAACCAGCGTCCTTTTGGCTGCCGGTTTGTGACGTACTGATTTTACCATCACAAACCGGCATTCTTTGCGACGGATTTATAAAATGTATCGCAAAACTTCTAATTTGTGACGGATTTAAAATCTATCGCAAATATCCGCAAAATTTGCATTAGAAAAAAATTCAGTCGCAATTTTGCTATTTTCTAGTAGTGGGCCCCAAGACGCCTTGTGTGGCGGTCAAGGCCTACCAATATCTGCATAAGAGCCTCCGTTTCAAGAGGAGGAGGCGGAGGAGGCAGAGGAGGGGAGAGGGTGGCAGCGGAGGATCTCCCAGGGAACTTAACATGATGGAGAAAAGGAGGAGGTCGATAAAGAAAAGTAGTAAGAATCACAAGGAATATAAGTGAGGTTAAATAGAGATCTAATGGGTTACAAATGGTTGAGTTATGATTTATAAAGGTTTAACGGATTACGAGGGTTATGAGTTATAACTTATGCAGCTCCGACGATGTTACGAAGGGTTATCAAAGTGTTAGATGAATGTTTGTTTTGAAGACCATTATGTTTTGTCTACGCTAATATAAGAGGTTGGAAGAAGAATCATTTGTAAGTATTACATGATGGTTATTTCATAAATCTCTAAACTACCTGCGGGCATGGCATAAAATAATGCAGCTGACAAACACCCAAAAGAAATTGCTTATGGGAAGGTTTATTATTGATGCTAATTTGTATTATATTGGAAACGACAGGGGTTTGGCTGTCATAGTGCAGGAGTTGTAGTTGTAGCGCCTTCCTATTGGAGCTTTTTGGATTATACTTCTCTTTAGCCTTCAAATAAAATTTTGAGTCGACCACGCACGTTACCTTTACAAAATCACTTTTTTGAAAATAATAGTGTAGAGATTCAGTTTCTTTAATTACCTCATGATCAGCTCCAATATGATGTTAATGGAGGTTGAATGAATTGAGTAAAGCATCCTGCAACCAACCTTAACTACTATTAGCTCAGTCCAAATTATCACTTTGTCAGCCACGGTAATTGGAATTCTTAAATGATTTATACCGTCTCCAACAGCCCAATATATCCCAAGTTCCAATGTTGGAGTTTTAGTGTGAGTATATATGTGTCAAAAGAAGTATCGAATTGTTCAAGATTGAGGAACCCTTCGTGTATACTAAAATGTGAGTCTGAGCAAGCATATGACCGAGAAGAGGAGCAGAGTGTGCTCGTTCGCGCAACAATGGGCTAACGCAGTCATTTTCATGGTCATTAAGCCGTCTTTAGACACCAATATGGCTGCCGAATTGTCACATGGTTTTTTCCTATATAAGTTCATCCATACTGCATAAATCAATGCCTCAAGCTCTTAGAGTTTCGAGCTCCCCTCCTCTTCCTCTCCTGCGTTCTTTTGTATTTATGTTGTTCGATGCCCATACTTTCTAGAGAGGGGATCATTTAATCCTGGGAGTGCCACATTCTATTGTACCTTGTAGCGGAATAATTCTTAATTACAAAGCCCTAACACGACTTGAACATGTTTTTTATGTTTTTTTTTTTTTGCAGGTTTTCCCATTACCTTTAAGAGTTTGTCACACACTAATCTAACACAGCTTCAATTGTTTTGACACTCATCAATGGTAGAGTCATCATATGGGAAGGCCCTTAAGCTTTGTCTTAATTTAATGGGTAAAGTTGTAAACTTGTCCCAGAAGTTTTCAATGAAGAGTAATGTTATCCTAGAAGTTCTTTTAGGTTCAATGTTGCCTCAGAAATGTTAAAATAGAGCAATATGCTACCTCTTATTATTAACAAGTTAACCGTCAATTAACAGGGGGCTAGGGGTGGCCCCCATCCCCTAATTTTTTTTTTTTTTAAAAAGGTACTGAAAATATGTAAGGTTCGTACGGTATGAGATATTAGGAAAGAGAAGTAAGGTTTGTTTGCTGTCATATATTGTAAGAAAAAGTGAAGAAGTGGGGCCTACACCTTTAATATATATCCACAACCTAGCTTGTTTTGCACTTTTTGGAAATTGCCATTGTCTCCTTTTCCTCTCACTGGTGGCTTGTCTGACATTTTTTTCAATAGCTTATGACAAATTTTGAGAATTAATAAGGTACTTAAAATCATTTCTTTTCATTAAATTTCCTTCATGAAATTTATTATACATGATTTTATCTTTCTAATGATACTACTTTTATACTAATGAGATAATATTTTAGGGTTAGTATTTTGGACAAGTTTTGAGTTTTGTTAACAAATGGTTATGAGAATATTGATGATGACTAATATTTAATTTTAATTGGTTTACTTTTGTTATTAATAATATTATTAAAATCATATTGGTCATGAAATAATTTATATTCTTTGTAGGTGATTATTATTGGGAAAAGTGCTACCATTGATCTTTCATCTACCTTTAATGTTGAATTGTCAAATATTGAGACTCCTTCTTCAAAGTCTCTTAGAATTGAAAGTAAAGAGGTAGATAAAGAAGTTGATCTTGCTTCATTGAAAAGAGATCCTACAACTGCCCCTCCAATATGGGATATTCGATAAATCAACAAGATAAAATTCATTGTGCTTATCTTAAACTTGGTCCATTTCAGTACAAGCTTCAAAATTATCCTTTTTCTGGGCCAGAGAAGAATCAACGTCATTTTTGCTCTTCTTGATTTGATTT
This sequence comes from Acacia melanoxylon, assembly GCA_019022615.1. Lineage (NCBI taxonomy): Eukaryota > Viridiplantae > Streptophyta > Magnoliopsida > Fabales > Fabaceae > Acacia > Acacia melanoxylon. The sequence goes on along the minus strand of JAFJYJ010000018.1, from coordinate 5,807,125 downwards.
GTTTCATCTTGTTTAGAATATTCTCCAAGTAAAGATGCTATATTTTGTTTGCCTTGTTATTTATTTAGTAAACTAGGCAGTGGTCATTTTGGACTTAATACATTTGTTGTTGATGGATTTAAAAATTGGGAAAAGGTTAATGATGGAGAAAATTGTGCTTTTCTACGACATATTGGGAAAAATGTTATTTCAATTCATAAAAATGATGTGAGTTCATGTAGTGCTCTTATGTATCAATCTCGACATATTGAGATATTGGTTGAAAAACTTACTTCTCAGGAGATTGCAGCTAATAGTTTAAGACTACAAGTTTATGTGGACGTGACAAGATGACTTGCCCTTCAAGGATGTGCTTTTAGAAGTAATGATGAAAACTTAGATTCACTTAATTGGGGTAATTTTCTTGAGATGATAAAGTTTTTAGCTTCCTATAATCAAGAAGTTGCAGCAGTTGTTTTAGAAAAAGCTCCTCAAAATGCATCATATAGTTCCCCTCATATTCAAAAGGAAATTCTTCATTTTTTTTTTACTCAAAAGGTAAAGAACACAATATGGGAAGAAATTTCCAATGCCAAGTTTTGTCTTATTGTTGATGAAGCTAGTGATGTATCTAAAAAAGAGCATATGGCTATTGTTTTGAGATATATCAATAAAGATGGTTTTATACAGGAAAGGTTTTTCGGTCTTGTATATGTGGAAGATATTGTAAGACCTGGCTATCACCCAAGAGGGGGGGTGAATTGGGTGTATGATAAAACTTTACGAACTTTGAAAATCTTTTCGTAATATCTAAATCAACAGCTAGATATTCAAATAAGCATATACTGGAAATATAAGAGTTTAGGGAAGAGAATATGCAAACGTGATTTATCCTGGTTCGGTCCAATCCACAATGACCTACGTCCAGGTCCCAGAGCTCCTCCCGAGATTTTCAATCCACTATCTTCTATCAACTTGATTACACGTTACGTACTCGAAGCAACCCTCTCACTAGGATTCACTCCCCCTTACAAACGTAATCAATACACCGCTTGATCACACACTATGTACTCAAGTAATCCTCTCCCTAGGATTCACTCCCCTTACAAGCTGTAATCAACACAGTGTGTTTCCCACTCAAGATCACCCAATCTTGAGTAACTCTAAGATAGAATGTTTACACATAAATCTTCTCTCTCTCAGAAGTGAATAAATAAACACTGAAGTACATAATTGATCATCTCACTCTCTAAAGTAAATTATGAGATCATTGAGAAACAGAGAGTAAATGAATATCAGAGTATTGCCATATATTGAAGATGTAAGCTCTTGACTCTGTGTTCTGTCTTGATGAATTCAATCCTTCGGTATTTATACAAGTTGAAGTTTGAAGACCGTTGAAGGATTTGAATCTGTCCGTTGAGTATTTGAATATGTCCGTTGATGAAGCACTCGCGCCTTCTGCTTGCCACGATTGAGTGTCTGTCTAATTTGGTCTTCTTTACAGTTGTCACTCACGTGCTTTTGAATTAAGGATACTTTTGGCAGAGTATATAGCCTTCATTGGGTTTTGCGTGTTGCCTTAATTGGGTCTGCGTGTTGTCTCTGTTCTGCGTCTCTCTTAGTGTTTGACGACTCATCAATATTCAAACGGTTGATTATCCGAAACTTGCTAACAGAGACATGATTAATAGCATTGAGAAGTATAGCAAGTAGAAATCAAATGATAATAATCATTTCGAGTTAGGACGATGTTGCTACGAGTTGCTTTCTGATATAATCAAGCTTGGAACGCATTTGACTCGAGACACTAGAAACACTTGGCTCGAGTTGAAGCTTCGTGATAGGCAAGCAGAGCATTCCAGATGTGAACTTGACTCGAGGCAGGAGAATCTTTGGCTCGAGTCTTGGCTGTAAGTGACAGAAACTCGAGGTTGGATAAAGTAGACTCAAGTTAAGATATCGTGTTTTCAAAACCATTTCAATGTTGAATCCTTTGGCTCGAGTTAGACAAGGTAGAGACTCGAGGTAAAGGAAACTCGAGGCATCTCAAGCGACTCGAGGTTTTGTGACAATTTGTTCTTTGTCAATTGTTACGGTTTCACTTGACTCGAGTTGAAACAGTTGTGGCTCGAGGTAAAATGTCTTCTCCATTCTTCAAACTGTCGGGTTGGTCATTTGACTCGAGGTACACCCATCTGACTCGAGGTAAAAAGCCCTCTCAATTCTTCTAACTTTCTGTCTTCAATTTAACTCGAGGTGGAGTTTCTGACTCGAGGTGAAAACAGCTCTGCATTCTTCTAACTCTCTGGTTGTCATTTAACTCGAGGTATGCTGGTCGAATCGAGGCAAAAAGCCTTCTCAAATTGTCTATCTTTCTGTCTTCCATTAGACTCGAGGTTTATGTCTGGCTCGAGCCAGAAACCTTTCTCCAAGTGTCTAACTCTTTCCTTCACCGAGACTCGAGGTGCACTTCACGGTTGGCTCGAGTCACATTGCTTCCCGACTTCTTTGGTCTGTTACTTGACTTGAGGAGCGTTCATCAAAGTTGGTTTCTTCCAAATTCAATGAAACACTTGTTGAGTCTACATTCATATGGGATTGGTTTCATTTCATTTGGTTGTGTATAGACAGAAAAATGAAGCTATGCTGAACTGATTCCAGAATTACATGGGTCTACTTTCGAAGACCATATCTACTTGGTCTGAACTTCGTTTTAGTTGGTTCAACTCTTGATGGAAATATCTGTGAGTCTACTTTCATATGCCACCGATTTCAGCTCAGTCCGATTTGTATTTTGTGAGTTATACCCAAAACACTGAAGCTTGGTCTGGACTGTGACGGTGATTGTTGTGCCAACTTGTAGAATTCATAGCTCTCTCATATGAACTCCTATGGACTTGGATTGTATATCCAAATGACGCATTGGGAGTATAGTTTCATATTCCACTGGTTTCACGTCAATCCGATTCTTGGTTTGGGAGATATCATCGAATTACCAGAGGTCGCCCGAGCTGAACGTGAAACGGCGTGCTTGAAGGAGCATTTGACTCGAGGTAGCTGAATGCTTGACTCGAGGTAGCCAACTCGAGGTGAATGAAGTCCTGCCTCGACGTAAATTGTTCCAGAGGCCAAAATCACTGTAGCAATCATTCCAACTCGAGGTGAATGGTGTCTTGCCTCGAGGTAAGCATCCTAGATGACCAAAACACTCGTAGATAGCCGTTCTAACTCGAGGTAGTCTTCCGGCTCGAGGTAGCTCATTGATTTTGCTCATTTTAACTCCGATTTGAGCCGTTCCAACTTCCATATCATCGTGGGGATTTCTAGAATCAATCTAAGAACTTGTATAATGATTTTCTCATTCCATTGAGCAAGTTCTTCTTTCTTTCTTCTCTTCTCTTAATTATTCTTCATCATTAAACTTCACATCTACATTAGATATAAGAATTAGTCAAAGTATAATGTAAATATAGTGTGCAACCTTTTTGCTCTTAAGAAGGACATCTATATAAGACATCATCAAAACTAATCAAAACCAACAGATACAAGTGCTAAGACTTTAAAACAAGGAATAGTCAACACTCTTCGTCACCATAATCTTGATGATCAAAATATTTGAGGACAAGGCTATGATGGAGCTAGCAATATGCGAGGTGAATGGAATGGATTGAACGCTTTAATTCGCATTGAGTGTCCATATGCTTATTTTCAAGGTTCTGAAAACCGGACCGGTCACTGAACCGGTAAGGCTACTGGGTTAAGAGTTAGTGGGTCAGACCGGAGTCAAACCTATTAATTTAAAAATATAATATAATTAAAATAAATAAAAAATATTTATATTTAAAAAAAAAAAACATGTGTTATATAAACATGTGAGATGTATAATATTAAAGGACGTGTAATATTATATTATTATTATTTTTACATAAAAATAAGGATAACACAATTTTTAGACTTGCAGTTCACGAGGTCTACACTCCACACTGTGAGCTCCTATTCAAACTCTACACTGTGAGCTCCTGATCAAATAGTGTGTACTAGCCCTCTCACACGTCCAATTTTATATTTCAAATCAATCAATGAAGGACAAATGAAATAACTGCGACCCGCCTCCATCTGTATATATCTGGCAACACTTTAAATATTTTATTGATTTCTTTTTTTTTTAAAAAAAGAGATCTCTCTCTCTCTCACCTTCAATCTCATATCTCTCACGGTTTTTTACTCTCTTTCACTCTTCTTCGTCCTTTCTCCTTCCTCAAACCGCAACAATGGCTTCCTTCTCCTTAATCTACCCTCTGCTTCCTGCCTACTCTGTCTCATGCTTGCTTCTCTTCTGATTCCTTCAAAGGCCGTGATTACTTGGTTAGAGGCTCTCAAGATTCTTGTACCCGCTGCATCACAGGAAGGGAGAGAATCGATCGTTGAGGCTGTTTGTGAGGCTGCTAATCTCTTCAGATTTTGTGAATCTTCATATATCTCTCTCCTCCTTCTCCTTCTCCTTTCTCACCATCGATCCGACGGAGTTTCAGGCGACTTAATAATTTTTTTTTAAAAAAACCGACTCATCTGTGTGGCTCGGGCAACTCGGCCGGGTTAGGTCGAGTTAACCCCGGGTCAACTCGAAACCCGAGGTCACCCTTGACTCGGACGGTTTTCCGGTTCGCGGCTTCCGGTCCAAACCGGCCGGTTCGCCGATTTCCAGTCCGAACCGGCCGGTTCACCGGTTTCCAGTCCGAACCGGCCGGTCCGGTCCGGGTTTCAAAACACTGCTTATTTTGTCCATTGCTTTGCTCATCGCCTTCAACTTGCCTTGGTTGCTGCATCTCATGAGGTAAAACATGTTCATTAGTTTTTTGAAAATATATTGCTACTTCTTCTTGTAAGCGTAATGATGAGTTAAAGGTTGCCTAAACAAATGAAATTGCAAGAATGATTGTTATTGATGAACTCAAATCAGGAGTTGGTCTTCATCAGATTGGTACTTTGCATCGAGCTTGAGCTACTTGTTGGAGTTCTCATTACAATTCCATATGCAGTTTGCTTAAAATGTTTTGAGCCACATGTGAAGTTCTTGACAATATTTCTAATGAAGGAAAGACAACATCACATCGTGGAGATGCAAATAATGCATACTCATCATTGGTATCTTTTGATTTTGTCATCATATTGCACCTTATGAAAGAAATTATAGGTATTACTGAAGTCCTTTGTCAAGCTTTGCAACGAGAGTCTCAAGATTTTTCAAATGCTTTACATCTGGTTTCAACTACAAAAGAGTTACTTTAGAAATTAAGAGAGACAAGTTGGAATACTTTCTTAGTTCATGTTCAAGAATTTTGCATAAAACATGACATCGGCATTCCATATATGAGTGTAAAAGGAAAGGTCGTGCTCGAAATCAACAAGGTGATTTTTCTACTAAAAAATTTTATAGGGTAAATATCTTTTGTGCTACCATTGATTATCAATTGCAAGAATTAAATAGAAGGTCCAACGATAATAATGTTGATTACTTGCTTTGAGCATGGCTTTAGATCCAAGAAATAGGTACAAGTCATTTAAGGGTTAAGGTGTAGATTTACCAACGAACTATTACCCGAAGAACATTTGGCACAAAAACCAATTGAGGGTACCAAAATTACCAATAAACAATTAAAAAGTGGAAAAAAGTATCAAATAACTATTAAAAAAATGACTATTACAATTACATTAAAATATGAGGCACTGGTGTAGGACGATGGCGAGACGCTGAAGAAAAGATCAGTTAAGCCTTCTTGTTGGATAAGGCAAACACCAACAGAGATGGGACCTATGCGAACAAGCACTGTGGAGTGGCAGCTGCTGCTTGTGGCATTGGAGGGATGGAACCAGGGTGCAAGGCACGTGCTAGTTGAAGGCTGTGGACTGCTGGATTTGGTTTCGGTGTGTGATTCTCATCCTGAAGCTACATATGGACCTTGAGGAGTTCAAGAGGGTGGGTGGAACACCCAGCAACAATGGAAGCTTTGGAGATGCCGACGTCGCCGACACTGTGATAGTCAATGGAAGACAAAGACACCAAGACAGTGACAGGGTAATAGTTCGTTGGCCAATTTGCACCTTAATTGTGCTTTTTTCACTTTTTAATTGTTGATTGGTAATTTTGGTACCCTAAATTGTTTTTTGTGCCAGATGCTCCTCGGGTAATAGTTCATTGGCAAATCTGCAACTTAACCCATCATTTAATAGTGATAATGTTGCAAACTTGTTGATAAATTTTATTCTAGAGATTTCACAGAATAGGAAAAATTGTATGTGAAGATAGAGTTACAACATTTTGAGCTTGACATTCTTAAGCATCTAGATTTCATTAATTTATCAACTACATCTGAATTATGCCAAGGATTGGCAAGAACTGGAAAGTTCACCATTTACCCTCTTATTGATAGAGTGATTAGACTTGTACTTACTTTTCCAGTTTCTACAACAACTACTGAAAGATCTTTCTCTGCTATGAAAATAATCAAGAACAGACTTCAAAATAGAATGGAAGACCAATTTCTTGATGATTCTTTGATTACATACATTGAAAAAAAAATTATTTTGAGTTTTAGCACGGATTCAATTATAGATGAGTTTAACAATATGAAAACATGTAGAGTAAGAGTAAAGTGAAATAAACTTAATTTCTTGTAATATATTTCTTTCAATTTTTTTATATTAAGACTTTATCGTATTTTAGATACTTTTATTTATGATGTAACATTTTTTATTTTTACCCCCTAAGTAAAATTCCTGGGATCGTCCCTGCCGTCAATATCAAAATTTAACCGTCAATGTTAGTTTCTTGGCAATATGGGGCAACTTTGCTGTGTTTTGAAACTTCAAGGGTGACATTTAACCTAAAAAAATTATGAGGCAAATTTGTACCTTGACCTTAATTTATAGTTCTAATTGTTAGGATGCTAATATATTTGAGAAGTTCTAATTTAATTAGAATGGCAAAAGATTATATGGTGAGATTCTAATTTAATTAGAATACTTTTCAATATAATTGGAATATTTGAAAGTGTAGGGGTGCCTAAAATGTGGGGTACCTTACAACAATACTTTTGGCAGAGGAAAGAATTTTTTAATGTATAGTTATAAATAGAACACACAATATGCTTCCATAATACCCCAAACTAAATTCTCCCTCCCTTCCATTCTTTGGTTGAAAATCCATCGTACCAAAGGTCACTGAAGTGACAAAAGGTTATTTTTATTTCATGCGTCATGAAAGGTTCTTTTTGTCATAAATATAAAAAGTAGATTTAACGACCGATTAAATGAAAACAAACATAGAAAACGAGGCAGTAGCATTTTTGAAATTTTGGCGAGAATATTCAACAACTTCTTCACACACAATGGACATTTAAAGTAGGCTGTAGCACGGTTGTAAATTTTCTGCTTAATTTTAACGTCCGTTTCTATAGAAACCGACGTTAAAATTTAAAATTTAACGTCTGTTTTGAAAAATAGATGTTAAATATTTAAATATAACGACAGTTTTGATACAAACAGTCGTTCAACTAATAAAAAAGTAGATTTAATGACTCCCATCTAACGATAGTTTAAATGAAAACAAACATAGAAAAAGAAGCGGTGGCATTTTTGAAATTTTGTGTATGTATTCAACGACTGTTTTACACAAAAAGTCGTTAAGTTGAATGCAAACAATATTCACAACGACCCATAATAAAACACCGTCAAACCTTAGAGAGATTTCTTTAGCTTGCATACTCAATCAATTTTTCCTTTTTTGAAACCTGGTGATGTAGCGACTCTACATTGGCTACCACAAACAATAGAACTCTAATAGTGTTTAGCTTCGCCACTGGTACAAATGTTTCTTAATATTCTAGACCATATATCTGAGTGAATCATCTTTCTACCATGTAGGCTTTTAACTTGTCTAGAATAACATCAGCCAATATTTTAGGGTAAATACCCATTTACAGCTTACAAGTTTTCAACTATGTCCTACACTCCATTCTTTTCTAGTGCTCTCATATCCTCTATAACCTCATTTTTCCATTTTGGTGTCTTCAGTGCCTCTCTGATGTTATTGGGAATGCATACCTTATCTAGATTAGTAACAAACACTTGGTAACAAGGAGAAAAAGCCTTATAAGACATGTTTTTCTGAATTGGATATAATGTGCATGATCAAGGCTATTTCCTAAGAGCAATAGGCAAATCAAGGTTAGATTGTTCACTAACATGTTCATGAACTTGAGCATCAACCTCTTTAGCTGCTACCATTTCTACTTCTTCCAATACAACAGGAACTACCCACCAATTCTAACTCTTTTGGTGCATCAGGTGCAAGATGTTCTCCTTCCTTAGATTATTGCTTTCATTAGTACACCAACCCATCCTTATACTTGTTTTTCTATTTTCTATATCTCCCCTGGTTTGTACATGCTATTATGAGGTTTGCATAAGAGATGGTGAAGGTTATGGTAATGGCTTTGGCTCAATTGATGGTAAAGGTGGTAATACCGGGTCGGATGGTGTTGTCCATTTTTCAAGGAGAACATACGCTTTGTTGGGTTCTGGTTCCCAAGTCTGAGGTTCATCATCCATACTCTCCCCCTGAATTGAAGACTTGGAATAAAAGGGAACCTCTTCATGAAAGGTGACATCAAATCGTACAAATATGTGTGTTTTGAAATAGGATCAAAGCATATGTGTCCCTTTTTAGTGGAAGAGATTTTGAGAAATATACATTTCACAACGATGGGGTCAAATTTGCTATTAGAATGCATATGAACATACATAGAGCAGCTAAACAGTCGAAAGGGAAGGTTGGATTCGAGGTGAGTTGTGGGAAAGACCCTTTGTAATCGTTGAAGAGTGGTTTCAAAGGATATGACTTGATTTGGCCTTTGGTTAATGAGATAGGTGGCTTGTAAGATGGCATATCCTCAATAGAACCTTGGCACATTGTAAGTTAGCATTAGTGCTCGAGCAACATCTAGGATATGTCAATTTTTACGTTTAGCGATTCCATTTTATTGGGGAGTATTAGCACATGAGCTTTTATGGATAATACCATGTGTTTGGTGGAAGGTACTCAAGGTTTAGTTGAAATACTCCATGCCATTGTTACTCTCGTATCGAATTGGTTTTAATCATAGTGAAGAACTTTATCAATATGGAGAGAGCCTCATACTTGTTCTTCAAGAGATAGACCCAACAAATGCAACTATAGTCATCTATGAAAGAGATAAAGCATTTGGTTTTGGTATGGATTGGAATACAAGAAGGTGCCCATAAATCACAATGGACGGTAGTAAAAAGCTTGGATGGTGTATATTGAGCTCTAAGTTATGATGAGCAATGGTATTTGGCTAATTCACACACCTCATATCTCATATCAATGCTAGTATTTGGACAAAAACATAGGAACATATGAGATAGGTAATGAAAATGTGGGTGGCCCATTCTTTATGCCATAACATGATATCATTTTTCATGGTCTGTACGGAATTGCACACCCTTATGGTAGGTTGGTGGTTCACTTCAGCGTCATCAAGAAAGTAGAGCCCCCCGCGCTCTTTAACATGGCAAATTGTCATCGCCAATAATAGGTCCTGCAAAATACAACGAGTAGGTCGAAAGTTAGCACAACAATTAGACTGCTTTATCAATTGACTAACAGACAACAAATTGCATTCTAATTTTGGCACATGAAGGACAAATTCTGGTGTTATATACTCAGATATCTGGATACCTTCTTCCTGGCAACTGAAGCAAGAGAGCCATCTGCAATTTGAAATTTCAAGTTTCCAGAACATGGAGCATACGTAGAAACAGTTGATGACAATCAGTAATATAATCCGATGCTCCAGAATCAACAATCCATAATACCTTGTTCTTTGATACTTTGAGAGCTCGAAGGAAATTTCCTTTTTGAGCTAGTAATGCCAACACCCGTTGGCCAACAAATATCTCAGCTTCAGATTGATGATTTCCACCCCTCATATGAAGCCGTCGATACAAAATAAAGATATTGCTGCATATCAGATCGAAGAGACCGGAGCACACTAATACCATTGTATCTTGGTCAACATCATGAGAATATAATGAGAGAACACTAGCATCACCACAAGTAGTACTTTACCCAAGAAAGAGTTCTTATAATACCATATGATTAGAGAACTCAGTCCTTGTACACTCCAACTGTGATTTGGCAGTGCTGTAAACCCACTATAGCGCATGATAGACGTTGAAAGAAAAGTACCCAGACTCATAGATAGCCGAAACATTGCCAGAAACATGACATTGTTGGAATGGATGTGGCACGCGCTCCCATGCACGACTGGATGTGTTCCGACGCTAAAACTGGTGGTGGCGCGTGTCACCTACACGCGCCACTATTGGTCGTTGTTTTCTTGGGGTTGGCCAATCGGGCCATCCTCTTTCTACTGGGACCAGCGGTGGAGACCAATGAGGCTTCTATCATCATGCACATGATCACCCTAATGTATTGTTGAGAAGACTTTACGCGATCCATACCCAACAAACCTTATTGCGATACAGAGCCTAATGCTCGAATACCATGTGGATAAGTTTAGAGAAAAATACATTTTTCATATATAGATGTTGAGATACAATTGTGACTATTTATATAAAAAAGAGAGACATGATAATAAAAGGCTAATAAATATGATTAGCTAATAACTACTAATAAATAGAGAATATTTATAATAAATACACAATATGTAAAATTTCATGGAGGTTTATTGTAAAGTTTCAAACATTATTTACATTCAACCTAAAGTTCAAGGGTTGTGTCCAAATTTAATTAACAAAAACATATTGAAAGGATATTGGGAGAATCGCTATGAAGTTCAAAAGAATAGATGTAATCACATAAAAAAGCACAACAAAGTGATGAGTAGTATTAAATTCAATGACAAAGTTCTGGTATAGAAAATGGCAACAAGTCTTGTTATTGGAATTCTTGATGATTACATTAATTTAATTTCTTGGCCCTTGCAGTAGTTTTCCCAATTTTATATTATGACAAATAAGACGAAGAAAGAGGGGGGGGGGGGGGAATCTAGCTTGTGGGGGACGCGGAGCCTGATAGTGCTATAAATAAAGGAGGAGGAATAATGAAGAAGTAGAAGTAGAAGAAGAAGAGCGGCTTATTATTAATTGTTAATTATACCTAGATATGGCCAAATTCTCACGTTATGTGCCTAACTTCTTGAGAGAGAAAATTTCGCAGCGAGTGAAGATCCCAGAGGTAGTGGGTGTTGACGATTTCAAGTTAGAAAGCCTAACCGATGAGGGGCTCGAATTGCTGGTCAAATTCTCCGTCTACAACCCTAATTTCTTCTCTATTCCTCTTTTCAAGATCTCTTATGCTCTCAAGTTTGCTAACAGCAGGTACTTTCTTCCTTTACATAAGAAAAGACGACAAAGAGTTTCTATCTCGTCTACAAAAATTGCAATCTATAAGTAACTTTATAAACTTTCTTTGAGCTGGAATACCTCGACTACCCTATGGTGAACCTCGAGGAACTAAATCACAGAAACCTTTTTTATAACAAAAAAGGTTTGAGTTTCATCTCATAAAGCCTAAAATATCGTTTTTAAAAAATTGATTTTGAGGGTTTTCAAACATGCAATAATTTGGACTTAATTACTCTATATTTAGTTACATTCATATAAGAAAATTAGCCCCATCAAGTCGGGAGCTATTTTTTAAGTGTTGGTTTTATCTATATGTCCTATTCACGAGTAAACTCCCCCCCCCCCCAACATATTATCTCCCGTTTGGGTTTCATGGTTTGTGCAGTGGATGCCCCTTCGCTAACACAAGTAACTCTAATGGGACTTAAACTTGAAATCCAAAAGGATCTAACAGAGTCTTGCACCACTAAACTAATTCTATGTTTGTAGTCCTATTGAGTATTATACCAAAGGTAGTTTTTCTTTAATGTTTAAATAAAAAAATAAATAATCAATAAAATTTCAGTATGGGACACACACATGAGGAATTGAGGGAGTCAGTTTTTCCATTCGATCCTTATTTCCCAAAGGCCAGAGTCTCTTCCTTTCCTTCCCCTAGTAAATTTCCTAGTTTAATTTATAGATCTTTCTCTAGTGAGCATTGTTGTCAAATTCGCGAGTTAGATCTCGAATTTACTATTTTTACATTTCTAACTTACAAAATCAAGTTGAGTTAGTGGTAAATTCGTATTTGTTGTAAACTCGGTTAAATTTACAAGTTTATATACCAAGTTTATCATTTTTATGTTTCTAGCTTATAAAATCGTGTTAACTCACCTTTAAAATCATATTAATTTCTTCGATTGGATCATGTTCGGTAGCTTTATATATAAATTTTGTAGAAATTTCTTTGCTAAATTTGATAAATTATGAATATTAATGAAATTAATTTCAATTATTTGGATTTATAATAGATTTAAATCAAAGTTTTGTCATTTTTTATATTTTAATTATTTAATTATACACCATTAATATATATTTAATGATAAAAATAAACTCTTATAAATTTACGATTCGGGTTCACGATCTTACCGAGTTTGACAATCTTGCGAGTATACAAGTACGCCCAAATCTCATTTCATTTGGCCTCGTAAATTTATAAATATTTTTCAAGGTATCCGCATGCATGAAGAGAATTTTTATCAATGAAAAATAAGGATTAAATAGAAAATAAATAACTTACTTAACAAATTTACTTAATAACAATAAATAAGTTATAAACTCTAAATTTAATAGCAGAATGAGTGTGTGTGATTTAATGATGTTCTTTTACTACATACAAATGAGCTAGGACCCGGGCTCACCAAACTCAGGGCATGTTTCAAAACTCAAAGAGTACTTACAGAATACTATCGACAAGATCCTTATATCGATAGTGAAATTTGAACTCATCACTTTATGGGATACAAGCCAACTCATTATCAAATGGACTAACATTTATTAGCTGATTGATGTTAAGATTTCATGGGAGTTATATATGTCTCATATATCTTGTGGTGGCTTTGTTATCGTGAAGGGAGCCAGTAGCGGAAGGGACGATTCCTAGACAAGAGTCGCTGAAGGGGAACAAGAAAACACCGGTAGATGTGCCCGTGAGAGTGAAGTACAGCATAATCAAGGACATAGTGAAGGACTACTTAAATGATTTGGACCTTCACTGTTACATTAGTTTGGAAATCACCATTGAACTCCCTCTCATTGACCACAACTTCACCATTCCTTACTCTTTCGATAAAGAGATCAAGCTTACCGCTCAAATTCTCTTCGAAATTTTGCATAGGATCATGAACAATTTAGGAATAGGGGTGATAAAGAGTAAGCATGACGCGAGTTCGAGTGCTAGCTTCACAAATAAGACTATATGAAATAATTACTAGGAAGTCACAAAGAATGAATTTAATTACCAAAAAGTCCTAATAACAAGTGATCAATAAAAATCTGTTGTCATTTATTGATTGGAACTTTTCATTAATTACTTGCTTCTTAGTTTTTATTGCACTTTTGAGCGATTAAATCTCTTCCTTTGTACCTTATAATAATTTCCCCCAAGACTATTTTAGCAGAAGCGAACTTTCTTAAAGAATTCAGACCCGTCCTTTCAAGTTTAAGCCTATCAGGAATCGTCCTCTTTTTCACCTCTATATATATTTCTTAACAGTACAACACATCCACTAATCTTCTCTTGTATGCGTATCACTCTGTGTGTGTGTGGCATAATAGTGGACCCCATTTAGGGCTGTGGGGTCCTCACTAGCTATCTTTCCTTTAAAATTGTGGTTACGTTGGGCAGAAGGTGCTATAATATGCTTGCTTTATCTAATAAACTTTATTATATGCCTCTTATCTAGGAAGGAAGGTACTATTATAAGATACTTTGTGTTGTAACTTTGTTACATGCGATATGACTCTTCACCTATAGAATCATGTACTCTTTGCAAGTGGTCTCATAATGTGCTCCTTTATCTATAGAATCATGTTCTCTTTTCACATGTTCGTCGATCATCATGTGAAGTTTTGAAATTGAGGTAAAGACTATGTATAGTGTCTGTAAATGATCTTCTTATTCTTGCTTTTAAGGGGAAAAAATAGCTTAGTAACCGTATATAATACAAAATTTAAATATGAAGATAATAAAAATAATATTTTTGTTACAGGAAAATATAAATATTTTAAATATATTATATTGTTTACAAGTACCCGATAAAAGGTAAATATATTAGTAATAAAAAAGGTAAAATTAATATATTACTCTCTTTAGTCTTAAATGTAAGAATCAGTAGAAGAAGGATTTCTTTTGGTATATAAGGTCTCAATTTGCTTTGTCTTCCAAAACTATAATTTTTTTCTCTAAATTTTTTTTATTGATTGCACAAATTAGAGAGGTTTTTTTTTATCAATAAGAAGTAATTTCCAATATGTTATAAAATTTAGAGAGATATGAGAAGAGAAGGAGAGAATATGAGAACTGAGAGAGAATTATTCTTATTCACTATTTAGAGATGTTTAAAGTACATAATATATGCCTTCTATTTATAGGCTCAACTTGCTAATCTATATAATTAATGTGATTCTATAATCATAGGAAATAATAAAGGCACTACAAAATAAATGACTATTTGTAGCAATTAAAATTGCGTATTTGTAGTGATTTTAACCTCTATAGATGACATTAGTAGCGGTTACAAAAATAGCTACAAAACACACCATTGCAAACTGTTTTATAGCGGTTACAAACTCACTACTATATATACCTTAACCGCTAAATGAGGCTGGGCTAACGTCGTGTGTAAAGAATTTGTACAATAAGAAATTAACAAACATTGTAGTGGTTACGTAACCGCTACTAAATATATCACCAAATTCTTGAAAAATGGTGGCAACAATCATTACAAAATTTGATGAAATTTCAAAAAAGGCGCCAAAGTTTCAAATTATAGTGTAGCAGTTAGATAACCGCTACAAAATATTCCCGCCATTTTTTTGGAAATTTTTTTGCCGCCTTTTGTTAATTTTTTTTCATCTTTGTAGAGGTTGTAAACCGCTACAAAATGATGGATAAATTTTTATGTGAGAATTTTTAGCGGTTATAGAACCGCTACAAATGAATAATTTTTTTTAAAAAAAATAAAAACTTGTTTTAGATTATTTTATTAATTAACTAATAATTGTAATATAAATTATTTATATTTTTAGTAAAAATAATTGATATTAAAATATGATATATAATTATATATGGTTATTATATAAGTGTAAAAAATGAGAATGTGTAGGTATAATAACAACTAATTACAATTTCATTTAAATAATATTTAATTCTGAAAATAATGTAAGTGAAAGTGGAAGGAAAGTTGAAAAATGTTTGTAAAATTGTGAATTAAAAAAAAATAGTATCACAAAGTGAGAAGAAAAAAGAAATATTTGGATGATCATCATATTTGATCCGCTTGAACAGAACTTACCGTCTTCAACACTTAACCTCTTGAGAAAATGTAGACAGGTGAGAGAAACATGTGTAGAAATCGAAGTTGAAGCATATAAAATGAGGTGTGGTGGGAGTATTTATATTGATATCTGCGTAACACTTCTAGCGATTGATCTAACATCCCATTTTCAAAAGCAGTATAATTTTTTTTTTCATATATCATCAGAGTAGAGCATTGGAGCGTAAGAATAACTGATACTTATATTCAAAATGCCATAAGTCCGGCTGATTACATGGAGCGGTCCAGTGACCGAGAGTTTTCAAAGTATATAACAACGAAAGAAGTCTTGATCGAGTCTCTCGTGCGGCCGCTTGCCTTTCTCCTCGGTCCTCGGTTCTCCCGAACCCGACGCTATGTTAAAGGCGAGGTTCAATGCCCATTGAACCTCAGGTAACGGTTAACCTCATGCTTAAATATGACAATATATACATGACAGATATTCATGACAGCCACAATCAATACAACAGCCCATAACAGATGTATGATTAGAAATACATAACCACGTATGTAAGATAACAACCACGTATGTAACATAACCACGTATGCTACAGCAATAATTAGAACATAACCTCGTATGTGACATAACCACGTATGTAAGTCTTAGTCGATGAACACAACAATAATATATGATCATACAATAAGCATTAGAGCTATGTTACGGTACGCGAACGTACCTTCGTCGACGGTATTCGGTACTTTTGACGGAAAACAATATTTTTGACAGTGGCCCGCCAGCGGTATATCGGCGGTACAATAGCGGTACGACAGCGATACGATTATCAAAGATATCCTATAAGGATAATATTTATCAACATTTAGCATCATAACGGGCATTTTAGGTACAAATTACCATTTTTCCCCGACTCCCCTAATCGGCGGAATTTCGCGGGAGCTTCGCTATTTTGACTCTAATCTTCCAAAATTTTGCCATAACTCTTTCCCCAACATATTTTTCGAAATATATATCATATTTAACCCAAAAACATGATATCTACAATATATTGGAAGATTAAAGATCAAAACAACATTCCTACTATAACTACCGAACAAAACACCGAAGCTTAAGACTAGGGACCGAAGAACTTACCTAGGGCTACGCTATACTTTCTCCGGACTCCTCCTTCTCTCTAAAAACTCTCTAGGTTCGAAATTTTGGTGTGGGAAATGTGAATAGAGGTGAGGCCTATTTATAGGAAAAATTGTGACTATTCATGCTTTTTCAGATCGGATTTCGACCGTCGGATCTAGGGTTTTTGCAAGGCTCAATCTTGGCCCTCCATGTGTGTGTCTTGACCTCACTTGCCACTAAAGTCAACAAAATGATGTCATGCATGATGTCATCTTCTTGCTTTATGTGACCGTACCGATAAAGTTCCCCGTTCGGTGTTCCAATAGCGTCATCTTAGCGAATCTAAAAATACAAAGACACGGTCTTTGAAGGTCTACTCTTCCCCTTTGGAAATATCTCGGGTTAACAAGATTTTTGATCCCATTAAGGGTATTCCGTAGTCTCGTGAACATTTTTGGATAAACGCATTTGCCGATTCGGAAATGACTTCCGGTAACACCAACTTCTCGGATAAAAATTCACCGGTTTATAATATGTCCCGACCTAAGAAACCTAATTCATGGTTTTTCACAACGGTCTTGTTTTCTATGGATTCTCGTTTCTACTATCCGCCCTTTTTCTTATTTACCTGTCTCTTATTTACTCCGTTGGTTTCGAAATGACTTCGAGATAGCTCACTCCGAGATAAAATTTCACTTGTTTATATTAAGTCCGGATGTTACTAACTTAGTTAACCTATTTTGAGATAGGATTTTATTTCCATCGGTTCTCATTTAGCCAATTGGTCTTTCTACCGAATATATTATTATTTAATTACTTAAATATCTAGATATTATTTGAAAAATCCCAAACCCTTTTCACACTAGGAATTTCGGCTCCCCCCTTTTTTTAATTACTTAATTTATGCCTTAATTATCTTAATTAAGCAATTATCCTATGCTTAAACAATTAGCCACTAATTACTTAATTAGTCACTTACTAATTGTTGATAATTTTCTTAATTATGATTAATTATTATCTCACAACTATTGCACTGACATTGGTATTTTATGTCCTATGCAAAATATTAAAAATCATGGGGTCACTTATGCTCCCCAAAATTATATTTAATTTTGCCTCGTTATTTTCCAAGGAAAATAATCCCAAAAATTCCTAAAATTAGAGACAACATGCTTTCTAATTTTTAGCAAATATTTTATTGCCTCTAGGGATTTATCATAATATCTTCAAAGCCGTTTTATACCTCATAAATACATTTTATGGATTTTAGCTCTTTATTTCTTCTAATTTCCATAGAAATTGCCTTAACAAATAAGATAATTATAACTTATTATTTGAGACCACATATTCACTTGTTTCTAATAGGTATTATTTACTAAATTGTGATACTTATCATAAATATGATTTTTAGGGTATTACAATTGATATGACATTTTTTGTAGCAGTTTGAGTTAGTATCGGTTAAGGTGACAGTATTTAGAGCGGTTGTATATTTGTAATGGTTTCAGAACCGCTACAAATCCTAGTATGATTTTTGTTTTTTTTTTAAAAAGAAGATTACAGATTAAATATGTTATCGTAAACATAATTTCTTATCTCAATCTTCATCTCCATCCGTACAAAAAAAGAATGGAGAAAATGTTACTTATGACTTTAATTATCTTTGAACACAATTTAAACTTAAATTAAATGTTATTATCTCATAAAGTGTATCTTAATAAAATGTACCGAACTATAGGTAAATTGTCATCGTCGTTTGGGAAGATGATTGCAAAACTGGTGGGCTGGAATGACTCATTCTCGTAGGTGACGTTATCACCATCACCGTCTGAGTTGAATGCTTTCCACACTTCAGCATTCCGTGGATGTCCTAATTTACCATATTCGTTCTTTTCAGTTTCATGCCACCTCATATGCTCAGCTGTCTTTGACAACATAAACAATCTTTGTAAGCAAGGTTTTAAAGGAAAGTACCTGAGAATCTTTGGTGGTTTCTTCTTCTGCTATTTCCCCTTCCAAGTGTGACACTTCTTACAAGTCTCCCTGCGAGCGTCCTCTCCCCAATAAAGCATACAGTTGTTGGGGCATGTATCGATTTTTTCGTAGTTCAAGCCTAATCTATTAATTATGAGTAAATACCCTTTTGGGTCCCTGGAAAAAAACACGGACCCCATTTTGGTCCCTCACACAAAGAAATGCCCTTTTAGTCCCTGTAAAGGACGAATAAGAGTCGATTTGTGAACATTTTGGTCCCTCACAAATTTCCAAAAAACCCTTTTTAGTCCATAAAAAAATCTCATTTTAGTCCCTAGGGACGAAAATGGGGTCCGTATTTTTTGTCGGACCCCATTTTAGTCCATAAAAAAACTACAGATCTATGCATAGTATGTCTCCCTTTACCGTAATAATCTGGATATGACAATTTACCCTTGTCCATCACTACAACATAATTTTAAGGTTATATTAGTCCTCTTTTCAAAAATGAATTCAGATGAAAAGGAACGTAGAGTTTATCTCCGTTACTCAAATTGATTGGTCATATAGATGTCTATTATGGAAGTTTTACTGAGTTCATCGTGACTAATCCACTTACCCATATAGATTAGTACTATTCTCGGTACCATGGTTTCGTTATAAATCTACGGAATAGGTTACTGTCTAAGGGACAACCTAGATTGTAAGTTCAATAATTGCTCTCGTTCGAGAATGTCATGTAGACTCCGATTTCCATCTCAGAAGTCTTAGAGTTTTACAAAAACTCTAACCTTTACCTTAGGGTATTTGTTTTATTGTATCACAATATCAGGATTATATCAGTACTCTTGTCCTTGTTGTCTATACTATGCTCTTGAGACTAGCTATGAAGCTAGCTCTGATACCAAAATGTAACACCCCAAATTTCGTAGCATAAATCGTGCCGGTGACACGTGGTTTTATAAAAATTCATCAGAGTTTTGAGGTGCTACAGCTTAGCGTTTTGCGGAAATGGAGAGCATGTACTAAAAATTTGAACAACGGTATAACACCGAGTAATCGATATGAAATACTCGAACATATGATGATGCCCGACGTATACCGATATATATATTACAAAAATCTCCCGAAGGAATTATTCATGTGATACAAGAATACAAAACTCTATAATTACATTTCTTCTATGTAACTATACCCTTTTCCGTCAAGCCTTAGGTAGACTTGGGACATAGAACCTAACTCGCTTAAATCATCTCATTTGGCCGGCTCGGTAGCTCTAGTGGGAGTCTCACCGTGCTAGGGTGACCGATTGATCGAACCACATAGACGACCCTTCTAGTTTAAGCACCAAATGATGTGAAGTAACTTTATTAGATTCATACCATAAGGTAGGTTCTGTTGACTTTCTTCCCGCATTTCCTTTGACCGGTGCCTTCTCACGCTCCGTCTCACCGACGTATATCTATGGCTTCGTCCCCGGTGCCTTTTCTCGGTTCAAGACCCTTTCCTGTCTATTCATTCAGACTGAGGTCCAATACCCATCGGACCTCAGGTAACGGTTAACCTCATGCTCATGTAAACAATATATGTATGACAAGTATTCATGACATTTTCATAAAAATACTACAAAAGCCCATAACAGATGTAGGAAATACACATATATGTAGGGCCATAACAATACACAGCCCCTCCCCCTGTAGCCTGTTTGTTATCCCAGTCTTCACTATTCCCCTAGTGCCACGATGTACAGTCGTGTCCTCAGCGCTAGGAAAACTCTAACGGTGTTAACAATACCATAACCCGTATATTCATGATGTCACCAATTTCAAATGAGACAGAGTCTCGCACAAGAACACAAAGCAATCATATATGAGCATACAAAGAAGCATCATAGTCGTGTTACAAGATGCGTCGCAAACGTACCTTCGTTGATGGTACTTCGGCATGTTTTACGAAAAACAGTAATTTTTGACAGCGGCCCAACGGCGGTCCAACAGCGGTACGACAGCGGCTAGACAGCGGATCAATTATCTCAGATATCCTATAAGGATAGTATTTATCAATATCTAGTAGCATAACAGGCATTTTAGGTACAAATTACCATTTAGCTCTTAGTTGGCCTAATCGGCGGAATTTTGCCAGAGCTTCGCTACTTTGACCTTATCTCTCCAGAATTTTGACATATCTCTTTTCCCAGTATATTTTCGAAATAAATACCATATATACCCTTAAATATGATATCTAGACTATCTGTGAAATTTAAAGATAAATCTAGCATTTCTACTATATCTAATGAAAGAACTACCGAACCTAAAGACCAGGGACCGAAAAACTTACCCAGGGCTCCGCTATATTTTCTCTGGGCTCCTCCTTCTCTCTAACCTCTGTCTAAGGCACGGTTTTGGGTGTGAAGAAAGTGAAGGGGGAAGGCTTCTATTTATAGAGAAATTTCTGGCACTATTCATGCCTTTATCAGATCGGATTTCGACCGTCGGATCGCATCTTTACATGTGGCTCAATCTTGGCCTTTGAAAGCTCATGGCCGACCTCCCCATGCCCCAAAGTCAACAATGTGATGTCATCCATGATGTCACAAGCTCCTACTTTATGGCCGGTACAGATAAAGTTTCCGAGCGGTGTCCTTTTTCGCGCAATTTTGGAGAAACTCAAAATCTGAGAGCAAGGCACTGAAGTTTTATTCTTTCTCTTTAAAACCACTTGGGTTAACTAAATTTTTGATCCCGTTAAGGGTATTCCGTAGTCTGCTGAAGATTTTCGGATAAACGCCATCGGTTACAGAAATGATATCCGATAGCACCAGCTTCTGGACAAAAATTCACTGGTTCATAATATGTCCAGACCCAAGGAACCTAATCCCTGGTTTGTCACAACTATTTCGTTTTCTATAGGTTCTCATTTGTACTATCTGCCATATTCTTTATTTATCTTGTATCTTAATGACCTAGTTGGTTTCAGAAATGACTTCAAGATAGTCCACTCCGAGGTAGAATTTCACTAGTTTATAAAATGTTCGGATGACATGACTAAATCCCTATATCTTGGTGTAGGATTTAGTTTCTATCCATTCTCAAATGTCATGTTGGCTCTTTACCAAATATATTATTATTTTATTCAAAATATCATGATATTTTTTTTTTAAATTTTTCTAAGCATTTTATATTTTATATTTATTTTATATTTATTATTTATTATTTATTTATTAATTTCAAATTTCTCCCTTAAATTAATTATTTACTAATTAATTTACTTATATCTTAATCTAAACAATTTGCCACTAATTACTTAATTAGACACTTACTAATTGTTGATAATTTTCATAATTAAGATTAATTATTATATCACAACTTTTACACTGACATTGGTATTTTACGTCCCATGTAAAATATTAAAAATCATGGGGCCAAAAAGTGCTTTTAATAATATTATATTCATGCTTCTAAATTTCTTGGGGAAATAACCCCAAAAATTCCTAAAATTAGAGATAACATACTCCCTAAGTTTTTGTCAATAATTGTTGCCATATAGGATTTATCATAATACTTTCGATCATTTAATGCCCTACAAAACACATTTTTCATAGATTTTAGCTTATTATCTCTTCTAATTTCCATAGATTTTAAAGAGAAATTGATCCTAAATTTATAACAATTAAGTTACAAAATTAGAGACAATATACTTTCTCGTAAATATTTATCCAAATATTTTACTTATATTAGTTAGGGTTTTTAGGGTATTACAGGTGCCTAGCCCCGTACCCCTAACATGCCCAGGATGCTCAACTGGGCCTATGACAGCTTTCAATGGGGTAGTAGGATCAATGGACCCCTATGACTCTGGGGTCTGCGACGCTCGCAGTGATGCCTGGGTCTGCTTAATCCGCACCTGGCATACATATTTTCATAAAAAATTAATCAAACAATTTAAATAAATTAAATGGTTAAATACCATTTTTGCCATGAAAGTATTGCTAAGTGGGCACTCAGTACCCAGAAGTTTTTTTGATATCATTTTTGCCCCGGAAGTTTACAAAATGGAGCAAATATGCCCGGAAGTTTTTTTAGGAGCAAATTTGCCCTGGAAGTTTACAAAGAGAGCAACAATCCAACAGTTAAGATCAATCGATCGGCAAGATCATTATGTTTGTAAACTTTCGGGGAAAAAATGATACCAAAAAAACTTCCGGGTGCTGAGTACCCTCTTAGCAAAAATTTTGTGGCAAAATTGGTATTTAGCCCTAAATTAAATTAACTATATAAATAATTTGTTTGTAACTTACTATCATCTCCTCTGCCACCTGAGAGGTCGTTGTCCCATCACGGTGTCTATGGTTGTATGTGAATAGCCCCCCATAGTCCGTTTGACGGTTCTTCGACTAAGCCTTCCTTTGCTGAAAGAATTAAAAGAATACAAACCTTTTTATTTCAAAAATAAAACAATCAATAAACCTAAAATTAATCTAACTTTGAAAATACCAGCTCACTGTAAGTCACCGCAAACGTTTTATTTCCTGCTGTGTGATGGATCCTCTGCCATTGCCAGCTTCTGGTGTTCCTTTGGGATATAGCCTACAAGGATGAGCAAACAAAATATTAAGTGAAATTAATTAATTGTTTCTAATAATTAATAATCAAAATAAACAAGTAATCTTTTCTTAATTTTCCAAAACAAACAAACAAAGATTCATCGAGCCAGAAACAATCACAAACATAAATAAATTTCATGATAAAAATTATAAGGATTTAATTAAATTTATTATTTTTATGGGAAATAATTGATTCATGTAAAAATACAGGAATCAATTTCGTTGAACATGTACCTAAGGTAGCCATAAAGTTGCTTCCATAATTGATAGCAAAATCACATTCAAGTGTAATATCAAATCATATTCATTGTATTAATAATGTCAAATTCTTTAATCAGATATCACTATGTAAATTTATAATTCAATGATAATATTTAAAAACTAGAACACATGTTTAAGTGTAATTAAAGAACTTGATATAATACATATAAGAAACTTGACATTAATTAGTATTTTTTTATTTAGTTATAATAATAATTATTAAAAAAACATACCAGTCCCTGTGGGGTCCTCCTGGCCAAGACAAAACTAGCCAAGTCATTTGGGTCGACGCCATCCGGGACGCTCTTGATCAGCTACTGCAAAGGAATCATCTCATCTCCATTCATCTTGTTGTAGAGACAACCACTTCGGTTCTTCCAGTAGTCCCTTATCTTCAAAGAATGAGTACCTCTTCGTGTTGCCTCGAACTTTAAACTTATGTTGTATCATAATTTAATTTTTATTTATTTATTTAATAAATAAATAAATAAACCATAAATAATAACTATTTACATGTAAAATATAATTAAAACACATAACTTACTTGCACATCTTCCTCAAAAGCTGTGTCCTTGTTCCCCTTAGGAATATGCTTCTAACTCTGGAAGTGGAGGGGGAACTGCGCCCAATTCTTGCCCAGCTACGTCAGGTAGCAGTTGATTTATATAACGGGCCAATCTGGTGCCAATTTTGTAGCAGTTTATTTCATGTAACTGCTACAAAATCCCCGATACTAACCTTCACTCCATAACGCGCCAAGCTGGCGCCAACTTTGTAGCGGTTTTATTTATAGTGACCGCTATAAAGTCGGTGCAAACATCCCTATTCTTTGGCGCCATTGCTTCTACTATGATTTTGTTACGGTTTATGTGGAAACTGCTACAAATGTTAATATTTGTAGCAGTTAATAGTGACTGCTACAAAATGTCTTTTTTGTATTGAGGGGTGTATAGAAAATAATAAGGGATATGAACATTTGCAAATATTATATTCATAACACCTCGTTGGATGTACATGACTAATCAAGTGCCTCATTAAAAATACTTTAACTAAGAAAAACCCATTACGACAAAAACCTAGTACAAGAAAAAGAGTATACCGTTCGTTAATACGCTGCCCAATGTTTCCTCATTAAAAACCTTACCGGAAACCTAGTAGGATAAAACTATATACAAGGGAATTAAAAAGAGTACAACACATATTAGCTCCCTTAGCTACATGAGTTGATATCTTTAAGTTTGCGAAGTCTCATATCATGAACAATCCTTCGAAATATTGTCACATGAAGTGACTTGGTAAATAAATTCCATTCCAATGTCTTCCTGTTGATGAAAAATTTTGTCTGGCTAACAACTAATGATATATCAAGTCGCGTGTGACTAACAAGATACATAAGTGCTCCAATTGCCTTTAAATGTAGTACTTTTGGACTAGGTATTTTAGCATAACCTTCCTGAGGTTTAAAGAAATGGTACTTCTAGGCCAAGTATTTATCTATCACTTTGTTGAGGTATAAAAGAATCTTTATCCATCTCTAAAGATCTTACAACTACTAGAGTATATATTGGATATGATTGATCCATATATAGATCTTGCTACACTAAATTCTATCTTTCAAATATTTAATTTGTAATTGAAGGCAACATTTTTGTTCTTTCTAAGTCCTTCATTTCAACTACTTTCTTTATGCAATTCACAGCTTTGGTAAGCTCTTTGTGAGCTTAATCAATTTGCATATTTTGCAAGCTCTTCTGGTGTTTAAGCAATTCATATTTTTACAAACTCTTCAAGAGTTCCAAAGATATTTAAGCTCTTTAAGAGTTCTAATGATATTTATTTCAGCAATTATTGCAGACTCATTTATAGATTCATTCATAAAAATACATGGGCAAATCCAATCATCTTCAACATATATTTACTGAATTGGTAATACCACAGACATCTTGGTTGCTTCAAACCATATAGAGATCTTGATGGTTATTTGCTTATGGAAACTTGAATCCTTCAAAGAGTTTCATATATTTTGGCTATATGCTTCTAGCAACCTGAATCCTTTAGGGACTTTCATAGGTTTAGGTCTAAATTTATTCAAGTATTTGATCCTTTAAGGATTTGAAGTATAGCAATTTTATGGATATGCTCCTAGTATTTTAAATCCTTCTAGGATTCACATCCAATTCTCAATATAATGAGTCCTAGGTTATAATCATGTTCTCTAAACGCATATCAAAATTTCATATACTGCCAGACTATCAAATTGACAGGACATGTAAAAATTCAATGCACCACAAGGTAATGTACATCAACATTGAGTTTTGTTCCGAAAAGTATTATGACTATATTTCTCCTTTTTCGTTCAAAATTGCCTATTTAATTGATACAAACATTGTACTTCAAGTGCTCGGACTAGAAATACACAATTCACGTTATAATATTGCATAATGCACCTTTTCTTTTATGTTAGACAACTATTTTTTTTATCTATATCTCATGAAATATTTATATATGAGATCCTCTTTTGATCACGTGATATTTATCATCAAAAACCATTGTCGACAAATTTATCTTTTCGATTTTTTTTTTATATATACGACATAACTAATCGGGATCGATCTCTTTGTTTCTTTTAGGCTAAGCCTCTTTTGGGGGTCTTACAAATAGTTATGTCTTAACCTCTTCATGATCACCTTGATTATTTTCACCTTTTTCTTTATTTTGGAACCGATCATTCTATCATGCTTCTATATGTTTTATTTTCATATACTAATTTGAGCTTTTTAGCTTGAATATGAGATTTGAAAGTTCTCATTTAGGTCAGTTATTGCATCAAGAAGATATTTTACAATATTTTATTAAGGATTAAGGTGCAGATTGGCCAATGAAGTATTACGCTAGGAGCATCTAGCAGAAAAATGTTTTGAAGGTATCAAAAATACAAATAAACAATTGAAAGGGAGCAAAAATACCAATGAAGAAATAAATTCTGATGAAAGTAGCACAATTTTTGTTTTGGTCTATTCACTAAAGTTTTAGATTCTTCATTGGTATTTTTGCTCTCTTTCAATTGTTCATTGGTATTTTTGATACCTTCGAAACATTTTTGTGCCAGATGCTCCTAGCGTAACACTTCGTTGGCCAATCTGCACCTTAACCCTTTTATGGAATTTTTGAATTTGAAGATCTTCATTTGATGTATTCAATGTATTCTCTTTTCTAGCTGCTCATTTTCTCCCCCTCATGTTGGAAAAACTTTGTCAAATGACAATAAACTATTAATGTAATATTAGTCTCCTAAATATATTTGTTTCCTTAGGATCCTTAGGAAACATCATTTTGATCCATTTAGAGACAAACAAGAAGGAGGAGGATCTTACCCAACATGTATCCTGATCGTAATACCCAGATTTTAGCAAATCTGAATTTCGAGATAAAGGAAAATTAATGAATATTTTAAAGAAGTAAATTCATGAGATAAAACTATTATAGAAAATTTTTATAATTATAGAGTAAATTGTCAAAAAAGTTCCAGGAAAATCGATGAATAGAATGACTAAAAATGATATAATGGTGATAAAAACAGGTCTAAAACTATTATGATAAATACTGAAAGATCATGAAAAATTATGAGAAAAATATGGAAGTGTTATCCCTAATTATGAGAATTTAATAAATTATTTCGAGGAAATAACATGAAGAAAAGTTTAAAAAGCATTTCGAACCATAAAGTAACCTGATGGGGTAAACATTTTTAATATTTTACATATGATATAAAATGACAATATCAAGATAGAAGTTTGTAAGATAAAAATATACAGTAAATTAGTACAGATAAATATATGAAGAAACCTGATCCTAAAAAGATCACTAAACGAAGAAATTAGGTCTGATTAAGCCTTAACGAAGCGCAGGGGTAAAACATGAATTTTTGGTAAAAAAATATTATATTTTTAAAAATGGAAACAATTATTAAAAAATAATTAAAACTGAATTTTAAAATAAAGGGGCCGAAATTATTGGTATTTTAAATTAAAATGAATTGTTTAAATAATTAAAATGATAATTAGAATAAAATAATAATATAATGCGAGTCAAACATAGCGTGCCGAGGGGAAAAGTTATAAATAAATTCTACAGGTAAACCGAGGTAAAGGTCTTTTTAGACTGGTCAAATTAAGAACAAGTGAATTTTTACACGAAGAAAGAATTTACCGTGCGTTGTTTCCGCAACCGAAAACCCTAATTTCAAATAAGACGAAAAGTTGATCGATAGAGTAGAGCCGGATAGGTAAAGTGAGAACTTATAGAAACAATTGCGTCTTTTTAAACACAAGATTAAGTTAGGCAACAACTGGATGTTTTACGATTGAGTGAATTGTTGTCCAGAAGTTGGTTTTATCGGAAGCGATTTCCGTAACCGGACGCGTTTGTCCGAATATCTTCCGACGCACCAGAGAATACCTGGATATAATCAAAAGGAGGATCAAAATAGATAATATGAAAGAGGATGGAAAGATCTTCAAAGTTACACGCCTGGATTTTTGAGTTTCGCGAAATCGCGCAAACGGACACCGACGGTAGCTTTATCGCCGGAGGCCATAAAGCAAGAGCCATCATGGATGACAACTCATCCATTGACTTTAGGGCTCTTAGATTTCAATCTTGACCATGGATGGCCAAGAGTGTTTTGTCCTCAAAATGCGATCCAACGGCCGGAATCCGATCTCAAGACTTTTGTGGAAATTCCCACCTTGTCCCTATTTTTCCCTATAAATAGCAAGCTCTCTTGCTCTCATTATTCATACCAAATCCGAATCCTAGAGAGATGTTCTAGAGAGAGAAGCTCTGGAAAAATTCTGCCTTAGCTCCGAGTAAGTTCTTTTGTCCTTAGTTTTTAGTTTCCGTAGTTCTTTCGGTAGTTATAGTAGAACTGGTGTTTGATCTAGGAAGTTTCAGAATATATTCCTATACTTGTTTTTATGCCTCATTGCATTGAAAGATGCCTGACGAGGTAAAAACATAGTGGGGATAATTTTGAAATGGAATACGGTCAAAGTAACGAAGTTAAGCGAAATTCCGCCAATTAGGGGTAGTAAGGGCAAAATGGTCTTTTTCACCTAAAATGCCCGTTATGCTGCCAAATATTCATAAGTGTGTTATTATTCTGATTAGAATCCTTCCGACGTCGAACCGCCGAAATTCCATCGTTCCGCTGCTTTGCCATTTGTTGAGCCACTGTTTTACTTTTACGTACGGCGTCAAAAAGTGCCGTTTTAGCCGGATATCCGCAACTAAGGTACGGACGCGTACTGTAACCCTAACTCTATGCTACTTATATACTTTTGCGTTAGAGATACGTTCATAGACTGAGGTTCTATTGAGAATCGTCAGAGATACTTACAGCTTTACCCACGGATTATAGTATTGGTAATGCCGTTTGAGTTATTCCTAGCGCCGAGGACACGTTGGAGGTGTGGCATTGGATATGTGCGAACTAGTCGAGAGAGACTTTACATACCGCTTTGTGCTTATGTTCTCCATGTTATTGATCATACATCTGCCGTTTTTTGTGATGATATGCTTTGTATTGAAATGAATATCTTTGTACGTATACTATTTTATTTGAGCATAAGGTTAACCGTTACCCGAGATCCATATGTGGAATGGATCTCACCGTAGCATCGTCGGTCCGGAAGACCGATGTTTGGCGATCGAGGCTAGCAGCTGGAGTAGGCCAAGACATGTCTACATTATCTATCGTTTCCTTTAGTTTCTTTAAAGAATTCTGGATAACTGTAATCCAATACTCTTACACTATGGTCCATATTTTTGAATGTAATGTAAATTACTTACTCGCTCCAATGCTCTACTCTGATTACACTGCTTGAAATATTTGGAAACGTTTTAAAAAAAAAATTATTCCGTCGTTTTCAAATGGGATGTTACACTGACTATCTTTGAATATTCATCCATGTGCATTATTATGGTGGAATAATAAAAATGGATATTGCACATCCTAAGATTAAAAATGTCTCGCTCTTGACCAAAAGCCAATTATAATGTGTCAAAGAAACTAGTCCCACATTGCTCAGGAATAGAAGAGTATCAGCCTATATATATAATCATATGATATTGGGCTTGTAAAGAGGCCTAGAGGAGAGGTAGGCCTGCATGCACAACAACGGGCTACTAAAAGCAAACGGAGTGGAAATCCGACGATTTTGCCCCTGCGCGCGAGTAAATACATGATACCAGCACTTTTGTGAAAATATTTTGCTCCCCGAAAATATTATTTTAGTTTTCTCAAATAATAATTTATTTTTGGAGGCTTACCGAAAAGACTCCATATTTTGGGGTTTAAAGTTTAGAACCCTTTATGACCAAAAGTTGTCAGTAGTCAGGCGCTTCTCCGAATGGACTTTCTATTGTCAATCTACAAACTCATCTTTTTCAGCTATGTCTGTTAGGTCTTGAGGAACATGAAGTCCGAATGATCTCACATCCGTTGGCTATCCGTGGACTGTGCTCAGTACGATCAATATAATCTCTCCTCCTCTGCTTCAATTTTCTTGCTGTGATTACTATTACCTTTCACTAGTTTTGCTGCCTTGACTTGATCAAGAATGGTCTGTTTAATCCTGGGAGTACTGCTTCCTCTTTGCCGTTGGTTGCGGAATAACTCTATAGGACAATGTTTTCGGGTGCAACTCATATCAACTGTATCATCATTATTCCAAATTACTTGTAATTTTACAACAATTTATAGAGTTAACCTCAACGAGTATGGAGAACGATGCTGCTAACAACGTTCCTGAGAATCATGATGTTGCTAATTCCAATTCCACAACAGTGCCTTTTGCAATGCCACTTCCTAGGCCTTTTCCCGACACATCCAAGATTGACATTTTTTATGGAAAGAATTTTAAACGAAGGCAAGAACGAGTTTATTCTGTCCTTGATATGCACAACATGGCTACTACTCTCAATCAACCAGAAACTTCATTCGAATCTAACCAGACTACGAAGGATGCATGGACATATGCCAATAAGGCTTGACGACACACCCTCATAAGTACTTTGTCTAATGATTTGTTCGATGTATATTGTGAGTACAAAGAGGCATAAAAGATTTGGGAGTCACTTATCCTAAAATACACTGCTAAGATGCCAGAAAACAAAATTTTTGTATGGGGAATTTATATAGATAAGAAATGATTGAAGACAAAGATATCAAGCTGCAAATCAATGAGTATCAAAAACTGTTAGAGGAACTTTGGGCTAAAAATATCAATATGTCAGATGAATTTGTGGTAGGAGTCCTGATTGAAAAACTGCAAGAAACATGGAATCATTATAAGTAGCAACTAAAGCATAAGCAGAAACAATTGTTGCTGTCATATCTAATTACACACATTAATATTGAAGATATTAACAGAAAGGCAATCCAAGCAGAAAAGGGAAAACAAATGACTGCAAAAGCAATTTAGTGGTAGCAGAGCCACACAACAAGAGGTACAATTCTAAACACCAACACAAAAAGAAATTTGATTACAAACCCAATGATTCTAACCTCAAATTCAAGAAGAATGGTGGCAAGCCAGGACATTTTGCTACTAAGAGTAGGAAAAAGGCCAGAATTGAAAAACTTAAAAGAGACAAAAATCCTCTGAAGCCAAATGTAAATTTGGTTGTAAGAGACGAAAATAGTGATGATGAAGTTATTGTCGTAGTGGTCTCTCAAGCCTTATTGGTCTCTGATGTGAAAAAATGGGTGGTAGACTCTAGAGCTACCAAGCACATATGTGCAAATAAGGAGATGTTTTCCTCCTTCCAAGAAGTAGAAGACCACATTTATTTGGTTGATTCACGAACTACAAAAGTTCAAGGAAAAGGAAAATAGTGTTGAAACTCAGATCAAGAAAGACATTAGCACTGAATGATGTTCCATATGTGCATGAACTTAGAGCAAATTTGATATTTATGGCTCTATTAGGAAAATTTGGGGTTAAGGTGTCATTCAAATCAGATAAGATCGTTATGACAAAGAACAAAATTATGATAGGAAAGGATTATTGCAATCAAGGTCTTTCATACTAAGTGTTGATGAAAATAATGATAATGCATCTTCTGCTGCTTACTTGATTGATTCCTTTGATTTATGGCATGTTAGACTAGTACATGTACATAGATCTTATATAAAGAGATTACTAATTCTTGGGATAGTTTCTGGGATTAATATTAATGATGTTAATAAATATGAAGTATGTGCAGAAACAAAACAAACTAGAAAAACACATTTTGTATGTTACTCAAAGAGAAACTAAACTGTTATCTTTAATACTCATTGACTTAGGAGATTTAAAACAAATTGAGACAAGAGGTGAAAAGAGATATTACATTATTTTTATTGATGATTTCTCAAGATATACTAGAGTATATTTACTTAGAAATAAAGATGATGCCTTTGAAAACTTCCTTTTATATAAGGCAAAGGTAGAAAATCAATTAGATGATAAGATAATAATAAAAAGTTAGGTCAGATAGAGGAGGGGAATACTTATTGCTTAATGATTTTTGTGAAAAGGAAGGAATAATCCATGAAGTAACTCCCCCATACTCACCTGAATCTAATGGGGTTGCTGAAAGGAAAAATAGATCCCTAAAGGAAATGATGAATGCCTTACTTATAAGTTCTGCTGCACCCAATAACTATAACATCCCAAATTTTGGGATTTGAAATTTGAATATTCTATGGGAAGTCCAATTGTGAAATTGCCCTAAAATAATTATGAAATTAATTATTGGAATTTAAGGCATATTTTCCCATAAATTAAGAACAAATAATTAGGGAATAATCTTTGGCATAAATATTTTAGAGATAATATTTTAAAGCCAAAAGAAATTTTATTGAGAAAGAAAACCTTTAAATGGAATTAAGGATTTAATTTTAATAATTATCCAATACTTGCAAAGATGAGTCTTGAAGAGGATCAAGTGGAATAATTTTTTTTAAGTAGCCCAACACATATTGCACTTCAAAATGCAAAAGCCCAAATACTTTCATATATGCGGATTAGCACAACAACAAAACTCCAGCCCATTTGACTTGCACCAAAACGCAACATGAAGTGTAATACCCGGATAATTATTTATCTGAAATATTAAATAATATTTATTGGAAATAGGTGAATATATGGTTTCAAATAATGAGTATAATTGTCCTATTTTCTTAGGTAAAATTCTATTAAAATTTGAAGAGATAAGTTGCTAATGAGCTAAAAATACATTTATGGGGTATGAAATGGCTGTAAATATTATGATAATCTTATAGGGCAGTGAAATAAATATTAAAAATTAGGGAAAATATTGTCCTTAATTATAGCAATTTAATAAATTATTTCCTTGGAAATAATAAAGGGGAAAATTTAATATTATTTTGGAAACCCTAATTGGCCCCATGATTTTTAATATAATGCATGGGATATAAAATACCAATGTCAGTGAAATAGTTATGAGATAATGATTAATCCTAATTAAGAAAATTATCAACAATTAGTAAGTGACTAATTAAATAATTAATGAGATAATATAAGATGATTAAGATATAAAGTAAATTAATAAAAAAATAATTAATATATATAGCTAATAGTAATAATGATAAAGAAATGGTTGAGAGTGGGATTGCATGTCGGCAAGCATTGTGGCTTAAAATCTGATGGGATTTGTTTACATTATATAAACAATGTAATAGGATATTTTTTTTAAAAAAAACTTATTTAATGATTAAAGTGAAAGCATGTCGGCAAGCATATAATGATCAAATCACTTTGTTAAATTGAGATGTACAATAATAGCTGTGTTAAATGGCATGTCGGCATTCCTTTCAAAGGAGGAGATTTAGTCTCAAAAAGTGCTAATTGATCCAAGGGTTAGGGTAAGATTTGAGCAAATTAAATTCCATTTGTGTCCTAGATCCTCACCTATAAATAGAGGGGCTTGGCTAACTTCATTATTCACACCAAAACAATCAAGAACAATCTGAAATTAGAGAGAAGTGAGGGTGAGTGGGAAGTAGCTTGAAGGAGTTAGAGCATTTGCAAGGTGAGTTCTTGAGTTTTAAGCTTTTAAATTCATAGATAGATGTTGCTTTGATCTTAAATATGCTAGAGTAATTTTATTTTCATGTTTTTATTATTATAATTGGATTTATTTCGAAAAAAATGATGAAGAAGTAGTTATAGCAAAATTTTTGGAAGATTATAGTCAAAATAGCGAAACTCTGGCGAAATTTTGTCGGTTTGCGACTCCCAGAAGCAATTTCAAAAACGCTGGTATCTTATGTTGAAGATGCTATGCCAAAATTCTGAGAAACTTCATGGTGAGAGTAGACATATAGAGCTTTCCAAATATACCTATAGCATGTCGTTTTGAGCTCTGTTTAGGAGATAAAAATGTTCAAAGTTAGGCTAAATTTTCTGGAAATTTCTGGGCAGAACATGTTGTCACGAAAACTGGGAATTTTTTATTAATTCTGGGAAAGAAATCATATTTTTATCTAAAATTAGACATCATAAGGTTTCCGAGGAATTTTACGGATCCTTATTCTCGAGTTCTAGAATTAATTATAATTCTCCAAATTTAGGCGAAAAATCAGCCTATTTATAGTGTTATTGTGTTTTTAAGCAATTAAAATGGGATTAAGTTACAAATAATGAACCAGGGGTAAAATGGTTAGATATAGCCAAAATATCTCTTGAAATAATATTTTTGAATTAATAGGCGATATTACCCTTATAGGATATCTGTGATCATCTACCGTCGAATGTACCAAAATCGACAAATGAAGGTACGGACGTGTATTGTAACCTTAACTCTTATGCTTGTTGTATGCTGTATATGATTGTTGTGTTCCTATACTGAGATTCTGCTTTGTTGAAAATGTTGAAATCATGAGTACACGGGTTATGGTATTGATAACACCGTTGAGAGTTTTCCTAGTGCTATGGACATGACTGTACATCGTGGCACCGGTGAATGTGCAGACTGGGATAACATACATACTGTAGGGGCTGTGTAATGTTATTGCCCGATATGCTTGAAATGTGATTTATGTTGTGAAATGTTGTGAATATCTCACCATGCATATACCGTTTACATAAGCATGAGGTTAAGCAGTTACCCGAGATCCAATGGGCATTGGATCTCACCTGTTAATATAGCTACAGGATCCCGTGGTGTTCGGATCGAGGAGAAGGGTAAGGAGCCAGCTTAGAGAAGCACACGAAGGAAATAAATTTGTTGTTTATTTTGTTAAAAACTTCGGATGATTGTACTACTAATGACTACCAGACATATTACTTATGATTGTTATTCAGTTACTCTATTTCTATTTTAATTTTTTTTTTTAAAATCCGATGCTCAACTCTGATAAAAAACAGCGAGAAAACATTTACGAAAATGGGGTGTTACAAGAAGCAAAATCCATTAAATCAGTTTTCCCTTTTCTTCACTGCACACTTCGATCTAAACACGTAAAAGACTCTAAACACAGTCAGCAAATCAGCATACTTCTCCAGCGTGATTATCTCATTCTCTGTACACGCAAGATCAAAGGCGCCATGCTTCTCCAGACCCTCACCATACATTTTGAACTCAACGCCATTTACCTCTGAATATTTCCCAGTCGACTGGACCTTAGGTCCTTATATAAGTGTTGTTCCTGGAATTTCATTCATTCACTTTGCTTAGCTCAAGTGAAATTGAGAGCAAGAGGGAAACTGAGAGTGAGAGCCAAAAGAAAGAGAGAGAGTTCAAGCTTTTGTTGCCCTGTTCTTGCTCTTGAAAATAGAGGTTGGTGTGGCGTTGAGAAGTAGCAAGCTTTGGCATATTTGAAAGACTAACAAGGTAAGCCATTAAGCTAAATATATCTGCTGCTACCTATGTGTGTATATATATATATTGATGTATGTATGAAAACAAAGGAGAGGAAAAGTCACTGAATCGATATATATATGTGTGTTGCTGCGTTAGGAAAAAGGAATGAGAAAGCTGTTGTTATAAGCTTATATATAAATGCATCACTGCTCTGTATAAGAAAGAGTAAAAACTTGATTGTCATATATATATATATATATATATATATATATATATATATATTGTTATTGCCGTGATCAGGAAAAGGAATGAGGGAAGTTGTTATATGTTATATAAATAGATTTGTTGTTATACCTCAACCACTCACCCCTCAATCCGGATCCCGGACCACTCACCCCTCACCCCGGATCCCGGATCCCAGACCACTCACCCCTTACACCTCAACCCGGAACCCAGACCCCTCAACCCCTCACACCTCAACCCAGATCCCGGACCCTTCACCCCTCAACCTAGAACCCCTTACCCTAGAACCACTCCTAATTTAAAGTGTTAGGATAGCCTCTGAGAGTTTAAAATAATTGTAGAGAAACAATAACTAGTAAGACAACAACAACAACAACAACAACAACAACAACAACAATAATAATAATTAGGAAAGGGAATAAATAATAAAATAGATTAATAAATAATATTAGTATTTATTAAAAAGGGTAGTATTATTTTAGGGGTTAATAACCACTTTTAATCCTCTAAAAATAATTCGTGTAGTTAGTTACTTTGTGATGCAAGAAGTGATTAATGACAATGATAAAAGTTTATAGGCAAACCTTGACACCTCTACTAATCCCAACATTTTCGGACGAATTAAGGATTCAAGATTGAGGTGGGTAACTGTTATCTTATTAGCTTGTATGCATATATTCATGTATGACTAACCATGATTGCTAGATAATTTTGCATATGTGTATCCTAGATATGGATTGGGGCTGTGTGTCCTAGAATAGGGCTGCGGTCCTTGGCCGATAACTGCGATTACGGTGCGACTTGTTTACTGCGAATTATTCTATGCTTAACATATGATATGTTGTCATTTATATTTCATATTTGCATATAAGATTAACTGTTACCCCTGGGGTTCATTCATTTGAACTCCAGATTGCATGAAAGAGACAGGTAGTGGATAGGGATCAAGAGAAAAGATGCAGCTGTAAGGATTACAGCAGAAGGGACTTTTGTGATAGTATAAATAGTTGGACTGTATATATCATTTGTCTATTTTTGGATTATTGTATTAAGATCCCTCTATGGGATAGATATCGCTCACAAAAAATTTATCCTCGCGTTTTTAAACTAAGTTCTTTTATGAAAGTTTTATTCTACAATTAAGTCATCCAAACTACTACGATTCCTGTGCGCTATAACTCTGATAAATAAAGGCGTATTAAGGACGGGTGTCACAATAACTTGTGGGGGGAAACCTTATTGTCTGCATGTTTCCTACAAAATAGAATACCCTATAGGAAACAAAGAAGACACCATATGAGTTATGGAAAGGTTTTACACCAAACTTGAAATATTTGAAAGTAGGGTGGCGCCTAGCAAAAGTATTATTACCTTATCCTAAAAGCAAAAGTATTATTTTCTAGTTTTGAAAAGTGAAATTTTAGAACATAATACGATTATTGAAACTAAAGATGCAGAACTTTTTGAAAGTAATTTTCCTTTAAAAGTTGAGTATATTTCTAAGAGAGTTGAACAATTTTCTGAACAAAACTCAAATGAATATATGGTTGAAAACTTACGGAAAAGTAAAAGATAAAGAAAAGAAACATCTTTTGGAGATGATTTTTACACATATTTAGTAGAAGGCGAACCTATGAATTATTATGAAGTTGTTTCTTCTCCAGATGCAAATTTTTGGAAAGAAGCTATTAAAGTTGAGATAGACTCTTTGAATCAAAACAAAACTTGGGTTTTAATAGACTTTCCCTTAAAAGCAAAACCTACTGAGTGTAAATGGGTGTTTAGGAAAAAATACTTTATTGATGGATTGATAGACAAATATAAAGCTAGATTAGGAGCCAAAGGCTTTACCCAAAAGGAAAATATCGATTATTTTGATAGATTTTTTCCTATAACCAAGATTTCCTCTATTAGAGTTCTAATTGCATTAGCCTCAATTCATAATCTTGTTATACATCAAATGGACGTCAAAACGGCGTTTCTAAATGGTGACTTTGAAGAGGAAATTTATATGGGTCAACCTAAAGGATGTATTATTCCTGGGTAAGAAAACAAAGTTTACAAGTTAGTTAAGTCATTATATGGTTTGAAACAAGCACCTAAATAATGGCTTGAGAAATTAGATTAAGTTTTGATAAGTGGTGACTTCTCTACTATTGAAGTAGAAAGATGAGTTTATATAAAAGTTGTGAATAATGATTGTCTGATTATTTGCTTATATGTTGATGATATACTTATCTTTGATACTAGTTTAAATATTGTGTTTGAGAAAAAAAAAAGTTTCCTTGCTTCAAACTTTGATATGAAAGATCTTGGAGAAGCAAAGGTAAAGGTGTAAAAATCATAAGGAATGAACATGGTATTCAACTTTCTCAAGAACATTATGTTGAGAAGATTCTGAGAAAGTTTGAACAATTTAACGAAGATCCTTT
Organism: Acacia melanoxylon; assembly: GCA_019022615.1. Classification (NCBI taxonomy): domain Eukaryota; kingdom Viridiplantae; phylum Streptophyta; class Magnoliopsida; order Fabales; family Fabaceae; genus Acacia; species Acacia melanoxylon. The sequence goes on along the minus strand of JAFJYJ010000018.1, from coordinate 5,769,157 downwards.
AAGTACTTCTTATGATGATAGTGTACATCTCACAAAACATGAATGAAATCTAATAGCTCAATATAAATATGAACAAACCATTGGGAGTTTGTTGCATTTCATGAATTATACAAGACCCGACATAACATATGTTGTGTGTAGATTGAGCAGGTATACTCATTGCCCATGTAGTAAACATTAGGAGGCTCTCATAGGATTATTATGATACTTGAGAGGTACCATGAATTATGGTATACAATATAGTGGGTTTCCCATTGTATTAGAAGGGTACATTGATGCTAACTGAATTTCGGATTTAGACGAAACAAAATCCACTAGTGGCTATGTATTTATTCTTGGTGGTGGTGTAGTCACATGGAAATTAGCCAAGCAAAACATAATAGTACCATCCTCAATGGACTATAAGTTTATTTCTATGAAATTGGTTGGTACTAAGGCAGTTGAAAAACTTCTTAGCAAATATCCCACTGGGTGACAAACCAACACTATCAGTGTTGTTTCACTGTGATAACAAAACGGCAATAGCCACAGCAAAGAACAAAACCTTCAATGATAAAAGTAGACACATACGATTGATACATAATATTATAAGGCAGTTGCTAAAGGATGGTATTATCTCAATTAATTATGTAAAGTCGGGAATGAACTTTGCAGATCCAATAACAAAACCCTTTGGAAAGAAAATGATTGTTGAAACATCAAGAGGAATGAGACTAAATCCTACACATAATTGACAGCGATGGCAACCCAACCTTTGTGATTGGTGATCCCATGAAAAAGGTTCAATGGATAACAACAAGTCGTTCATCAATTTTGACTAGAAAGGAAAATATCTTTCATCCCTTCCTATGATAATGGGCTCGTGCTAGAATGCATGTTTTGAGATTGAGCAAAGATCTTATTGATTTCATAGTCTTATAGGACAGTGCACTCAGTGCAGGTACACTTACATTAAATCACCTTTACGAATGTGGAGTGTGGCCGCTCCTATAAGATCGTGGCAAAATCTTTAGAGCATTCATTATGCACCAGGCACGCGCAAGGCCGTCATAACGCGCAAAACCGTTGTTAACATCGGAAATGTTAGGATATAATCTGACCTTTAATGCCTCTAGTACACACCAAGATTTGTTAGTTCATAGAAGCATGCTTCATTAACATCTCTGTGTATTATCTGGTTCATAGTTATAAGGACCACCAGATATAATGGTTATAGTCATGTGGGTAACACAGCAGGTTTCTTTAAAACATGTGGGGGATTGTTGTAAATATATGATTATATGTGTGGGTGTGTCAATGAAACTAGTCCCACATTGCTTGAGAATAGAAGAGTGTAAGCCTATATATATATAATCATATGATATTGGGTTTGTAAAGAGGCCTAGAGGAGTGGTAGGCTCGCGCGCACAACAACGGGCCATCGAATGGCAAACGCAATGGAAATCTGGTGATTTCCCCTTGCGCGCAAGTAAATACATGATACTGGCACTTTTTGTGAAAATATTTTAGTTTCCTAAAATAATAATTTATTTTTAGAGGCTTACCGAAAAGACTCCATATTTTGGGATTTAAAGTTTAGAACTCTTCATGACCAAAAGTTGTCAGCGGTCGAGTGCTTCGCTAAATGGACTTTTCGTTGGCAACGTATGGACTCATCTTTTCCGGCAGTGTCTATTAGGTCTTGAGGGACGTGTCGTCCGACGGTCTCACATCTATTAGCTATTTGTGGACCGTGTCTATAAAAGGGAATCGGATGAAGTGCTCAGTACGATCTGTATAATCTATCCTCCTCTGCTTACATTTTCTTACTGTGATTACTACTACCTTCTGCCCAGTTTTGCCGCCTTGACTTGATCAAGAAGGGTTTGTTTAATCCTGGAGAGTATCGCTTCCTCTTTGTCGGTGGTTGCATAATAACTCTATAGGATAGCGTTTTTGGACACGACTCAGATCATCCTTATCATCGTTATTTGAGATTACTCATTATTTTACAACAATATATTAGCTCTTTCATATCCTTCAATCAGACTTATATACTTTTGGGATATAGTCAAAATATTGGCTTCTCACATTATCAAGGAAGAAAACTACTTATCGTTTCTAACTATGGTGTGAGTCGTTGCACTATCAACATGACATATCCGGATTAATGTCAATAAAAGTCATCCTTCATTAAAAGGAACATAGCAAAAAGAAGGAAAACATAATTGATAAGAAGGAAATACACATAATTTTATTTAATTGAAAAGATATCAATGTTATAATTACAATAATTAATATTATTCATTCATCAATAAACTCCATGTAATTCATATCATTTATATATCAATTTCAATGAATAACTTTAAAACTAAAAAATGTCAGTAATTGTAGGCTTTATCTTCTGGATTATAAACCGAAAGCTCTTCCGGAGCATTTATTATTGTAAGATTTTTATTTTCAAATATTCAATTACTCATGAATATTTAAATACACAAATGAACACCATGATAAAGCATATTACTTCTACTAATAATAATCGAACATTATGCAGCCTTGCGGGCTTATAGATGTTTATTCGCCTCATGACCTTTTGGCTCCACAATAAATTCTTGCCATATAAATTCATAATAATTTTCCTATAATTTAATAACTTGTAGTCATATTGAGACCAATATTAATGGAAAAATAGTGTTGCCTTTATTTCTTAATTTGGGTCATACATGATGGTTGCACAAAGAGGCATTCTAAATTTGGAGAATTTCTATTACCTATTCATGACATATGAATAATCTCCACAAGCTAGTATTTTTACATGACATGAATCTCCACATGCAATTAGTCTTTAGGACTAGAAAAAAAAAATCTCTTTTAAAGTGGTGAATCTTTTTTATGCCACATGATAAAAAATCTCTTTCATGTCATCCAATGTTTGAACCTTGAGTCTTCAGGACTATAGTATTTATAATATATTATGACATTTATTCATAAATAAGTATTATATATACCATTATAAACTAAATAAACAAAACGATGAGATATAATAAATAAACATGTGGGGATAAAAATAATAAAAATAAATATCTATGGCTTTGGGCCATTTAATATAAAAAAATCAAAGTATGGCTTTTGGCATTTTAATAAAAATAAAAATAATAAAAGTTGTATAGCTTACAATTATAAACTAAATAAACAAAACGATGAGATATAATAAATAAACATGTGGGGATAAAAATAATAAAAATAAATATCTATGGCTTTGGGCCATTTAATCAAAAAAAATCAAAGTATGGCTTTTGGCATTTTAATAAAAATAATAATAATAAAACTTGTATAGCTTATGACCATATAATGTCAAAATATGAAATAAAGATTATATGGCCTCTCACCGTATAATTTCATTAAAAAAAAAAAATCAATGCTATATGGCATCTAGCCATTTGATAAGATGGAAAATAAAAGTTTATGGCTTCTAGACAAATAGAAAATCAAAAGTATAAGGCTTTTGGTCATTTAATAATAGAGAGGATAAAAGTTATATGGTTTCTAGCCACATAATCTCAAAATAGGAAATAGAAATTATATGGCCAAATCTCAAAAATAAGAAATGAAAATATATGGCTTCTGGCCATTTAATAATAAGGAAGATAAAGTTATATGGCTTCTAGCCATATAATATCAAAACATAAAATAAAAATTATATAATATCAAAATAACGGTGGCGAGAGAAAATAAAAATGAGCCTAGAATATAATTTTAACATTTCAACACAAACAAAGATTGTGATTTTGGGTCCTTTGAGTCTCAATGAAGTAGGTGACAGGTCATTGGAGAAAACAAGTGTATTTTCCTTCTATCCCTTAACCCAAGGCACAATTATGTAAATAAATAAATAAATAACCAAAGTATATAGATTTGATGATAATTCTTCAGGGGACTGCAAATGTCAATTAGAATTTCAAGTTCCACCAAAGATGGTGACATCAAGTCACCAAGGAATGTATAAGAATATCGATTGGAACGATGGTGATATCAGGTCACTGAGGAATGTTTAACAATATCGATTAGAACTACATGTTCCTTCAAAAACAGTGACTTCATGTCACTTGGGAATAGAAGAAAAACAAACTGATGCAGAAGGAGAAAATAAAATAGCAATGTCAAAATAAAGAAAGTATTAAAATATTATACATTGACTAGAACTTGGTGCTGATATAAAATTCAGAGAGATATGAGAAGAGAAGGGGGAACGTGAGAACTAAGAGAGAATGATTCTTATTCACTATTCAGATAAGTGTAAAACATTACATATGCCTTATATTTATAGGCACAACTCTCTAATCTATAATTAATACGATTCCATAATTATAGGAAATAATGGATGGGTAAATAGGAAATAATGGGAGATACGGACATTCACAAATATTATATTCATAACATGATACAAATTATTGAAATGAGTATTCCAAGGTAGCCAATATTTTTTTTTTACGAATAACTAATTTAACTAATTTTTTTAATAATTACAAATTAGTTATCTAGGTCATTGGAGAGTATTATAAACTAAAGTTTAAGTAATTTTTAATTGCATATACGCATAAATCTATGAAGTAGATTAGAAATATCCTTCTCTTGGCATTGCATATATACTATAATGCAGCTGATGATAAGTACCCCAAACAAATTGCTTACTAGGGGAAGGTTTATTATTGATCATAACTATTATTGCTATATCGGAAACGAAGATATACCTCAAATATGATGAAATTGGAGGATGGAAGTGGTTGGTAAAAATATAGGGTCCATTCCAGAACAAATTTTTTTATACATATTATAAGCCATTTGTTGGGATGGATCTAGGAATTTTACTTACGGGGGCGAAAATAAAAAATAAAAATGTTAAATTATAAATAAAAGTATTAAAATACGATAAAAACTTAACATACAAAAAATTGAAAGAAATGTATTACAGAAATTAAGTTTATTTCATTAACTCTTACTTCATATTGTTAAACTTATCTATAATTGAATCCGTAAAAAATTGATTCTCCAAATTTACATGTAAGCTATTGAAAAAATGCTGAACGAACCGCCAGTGAAAGCAAATCTGTTTTTCCATGAATATATCTGTGAAACGGTGAAAGACTGAAAGTAGACCTGCGGGCCAGCATATATATATTTTTTATGGTATACCTGTGGGCCAACAAGATGGAGTTACAAACCTGCGCTTTATTTCATCGTGTCTCTGGTTCAGCGCGCGCACACACAGACATTCCCCCCCCCCCCGGGTGGCCGTCCCTAGCCACTTGGTGGCAGGTTTTCGACGAACTTTTCCCCCAATATTACTCCTATTACAATTTAATAGTAGTAAGAAAATATTTAAAATCTAACATACTGTCTCTCTTCTCTTTTGTTTTTTTTTTTTTTAAAAAAATGTATTTAACATACTGTCTCTCTAAACTCCTAAATATGGGCAAAGTTATATATATATATATATAAATTTTTATATTAATTAAGTTAATAAATTACCCGATGCTAAATATAAGAACTAGTTAGTGATATTATACTATGAATTGGAGGGAGAATTTTCAATAGAGGTTCCTATGCATTAAGCCAACAAAGTGACTCAACTATACTTTTTTCTCAAAAAAATAAAAATAAATCAACTAATAAATTTTTAAATTTCAACCATTGATTTTAGTCCAACTAGCACACGTGAGGAGAATGTTATTAAGGAAAAAACTAATTGTCCATTCATAAATATGTACTACACTAACATAAGTTAAATATATTTCATTCAAAACAATATAGTTATGAAAAAAAAAATTGAATAAAAGGGGAATAAAACATGACTCGCTTAATTGATTCTAATTGTTAGAGTATAATCCTTTTAAAGATAAAGAATTGATTATCATTGTTTAAAAGCAGGCTTTTATAGGTATAAACTCAACATGACTTATTGATTGTCTTTCCTTTTTTTGATTGCTATGACAAAAGTTAGAGTTATTGTTATTTCGAGAACTAAATTTTACATAAACTAGACTCAATTCAATAAACAAACCTTAGTGAAATATATTCACATGTAAGAAAAAAATTATGATTTTTCAAGCGTGAGCAATACCTTATAATGAAAGTTAAACATTAAATTTTGCATTAACTATTGGGCAATGTAATCATGAGTTGGAAGTTGAAATGACTTCCCTAAACAACTTTTGTCTGGAAGACCAACTTCCTACGCCCCAGACATAAAACTACTACCAAACCCTTGAATCTTGGGAGGACCTAGGTATTCCCAAGGCAAGTTTCACAATGGCAACAAATTTTTTAATAAAAAATTTTGTTTTTGAATAATTTTTTCAATAAACAACGGCAACAATTAACTCAAATTTAAGGGAAATAGCTAAAATAATAGAAATTACCGGAGGAAATAACACTTGAAACACTTGTAAGAATTATTATTATCAACTAACTAATTGACTTTAGTTGCAAAAATTACATTACATAAAATCGGCATATCATCACATATACCAATAAGATAAACAAAAAAGAACCTACCATTTTGTTGAACAATAATATCTTTCAAAGTACAATGACATAAAATTATATTGGCTAGGAGCGTGACTTGTTGAAAAAAAGGATTGAGAGGGCATTCACCAATATCGAATAGAACCATTTGCATCCTTTAACTAAAGTGTAGCACTTGAACAAGTTTGGCCCGGATCACTGACCAATCCTGCTTAGAAGCTCTTCAAAGATGACGCATAAGTGCCAGGAGCCACCCTTCCGGTGTCAAGCTTCTTGGTTTCTTCAAGAAGGTTTTGAAGATGTTGTGAGACAAAGCTGGTGAATGGAACATTGGAATGGAAAATTGAGAAATTTGCTGACATTGCCAGGGAGTGGAATAGAAAGAAGATGGGAAATCTAAATTCAAAAAAGAAGAACATCCTCAAAATAATAGAAGGAGTGGGGAGATTATGGGGACAACGAGACAGTCTATATCTTTCTCAAACGGAAAGGGAGCTCGGGAAGGAGTATAATAAAGTTATTGCTCAAGAAGAATTGATATGGTACCAATTGCATCTTGATTTATGGTATCACATCAATTCTTCTTGAGCAAGAAATTTATTATACTCCTTCCAGAACTCCCTTTCTGTTTGAGGAAGACATTAATTGTCCCGTCAAGAGCAATCTAGCTCTAAGGTACCTAGTCAACCTCCTGCTCTTCAAGCTATATACTCTCATCCTATTCCTCCTAGAGATTTTTGCTGTAATCCTATAATGTTCACTGAGTTAGAAGCCAAACAATTTAGAGAACATTATGCTAATAAGAATGTTTGTCCTACAATGTATGTTGACCTAGTTAAGCTAAGGGAAGATTGCAATCTTGATCTTTCCCCATGGCTTAAACCTTTTGAAAATCTCCTTTCTATCAGGACTTCCTATAGTCCTACCATTGTTAGAACTTTCTACTTCAATATGACCAATGCCAATCATTTGGATGACAATGGTGATCTAGTTGAGGAGAGGATTGTAACTTATGTTAGAGGTAGAAGAATCCTTCTTACTACCAATTTCATTAACTCTTTGTTAAGGATCCCTAATCCTCCTCCTACTCCTGAGTTGAACTATATCAATGAGGAGATTTTTCAAATTCTCAAACCAGGTGAGCCTTTGAGTAAACCATTAGGGTCGAGTTGAACTATAGCAATGAGGAGATTTTTTATTTTCAAATTCTCAAATTAGGGTGAATAAAGAGCTAAAATCCCTAAAATGCATTTATGAGCCTTTATAATAATATATATGAGTAAACCATTAGGGATATAGTCACTTTTTTTATAAACATTTCTCCTCGTTTAACCAGGGCCTATGGTTACTTAGATCGGATCATATTGCGAACCGGTGATTTTCTCGCAAGAAGCATAGGGCTCTCTATCCGAAAATCTTCGGTATATTTATTCCCAGTAGTTTTAAAGAGAAAGAATGGAACTACAAAACCTAGTTCCTGGATTTTTGAGTTTCGTCAAGATTACACAATTAGGACACCGATCAGGAAACTTTATCGGTAAGTCAGCAAGATGACATCATCTTCTTCTTGAAGGGATGATGTCATCCAACACATGGAGGGCCAAGATGGAGCCACGTGGTGAAACCTTATATAAAAGGGAAAAACTTTAATTTTTCAAGATAGTTAAATATGATATATATTTTGAAATTATGATGAGGAAAAGATCAAAGATCACATTTTGCATCTAGGGACTGCTCCCTTTTTGCTTCTATTGTTGACCAAGTTCCTCATAATATAGGCCAATGGGTCTATAATGAGATGAAGAAATTCCGATTCTAGTCCAAAAAGACTTCCACAATACCATTTCCTAATCTTTTGTCTCTGATTTTATTCCAAGAAAAGGTTTGGTACTTAGAATTAAATGATCAATTTTGCATCTAGGGACTGCTCCCTTTTTGCTTCTATTGTTGACCAAACCTCATCTTTTTTTTCCACAATACCATTTCCTAATCTTTTGGTCAACATCACCTCAATCTTATGAAGATTTCCTTTGAGGAAGGATCTGGTCAATCAAGGGCTCCTACTAGTCCAAGAGCATCTCAGTCTAGAGCACATGAAGCTCATTCATCCCCTACGGGTACTGTTGCTCAATCCTCTCAGCCACCTCCATCTACTCTTGGTGCTACAATTAAGGCCATAGTTGAAAAGGTCGTCTCAGAGTGTGTTTGACCACTTCACACAACCATGATAGCCCAATATCATGAGCTAACTGAGACATTGGAAACTGAGATTGGCAAATTGGTGAATGAAGTGACAAAGAGCCATAATGAGCTTGTGGATAATGAGTTAAAAGATAGACAATCTTGGAAGCAGCATTGATGATCACACTGCAAGCATCTCAAGCCTTCATGCTATGATGCACATTCTCAATAACAAGATGGACAACATGGTGAAGCCTCAGCCTACAGAAGCTGGTCCAAGCCTTGGTATCCCTAGCTCCTCACTTTCACCTCCATCTTCTTCACTTATGCTTGCCTCTTTTCCTACTCCTCCTCTTCTTTCACTTACCTTCCCTAGTTCCACTCCAATCATCTCATCTCCTATTCCTTCATCTCCCATTCTCACCTTCTCTACACCAATTGTAGCCACTACCCCTACCACCATCATTGTTCCCCCTTCCCAAATCTCTACTATCAGGATTCCATCTTCATTATCAATTGGTAGTCTATTTGATGAATCCTTAGCTGCCTCACCCACTCTCTCTCACACCCCTCCTTCACCTAAACCAGACCCGTTTGTTTCTGCTCCACCATCCTCACCTATCCTATCTTCCCCTCAGCCTTCCACTGTGAGACTTTCACCTACCACTACTTCTCCATGTCTCACTCTGGCTCTATACTCACCTCTCTCATTTCCACCTGCTTCCACCTCCTCTGATCCTCCCATTTTGAATGATGAAAAAGGGGGAGAAGAGAAGTAAAAGAGCCTCAATAGTTGCTGATATCTTCTTTTTTTTTTTTTTTGCTTTCATATGGTTTGTTATTTCATAACTTTATGTATTGGATTTGATTTCAGCTGCTATGTATTTTTCATTTCCTTATTTACTCTGATGTACTCTTTTTTGAAATGAAATGCAATGGCTTATTGTCTCTTTGAGTTATTGGTCATATGCTTATCTCTTCCATTTCTCAAAGACTATTTAAAATTTTGACATTTGGTTTACAAGTATTGTTATCATCAAAAAGGGGAAAGATGTTAGTTCTCTATGTGTTTTGATGATAACTGACAATTATAAACAAAGTATTGTTAATGATTCAAGTAAAAATGTTTTTAACTTGATCAAACTTGAATCAGTAACTTACTGTCAAGTTGACTCGAGTTTCAGGTTGTCAGACTCGAGTCAAGTGTTTTTGAAACTTAGTCAAAATGTGCTTAAACTTTGACTGACTCAAATTACACTTTGGTGACTCAAGTTAAATGTCTTTGGAAAATATTTTGTTAAATGTTTTAACTTAAGTTAGCTTCATATGCCTCGAGTTACATCTTGTGAACTTAAATTTATTTTTCAAAGTACTGATATATTGACTTGAGCTGGTGTCTGTTGACTCGAGTGTAGTTTTTTGAACGTTATTTTCAAAATACAAAAGTAGTGACTCAAGCCAATGTTCCTTGACTAGAGCATAGGTTTGAAACTTATTTTCAAAATGTATTTTGATAACTCGAGCCATCTCTTAATGACTCAATCTAGCTCGATGTTCAAATCTTTTCAAAGCTATCTCGATGAACATTTGTGAAAATGATGCTTAACTCGAGTTAGTTATGAATGACTTGAATCATGCACTTAAGCTAAACTTTTCAGACTCAAGCTAAGTTCATACAGAGACATTTTCACTTAGCTTCAAACTTATCTTCAAAGAAGATAAACTTGTAACTCAAGCCTAGAATGGTTAACTTGAGTCAAGAAGTCGAGCTTACTTGAATTCTAACTTGAGCAAAGGTATCTCTGTTTTGCAATCACCGTATCCGTAAATCTTAAATCCTTGCTTGTGATTTGATTACTTCTTATCATCACTCATTATTGTTCCTAATTATGTTTAATCAGTTTATTAATGAGTTTCAGATGATTAGATGATGGATTAAACGCAGATTAATCGAAAAGGCATTGATTACGTCAGTTGCATTAAATGCGGGTCTAGAAAACAAAGCACGATTTTGGACCACCATTCCCTAAATATTCTGAAGGCTTTAATGGTTTATTTCCATAGTTAAACACCAGATCATCCAATGGGAAGAACAGGAGGAATGTCAATGTGGTGAATAACGACGGACATTTGCTGAATCAACGCCAGTGAGTAACAAAGGAACTTCAAGTCCAACGGGTATATAGATTACTCTCAAAGGTGCATTGAAAGCTTCTAATGGTCATTTAATCCCTCATTTAATATAATTGAAGCATTCAATGTGATTCAACCACCGGAAACACAAACGCATAAAGGAACTATTCAATTACTGTTTCATTCATTGTGTAATATCTTCGAATATTTATAATCTTTAGTGTTTATCTATCAGCTCTTTTAGAGAGTTATCTTTCTGATAAATATCTTTGTAAGAATCTCAAGGTAGTGGGCTTTGAGATTGGTTACAACTTGTAAGGGGGAGTAAATCCTAGTGAGAGGATTACTTTGAGTATAGAGTTTGTAATCATTTGAAGAGATAGTGAATATCCCAGAGAGTTTGGAGACTGGACGTAGGTCAAGAGTTAAGACCGAACCAGTATAAATGTCTCGTGTAAATCTTTTCTCTCTCTATCTCTGTTAAGCTTTGTTCTTAGCGTTCAATTCAGGGGTAATCAAAAAAGTTTTTACATCACCCAATTCACCCTCCCTCTTAGGTGATATTCTGTCTTTCAGGAAGCCTCAGTATTAATAAATCATTATAATAATTGAATCCCTAATCGTAATCCCTAATCCCTTATTGATTTCAATACTAATTGATTCTAATATTTACATTAATAATATTGTCTAACACTTACCCTCAAGTTGGAGTATAGATGTTAATCAAGATCAACTTGTTACAAAGATAGTCGACACAATTGCCATTTAAATCCTTAGTCAAAAGATCACCCAAATGGTTACTCAACCGTATATTCCCTATAGAAATAAAGTTCTCATTGATCTTATATTGAACAAAGTGACAGTCGATCTCAATATTTTCTTACGTTCATGAAACACAGAGTTGTAGCCTATGTGTAAGGCAGCCTTATTATCACACTACAGCTTTGATGACAATAATGTGGTAAAACCAACCTTCTTATTAGCTGGTGGATATACACAACTTCAAAAACTGAATATGCCATAATCCTGTACTTACCTTATGTACTAGATTGTGATACCACATCCTACTTCTTTTCCAAGAAACCAATTTTCCTCTCACGAACACACAATATCCTGTAGTTGATTTCCTTGTAGCCTTTGACCCACCATGATCAACATCACATAAACATTTGATCTCAATGTGGCCATGATTCTTGTATAATATCCCATGACCAGGTGAACCCTTCAAGTAGTATGAGACATGCTCCAAGGCTTTCCACCCGCCAACAGTTGGTGCTATCATGAATTGGCTAAGTATGCTAACTGAAAGAGTCACATCGGGGCAAGTCACAATAAGATAGTTTAACTTTCCAATTAGTCTATGGTGTCTCTCAAAATGCTCAAATGGTTAATCTTTTCAAGATCAACCTTGCTCTTCAAATCTTCAGGTAGCTCTTCAAATGGCACTGTGTCATTAATATCTAGGAATGGATTAGGAATCATTGAAAAACTAATCAGTGCTGCTCTAAGTTTCCCTATATCTTTTAGCTAATCAAGAACATATTTCCTCTGTTTCAATAGAATGTCTTTCTCGCTTCTCATAACCTCTTTTCCCTCTGAAGTACTTTAGCAAACCTAAATCCTTCGTTTGAGAATAAGACTTAAGAAAGGCCTTGAGTAATGAGATTCTTGATGTATTGCAATATGTGATCACAATGTCATCAACATATACAACTAAGAGAATCATCCATGCATCTGTCCGCTGATAAAACACAAAGTGATTGCACTTATTTTGATTCATACCAAATTTCTTAACCACATAGCTAAACCTGTCAAACCAAGCACGTGATCCTTTAAACCATATAAAAACTTTTGAAGGTAGCATACCTTCCTAGGCTCCTCCTAAGCAACAAAACCAGGTGATTTTTCCATGTAAACTTTCTTAAGAAGATCATCATTCAAGAAGGCATTCTTAACATCCAATTTATGTAGATCCTAACTATAAGTAGCCACCATAGAGATAAAGAGATAAATTGAGGACAATTTTGCCACATGAGAGAAGGTCTCATAGTAGTCAATACTATAAGTTTGGGCATATCCCTTGGCAACTAGTCGAGCTCTCAGATGTTACAGGGTTCCATCGACCTTTGTTTTAACCATGAATGACACCAAATAGCTTTCTTTCCTAAAGATAAATCAACGAGAGTCTAGGTATCTACCAGATCAAGGTCCTTCATCTCTTCTTCCATCACAGTATGCCAACCGAGGTGAGCTGAGACTTAATGGAGAATGGTGGGAACAATGATAAAGTCTAAAGATGCTGTGAAGGGACAAGATTGAGGAGACATGTGGTTGTAGGAAACAAAATAAGAGATGTGATAAGTAAAAGCATATTAATCTTTTCAAAGGGCAATGAGAAAATCAACAAAAGGAACAGGATCAGTAGTAAGAGCGGTGAGGACTTGTCCTAGATCAGACGACGAAGCAGACATTGGTAGGCCATAAACATGATGAACTACATTTCTTTTCTTAGGGAGTTTCTTATAAACATGATAGAGTAGTGGTTTAAGAAGTGCTAGAACAGAGGCTTGCACTGGTGGTCATTGAACCTGATACACCAAGAGATCATCTGCTTTGCAATAGATGGAGGTGGAGAAGGGGAAGGAAAGAATAAAGTTGACTCATGGAAGCTGACATCTGTAGACGCAAGATACAGATGAAGAGTGGAAGAAAAACACTGATAACCCTTTTAAACCCTAGAATACCCAAGAAAGACGCACTTGAGAGACTTGGGATCAATTTTTGTAACCATGGGATGAACATCTAGAACAAAACATACACACCCAAAGATTATTGGACCAATGAAAAACAAGGGGTTGGAAGGTAACATAGTCGGGTATGAAGTGTTACCATTGAAAATTGGAAGGGGAATACGATGGATAAGAAAACACACAGTGGACACAACATCAACCCAAAAAGTTTTGGGAACATGTATTTGAAACATTAGAGCTCGAGCTACTTCTAATAAGTGTCAAGTTTTACATTTTGCAACATAATTTTGAGTTGGTGTATCTGCACCAAAAGACTGATGAAGCAAGTCATGTTGTAGCATATAGTTTTGGAATTGGGTAGAGAAATACTCTTTAGCATTGTCATTTCTTAAGGTTTTCACATATACACTAAACTGAGTTTTAGTTTCAGCTCAAAAGATGTAAAAAATGAGAGAATAACTCAGAACAATTCTTCATTAAATATAGCCAAGTGGTACGAGACAAATCATCGACAAAGGTAATAAAGTTCTTAAAACCAGACTTGGACTCAACATGCCACGGACCCCAAACATCAAAATGAACAAAGCAAAGGGGGATGAGCCTGTTTATTGATTCAAGGTACCAGATGAATACAATGGTGCTTAGCAAACTGATACAACTCACATTCTAAAGATGATAAATGATGGAACTGAGCATACGTCCTTTTCAAAGAAGACAAAGACACATACCTAAACGAAAATGATCTTTAAAATGAGATGAACCACCTGAGTAAGCAACCAAATGAGGCACCCAATCATCAAGGAAGTAATTATCGTCATATTCATAGTCTTTACCAATAATTTGCTTTGTCATGAGATCCTAAATGAAACAATGGTCAAAAAAGAGTGAGATAAAACAATTTAATTGTTGAGTAAGCTTGCTAAGAAACAGAAGGTTAAATGCAAGATTAGGAACATTAAGAACATAAGATAAGGGAATGGATGGGCTAGGTCTAAAAGTGCAAATCCAAGAACATGGGAATAAGAACCATTGGCAATTGTTATACTATACGGGTTAGTATAAGGCACGTATGTAGAGAAACAATTATGGTTATTTGTCATAGGATTAGTGGCACCAAAATCGATGATCCAATTCAAGGAAGAAGTAGCAAGATAGGAATCACAGTTACCTGTAGCAAGAGCACTTGATATGGATAGAGTAGACTCGTGATCACAATTATCAAAGGACTGGGCCATGTAAGCAAAACCAGTGTATTGTAGCATATTCTCCAGTTTGCGACAATAATGTTTCATATGACCAAGTTCCTTATAATAGAAGCATACGACCCTACCAGAATTCTAATTAATGTTTCCTTGTGTCTAGAAACTCTAGTTCCTATTATCAGTGGAGCCACTGCTAGCTAAAGCACTGCATTGAGATTAGGAACCGGTTGAGACCAACTATCAGCATGCAGTACACGAGAATACACATCCTGAAGCGTAGTAAGCTCAGAGCTAGCAGAATCTGGGAGCGAACCTTCTCAAAGGATGGAGGAAGGGTAGTAAGAAAGCTCATAATGGCACGTTTCTCCTAATTTTCTACATGTTCCTAAAATTAGTGGTACGTGGCATCAACATCTTCATTTGCTCACACATACGCTTACAGTCCATGAAAAAACTTTTGAAAGGATGATCCTCTTACATCTCAACATGATAAAAGCCCTTACAGACCTTGTGAATACGAATAATATTCCCTTTACCAGAATAAAGAAACTCTAGGTAGTCCATAATTGATGCTACTAAAAGTTAAGTAGGCACCTCAAATGTACGAGCCATGAAAATAGCATAATAGTGAATCAAGATCGTCCAACAGAGATTCAATTGAACTAGTGATTAGGCATCAAAATTCTCATTTTCATTTAAGTTGAGTGAGACACAATGATGATATAAAAATAAAATAAAAACAAAGATCTAACTAGAATATAAAACAAAGGAATCTAAATTAAAACTAATATTACAAATTATTTTAAATTACTTTTGCAGTGATTTGGATTATTATAGCATTGATTATTTCTTAGTGTCTAACATCTCCCCTTAATTGTAATTAAAATTATATTTTCTATTCTAGGACTCTAAATTACCTAATAGGTTCTTTCGATCCTCGAAAAGGCATTTCAATTATGTTAATCACTAATTCATTAGGCAATTAGTATTGAATTAGATTAATTTAAGTGCAAGTATAATGAGACTATGTAAAGATGGTATGTAAATGTCTATCCTGCTACCAAATGAAATCTAAAAGATTAATCTTATACAATTCAATTAAAAGGTCTCATCTAAATTTCCTACGTCTAGATTTCTTTAGAATGCTAAAATAAGTTCCAATCAAGTTTCCCACCTTTTTAGAACAATTAAACTCACAATTTTTTTTTTAAAAAAAACATAACATTAAAACAATTAAAGATTAAAATTATCATCCACTAATCAATAATCAAACTACAAGAATCCAAAGCAAAATTAAACTACACATAAAAATCAAATTCCAATTCCAATTCCAATTAGCAACCACAATGTAAATAGAGTCCAATAGCATAATGGAGAATAACTGCAATTAAATCACTGTCCAAAACTCAAAAAATATAGAGATATTCGCCCTTGGAGAATAATCGATCAAGAACGGCGTCTTCTCTCCTTCCTCCTTCAATCCAACTCCAGCTCATGATCTTTTGTTTCTGTACATGGCGTCAAACTCCGCCAAGAAGGTGTTTGTAGCTTACTCCTCTCAAAACATCTTTCAAATTCTTCTCTGAGCTTGTGCAATCACATCCCCTTTGGTTCCTTCTCCCTTCAGGAACCCCAATCGCGATCTCTTATTAAAGAAGACGGTAGATATGAAGAGATAGCGAACCGGAGTTCCTTCCATCCTTAATCCTATCTCCATCACTGGAGAAGAAGAGATTCTCTCCCTCTCTCTCATGCCGGCTTCATTCTCTCTTTGATTCTCGTGATTCCGAATGATGAAGAAGAAGAATAGTGAGCCCTTGGTGGTTGTCTCTCGAAAATGGGAGTGGCTAGCGTCCACTGCGCCTCCCATCCTCTTTCGTCCTCTTCCACCAAATTGTGTCGGTTTTGGCGCAAAACAGTGAAGCTCATGCCTCTTTTTTTTAAAATATTTCAAGGTACTGGTGGGTACTAAAAAGATACTTTAGGATAATGACCAATACTGAAAAATATTTCGTGATCTTAAAAAAATAATTCAAGATTCTGACTGATACTAAAAATATATTTGAGGATACTAACTGGTATTGAAAAAATACCACATGATCTCCAAAAATTATTTTAGGATCTTGAAACAATATTTCAGGGTATTGAATGGTATTAAAAGGATATTTCAGGATAGTGATTGGTACTAAAAAAATAATTCATAATGTTTAAAAATTATATTATGATCTTGAAAAAATATGTCATGGTGTGCTGACTAGTTATTTTTTCAAGATCATAATATAATTTTTAAACATCATGAAGTATTTTTTTCAAGTACCAGTCACTATCCTAAAGTATCTTTTTTAGTTTTTCAAGATCCTAAACTATTTTTTTAAGATCATGAAGTATTTTTCAATACCAATCAATATCCTTAAGTATAATTTTAGTACCAACCAGTATCCTAAATTATTCTTTCAAGATCCTCAAATAATTTTTCAGTACTGGTCACTATCCTGAAGTATCTTTTTAGTTTTTCAAGATCCTAAACTAATTTTTCAAGATCATGAAGTATTTTTCAATACCAATCAATATCCTTAAGTATAATTTTAGTACCCAAGATCCTAAATTATTCTTTCAAGATCCTCAAATAATTTTTTCAAGATCTTGGTCACTATCCCAAGATCTTTTTAGTTTTTCAAGATCCTAAACTAATTTTTCAAGATCATGAAGTATTTTTCAATACCAATCAATATCTTTAAGTATAATTTTAGTACCAGCCACTATCCTAAATTATTCTTTCAAGATCCTCAAATAATTTTTCAAGATCTCTGGTCAATATCTTGAAGATTTTTTTAGTAAAATGTCGGTCTTTCACGAAATATATTTTTTTTTTAAAAAAAAAAAAGTGACATGAGCTTCACTGTTTTACGCAAAAAAAAAAAAAAAAAAAAATACAGTTTGGTGGAAGAGGATGGGAAGTACAATGGAATAAGCTAGCCGCCCCCTCAAAAACGCATTTTTGCTCCTTAGGTATTTTTCAATTACTTAACCAAGGCATTGCGGTTTTGCCACTTGGCTGCTGAAAGGAAGAAAAGTTAATAATAATAATATGGAAAACTAAAAATATTTTCTTTCTTTCTTTTTTTTTTAAAAAAAACTTTATAATACTAATACTATTTATTTTTTATCCTAACTTATTTATATTTCTATTTTAGTTTAAAACTATGAATTTACATTAAAATCCATAAAATGATGCATCAATTTGATTTGATCTTAAATAATATAATCTCATAACCCTAAAAATTATTTAGATAACTTTCCAAATATCTTTAAAATATATTTTAAAAGCACTGAAAATGGAGAGTTATCAATAATCTCCTTAACCTTATTGCAATGATTATTAATGGAGGCAAGGATGTCCCTGTCAATAGAATTCTTTGCAAAAATAACTGAGAATCTGTCCTTATCCAAGCCAACTTAGGATTAGCTTTAGGAGGACTATCAGTCAAGTGGTCGTCTTTTTCAATGCTCAACAAATACATACGAGAATTGTTTTACTCTGGTCCAAATAATTAGTCCAATTAAGTTTATGATCAATAATTTTGTTGGCAACAGGAATAATCTTAGCAGTGACACTATTCTTATAATTTGCCATAAAGACGAACAGACCAAACAAAACCCGACAACCAAAGCAAACAGAATTACTGAGGACAAAGAATAGCTACAAAAGGAACCAAATAGCAACAATAATATTGTCCAGATAAAACACACACGAGCTTGCACAAGGGAATCAACAAACCAAAAAATATCAAATCGTGCCGCAGATCCCACTAAGATATTTTTGCACCAGAACCACCTATAATTTGAAACACTAAAAAATACCAAACTGACAAGAACGTGCAGACAGCAAAGAAGTCGAAGAGCAAAAAACAGTGACAACTGGAAACCATCTTGAGAAAACAATCAGAAACCCTAACGCTCTGATACCATGTAAATTTAGAGAAGAATACTCTAATTAGCTATGTACAAGAGAGGTATATATACACAAAAGGCGAGCCTCAATATTAATAGCTCATTATAATAATTGATTCCCTAATTGTAATCCCTAATCCCTAATTAATTGTGATACTAATTGATTCTAATATTTCTTAACATACAATTTGTTTACATTTACCACAGTTCTTTGTTAATAACCATCAGATATGTTTTTTTTTTTAAAAATGTTTTGGGCTAATAGTACCCAGATAATTACATTTTTATATCTTATAAAAATAAAACCAAAAAAAAAAATCACCATCTCATAAATGATATGAGGAATGCTGCGAATTTTGAAATTTTTGTTTTCTTCAATTTAAATTAATCAAAAGTTCTAAAAGTTTGCAACATACCTCATATCATCGTGCTACTTGTTATCAAAGGAGTGACCTAAATCATCTGGGAGTATGTCAGGATCATGGTGGCCAATCTCATACACATCAAGAGTGAAATTTACCTTCTTATTCATACTCGACAAATAATTGGCCAACCACCTCACAGCATGGTCAATGAGTTCTACATGATGCATTATTGCCTCCAGTTAAGAGAGTGATGGATGTGGAGGCAGAGGGCGGAGTATGACGCTAGGGATTTTCTAGCAAGTCTACAATATGGCATTTCATCTTGAGATAATAGAGGAGGACAATGAAGAAATAGTATGAAAAACATAAGGAAAGGAGGAAATTGAATAGATTGGAAGTAACATGTTTGAACCATCATTGCACACATTGCAAGTTGAAGAGGATTAGTCGCGCGCAGTAGCGGTTAATGAAGGGTACTTGGTTCCTATGCCTGATCATAGGGGAACAAAGAAGCATGTAAAGAGTGTTATCATCAGTGTGGGGAAGGGGAAATGTTTCAAACTATTATAGCGTTTGTTGTTTCATAACGGTTTTTGCGTAACAACTGTCATTCTTGTGAGACAAAATATGACAGTAACTAATTACAACCATTATTTATTTGCACAGTATTCTAATAAGTGAAGGATTTTACTTAATAATCGTTATGTATCTGAGTCTTAAAAAAAAAAAAAAAAATTGGTGGTTTATTATGCAACCACCGTTTTACAAACAAAATTAAAGAAAACAAAAGGACAATATATATAACCAAACTAAAAATAAAAAGTTATAAAGATGTTTTAATAATATTATGCATCATCATATTCTTCTTTCTCCAGTAACTTGTTGTTGCTCGATTTCCTTGTGGCAAGTGAACTAGTCGAACAAGTAATAAAAAGTAAGTAGAATTATCGTCCCACAGAGACTGTTGATACCAAAGATGATGCTGGTTTCTCATGACAATTGTGTGTAATGAGAGTATAGTTGGTTTGTTTGTTTTGGCTATTACTAATGACAAATACGTAAATAAATGATCGGAAGTCAGAAGGAAGATATTAGTTTAAAAAAATAGGTTGAGTTCTGATTTCATCCTAAGTCGCATTACTCCCCCGGTTTGCAACGCATTGCTATAGCAATTCTGCTGCACAACTTCCACAATGCTACAGCAAAACTACCTTTCACAACGTTATCCAACTAACCCACCTATACAAAAGCGTTCGCATTCTGTAAGTACAATCCTCGCTCTACTTATCTCATATTCTATGGTGATTTTCTAGTTTAGACTGTCGGTTTTAACCTAGGTGTTCTGGTTATGAGCAGTAGACTCATTCCTGTAGCCTACAATTTAGGTCGAGCCCTGCACAAGCTCGTCCAACAAACACTTTCTAACAGAGGCCTAACCTTGACTCCCATCCGGTAAGCCGAGGCCATTGATCTAGCCCTTAGCAACCGCTAACCAACTGGATGTTAAATTACTGTTAAATAAACTGAATGTATTAAATTAAGAACTTAGTAAGCTAGGTTCATTCTACAACTTAGAAATTCATCCTCACTTAGTCAATGAAAGTTTAGTTCATGACTAATGAGGGAAACACAAAATAAAGTAAAACAAAACAACCTATGGAAAGGTTAAGAAGATAAAAAGCTCGTCGGAATAATCAACGGCGTAGGGAGCATCCTATCACGCGACCTGTCTACGTCTTCTTCAATCCATCTAACTTCATGGAAGAATCGGGTGTCGTCTGCAGTTCTCTCGCTCGGTAATTCTCTTTTTCCTTTGGTATAAATCCAGTCAAATTGGAATTGCACTGACTGCTCTGACTCTCACAACTTTGAGGACCTTTTAGGTTTAGCCGCGCTTTCCTCTTATAGTCAGGTCCTTTCGCATAGTACATCCAGTGAGCTAAGTCTTCCAAATCTGTTAGGTCCAAATCCCTAGATTCATTTGATTGATCCTCTTTTAATACTGTAGGATTCTTCAAATCTTTCCCTTCAATTATTTGCATCTTTTGATTTAGCCTCATCAATTCAACCACCATCTAAACATCTGTCTGAATGACTTGTATTAAATTCCTGAAAACCCACGAGGAAAGGTCAGAGTGATGTAACGCATAACCCTGCATCACTTATGATGCTACAGCATAGTAGTCGCATTGTATTGCTAGCACAGATGTGAGCATACCATATGTTGTAGCATTATATCAGCTTTGTTATTCACTTTCACGGTAAACCATAAAGTAGCTCTTTTCTTATGCATATGAGCAAGATAATGATGTGGATGCAACAATTTGTAGAATCTATCCTCTATTTTTCTAAGTGAGTGAATTCTATCATATTTAATCAGATCAAGCCCAGATGAGCTAAGAATCAACATTCAAAACAGTCAAAACACATAGGGAAAACATGGCATAAATATGACTCATCACTTGTCCACCTTCTCGTTCAAAGAGCGAATGAGAGTGGTAAGTTCCTTCAAGCATTAGTTCATGCGTCTTTAATCTCATAAGTAAACCTGGACCACATGATGGAGCGCGTAAGTTGCATGGACGAGCCCTTCAACACTTGTTGGTGGAAAGGTTTCATATTTCGATTCGTTCCAGATGATGAAGCAGAATCTCTTGCGCTCGTTGTTCGCCTCACAAGTACACGAGTCACACAAGTAATAAAGTAATAAGTAAAGTATCATTCCCACGAGGATCTGTATAACAAATTGGTTAAGTAAGAGGCTTAGTGAATTTAATCAAGTTGAGCTAAAACAAAGTTTTGATGTGGAATGAGAATTTTTAAAACTATTTCTAAAACTAAAAATTGATAAAGGCAAATGATTCTTTTATTTTAAGTATTAAATGGAGCCTAGAATTCTTCTTCCTCTTTTTGCATTTCATAAAACTTAATTAATTTCCTCTCTACTAGTATTTCAATACATGTATGTGTTAGTCTAAGGTTCAAAAACACTTGACAAGCTCTCTCAAGTCAAAATCAAATTTCTCTTCTCATTAAAATGCACAATCTCTTGCTACAATTAATGAGAATCGATCTTTAAGCAACAACCTTAACGTGACAATGCAAGATTAGTAAATATATCTCTATTTTACCAACAAACCATCAATTTATCAAGTAAACTTCAAGACAAGCATGATTTCAATCAAGTTCTACACTTAGATTAGCTCTCTCAAGTCAAACCCAAGTGAATAAATCGTCTAGATGGAGGCCAATCACTTAGAAGCATTAAGCCAAGGTTAAAATCAACACATATATATATATTTATCTACCAAAAGAGAGGAATATTCAAATATTAATCCATACAAAGGGTCAAAATAATCCTAAAATAAAAGATTTAGCTACTCATGTCCAAATAAAAAGAGATTCTAAATAAAGATATTGAATATATGAAGAAGCTAAATAGAAAAGAGGAGCAAAAAGGAAGAACCAAGGTGAAAACCCCAAAATCTCTCTTGAGAATAGCATCCAAGCTGAAAGGTAGGAATATCACCTAGATGGGGGGTGAATAGGTGATCTCAAAAACTTTTCCCTAATCGCACACAAATGCAAGTAAGACAAAAGCAGAGAAGAGAGAAAGACACAAACCAATTTATACTGGTTCGGTCTAACACTTCGACCTATGTCCAGTCCCCAAATCCTTTGGGTATTTCACTAATCACAAATGGTTACAATTACACACTTTGTACTCGAGATGATCCTAATTCACTAGGACTCACTCCCCCTTACAAGTTGTAATCGTACACCCACACTTAAGGTTCCTCAACCTTAAGATTTAATAACTAAACTGATAATAAAATGGTGTTTAAACTTTTCACGAGTAGATAAATATAAACACTGAAGTACAAGATATCCGAAGATATTAATGAAATAGATGAAACAGCATATTGCAATAAATTCGAATTGAATGCACATCGTTTCAGTAGGTGGCGAATTCAATGCTTCGGCTATTTATAGACGTTGTAATAAATGACCGTTGGTGAAGCTTGAGGATTAACCGTTAAGAGTCTTGAATATATCCGTTAGACAGATGAAGCTTGGTTAATATTTTCGTCGTTCGAATAATCCAAGTGGATTTGCAGTTTCGACATTCTCTTCATTCCTTTGAGAAATAACATTTAATGCACAGACAAAATGTAAGAAGAAGCTTTACATAGACCAGAGTATTGGTTACGGAGATTATCAATGGCTTTGGCAACTGCATTTAATGCTCTTCTGACAAACAAATTGCTTTAAGCAAATTTGTTGTTAATCCATGATAAAACCATCTGAAACTCATTAGCAAATTGATTAAAAGCAATTAGGATTAGTAATGAGTAACGTTAAGAAGCAATAAGATTAAACACAGTGATTTATAGTTTACGCAAATAGTGATTTGTATAACAGGGTGATCATGCTCGAGCAAGCTTATATGTATGCTCGGGCAACAGTTTAAAAGACATATAGAAAAAGGCTTGAGATCACCCAATGCTCGAGCAAGGATCTCTGCTTGCTCGGGCAAGCTTCTCTGGAGTCTCATGAGAAATGATTCACATCGTTGTTGCTTGAGCATGAAAGGCTTCAAGCTTGGGCAACAAATCGCCAATGCTCAAGCAAGCCATAAGGTATGCTCGGGCAAAGGTCAAACAGAGACAAGAAGAGGAATGTTTGACGACGCTGCTCGAGCAAGCTATTCCTTCTGCTCGAGCATGACATTTCCATGCTCGGGCAAAATTCATCCAGAGGCTAAGAATACGAAATTGAAAGATGCTGCTTGAGCAAGCATTTACCTCTGCTCGAGTATGGTGCTTGAGCAAGCCTTCATCTCTGCTCGAGCATGACTCTTCAACGTTGTGAATTTGTTGCTTTTTCACGATGATGCTCGAGCATACTACATTCCCTGCTCGAGCATGACTCTCCATCTTGTCTTTCTTTGCCCTGAGCCCGATGATGCTCGGGCATCACAAATACCCTTCTCGGGCATGGTTCTCTGAAACACCTTAACAAGCCATTATATCGTCTATGCTCTGGCATGAGCTATCCCTTGCTCGAGCAAATCTTAACTTAGAAACATTTTACTTAACTCAATAACTTAGGATTTGTGATCATCAAAACACCAAGAACTAACACAATCCTCCAAAGTTGTTAAGATCTCTCTCTCAAGCTCTTCCTTTGTGTGCCCAATGTTCCACAGTGTAAAGAATGTGTTTTTCGGCCCTTTCCTCTAGGTTAAGTAGTGTTTTTCTGCTGCCAAAATCAAAACGCGCAACTGTACTGTTCATGATTGACTACGGCCAGTTTACACAGAGAGCTATTTTCTTGACTTTCTACGGCAAGTTTGTCAACTTGCCACGGCCAGTTACACAGAGAGTATACTTCTTAAGATTGTCCACTTGCCATAGCCAGTTGGTCAACCTGCTGAAGCCAGTTGTACAAGTTCCTTCTAACTTTGCACTGCTTCACCTCCTTTATTTCTTTCCTTGTTTTTGGTTCTTATAGGGCTTCAAAACTTGTCTCCATCCTCCTACAAAAGAGGGATGAATTATCAATTTTCAAATGAACCACAAACTCTGGGATATAACAAGAATTTCTTTGATTTTTTCCTTGATACTTTGACATGCACATTTTCTTCTATACACTACATTTCCAATGCATATTTTGAACCCAAAAATAGGTTGAGAGAGAGAGAGAGAGAGAGAGAGAGAATGTGCCGAAATGTTGTCAATTTCCAAGAGTTAACACTTGTCCAAGATTTTGGTGAATAACAAAAGCTTGCAGATGGCAATGAGAAGTTAAAATGGAAGTGGAGAAGTGGAGTTCATTTTTCAGACATTTATATAGAAAGGGTTTCATGGATTATTGATCTGTGACATCCTTTAGTTTTACATATCATTATATTTTATAAATAGTGACAATTATTTTTTAATAACCATTAGGAATTTAAAGTGATATTCTAATAGGTGTCAGGGTTTTCTTAATAACTGTTATTTAGTTGACATTTTTTTAATTTTAATGCGTGCATGGTTGAATATACCAACTACCATATTATAAAAAAAAATGAAAATAGGTAAATTTAATTAGATATTTATGCAAATATACTTTAAATAAGAGTACTGGGAAATACATATTGTTTGAAAGTATCACCTCACGATTGTTTCGTAAGAAATATAATATTTATCATTTATACTTTACAGTAAATTGTTATAACCGTTATGTTTTTATTTTCGCTGATATTAGTTTGAAGACTAATCATTTGTAAGTATTATATGACGGTTTTTACATAAAGATTGTAACATTTGTCACTAAATAAATTACGATTATTAAATACAACCGTTATTTTGTACTTTTACAAATTCTGCCTTGCAATATATAACTATACACATAATTAACCATTAATATTTGGCATCATATATTCTTGCACAACTTCCACTTTGACATACAAGACATTTATTCTTTGTAACTGTTATTTATTAATCGCTATATATGCCTAAATCTATAATAATGATGTAATGATGTATGTTGTAGTGCTATGTGATATCCATGGTTGAAGATCGTTGGTGCGTACTTAGAATAGGTTTGATGTAGCTTCGGTGTTGATTATATGAAATTTTTGAAGCGTTGTTCTATTCTTGCTTTGCACTTGAACTCGGGTTGAACTAATATCACTTGCCTTTGATTTGAACAACTAGGAGATCATATCTTGAGATAAAAGTATGATGATATCGATATATAGTACTCTATATCTCAAGTTTGGAAGATTATAACTCCATGAATTTCAAGGAATGGTTTGGCAAATCACAGAATTAGCTTCTAGTCGGAGACCTTTGACTCGGGAAAGGTTCTAATACTGAACCTTTGAGTCAGTCGAATACTTGCTGCCTCCAACTCACTAAATCTTGAAACGGAGGAATTTAATATTCCCAAATGATATAATCAAGTATTTGAAGAGTGTGATTATCAAGGATAATTGTTGTGATGATATATAACATTGAAAGTACAAATCTCTATCATCAATAGGATTGAATTACTCGAGTACTTGAAGATGACTCCAGTTAAGCGCACTTGGCTCAAGTCAAGCTAATAGAGAATAACTTAGGGTTAAAGTAATAAATACGTGAAAAGCTTGACTTGAGGTGAGACAATATGACTCTGGTTGCATTTTGACAAGGATATCACTAAAATAAAGTTACAGGAATTATTATGTTGTGAACGAAATCCAAGGAGAGGGAATATGCTAACATTATCGTCTTGGGCAATCAAAGAGGGGGACAGATGCGGCTAATGAATGAAAGGGTTGAATTTGTTTGTGTATGAATAATGTGAATAGAAAGTTAGGGTTAAGATTAAGTTAATAATTATATATATATATATATAGTTTATAAAATTGTTGTTCATTATATTATGTATAATTATATATAGGGTTAAGGAGTAAATTGGCCAACAAACTTTTATCTCAAGAGCGCACAGCACAAATAACTTTTAAGTGAACCAAAAGTACTAAAAAACTTTTAAAAATGTGCCGTCAGAACAAAAAACTTTTAAAAATGTGCAGTCAGCACAACGCCGTTAGAAAAAGATAACTCATGTTATCTAATGGTGAAGATTGGTCAACAAACGTTTACTACCGGAGTGCCCAGCACAAAAAAGTTTTACTCAGGATCGTCAAGCACAAAATTCTAAATTTTACTAAATTAAATAAAAAAAATTTCTTAATTATCATTATTCAAAACTACTTGTATAGATATCTACGGACAAAAATTACTCATTTTTCAATTTTGTCAAAATTATAATTTGCTAAAATAAACAAAAGTTTTAATTAAAATATAATTATATGATTTAAATAAAACTCAAGGTGTTTTATACTTTATTATATATGTTAAACGAAAAAAAATTATATGATTTATTTTTATTTTAGAAGAAATTTATGTGAGATAAAAAATTCATTTAATGTTAATAAAATTTAAAAAATCTAAAAAATCTATTATATCCGGAAAGAAATGAAATGAGTTTAATTTTTATTTTTATAAAAAGAGCTTAATGGATATCAACGTTAATACTTAATAATATAAATCCGCAACTTGATGATATATTTGTTAATTAAATGATCTATTGATTATATGAATATGGGACTTGTTGAACCAAAAAAAAAAAAAACCTAAGGCTTTATTAAGGACAATTTAATAATTTGTGATTTTTTTTATTGCATTTGTGATTTTTTTTTTTTTGCATTCACTATTTCTAATCCCAATGCACATGGTTGGGGGTCTGGGCAACAGTCGGATTTTAGGTGGATTGCACATGGACTTTTTTGTGCTGGACGCTCCTGCGTAATTCTTTTTTGTACTGGGCACTTCTGAAGTAAAAGTTCGTTGGCCAATCTATACCTTAGATAACGAACGTTATCTTTTTCTAATGGCGTTGTACTGACTACACATTTTTTAAAGTTTTTTGTGCTGACTACACATTTTCTAATATTTTTGGTCCACTTAAAAGTTATTTGTGCTAGGCGCTCCTGAGATAAAAGTTCGTTGACTAAATTGCTACTTAACCCTTATATATAATAGTACAAATTTTTTAAAGAATAGGTAAATAGGCTAGGCTTTATAAACATAAGTCTACCCCTAAGTCTAAATCTAAAACCGGTCTGTTTACTAAATATGTTATACTATGCTCAAAATAAGTTAGTCCGTGTACTTCCATTCAAGCTGTACCGTTACACCTCAGGAGAGAAATCACAAACATTTTCCATTGAATCAGTACTTACTATTCAGTAAGACCATTACCAATCTCCCTCGTAGCTTTTTTCTTTTTCTGTCTTCTTCTTCTTTTTTTTTTTTTTTTTTTTTTTTAATACATGGCAAGCCGAAGTCCCTCGTGTCTTTCTGCGACATTCTATATGAATGGTTTTAATATGTCATGCACCTCGCATTCATTTTCTGTTCCTTGGCACACCGGGGTTTGGTTGCCAGAGGAGGCCTCGGGTGCGCCTTCGCCCTCTCCGCTTGAGGTTCGTTCCAACCGGTTCGCGATATACTCTCCCCATTGAACCGGGTAAAAAAACACAGGATTTATATTAAGATGACTGATATTAAGGACCTAACACTGAAACTAGCAAAAATCACGAATCTAACCCTGCAATTTCAAGAAATAGGAAAAAAAACTCAACCAGCAGAATATCAATACCATTATTATTTGTTAACGGCTGGCTAGCCAGCTACTATATACAGGATCATTATTCAAAGGCTTGCTTGTCTTATAAAACACGATTCTGAGCATCTGGAAGAATAGACAAATAGAAGAGGAATAAGCATCTCACTGTGTCAAAGGTTAGGTGTGTCTCTTCACTGTCTTGTCTGCCATTAAATGCTTCAATAGAAACATAACATGTCAAATTTTCTTTCCCCCATTATTAACTTTGTTAAGAATAAAATTGCCACATGTTATGATTCTATTGAAGAACATGACAGCAACTGAGTTACGCTCTATCTTTCTTGGCCCCTATTAGGGCATCACCATCCACCCATGCAATAGGGAGAAGCTTGCTTTACAGAAGTAATCAAGAGACATAACTGGTCTTTGGATTCTTTTGCTTGGCAAAGAAAGCTGATAGCACACTCTTGCCGCGAGCAGGGACGTAGGGAATCTCACGCCGGTTCTGGTTGTCAAATGACTTGAATGCTGTCATTGATTTGGAACCCTCCAGTGCATCCTGCTAATGAGGAATTATGAGAAATTTTCTTATAGTTTTCAGAACAAAATAATAATTCATGGGAAATGACTAGCTTTTCCATGACAAATTCGTATTGTAATGTCTAGGCCATACTTATGGGTTTAACAAGTGAAATCCTGTAATATTTTATTGGTCCCAAAAAGATAATATTTATATGGGTATATGCTTCAATTAAGAAAATGATCATGAGCTTCAGTCATGGCCCAATTATTGTCTTAGTGGTCAATGCAATTTCAAGCCCAGACAGTTTAAAGGTATCCCTGTCCATACTTCTTTCTTGATCAGATGTAATATACTTTTATTTTAAACCGCATGGATAGGCACTGCCTTCTGGTGAACAGAAAGGACCTCACCTTACGTGTGATACCCATAGTTTGTACATCTGTACTAGATGGGAGACCTCCATTGGGAAAGTGAACTTGTGCTGCTGAAGATTTCATCCGTGTACTCTCTTCATTATCTACAAACATGTAACTTCAATCTGTGAGAAGCTATCACTACTTTGGAATGAAGCCACCATAGCTAGGCCAATTGAAGGAGGATTATATAATAAAAGTAACACTCATATCCTTCCTACCTGAAAGTTGGAAAGCTCCCATAGTCGTAGTAGAAATTTTGGAGTCCTCAGGGCTGCACAATTGGATGCATTAAAACAGTAATAAGAATTCGGTCGTATAATTCAGGGTTGGAAAAGAAGGACTCTTTGTATAGCCTTTCACTTATGATTTTCTGTAGAACTCACTAAGCTGAAGAATATGAGATGCCCTTCAATGAAGATTTAGTTTCCGAAGCTAAATGCCAAGAAAGTGTTCTTGATGCAGGGGTACCTAGATATCATACATCAAGATAAATAAATAGTTCAATTACTGCCAAATTGGGAAAACTATAAAAACCGAAGCCCAAATATCTAAAGTGTTCATATTTCTGAAGCTATACACCTGAAAGATGAGATCGGCTTCTAGTTTGAAAAAGGGTTTGCCTTGCATCAGTCTGGATGAGTGGACTGAAGTGCACCTTCTTATTGACAGAGCCTAGCTTGCACAGGTAAATAAACAGAACAGAAACCCGTAAGTAAGAAAAAAGGCTATAAATCTATATAACAAGTAAATTTTTTCCAGATAATAGCAGTTGTGCATACTTGGCAATATGTAGTGCTTATGATGTCTGGGAATTAAAGCAAACAATTCCTGTTGCCTAAGACCTTCTTTATCCGTGTAAATTCGGCATGTAAGAAGTTGCTGCTTAAAAGAAAACAAGTCACTACAACTACAGTTAATTTATGTCTATACTAACATGATATCTGAAATTTGTATACCTGATTCAGAGCAAAGACCTTTGAGTCCATGGTTGAGACATCCAATGTTTGCTGCTCAAGTAGGTCCCCCAACTTGTACGCAACAGTTCCAAGATGATCAACAGCATTCACTAAGGCTCTTACAGCATAATCTTTCAGGTTGTCAAGCACCCTAATACATAAAAGACAATTCATAAGAAGGAAATAACTACGAAGTTTAAACATGAATGAACACATAAGAAAATCTTGGGCTCTTAACAGGTCAGAGTGACCACTTGATGAAAAAGCTCACCTCTGCCGTACATCTTCAAGCATAAAATTTAAAACTAATCAAACAAAAGTTTCAAATAACACATACATCCCTGTCTGCTGCTGTCTTTAGATGTAGTTATACTAATTAGACAAAAAACTTTCTCTAGTAAATGCATTCAAGTGACCAATTCGCATGGCACACACACTTTATGGAATTCTATCTACATTGACCATATGCCATAACCACCCATTCTCAGCAACATCACAATTATGATGCAACCATATATGCACTTAGAATCGCTTTTTCCAATGGTTCTACCTACATGTCCTAATGAAAACATTTAGGGGGCAAAGTAAGCCACACTAACCTTGCCAAATTTTTAATCCATGTTTTGTGATGTTTCAAGACGATGTTGAGTGCTTTTTTTCTTCTTGGCCCAAAAATAACTGTATCTAGATATAGATCAAAATATTTTCCATACACTTGTACATATTTATATTTATTTTTCACACCACATGAAGAAAAGTATTACAATATTTGATTGTCCCAATGTCAGGAAGCTTTTCTATAAATAAATGGATTGGCTAAAATGGTCTTAAACAATATTACATAGAAAAATTTAGAAGAAATGTATCACTAATTAGCACCAGCTAAAACTGTACTGCAATGAAACCAGCATTGTTGTTGAAGCTTCAACTACTTGCAGATAGAGAAGAAGCTTAAGAGAAGGGAGTAAAATCAACATATAAAACTTAATAACAATGGGGGGAAACCACTGTAAGTAAACAGTATTCTTACATTTGTTTCTGTTCGCTATGAAAATAAGATTTTTCACAGTATTCTGCAGCAGAGTACAGCTGAGGCCGCAAGTTCTTGAGTTCCTGAAATGACAATCACAGGAAAATCAGATGACCACCCCTCTACTATTATGAGGAAATTATTCAAAGCAATACCATGAGTAGATCCGTATCTAAATTGTCAAAAGTTAACATCACAGTTCAAAATGCTGCAGTGGAAGGAAAAATTGTTGAGTTTCATACTCAAGGGGGGTCTTATCTCTTTTTCTCAGAACAGGGTATCTGGCTGCTATTTTTTATGCGTCCAGATCCTGAATCCTAACAGGGATGCTTTCGTTGAGATCTCTAAAGTCACTCTTACGCATCAGAGAGATGGTAGATCATTAGATTCATCCTGTGAGTTTCTTAAAGATAATAGGCATGCAAAAGGATTTCATGCCTAGCATATTTGCTACAGTTATCAAAACTCTACCAGGATATATCAATATCTATGAAAGTTTGAGTTCATTTTCTGAATTTTTCTTTTACCATTGACATATTTGCTTCAAATGAACAGAAAAATACACCAAATGAACTACATGATGGAACTGACAAATCATAAGGCACAACATCTTAATGGAAAAATTAAGGAGTAACGATGATGCAAGAAGAAGCTTTGAACCAATGATATTTTAGCAGAGTGTCACTTTCTGGTAGCAAGGCAGGTTCTTTGGTGAAGAAGATTCCTCTCTTCCAGCACATAGCAATAGCAAACTGGGCTGAAAACAAAACTTTGGTATTGCCTGTGCCTTCACCAACTTATGAAGGATTGCATGCTGACAACAAGTTGGCCATGAAAGAATTTATGAATCTTCTTGCTGGGTCTCTTTTAAGAGAAGATGGGTGTATCATCATCTGAGGGTAGTAAAAACATAACTACAGACAAGATACTGCCAATGTTGGTATGACAATGACTTTGGTCCCTATAACTATAATAACAAGAAGACCTTGAGCTGTTGAAGATTGCCATAGCAAAAGCTGGACATACAGGACAAAAACTATAACTCAAATTTTAAGTAAGATTAATGACAGGTTACATAAAATATCAGGAGACAGCTGGAAGAATGTGGACAAATCTTTGTGCCATTCCACCCAATTGTGTCCATAAAGGATCCATTTGGTCAAGGACAAGGTGACTGGGAGCGTTATGCTGAGTTTTGATACAAACCCAAAGTGTGTGTGGAAGGTGTCCTTAATCTCTACCAGTTTCAGAAGAAACTAGCGTGAAGCAGCCATTTGTCGTTTTGCTGTTGATGAAGTGCATTGCAGATTGGAGCACGGCCATGTATTAATGTTCTAGAGCATATTTCCAGGTCAGATTTAGAAACAGTTATCATAGCTGGATGTACCATGGGCAAATGAATAAAAACTACAGTATGGGTATTCAAACTGTGGGCATTGGGAGCAAGGAGGAATAACGCATTTAATGAAATAATGTCTCTTTTGTTATCTGTTACCTACTTCAACTTTGACCACATGGTTGTTTTGAATGGGCAAATATTGTTGCAAATGACTCAATATCAGTGCATGGCCCAAAGCAGTTGCTTCATTTTTTTTTTCCTTGGTGGTATGTTGGCCTGTGGGGGAGGCTTGAAGGCAGAGATAGATAATTTGATCGGCTTCATAGTCCAGGGACTTTTGTCCTTTTCTCAAAAAAGGGAGTATAACACTGCAATTTCTACGCTTCCCAATCTTAAATCCTAACAATCACAGTCTCACACTAACAAAGCATC
Source organism: Acacia melanoxylon (assembly GCA_019022615.1). NCBI lineage: Eukaryota > Viridiplantae > Streptophyta > Magnoliopsida > Fabales > Fabaceae > Acacia > Acacia melanoxylon. The sequence goes on along the minus strand of JAFJYJ010000018.1, from coordinate 5,736,210 downwards.
CACCACCAAAAATCTAACAAAAAATTAACGGAAATAAACGCTTAATCCATATTCACCTAGATTCTCCACTACTAAAATAGGATACGACGATACAGTATCAAAATAAAATCTACAATCCCAGTAATTCGAGCTCAAGCAAAACAAACCCAGAACCGCAAATGTCAGTCGAGAAATGGCAACACGCAAATGCCACAGCCATATTCAATCAAAATAAAAACAAAAACAAATGCAGATCCGGTACAAATATGCCACATCCAAAAGCCAAAATGAACATCTACACACAAGAAACCCGGGAACAGAGTAAAGAAGCTAGAACCTGCAAGGCATTGATGAAGCTCTTGCTTCGCTCCATGGAAACTTCATCGAACGTCATGGCCGGATTCATAGGCCTCGCATTCTCCATAAATTCCATGAATAATCCAACACCGCCAATACGCAGAAAAGCAAAAAGAATGAACCCCCGAAGTAGTTGTTGAACTAGAACCCCCAAGAACTAAAAAAGCATAGTAATCAGTGATCACTGATTAGTATAATGAATGAGAATTCGCTGGTCGGTTAGGTTTTGGTGGGGGAGAGGTAATAATTAATCAGGTTGTGGAGAGAGAGAGGGTGCAATTGAAGCAATACAGAATGGGAGAGAAGAGGGAATTTGGAGTTTAGTGTTAGAAAATGACAATATTTATTGCGAGCTTGGCAGAGTAGGTAGTTAGATGTACTTCACCCAGTTGCTGGATAATTATAACGGCAATTGGATCTGAAATGACAAAAGTGCCCTTGCTAATCATAATTTCATCCACAGGCCTTGCTCATATATTTTTTTTTTTTTTCCTGTGTTTTAAAATATTTGCAGAGCAGTGTACAATAATTTTCAACAATAAAAGCAATGAATATTTTTAAATTAAATTTTTAACCTTCAAAAATTTTTTTTTAAAAAAAAAATCAATTTCAATCTTCAAAATTATATTTTGCCAATAATACTCCTCCAGTCCTAAAAGCAAAACCAAAGGTAACATCTTATTCCCTCTATGCCTTTTTATAAGATTCTATTTTTATCTATACCCAATTACTTTTTATAAGATATTGTTGGGGATGTCTGAAAGGTTTCTTATAAACTCTACATTCTACCTTCGTTTAATTACAAAAATTATTCATACCACTATTATATTTGATTTTCATGTTTGACCAAAGAACTCAATAGTCCCTCTAGTCTACAATATATGACACTTATAGAAGAATAGATTAGTCTAAAATATAAGTCATTTGTAAGATAATTAGTGATTATTTTCCAGTTTTTCCCTATAACAAATGCTCATTTTCAATTTGCCTACTCATTAAAATTTCAAGTACATTTCCAATAAGGGTAACAGTGAAAAAAAAAATCAATTTAAGACATATTTGGACCAGAAAAAGTATAACATATTCTCTGTCTTCCATAAAAATGAGGGCATTTTTTTAAAAAAAACAATAATATTTATTGCATCTAACTGTTACTAACTATCTCATTGAACAACTCAACTAACTTATTACTCCCTCTGTCCCTATATATAAGAGTATTTCAATCGAATAGCGAGATTCTAAAAAAAAGTTAAATGTAGTTAAATGTAATAATTATATAGGAATTTTTTTTTCCAAAAATGTCCTTATTTATGAATGAGAGAGAGAGAGAGAGAGCAATAATGAGAAAATGATGAAAGAGAGTGTATGTAGTATAATAATTAATTGAAGATAAAATGACAAAAAATGTATTTATTATTGAAACAAAATATTACATTTAGGGACCAACCCAAAAAAAAAAAAACTCATATATTGGGACGAAGGGAGTATATCTTATAAAAAGGGATAGAAGGAGTTTTTTTTTTTTTTTGCTATAAACACATAAGAGTTTTCATAAAGACAAATTTTTACATACTTTATGAGGCTATATACATGTTTCGAGTGGAAATTGAAGCCTTGGGGAAAAAATTAATCATCGAAGCCTTGCCTTATATTTAATAATGATTTATAATGTAAAGGATACGAATATAAGAAGAGTTATGTGACAAAATTTATACGCATACACACATTTCAAAGGGTTATTATTGAAATACTTGACCTAATGATTATAATAAAAATAACCTAAGTTTTCTAGTTTTTAGTAGCTAAGAAGATCTTTTCTAGAGCTATGCTTGTCATAGTGAATTTTGCAACATCTCCTTTCATATATGATATACCCCTATATAAATGAGTGGAAAAGCTTTTTTCAAGGATTTCTTGGCGGACTGATTTTCTGCTTCATGCATTGAGTTCCTGATAATCCACTCCTACATATATAGGAACGGAGAATAAAGCAGTAAGCTTTGAGCAATTAATCAACTTGAACTCAGATTCCTTGGCATGAGTACAATCCTTGAGAATCACTACAAGAATATAATAAATTAGCGACGGAACTTTGACCGTTGCAAATTTTGGGAAATTTGCGATGGACTTTTAATTCCATGGTAAAAAGGCCAATTTTGCGATGGATTCATATGTTCGTCACAAACCAGCGGACAAAAATCGCCGGTTTGCGACGAATACCTTCTCCGTCGCAAAACCCCAGTTTTGTGACAGATACCTTATCCGTCGCAAAACCCAACCAGGTTTTGCGACGGATAGCCTATCCGTCGCAAAAGTAAAGATTTGCGACGGAATTTTATTTTGTCGCAAATCTTTACATATGTTTCATTTCCTCTTGGTCTGATCAATTTTGCTCTCTTGTTCTCCCATCTCCCACGTCAGCATCGTCTCCCTCTACTCTGTCCGGCCGGTTTCTGGCGAGTTTCCGACGTTCTAAGGTGCCATCTCTTTTCCCTTCTCTACGTTCAGCGCGTTTCCAACGTTCTCTGGTGCGGTTTCCTTCAGTATCTTTCGTTCTCCACTCGTATCCTCCTCCTCTTTCCTTACCGATCACCGCCTGCACTTCCCTTTCCAGTAACCTACCTCTCTTCTCTCTTTTTGTTGCACCACCGTGTGGATAGATATGATTTATTTATTTTTTTGGGATAACGGTCTTATTTGCCCTGAAAGTTTTCGCTCAAGAGCACTCAGCAACCAGAAGTTTTTTTTAGAGAAAAATTTCCCCGAAAGTTTAAAAACGTAGCAATCTTACCCTTCCGTTAATCTTGATCGTTACATTGTTGTTCCAATTTGTAAACTTTCAGGGCAAAATTGCTCATTAAAAAAAAAAACTTTCTGGGCAAAATTGTTCTATTTTGTAAACTTCCGGAGCAATTTTGCTCCAAAAAGACCTTCCGGGTGCCCAGTGCTCCTGAGCGAAAACTTTCGGGCAAATAAAACCCTTATCCCTTTCCTTTTTATTATTTTCTTGAGTATTATTTGATTTTTGATAAAATGATGGCAAGAGTATTATTTTGTAGCTTAGCATCGCATTATTGGTTCTTCTGATTGAAATTTTTACATAACATATCTTTATTTGATATCAAAGTTGATCTGTGACCACATTATGTGTTATTTCTTTAATCTTGATTAAATTATTCATTTTTGTGCGTATGTTAACATATATATTTGTATCACGTTTTGATTAGATCATCTATATATGACTATATACCTAATAAATGTGGAAGAAGATAATAGTATAAGATTTATTGATTAATTTTGGTATTTAAGATATTTTTTAATTTGATAATCATTAAGTTTTGTTAGTTTGATGTAACTAACTTGTAATGTAATTATTAATGTCATTAACTAGTACTAGTAAAGTGGATTTTAGTACAAGTTTCTTGTTTAAAATTTTTATTAGTGGAATATATAAAATCCTGTATGGTATGAATAATTATTTACTATGCATAAGAACATATCATATCCTTCAGTGCCTAATAAAGTTAGTTTGTATGACTTATCAATAATCTTTAACAATTTATTTTTATTTCATTTTTAGGATGTATACAATCGATAATAATTACTGCTAGTAATTTTATTAATGACCAAAAAAAATTTAAACAATTGTGTAAAATAAATAAATAAATAAGGTTTTAATGAGATTATATAAATATTACGTTTTAGATGAAAAAAAAAACTCAAAAATTTATCTTTATTCTTATTTTTGCTAGGCACATGTATGTATTTGCATTGTGATGAAATTATAGTATATGTGTTTTTCCTATAATTTGTAATATGTCCCCATTAACTTGTCTACGTTATCATTCTTTGTTTGCCCCCTCCACATGCATATCCCCATCTTCTAATGTATTATCTTCATTCTCTGGTTGCATGCTGGGATCTATTCTTTGTTGAATGCATGTGTTTGTTTCTTACTTTCTTTATTAAGTGGCAATTGGTTGGCATAAGTGGCCAGTTGTATTGGCCACTTATATTTGTGACATGTTTTGTGGACTGGGGCATGTCCCCACTGGATATATTTGTGTAGGGTTGGGTTGGGGAAGTATGGAAGGCGATCGTGATAGGAGTTGGATGTGCAATCGCCTAATTGAGAGAAGAACTCAAGCATTTTTGGAAGAGTTCATCAAATTTGCTTTAGCGCAAGCAACTAATTCAAGTATCTGGATCAGTTGTCCGTGTGTGAAATGTAGGTGTTTAAATTTTCAATATTCGGGCACAGTCAAAATTCATTTGTGTAGAAATGGATTCATGAAGGATTATCAATGTTGGGAATGTCATGGCAAAGTCCGACAAACACCGAGTGGTTTTATGGGGACAGTAGTCATTGAGACAACCTTAATCAATATGAGTAGTTGGTTATAGATGCCGCGGAATCGTCGATCGGCCAATATTTTGATGTCATTACTCATGTTGAACCATCATACATGGGAGAGGAGACCGGTACATATACTCAACCATCATACATGGGAGAGGATCCTAATCCGGAAGCCAATAGGTTCTATAAAATGCTTCAAGATGCGCAACATCCGTTATGGGAAGGTTGCGAACACATTAAAAATAGGGAACATTCATTGCTATCGACTACCCTAGCAACACTAAGCTTGAAGACTAATCACCAAATGAGTGAGAGGAATTACAAGGAAATGATGCAGATCATGAGTATGGTTGTTCCCAAAGACAATAATTTGCCTAAAGATTTTTATCAAGCAAATAAAAAGGTGAAAGAGCTTTGGGCTTAGATGTGAAAAAATATATTGCTGCCCCATAGGATGTATGTTGTATTATAAGGATGATGCTGAGCTAACCAATTGTAAATTCTGTGAACATGACAGGTACAAAGTTGTGAGGAATGGAAGGAAAATGACCGTTCAAGCATTAAGCAAGATGTGGTACTTTCCTCTCGTGCCTAGACTTCAAAGATTTTATTCATCAGAACAAATAGCTGCTCACATGAGATGGCACTGGGCATCGTAGGGATGAAAAAAGTTGTGACACATCCATCTGATGTCGAAGCTTGGCTTAAATTTAACAAGGCGAATCCTTTATTTGCATCAGATCCCGTAATGTCCGTCTTTGTTTATGTTCCGATAGGTTTGCTCCTTTCAACAAGACGAGCATGAATTATTCATGTTGGCCTGTGATTGTGACGCCGTACAACCCCCCACCTTCCATGTGCATGGGAAGAGTTTTTGTTCCTTAACGCGTTAATCCCTGGGCCATCCAACCCAAAACATAAGATAGATGTGTACCTCAGGCCATTAATAGACGAGTTGAAGATGTTGTGGAGTCAAGGGGTTCTTACGTATGATGTGTCATTGAGCCAGTATTTCACCATGCAAGCTGCCTTAATGTGGACGATAAATGATTTTCCTGCATATAGGATGTTGAGTGGCTGGCAAACGTCAGGGAAGCTTGCATGTCCGGTATGTCTTGAATAGAACGTGGGTTTTATCTTGCAATACAGTCGCAAGGTTTGTTGGTTTGACAGGCACCGACAATTCCTACCCCTCGATCATCCGCTTAGGAAACATAAAAAAGACTTCAGGTGGAATGTGGTTGTAATACCCTAAAAATCTCACTTATTATAAGTGTCATATTTTGACAAATAATACCTATTAAAAATAGATGAATATGTGGTCTCAAACTTTAGAAGCTTATTGATTATTATTTTAAGTAATTTCTTTTTGAAATTAAATAAGCTAAAGATCAAATATTCTAATTTCTTTTAAGGATCATAAAACACCATAAAATTATCATAATTAAGCATAGTCTTAATTTAATCATGAGAGACAATTAAAAGACATGGAAATACTTATTCCAATTAAAGAAAATTATCAAAAACTAATGGGCAATTAAATTTACAATAATTAAGATATTTACCTTAATTTTTGAAATTAAATAATAAATAAGTTAAAAAGGCATAATTGAGAATATATCAACTTAATTAACATCCAAATGATATCAAAGGACCAAGATTAAGCACATAAGGGGTTTCTAATAATTATGATTAATATAGTAACCTATCAATTAAGCCTAATAACATTTATGAACTCTATCTTAGACCAAGATAAATTTAATCTTCCCTATTTTAAATAAAAGTGGCGAAAATTCCTTTTGAAAGAGGCAAGATAATTGCACTAATATTAAATCCTAAGAGCACATAATATGTGAACAAATATCATCAATAGTAGTAGGATTTTTCCATCACAAATTAGAGGCTTGGATTAAATCTAATAAAGATAAATCCTAAGGCCTTAATTAATCATCATAAAGTAAGATATAAGTGAATTAAAAAGAACCAATAATGGAGCTTAAAACATTATCCAATAGGCAAAAATAAAAACACAAAATTAATCAATAAAGATGAGGGAGGGGGGTTTTTAACAACTTGGGGAGGAAGTAAGAATTGAAAGAAAGATCTAGAAGGTTCTAGATGTTCAACAACTTGGAGAGCAAGTTGAGAAAAATTCAAAACACATGTGGGAAAACTTGGTGAGCAAGGTGAAAAAGATGAGAGAAAGAGAGAGGGGGAGGGGGCGGTTTTAAGGGTTAAAGGGTGAGGATTTATCTTCATAAATTAAACTAGATCCAAGGGTTGAAATTTAAGATGAACTAGGTTAGAAATAATTACCTAAGTGCCATGCCATTTTCCTATAAATAGAGGCATTGGGTTCTTCATATTCTCACACCAAAACAAGCAAAGAAATCTGAATATAGAGGGGAGAGGAAGTGAGAGAGGAGCTTCTTGAAGGAGTTAGAGCATTTGTAAGTAAGTTCTTTAAGTTTGAGTTCTTAAATTCATAGATAGAAGTTGCTTTGATCTTAAATATGCTAGAGTAATTTTATTTTCATTTTTTTTATGGTTAGAAATGGTTTTATTTCAAAAAATGATGAAGGAAGTGATAGAGAATTTTTTTTGGAAGATTAGGATCAAAATAGCGAAACTTTGGCGAAATTTTGTCGGTTAGTGATTCCTGAAGTCAGAGGTAAAAATACCAGTATTTTATGTTGAAGATGAGGTTATAAAATTCTGAGAAAAGTCATGGATAAATTAGACATATATAGCTTTTCAAATATACCTAGAGTGAATTATTTCGAGTTCTGTGCTAGGAGATAAAAATTTCCAAAGGTGGGCTACGTTTTCTGGAAATTTTCTGGGCAGAGGTTAGAAACACTAAACCTGGGAAGGACTCACGCAATCTGGGAAAAAATGAGTATTTTTCCTTAAAAATAAACATCCTAAGGATTCCGAGGAATTTTACGGATCATCGTTTTTATTTTTTAGAATTAATTATGATATTTCAAAGTTAGGCGAAAAATCAGCCCTAATGCTTTGTCATCGGCGTTTTGTACGAAAATTCGGGGAATTAATCGAAAAATAAATTACACGGGGTAAAATGGTCATTTGTGACTAAGATATCTATTAGGATATTATTTATGAATTAATAAATGTGATGGTACTATTATAGGCTGTCCGAGAACACAAATTGATAGACAAAACATACCATTATCTACACAGACTAAGATATGTTCGCGACGTACTGTAACACTAACTCTGATGTTTATAGTAGGTTTATATATGATAGAAGTATTCATAAACTAAGACGGTGTCTTAGATCACTGCTTATACATTCAACTTTACACGGGTTATAGTCTTGTTAATGCCGTGAGTTTTCCTAGCGTTGAGGACACGAGGGCTAATCGTGGCATGAGGTGGTGCAGACTAAATAACGTACATGTGCAGTGGCTGTGTACTGTTATTGTGACGAATCATACATCTGTTATGGCCTTTTGTATTAATTAATGCTGTAATGTCATGAATATCTGTCATACATACATTATTTACATAAGCATAAGGTTAACCGTTACCTGAGGTCCGATGGGCATTGGACCTCAGCTCTTACTATCGCTTCAGGGTCTGGAGGACTAAGGACTGAAGATAAGAGACGAGAATAAGTAGGATGCGTGAGGACTTGGATGGAGCCTCTGTTTAGAGACGTACTATCATCGCTAGTGTTTTTTTTTTTTTTTTTATTTGCGAAAAAATGTATCTATATTATTAAGATACACCACAGACAATGTTGTACCACATATTTATCAGTTACTCAATATTTTAAATTGCTCCGATGCTCAAGTCAGATTAAAACGCTTTAAAAATGCTTTCGAAAATTGGGGTGTTACAATGGTCGAACGGGAAAATTAACATTGTCGTTTAAGTGGCCAAAAAATATGGGACAAGGTGAAGCACATTCAAAGTGTTGAAGAAGGGGCTGCTTCCAACAAACCTAAGGTTCATTGACGGGGTCGAGGGCGACTACTACAAGAAGTTAATTGACATAATTCAGCTGGATTACAAGTGGGAAAAGTTGGTGACTCTGTTTAAATGTAAGTGGTTTGATAACACTCCTTGTGGGACAAAAGTGGACAAATATGGAAATGTTGAGATCCACTGGTCAAGGAGATATATGGTTGGTTACGACCCATTCATACTTGCTCAACAAGTGGAACAAGTTTATTATGCATCATACTCCATATCCCGCCAAGGGTGGAAGGGAGTTATTAGACCCAAAGCATGAAATATTGTACCCAAGTTAAAGAGTCAATAACAAATGACTATATGACTGAACTATTCCAAGCTAATGCAAAACATGTACTACCCGTAAATATTGCCGAGGACGATGTACCAAGCAACCTTTTGATTCCACTGCGGAGTTAGAGTTGATTCCTATCCATATTGACGATGAGAAATCAGATGATGAGGCACAAAAGATTTACTATGATAATGAATCTGAATTTGACAACTATGAGACTCCAAAGGAAGGCGTGCAAGCAAAGGTCGAAGAACAAGAATCGTTTGATTGATTTATGTTAGTTTTTTGTTTATGATGATATGTTATACTAGATACGCTGTTACTTCGAAAATGACATATTAAGTATATTTTTTATATTTATATATATTTTGACATAATGTTTATAAGCGTTTAGAGATGGAGCATGCAACAGGGCATTCAGGTAGTGGTCATAGTGGTGGTAGAGCCCGACCCTGTCCTATTAGAAGGGGTATGGCGAAGTCATCTGCTCCCTTTATAGGCAAAGGGCTTAGCTCTTCACCAGAGCTGCCACCACTTTATATATAATCTTCATTGTCTACTACCAACTCTATTATGGACGGTACAGGTGTGCCTGTCACTCCCACTTATCCACAGCAAGGGGCAGAGCAGGTTTATTTTACGATTTCTGATTGATTTACATTTGTTTAGTTTTCTTTAAGCATCTATGTTCTACAATTTTCAATACTTCACATTTCTTCCTTCAACACATTGCGTCTCCTCGGAGCTAGGTCAGGGAAGCTAGTTCCTCCGAGACATCAATCTGGGGATCAGTTGATCCTCCAACAGGGTTGGTGTGGATCCGTCCTATTAGCAATCAAAAGTAAGTCATGTAAAGTTACTAATAATGTTATGATTTTGTACCTTTAGTTTGTATGCTAATATTTGCATCATTTCCTCTATCTTCAAATTTGAGCCTTATAATCTAGTGAGGGATTTCATGTCGGCCCAAATATTCCATAATTTCAATCAGCCTTGGGCCAATTGGACAGAGATTCCTAAGGATGTTCGGAAAGCTTGGTTCAATGAGTTCTTGGTAAGTTATGTGCTTTATGGTTATTAATTTCTTATCCAAATGCAAACTGATTAAGTACTTTTATAATTTAGAGCACTAATTGTTCGTTATTGATTTTCAGGGTCAGTTTAGGTGGTTGCCTGACCATCTGGGAAATTTGAAAAAAACTTACAACTTCAAGGGAAGCCGGTGGTTGTCTGATAAATTTTATAAATTAAGACACAATATAGGCAACCAAGATTGGATTCAACCTGAGACTGTAGAACAATTATTTCAAAGATGGGCTGCCGATGGAATTTTAAGAACAAAATTGAGAAAAATAAATTAAATAGGGCCCAAATGGATGGATCGTCATATACTGGCAGCTCCATTCCATTTAGTGAGCATCAACGAAAAATTGTGAGTACACGTTATTTTCTATTTCAGTATTCATTTTTTGTACTTTGAAGTAATTAATTAACAACCATCATTTGTGTTTGCAGGCAGCGACTAGGGAAGTTCCTACAGCATCGGTTGATTGGGCTACCTTTGAGCGGACCCATTCCCAATAGTCTAAAGGTAGTGGGAGGCGTTGGATTAACACCGTGTCACAGAAATTAGTGGTGAGTCATTTATTGCATTTATTATTTGTTTTAGACACCAACATATTTATTTCATTTCACATGCCTTATTTGTGATGTATTTTTGTGCTTGCAAGAAACCTATCAGAAGCTGATGAAGGAGAGAGACTCGCAGAGTGAGAGTGACCCTGCATCCTCTCAATCTGATAATGAGAGTCTATTCATTGAGGCTGCAAGCGGATTTAACAAGAAAGGCAGACTCTTCAGGGTAGGTGCCTCTGCTAGCCGATTGAAGCAAACGAAGCATTCCTCATCCGGCAGTGAAGGTGTTGCTGCAGGTAAACATAATACATTTGATGTTGATTGTTACATTTTCATTCCCTCGTCCATTTAAATAAAGTACAAAAAATAAACTTACTTCCTAATGTTGTTTTTACAGATGAGATGAAGAGGATGAAGGCATTGATGCAGGAGCAAGCATCTCAGCTGAGCGAGACATGGCAGCAGATGAGGCAGTAAGCAAAAGAGCTGCATCAGACATAGGAGATAATGAGGCAGATGCAACTTGTACTCCAGTCTCTAACTAAGGACAAGGGTACGTGGTCGGCTTATTGTGATGATGACCATTCTGGTGACAATGATGATGATCATACTGCTACTGTTTAGACTATTTTTTAGTACATATTGTTCGCAACATTATTATTTATATTTTGTTTTCTCTATGTAAACTCTTTTTTATTGTTACTATATATTTTTATGATATACAAGTTTTTTTTTTTTTTTTTTTTTACTTTTTTTAATTCAATTTTTAGTTTTTTAATAAAATGAATTTTGCGACGGAAAAACAAATGTCATCGCAAACTTTTGAAATTTGCGATGGAATTCATGTTTTCCGTCGCAATTGCGACGTTATTTTTTTGCGACGGACGAATTCCGTCGCAAATTATTTTTGCGACGGAAAATGCTTTTTTTTTAGACGGATTTTTTCCGTCGCAAAAAAATGACTTTTTTTTTTTTTTAATGAATGTGGATGGATGAGACAATGACATTGCAACTAAAAAAGGCAGCAAATGTGGTTAACATCAGAACCTTCACGATTAACAAAGTTTATTTGAAGTCTATTACAAGCAACTTTCTAGAGGAAGGTCTTATTTTTTTCAAAAGCAGGTAAATTCTAGATTTTATCAGAGACTAGCCTATGTAATGCTTTTCAAATTTCTCGATCTAGTTATAAGCGGATTTGATAGAGAAGTTTCCATCATTGCATGCATGTTCTTCAACACATTACATCTTCTTACCCTTAGGGATCGAGTGATAATCTGACTTAATTACCACCTTAAGGGGGAGATAATAACTTATTATACTAATATCTATCCCAACTTCCCAAGAGGTTATTTAGTGTAGTTGTTAACACTTTCCATGAAGAACAATAGCATTGTTTGAACTATATCGAGCAACAGGCCGTGTGAGAAGAGACCATTTATCAAACTAGCTAGAAGGTATTGTTTTCCTTCCCAATTTTCCAGCCCGCATTCTTCATGAATTTTCCCAAACTTTGTGTGTGTGTGTGTACGTACATACTTTTTTTGACACTGTAATTGTATTCACACAAAGAATATGAGACAAAAAGAGAAGAGCTTCGGTGGCCATCAAATATCGCACCGCATGCATTCATCTCTATTCAATTAAACACCCTAAGTTACATGCAATCTATGCTAAACTGTGACAATCATTAATGGGCGGTATTGTTTTTGACATAAAAAAGTTTTAAGTTATTTTGTATTCACTGTATTATAAAATCACAAATTTATATTTATAATATTATATAAATAGAATATACAAAGGTGCTGGGGGAAAAAAAGAATATCTAAAGCTGCGCATTTATGTCTATAAGTTTTACTCTTTCTTATCTATCATTAATTTATGAGTAAAATACTCTAATTACCCTCCTTTTTTGCTTTAATTATACATACCTTCCTTTTATTTTAAAAATATACATTTAAATCCAAACCATTAACTTCATTAACAATATTCTAAAAAGATTCTAAAATTATATATTTTAATTAAAATTTATATAAACATAAAATTTATTTACTAATTTAACTTTGATACTAAATCCGAAATTTTACTTAACAGTTTGTAAATATCACAAACCATTGAAAATTAGAGTAAGTTCTTTAAATGTTTGTAGAAAAAAAATATGAAATTACAAATTTAAATGACTATACAATCTATCAAACCTATACAGTTTATTATATTTGATATATATTTTCAGTCACTAAAACTAATAAATTTCAATAAATGCAATGAAAATTTAAAATTAAAATTTTATAATCACAAAATTAATACTTTTTAACAGATTAGAATGTAAGAAAATCTATAAGAATTAAATTTTGGTGGTATAAATTTTTTTTTGGCATCTATATATAATTATATATATATATATATATATATATATATATATATATATATATATATATATATATTCTAAGGGCATTTTGGCCCATAAATCAATGCCAGGTATAATTCTCTGTTTTGGGCGTTTACGTGAAGTCAACACCAGTACATTGAAAGACATATCGAAATATCTATTAAAGATGATGGAGAAGAAGATGAAAGTGACTGATGAGAGGCAGCAACGGTGGGCCTGGTGGAAGATGACCATTGCTTTGATGTCCGGTGAGTAGGGCTAGAACCAAAATGATGGAGATCAGATGTATAAAGCTAACTTTCTGAAAGTCCCAGCGAGAGAGCCAATTGTCCAGGTGAAAGAGGAATCAGGGATTGCCATTGATAAAATGGCAAAATTACCCTTCAAATAAAAATATGTGTCTAATCAATGAAATATTTGAAATTCTATGTGTTCTGTAGCGTAAAACACAAATGTCTAATCTCAAAGGATTAGTAGGTTGTTTATATCGGATCAAATGGTTCCTCCAAGGTATCTATTAGTTAGACACCAAAGAGAAGATGAGTACTCAGTGATATCTACAAGGAAGATACCAAAGAGAGTCCGAAGATCACTGTGCACGTTAGTATGGCCGGTAGCCAAAATGGGGTGGGGTGTGTGCATAGTGAGACTGAATAGTAGAATAGATGAATAGAGAATATGCACCTGTTAGGTAATCTCCTATTTATAGAGATTACCTCTAGGGTTTCGGCCCTTGGGCCCTGTGCGCCTCCAGCCTCTCGTGCATGCTCCACTACTTGTACTGTCCGTAATTATAGGCATTGTTATAGGGTAATTAGCGTTTTACCTGATTATGGAGAGATTCCGTCATAAAAGGTCTTTGTTGGCCGCATAACAATTGGGCCCAATACGCGAGTCCATAACAATTGCCCCCAAGCTCGATAGTTCAGGGCTCTGAGCTGTCGAGATTGATTGACTGCTTAACCCGAACTTTAAATCCGATTTGCTTAGCCTGCCTTTCGTGATTTTGACTCACTTGACCTTGGAGAATTGCCGAATTCCTTACTCATTGGCGGCTTGCCCCTAGATACGCATGCCGGGTTGTTTCACTTTGAAAACTCTCTTGCTTTCATGATAACCAGGATTTCATTTGCACACTTAACCCGTATTGCCAAATTCATGAATTCCCGCCATGTGTTGCCCCCAATCCGGGATGCCATGAAAGAATGGCATACGAGTGGATTCCTTTTGCCTATGCCACTGATGTCATGGCGTAAAGCCGCCATTTCACGCATATTGACTATTTCCGCCTTCTTTGATATCTGTGCGCATTAAATGCTCACGCCGTTTCATATCGGTCATCATTGCACTTTTTAGGGTTTCAACTATGATTCTCAGCGTGAATGGTCTTTATTACCCCTGGCTTTTCAAATTCAAAACGTCTATATATTTCAATTTCTTCCTCTTCTTACCATTTTACGTTCAAAAGCTTTTCTTGCCTTCACAGAGGAAATTCTCTCATCTACAGAAATATCTTCTCTCGATACTTCCTCCTGCATTTCCTAATCTTCCTCAACCTTTTTCCAGAGTAAGGTACTTTCACTGTTTCCCTGTCTTATTTCAGATTCGCTTTGCTTTACCTATCATCTCCCTCCTTCTTGAACTGTATTTGCCTTTACCATTTTTCTAGGTTTCCTGTGAAGACATTTAGGGTTCTTGGGTTTTTTAAGTTTCAAACTGCCAGTGTTGTAACTTATTCTTCCCAAACCCAAAATTTCCTCATGTTTTACCTTGATTCTTTCCTCTAAAGTGCTTATGGATAAAGATGGTCCTCTACCTCTAAACATGTACAGTAAACCAATCCTAGAAGAGGATAGAGATGTAGTTAAAGTACTCTCTAGCGGGACAAAATTATGGCTCTGGGCAATACCTCGCATTGAGGAAAAGAAACAAGAAGCACTGCTTCGCAAGCCCGGGGAGTGGGAATAGAAAAAGAACCCAAAAACCATCGCGTATGTCTCATGATTTAAACACTACCACCTTAGGATCCTCTTCTCGTCCGTCTTCAAGTCGAGACCAGGGTAATAACACCCTATCCCGGCTTCTCAAATTCCTGCAGCAGATTCAAATCAAGCTAGACCGGATCTTGTCCAGAGGGTGTTGTCGACCCATGTGATGAGTGTTTCTATGAAAGCATCAATCTTGCCAACAGTGGTCGTAACTTGGAGGTCGAATCATTTTTAGCCTCTTGTCTGCATAAGTTGACTGCTGCAGTCATCCCAACCCCTGGAAGTCTGGATCACCCCGTCCTGGCACCTTTCAATTTACCATTCACTAGATCTTTTGGCTCAGGTATACCCCCTATTTCTGACTTTTACTTTTTTATTATAGGTTTAGATGGGTTCACCTTCACATCACACCAAGCTATTCGCAACTAGGGAGTCAAGCTCCACTGGTCCTTCAAACGCCTCCAAGTCACCAGATCTATGGGTTATCAAGGAGGTGTTACGCATCAAGAGCAAAATGACTGCCGAGGAAGTCGCCGGGATAGGTATCCATGATAAAAAAAAAGACCATGTCTTTCGGCTTCCCCTCAATTTTGAGTCAGTATCTGGCTGTCGGGCAAGGGATGATGATTCTCATTTCTTTTATTTCTACCAAGATTGTGTATCTCGGCTCGGTATCCACTTTCCATTTACCGATTTTCAAATACAACTTTTAAACCATTTACATCTTGCTCCCTCCCAACTTCATCCTAATAGCTGGGCCTTCGCCATCGCTTTCGAAAACTTTTTTTGCAAGGCTAAGAACTTAACTTACTCCCTTCCAGTTTTCTTTCGTTTTTATTCCGTCCATGAGGCTCGTTGTCAAAAGGCCGGTCATACCAATCAAGAGGCTGGTGACGACGCCCTCTCTAGGAAAGGTTGGACCTCTCTCCGAAGTATTCGTGACCATAGACTCTTTGTAGCTTTTACCGATTCATGGAAAGGCTTTAAATCCTCATTTTTTAAGGTGGCTGCCAAGCCCGGGCAGCTACCCTGGTTCCTTCAAACCCTTAAGTCTGGGGGGATGGGGGAAAGATTTTGCCCTATACTGGACTCTGGATCATCCTAAACTCTTTCCCTCCGACTTCGATTTACCTTCCTATAGCTTTTCTGCTACTGAACAGGAAACGATATCTTTTCTAGAACGTCAGATTGCAGAACTCGGCCCGTTATATTCCAAAATCTCAAACCACGAGACAATCGGTGGCGAGAACAAATATTTCTCTCTTCTATGTCACATTGCATGCCCCTTGGTCATTGATAAATTAAATAACTAACCATTTGTTTTTGTCTTGTAGATTTGAGAATGGGAAGACGGCCTAGTTATTTGAACATGGTGCTCCGTGATGAGGCTGCTACGGATCCCGGCACAAGAAAAAGAGAACAACCCCTGAAACCGGGACGGGTAAACAAAAAGCCCTATCCAAAAAATCCAAAACTACAAAAAGCATGCCGGTGCCGAGAACAACCGACGCTTCTACTTTCGCCGCCCAAGGAACTACTTTGAATTCTCTTCCATTAACTCCCTCCGTTCCAGTCCCTGATCAGTCGGCTACTTAAACTCATCCTTCGCCTCCTCCTAGCATATTATCCCGATCCTTTACTTGGAACAAAGGGGTGACTAAGGAACTCGAATTAGTCTTCGTCCTCCTCCTCACTTCTTTGAGCCCAACCGCATAACTAATGACGAGGTCAAAGAACTTCAAGATATTGAGCACCTTGCTTTGAAGGCTTCTGGGTTGGTCCAAGCCATGGCCAATCTAAAAAATAAATATGCTGACACAGATAAAAAGTTGGGGCTTGTTACCGCAGAGAGAGACTATACTTGTAAGGAGGTGAAGAAATCCCTTGAGGAGCTCCAAGCAACCAAGGCAGAGAAAGAGAAGGTCGATGAAGAGCTACCGCGAACCCATGAGGATCTCTGGAACCAAAATTGGAGCTCTTTCATGAGCAACAAAGTCACGAGAGGGATGTGAATGCCTTGAACAAGATGAAGGAGATACATAAAGAAACAGAGACGAGACTAAAAAGCCTAGAAGAAGCCCTCAGGGCCGCCCGTGCTGACATCGCTGAGTTGAAGAATGGAGCGAGGAATCCTTCAACAATGCTTTGGAGCAGGTGCAGCATTTAAATCCCAGTGTTAAATTGAATACCTCAGGCACAAGCTTCAAAGCTTATGTTGATGACGATGGGAAAATAATCCCACCCCCTTCCCCTCCTGTTGAAGAGCCAATTAGCCACTTGGAGGGTGACCAAGAGAAGGATAGAGGTGGAGAAGGCCAATCAAAGGCTGGACCGGATTCTGAAGCTCCACTTTCTTGAAGAGCCAGGATGCCGGTGTTGATTGTACTTTTTAGTTCGGGGTACTGAAGCCCCTTTCTTTCTATCTTTGTAAATTGTTCCCCGAGTTAATAACCTGGATTAAATTTATGCAATTCACATCTTGCAAACAATTAGCAATTATTATGAAAAATACTTACTTGTTTCGCAAACTATTTTATCTACTTGTTTCTGGTCCAACCCGACTATCTCGCCGAAATTTACTTTGGTATTGCATTCCTTATATTTCAGCACGTTTGACCAGAACTGAATCCGAAGTAAAGACGATTCGTCACATGTTTAAATTCAATTTTCTTTAACCAAACTTTAAACATTTTGACTTAATCAGGGTCAGTATGACGATTCATTCCCTTACCCCAAGAAAATAGTTAAGGTGTTCCACAACCACATAAGTCTTTTATTGCAACTTCTTTCAACTGAAAACAAGTTTCTTTACCTTGAATTCATTCATTAAATAGGCTTGGTGACAATGTCGTCTTAAAATGATTCCAATAAAGGAATTTTAAATAGACTTGGTGGCATAGCTATCGCACATGATTTTTGAAAATAGGTTTCTTTACCAAAATTCATTCATTCAAATAGACTTGGCGGCATAGCCGTCACACAATGATTCCAATCAAAGGAATTTTACATAGACTCGCGACATTGTCGCCTCAAAATAACTCCAATAAAGGAATTTTACATAGACTTGGTGGCATAGCCGTCGCATATAATTCCAATGAGGAATTTTACGTAGACTTAGTGGCATAGCTGTCACATACATGGAACTCAGCGACAACTGTAGTACACTTTATGTAATATCCTAATTTATTTTTAGGATTTTAAAATAATAACTATAACTATAATTATAAATTAAAAAAAATAGTGGGAGGCATGGCCTCCCACTAACCAAACAAAGGGGAGGCGTGACCTCCCACCTGTTGGGATGGGAGCGTGGCCTCCCACCGCACAAATCAAATGGGAGGCCATGCCTCCCACCTAATTCATTTTTTTAAAAAAAAATGTGTGTGTTTGAGTATTATAAATACCCCCTAACACTTAAACACACAACACACACATACACGGTTGAGCAGAGGGAGAGGCGAGAGAAAGTATAAGAAGAGAAGGAGAGGAAAAATAGAAGAGGTGGAGGCTAATTTAAGGTATGTTTTTATCTTATAAGATTATTTAGGTAGCTAAACTAGCTTCTTTTCAATAAACTTTCTTCATAAAAATTATTCCATACATTTTTCTCTTTCTAATGGAAGTATTATTATGTTGGTTAGTAAAAATTTTAGGAATA
This sequence comes from Acacia melanoxylon, assembly GCA_019022615.1. Taxonomy (NCBI): domain Eukaryota; kingdom Viridiplantae; phylum Streptophyta; class Magnoliopsida; order Fabales; family Fabaceae; genus Acacia; species Acacia melanoxylon. The sequence goes on along the minus strand of JAFJYJ010000018.1, from coordinate 5,717,571 downwards.
AGATTGTGGGAAATTTTTGAGTTTTGACAATAAAAGACTGTATGTATGTAGTATATGGTTAATAGTACATTTTAATCGGTTTAGATTTATTGTTTGGTGGTTTTAGGAATTTAAACTGAAGTTTTCTATTTAAGAGGTTTAAGATTTATGTCATATAGAATTTTTTTATTGATTAAATGTTATGAAAATAATTTATTTGGGATATGGAGATATTGTTGGAATTTAATCAATTAAAATTTTATATATGAGGAAAAAAAAAACTGAAATTTCGGAAGTTTGGGGGCAAAACGTAATTTCGGATGTTTGGGGGCAAAACTGTAATTTCTGGAATTTTTGGGACTAAAATGACATTTTTGAAATTCGTGGCATTAAACTGCAATTTTTTATTTTTATTTTTGTTATAATAATATATTATTATTAAAATAATAATTTGTATATTTTGAATTATGTGAAATTATAAGTTATAATTTTTAATTATGTAGAGTTTTGAAGAGATATTAATGGTTAGTAAACTGATTATGGTAGATTGATTTTTGGCGTGTGTTTGAGCTCTTGGATTAGGAGCGAGTGTGATTATTGTTAGCTTCGGCGAGAGGTAACCACTTTCCACTTGTTATGTGTATTAGTATGTTGTTTGTGAGTATTTTGTGAAATGATTATGAATAATCTTAATAGAAATTGCCTTGTGGAACCTTATGATTTGAATTGTGAAATATTTGTATATATTTATATATGTACAAGAAATTGGGATTTGAGCTATTATGACATGTATATGAGAATTTTATTTTGATGTGAACTTGAAAATCTTGGAAAATTCCTGTTGAGCTATTTATTATGATAATGGTTGGATTGGGAATAGATGGAGTAGGTTATTCCACCACGTGGTGAGGCCTCCATTGGTACACAATGGTTGGCTTTCTATTGTCCCACTTGTTCAATGAGGGCTTACGACACCCCACTAGTTCAATGAGGGCTTACGACACCCCACTAGTTCAATGAGGGGGAAAGACCCATGGTCTGGGATATGTGCTCTGAAGATTTTGGTCAGTCCTCATCACATGACCAGTGAGCTTTTGAGTAACCAGTAACCTGGATGTAACTTAGCCCGTGGGTCTAGTCGGAGGAAATAAGGCGGTTCGATTGGATTGGTGGGAGGCATCTTGGGAATTGTGTTAATGAAAAATTGTAATACCTAATTTATGATACATAATTTTGTGATGTGGATATTAGTGAATTATATTTTTAATATTTTGTTATATAAATTGTTCCACATGGCACCTCACTAGCACATATTAGTATTCATGATGATTTGGATTGATGGTTACCCATATTTTCCAGGTGATAGTTCCCGTGCAGGCCCATCAGGGAAGACCTCGAAGCTTAGGCTACTTCTACTAAAAGTAGTGCTTCTGTCTTTTTGGTTTATGTGGGATGATTGTATATTGCCACGTTAGGGCTCATTCTGCATACTCTGATTTACTTTTGTATACTTTGGTAAATGATGGAGCATTACTTAGTGGTTAATGAACCCTTAATTAGTTATTATGTTAAGTTAATTTTGAGGTCTGTTCCGGTGTGGAACCAGATGTCCAGCCCAGATGGCTGGTGGTTTGATCTTGGATTGGATTGCTTATGCCGGAATATCTAAGAGTAGAGATATCCCAGTGAGCGATGAATCACTGGACACAAGGCCTTTCGCCCAGGGGAGGGTATGTGTTCGATGGGGTTTGTGCGGTGTGAGGCGAAAAGTAAATAGCTAGAGTCGAACGTGTGCACCTTGGTATTCTCGCCTTATATTTATAGGGCGTTCCACGGTATCTTAATCGCACAATCTATCATATCCCTGGATTATGGATATGATAGATTGCCCCATGATTGTAGGGAAACCCGGATACTTGGCATCCTCTATTGGGCCGTCCCCGGGTTGGGCCGAGGCGAGGGCGTTCCTCTTCCGGGCCCCCCTAATGGGGCCGTGGGTCAGTCCGTAATGTGCTTGCCCCGACTCGGTAGTTCAAGGTTTTGAGCTACCGGGGTGTTTTACTCTCCGGGGTAGGATGTGTCCTTGCCCCCGGACTGGGTATTCTACGGGTTACCTATCCGGTGCTTGGACCCGAGGTGTTCGCCCCGGTCATCCGGACCCGAGATCGTTTCTCAAAGGTCGGCATCTCCGTTGGTGACTTTAAAGGGGGCCGAGGTGGTCTTTGGGTGGTTTGCTTGGTTTCGAGGTCGAAATCCTTCCGATTTCGCCATCATGGCGCCGAAGCCTTCCGACTTCGCCATCATGGCGCCCGCCACCGGCATCTTTGGAATGGAGAGGATCTTCAACCGTCATTCTCTGCCGCCTTCCGTTTCCGTGCACATTTAGTGCGCGTGCTTCCCGGGGCAAGTCACCCCGTTTTGCAGGTGATTTTCCAGTTTTACCCTTAATTCCCCGGTGCCTCTTCGCGCCTCCTACCATTTCGAAGGTTTTTAATTCCGCTTTTCTTCATTTTCGTCTACCACCTTCGATCATTCTCTCGATTTTTCTCTCATTCTCCATCTTCTCCGAAGAACCGGGACTCCCGCTTCCGCGGCTCTCAAGCTTTCTCCTTCCTAAGCGACGTCCTCTATTCGACCTTTTCTTATTCTGGTAAGTCATTTCTTCTGCTGTTTTCATCTTTTGACTGGATTTCTTGCTTCTTTGCTTAATTCGGTTGGTTTTAGTACGAACCCAGTATGCTTGTGGTTTGTCGAGGTTTCTGGGTAGGCTTTAGTTTGTTAGGTTAGGCTTGCTTACTCTACCTATAGCCACATGCCTTCATTCCCGCAGAGAGTCATCGCTTTTTCCTTATTGCCATTTCCCGAAGTTTCTTTAGGTTTGCATCCTTTGGTGACAATGAATAGGATTAATCAACCTTCGACTTCGAGTCATGACTTAACCCCCGAAGAGGTGGAAGCCCTTCGTGTTCGTTACCCTCGAACGAGCCATTGGCTCTGAGTACTCCTCTGTCCGAGGAGCCGAGGCTGGCCTTCTTCCTGGGTGGCAGCTCGGGTAGCACGGGTAGGAGGGCCGTTGGAGGGTCTCGTCCCCCAGTTAGACCTTTTCTCGCAGGTCGGAGAGATATCGCGATACTGTCCGCACGGCCCGTCAACCCTTATTATCCTCTTGTTCGCCCTAGGTCGGCTCCTATGCCGGAGGGATATGCCGGCCCTTGTTGGGATTGTATAGAATCAAGTTCATACTATATCGCCCAGGTGAAGATTCTAGGGCCGACGTCATTCGGGCTCTTGTCGTCATAGGTCGGCCTCTATCCCGCCTCGGGTTCTCCGGGGCCGTCTTGCTTTGCCGGTCCACCCATGTCTTCTTTTCGACCGGATGTTACTTCGTGTCGTGTACCCTCGCTTCTACCGACTTTAGTATTTTTTGTTTTTTGTATAGGTAAATGGAGTCATCGTCTTCGCCGAGTAATGCCCCTGAGACCGGGAGGTCGGATTCCTCTAATATTCCCCGGATCTTATGGAGAGGTTCCCCCGGGTGACACCGGATATGTTAGCGACCCATTCCCTAGTGACCATGCGGCCCTCCGCCGATGAAACTATCGGCTATGGAAGGTCATTACTTTTGTCCCCGGTGGGAATGAGCCCGTTTGTGCTTCGAGGGCCGAGGGTTTTACCAACTTCTTTTTCTTTTACAAAGCTTATATGACCCGCTCGGTGTTCGCTTCCGTTCACCGAGTTTCAAATGTCTTGTCTCAACCATCTCCATCTAGCCCCTTCTCAGCTTCATCCTAACGAGTGGGCCTATATAGTTGCTTTTGAGTAGCTATGTCGGTCTTTCTCGGTCCCTATACCGTGCACTACCACCTTATTCTTCTTCTTTTTCGGTCCTTTTACTCCCCGGTCTGGTAAGGAGCCGGAGCAACTAAAAGGGCTTACCTCTCTTCGAGGTGATCCCGACAAAAAGCTCATGACGGCCTTCTCTGAGTCGTTTAAGCACTTCAAAGATGGCTTCTTTAAGGTGGTGGCAAAACCCGGCCAACAGCTGTGGTTCTTGAGGGGGGCCGAGGAGGACGATGTGGAGTGGAGGTTCCCCCTTTACTGGACCGAGGATCATCATAAGTTGGCCGCCTCCTATCAAGTAGTCCGATGACCTTCCGCTTGACGAGGTCCCGTCGGTTGACCGCCCGGTATCCCGGGCCAAATCTTCGGTGCCGGAGCACGGCATTTTTATTAACGGAGCCGGCTCTAAGCCGGATACGTAATTTGTATGCATCTCGAGGTTCTTTTATTATAATGCTTATATTTTGTTCTACTTTGTTACTAACTCAACTGTTTGCTTTTGCAGCTCAACCGATGGCGGAACGCCCCGATCTTACGCCGTGACGCCGCCCCGACGCTCGGCCTAAAAGAGTTCCCGCAAGCGTCCGTCCTCGGAGGCTCGGAAAGAGCCGTCCTCGGAGGAAAACCAAGCCAGGAGGGCCAAGAAAACCAAGGCTTCGTCCCCTACTCGGACGACTTCGTCACCTGTCGATGTGCCTGTCCAACCATCCCCCGCTTCTCTCTCCAAGGGTAAGGAGATTTCTGAGGGGCCGTCGCCTCCTCATCTGGGTACTCCAGTTCATCTTCCCGCCCCGAAAGTCAAACGAGGTCTCGCTTGGAAGAAGGGGCCAAAGACTGAAGAGTTCGGGGTTGTCTTCCTACCGCCTCGTCAATTTACAAATGCCTTACCTCTGGGTGATATTGACGAGGTCATGGTTCATGATATCCAGGCACACCTCTGCCAGGGTGTTGGTCTAGCCCAGGCCTATTTGCAGTTGAAGAACAAGTACGTGATTAAATTTGCTGAGGCTCGCGAGCTGCAGAAAGAGAAGAATGAGGCTGTGGAGTCTAAGGAGAAGGCAAAGAGGACCTTGAGGTTGCGAGGGCGAGGCGCTTAGGCCGGAAGGCGACCGAGGAGCTTCTTCTCACAAAAGAAGCTTTGGACAAGACTTCCTCGTACTTCGCCGCTCTCCAAAGGGCTCACTCGACAGGCCTAGATGCCCTTAAGTCCCTTCAGCTCCAGTGGGCGGATCTGTGCTCCGAACTCGAGCGGACTAAGGCAGCCTTTGCCGAGGAGAAGCAGGCCCGTCTAACCGTCGAAGAGATTGTGAGGGAGGCCGCCGCCGACTGCTTTAAAATGGCCCTAGCCCAAATCCGCTATCTCAATCCTGAGTTGGAGCTGAAGATGGATGGGTATGATCATCGGGCATATGTGAAGGACGGCGTCTTCCATCCGGCCCCTCTCTCCCCTTTGGATGACTCTAACTCCCTTTTTGAGGAGGATCAGGACGGGGAAGGGGAAGATCAGGGTGCCGAAGGAGCCGATGGAGGTGGGAAGGGAGCTCCAAGTCTGTTCCGGATGCCGAGGTGGCTATTCAGAATGTCGAGGTGGCTATCCCTGGTGCCGAGGTGGTGGCTTCGGAGATAACGCTCCCTCCGTTTAATTATTGTAGCTTTATACTTTTTGTACCGGTGGCTTGTACCGGGTTGACTTTGTGGTTTTGTAAAGTTGCTACTTTAATTAATTGTAAATAAACTTGATTTCAACCAATCAGTTTGTCTTGCCAACTTTATCATAGTTAACAATCTGTTTTTTATGGCCGGGCCAGGGCCTTAATATGCGCAGTATCTGCTAAGTGTTACTTCCGATAGGTTGACTTTGGGAATAAGGGTAGGGGAGTAAACCCGAGCTACCGAGATCCGGATATGGCTGTCCGGGGATGTTTTTCCAGAGAAGGGGCAAAATGTCAGATGCGTAATCGTGGTGTATAAACGCGCGATCGTACATGTCGGCTGATCGGGACTCGCGTGACAATTCACTTCCCTATTTAGGAGCATTTTTCGATGCATCTATTTTATAAAAGAGATAGTGTTTTTACCATCTCGCGACCGGGCGTGGCGGCCGGGTGTATTCCCTTCTGTTGGGATTTTTCGTTTGACCGCGGCTTCTATGCCTCGGTGATAACTTATTTAATCAAACGTATTTGACCGCGGCTTCTATGCCTCGGTGATAATTTATTTAACCAAAAGCATAATTGGTGCATCCACTAGGGAGTCTTTAAATAAGAATGCTTGAAAGAAACAATGCGTGCTGTCTTTCAGCGAAATATGAAACTGAAATTGAAAATACTAAATCAATTGAAAAAGCATGAAAACGAATGCGCCCGTCGGTCCTATCTTTGCGGGTGGACCGAGGTCTAACTGTAATAGATTCTCAGTTTGTCGGCATTCCAAGTCCTTTTGACCAGCTTTTCGCGGGGTCTCCGGACGTAGGCGCCTTTTTCCAGCTTTTTCCTTTATGCGGTAAGGACCTTCCCGCTTTGCCTCTAGCTTGCCATCTCCGGCGTTCTTGTTCCCGATGTCGGCGCGTCGGAGCACCAGGTTTCCGGTTGAAGGAGCGAGGTTCACCTTTCGGTTGTACTTGCCGTGATGCGTTGCTTGCGCTTTAGGTCTCGCGGTGCGCCACGATTCGTGTCTCGTCAATGAGGTCTAACTCGTCATCAAGGCGTCACTGTTCAAGTCTTCTCTTCCTCGCTAGCTTTCATTTTCCTCCATGTCGCTTGGCCTATCTCGACCGGGATCATAGCCTCGCATCCGTATGTTAAACGAAATGGAGTTTCTTGAGTGGAGGTTTGGATGCTAGTTCTGTATCCCCACAAAACACTGTAAAGTTGTTCGACCCAAGAAGAATCGGCGTCCTCCATACGTCTTCTTAATCCGTCGACAATGATTTTGTTGGCGGCCTCAGCCTGCCCATTGGATTGAGGGTGTTCGATAGATGCAAAGTGATGGATGATGTCGAGGTCCGACACCATACTCTGAAACCCTTTGTCCATGAATTGAGTTCCGTTATTAGTAATTATCTCGGCCGGGATCCCGAACCGAGAGATGATGCTGTGCTGAAAGAATCATTGAATGCGGGCCGAGGTGATTGTGGTCAACGGCTCGACTTCTATCCATTTGGTAAAGTAGTCGACGGCGACAATGAGATACCTCAACTGTCCTGGGGCTGTTTTGAATGGTCCGAGAAGATCCATCCCCCATTTGTAGAGAGGCCAGGGAGCCGTGATGCTTTTCAGCTCCGACGGGGAGCGCCAAAGGATGTTGGCGTGTTTCTGACAACTGTCACACCTTCGTACTGTTTCCATGGAGTCGGCCGCCATCGTTGGCCAGAAGTACCCGGCTCTAAGTGCTTTTCGAGCTAGGGATTTCCTCCCATATCTTTGCCTTAATGCCTTCGTGTATCTCGGCGAGAACGTGCACCGGCCTCTGTCGCGTTCAAGCATCTCATCATGGGAGAGTGTAATCCTTTCCTATATAATTGATCGTCCACCGTTGTGTACATGGCGGCTTCGTCGATCAACTTTCTAGCCTCCGTGATGTCGATGGGTATGATTCCTCGTTCCGAGATAGTCCTCGATTGGTTTTCTCGAGTCCGAGACCGATGATATGGACATGACACAACTTGGTTCGTCCAGTTTTGTTGGACCACGGTTCGGTAATTTCCGGACCTTTGGTGCTAGCCGCTTTGATAGTATGTCGGCCCTGTGTTTTCCTCCCAAGGGATGTGAGTGATTTACCTCTTCAAACTCGGCTATCATGTCCTTGGCTTTGTTCAAATACTTTGCCAACAATGGGCCTTTGGCTTGATACGAGCCCAGATCCGAGCCGCTACTGGCCGGGAGTCGGTCGGGATTCGACTTTACGTACGTGCACCGTGCTCCTTTGCTTGTTCGAGGCCGCCGATCTTGCCTCGTACTCTCCGCCCGGTTGTTGGATGTCGGGAACTTGAGGTGGAGAGAGTGTTCGACGGCAACTCCTTCTGGATTTTCAATTATTATTCCAGCTCCACTCCCCTTTGCATTTGAGGATCCGTCGACGTACACCGTCCATTCTTTAAGGCCAACCTCCCTTTCTGCGTGGGTTGGGGTAAGTTCCCTTACGAAATCGGCCAAGGCTTGCGACTTTATCGCATGCCGGGCTTCGTAGGAAATGTCGAACTCGAGATAACTCTATGGCCCAAATTGTCATTCGCCGGCCAAGTCGGCTTGTGTAGAACTTGCCGGATTAGCTGACTGGTACGTACCACGACTTTGTGCCCCTGGAAATATGGGCGTAGGCGTCTTGCTGCCATCAACAAAGCGAATGCTACCTTCTCCAACTTTTGATACCTGAGCTCTGAGGTCTCGCAATGCCTTACTTACGAAGTAGATCGGTATCATCGTCCCGGCTTGAGTTTTACGAACCGGAGCGGCACTTATGGCCTCTTCGCCCACGGACAAGTACAGGAAAACCGTCTCTCCTGAGTCGGGCTTTGATAGGACCGGCGGGGTTGCCAGGCACTGCTTGATCTTCGCGAATGAGGACTCACATTCCGGGTTCCATCTGCCTCGTGTCTCCTTCTTCAGTAATTTGAAGAAGGGTAACGCGTTTTCAGCCGACTTAGGTAGGAACCTTGTCATTGCCGCCAGTGTCCCGGTTAACTGTTGTACTTCCTTTTTGTTGGTCGGTGCTTTCATCTCCAACACCGCTTTGCACTTGTCAGGGTTTGCTTCGATTCCTCGGTGTGTCGATAAACCCGAGGAACTTCCTGCGGGACTCCAAACGCACATTTCTGGGATTTAGCCTTATTCGGTGCTTCCGCAGTTTTTCGAACGTCTGTTCGAGGTCTCGGATGTGGTCTCCTGGCTTGACCGACTTGACGATCATATCGTCAATGTACACTTCTATGTTTCGACCGAGCTGGTCTTTAAAGACTTTGTTCATCATCCGTTGATAGGTGGCCCCGGCGTTTTTAATCCGAACGGCATGACATTATAGCAATAATTGGCCTTGTCGGTTATGAAGGCCGTCCGTTCTTGATCTTCCGGATGCATTGTTATTTGATTGTATCCAGAGTAAGCATCCATGAAGAATAGTAGTTGAAATCCGGACGAGTTATTGACCAACTGATCGATGCTCGGCATCGGGTAAGAGTCTTTAGGGCAGGCTCTGTTTAAATTGGTGTAATCTATACATACTCTCCAATTCCCGTTAAGCTTTACGACCATGACCGTGTTAGATAGCCATGTGGTGTATTGTATTTCCCGGATGAATCCGGCCTCTAATAGTTCCTTCACATGCTTTTCTAAGGCGCTCTGCCTGTCGGTCCCCTGTTTTCGTCTCTTCTGCGTGATACCTTTAAGGGTCGATCCGGTTGATCGCCAACTTGTGACAGCGGAGAAGGTGGGGTCTATTCCGGGTACTTCCGAGGCCCTCCATGCAAATAAGTCTCGGTTCGCTTTTAGGAACTCGCTTAATGTCTCTTTGAGCTCGGGGGTCATTGCGCCTCCTATTTCGTGACTGGTCGGATCTTCCCCGGATTAAATCTTCCAACTCCCCTTCGGGCTCGGGTCTTGACGTTCGGGTTCCTCGTCTCTTATATCCAGTTCCACCACGCGACGGGTCGGGCCGTGGTTTACCTTTTCCTCGGCCGAGGTTCTTTCAACATTTTGACCCTAGGATGATGTTGCCTTCCTGTCTTGTTCTCGCGCATAGTTTCATAGTAACATTGCCGAGATTCTTTTTGGTCCCCTTGGTCACGGTGATCACCTTGTTTTTGGAGCTAAGCATCTTTAACATTTGATGCTTGGTGGAAACGATCATGTCCCAGTTTGTGGATGGTAGGTCTCGCCCAATATCATATTGTACGGGGGGGGAAGTCGGCCACGATGAATCTTACCTCTCGGCTTTGAAGGCTTCTTTAGTTCCCAATGTCAGCTTTAGGTCTATGTATCCCTTTGGCCTGGATTGCTCCCCGTTAAACCCCACAAGCATTGTCTTGCATAGACGCAGGTCTTCTTTATCCAAGTTCATCCTTTTAAAGGCGTCCCACATAATGATATCCGAACCGCCCGAGTCAACGAAAATCCTTTTCACGAGGCGGTTGCCGGATCCCGTAATTACCAATCCATCTTGGTGTCCCTAAGACAACGTCTTTTAGGTCTTCGGAGGTGAACTGTAATGATGGGGCGTTGGTCGGCCATGGTTATCTTTGAACTTGGGGGTTCTTACCGATAGTACCTCCTCAAGTACTTCTTTCTTTGACTTGCGTGTCTCCTCCTCCGCCCATGCCTCCACCGATTACATTGCAGGCCGTGGTTCGTGTCTATTTCCGGAACGCTCGTCATCGGAAGACGACTTTCGTCCTATTCCGTCCACCTTCCGATCAAGTGGGGTCGACTCGGACTTCGACCTCCTTGCTTCCTTTTGTTGTTCTTCCGACCCTGTGTTTTTATCAGGTATTGGCGCAACTTACCCTCTCGGATGAATTTTTCAATTGCGTCCCTGAGTTCGTAGCATTGATCCGTGGTGTGCCCCGGTCCATCGTGGAAGTCACAGAACTTTGAATGATCTGTGGTAGGCCGGAACCGTGTGGGCCGAGGTCTATCAACTTTTTTCATCTCTGTGGAGGCCACTTCTTTCCATAACTGGCCTCGCGAAAAATTGATTGGAGTGTATCTCTCATACCTCGGCTTCTTTTCGACTTGTCGGTTTTTGGCCTGCGTCCCGATTCGACTACGGGGTCTTCCCTACGACCACTCGGGCGATTCTTATTCGGGGTGGTGTCTTCTTCGTTTATCATCGCCATTGGTATTGGCGATCTCCATCTGTTCTACTTCCAAATACGCCGCTTGAGGTTTAAACTCGGTGAGAGTGTATACCGGTTCTTGAAGATGGAATTTGCTATCCGGAAGAAGGATCCAAGCCGTCGACGAGGCAATGTACGTGAACGCTTTCCGGAGGGATCTTACCTGGAGGGCCACCTCCTTGAATCATCCAAGTATTTTTGTAGCGTCTCCCCGTCGTTGCTTTATTTTACTCGGGGTATACCGAGATTTGGGTTGTTTCGGCTAGTTGCGAAATTCAATTCGAATTTACGCCCAAGGTCTTGAAAATCATGGATGGACCTTTTCGCCAGCGTGTGGAGCCAGATTTGAGCTGGTCCGATCAATGTGGCCGCGAAGAGTCGACTAATGACCGACCCTTTGATTTGCCTTACGAACATGAGTAGCTCGAAGGCGTCGAGATGGGCCCTCGGGTCAGACACCCCATCATACTTCGGTAAAGAGGCCAGCTCAAATTTGCTAGGGTATGGAGCATTCTTGATTTCTTCGAGAAAGGGCTCTTGTTGTGGCCCGCTATATATTTCACGTGATATTCCGGGCGAGCCCTTTGGCCGGGCGGCCTCTCTCTGTCTCGGTCTTCGTCATCCGAGGTCTTCCCTAGAAAATGTTTCTTCCGAGCCGACAAGTGGTCTCGGGTCTCCTATGCTCGAGTCCGTTTCCGAAGAGGTCGTTTTCTCGCATAACGGTCATGCCTTGAGCTTCGGCGGCCGAGGCTTCCGTGTTTCCGGATATCCTTACTTTCTTTCTCTTTGTATCCCGGTCTGGCTCGTGTTCCGACGCCTTAGCTTGCCGGCGGTGGTCTTCCATGATCTGTTGCATTACTCTGAAGTCTTCTTGACGCTGGAGGTCATGTCGCTTCTCCATGTTCTCTATCCTCCTCAGAATTGATTGCTGTGTATTCGGAGGAGGATAAGGTCTGTTCGGTATGTCGTTGCACTTAGCTCCTGCGGGGAGACGAGGCGTGTCGACACACTGTTCCCATCCTTGCCATCATTGTTATTGGGGATATCCTCGAGTAGGGAAGGTCCTTGGGTTTGTTCTTTGCGACCGGTCTCGGCTGCGCACGCGATGGACTCTCTCGGTGAGGGTTCCGACTGCTGCTTCTAGTAGTAGCCATTGTTGGTCACGGGGATCGAAATTTAACGTCCCCACGGACAGCGCCAATGTTCCGGTGTGGAACCAGATGTCCAGCCCAGATGGCTGGTGGTTTGATCTTGGATTGGATTGCTTATGCCGGAATATCTAAAAGTAGAGATATCCCGGTGAGCGATGAATCACTGGACACAAGGCCTTTCGCCCAAGGGGAGGGGTATGTGTTCGATGGGGTTTGTGCGGTGTGAGGCGGAAAGTAAATAGCTAGAGTCGAACGTGTGCACCTTGGTATTCTCCCCTTATATTTATAGGGCGTTCCACGGTATCTTAAGCGCACAATCTATCATATCCCTGGATTATGGATATGATAGATTGCCCCATGATTGTAGGGAAACCCGGGATACTCGGCATCCCTCTATTGGGCCGTCCCCTGGTTGGGCCGAGGTGAGGGCGTTCCTCTGCTGGCCCCCCCCTAATTGGGCCGTGGGTCAGGTCCGTAACAAGGACATTACAATTTGGTATCAGAGCATGTGATTCTGATAATAGTCGTGCATGTACTACATATAGTGGCAATATACAATATTCACACATACCTTCCTTGTTTAGTTGTTCTGTTGTGTTGTTTTATCACTCACTTAATATGGTGGGTTTCATCCTTAGGTGGGGAGAATAGGGAACACACGAAGGACTCGCTCCGACGTTAATCAACCTTCAAATGCTCCCGAGACAGCCGTTAATCAACCTCCAAATGCTTATGACACACCGATGTCTCAAGAGAACGAGGCTTTATTACATCGATTCAAAGATACATTAATGACTGTCATGGATGCAAGGTTTCAACAGTTTGAGGAGGATTTTCAAAAGAAGATCAGAGAGGAAGGAGTTATTCCCACGCCAAAGAATCATGACGTACCAGAGCCTAATATAGCAATATCACAGAGACCTGAGCCAAGTGGCTCAACTAATCGTGACAAAACTGTGAGGAGTAGTGGGGATGAAGGATCATCATAGCCCAATCCTGAAGACCTAGAAATCAACAAGGTTTGGAAGGATGTCCGTCATCACAATCCTAAGAAGTTTCATGGAGATTTGGATCCACTAAAGGCTAAGGCTTGGATTGAGGGCTTGGAAACTATTTTTCAAGCTGTGGTTTGTAATGAATACCGAAGGCTAGGGTGGCCATTATATTACTGAGGGATCGTGCCAAGAGGTGGTGGCAGAGCACAGGTGGTTTAGATAACTCTAGAACCACTTGGAGAGAGTTCAAGACAAAGTTTTTTGATCATTACTTCCCTCCAGCATTGAGACAGGAGAAGGAGACAGCATTCTATGCCCTTCGACAGGGTGACATACATGAGGACGAGTTTATTGCTACTTTCATCGACTTGTCCAGATATGTGACCTACTTGCAACGACAAGATGACCCAGAATGGAAATCGCGACAACTAATTATAAAGGCTAAGCCAGACTTAAAGCCTTATCTATCTATGCATGCTATCAAGAGTTTTAAGGACACTTGCACCAATTTGAGGGTAGTTGCACGCATGAAGCGTGAAATTGATTATGCTAGACCCCATGACAATCAGGGTAAGTTCTCCGCTTTTATCAAACCTGTGAGTGGAATAGCCAAGCCATCTGGGTTCAATTCTAGGAGCACGGGGATCTTTGGTAAAAAGAGTCAGGGGCAAAAGAATGGATCTCGACAGAGTTATTTTCAGAAGAGATAGGGTCAGAAAAGTTATGTTGAAGGAAGCCAACAATCTCGTCATGAGACGGCTATGTCCGCCTCGAGTGTTAATGGTCCTTGCCCGAAGTGTGGGAAGTCTCATGGTGGCCAATGTTGGCAGTGCTATAAGTGTCAAAAGTATGGCCACATCGTGCGCCACTGTCCAGAGTTGCAGCAGCAGCATACCAACCAAAGTGGTCATCCCACTATTTCAGGTAGAGTGTATGCCATCACACAGGAGGAGGCTGGAGCATCTCTTAATGTTATTAGAGGTATTATTTCTCTTCAAGGTCATGACATTATTACATTGTTTGACTCAGGTGCTACACATTCTTTCATATCATTTGATTGTGCTAAAAAGTACGATTTTTCCATCTTTGTTCTACCATATGATATGAGAATCTCTACCCTTGCTGGGGTTATTATGATGACTGCACATGCTTGTACGGGTATTACCCTTCGATTTGAAAATCGAGATTCTACCGTCGATTTGGTATGCTTGCCATTGAAAGGCATTGACGTTATTATCGGTATGGATTGGCTAGTGGAAAATGATGTCGTACTCCATTGTAAGAAGAAAGTGGCAACTTATGCCATGAATGGCGCATCCGTAGGAACCCCTGTAGTTCCTATTGTTGGGATCCGTACACGCAACGGAGTTAAAAATTTTACGAATCCCAAGAAGATGATCGCTCAACTGCGTTTAAATCAAGGTTAAAGATTCTGAATCATACCTTATACGAAATTCTCAGCTAGCGTTTCTTTCGATCTAAACACGTGGGCTACCTTCTTCGATCAACGGGAGCGGACTCAAGTGAATCTCCTCCTCTATCGGGTATCCACACGAACGACTTCAACCCGATTGCGACGGCGTGCTAGCGCCTTCAAAACTTGCGTCTCTCTCTATTTCCTCTAGGGTTTCTTTCGGCTTTCTAATCCGTCCGTCATTTTCATATGACTAGAAACCCTAATAAGCCATACTAAAATATTCAAAATTAATCCAATCAATTTTGAAATTCGAATTTCAATTAAAATAATATATTAATTAAATCTATCAAATAGATCCAATCTAATATATTTATTTAATCCGAATTATAAGCCTACATATTTAATTTATCTTTATAAATTAAATATGAGATATGATATCCTTTTATTTAATTAAATATGAGATACTATATTTCAATTTAATTAAATCATTATACTATATCTTTATTCGAAAATTAAATCTAAGATACAATATCTCAATTTATTATAGTTATTTAATTTATCAAATAAATTAAATACTATATATAATATTATTATTATCTATAAATAATAATATTATTATTTTGAATTTAATAATATATATATATATATATATATATATATATATTCACCTAGATTAAATGCAATATTCATTAAATCTTATACATATATAAGATTCAATGAATCGGACACTTTTGCTCGTGTTCGGCTATTCTTGTGTGCGACCCTATGAGCCCACATGAGATTGGCGGCTAATACCGTACCAGCCCACAAGTCGCAAGCGCCTCTAGCAAGACATTGTGACTACCCAATTCATATGGGGATCGAAAATATGATACAACCTATCGTACAACCATGTCACGTCCCTTTTGTCACGCGATAATTTGGTCAAGGATGAGGCATGGATAATGTCAACTTCCTTTTCTTGACCATTACTTTCGATTCTCGAGTAGTCTAATAAGTGAAATGGAAACTCCTTTCCATCACAGTACGGCCGTACATTTCTTAGACTCACTCATCGAGGGGCCCAGTATTATCTCTCTACAAATGTGAGGGACAAATTTCATCTTGATCATTCACATTCCTCTCCATGAGAACCACTGATCCCGATCCAAGCCTTTATCATCACCCTAGTCAAAGGTGACTTTTGACTAGGTCAAAGAATCGATGACTCATCATGTAGGAATCCATGATGATCTCGGTCATAGGGCGTTGTGACGCAGATTATACATGAGAAAAGCTTATGACTTAGTCCATACAGCTTTCTCATAGTGGGTCGGTCAAGCACATGGTACTCTTACAAGTGCCCATGACTTTGACTCGTATCTCCATACTCATCAAAGTCATATTGGTCTTATTTCATCTTCGCTCCCGCGTAGATGACTGACCAGGGAAATTTAGGATAATCTATAAGATATATCCGAGGATCGCCCATCACTATAAACATGCAAATGAAGTGATAACTAAATGGAGAATGACTTACCCCTAGGGCATAATTTCCAACAGACTCACACTTGCACTAGGCGCGATCATTAATTACCCTAATTCCCATTGCCCTAACATGACGCTCATGTTTTGCTTGTGCAAGCGGCTTAGTAAGAAGATCAACATCACTGCCTTCTCCTTGTACTTGGCATACTTTTACATCACCTCTATCATTGATTTCTTTGATAGGATTAAATCGCTTGAGTATATGCTTGGTCCTTTGATGTGACCTAGGCTCCTTAGTCTGCGCAATAGCGCTGCTATTGTCACATAATAAGTCTATTGGATTTGAGATGGTAGGAACCACTCCTAGTTCATTAATGAAATCTCCAATCCAAAAGGCCTCCTTAGCTGCATCCAATGCATCACTCAGCTTTTGTTGTAGAATCGGCCTTCGATTACTCTGCTTAGAGCACTTCCAGCTACCCACCATCATTCAACAGGAATACTTATCCCGATTGCGATCTTGAATCATCTTGGTCAGTTTGAAACTTCGCATCGGTAACCGATTACACGAGCTCGTCTCCCAAACCACCAAATTCCAAGAATAATCCCTTAGTGCTTCTTAAGTACTTTAAGGATATTCTTGACAACAGTCCAATGACCTTTACGGGGATCTTGTTGATATCTGCTGGTCATACTCAAGGCAAATTGACACATCCGATCGAGTACATAACATGACATACATGATAGATTCAATGGCCGAGGCATATGGAATCTTACTCATGCGATCTCTTTAATCTTGTGTACTAGGACACAGATCCTTACTGAGATGGATGCCATGAGACATGGGCATGTTACCCCTTTTAGAATCCTCCATTCTGAACCTATGCAATATCTCGTCTATGTATATGCTCTGACTTAGGCCTATCAGCCTCTTGGATCTATCTCTATAGATCCTGATCCCTAGGATATAAGAGGCTTCGCCTAAATCTTTCATTGAGAAAGACTTTCCTAACCAAGACTTGACACTCTGCAAGGTAGGAATGTCATTCCCAATGAGTAGGATGTCATCAACATAAAGCACTAGAAATACAATTGTGCTCCCACTAACCTTCTTGTAAACACAAGGTTCATCCATGTTTTGAATGAATCCAAACTCTTTGACTACTTCATCAAAACGATGATTCCAGCTCCGAGATGCCTGCTTCAATCCATAAATGGATCTTTGAAGCTTACATACTTTACCAGAGTCCTCTGGACGCACAAAACCCTCAGGTTGTGTCATGTACACATCCTCAAGCAGCTTTCCGTTAAGGAAGGCTGTTTTGACGTCCATCTGCCATATCTCATAGTCATAATATGATGCAATGGCAAGAAGGATTCTGATAGATTTGGCCATTGCAACTGGGGAAAAGGTCTCATCATAGTCCACACCATGAGTTTGAGTGAATCCTTTTAGCAACCAAATCGTGCCTTGAAGATATTTACTTTGCCATCTATGTCAGTTTTCTCTTTGAAAACCCTCTTGCACCCAATGGTTTTTAGACCTTTAGGTGGATCGACTAAGGTCCACACCTTATTGTCGTTCATGGATTGCATTTCATACTTCATGGCATCTAGCCATTTTTCGGAGTCTGGCCCCACCACGGCCTCTAGATAGGTAGTTGGCTCATTCTGTTCGATAAGCATAACATCACGACTTCCAAGAATCGTCAATCCATATCTCTCGAGGTCAGTAGCCGTGATCTATCGACCTTCGTGGGCCCCGTGTTACTTGAGTAGGCTCAACAACTTGTTGTGAGTCTTCTCCGGTTTCCATCTCGTGATTCCACATTGTCCCGTGACTCTCAAACTTCTTCGAGGTTCACTTTACTCCCACCGGCTCTTTTAGAGATAAACTCTTTTCCAAAAGGATACCATTCCGAATGACAAACACTTTGTGATCGAAGGGATTGTAGACATAGTATCCTTTAGTTTCCTTAGGATACCCCACAAAAAGGCATTTTGAGGATCTTGATGATAATTCATCGGAGGCTTGCAGTTTAACGTAAACCTCACATCCCCAAATTTTAAGAAACGACAAACTGGGTTTCTTCCCAGTCCATATCTCATATGGAGTCTTTTCAACTGCCTTTGACGGAACACGATTTAGTGTGAACGCGAGTACATTTCCGGGCATGGCCCCAAAAAGGAAGGTGGAAGATCTGTTTGACTCATCATAGATCGAACCATATCTAATGGAGTTCGATTCCTCCGTTCAGAAACACCATTTCATTGAGGTGTTCCTGGAGGAGTAAGTTGTGAGACGATCCCACAACTCCTAAGATGGTCAATGAACTCTTGGCTCAAATATTCACCACCCCGATCAGATCGAAGTGCTTCAATTATTTTGCCAAGTTGGTTTTGTACTTCATTTTGGAATATTTTGAACATTTCAAAAGATTCAGACTTATGTTTCGTTAGATAGATATATCCATATCTACTAAAATCGTCTATAAATGTAATGAAGTACAAATGACCTCCTCTGGCAGAAATATTCATTGGTCCACAGACATCAGTATGGATGAGGCCCAATAAATCAGTGGCCCTCTCACTGTGTCCAGTAAAAGGAGCCTTTGTCATCTATCCAAATAAATAAGATTCACATTTATCAAATGATTCAAAATCAAATGAATTCAGAAGTCCATCTATACGGAGTTTCGAAATGCGCTTCTCATTTATATGGCCTAGACGACAGTGCCATAGGTAGGTCGGATTCAAATCATTTGACTTGATCATTTTAGTAGTTATGTCATAGATTTGTCCATTATTAGGATGTTCTAAATTAAGTACATAATGATAGCATGCAAATCACCATAAGCATAAAAAATATCATTATGATAAATTGAACATTCTCGGTTCCCAGTAATGGAAGTGAAACATTCCTTATCCAAATAAGAGAGTGAAAAATGTTACTACTAAAAGCCGGAACATAAAAGCAATTGTTCAAAAAATTAACAAAAGCCCACTGGGCTGAACTGATTCAAAAGTGTCTACGGCTAAAGCAGCAACTCTTGCTCGATTTCCAACTCGTAGGTCAACTTTGCCCTTCTTTAATTTTCTACTGTCCTTGAGACCCTGCACATTTATACAAATGTGAGATCCACATGAAGTATCTAATACCCATGTAGAGGAAGTAGAAAAATGAATATCTATGACATAGATACCTGAAGCGATAGCCCCGCTATCCTTCTCGTTCTTTTCCAGATCTTCAAGGTAGAGTTTGCAATTCCTCTTCCAATGCCCGATTTCATTGCAGAAGAAGCAGACTCCATCCTTCGGAGGTTTTGCCTTCATGGCTTTCCGTTTCATACCTCTTCCTTTCTGAACGGACAAAACAGTGCTAGGCCTCTTCTTAAGGCTCGCTCGCCAGCTTTTGAGCATCCCATGCAGTTCAGAAATTGATTCTTCCATGTTCATGTTGTAATCCATGACAAAGTTATCATAACTTCCTGGGAGTGAGTTTAAGATCACATCTGTAGCTAACTCCTGGGACATGGGGAATCCAAGCCTCTCAAGGTGATCAATGTAGCCTTTCATGTTCAAAACATGAGGGCTAAGCGATACACCTTCACCATCTTACAAGAAAATAAGGCCTTTGTGGTCTCATACCTCTCTTGCCTTGCCTTTGCTTTGGAACATTTCCATAGGATGATCAATCATCCCGAGGCCTCCACAAGTTCTAGATCTCTATCGAGTCCGGAACCATAGTAGCAGCATCGCATCCACGAATCCAAAGAGTCATCCCGATGCTTCAAGTAAGCATCTTTGTGAGCTCTTGGAGTATTGGCCGTAGGCTCGTCGGAATGGGTTGATCGATGAGAGACTCCTTTCTTTCATGCTGAGGATCAACGCTTAAGTCCCCAAACATGTTAAGAAAGTTTGTCTCATCGAATTCGTCCTTCTCAAGGACTAATCGCATTGACGGTGTTGCTGTGTTACTATTCGACATGTTTCTACAATAAAACGATATGCAAAGTTTAATTAATAACCTCCCACTGAATTAAGAACCCTCATTATAATTAGTGGGCTAAGATCCATATTTGGCTTAATTTTAAGTCCGCTTTGGCAGGACGCTTAAAATCAAGTTATTTAGGTAGGTAATCCCTTTGCCAATTACATCACATGTAACTCTTAGATCTTTATGGGATTCGATCATCATATGACCTGACAAGTTTAATCCCATCTAATGCCTTGAGATCCAAAACTGTTTTGATGATCTCAATTAAGTCATGACAATAATGAATATAGAGTATCACCATTACTCTCTCTTGTCTCACCAAGATAACTCAAATGCATCCACTTTGGTGGAACATACAAATGGGCGATCGATGTTTTGACAAGTATTCATTTAGTGATGGCATTACGACTTAAGATTTTATTTAGAGGGTATTTTCGGTATAATCAAATTAATCCTATTAATTCTACTTATATGAATGCAATCACTATTGTATCTCATATAATATCTAAATTAATTAGAAGTGATCTAATCAAATCTTAATTAAAATTCTAAATCAATTATGAGTGATCTAATCAATTCACAATTAAAACTCTAAATTAATCATGCAAAGATTAAATCAAGACATAATTAAAATTGTGATACAACATGGCTCATACTTAACCTAAAATCATCTCAAGCCAATGGGAGGACTTCTCTAAATAATAAAAGAGAAATACATCATAGGAAACCTCGTTTTCACATACGAGGGGAGTGAGATGAGAAGAGAATATACATGAAGATTATTTAAGAGAGAGGCATGGCTTGCAGGCCATATTTAAATTTACGACAATTGTAAAATCTAGAGCCATATTGTTCACCATACCCAAACAACACTTTGAAAGGTAAATTAGAATATATTTTAATTCATGATTAAAATTTTCTAATTTATATTATATTATATAATACATATATTATATTAAATTCTCCAATTTAAATTATATTATATAATTATATACTATATTATTATTTTATTTCGAATTTATATTATATTAAAATATAATAATATATTCTAATAATTTAATTAGAATATATTATCGATTTGCAATTCCGCAATTCAAATTGCAATTACGAATTGCAATTCGATATTGCAATTACGAATTGCAATATTGCAATTACGAATTGCAATTCGATATTGCAATCTGGAATTGCAATGACCGTGTAGAGTCATTGATCTGAACGTTTCAGAATACGACCTATGTGCGAACGTGATCTATGAATCTGAACGATTCATATCCACACCAAAACCCTAACGCACGTATCGTATTTTAAAGCATACAAGATTCGAATTCTTGCATACAAAGATTCAATTTCTTTCATATAAAGATTTGGTTTCTTGCATACAAAGATTCGGTTAAACCATATATACATCACATGTATTCTCATATAGAAAAACCCAATTTAAACGCTTGGTTGAGTTGGCTCTGATACCACTTGTTGGGATCCGAAAAGCAATTGAAGTTAAAAATTTTACGAATCCCAAGAAGATGATCGCTCAACTGCGTTTAAATCAAGGTTAAAGATTCCGAATCATACCTTATATACGAAATTCTCGGCTAAGCGTTTCTTTCGATCTAAACACGTGGGCTACCTTCGATCAACGGAGGCGGACTCGGTGAATCTCTTCCTCTACTCGGTATCCACACGAATGACTTCGAACCCGATTGCGAAGCGTGCTAGCGCCTTCAAAACTTGCGTCTCTATTTCCTCTAGGGTTTCTTTCGCTTTCTAATCCGTCTAGTCATTTTCATATGACTAGATCAATATCTATTTATAGGGTTTCTAAAACCCTAATAAGCCATATTAAAATATTCAAAATTAATCCAATCAATTTTGAAATTCGAATTTCAATTAAAATAACATATTAATTAAATCTATCAAATAGATCCAATCTAATATATTTATTTAATCCGAATTATAAGCCTACATATTTAATCTATCTTTATAAATATAAATTAAATATGAGATATGATATCCTTTTATTTAATTAAATATGAGATACTATATTTCAATTTAATTAAATCGATATACCATATCTTTATTCGAAAATTAAATTTAAGATACAATATCTCAATTTATTATAGTTATTTAATTTATCAAATAAATTAAATACTATATATAATAATATTATTATCTATAAATAATACTATTATTATTTCGAATTTAATAATATATATATATATATTCACCTAGATTAAATGCAATATTCATTAAATCTTATACATATATAAGATTCAATGAATCGACACTTTTGCTCGTGTTCGGCCAAGTTAATTCCTATATTTTGATGATCACAATTCCTAGTAAATTGAATTAAGCATTATTAGATTCTTAGTAATCATGCCCGAGCATAGATAGAACCTTGCCCGAGCAACATCGGACTTTAGTAAAGAAAGAAAGAAAAGCAAGGTAACGTAATCATGCCCGAAGCAACCTTCAAAAGCATCTCGAAAGCATGACCTTGCCCGAGCAAGGTCATAGTCTTGCCCGAGCAACGTCGGGGTCTCGAAGGAAAAATGAAGCTCAAAGTGATCATGCCCAAGCAACGTCTGAAAGCGTCAGAAAGCATGACCTTGCCCGAGCAAGGTCATAATCCTGCCCGAGCAACGTCATGGCAAAAGCAAAAGAAGTTTGCTCAAGCAACACCCGAAAGCGTCGAAAAGCACGAGCTTGCCCGAGCAAGGCCACAAGTCTTGCCCGAGCAACATCGAGACAGAAGCAAAAATCATCAGACTAAGTAGTCTTGCCCAAGCAAAGAAAATGCTTGCCCGAGCAAGTTGCCCGAGCAAACGGAAAAGCTTGCCCAAGCATCATTGATCTAAAGTACTTTCTTCCTCTTGAAGGAACCTTGCCCGAACACTAAAAATTGCTTGCTCGAGCATCATGCCCAAGCAGAATAGAAACTTGTCCGAGCATACCTGAGACAATGTTGATCAAGAAGCTTGCCCGAGCAAGCCTGGGTTCATGCTCGAGCAACATCACCATAACTCTGTATTTCTTGCCCGAGCAACATGATTATATTCATGCTCGAGCACCATGCTCGATGCGCTTTAATCTTTCCGACACTTTTAAGAGGTTGGGTTCCGCCTCTGTCTATGTCTTGCCCAAGCAAGACTATCACCATGCTCGAGCAACATCAAAGCAGAGCACTTCCAAGCTTTTGTAAAGGAGCTTGCCCGAGCATGATTATATTCATGCTCGAGCACCATGCTCGAGCAGGCAAAATACTTTGCCCGAGCATCAGCGAGCAGAAGACACTTTTAACTTCATTTCAAGAGGTTTGCTCGAGCAAGCCAATAATCTTGCCCAAGCAAAGTAGCCTCTGCTTTAGAAAACTCCGTATGCGTAATTCTTCAAATCTTTACTTCTTGTTTATCACATCTGATTATTACCTATTAAGTCTATCAAATGTTTTTAACCAGTGTGTTGATAAGTTTCAGCTTAATTAGACACAAGTTACCAAAGAGATTTTGAAAAAGCATTTTGACCGACAAGGCATTAAATGAAGTTGCCTAAACCAGAGGTAAATTGTTCGATCGAAGTAAAGCTTCTTCGACATTCTCATTGCACATTAAATGCTATCTCACAACGGCTATGCAAAAAGAATGAAAGAGAATGTCAACTCTGTTGAATTAAATTGAAAGACAGACGAACAACCTACGACGATAATTTCTTCTGTCTAAACGGCAACATTCATAAGTCTCAACGGCTACTTGAAGAACTTCACCAACGGACATTAATTGGTTGTCTATAAGTAGCCATAGTATTGAATTCGAACAACTACCGAAACGCTTTTGAGCAATTAATTTGATTTAAGATTCATTCGTTGTTTCAACTACTTCATTAATTTCTCGAGTGTTCTTCGGTGTTCATTTTATCTACTCGTGAGGAGTTTCCAAACACTTATTTATTTCTTTCGAGTGAGTTGTACTTGAGGTTAAGGAACCTTAAGAGGGGTGTATTAATTACAACTTGTAAGGGGGAGTGGAGTCCGAAAGTAAGGGGATCATCCTTCGTTTACGAGTCCGTAATTACATTTGAAAGATAGTGAAAACCCGGGAGTTAAAGGGACCGGACGTAGGTCGGTGGATTGAGACCAACCAAGATAAATCCTCCCTTGTTCAATTCTCTTCCTTATCTCTATCCTTTATTCTTGTGTCTCCGTGAAAATTAAGAAAAAGAATTTTTGGAATCACCTATTCACCCCCCCTCTAGGTGATATTCTGTCTTCATTTTGGTATCAGAGCCAGGTTGCTCAGTTGGGCTTAACATCCCGAGATAGATCATGGAAGGAATATTACCTGATGGGGCATCTATCAATCGTCCACCTGGCTTCAACGGAGAACATTATTCATTCTGGAAAGCAAAATTCAGAGTGTTCGTGCTAGCCACTGAATATGGGCTCTGGCGAGTCATTGAAAAGGAAGACTATATTCCTACCAAGACTGAAGGGGGCATCTCAGTTCCAAAGTCAGAGGAAGAGTTTGATGAAAACGATAAGAGAAATATTACTCTTAATAGCAAGGCCATTTTAATGTTGCAAAGTGCTCTCAGTCAAAAGGAGTACTTTCGAATAAGCAATTTGACAACTGCCAAGGAAATGTGGAAAGCTTTGGAGGTGGCTTATGAGGGAACCAGTGGCACTAAAGAGAATCGTATCAGCATGCTGACCACTGAATATGATCTTCTTCGGATGAAGAATGGAGAGACTATTGCTGAGTTTCAACTTCGCTATACTCATCTTGTCAATCAACTCTCGGCTTTGGGAAAGACGTATGAACAAGGCCCTCAAGTCAGAAAAATTCTCAATGTCTTGACAAAAGATTGGGAAGCTAAAGTTACAGCCATTGAGGAGACCCGTGGAGAATCAATGATGTCTGTCGCTGCACTTTTTGGGAGTCTATCCGAATACGAAAGCAAGCTGAAATTTAAAAAGGAACTGGAAGAAGCCAATCCTACCCGGAGCAAAGGTGTTGCTCTAAATGCTGAAAAAGAGAAGGTAGACAAAGAGGAAGATGAAAATAATGATGATGAGATTGGGCTGTTCGTGAGAAAATTTAAAAAGTTTTACAGACAAGGTCAAGGGTTCAGAAGTAGATTTCAGAAAGGCAGCTCCAGTAACAACAGAAGGGATTTCAAAGATAAAGATCAAATTATCTGTTACGAATGCGAGAAGCCAGGGCATTACAAGTCAGAATGTCCCCAGTTGAAGGATAATGATAAAGAGAAGAAGAAAAGATTCAATCACTTTAAAAAGAAGGCTTATGTATCAGGCATTTGGGGAGATAGCTCTTCGAAGATGAAAGTGAGGAAGAGAAAGAAATAGCAAATGTTTGTCTTGTTGCAGAGGAAGAACAGCCGGTTCACGACAAAGAGGTATATGATTCGCATCCTACCTATGATGAGTTGTTTGATTAATATAATGAAATACAAACTGAATTTGAAAAGCTAGTTGAGGAATGTATAACCCTGAAAAGGGAGAATATGACTCTCAAACTACAAGTTGAAAATCTTTCTTGTGAAAATCTAATTTGTGACGATTGCCTGGATTTGGAGAAAAAGAATTTATCTCTTACGAAAGCACTTGAGAAATTCACTAAGGGAAGTGAAATGCTCAACGTTATTTTGAAAGCACAAAAATTTACAAATGATCGATCAGGCATTGGTTATAATCATGTTTTTGATAAAAGGAAAGGAAGGAAGAAAAGAGGAGGAAAGTCATATCTAAGCTATTTTCAAAAGTCTATTCATTCCTCAAATCCCTTTGCTCATTGTAGTTATTGTAATCGAAAAGGTCACAACACTTCATCATGCTTTCACAAAAAGGATAGAAGAGATAGACCTGTTGGCAACTATAAGTGGGTGCCTAAGGGAACCTATGTTCCTAAGGGACGAACTAACCACAAAGGACCCAAAAGAAAATGGGTACCTAAGGTTTAATTTTATTCGATGTGCAGGTGTGTTTAAGAGCGTCAAGAATCAACAAGTGGTATATTGATAGTGGATGCTCAAGACACATGACGGAGACGCCGACAAATTTGTGGCAATGAAATCAAAGGATGGAGGCAAGGTCACTTTTGGAGGAGACCAATCCGGAAAGATTATTGGAATTGGGAAATTGGTACAAAGGATGGACCTCTAATCAAAGATGTGTATCTTGTTGAAGGTCTCGCCACAATCTCCCGAGTGTGAGCCAAAGCGCGACAAGAATAATTGGATCATATTTGATTCGATGAATGCCTCATTGTCAACAAAGATGATCTCCTATTGATAAAGGTAAACTTAAGGTATTATTTAAAGCTTCCGAGAGAGGGTAATTGCTATACCTTAGATTTACCTAAAGAAAGTACTTGAAAAATGCTTTGTTAGTAACTTGGATGAAAGTTGGTCGTGGCATAAGCGTTTGGCTCATGTAAACATGTTTCAACTAGACAAGTTGGTAAGAAAAGATTTAGTTGTTGGTTTACCCAAATTGCGTTTTAAAAATGATATGATCTGTGATTCTTGTCAAAAGGGTAAACAAACCAAATCATCTTTTAAAAACAAACCTCAAATCTCGACCAATCGACCCTCCAACTACTTCATATGGATTTAGTTGGACCTGCAAGAGTAAAGAGCCTCGGTGGCAATTTATATACTCTAGTCATTGTCGATGATTTCTCACGATATACATGGACCATATTTTTATCTTCTAAAGATGAAACGTTTGATCTGTTTGTTATATTTGCCAATAAGGTGCAAAATGAGAAAGGTATATGCATTACAGCAATCCGAACATATCATGGAGGTGAATTTGAGAATCAAGCTTTTGGAGAGTTCTGTGATTCTCATGGGATCAACCATAATTTCTCAGCTCCAAGAACACCACAAAAAATGGTGTGGTTGAAAGAAAGAATCGTGTGCTAACGGAGATGGCTCGCGCAATGCTGAACGAAAATCAAACATCACAAGTCTTCTGGGCAGATGCTATGAGCACTGCAAGTTACATTTCAAACATAGCCTATCTCCGGAAGAAACTCAACAAGACTCCATATGAGCTATACAAGGGAAGGAAACCAAATTTAGCTCATCTCCACATCTTTGGATGCAAGTGTTATGTACATAACAATGGTAAGGATAATTTGGGAAAATTTGATCCCAGATCCGATGAAGGTATATTCCTTGGTTACTCAAGTAGAAGTAAAGCATATAGAATCTTTAATAAACGCACTCGCATAGTTGAAGAGTCAATTCATGTTGTATTCTGTGAGTCTAAGATAGATGATCTTGATGATGAAGAAAACAATTTCAAAAATCAATTCTTTTCAAAAACCACCCCTGCTTCTATTGAAAATCCCGAAAATATTTTCGAAAGTTGTCCTCAAAACAATTTTGAAAATTCTGATCAATCTCAACCTAGAGCTTGGAAGTTCATCAGGAATCATCCCCTGGACCAAGTTATAGGTGATATTAATCAGGGAGTAAGGACAAGAAATAACACTTTAAATGAAGTGACCTTTTCTGCTTTCATCTCTCACATAGAACCCTCTAAGATTGATGAAGCCCTCTCAGATAATGATTGGGTGATAGCAATGCAAGAGGAATTACATCAGTTTGATAGAAATCAAGTTTGGGATTTGGTACCCAGGCCTAAAGACCATCCGGTCATTGGCACTAAATGGGTATTTAAAAACAAACGAGATGAATCTGCAATTATAGTCCGAAATAAGGCTAGATTGGTCGCCAAAGGCTATAATCAGGAAGAAGGAATTGATTATGAGGAAACGTTTGCTCCAGTAGCAAGATTGGAAGCAATACGTGTACTCTTAGCCTTTGCGTGTATCAAAGGATTCAAACTCTATCAGATGGATGTAAAAAGTGCCTTCCTAAATGGTTTTATACAGGAGGAGGTATATGTTGAACAACCTCCTGGCTTTGAAAATGAACATCATCCGGATCATGTCTATCGTCTTAAGAAAGCCTTGTATGGTCTCAAACAAGCTCCTAGAGCTTGGTATGAACGATTAAGCAAATTTCTTTTAGAACAAGGCTTTGTTAGAGGAAAGGCGAGATACAACATTATTTATTCAAACTAATAAAGCTAATGAAATTTTAGTTGTGCAAATATACGTAGACGACATCATATTTGGAGCTACTAATGATTCTCTTTGTGAGAAATTCTCTAAGAAGATGCAGGGAGAATTTGAAATGTCAATGATGGGAGAGCTAAATTATTTTCTTGGACTGCAAATAAAACAACGGAAGGATGGAATATTTATCTCTCAGACAAAGTATCTCCGGGACTTGCTCAAGAAATTTGGATTGGAGCATTGTAATGGTGCAGATACACCAATGAGCTCAACAACCTCGTTGGATGCTGATGAAGAAAAGGGAAAAGACTTCAACATAACGAAGTACAGAGGAATGATAGGCTCACTTCTCTATTTAACTGCTAGTCGGCCGGATATACAATTTAGTGTGGGAATGTGCGCGAGATTCCAATCAGCTCCTAAAGAATCACATGCTGAGCACGTAAAAAGAATTTTTCGGTATCTTTCGGACACAAAGGAATTGGGTCTCGGTTCCCAAAAGGTCAACAAGAGTTCCTGGTTGCATACTCGAGATGCTTTGATCATGCCGGCTACAAGACGATAGAAAGAGCACCGGTGGACGGTGTGAATTCTTCGGAGGCTCACTCGTATCCCGGTTCGGAAGAAATAGACCACCGTAGCAAAGATATCATCAACGAAGCCGAGTATGTTGCGCTTCAAGCTGCTGTGCACAAGTCTTGTGGTTAAAACAACAATTATCCGACTTGGGAGTTCATCTCGAAAGAGATTCCAATCCTATGTGATAACACCAAACGATCGCCCGGCGAAAAATCCAGTTCAAAGATACAAGAACCAAGCACATCGATGTGAGACACCACTTCATCGAGATCACGTGCAAAAGAAGGATGTGAAAGTGATGTTCATTCCTACTCACCTTCGGTTAGGCGACATTTTTACCAAACCCTTAGCGAAAGAACAATTCAATTTCATTAGAAGAGAATTGGGAATGGTAAATCCCAACGAATTGTAAGTAAAATGTTGATTCAATTCTATTATTTTTTAAATTATAAATACTGACTTTAGCATCGGAGGTTTTTATTAATGTTTTGCAGGATGCTCTGTTCATAAGAAGAAAAACAGAGGTCATCTGAGAAAACGTTGCTCGAGCATATCAGTACACCTTGCTCGAGCAAACCAGCAAAAGTCGTGTTAAAAAAAGGGGCCAAGAGAGTAAGTTTGCTCGAGCAAACTTAGAAACCTTGCTCGAGCAAGATCGGGCCTCGCCCAAAATTTTGGGCCTTCATATTCTTGCTCAAGCAAGACAAAAAGTCTGCTCAAGCAAGGACTTTGCCCGAGCAAACTAGAAACTTTGCTCGAGCAAAGTCGGGCATCAGAACTTCAAATAAGGAGCGACGTTTCATTTCAACGGAAAATTAATTTTTCCCCAAATTCTCCGTCCAAAACCCTAATCCCCTCACCTTCAAATTCCTCTTCCGTTACTTCCGTTTTCGAATCGTTACTCCAAATCAAACCGTTTCGACTATTCAATCCATTAATCCCAACGTGTTTGACCGATCACATTCTCAAATTTCCCTCCATTTTTTTTTCGGTCTTCTCATCGTCGGCATCGTCATCATCGTCCTCGATCAATCTTCCTCAAATCTTCCGTGTCCTCTTCAAAATGGCTGGTACGAGTGATAAATCACCGTCCAAATCCTCCCCGGCAAAGAAATCAAGACACTTCCGGCCTAAAGTCGCTACTTCCGGCAAGCCTCCAAAACAAAGCCTCTCCAAATCTTCGGCACAAACGAAATCTTCCACCAAGACGAAGGTATCTGAGAAGTCGAAGGGAAGTGTGGATGCTCCGACATCACCAACGACAAGAATGAAGACTGGGTCTCTACCTACTGGAAAATCCAAACGAGACCGATCTCCATCTCCACCCTCTCCTAAGTCAGTTGGATCACCAGGTCCATTTGATGAAGTTGGACAAAAAATGGTAGAAGATCAACCTCGACCTCTCAAACCATCTCTTAGTCAGAAATCACAAGGGTCTGCGAGCAAAAAGTTGAAGGTCTCCTTCTCATTCCAATCGGAAGGTTCAGAAAACAAAAAGGAGCAATCCTCAACAAGTCGACCTCGGGATGGTAAACTACCGAACCTTTGCCTAATATGATCACTTTGGAAATATTGTTGTTGATGATTTCAAGACGTTTAATCATTATTTTGAATCACGGCCATTTTGCCCAATTGTGTATGTTGATTTGGGGCACTTTAAAGAAAAATTTAATTTTGACTTGACGAAATGGTTGCTTCAATTTATGCCTCTTCTGAGTATAAATAAACCATATTCTCCCGAAGTTGTGAGACTGTTCTACCACAATATGCACATGTAAGCAAAGGTCAACAAATCGAGATGATGATGTGTTGATAACTAAGGTACGAGATCGGAAATAAAGCTCACGGCTTATGATCTCAATGTCCTTTTGGGTGTGGTGGACATACCTGAAGATCCTCCACGACTTTCTCCTGTTGAATGCTATCAAATTCTATTTCCGGATGTTCAACTTGAAGGCAAGAAGATCAATCTTACTCCGGCCATGATGAAGGATGAGTACAGGGTACTGGTATATCTACGATCGCTTGCCTTATTCGAAAGGTCGAGCTTCACACATTTTGTGAGGAAGGACTTTGAGCGATTTGCTTCTCGATTGCTATGGAACCACGGGATTTAGGCAAATGGATTCGGAGGAGATGATAACATTTATCTCGAGGCTAAGGTTCGACTTCGGGCTACAATTCCTTATCCTTCCTTAGTTTCTCGTATCTTAGAAGTCAAAAATATCTGGTACCTCTCGGATGACAAAGAGGTGTACCCTCCAGTATTTGGGAAAGAGCACATGAAAAGTTTGAGAATATCATTCACAAAAGCTCAATCTCAAAGCAAAGGCAAAGCACCTCTCTCCTCCTCTCAACCGGATGTTTCTAAGCCATTTGCCTTCCAACCTCCTGATGAAGCTGAGTCCTCCAAAGCCGGACCTTCTTCCACAACGCCCTCCTTCTCTCAGGCTGCCCTTCAAACCATTGTCGAAGCCACAGTTCAAAAAGCTGTTGCTCCTATATATCAATCACTAATGGGTTATCGGGATCTCACAAGGAAAATGATCAAAAGTTTCCAAGAAGACATGATAGGGTTGAGATCTCGATTAGACTTCACATGGATACGGATTTACAAGACTTCAAGAACGAGATGGAGGAGTCAATGAACAAAAGCTTCTCTATTATCTATGATCGGCGGGAGAAATCAAAAAGGAAATTCGACTTTATCTAGACAAGAGTATGGGACGCACAAGATGGTTAGCTACTTTGACTATACCTTAGACAATTTTGTGAACAGTTTTGCTCCCGATGGTCCTACTGGAGATTTCCCTACTCCTCCGTCTTCTTCTCCTGTTCCATCTGCTTCTGAGCCATTTGGTTCCGCTGGTCCTCCCTTCGCGCCTTCTACCTCAGTTGATCATCACTCTCTAGGTTCCCCTGTTGATTTTTCCGTTGTTCCTCCAACTCCTCCACATCAGGATCCCCATTTTGACGATGACAAAGGGGGAGAGTAGTTGGTTAGGATTTAGGATACATTATTATATTTCTTTGGTATTGCTCTGTTTCTCATTGAACTCAATATATTAATGTTTATCAGTAATTTCATTTTGAGAAGTTCAGATTTTCCTTCATTATGAGAATTCATATCAAGCATAATTTTCTTTTACTTAATTCAATAATGTTTAAATCTAGTCCTAAGAATTGTCATCATCAAAAAGGGGGAGAATGTTAATTCCTATATTTTGATGATCACAATTCCTAGTAAATTGAATTAAGCATTATTAGATTCTTAGTAATCATGCCCGAGCACAGATAGAACCTTGCCCGAGCAACATCGGACTTCGAAAAGAAAGAAAAGCAAGGTAACGTAATCATGCCCGAAGCAACCTTCAAAAGCATCTGAAAGCATGACCTTGCCCGAGCAAGGTCATAGTCCTGCCTGAGCAACGTCAGGGTCTCTGAAGGAAAAATGAAGCTCAAAGTGATCATGCCCAAGCAACGTCAGAAAGCGTCAGAAAGCATGACCTTGCCCGAGCAAGGTCATAATCCTGCCCGAGCAACGTCATGGCAAAAGCAAAAGAAGTTTGCTCAAGCAACACCCAAAAGCGTCAGAAAGCACGAGCTTGCCCGAGCAAGGCCAGAAGTTTGTCCGAACAACATCGAGACAGAAGCAAAAATCATCAGACTAAGTAGTCTTGCCCAAGCAAAGAAAATGCTTGCCCGAGCAAGTTGCCCGAGCAAACGGAAAAGCTTGCCCAAGCATCATTGATCTAAAGTACTTTCTTCCTCTTGAAGGAACCTTGCCCGAACACTAAAAATTGCTTGCTCGAGCATCATGCCCAAGCAGAATAGAAACTTGCCCGAGCATACCTGAGACAACGTTGATCAAGAAGCTTGCCCGAGCAAGCCTGGGTTCATGCTCGAGCAACATCACCATAACTCTGTATTTCTGCAAGCATGCTTTCTGCGTTGCCTCAAGCAACAGCGATGCGCTTTAATCTTTCCGCCTCTGTCTATGTCTTGCCCGAGCAAGACTATCACCATGCTCGAGCAACATCGAAGTCGAGCACTTCCAAGCTTTTGTAAAGGAGCTTGCCCGAGCATGATTATATTCATGCTCGAGCACCATGCTCGAGTAGGCAAAATACTTTGCCCGAGCATCAGCGAGCAGAAGACACTTTTAAGAGGTTTGCTCGAGCAAGCCAATAATCTTGCCCAAGCAAAGTAGCCTCTGCTTTAGAAAACTCCGTATGCGTAATTCTTCAAATCTTTACTTCTTGTTTATCACATCTGATTATTACCTATTAAGTCTATCAAATGTTTTTAACCAGTGTGTTGATAAGTTTCAGCTTAATTAGACACAAGTTACCAGCAGATTTTGAAAAAGCATTTTGGACTGACAAGGCATTAAATGAAGTTGCCTAAACCAGAGGTAAATTGTTCTGATCGAAGTAAAGCTTCTTCGACATTCTCATTGCACATTAAATGCTATCTCACAACGGCTATGCAAAAAGAATGAAAGAGAATGTCAACTCTGTTGAATTAAATTGAAAGACAGACGAACAACCTACGACGATAATTTCTTCTGTCTAAACGGCAACATTCATAAGTCTCAACGGCTACTTGAAGAACTTCACCAACGGACATTAATTGGCTGTCTATAAGTAGCCAGAGTATTGAATTCGAACAACTACCGAAACGCTGAGCAATTAATTTGATTTAAGATTCATTCGCTGTTTCAACTACTTCATTAATTTCTGAGTGTTCTTCAGTGTTCATTTTATCTACTCGTGAGGAGTTTCCAAACACTTATTTATTTCTTTGAGTGAGTTGTACTTGAGGTTAAGGAACCTTAAGAAAGGGTGTATTAATTACAACTTGTAAGGGGGAGTGGAGTCCGAAAGTAAGGGGATCATCCTTCGTTTACAGAGTCTGTAATTACATTTGAAAGATAGTGAAAACCCGGGAGTTAAGGGACCGGACGTAGGTCGGTGGATTGAGACCGAACCGATATAAATCCTCCCTTGTTCAATTCTCTTCCTTATCTCTATCCTTTATTCTTGTGTCTCCGTGAAAATTAAGAAAAAGAATTTTTGGAATCACCTATTCACCCCCTCTAGGTGATATTCGCCCATGACGGGCATTGGGAGGTCTATTAAGGCAAAGAAGTTGACTCCACGATTCATAGGGCCATATGAGATTTTGGAGCGAATTGGGCAAGTTGCCTATCGGATCGCCTTGCCTCCACACTTATCTAAAGTGCACGATGTGTTCCATGTGTCACAGTTGAAGAAGTTGAAAGAAGGAGCTTAATCACCAAGAGGGGGGGTGAATTGGGGATTTTTAAATTTTCTCTTGAAAGTGCTCTGTTTGTAGAATGCAAGCCAGAGATGAACAAACTAAAGGTAAGAGAGTTTTAACACAATGGATTTATACTGGTTTGGTCCAAATCCTTGACCTACGTCCAGTCCCCAGACTTTCTGGGTTTTTTTCAACTAGCTCAAATGATTACACACTCTGTAACTCACGGAGTAATTCTCTCACTAGAACTTACTCCCCCTTACAAGTTGTAATCAAATAACCCAATCTCAGAGTCCCAATACTTTGAGATTCTTACAAGAAGGATAATCAATAAAGAACTCTCTAAAAGAGCAGATTAATAATCACTGAAGATTGATATATCCGAAGATATTAACTCTTAGAGTAGAAACAATAAATGCTCTTAATTGCTAATTGAATGCGCAGAGTTTCGGTAGATGAAGACTTGAATGCTTCGGCCTTTTATAGATGCTTGTATTTAATGACCGTTGAGAAGAACTTAATGAGCCGTTGTGAGTAATGGATATATCCGTTGAGATTATGTTGCTATGTTACTTCGTATACTTCCGACATTCGTCCGTTATTCTCCATTGACATTCTTTGTTCAAATTGTCCGTTGAGATTCAGCTAGAATGTTGTCTAGGAAATAGCATGTATGCTTTTCGCTTGCTTAGAAGTGGATTTCCTCTTTCATGTTTTGGTATCTGGTTCAGCATTTAATGCTCTGACACAATTTTGCTTTATACAAATTTGATGATTAAAACTAGTTAATCATATCTAAAACTCATTAGCAAACTGATTAAACTTGGTTAGGAATAGTAAGAATCAATAATATGGGATACCCAAGACTTAATCAAAGAATATCATATTACGCAGACGAAGCATTAAAGAAAATTGATAAGCATAACTTGAGTCATGACTAGAGTCATCGCTAAGGAATTTCAAACAGAGAAGAATTGCAATGGAATGACTTGAGTTATGACTTGAGTCATTGTTGAGAAATTTCAAACAAAAATGATTTGCGATAGGATGACTTGAGTTATGACTTAAGTCATTGCTGAGAGTTTTTAGGCAGAAAGGATTGCACTGAGATAACTCGAGTTATGACTTGAGTTAAGCAAGTTATGACTTGAGTCATTTACAAGTGATTTCAGACATAAAGAAAATTCAAAGTGGTAACTCGAGTCGTGACTAGAGTTATGCAAGTTATCACTCGAGTTATTATGAGACTATCTCAAACAGAGGCGAAGAGTAATGTGATGACTCGAGTTATTCACGCATGACTCGAGTCATATCAGACTCAGAACAAACTGATATCGTGATGTTCATTTTGGAAGCTGAAGTACAAAGCATGACTCGAGTTGATAAGTGACAACTCGAGTTATGTGTCTTGCAAATCTGAATTTTTCATAACTCATGACTCGAGTTACATTGGACAACTTGAGTTACTAGATTCATAAATCATTTTTCAAGCACTCAAGTTTTGTAACTTAAACCAAGTATTTTTACAATTGTTTAGACATCATCAAAACACATAGAGAACTAACATTCTCCCCCTTTTTGATGATGACAACACTTGTAAATTTAAAGGGAAAAAAATGAATTTTGCAAGAGAGCACATTATTGGGAAACAGTTGTCATAAAGGTTTTAACATGCATTCATTTCTTGTAAATGCTAAGTTCAGATCACAGAGACTACACAAAAATGAACTACAGCAACATGACAATCTAGAATAAACAAAAAAAATAGCTGCAGAACACAAAAGACATAGGCTGCAAACAAGCTGTAGACACTTCATTGGTGCACAATGGTTGGCTTTCTATTGTCTCACTTGTTCAATGAGGGACTGCCCACTAGTTCAATGAGGGCTTACGGCACCCCACTAGTTCAATAAGGGGAAAAGACCCATGGTCTGGGACATGTGCTCTAAAGATTTTGGCCGGTCCTCATCACATGACCAGTGAGCTTTTGAGTAACCAGTAACCTGGATGTAACTTAGCCCATGGGTCTAGTCGGAGGAAATAAGGCGGTTTGGTTGGATTGGTGGGAGGCATCTTGGGAATTGTGTTAATGAAAAATTGTAATACCTAATTTATGATAAATAATTTTGTGATGTGGATATTGGTGAATTATAAATTTGAGTAAATACCCTTTTGGGTCCCCGACAAAAAACACGGACCCCAATGGGACTTTTCTACGGACTAAAAAAGGCTTTTTGGAAATTTGCGAGGGACCAAAATGTTCACCAATCGACCCTTATTCGTCCTTTTCAGGGACTAAAAGGGCATTTCTTTGTGTGAGGGACCAAAATGGGATCCGTGTTTTTTTTCAGGGACCCAAAAGGGTATTTACTCTATTTTTAAAATTTTGTTATATAAATTGTTCCACATGGCACCTCACTAGCACATATTAGTATTCATGATGAGTTGGATTGATGGTTACCCACATTTTCCAAGTGATAGTTCCCGTGCAGGCCCATCAGGGAAGACCTCGGAAGCTTAGGCTACTTCTGCTAAAAGTAGTTCTTCTGTCTTTTTGGTTTATGTGGGATGATTGTATATTGCCACGTTAGGGCTCATTCTGCATACTCTGATTTACTTTTGTATACTTTGGTAAATGATGGAGCATTACTTAGTGGTTAATGAACCCTTAATTAGTTATTATGTTAAGTTAATGTTGAGGACATTACACTTTCAACTTGTCTGCATTCCACGTTCACTTGATCGCCTTCTTCTCGAGCGTCTCAAGCATATAAGCTCCTTTGCCGAGTTTTTCTTTAATTCGGTATGGGCCTTCCCAGTTCGCAACAAGTTTCCCACCACTAGCATTCTTATTGCCTAT
This sequence comes from Acacia melanoxylon, assembly GCA_019022615.1. Taxonomy (NCBI): domain Eukaryota; kingdom Viridiplantae; phylum Streptophyta; class Magnoliopsida; order Fabales; family Fabaceae; genus Acacia; species Acacia melanoxylon. Next base: position 5,681,069 of record JAFJYJ010000018.1, on the reverse strand, counting down.
ATCAACTCTCTGAAGAACTAGATCGCCCTTCTTAAATGACCGGAGCCTCACCTTCTTATTATACCATGTTACAACGAGTTGTTTTGTAGCCATATCTCGACAATGTGCTGTGACTCTAGCTTCGTCAATTAAGTCCAACTCTATAGTAATTGTTTCATTATTCTCTTCTTCCTCCTATAGGGCCTTGATTCTCCTCCACTAGGGCTGGCGATTTCTACCGGGATCATTGCTTCACATCCGTTTGTCAGCCTAAAAGGGGTTTCCCCTGTTGCTGTTTAAACGCTAGTCTGGTATCCCCATAAAATGTTGTACAGCTGCTCCACCCAATTAGACTTTGCCTCCTTCATCCGCTTTCTTAATCCGTCAACAATGACTTTATTTGCAGCCTCGGCTTGTCCATTGAATTGTGGATGTTCCACAAAGGTAAAGTGCTGCTTGATGTAGAAGTCGGACACCATCTTTTGGAAACCATTATCAATAAACTGGGTTCCATTATCCGTGACTTACCCGCCAGGATACCAAATTGGGATATAATGTTTCGTTGGAGGAACTTTTGTACCCAAGCCGAGGTGATTGTCGCCACTGGTTCGGCCTCTATCCACTTGGTAAAATAGTCTACGGCTACTATAAGCCACCGTAGCTGTCCTGGGGCCACCTTGAATGGACCCAACAAGTTCACGCCTCATTTATAGATTGGCCACGGGGCCGAGATAGATTTTAGCTCTATCGGAAGAGACCGTATTATCCTGGCATGTTTTTGGCAACTATCGCATTTTTGGACATGGTCCTTGGAATCGGCCTCTATAGTCGGCAAGTAATAGATGGCTCGTAGAGCCTTTCGAGCCAATGCTTTGGCGCCCATATGTTGTCCGTTAATTCCTTCATGGATCTCGGTCAAAACATACTCAGCCTCCTCTGAATTCAAGCACTTGACATTGGAGAATTTAGCCCTTTACGATACAACTGATTGTCTACTATTGTATATACTGTTGTCGTCCTTATCAGCTTCTTTGCTTCAATCGAATCATCAGGAAGGATTCCTCTTTCTAGGTAATCGACAATTAGCTTTCTCCAATTGCCGGATTCCGAGATGATCATAACGCAACTCGGCTCTGACAAACTCTACTGGATCACTGTTCATAATTACCCGGGCTCTTGGTACTTGCTAGTTTGGACAAAATATCAGCCCTGGTATTTTCTCCTCTTGGGATATGCACCACAGTCACCTCCTCAAAGTCGGCCATAATTTCTTTTACTTTCTCTAAGTACTTAATCATTAGAGGGCCCTTGGCTTGGTACGTCCCTTCTATCTGGGCTGCCACAAGTTGGGAATCGGTGGAGACGTATACTTTCTTAGCCCCATTTTCCTTGACCTGAAGTAGTCCAGCAATAAGAGCTTCATACTCGGCCTGATTATTAGAGGTTGGGAAGTTGAGTCAGAGAGAATGTTCCATAGAAACTCCTTCAGGGCTTTCCACTATGATCCCGGCTCCACTCCCCTTAGTGTTCGATGAGCCATCAACAAACACCTTCCAAGTTTCTACATTGCTCATATCTTTTCCATTCGACGAGGTCAACTCCATTAAGAAATCCGCCAAAGCCTGTGACTTGATGGCGTGCCAAGCTTTGTAGCTAATGTCAAATTCAGACAATTCAATTGCCCAGCTGATCATCCTGCCTGCCAGATCCGGTTTGTGTAGCATTTGCCGAATTGGCTGGTTTGTTCTGACTACGATTGGATGGCCGTGAAAGTATGGACAGAGACGCCTTGCAGTTTTGAGCAAAGCAAATGCCATTTTCTTGAACTTCTAGTATCTCAGCTCAGATCCTTGTAGAGCCCGGCTTACAAAGTATACCGGTATTTGGCCATCTTTTGTTTCTCGAACCTACACCGCACTCACCGCCTCTTCTCTGACGAATAAATATAGTATTAGAATTTCTCCTGGCTCTGGTCTGGACAAAACCGGAGACGGCCAAGCATTGTTTTATCTTTGCGAATGCCGCTTCACACTCTGAGTTCCACCCGCCTTGAGCTTCCTTCTTCAATAGTTTGAAAAAGGGCAGAGAATTTTCCGCCGACTTGGGTAAGAATCTAGTTAGGGCGTCTCCCTGTTAGTTGCTGCAACTCTTTTTTGTTTCTTGGAGCCTTCATGTTCAGCACGACTTGACATTTGTCTAGGTTAGCTTCAATTCTTCTATTCGTCAGTAAGAAACCCAAGAATTTTCCGGCGGGACTCTAAATGCACATTTAGCCGGGTTCAGCCGAATTCGGTGTGTTCGCAGCTTGTCAAACGTTTGCTGCAAATCATGGACATGGCTCACTGGCTCCGCCGACTTGACAATCATGTTGTCAATGTACACCTCCACATTCTTCCCAAGCTGGTCTTCAAACACCTTGTTCATCATGCTTTGATATGTTGCCCCGGCGTTTTTCAAACCAAACGGCATCACGTTGTAACAGAATTCGCCTTCTTAGGGATGAATGCCATTTTTTCTTGGTCCTCGGGGTGCATAGCAATTTGGTTATACCCAAAATATGCATCCATAAAAGAGAGGAGTTGAAAACCAGATGAATTATCCACCAATTGGTCTATACTAGGCATTGAAATGCGTCTTTAGGACATACCTTGTTCAAGTCGGTGTAGACCCTCCATTTGCCGTTTGGCTTTTTGACCATCACCACATTGGATAACTAGGTGGTGTATTGCACCTCCCGGATAAAACCAGCTTCTAACAACTCCTTCATATGCTTCTCTAAGGCCTTTCCTTTCTCTGGGCCGAGCTTTCTCTTCTTCTGGGTCACTGGAAATGATCCCGGATGAATTCCCAACTTGTGGCAACAAAATTCAAGGTCCACACCGGGTATCTCTATGGTCCCCAAGCAAACACATCTTTGTTCTTCTTTATAAAGTCCTCCAACTCGGTATGAACTGCGGGGTCCAGTGTTTTGCCGACTTTGGTAACCTATCTCAGCTCAGTGCCGAGGACGAGATCTTCCAATTCTCCATTTGACTCTACTCTCTGGACTTTGTCTTCTTCTCGTAAATCCAGTTCCACCAAATTGACTGACTTCTCCTGAAGCTTTAGTTTCACCTTACTTGAAGTTTCTCCTTTCTGAATCTGAGTTGAAGAGGATGGTCCATCCTTACTTTCTTTGACCGTTTCAAAATAGTATTGCCGAGATTCCTTTTGGTCGTCTTTAACAGTGACTACCTCATTTTTGCTACTAACCAACTTCAACTTCTGATGCTTGGTAGACACCAGCATGTCCCAATTGTGTATAGTCGGTCGTCCCAAAATGATGTTGTAAGAGGATGGGAAGTCAGCCACAACGAATTTGACTCATTTTGATTTGAACGCCTCTTTAGTCCCCAGTGTTAACTTGAGGTCTATATACCCCTTAGGGCGAGTATCATGTCCATTGAAGGTTGTCAAAGTCGTCTTGCATAGCTTTAGATCCTCTGGGTCAAGCTTCAATCGCTTAAATGCATCCCATAAGAGAATGTCGACCGTACTTCCAGCGTCCACAAAAATCTTCTTTACTTGGAAATTTACCACCGTTCCAGTGATCACCAAACCATCATGATGGCCTGGAGCTGCATCTTCTAGGTCCTTCTTGGTGAAGCAAAGTATGGGAGGTTCCGGCTTCGTAGAGTCTTTCTTAAATTCTGAGCGATCCCTAATGGAGAGGACCTTCCTTAGGTATTTCTTCCTTTGACTTACCGAGTCCCCTTCCCCTCCAAATGCTCCGCTAATAACATGGCATTCATACTTAGCCTCAGGGAACTCATCATCACTATCTTCTACTTATTGCTCTTTTGCCCTTAGGTTTTGATAACATATTGTCGGAGTTTTCCTTCCCGGATGAACTTCTTTATTGCGTCTCTTAAATCCTAGCATTGTTCGGTTGTATGTCCTGATTGTTCATGGAACTCGCAATACCGAGACCTATCCAGCGTGGCCTTATTGTGAAGTGGCTGAGGTCGTTCAACCTTCTTCATCTCGATCATGGCTACCTCCTTCCAGAGTTGCGCCCTAGACATAGTCAAAGGGGTATATTTCTCATACTTTCCCTCTGCCTTGCCTCCTCGGGATTTACTGTCCGGGATGCGTCCACGGAAATCTTGTCTGTTCCCGCCATGCTGCTCCTTTCCCTTTGGAGGTGGGCTTTTCCTCTCCTTCGTCGTATTGCTTGCAATTTCCATCTGCTCCAGCTCCAGGTATTGCTTGGACCGAGCTCAAAAATCCGTTAAGGTCTTGACAAGACGTTTAATGAGCAATTTCGCCAACTGGGATGAAATGTCCAAGACGGCTATAGCCATATGTAGATGCACATCTTCCAGCAATCCCGGTACTTGTAAAGTTGTATCTTTGAAGCAATCCAGATACTTTTGCAACATTTCCCCAAGTAATTGTTTCACCTTGCCGAGAGTAAACTCGGATTTTGGTTGTTTTCTGCTTGTCGCAAAATTCAACAAGAACTTCTGCTCCAGGTTATCCATGTCCTGGATTGAATTTGGTAGCAGCGAGTGAAACCATGTCTATGCAGCTCCTCTCAATGTCCCTACAAACAGCCGGGGTACGATATGTCCTTCAAATCCATTCACCATTATCTCCATGGCAAAATTGTTGAGATGGACTTGTAGGTCTTGGCTCCCATCATATTTCGGCAAGTCCCTTGAGTCAAAATCTTTGGGATATAGAGCGCACATGATCTCATCAGAGAAAGGACTTCGGTTTCCCTCTCCGCCATATCTTCTTGTATATGTCCTGGGTATGCTCCGTGACAAAGGTATCGTATCTTCCTTGCCGGGATGTTGATTTTCAGCAGGTTGCTTGCCCTTCGCACGTGCTGAGTCTAAAATTCGATCCTAACTTTGCCTGGCCATGTTTTGTTGGCATCATCGACTAGTGGGCCTCCGGCTTCAATTTGAGCAGTAGCCGTGATACTAACTTGGCTGGGACCACTCGCATCTCGGTCGATGTTTCGAGTTGGGTTCTCAAGCAGCCTCAGGCGTTCTTCTAGTAATTGTATTCTTCGAGTCTCTTCTTCGGAAATATGAACCCGATCTCGGCAGGTCAAGTTTTCTTCCACCTGGTTTGTACGTAGTCCCTCAGCATCTATGTGAGCAGAAACTGAGGCATTAGCCCGACTTGGGCCAGCAGCATCTCAATCCGCATTTCGAATGAGGATATTGGCCCGGTTAGGGCTAGCAACATCTCGGCTTATGTTCCGAATTGGGTTTTCCAGCCATTCGAAACGCTCATCCAGCAATTGTTGCATTCTTCGTCCTTCTTCCTGCCGCCAGATGGCATTACGGTGATCCATATCCTCTTGTATAAGTTGGGTATCTTTTTGTCTCTGGAGTTGGTTACGAGTCTCCATCTCCTCCATCCATCTGAACAACAACCCAATCGTGTTTTGCAATAAGCGAATGTTTGGGTCCGCAATCTGAAACTGCGGAGGAGGATCCTGCTGTTGAACTAGCGGTTGAACTTGTTGGATAACCCAATTATGAGGGGCTAGAGAGGTCACGGTATCGACTGTCTCCGCTTCAATTTCCACTGTAACGTGATTATGATCTGGAGCGACCGAATCCTCATACTGAATCGTTCGTTCTTGGCGTTGCTGCGGTTGTCCCTCCGACAACTGATCCTGCTGAGGTATCTAGCTACGGCTCCAGGTATTTGCAGCCATTTTAAGTGGTTTGGGAATCGAAATTTATCTCTCTCCACGGTCAGCGCCAATGTTCTGTAGTGTAGAACACAAATGTCTAATATCAAGGGATTAGTAGGTTGTTTATATCGGATCAAATGGTTCCTCCAAGGTATCTATTAGTTAGACACCAACGAGAAGATGAGTACTCAATGATATCTACAAGGAAGATACCAAAGAGAGTCCGAAGATCACTCTGCACGAGAATATGGCTGGTAGCCAAAATGGAGTGGGGTGTGTACACAGTGAGATTGAATAGTAGAATAGATGAATAGAGAATGTGTACTTGTTAGGTAATCTCCTATTTATAGATATTACCTCTAGGGTTTCGGCCCTTGGGCCCTATGCGCCTCCAGCCTCTCGTGCCTGCTCTACTACCTGTACTGTCCGTAATTATAGGCATGGTTATAGGGTAATTAGAATTTTACCTTATTATTGTGGGATTCTGTCATAAATGGTCTTTGCTGGGCCGCATAACAACTGGGCCCAATACACGAGTCCATAACACTATGTAATTTGTCAAGTTATCTTGACCAACATGACATGTCACATATTCCATTACATTTAACGGACTTTTTAACGGTAGGGGGTTAGTGGTCAATTTATGAACGTTCAAGGTGTTGATTTTAAACTTTAAAAGATGAGGAGATTATATACAGCTGACTTAAAATTGATGGGAATTATTTACGTTTAAGTCTTTTAAAAAAAATAACTTGGGAGAGGGAATTGCTTCTTTTGTTTATCCAAATAATAAAGTTCATATTTTTTAATCATAAATTTAAATCTCTATAGAATTCATCTGTCATATAGGACCAAAATAAAATAAATTGTTATATTTTAATTAGAATATTGATGCAATGACACTCCTAAAACATATAAGTATTTCTCCATATTTACATTAAAATTTGACCATAATCGTTTGTAATGTTAATAACTTTTTATCTTGTTAAAAATTGTCTGTCAATAAAAAAAGAGCATATCTCAACCTCAGTTAATTTGCTATTGGTGCATATGGAGTTAAATAGAATACCACTATGATTATATTTATTCATTTTAATCAAAAGTTTTGGTTTTTATTATAAGTCCATTATCGGGTAATAAATATTTTCTTTTTACTTTTTTCTCCCTTTTAATTGGAATAAAAAAATTTATTCATATTGAATTTTAGAACCAATCATAGATAAGGGATTAATTGAAAATTGAGCCTATAATCTATGAGTTAGCAAACTCTCCTTGGTACCACTATAGTTCTATTTATAAGACCAAATTAACTAACTCTCATATACCAATAAGAGATTCGAGCAAAAAAATATATCAAGAAGATTTAGTTAACTCATTAATTATTGACTAAATTTTCAATTTTACCCTTATCTATGATTGATTCCAAAAGTCATCATAAATAAATTCTTACAAAAAAGTAAAAAAAAAAACGCATTTATTGCCTTGAAAATGGACATATAAAGACCAAATTTTAATCAAAATAGACTCATAAATAGGACTTAAATGATAATGATAGTTATTTAATTTGAATTTATAAATAAAACTGGTTTAGTATTATATTTGAGGTACTCCCTCTAATCCTTATTATAGGACACCAACTAACAAGTGTATTTTATCCTTTTTTATAAGGTACTTGTTTGTTCGATTGTTCCCAAGGAGCATTAATTATTTTTTCATATATAACCCTAATTAATAAGGATAATGGGTGAAAATAATAAATCCTTCTAGTCCTTATTATAGGACACCAACTAACAAGTGTATTTTATCCTTTTTATAAGGTACTTGCTCGTTCGATTATTCCCAATGAGCATTAATTATTTTTCCATATATGCTCCTAATTAATAAGGGTAGTGGGTGAAAATAATAATTAATATAATATTAGAACTTCATACAATTAGTAGGGATAATATTGAAAGTTACTTAAATTGTAAGACAACTTTATTGAATTTAACTTTTTTTATTGATTTGTGAGAATTGTTAATTAGTACCTTATAATAAGGACCAGAGAAGTATATAGTTGGAAGATTATGAATTGCCTAGAAAAACAATAAGTAATTACGGACATAATTTTCTTTTCATGTATTGCAGTTATTTTATATACAGCAAAATGTCAATACTCTTGACATTGTTTCCCCCCTTACTAAGCTACTTCTGAATTTTTTTTATAACCTTTTTCTCGAAAGGAAACTGTAATTTTTTTGTATTTTTAAAGTAAACCGTATGCGGGGACTGGCCGTTACCTGCTAATTAAAATGGAATGAATTCAAAAGCCGCTGTTGCTCAGCTGATATTCCCAAAAAGTAAACCATTTAACCTACAATTTTTAATATAAAAGCCAGTTAAAAATGTTGAATAAATTTTTTAATTATAACATAGGTTTTAATATCAGCTTATAAATCAAACAAAATAAATCAAACAAATTAGTTTAGAGAAAATGATTTATATAAATACTTTAATAAAATTTATTTAGCTTCTTTAATCTATAAAATAAAAAAAGCCAACTAAAAATAACAAGTAGTATTGTTAAAAAATCTACATCAAGAAAAGCAAATGGTAAATATAAGATATAATTGACTTTTATTTGAGGTTAAAAATATTAAATAATTTTTTTATTATAACATAGATTATATATCATTTTATAAATCAAGTAAATTGTTAAGACAAAAATAATAAATACAAATACTTAATTAAATTTATTTAATTTCTTTAATCTTTTAAAAAATTCAACTAATAGGAGTAAGTAATATTGTTAAAAGCATCTACATCAAGAAAAGTGGATGCTAGAATATGCACAGCTGTATGGAAACGGAATATCATGCCAAAAATCAGTAATTTTATTTGGCCTATTTTATATATATATATATATATATATATATATATATATATATATATAAAAAAGTCAATTTAGTCAACAAAAATATAAACCGACCAACGGATCTAAGTTATGACCGGATTGGGTGCATAAAGTCTTAATAAAACATGACAACATATTGACATAAACATAAACCCAACATCTAAAACAACTAGGTAGCAAAAAGGCATTCAGCATTTCAAAAATCAGTCAAAGCTTCAATCCTATCTTGAACCACACACTGTTTCAAGCTCATTCAGGGCCAACCTGACGAGCTCAGCCGATTTTCCGGCTCTACGCTCAATCGAAAGCCTTACCTAGTAGAAAAGCTCTTTATAAGAGAAAATACTCATCTCACTTCGGTTTGTCCACTTTGTGGCACCGACTCAGAAACTATGGAGCATCTCTTCTTGCTTTGTAATTGGGTTCAGATTGCATCATATGGATGTCCTTTTGGGATTGCTAGTTAATCCTATATCTGTTCAGAATATTAATAATTGAGTTGAAGATTTGTCGCTGTACAATGCCGATGATATGATATGGAATATGGAAAGGGCTTACATAGCAATCATATGTTCGTTCATTTGGAAGTTTAGAGTGTTTGAACAAGTATTGATGCAAATTTGTTGTTTATGCCCCAGCCCCACCCATGTGGATTATGAGATTAGCTTTTTAAGAATTGCTTTTACAATTTACAAGGTAAATATATGAGAAGAATTTTATCTGAGGTTGCAAAAATTTTATCTGAGCTTTTGAAACACCGGTTTAAGTATTACCCAAACACTAACTAAAACTGATCTCTGAGCTTTTGAAACACCGATTTAAGTATTAAACCAACACTCACTAAAACTGACTGATCTCCAGTATCATTGGAAACTTCAAATCCTCCCCGTGGTTATATCTTAGCATCCAATACCAGCACCATAAAAAGGAAGATGAACTATGAAACTATCTCAACAATTTGAGCATTAGCCCTCCAAAACGATTGATAACTAACGGCGAATATAATCAAGTTTAAGTTGCAAATCTCCAAGATGCCTATACGATTGTCTCAAATCTCCAAGATGCCTATACGATTTTCATACGGATTGCATTTTCATGGTCACCTCAAGAACAAGTGTCTTCCTCTTTGTGAAAAAATAAGAGAGCAGATATCCTTAACGCCAAAAATGTGCAGATCAATAATAACAACATACGTTAATATGAGGAGAAACCAAATATAAAAAGCTTACAAAAACTTAACAAGGCAATTCCTTTAGCCAAATTAACACAATACCTAACAAAATGCAAAGCATGAGTTATAAGAACAGCAAAAATCTATTCATTATTACTAATTGCTAGTAAGATCTCAGCATATAATCATTATCTTCAATTCCTTAAAGGAATTCAGATAGATAACGCAGTTTCATTGTAGCATCATAGATCCATGGCAATTGAAAATAGAGCACATTTACCCACAAACCGAAACAGAGAAAGTTCAATAAAACATACCAATAAACAGCAAAAGCTTTTCTTTTTAGAGTAATATTTCACAAATGAAATGGCATCTCAGAATAATCGTTCCCCAAAAGATTCTTCACTGGCAATCAAAGTGCAAGGATAACATTTTTAGAGTATTCATCACAGATGCTTGTGAAACAACATTCTGAATTCTAAAACCCAATAAAGATGAGAAGAGATAGGACAGAAAACAAATTGAGAGGGGGAAAAAAACGAAGTTAACATTTAGCCGAGGGTTCCAGATGCACCAAAAATCAAGACATTCTGGGCATCCTACGATTCGGCAAATAGATCTACGAAGGGTTTTGAAATTAATAGTTAGAGGAGCCTCAATGTAAGAGTACTTCGCTCCCCTGCTGGGACCTTCGCGGTTTTCTATCAAGAACAATGAAAATTTGCGTAGAAATGTGCGAAAATCAAATAAGTACATTAACCTCACCAAAAGAATCAGGCAAATGGTGAGCGATCAGACTTCGATGCTATTTCCGAAGGCAAACTTGGATAAAAGCACACTGAATCATAGCGCTTCCTCCATAGGTCCTTCGTTAATCAAAAAATGGAATAATCAGATCGATGCTCAGTGAATACGAACCATATGTAAAGAATCATATTGCCTGATGATCACGAGAACGACCAAGCAATCTATGGTGTTTTTCTTCATCACATCTCTAAACTTTCTACAAGAATCGAAATTGAACTAAGCGGGCTAAATCAAAGACTCAGCCGCAAGGGCGGTGAAGAACGATTCTAAACCCTAACCATTTGAACACTAAGGACTAGATCGTGGACTCTCTATATAGAGCTGTATTTTTGGGCCTAAGCTTAGATGGCTTTTTTGTCGAGCTAAAAGTATGCTTTTTAATCAATTATGTTTATTACCAAACAAAAAAAAAAAAAAAACAATTATTTACAGTATGATGTTACATGGCTTTTTTTACCTGTACATGTGTTTTACCTCAACACCAAGTATTTTTGTTTTTTTAGGTATAAAAGTACACACGTGGTTATAAATTAGGTGTAAAAATATCGTTTGACATTAACGGTTAAGTTTGACTTTTTTAGCTGATTGGACGATAACGTGGGCTTTCAAAGATGCAAAATACACACGTGTATTTCACACAAATAAATAGCCTAACACCAAGTTTTTTTTTTTAATATTTTATTTAAATTTAAAAAAAAAAAATTTCTCAAGTTATAACTCCAAAAGGCCAAATTTTATATTTCCATAATTTATTTTCTTTTAAAAAAATCCTTATCAAATATTCTAATTAATAATTATAAATGAGTATTTATGCATTTGAAAGTTGATATTATAAATACTATATTTAATTAAAAATGATTTTACTTTTTTGATCCAATAAATTGAACCAGAAATTATTCAAATAATTTTTTAATCAAAATCGAACAATATTATTTAATTTTTATTGCATTAAGAAATATGCAATATAAACATTTACATCTCTAAATGAGTTATTTCTATTTATATGATGAATGAAAGTAAATCAAAGATTGTTATAGACTTATAATTATAAAGTGGACTTTTTTAAAGTAAATGAAATATTTTTTTTGATAGAATAAATGAATTATTTCTATAACTATTTATTTTTAAAAAATTGAAATTATTTTAAGTAAATATATATTTATAATATCAAATTTTAAATGCATAAATACTCATTTATCAATTATTAATTAGAAAATTTAATATGGATTCCTTTTAGAAAATAAATTATGGAAATAAAATTTTTACCGTTTTTACCCATTGAATAAATCCTCCTTCCCAAAATGATAAATCAAGAAAAAATTTGGCTTTCTAGGAATTATACCTATAGAAATAATAATTTTCCTTTAATTGAAATAAAATTTTTAAATTAAAAAAACATTGGTATTGGGCGCTCTTTTGATCAAACCACGTGTATATTTTTGCATCTTTGAAAGTTACGTCATTGTCCGTCAACAAAAAAAGTCAAACTTCATGGTCAAACGATATTTTTACACCTAATTTGTAACCATGTGTGTACTTTTGTACCTAGAAAAAACACTTGGTATTGAGTGCTCCTCACGGTAAAGCACATGTACATTTTTGCATCTTAACCCTAAAAACAAATATTGAAATGCTATAAGGTGGGAGGTATTTACCAATGTGTTGCACCCAAAATTCATCACGCCAAGAATGAGTTTAAATTTACACACAAATTCATCACCCCATGAAATGAGTTTCAACATGTGATGTGATGATTTTTTATTTAAAAGCAAAATCATTCATTGCAAGAACTAGTTTGCTTTTTACTGATTTGATAGAAAAAGAGAGGGGTTTGAGGCAGTAAGGGCTTGCTTAGTACACATAAGTCACATGAGGGAAAGGTAACATAGCAGCGTTTATAGGCAAAAAACATGTTTAGCGCCCAAAGTTTCCGCCAAATTGAGTTCCCGCCAGGCGCTGAGTTCCCTTAAACATGGGAAAGTGAAATCCCATCGAAAGTAGCGGGATCATGAAAATCATCCCGGGACAGGCACTTTATGGGACAAAAAAGCCCCTTGTAAACAGTCCACCTTTTAAACACCTGCGAGCAACGAGCTGGAAGAAGGACGAGCTAAAGGCTGGAGGTATGATAGTCAAAGTTCGAGGCGAAGGACAAGTTTAAGGCAGGGGAAACGAAGCTTGAATCGAGGTAAGTGGTAATGGGTCTGTATTTTGTGGTATTTCAGCGGGTTGTGTGTAATTTTCCCCGATGGCCTGTTGCTTCCAGCTGGGACATAGATGCAGATAATGCGTTAGGAACCAACTTGGGTGACTGTTAAATTCATGGCGTGTTAATCTGTATGTTTGTAGGTTGAGTAATGTACAATTAGCAAATGTAAATGATACAGTCAGCTGAAATAAGCGAGGATATAGGTTGTTATTTCTTGGACAATGTGCTCTGCTTTTTTCAAGAAAGAATCTAACCACAATGTTTACTATTACCTCTATTCATAAATTTAGGACAAAGTTTGTAGTGCAAATTGCACTATAATCTTTGCCTTATATTTAGGACCGAAGCAGTATGTGTTATATATGAAAGTGAATGTAGGCTGCTAGTATGCTTATTGAACATGACAATTGGATTTTTATTGGGTATAGATAACATGTAAATGGTAAATGTTAAAGTTTTGTGTAAACCTCTAAACAGAAAGTAAACACACTTGAAAGATAAAATTATTGTGACGTGTTTTCAATGAGAGTTTGCTGTGTTTTTTGTGTCATAGGTGCTGCTGTAATTAAGTGGTTGGGATAAAAATGAGGTATGTTTGAATGTAATAAGTGGTAGTTTGGAAAGAGGAGTAGTATATTATAATGAAAAGGAAATGGATGTGGCAACAAATTGTGTAGGTATGGAGCCAGAATCAAAGCAAATGATTGCAATGTTAGTAGGGTGCTTAGCTCTGCTTCTAGCAGTACAGAGGTTGATTGTGACTATGATAGTAGCAATGGGAGTAGGTAGGCCGAGGCACTTACTGGATAGGTCATTTAGATTAGTTTTTTATGTCAAGAGAATGAATTTGAGGGCTATGATATACAATAGTGACACCACATACTTTAACCAAATTAGGATGTACCGGGCTACGTTTGATAAATTGTGTCACATCTTAGACACAATTGGTGGATTGAGAGCAACTATACATGCTAGTTGATGAGCAAGTGACAATGTTCCTTCACATTTTGGGGATTCAGTTTGAGTTTGGAAGGTCGGGTGAAACCATTAGTTTATACTTTAAACTTGTGCTAAATGCTACTATTAGACTATAATAATTGCTTCTGAAGAAACCTGAGGCCATTCTGGAGGACTCAAATGAGCATCGTTGGAAGTGGTTCAAGGTATGCAAATTGTTTTATTGTTGAAGGTGAAATATCACCTAGAGGGGGGGTGAATAGGTGATCCAAAAAAAAAAACTTTCGCGAACTGAAGAGAAACGCAAGTAAGACAAAGAGTGGGAAGAGAAAATGGACAAGAGCAATTTATACTGGTTCAGTCTAAAACTTCAACCTACATCCAGTCCCCAAGGACACCTTGGGATTTCCACTAATCTTTCAAAAACCAATTACACACTAGCTCTGTAAACGAAGGATGATCCTCTCACTCTTGGACTCACTCCCCCTTACAAGTTGTAATTGATACACCCGACTTAAGGTTCCACAACCTTAAGATTTTGACAACTAAAAGAATTAAATGGTGGTTAAGAACTCCTCACTTTGAGTAGATAAATGTTAATCAACGTTTTACTATCCGAAGATATTAATGAAACAGCTTGAAACGAGCAAGTTCAAATTGAATGCACTTTTCGAGCATTGGCGAATTCAATGCTTCGACTATTTATTGTTGCAATAAGTGACCGTTGATGATGCTTGAAGAATAATCGTTGTGAGTCTTTGAATGTATCCGTTAGACAGATGAGACCACGATTAAGATTTTCGTTGTTTGAATTTTCCAAGTGGATTTGCACTGATTGATTCAAGCATTCCTTTTGATTCTTTCCTTTGTGAAACCCATTAAATGTGCTAGGTAAAAGAAACTTTTATATCAATCGGTATTGGTAACCGAGATTATCACGGTTTGGCAAACGCAAGAATGCTTATCACAAATTTCTTTCTATTAAAAACTTAGACTTTGTCATCAAACTCATTAAAACATTGAGAACTAACAATTGTGTCACAAGTTTAATTTACTATCATTCAACAAATTATGGTTTCACCGATGCGGGATAATGTTTTTGTGTTTTTAGGGGTGCTTGGTGCATTAGATGGTACACACATACGTGTACAAGTCCCTGCAGAACACAAAGAGAGGTACCGAAATAGAAAAAGAGAGGTAACAACCAATGTCCTGGGAGTATGCTCACTGGATGGGCAATTTAAATATGTCTTGCCACGTAGGAAGGGCCAACTAGGGATAGGAGGGTGTTGAGAGATACTATAAGGACATCACATGGGCTAAAAGTACCACAAGGTAGGGGTGTTATAGTTTGTTCAAAATTAGTAATTATGTTTTACTGTTAAGTTGTAGGAAACCACTTTTAACTCATATGATTTGTAGTAATTATTTGAATTTTGGTCATATGTTTATTTCTCAAAGAATCCTTCATTTTTTTTTTCCAATTTGATTTACAAGTGTTGTCATCATCAAAAAGGGAAAGAATGTTTATTCTCTATGTGTGTTTTGATGATAACAAATAATTGTAAACAAAATGTAGTAGATGAGTCAAGTAAAAATGTTTTTGACTTGATCAAACTTGAATCAATAACTTGCTGTCAAATTGACTCGAGTTTATGTAGCGCCAGGAAATCGGGTCGAGCCCGTTGGGTGACCCTTTTAAGCCCTGGCCCTTCAAAGGTCAGACTTGAAAATTAGAGGAATTAAATAAAATTGGCCCTACGGGCCGGCCCTGCAGGCCCTTTTAATTTTTTACTATTATTTTTTAGATGCATGGATTCACATATGATGGTAATTTACTAATTTATATGTATTTTGTATTTGATATAGAGTTATTTATCCATTTAAGTACAAATACATAATAACTATACTCTGATATTATGATTTGGTTTATTATTTGTTGCAGATAAAGATTATGTACATGTTCATGATGCGAGAGAAGAAATTCATGATATTCTTACTCATGAAGCAAAGTCTACTACTAAAAGTGAAGCATGATCAAATGTCTTTGAAATTGATGATAGTGGGGAAGAAGATGACAATGACAGTCATCGTACTAATGTTGCTTAGTGGTATGCTTCTTATGTTTTATGTGAGTTATTTGTAGACAATAATTTTCTTTTGATTACGAATTAGTGAATGTGTTTATTTGTTGGATGATTCGTGTTGTTTGGATATTAATGTTGACAACATTTATTTGATAAATTAAAACTTTAATTGTTGTAATTTACTAATTATATTTCTTTGGAAAAACGGAGGAAAAATAGTTAAAATTTGGAATAGTAACTTTCGGGCTCTGTAGGGCTAGACCTGGCCTTGATGCTCTTGAGCCGAGCTTTGAAAAACATATGTTTTTCTTACCCCAGGCCCTGTTAGGCCTTAGCCCTTCAAGGGTCGGCCCTGTTAGGCCTAGCCCTTCAAGGTCGGCCTTATAGGGCTTGGTTGGCCTTGATTCCCAGCTCTAAGTTTAAAGCTGTCAGACTCTAGTCAAGCCTTTTCAAAACTTAGTCAAAATGTGCTTAAACATTGACCGACTCAAGTTTCACTCTGGTGACTTGAGTTAAAAGACTTTGTAAAATATTTTATGAAATGCATTAACTCGAGTGATCTTTAGATACCTTGATTTACCTCTTGTGAACTTAAATTTATTTTTCAAAGTACCAATATACTGACTCGAGTTAGTGTTGGTTGACTCAAGTGCAACTTTGAAACTTATTTTCAAAATGTATTTTGTTAACTCGAGTTACCACTTGATAATGTTGGTTATGATTAGTTTTGATGATGTCTTATATAGATGTCATTCTTAAGAGCAAAAAGGTTGCATACTACATTGATCTTCTACTTTGACTAATTCTTATATTTAATGTAGATGCAAAGTTTAATAATGAAGAATGATCAAGAAAGGAGACTCAAGAAAGAAGAACTTGCACTATATGTGTTATTGGAAGTCTCCATGATCAAACGAAGTTGGAATGAAGCTTCATCATATTTGAGCTACAATGGACTACACATGAATAAGTGCTGATACGAAAAGCCGACACAAGATATTCGGAAGAAGTTCGAGAATAGGATCAACCTTCGGATATTGAAGAAGGTAGAAGTTGTAGAGAATGATGAGCCTAAGTTAAATGATGAAGAATCATCAAGTTGGGAGATGAAAGAAGGAAGAACTTGTTGAATGGAATGAATATATCATTATTCAAGTTCTTATATTGATTCTAGAAGCCTCCAAGATCATATGGAAGTTGGATTGACTCAATTCAGAGTTAAAGTCAGCAAATATGAGGTTCTGGATGAGCAAACTCGAGCCTTCAAGTATTAAACTCAAGTTTACTACCTTGCTGAAGTAATTTGCCTATCTGATATGAGCAAACTCGAGCTTAGCACTCTAAACTCGAGTCTATAAGTGTCTTCAGCAGCTTTGGTGTTTCTGGACTAGGCAAACTCGAGCTCATCGATAAAACTCGAGTTTACGGCGGTGATCAACTCGTTTCACGTTCAGCAAGACAGCAACGTCCTGGTAAGTTGATGATATCTTCCAAACCAGAGATCCGATTGAGGTGAAACCAGTGGCATATGAAACTAGACTCCCAATGCGTCATTTTGATATAAAATCCAAGCCCAAAGGAGTTTAGATAACGGAGTTATGAATTGTGGAAGTTGAAATAGAAATCCACGCCACACTGAAAACCAAGCCTCCATGTTTTGCGTGTAACTCATAATCTACAAATCCAATGGAGCTGAAATCAGTGGCATTGGAAAGTAGACTCCAATAGCTTTCCATCAAGAGTTGAACCAACCAAAATGGAATTCAGACCAGGGAGATATGGCCCTCGAAAGTGGACAAAGTTGCAAGCTCATGAACAAAGTCCAAAATCAGCCGGTCAAGTTTACAAGTAGCAAACTCGAGCTTACGGGTTACGAGAGGAAATGCTGATTTTGAAGAAGTCCAAACTCGAGCTTGAAGTTACAAGCTCGAGCTCGAGAGTTCCGGAGAAAGAAATGAACTTTGGGAAAAAGCCAAACTCGAGCCTATAAGTGACCAAACTCGAGTTTAGCTCGACGAGTGCAAACAGTCCCGATAAACACCCAAACTCGAGTCTATAAGTTATAAGCTCGAGCTTGAGACTTCCGGAGGCAAAAATCCAAGTTCAAAAGAAGACCAAACTCGAGCTTACCTATGCAAACTCGAGCTTGGAACTCCAGAACAGATTTACACATCTGATTCAGAAAAACACCAGATCTGAAACATCATCAAGAACATCCAGATGTTACTCAAATGATTTATACAACCTCTTAACATCATTTATATCATTTGTGTATAAGTTTCGGAGTGATTAAAGTTTGAGATTACATCAAACTTGACAGAAATCAAAATCATCATAAGCATGAAGATAAAGGTTGCTTTTGATTTTCATAAACAACAAAGAAGGCGAATTGAACGAGAAACTTGAAGAAACAAAGTTGAATGCTGAATGTTAATGTTCTTCAACGGGTTTGAATGTCCAAAGTCTTTGATATGCTTTAACTTCGAGACTTGAGAAGATTTGAATTTGCCTTAAAGTCAAATAAAGCAACTCCATGAGCCACTTGTATTATTTTATTATATCTTCTCAAACAAAGCAAATGGAAGACAAACTGGAAAGAAGACTAACCATTCTTCAAGGCGATTAAGGCAAGGCTCCCACCCACAAAAGCTGAACATCATGGGACACATTCTTGAAGAGCCAAAATTCAAATATTCAAATCAGCAAATGTTCCCCAACAACCTATATTCAAACAAAGCGATGGTCATAACACTAGATCCATGGAGAAATACTCATAATGACTACATTTTCGAATGGGTTCAAGTCGAACGGATCTATAACGTTCATCTACTTCAACTAGCATAAATACCTAAAGATTTGAAGCTTTCAAGTAGAGAACACAGAGTAGACAAAGCAGAAAAACGCAGAGACACAGCTTACATCTTCAACATGCTAATACTCTGATCTTCACATCATTTACTCTCTACTTTCAATGTTTACATAGCTTATCATAGAGAGTGAAGTGAGTTGTAATTGTGCTTCAGTGTTTATTCATCTACTTCTGAGAGAGAAGAGTCATTGTAAACATCCTATCATTCTATCTCGTAAGATACTCAAGATTGGGTGATCTTGAGTGGGAAACACATTGTGTTGATTACGGCTTGTAAGGGGAGTGAATCCTAGGGAGAGGATTACTTGAGTACGAGTGTGTGATCAAGCAAGTGTATTGATTACGGTTTGTAAGGGGGAGTGAATCCTAGTGAGAGGATTACTCCAAGTACGAAACGTGTAATCAAGTTACAAGAAGATAGTGGATTGAAAATCTCAAGTGAAGCTTGGGACCGGACGTAGGTCAAGGATTGGGCCGAACCGATAAATCGGTTGCATATTTTCTTTCCTTATCTCTTATATTTCCAAGATATATACCGAATATCTATACATGTTTGAATGACTGACTATTGCTTTATCAATCATTATTATTGTCATTCAAACTGCTTTCAATAAGTTGCGAAAAGTTTTTCAAAGTTTATAAAGTTTTAACAAACACCCAATTCACCCCCCCTCTTGGGTGATAGCCTGGTTTTTCAGATAACTCGAGTGTGACCTGTGTTCAAAGTTTTCTTACAAACTTATGAAAATGTTATTGACTCGAGTGAGATAGATGTGACTCGAGTCATCAACTTGAAGTGAACATTTTAGACTCGAGCTAAGTTCATATAGAGACATCTTCACCTATGCTTTCAAACACATTTTCAAAGAAGATGACATTGTGACTCAAGTGTAGAATAGTCAACTCGAGTCATCAACTCAAGTGAGCTTGAAATCAACTGAGTTAACTTTCTGGTTTTGCAAATAACTGAGTCCATAGATCTTAAATCTTTGCTTGTGATTTAATTACTTCTTATCATCACTCATTATTGTTCCTAACTATCTTTAATCAGTTTATTAATGAGTTTCAGATTATTAGATGAAGGATTAACCACAGATTAATCAAAAAAGCATTGATTACATCATTTGCATTAAATGCATTTCCAGAAAATGAAGCATGAATGTGGCAATCTATTTCTGAGCTAATGCAAAGGCATTCCTGTCCTCCTTCCTTAATTAGAAGTTTCAACATCCAACGAGGAGAAACATAAAGAATGTGAAAGGGATGAATGACGGCATTCATTTGCAAAATTGAAGCCTATGAGTAACGGACGAGCTTCACGCCTAACAGCTACATTCAATACTCACAACGGCTCATTGAAAGCTTCTCAACGGTCATTAATTACCTTCACCCAATATAAGCAAAAACATTCAATACGTTCCAACCACCGGAAACAAAAAACGCTCAAACGAAGTATACACATTTACTGTTTTCATTACTATGTAATATCTTCGGATATCTAATCTTTAGTGTTTATCTATCTACTCTTTCAAAAAGTTGAATTATACTCATCATTTTTGTAAAGAAACTCAAGGTAGTGGGACATTGAGAATGGGTGTGTTGATTACAACTTGTAAAGGGAAGTGAATACTAAATAGAGGATTACTTCGAGTACAGAGTGTGTAATCAATTGAAAGAGATAGTGAAATACCCAGAGAGTCTGGGGACTGGACATAGGTCAAAAGTTTAGACCGAATCAGTATAAATCTCTTGTGTAAATCTTTCTCCATCTCTACTTTGTTCTACTATGTTTTAATGTGTGAGTTTCAGCGTGATTCATAAAAGTTTTCAAATCACTCAATTCACCCCCCTCTTAGGTGATATTCTACCTTTCATTTGATATCAGAGCTAGAGCTTCTCTTACAGGATTAACATCCCGAGAAGAATCATTATGGACGAAATACTATGAGACAAAG
The DNA here is from genome assembly GCA_019022615.1 of Acacia melanoxylon. Taxonomy (NCBI): domain Eukaryota; kingdom Viridiplantae; phylum Streptophyta; class Magnoliopsida; order Fabales; family Fabaceae; genus Acacia; species Acacia melanoxylon. The sequence continues at coordinate 5,660,444 of JAFJYJ010000018.1, read as the reverse complement.
CTTCTATCAACAGACCCCCTGGTTTGACCCAAAAGAAAAACGACCCCTAGTTTTGATGGAGAACATTATTCATTCTGGAAAGCCAAATTCAAAGTTTTTGTTATGACTATTGAGTATGGTCTATGGAATGTATTCGAGAGAGGAGATTACCTTCCAACAATAATAGAAGAAGGAGTTTGAGTTGCCAAACTTGTAGGGGAATTCGATGAGAATGATAGAAGACTCATCACTCTCAACAACAAGGTCATATTAATGCTCCAAAGTGCCTTAAGCCAGAAAGAGTACTTTTGGATTTGCACTTTGCAATCTGCACGAGAAATGTGGAATGCTCTGGAAATTTCCTACGAAGGGACAACTGGGATTAAAGAAAATCGTGTTGACACTTAACACCTTAATGACAAAATACGATTTACTTCATATGAAGTCTGAAAAGTCCATTGGCAAATTCCAACTCAGATTCACTCATATGATAAATCAACTTTCTGCCTTGGGAAAGGAATACAATCAACAAGCCCAAGTGAGAAAAATTCTGAATATTCTCAACAAGGAATGGGAAGCAAAGGTCACAGTGATTGAAGAGGCTCGTGGAGAGTCAATGAGATCTGTGGCAGCATTATTCAAAAGCTTATCTAAGTATGAAGGGAAAATCAAATTCAGAAAGGGCCTGGATGAAATTGGCAGCTAACATAAGGGAATTGCCCTTATGACTATTAAGGAAGAAAAGGATGAAGATGATGATGAAGACGAAGATGAAGAGCTTGGCATGATGGTCCGGAGATTTAAGAGGTTTTACAAGAAAGATCAAAGATTCCGGAAGTTTCACAAAAGTAGCTCCAGCAATGAACCCAAAAAGCCTATCATATGCTAGGAATGTGAAAAGCCAGGCCACATCAAGTCTGAATGCCCCTAACTAAAAAACAAAGAGAAAGATAAGAAGAGATTCAACAAGTTCAAAAAGAAGGCTTATGTCTCAGCTATATAGGGTGACATTTCATCTGATGAAGATGAAGGTGATGAAGAAGAATGGCTAATATCTATCTTATGGCTCAAGAAGAATATGAAAATGAAGAGGTAAATGATTCTGAACCTTCCTTTGATGAACTTCTTTCTAAGTATAATTCTCTTCATTCAAAATTTCAAAAACTTGCAAAAGAGCTTCTTTCTTCTAAAAGAAAAATTAAAACTCTTGAGGAACAAGCTCAAAATGTCCTTCCTCCAGTTTGTGAAAAGATTTCGAAAAAAAAGTTTGTGAAAAATGTTGTGTTTTAGAGAAAAAAGAATGCATATCTTACTAAAACTCTTGAAAAATTTGCTCAAGGAAGTGAAATGCTTAATGTGATTTTGAAACAACAAAGGTTTACAAACGACAAATCAGGAATTGGTTACAAACCTGATTTTGATAAAAAGAAAGGAAAGAAGAAAACTATAGAAAAGACATAGTTGAATTATTTTTGGAAATCGATTCATTCTTAAAATCCTTTTGCCCATTGCAATTATTGTAATCGAAAAGGGCATAACACTTCTTCTTGTTTTCATAAAAATGAAAGAAAAGTTAAGCCTATAGGAAATTATAGATGAGTGCCTAAAAGATCTTATGAGGTTCCTAAGACATAAACTAACCCAAAAGCACCTAAGAAAAGATGTGTACCTAAGACTTGATTCTTTGTGTCTTGCAGGTTTGTCTAAGAGCATCGAAATCCAACAAGTGGTACATTGACAGTGGATGATCTAGACACATGACGAGAGATCAATTTAAATTTGCTACAATCAAGCCAAAGGATGGTGGCAAGGTGACATTTGGTGGAAATCAATCTGGAAGGATGGTTGGGATTGGTGAATTTGGAAGCAACGATGGACTATAAATCAAAGATGTCTACCTTGTGGAAGGCCTCTGCCATAACCTCCTCAATGTGAGTCAAAGCACAGACAAAGGTAACTTGGTTATCTTCGATTCTGAGGTATGTCTGATTTTTAGCAAAGATGATTTACTCTTGGACAAAATTAAATCGAAAGCCTTATTCAGGGCTCCTAGATAAGGTAATTGCTATACTCTAAACCTTCCTAGCAATAGAATTGTTTATGAAAATTGTTTTATTAGTAACTTGAATGAAAGTTGGCTATGGCACAAGCGTTAAGCTCATGTCAACATGTTTCAACTTGATAAGTTGCTAAGAAAAGATTTGGTTATTGGTTTACAAAAACTTCATTTTAAAAAATGACATGATTTGTGATGCTTGTAAAAAAGGTAAACAAACCAAATCATCTTTCAAATCAAAAAGTGAAATCTCAACCAATCGACCACTCCAACAACTTCATATGGATTTAGTTGGACCAACTAGAATAAAAAGCCTTGGTGGCAATTTATACACTTTGGTCATTGTTTATAATTTCTGAAGGTTTGCATGGACTATATTTTTATCTTCTAAAGATGAAACATTTGATCGGTTTGTTGCTTTTTCCAAGAAGGTGCAAAACGAGAAAGGTTTCACTAATGTAGGAATTCGTACTGATCATGGTGAAGAGTTTGAAAGAATCATGCTTTCAGAGAGTTCTGTGATGATCAAGGGATTGATCACAACTTCTCAGCCCCAAGGACTCCTCAACAAAATGGAGTTATGGAAAGGAAGAAATGAGTCCACACTGAGATGGCAAGGGCAATGTTGAGCGAGAATCAAACTTCCAAAGTTTTCTGAGCTGATGCCATGAGTACGGCTTGCTACATCTCAAATCGAGCATACCTCTGGAAGAAGCTTGACAAAACTCCCTATAAGCTGTACAAAGGAAGAAAGCCCAACCTAGCTCATTTTCACATCTTCGACTACAAATGCATCGTTCATAATAATGGTAAGGATAACTTAGGAAAGTTTGATCCTAAGTCAGATGAAGGTATATTTCTTGGCTATTCTAATAGGAGTAAAGCTTATAGAGTATTAAATAATCGTACTCGTGTTGTTGAAGAGTCAATGCATGTTGTATTCTGTGAAGCCAAATCTAACAAGTATATGGATGAAGATGAACCTATCTTTCAAAATCAATCTGTTTCTAAAACTTCTTCTGTTTTGGAAAATTTTGAAAAATCTTTGGAAACAGTTCCTAAAAATGAAAATGCTTGCCAAAACATTGATCAATCTCAACTTAGATCTTGGAGATACAGTAGGAGTCATCCTCTGGATCAAGTGATAGGTGATGTAAATCAAGAAGTGAGAACCAGAAAAAGTACTTTGAATGAAGTTACTTTCTCTGCTTTCCTTACAGAGATTGAACCCTTAAAGATCAATGAGCCCTTTCAGACAATGATTGGGTTATAGCAATGCAAGAAGAGTTACATCAGTTTGAAAGAAATCAAGTTTAAGACTTGGTACTTAGGCCTAAAGATCGTTCAGTCATTGGCATTAAATGGGTATTCAAGAAAAAACGAGATGAATCCACTATCATTATCCGTAACAAGGCAAGATTAGTGGCCAAAGCCTATAATCAAGAAGAAGGAATTAATTATGAAGAAACGTATGCTCCAGTGGCAAGATTGGAAGCTATACGAGTTCTTTTAGCCTTTGCTTGCATTAATGGATCCAAATTGTATCAAATAGATGTAAAATCTGCTTTTCTAAATGGTTTTGTCCAAGAGGAAGTTTATGTTGAACAACCTCCTGGATTTGAGGATAATCATCATCCAAATCATGTCTTTCGTCTAAAGAAAGCTTTGTATAGTCTTAAACAAGCTCCTAGAGCTTGGTATGAAAGACTAAGCAAATTCCTTATTGATCAAGGATTTGTTAGAGGCAAAGTAGATACAACTTTCTTCATTAAATGCAATAAGAGGAATGATTTATTAATTTTTCAAATATATGTTGATGATATTATTTTTGGTGCTACTAATGATGCTTTATTTGAGGATTTCTCAAAGATAATGTAGGGAGAGTTTGAGATGTCAATGATGGGAAAGCTGAATTATTTCCTTGGTCTGCAAATCAAGGAAAAGAAGAATGACATCTTCATTTCTCAGACCAAGTATCTTAGAGATCTCCTGAAAAGTATGGTATGGACCAATGCAATGGAGCTAATACTCTAATGAGTTCAACCACTTCTTTGGATGCTGATGAGAAGGGCAAGGACTTCAATATTACCAAGTGTAGAGGGATGATTGGATCTTTGCTATACTTGACTGCTAGTTGGCCTGTCATCTAATTCAATGTGAGAATGTGCGCGAGGTATCAATATGCCTAATGCGTTACTTTTGTCGCTAAAGCAATCAATTAAACTAGGTCCTAATTAATTATGCAATATAGGGTCAACCTAGGTCATTCTCCCAATGAGCAATATGTGGGTTTTTCTTTAGGTTGAATTTAGGTGATGAAAAAATGCAATAAAATGAAACTAAACTAACTAAATGCTAGATGCAATTGACTCTAAAACCTAAATGAAGATGAAACTAATCTATATGAATTTGAATGCAATTTTTGGGGGTTTTGATATAAGAGAATAATTAAAATCCTAAGAAGAGAATTGACTAAAATTAAATCAAATAACAAAGATCTAGTTTAGTTATGAGAAAGGTGGGGACAACTCAGGATTCACATGGAGTTAACTTTCTTAGCCCAAATCAATTAATTAGACCAAAGGGATTCATGAAAGTTTGGAATTAATAAATTTAGTTAACTAATTGAAGCATGGGAAACCCTCAAGTTCAATAACACCTAATCCACTAGAAAGCTCATAATGGAATGAGCGCTAGTTAATTAAACCCATTAAAACTAGTTAAAATAGTTCCAAGATAGTTTTGGGAATTATGTTCACAATTGCCTAATTAAACAACTAGACAATTAACCAACCTAATTAAACAATTAAGAGGATAAACCTAAATCGACAATTAAATTAATAATGAAAACTCAATTAATAATTTAATCGACAATCAAACGGTTTGCAAACAAAAACCCCAAAGAAATATCTTAAGCACAATTCAAATCCAAATTACTAATTTAATCCAAATTAAATAATATGTCTACAATCTAAAACTAGATTGTTCTCAATAAAACAACTCAAAATGATCTAAAACTAAATAATCTCAAGTCTTGAAATAAATAGATAAAAGGAAAAACACTCCCATGTGGTGTTCAAGTGTAAGCTTTAGGCTTTAGCTTCTTCCATGCTCCTTCTAAGTTGTCTCCCAAAAGAGCTTAAGCTACCATCAAAATTCCTCCTTCACGTGTTAAACAAGTCGCGCCATTGAAGGGATTAATGAATATTGATAGATGATGGGTCCGTGAATGATTATGCCAAAAGCAATTCATTCCTCTATTCCAGCGTATGCACTCGCGTGGATGAATGAATCGAATTAATGCTCGCGTGATGCTCTGCGTGTTGCGGCTACGTCCCTGCCTTCAATCTATCCGGCTCTCGTCTCTCAATGAGAGCGTGAGTTTGATGTTGGCAGCTAGGTTAATTAATAGGAGGAAGAGAGGGTTTTTGGGTACCAACTTAAGCCCATTAAAATATAAGAAGCTCAATAAAATTCCACCATTAGATTCCTTTTAGCTTCCCTGAAAAATTCTGCACCATAGGATTTTCTAATATGATAAAATCGTGATCTATCATATATTAGAAATATTATCTAATCACAAGATATTAATCAGAATATTAATAATTTAGGGCCAATAATCTTATAATTAATTTTGATTTATATTATTTCCTAAAATTGGCTAACAGTCCAAATATTATCTAATAATTCCAAATTAGCCTAAAATAGTCCCAAAATAAATGAATAAGGTGGGATAAAATATATTAAAATTGAGATTTATCAATGCCTTAAAGGAGTCTCATGCTGAACATGTGAAGAGGATTTTTAGATACCCTGCAGACATAGAAAATCTTGGATTGTGGTTACCCAAAGGTCAAGCTGAGTACCTTGAGGCATATTCAGATTCGGATCATGCTGGCTACAAGATTGATAGAAAGAGCACAAGTGGCCAATGTGAATTCCTTGGTGGCTCACTTGTCTCCTGGTTTAGCAAGAAGCAAACTATTGTCTCATTATCATCAACCAAAGCTGAACACATTGTTGTATCAAGTTACCGTGCTCAAGTTTTGTGGCTCAAGCAACAACTTCAAGATTTAGGAATCCACCTTAAAGAAATTCCAATAATCTATGACAACACTAACACAATTAGCTTGGCAAAGAATCTTGTTCAACATTAATGTTAGACATCACTTCATCAGAGATCATGTTCAAAAGAAGGATGACAAAGTGTTGTTCATCCCCACACATCTCCAACTTGCTAATATATTCACAAAGCCATTAGCTAAGGAGCAATTCATGTTCATTAGAAGGGAATTGGGAATGGTAAATCCCAATGAGTTGTGAGTCATCTCTACTTAATGTTAGTTATGTTTTTTTTTTTATTATGAATAGATACTAACATAATTAGAAGTTTCAACATCCAAAGGGAAGAAACAGAAAGAATGTCAAAGTGGCGAATGATGGTGTTCATTTGCATAATCAAAGCTTGTGAGTAACGGATGAGCTTCACGTCTAATGGCAACATTCAATACTCACAACGGCTCATTGAAAGCTTCTCAACAGTCATTAATTACCTTCACCGAATATAAGCAGAAGCATTCAATATGTTCCAACCACCGGAAACAAAAAATGCTCAAACGAACTATATGCATTTATTGTTTTCCTTACTGTGTAATATCTTCGGATATCTAATCTTCAGTGTTTATCTATATACTCTTTTAGAGAGTTAAATTATACTCATCATTTCTGTAAAGAAACTCAAGGTAGTGGGACCTTGAGAGTGGGTATATTGATTACAGCTTATAAGAGGGAGTGAATCCTAAAGAGATGATTACTTCAAGTACAAAGTGTGTAATAAGTTGAAAGAGATAGTGAAATATCCAGAGAGTCTAGGGACTGGACGTAGGTCAAGAGTTTAGACCGAACCAGTATAAATCTCTTGAGTAAATCTTTCTCCATCTCTACCCTGTTCTACTATGTTTTAGTGTGTGAGTTTCAAGGTCATTCGTAAAAGTTTTTAAATAACCCAATTCACCCCTTTAGGTGACTCTGTCTTTCAAAACCTACATTTAGTCAACTAAGAGAGATGAAACTCTATCTTTGCTCTTGCCTAAATGTGAATGACGATGTGATGGATGATGCTGACACGGTATCCAAATTAGAAAAGGTAGATCACTTGATCAACTTAATTAATATGGGGCCACAGAGCATTGCTAGTGTCTTATATGGTCATTAGATAACTTGGGCCCATTAAAGGAGTTTGATTGGTCCAAGGTTATTTATGTCAGTGATTAATTGGGCCTAATAGGTCACACACAAAGGTTATTCTTGATTGCTTAAAATTAGCAAGCTTAGACCAATAATTATTATTGGGCTTTTTCGAGAGAATATGTGTATTTGGGTTGGAGTGGGACTCCAAGCCCAATATACAAAATAGCGCCATATATGGTTCCTGAGTGGGAAATTAGTTTCTCTACTAATAGGCCCAAACATGTTAGAACACCAAACGAGGTCTTAGGCCAATTTGAATTTAGAATTCAAATTTTGATTTTATAATTTAAATTTGAATTTTAAATTCAAGAGATTAGGTTAGAAAGATAATGTTGAATTATCTTAATATATTTATGTATATATATTTGCGTGTGTGTAAATGTCCAATAAAGATTGGACAAATACAGGAGAAAGAATTATTAAAGAAATGGATATGATCTATTATCTTGAATTATTAATTCAAGAAATAATAAAAGATATGGATGAGATCCATTATCTTGAATTTTTAATTCAAGATATGGATTTAATCCATTTTCTTAATTATTTGGATAATACAATTAATGGGCCTTTCATCTTGAACATTAATTAGGGTGTTAGCTGAAAAATTCACACGACACTTTAGTCTTGAAAATTTCGGCCAACATATGAAAACCCTAAAGGTGTTGGCCGAATTGATAGTGCTTTCTTGAACTAAAGATTTTCGGCCAAAGCACCAAAAAGGAGCAAGAGGCACCATCCATAGGTAATCAAATCATTTTCTTCTTGTCCTCAACCTAATCTCAAGAAAACCCAAGAACCTTGAGTCCTCAACCTTGTCGTGGCCTAGCAAGCATCCATGGAAAGAGAGGAATCAAAGAGAAGGAGTTCTCAAGGCAATCAGGAGATAGCCATATGGATCAACATTAGAAGACGTCATACATTTTGAGGTCTTCAGTGATCTAAGGTAACCCTAAAACCCCTCATGTATTTTAATAAATAGATCCTGAAAAGGAACCCATGAGTATTTACTTTATCGTTTAATTTGGGAAAACTTATGAGATCTAGTTGAAGAGTTATAGGATCCATAATAAGTAATTATGGGTTTTAACTCATGGGTATCATAAAAGTTATGGGTTCTTATGAGAGTCAGTAAGAGTTACGGGTTCTCATATATTAATTTATATGGTTATCTTTATCTCAATATTTAGATCTATGCTCTCCCGTAAGAGTTACGGGTTCTAATACATTAACTTATTTAAGTAACTCATGAGTACCGTAAAGTGTTAGGGTTCTCATGAGTACGGTAAAAGGTTACGGTTATAAAATATAAATTCCACTGCAATTGGTCATGAGTTTTTTTGCTCGAACGTCAGGCAACACCCAAAATTAACCAACATTCATGACCAAGTTGTTCCTCCCATATGCTTAGATTAATTGTAGCAGAGTTTAATCTACTATCATTTTATGTGTTTGAACTCATACGCTAAGGTGCCCGTTAAGTTCAAACTTGTCTTTTTTGTTCAAAACAATCCATAGACATTGTTTATCTGTGTGTCCCTAACTGTGTCTGTATAAGTTCGGACGAGGAAGTTCAATTAGAACTATCCCAGGGACAATTATGATTCCCAACATATATACATTTTTTTCCTTTTTAAAATGTCAAAATTAACTTCTGTCCTTATTTTGGTGGAAGTTCAAACGTTAGGGATGAGTAAGGACATGAGTTTGCTTTTCCTCATTCATCAGGAAAATATTACTTAGTTGATGTTGGCTATCCAACACCAATTGGATATATTGGTTTGTATAGACGTGAGTGTTATCACCTTCCAGAATTCAAGCGATAAATGGGATTTTGAAATAATAACAAGTTCTTTAATTGTTATCATTCAAGTTTAAGGTGCACTATAGAAAGAACGTTTGGATCTGGAAGAATAGGTTTAAAATATTGCAAGATATGCACTCATATAGCTTTGAAACTCAAGTCCACATAGTTTGTGCAACAATGGCTATACATAATCTTATTCGGAGATATTCCCAAACTGATGTGGATTTTTTTCAAGATGAACAAAGAAATATGGGTAATGAAGATAATAATGATCCACTTGATGTAGTATTCTCATCAAATATCCATCCATCATCTTCAACACAAATGAATCGTGTTCGTGGTAGAATTAGAGACCAACTTGTTAGGCATAGGTGATCTAATTTATATACCTTTTTATCCATTAAATATATTTAATTAAGGGGTTTATTGTTTATTAATTTTTTTCATAATAATTTAACTTTTTTTTCCAAATTTAAATTTAAACTCTTATCTTCAATTATCACAATATATACAATTAATATGTATATGGAATATTTAATAAGATTTATGTCCTTTTCAGTTATTTTTCATCTCAATTAAATTTTGAAATAATAATCCAAATACTCTTCAGTTTGGCAAAAAACCGCTTCTGCCACCATCAATCCAAATACAAATCACATTTACAATATGACTTTTATCCTATCTTACTTCCGCCAAAGCCAAATTGAAAATAAGTCACTTCTTCAACTGCTAACCTAAACGGGCTACGGAAGAGGATTACACGTAATCTAGATACAACAAACTAGGATAAACCGGAATTTATATATGCAATCTATCTCTGTATTTTATTTAAATCAACGAAAGCAGCTATTACAGAGAATCCTGAATTGCACAAACAAAATGGGAATTGCAGAAAAAAGATCAAGTTTTGTGAATAACATAAAAGCAATTTCCAAGATAACAGAAATTACTAAAAGCATGAAAGAAATAAGGAGGAATTCAGAGAATAATCAGAGAGAGAGAGAGAAATAGAGAGAGAGAGAGAATCTTCATGAAATCTACTTGACATCCCATGCTTTCCCCTTTAGTATTTAAGCTGCATTTTCTCTCACTTTCCATGTGGTCCTGCAAATTCAATTACTCCTACATGGGAACAGAGTAGTATCATCCTTGGGGCCATTCTTCTCATTTGGATTGCTAAGAACTAGGGCCTCCAATTCATCAAGAGCTCTTGGTGTTGGGATCCGTACACGCAGCGGAATTATAAAACTTTTACGAATCCCAAAGAGGATCGCTCAACCGCGTTTAAATCAAGGTTAAAGAGTCCGAATCATACCTATGCGAAATTCTGAGCGTTTCTTACGTTCGATTTGATCACATGGGCTACCTTCTCGATCATCCAGAGCGGACTCTACGAATCTCCTCCTCTACCGATATCCACACGAATAGTCTCCGAACACGACTACGGCAGCGTGCTAGCGCCTTCAAATTTCTTGCGTCTCTCAATTTGCTCTAGGGTTTCTCGCGGCTTTCTAATACGTCTCACTTAATGTCCCGTCAGTATTTCAAAACCCATTAGACGTATTATATATTCAAAAGTAATCTAATTAATTTTGAAATTCAAGTTTGAATTAAAATAATATATTAATTAAATCTATCAAATAGATCTAATCTAATATATTTATTTAATCCAAATTATAAGCCTATAGATTTAATTTATCTTTATAAATTAAATCTAAGATATGATATCTTTAATTAAATTAAATCGAGACACTATACCTCAATTTAATTAAATCTAAGATACTATATCTTTATTCAAAAATTAAATCGAGATACAATATCTCAATTTATTATAGTTATTTAATTTATCAAATAAATTAAATACTATATATAATAATATTATTATCTATAAATAATATTATTATTATTTCGAATTTAATAATATATACATATACATATATATATATATATATCCACCCTAGATTAAATACAATATTCATCAAATCTTATACACATATAAGATTCAATGAATTTGGACACTTTTGCTCGTGTTGGGCTATTCTTGTGTGCAACCCTGCAGGTCCATATGAGATTGGCAGTGGGCCAATATTGTACCAACCCACAAATCGCAAGCGGCCTCTAGCAAGACATTGCGACTACCCAATTCATATGGGGATCGATGATACGATACTACCTATCGTACAACCATGTCACGTCCCTTTTGTCACGCGATAATTTGGTCAAGGATGAGGCATGGATAATGTCAACTTCCTGTTCCTGACCATTACTTTCTAGATTCTCGAGTAGTCTAATCGAAATGGAAACTCCTTTCCATTGTAGTATGGCCATACGTTTCTCAGACTCACTCATCGAGGGGCCCAGTATTATCTCTCTACAAATGTGAGGGACAAATTCCATCTTCACATTCCTCTGCATGAAAACCACTGATCCCGATCCAAGCCTTTATCATCACCCGGTCAAAGGCGACTTTTGACTAAGTCAAAGATCAGCGACTCATCATGTAGGAATCCATGATGATCTCAGGTCAAAGGGCGTTGTGACGCGGTTATACATGAGATAAGCTTATGACTAAATCCATGCAGCTTTCTCATAGTGGGTCGGTCCAGCACCTTGTACTCCTACAAGTGCCCATGACTTTGATTCGTATCTCCATACCTCATCAAAGTCATACTGGTCTTATTTCATCTTCGCTCCCGCGTAGATGACCGACCAAGGACATTTAGGATAATCTATAAGATATATCCAAGGATCAGTTATCACTATAAACATGCAAATGAAATGATAACTAAAGCAAAATGACTTGCCCCTTGATAATTGAATATTTTATACACTTCTTTTTATCTCTTGATTAATAATTTAGGACTTTTTAGTTAATAAATAATGGCTTTTATACTTATTTGGGCTTTGGGCCTTTGATTATATTTTAGCCATTTTTATTAATAAAATTCCAGTTTTACATTGCTTCACTAATCTTACCATAACTCTTGAACCAGACATCGGATTTGCCTCATTTTTGTTTCATATTTCAGATGATTCAGAGATCTACAATTGTTATGAAGACATGAAGGGCAAATTCGGACAAGAAGACGGTCGATTTTGAAGCCAAAGTCAGATGTTTTATTTGGGCTCGAATTTGTGACTAAAGCCCATTCGTAGGGCATTAATTTCCAACACTCCATTCACGTTTTTATTCTGTTTGGTGGATCAAAATAGAGTTTTTCGATTCTCCGAAATGTTCTTCGTGTTCTTCGTGTTCTTCGCGTTCTTCGTCTGTTCTTCGATTTTCCCAGCCCATTAACATGTTGAGGATTCCAATTCACCCTTCCCATCGATCCGATTGACCTTGCCCGAACTAGGTTAGAGTGTTGTCAAGGTCAAAATTTAGTCGATACATAGGTTGAAAAACGGAATCCAAAAGTTTCCCTAAACATTGGGTTGATCGTTGGTTTTCAGTCCAATCCCTCCAAAAACCCCCAATTTTATTGGATTTGAAAACCCACTACAAATTTGAGACACCCAAGCATTATCGAAATTTTCTAATCTGGAGGGCATAATTTCCAACACTTGGCCCATTCATAATAATACCCTTCCCATCGTAGCTAAAACATGTGGATACATAGGTTGAAAGAATAAAGACCCCACGTTGGTTTGTCCAATCCCTCCCATTGGATTTGAAGATCAAAATAAGGGTAAAGAATAGGACCGGATCATTCTTAATGAGGATCACTATAACATTTCTTCAATAAAGAGACTTGAAACAATAGGAAAATTTGAGCCTCAACAAGTAATTGCAATCCATAAGCAATAGGACCAATTATTTCAATAATTTGCTAGGGGCTGAATGTTGGGGTCCGTACACGCAGCAGGAGGATTTCATCCATAAAACTTACGAATCCCAATGAAGAGGATCTATCAACGACGTTTAAATTGGGTAATAAAAGAACCGTACCTATGTGAACTCGTGAGCGTCTCGTGTACGTCCTACTCGATCAACAGAGCCGACTCTACGAATCCACTCCCTCTATCGGTATCCACACAAACAGTCTCCAACACCGACGGTAGCATGCTAGCGCCTTCAGTATTTTCGCGTCTCTTCTTTTCTCTCTAGGGTTTCTCGCGGCTTTTCTAATACGTCTTGCAAAATGTACCGTAGGTTTTTCAAAACCCGATAGGCACATTATATTTCAAAATTAATCCTTATTAATCTTGAAATTTGAATTTGGATTAAAATAATATATTAATTAAATCTATCCAATAGATCTAATCTAATCTATTTATTTAATCCGAATTAAAAAAGCTTGCCGATTTAATTTATCTCTATAAATTAAATCTAAGATATGGTATCTATCTATTTAATTAAATCTGAGATACTATATCTCAATTCAAATTAAATAAGATATATGATATCTTTATTTGAAAATTAAATTACAATATCTCTATTTATTTTTGGATATTTAATTTATCAAATAAATTAAATACAAAACAAATATTATATAATAATATTATAATCTCCATTAAATAATATTATTATATTATTTTCGAATTTAATAATATATATATATATATATATCATCCTAGATTAAATACTTTATATTAATTAAATCTTAGACATATCTAAATTCAATGAATCTGGATACTATTGCTCGTGTTGGGCTATTATTGTGTGCAACCCCGCAGCCCATGAGATTGGTTGCGAGAGGCCAATACTGTACCAGCCCACAAGTCGCAAGCGGCCTCTAGCAAGACATTGCGACTACCCAATTCATATGGGGATCGATGATACGATACAATCTATCATACAACCATGTCACGTGATAATATGGTCAAGTATGAGGCATGGATAATGTCAACTTCCTGTTCTTGACCATTACTTTCTCGATTCTTGAGTAGTTTAACAATTGAAATGGAAACTCCTTTCCATCGTAGTGTGGTCATACATTTCTCAAACTCACTCATCGAGGGGCCAGTATTATCTCTCTACAAATGTGAGGGACAAATTCCATCTTGACCATTCACATTCCTCTGCGTGAAAACCATTAATCCCGATCGAAGCCTTTATCATCACCCGGTCAAAGGTGACTTTTGATTAGGTCAAAGATCAGCGACTCTCATGTAGGAATCCATGATGACCTCAGGTCAAAGGGCGTTGTGACGCGATTATATATGAGATAAGCTTATGACTAAATCCATGCAGCTTTCTCATAGTGGGTTGGTCCAGCACCTTGTACTCTTACAAGTGCCTATGACTTTGATTTGTATCTCCATACCTTAGCAAAGTCATACTAGTCTTACTTCATCTTCGCTCTCGCGTAGATGACCGACCAGGAACATTTAGGATAATCTATAAGATATATCCAAGGATACAGTTATCACTATAAACATGCAAATGAAATGATAACGAAATGGAGAAATACTTTAAATGACATTAACGTTTAAAGTACAATGACTTGCCCCTAGGGCATAATTTCCAACAGACTCCCACTTGCACTAGGTGCAATCATTAATTTCTCTAATTCTCATTGTCCTAACATGACGCTCATGTTTTGCTTGTACAAGCGGCTTAGTAAGAGGATCGGCAACATTGTCTTCTCCTGGTACTTTGCATACTTTTATATCACCTCTATCATTGATTTCTCTGATAAGATGAAATCACCTGAGTATGTGCTTGGTCCTTTGATGTGACCTAGGCTCCTTGGTTTGCACAATAGCCCCGCTATTGTCATAGAACAAGTCTATTGGATTTGTGATGGTAGGAACCACCCCAAGTTCAGTGATGAACTTTCTGATCCAAACGGCTTTCTTAGCTGCATCCAATGCTGCTATATACTCAACTTTTGTTGCAGAATTAGCTACATTGCTTTGTTCAGAGCTCTTCCAGCTTATCGCACCACCATTCAAAAGGAACACATATCCAGATTGCGATCTTAGATCATCTTGGTTAGTTTGGAAACTCGCATCTATGTAACCAGTCACATAGAGCTCATTTTCCAATCCACCATATACCAAGAATAAGTCCTTAGTCCTTCTTAAGTACTTTAGGATATTCTTGACAGCAGTCCAATGACCCTCACCGAGATCTTGTTGATATCTGCTGGTCATACTTAAGGCAAATGACACATCCGGTCGAGTACATAACATGGCATACATGATAGATCCAATGGCAGAAGCATATGGAATCTTACTCACGCGGTCTCTTTGATCAGGTGTACTAGGACACAGATCCTTACTGAGATGGATACCATGAGACATGGGCATGTAACCCCTTTTAGAATCCTGCATACTGAATCTATGCAGTATCTTATCTATGTATGTGCTCTGACTTAGGCCTATCAGTGTAACATCCCATTTGAAAACGGCGGATTTTTTTTTAAAACGTTTCCAAATATTTCAAGCAGAGTAATCAGAGTAGAGCATTGGAGCGAGTAAGTAATTTACATTACATTCAAAATATGGACCATAGTGTAAATGTATCGGATTACAGTCATCCAGAATTCTCAAAAGTTAAAGAAACTAAAGAAAATGATAAGTAATGTAGACACGTCTTGGCCTACTCCAACTGCTAGCCTCGATCGCCAAACATCGGTCCTCCAAACCCTGATGCTACAGCTGAGATCCATTCCACATATGGATCTCAGGTAACGGTTAACCTTATGCTCAAATAAAACAAAGATACGTACAACGGATATTCATTTCAATACAAAGATATCATCACAAAAGCAAACAAAGCAGATGTATGATCAATAACATGGACGGACATAAGCACAAAGCGGTATGTAAAGTCTCTCTCTCGACTAGTTCTCGCACATAACCGGTGCCACGCCACTAACGTGTCCTCGCCGCTAGAAATAACTCAAACAACATTACCAAAACTATAATCTGTGGGTAAAGTGTAAGTATCTCTGACGATTCTCAACAGAACCTCAGTCTATGAACGTATCTATAACGCAAAAGTATATAAGCAGCATAGAGTTAGGGTTACGACGCGTCCATACCTTAGTTGCGATATCCGGCTCTTCCGGCTAAAAACGGTACTTTTTGACGGCCGTACGTAAAACAACGAAACAACGGCAAACAAATGGAACGATGGAATTTTGACAAATGTTCGACGTCGAAGTATTCTAATCGAATAATAAC
Source organism: Acacia melanoxylon (assembly GCA_019022615.1). Taxonomy (NCBI): domain Eukaryota; kingdom Viridiplantae; phylum Streptophyta; class Magnoliopsida; order Fabales; family Fabaceae; genus Acacia; species Acacia melanoxylon. The sequence goes on along the minus strand of JAFJYJ010000018.1, from coordinate 5,644,221 downwards.
ACACTTATGAATATTTGGCAGCATAACGGGCATTTTAGGTGAAAAAGACCATTTTGCCCCTACTACCCCTATTTGGCGGAATTTCGCGAACTTCGTTACTTTGACCTTATTCCATTTCAAAATTATCCCCACTAGGTTTTTACCTCGTCAGGCATCTTTCAATGCAATGAGGCTTAAAAACAAGTATAGGAATATATTCTGAAACTTTCTAGATCAAACCAACAGTTCTACTATAACTACCGAAAAAACTACGGAAACTAAAGCCTAAGGACGTAAGAACTTACTCGGAGCAAGGCGTTTTCGAATTTTTCCGAGAATCTTCTCTTTTAGAACCTCTTTATCTAGGTTTCGAATTTTGGTGTGAAGAATGAGAGGAGAAAAGTCAAAGATTGAGTGCTTGCTTTCATTTTTATATATTTTGATCATCTTTTCATCCTCTTTCATATTATCTATTTTGATCCTCTTTTTGATCATATCCGGTATTCTCCGGTGCGTCGGAAGATATTCGGACAAACGCGTTTGGTTACGGAAATCACTTCCAATAGAACCAACTTCTGGACAACAATTCGCTGAATCGTAAAACGTCCAATTGTTGCCTAACTTAACCCCGTGTTTGAAAACACGCAATTGTTTCTATAGGTTCTCACTTTGCCTATCTAACTCTACTCTATCTGATCAGCTTTTCGTCTTATTAGGAATTAGGGTTCTTGGTTGCGGAAATTAACGTCTGGTAAATTCTTTTTTCGTGAAAAATTCACTTGTTCTTAATTTGACCAGATCACTGAAAAGAATTTTACCTCTGGTTTACCTGTAGAATTTATTTCTAACTTTTCCCCTCGGCTTTGCCTATAAGCCGACTCACCGCATTATATTATTATTTTATTCTAATTATCATTTTAATTATTTAAACAATTCTTTTTAATTAAAAATACCAATAATTTCGCCCCTTATTTTTAAAATTCAGTTCTAATTATTTTTTTATAATTTTTTCCATTTTTAAAAAATATAATATTTTTTACCAAAAATTCTCGTTTTACCCTCGCCTTCGTTAAGGCTTAATCGTGCCTAAATTCTTCGTTTAGTGATCTTTTTAGGATTATATTTCTTCATACATTTATCTTTACCAATTTTTCTTAATCTTTTTATCATAATCGTAAGTATATTTTATGCTAATTACTAGCCTTAATCTCTTAATTAAGGATTTTACCATAAATTTAACTTTCTATATTTCTTAATCAATTAGCTAGTAATTATCTAATCATTCTCTTACCAATGGTTGATAATTTTATAATTTACAGTATATTATTATCTTACAAACTTTATACTTGACATTGTCATTTTATATCCTATGTAAAATATTTAAAATGTTTACACCATAAAGTTACTTTATGGTTCTGTAATGCTTTTTAAACATTTCTTCATGTTATTTCCTCAGAAAATAATTTATTAAATTCTTATAATTAAAGATAATACTCCCATAATTTCCTCATAATTTTTCATGATCTTTCGTATTTATCATAATGTTTTTAGACTTTTTTTATCACCATTATTGCATTTTTAGTCATTCTGTTCATCGATTTTTCGTAACTTTTTTAACAATTTACTCAACAATTATAACAATTTTCTATAATAGTTTTAAACTCATGAATTTACTTCATCAAAATATTCATTAATTTCTCTTATCTCAAGAATTCCAGATTTGCTAAAATCCGGGTATTACAATCAGCCTCTTGGATCTATCTCTATAGATCCTTATCCCTAGGATGTAAGTGGCTTCGCCTAAATATTTCATTGAGAAAGACTTTCCTAACCAAGACTTGACACTCTGCAAGGTAGGAATGTCATTCCCAATGAGTAGGATGTCATCAACATAAAGCACTAGAAATACAATTGTGCTCCCACTAACTTTCTTATAAACACAAGGTTCATCGATGTTTTGAATGAATCCAAACTCTTTGACTACTTCATCAAAATGATGATTCCAGCTTCGAGATGCTTGCTTCAATCCATAAATGGATCTTTGAAGCTTACATACTTTACCAGAGTCCTTTGGACGCATAAAACCCTCAGGTTGTGTTATGTACACATTCTCAAGGAGCTTTCCATTAAGGAAGGTTGTTTTGACGTCTATTTGCCATATTTCATAGTCATAATATGATGCAATGGCAAGAAGGATTCTGATTGATTTGGCCATTGCAACTGGGGAAAATGTTTCATCATAGTCCACACCATGAGTTTGAGTGAATCCTTTTGCAACCAGTCGTGCCTTGAAGATATTTACTTTGCCATCCATGTCAGTTTTCTCTTTGAAAACCCACTTGCACCCAATGGTTTTTACACCTTCGGTGGATCGACTAAGGTCCATACCTTATTGTCGTACATGGATTGCATTTCAGACTTCATGGTATTAAGCCATCTTTCGGAGTTTGGTCGCACCACGGCCTCTCGATAGGTAGTTGGCTCATTCTGCTCAATGAGCAAAACATCACGACTTCCAGTAATCAGAAATCTATATCTCTGAGGCTGTAGCCGTGATCTATCGAACCTTCGTGGGCCTTGTGTTACTTGAGTAGACTCATCAACTAGTTGTGAGTCTTCTCCGTTTTCCATCTGTGGTTCTACGTCGTCTTGTGGCTCTCAAACTTCTTCGAGGTACACCTTACTCCCATTGGTTCTTTTAGAGATGAACTCTTTCTCCAAAAAGACACCATTCAGGAAAACAAACACTTTGTGATCGGTAGGATTGTAGACATAGTATCCTTTAGTTTCCTTAGGATACCCCACAAAAAGGCATTTTGAGGATTTGGATGATAATTTATCAGAGGCTTGTTGTTTAACGTAAACCTCACATCCCCAAATTTTGAGAAATGACAAACTGGGTTTCTTCCCAGTCCATATCTCATATGGTGTCTTTCCAACTGCCTTTGACTGAACACGATTTAGTGTGAACGCAGCTGTTTCTAAGACATGGCCCCAAAAAGAAGGTGGAAAATCTATTTGACTCTTCATAGATCGAACCATATCTAATAGAGTTTGATTCCTCCGTTCAGAAACATCATTCCATTGAGGTCTTCCTGGAGGAGTAAGTCATAAGATGATCCCACAACTCCTAAGATGGTCAAGGAACTCTTGGCTCAAATATTCACCACCCCGATCAGATTGAAGTGCCTTAATTGTATTGCCAAGTTGGTTTTGCACTTCATTTTGGAATATTTTGAACATTTTAAAATATTCAGACTTATGTTTCATTAGGTAGATATACCCATACCTACTAAAATCGTCTATAAATGTAATGAAGTACAAATGACCTCCTCTGGCATATGTATTCATTGGTCCATAGACATCTGTATGTATGAGGCCCAATAAATCAGTGGCCCTCTCACTATGCCCAATAAAAGGTGCCTTTGTCATCTTTCCCAATAAAGAAGACTCACATGTATCAAATGGTTCAAAATCAAATGAGTTAAGAAATCCATCTTGATGGAGTTTCGAAATGCATTTTTCATTTATATGGCCTAGATGACAATGTCATAGGTAGGTCGAATTCAAATCATTTGACTTGATCCTTTTATTAGTTATGTCATAAATATGTCCATTATTAGGATGTTCTAAATTAAGAACATAATGACCAGCATGCAAATCACCATGACCATAAAAAATATCATTATGATAAATTGCACATTTACGATTCCTAGTAATGGAAGTATAACCTTCCTTATCCAAATAAGAAAGCGAAATAATGTTACTACTCAAAGCAAGAACATAAAAGCAATTGTTCAAAATTAACAAAAACCCACTGGGCAGAACTAATTCGTAAGCGCCTATGGCTAAAGCATCAACTCTTGCTTGGTTTCCAACTCGTAGGTCAACTTTTCCCTTCTTCAATTTTCTACTGTCCTTGAGACCCTGCACATTTATATAAATATGAGAACCACATGCAGTATCTAATACCCATGTTGAGGAAGTAGAAAAGTGAATATCTATGACATAGATACCTGAAGTGATAGCCCCGCTATCCTTCTTGTTCTTTTTCAGACCTTCTTGATAAAGTTTGCAATTCATCTTCTAATGACCAGGTTCATTGCAGAAGTAGCAGACCCCATCCTTCAGAGGCTTTGCCTTCTTGGCTCAGGCTTAGATTCGGGCCTGTTTGACTCATTGGTCTTACCAGCTGAGCCAGTGCCCTTGCCTTTTCTTTTCATACCCTTTCCTTTCTGAACCATCAAAACAATGTTGGGCTTCTTCTTAATGCTCTGCTCAGCTGTTTTGAGCATCACATGCACTTTAGAAATTGATTTCTCCATTTTGTTCATATTATAGTTCATGACGAACTAGTCATAACTTTCCGGGAGTGAGTTCAAAATCATATCTGTAGCTAACTCCGGGCTTATGGGAAATCTCAGCCTCTCAAGGTGATCAATGTAGCCTTTCATCTTCAAAACATGAGGACTAACTGATGCACCTTCAGCCATCTTGTAGGAATGTAAGGCCTTAGTGGTCTCATATATCTCTTGTCTTGCCTGTTGTTGGAATATTTCCTTGAGATGAGAAATCATCTCAAAAGCCTCCATATGTTCCAGATCTCTTTGGAGCCTGGAACCATAGTGGCAATCATCAGGCATCCTACATCCACAGAGTCATTATTATGCTTCGTGTAAGCATCTTTCTGAGCTCTTGGAGCATTAGCTACAGGCTCGTCAGGAATGGGTTGATCAATGACATAAACCTTTCTTTCTTGCTTGAGAACAATTCTCAAGTTTCTAAACCAGTCAAGAAAGTTTGTCCCATTGAGTTTGTCCTTCTCAAGGACTGATCGCAGTCGATAGTGTAGTAGTGTTACTAGTCGACATGATTCTACAATTAAAAGATATGCAAAGTTAGTTAGTAATCTCCCACTGAATTAACAACCCTCATTATAATTAGTGGGCTAAGATCCATATTTGGCTTAAATTTAAGTCCGCTTTGGCAGCACGCTTAAAATCAAGTTATTTAGGTAGGCAACCTCTTTGCCAATTACATCACATGTAACTCTTAGTTCTTTATGGGATTCGATCATCATATGACCTGGCACGTTTAATCTCATCTAATGTCTTGAGATCTAAAACCGTTTTGATAATCTCAATTAAGTCAAGACAATAATGAATATTGAGTATCACCATTACCCACGCTTGTCTCACCAAGATAACTCAAATACACCAACTTTGGTGGAACATACAAATGGGCGATCTAGGTTTTGACAAGTATTCATTAATTGATGGCATTATGACTTAAGATTTTATTTAGAGGGTATAATCCTATTTATATGAATGCAATGACAATTGTATCTCATATAAACTCTAAATTAATCACTAGTGATCTAATCAATTCATAATTAAAACCCGTGACACAACATGGCTCATCTAACCTAAAATCCTCTCAAGCCAATGTGAGGACTTCTCTAAATAAGAAAAGATAAATACATCAGGAGAAACCTCATTTCAACATACGAGGGGAGTGAGATGAGAAGAGAATGTACATCAAAAATATTTAGAGAGAGGCATGGCTCGCAGGTCATATTTAAATATTACAACATTTGTAAATTCTAGAGCCATATTGTTCACCATACCCAAACAACTTTTGAAAGTATATCACAACAAGTTAATTCATACAAAATGAAATAAACAAAAGGTGTTATGATTAAAATTTATCTTGCGCTACAAACAGTTAGCTACGGCGGTCCTGCTAGCCGGTTAGAAAACATCATATTGTTTTAGAAAGATTGTTTCATAAAAAAAAAAAAATTCAAACCCCCAAGAGGCGTTGTTCGAGCATGGTTGCGCGAACGAAACAACGTCGTCCTTAATGTGTCCAATCTGAACGTTCGAACGTAGTCGAGTCGTCCGAGCATCATGGACGTCGAGCATGATCGAGTGTGTATGATGCTTCAGAACGTGACCGTCGTCGAATCTGGACGATCCAGAAAACAAAGTTCAAGAACAACGTCATCTGTGCTGACCCACACATGACCGTCGTTTCCGATCTGAACGATTCAAAACGTCACGGATCTTAACGTGACCGCCGGTCGTTTTCAGAATGTCCGATCTCGTTTCCAATATGAATGATTCAGAACGTCACGATCTTAACATGACCACCGGCCGTTTTCAGAATTTCCGATCTGAACGCTTCATAGCTACACGAAACGGCCGCGAGATCCGACTAGCTATATGTATATAAACCCTAACATCTAACTAACATTTTAAATGCATACTAAGATTCGATTTTAGACATAAATATATTTCATATAATCACATGTAGAAAACCCAATTTAAACACATGGTTGATCTGGCTCTGATGCCACTGTTGGGGTCCGTACACGCAGCGGAAGGATTTCATCCATAAAACTTATGAATCCTAATGAAGAGGATCTATCAACGGCGTTTAAATCGGGTAGTAAAGAATCGTAGCTATGCAAACTTATGAGCGTCTCGTTCAATTTGATCTCGTGTGCATCATACTCGATCAACAGGAGCTGACTCTGCGAATCCACTTCATCTACCGGTATCCACACAAACAATCTCCAACACCGACGGCAGCATGTTAATGCCTTCAATATTTTCGCGTCTCTTCATTTCTCTCTAAGGTTTCTAGCGGCTTTTCTAATACGTCTTGCAAATGTCCCATAGGTTTTTCAAAACCTGATAGGCGTATTATATATATTCAAAATTAATCCTTATTAATCTTGAAATTTGAATTTGGATTAAAATAATATATTAATTAAATCTATCCAATAGATCTAATCTAATCTATTTATTTAATCCAAATTAAAAGCCTGATTTAATTTGTCTCTATAAATTAAATATGAGATATGATATCTATCTATTTAATTAAATCAGATACTATATCTCAATTCAAATTAAATCGATATATGATATCTTTATTCGAAAATTAAATCGAGATACAATATCTCTTTTTGTTTTTAGATATATAATTTATCAAATAAATTAAATACAAAACAAATATTATATAATAATATTATAATCTCCATTAAATAATATTATTATATTATTTTTGAATTTAATAATATATATATATATTCATCCTAGATTAAATACAATATTAATTAAATCTTAGACATATCTAAGATTCAATGAATCTGGACACTATTGCTTGTATTGGGCTATTATTGTATGCGACCTTGCAAGCCCACATGAGATTGGCAGTGGGCCAATACTGTACCAGCCCACAAGTCTCAAGCGGCCTCTAGCAAGACATTGTGACTACCCAATTCATATGGGGATCGATGATATGATACAATCTATCATACAACCATGTCACGTCCCTTTTGTCACGCGATAATTTGGTCAAGGATGAGGCATGGATAATGTCAACTTCATGTTCTTGACCATTACTTTCTCGATTCTTGAGTAGTCTAACAATTGAAATGGAAACTCCTTTCCATCGTAGTATGGCCATACATTTCTCAGACTCACTCGTTGAGGGGCCAGTATTATCTCTCTACAAATGTGAGGGACAAATTCCATCTTGACCATTCACATTCCTCTGCATGAAAACCACTAATCTCGATCGAAGCCTTTATCATCACCTGGTCAAAGGTGACTTTTGACTAGGTTAAAGATCAGCAACTCTCATGTAGGAATCCATTATGACCTCATGTCAAAGGGCGTTGTGACGCGGTTATATATGAGATAAGTTTATGACTAAATCCATGCAACTTTCTCATAGTGGGTCGGTCCAGCACCTTGTACTCTTACAAGTACCTATGACTTTGATTCGTATCTCCATACCTTATCAAAGTCATACTGGTCTTATTTCATCTTCGCTCCCGCGTAGTAATCGACCAGGGACATTTAGGATAATATGTAAGATATATCCAAGGATACAGTTATTACTATAAACATGCAAATGAAATAATAACGAAATGGAGAATATTTTAAATGACATTAACATTTAAAGTACAATGACTTGCCCCTAGGGCATAATTTCCAACACTGAAATATTTCAAAGATAGCTTACAATTAGGGTGGTCTTGTAAAGTTTGTTGTCTATAGGGTTGGAGCTTAACAAAAACATAATCACCAATATGAAACTCCATCTCAGTTTGATTTAGGTTAGCACAAAATTTCATCCAATCTTGAGCTTTCTTCAAATTTTTAGTGAGCTTGACAAGTAAAGCATCCCTATAGCAAGCTGGTCTCATACTGATATAGGAATGCCCACATATTGACCTAATTGAATAAGCATTAGTGGATCTTGGTCAAATAGAAACCTGTAAGGAGTCATACCGATGGAGGTATGAAAGGATGTGTTATAGCAGTATTGAGCCCAAGGAAAAAAGTAAGCCCATAATTGAGGTTGTTGATGAACATAACATCGTAATTACATCTCAAGACATCGATTTAAAGCCTTTGTTTGCCCATCACTTTAAGGGTGATAGGAAGAACTCATACACAAGAAAGTACCTGGCCTTTAAACAATTGTTTCCAAAATGAGCTAGTAAAAACTCGATCATGATTAGAGACAATTGAGTAAGGCAAACCATGTAAACGCACAATCTGATGGATAAAGACCTTAGCAACAGATTCATCAGTATAATTCGACATCAAGGGCAAAAAATTTGCAAGCTTGGATAATCTATAAACTATTATAATAGTGTAACCTTTAGAACAATCCGAATAAGTTCCTTACTCCCAGAACAATGAAACTCGGATAAAACAATTAGAATAAGTTCCTTATTCTCATGTAGCATAACTAGACCATGTTTTTAAAAAATAATATGCCATTATGTATACTATGTTGGAAATTATGCCCTAGGGAAAATCATTGTACTTTAAACACAATTGTTATTTAAAGTATTTTTCTTTTTGTTATCATATTATTTGCATGTTTATTATGATGACTGTATCCTTGGACGTATCATAAAGATTGTTCTAAATGTCCTTGGTCAGTCATCTATGTGGGAGCAAAGATGAAATAAGACCAGTATGACTTTGATGAGGTATGGAGATACAAATCAAAGTCATAGGCACTTGTAAGAGTACAAGGTACTGGACCGACCCACTAAGAGAAAGCTGCATGGATTAAGTCATAAGCTTATCTCATGTATAACCACGTCACAATGCCCTTTGACCTGAGATCCTCATGGATTCCTACATGAGAGTCGCTGATCTTTGACCTAGTCAAAAGTCACCTTTGACTGGGTGATGATAAAGGCTTCGATCAGGATTAGTAGTTTTCATGCAGAGGAATGTGAATGGTCAAGATGGGATTTGTCCCTCACATTTGTAGAGAGATATTACTGGGCCCCTCAATGAGTGAGAAGGGAGTTTCCATTTCAATTGTTAGACTACTCAAGAATCAAGAAAGTAATGGTCAAGAACAGGAGGATGACACTATCCATGCTTCATCCTTGACCAAATATCGTGTGACAAAAGGGACGTGGCATGGTTGTATGATAGGTTGTATCATATCATTGATCTTCATATGAATTGAGTAGTCGCAATGTCTTGTTAGAGGCTGCTTGCGACTTGTGAGCTGGTACAGTATTGGCCCGTTGCCAATCTCATGTAGGCCTGTAGGGTCACACACAAGAATAGCCTAACACAAGCAATAATGTCGAGATTCATTGAATCTTAGATATGTCTAAGATTTAATGAATACAACATTTAATATAGGATGGATATATATATATATAAATGTAATTTAGAAAATAATAATAATATTATTGTACAGTATTTAATTTATTTGATAAACTAAATAACTAAAACAAATAGAGATATCGTATCTCAGATTTAATTTGAATTGAGATATAGTATCTCAGTTTAATTAAATAGATAGATAGATACCATATCTCATATTTAATTTATAAAGATAAATTAAATCAGCGGGCTTTTAATTTGGATTAAAAAAATAAATAGATTAGATTAGATCTATTGGACAGATTTAATTAATATTATTTTAATCCAAATTCAAATTTGAATATTAATTTTGAATATTTTAATACGGCCCTTTAGGGTGTTAGAAACCCTATAAGATAATGATCAAGTCGTATTAAAATGAGACGAGCCGCGAAAGAGAAACCCTAGAGAAAGAAAAGAGACGTAAGACGTTGAAGGCTCTAGTACGCTGCCGTCGGTGTTGGAGTGCTATTCGGTGTGGATACCGGTAGAGGGAGTGGATTCACTCATTTGGCTCTTGTTGATCGAACAAGACGCACACGCATAAGAAAGGTACGGTTCTGACTAATCCGATTTAAACACCGTTGATAGATCCTCCTATGGGATTCGTAATTTATTGGATAAATTTCGTTCCGATGCGTGTACGAATCCCAACATACTATAGTAAGGGTAACACGTAAGATTCTCTTGTACCTTGAGGCAAAATTCAAATAATTCATGGGAGGCATTGATGGCAGCTTGAATTTGGCCAAAGAAATCATTTGTAACAAATGAAATGGCCAAAAATGATCGCAAGAACGAGCTTAGATACTGCTTCAGTCAAGGCATATAATTCCATTACATAGGCAAAAGAGCTTGCATTCTTGGCGATAATTCTTCAAAAAATAGGCAATATGATTATTATGTTGGCTTAGGACAGCACCAACACTTGAACCTAAAGCATTAACCTCAATAATAAATGGTTGAGAAAAATCAGGCATAGAAAGAACAAGGGCAGACATTAACGTTTGCTTCAAATTATCAAAAGCTTATTGCGAAGACCAGGCATCCTTTTGCAATAAATTAGTCAAAGGAGTAGCAATAGTGGCATAATGCCAAATAAATTGCCTATAATACCTAGTCAAGCCTAAGAAGTCCCTTAATTGAGATACACAATTGGATACAGGCTAATCTTTGATGGCAACCAATTTAATAGGTTCCATTTCCACACCATTAACAAATACAATATGACCCAAATATTCAATCCAATCAACAGCAAAAGAGCATTTAGATAATTTAGCATAAAGTTGACGAAATAAACAATATAAAATCAACTTTAAATAGTGCAAATGTGAAGACCAATCCACACTATAAATAAGTATATCATCAAAAAATGTCAGCACAAACTTTCGAAGAAAAGGCTAAAAGATATCATTCATGAGGGCTTGAAATGTCACAAGGGCATTTGCAAGGCCAAATGGCACGACCAACCATTCATATAGGCCATGGTGGGTGTGGAAAGCTGTCTTGTGATGATCTTCAGATATATCCAAAATTTGGTGGTACCCAAAATGAAGATCCAATTTGGTAAAGAAGGTGGCGCCCCTTAATCCATCTAGCAACTTGTCAATTATAGGAATTGGGTAAGAATCCTTTATAGTAACTATATTACGAGCACGAAAATCAATGCAAAACCTCCATGTGCCATCTTTCTTACGAACTAATAAGACAGGAGCAGAAAACAAGCTAGTACTTGACTGTATAATGTTAGAATTGACTAACACCCAAGAGGGGGTGAATTGAGTGCAAAATAAATCATAAAAAACTTTTCACATCTTAGTTAAAGCAATAAATATGAAAGTAATGAATTATAAATTTATAATCAGTTATTAAAAACATATATGTTGGAAACATAAAAGCTTAAGGAAGAGAAGATGCAAACTGTGATTTATCCTAGTTTGGTTCAATCCACGATGACCTATGTCAAGTCCCCAAGCTCCTTTTGAGATTTTCAATCTACTATCTTCTTGTTCAATCCGGGCACAAGAGAAGCCTCTACAATCTCACAAGTTTAGCTAGACACTTGTGAAGCCTTTTACAATTCTCGCACTGGGATAAGGACTTCCTTTTACACATTGTAAGGATACAACCTTTATGATGAAGGATTACAATCAATCTTCTCTCTCAAAAGTGAATAAGATGAACATTGGAGTACATTAAAAATATCTCACTATCTATAGTAAATTATATGAGCATTGAGAAAATAGGAAGTATATGAGATAAATGTTGGAGTCCGAGTGTTGGCATTTCGATGGTGAAGTTGCAAGCTTATTTCTTCGACTTTGAATGCTATTCAATTTATAGTTGATGTAGCTCTGATAACCATTGGAGATGTTGAAGTATTCGTTAGGCACATTCATATTCCCATTGTGATTTTGTCCCTTTATAGAAATATGACCGTTGGAGATTCTGACACAAATTGCTTTTTGGCCGTTGAACTTTAATCCAAGTTCAATCACCTATAATCCTCATATAAACTTGAATAGTGATGATTATGAATTATTAGAAGCAATATAATCAAGGTTTAAATGAGTTTGTAGAAATATGGAAAAATATGAGACGATTATTAAGAAAATCTGTGAACAATATCACTCGAGTGAATGAAATATGACTCAAGTGATCTTCTGTTGTTTAGAAAATGTTTCAACATGACACGAGTGATTTTATGGATCACTCGAGTGATTCTCAAGATCAATCGAGAAATTTTATGTTAAAATAACATCACTCTTGGTTCCTCTGCGATTGCCTTGCTGAAACTTTGAACTTGCAAGAGGACTTTACGAGTCACTTGCAAATGCTTATGAGTGACACTGAATCACTCGAGTGATCTGCTCTAACTCTCAAAATATTAACGAGTGAATTTCAAAACATAGGTAGTTTGGCATATATGTCAACTTTCAATGGGCATAACTTTTCGAATATAACTTCAAATTTGGCAAATGATCTATCCCTATGAAGCTCTTGAAGTATTATTTCCAATGCAAGAAGAATCCGATTTAAACTCATTGTATTCTAAAAGTTCTAATCACATTCATAATAGCTGGTCTGGAGCAGTGTCTTTATACAACTGTGAACTTGCAAAATTCATATTTCTTCAAGATGTTCTTTGTTGACTATGATCTTGATCTATTTGAAACTATTCTCGACTCTAGTTTCATATACAACAAGTTTTAGTCCTAAACTCATTGTATTCTAAAAGTTATGATACGAAGAATGACAATTATTCTGGAACATCGTGAGAACATCATGAGAATGTTGAGTGTCAACTTTTAAGATCCATATCTCTTTTGTGTAAGTATTTTTTAGCTTGATATCAACTTCTACGAAACGAATAGTGTTTTTTCACATGTAACAAGTTTCACTTCAACTGGAAGTGTATTTTGTGAGATATATACATCCAAATTACTGAACCTATCTGAAATAACGTGAGAAATTCTAGTGTCAACTTTCAAATCTCATATCTCTTTCATCTAAACTTATTTGAGCTTGATCTTGTTTTTTTGTGTGTCTCATTGGGAGTCTAGTTTGATATGAAACAAGTTTCACCTCAATTGGATTTGTGGTTTGAGAGATATAATCAAATGATTGAACCTCTTCCATGCTGAACAAAAATAGAGTTGAATAGAGTATGCTGAAATAGTATAATCACTTGAGTGATTCATGTATAACTCAAGTGAATAATGTATCACTCTTGGAAATCACTCGAGTGATGTTCCTGTAGCTCAATAATCACTTGAGTGATTCATGGTGAAGATTGAAATAGTTTATTTCAACTTCGAATTAAGTCATTTCAACTTTTATTTGATCATAGAGACTTCCAATATCAAATTTAAGGACTTGAATATTAATATTCTCATTATATTTTGCAAGTTCTTCTTTCTTAATCTATTCTCTTCTTCTTGATTATTCTCCAAAATCCTTTGATAACTTCTTGCCTTATGAACTAATGTCTTCATTCTGTTTCTTCTTCTTCCTCTTGATCAATCCAACTAAATAACTTCTTTCTTTTGTTTATTCCTTGTCCTTATAGTTGATAACTTTTTTTTTTGGGTAAAAATGAGGCCTTCAACCTAATCTTATTCCCTAATCAAAATACACCTTGGGTATAAATGACCCATAGCATCTTTGGACAATAACTCTACAATGTCCCGAGGGGAAAAATCCAAACAAACATATAAACTCTCATGACTAAAACTAAGCTTAGCTAACACATCTGCATATGTATTACATTCTCTGTAAATATGCACAAACCTGATTCAGGCAAACTTTACCACTGCCTCCTTGATCATTAACAGCAGCCTTGAATCCACCTCTTCTCCATTCTGCAAATTGGTCAGTAGGGACACAACCGCAGCACAGTCACATTCCACAATTATATTGTCATAATGTTTGCCAAGAGCTAACTCCATTCCTGTCAATACAGCCAAGAGTTCAGACTTAAAAGTAGAGCAGGCCCCTAATTTATGCACAAATCCACATATCCAACCACCATCAGCCCCTCTCATTAGACCACCACATCTTGCTAGCTATTGATTGCCTCTATATGCACCATTAACATTGAGTTTCACCCACCCCTCTCTAGGTGCTAACCATCGAATGTTGACCTCCATACATGTACCACTTACTTTACCAAACTCAACACGTGCCCTCCTTATCTCCTGAACATACCAAAAAACAATGGCACCACGATTCTCAAGCAGGAAAAATCCCTTCTCAAACCTAGCCTTATTTCTCTAAGTCCACAAAAGCCAAACAACCACTCCAAAAATTAAACGCCAATCCCCCCTTGTTTTGCTAGATTCCAAGCAAGCCAATCTGATCCCTTCTTTATTTCAAATAGAGGGTCAATTTGGCCATTACACAACTCCTTCCACAACTCCCATGCAACCCCACAGTCCCTCAGTACATGCATCAAACTCTCCCTTTGACTAGAACATCAATGACAGTTGGAGTCCCCGCCCATTAATCGTCCTTTCCTCTCACTGGTAAGCAACCTATCATGCGTTGCTAACCAAAGAAACATTTGGACTCTCTTTGGTCCTTTCCACTTCCATACCACACTCCACATCCGCTCCTCTCCCAACTGCTTATTTCTCAGCCTGTTCCCCTTCCATTGAATGCAATCTTCACGGCTTAGTCTATTTGGGGGCATAGCTGCCAATACAAGGGACCTACCTTCATCATTTAACCTCTCCTGCAACCTCTCCATATCCCATTCACCATTTAAATCATACTTGTCAGCCACTTTGATTTGTTTCTCCACATCAGATAACTGACCAGAACACATATCACAGAGCATCTGACCCCCATCTAACCATCTGTCACACCAAAACAATGCTCGTTCACCATTGCCTATATCCCAGCTTATATTCTCACACACAGCTAGCCCTAATCTAGTCACGCTTTTCCATATTTCAATATCTGTTTTCATTACCTTACATTCTTTTACCACCTCCGCATGCCTACCACATTTTCCAATCAACACTCTGGAACAAAGACAACTTGGATTTGACATTATGTTCCAAGCTATCCTTCTTAATAAGGCTTCATTCATGACCTCCAGCTTTCTCAGGCCTAGACCACCACTCTTTTTCCCCATACACAACGTCTCCCAACTCATCGCATGTATCCTCCTTTTACCTTCCTCACTTCCCCAAATGAAGTCTCTTTGCAGTTTTTCCATTTGTTAAATCACCCCCACAGGTAAGCAAGCATGTTGCATAAAGAAAACAACCATCTAATTAGTTACAGATTGTACTAGTGTGACTCTTCCAGCAAGAGATAACACCTGCTTTTTCCAGCTACTTAGTTTATTTTGCATTTTGTCAAGCAAAAATTGATACTTCCCCTTACTCCTCCTTCCTCTTGTTATATACGCCCCCAAATACCTCCCTAAATCCTCCATTCTTTTGAAACCAAAGTAGCCACATAGCTAATTTTGAGTGCATCTATCCACATTCCGTGAAAAGAAAATACTAGTTTTCTGTGAGTTCACTCTTTGACCCGAGGCTTCTCCAAACTTCTCTAATACACCCATTATAGCACTTAAATTATCCAAATTAGCTTCACATACAAGGAGTAAGTCATCCGTGAATAGTAAATAAGACACTTCAACCCCATTACGACCCAATCTTATTGGTTTCCAAGCTTTTTTAGAGACACAATCAGCAATCATATGCGACAATTTATCCATTCCCAACACAAACAAGTATGGTGACAACGGATTTCCCTATCTAAGCCCCCTAGAAGGCACAAACCCATCCCTTTTACAACCATTCCACAATAGAGACATCTTAGTCGACATCATGCACCCCCTTATTACTAATCTAAAATGTTCATCAAATCCAATTTCAGCTAAGACCTTCCTAACAAAGTCCCATGACATTCTATCATATGCTTTCTCCAAGTCTATTTTGACTACCATATAACCCTTCTTTCCTTGCAATCTATTCATGGAATGAACCACTTCCTTTGCAATTATTATATTATCGTGTATACTTCGTTTGGGCACAAAACGTGTTTGATACGGAGATACCAATTTATCCATAAATGGTTTCAATCTATTAACTATCAATTTCGATAACCCTTTATATATTACATTACATAAGGCTATAGGTCGAAATTGACTTACCAGTTCCGGGAGATCCACCTTTGGAATAAGCACTATACGAGTCTCATTGACTTCACGTATTCTCTCCGGATTCCGCTATAGCATTTTTATGAATTCAGTTACGATCCTTCCCACATCCTTCCAATTTTGCTGATAAAAAATGGCAGAAAGCCATCACCACCCGGCGCTTTAAAACCTCCCATTTGAAAAAAAATTCTCTCTTCACTTCCTCATCCTCAATATCCCTTCCTACACTTCTCAAGTTTACATCTTCAACCATCCCCCATCGCTGTACAATTGAAAACCACTCCCTATTCTCATTCTCTTTGCTGAATAGACTGATATAAAAATTTTGAAATAAATTCACAATTTCAGTCTCATCCTCAATCCACACTCCACTATTGTTTCTTAACATTTTTATTTTATTCCTCCTTCTCTTAGTCAACGTCTTTGTGTGATAGTATCTCATATTCCTATCCCCTTCCTCCAACCATCTACCCCTAGATTTTATGAACCACATTACTTCCTCTTGTCTCAAAGTACTCAATAACTGCCTCTAACTCACCCTCTAGATTTAGGAGAAACAGATTACAACGTCTTTCAAGGCTACATTGTATTCCATTTAATCTGTTCAGTAGTCGTCTCTTTCTCTCCTCAATTTTACCGAAGACTTCCTTATTCCACCGTAAGAGAGATAGCCTTAGATTGCATAGTTTTACGTGAGCTTCATCATCTCTACTCCAACCCACCTTCAAAACCTCCTCAAATTGCTCATGCAGTTGCCACGTAGCCTTATATCTAAAATTTCGCTCTCTATACCCTTGCCACTCAGCATTCAAATTCACAAAAATTGGATGGTGATCTAAGCATATGCGCGGGACAATTCGAGTTACAGCATTTTCAAATTTCCCTAGCCATTCTACATTACACGAACACCTATCAAGTCACTTGTACACTCTTTCAAGTCCCTCCCATTTTGGCCCCTTCCACGTGAAAAAAGGGCCCTTTGCATCCACATAAATAAGGCCATAGCTTTGTATCCATTCATTAAATCTCTGACACCGCAGCTCATTTACTCTACCTCCCCCTTTTGCTTCAGCGGCGTTTTAATCTCATTAAAATCACCAATTAGAAGCCACGGACCAGTAATGTCATTTGCCAAATTTTGCAATGTCTCCCAAAGCTGAATTCTTCTTTGTTCAGTAGGGCTGGTGTATACAGTAGTAAAGAGCATATCATCTATGCCCAAACTTAGCTTACATTGAATAAATTGGTCATTCTTCACTATAACTTCAACCATCAAGTCATCTCTATTCCAAATCAACCATATACCTCCCGAAAATCCATCGGCTTCCATTCTAACTGAATTCCTATATCCCCAACTTCTGATTACTTTAGTTGCATGAGCTCCACTAATTCTTAGCTCTAATATCACCATTATGTCCAACTTGTATCTAGACTTCATGTCCTTTACAATAGATGCAACACCCTTACTGGCGACACCCCTACAATTCCATACTAATATTTTTAACATGATAAGAAATATTAGTAGAATAGAAACTAACCATCGAGCACTATACAGCAGGCACAGAGGAAGCAAACCCCTCCCCTATACACATCTCTAAGTTCTCTATCAGAACCTCCATCCCATTCAACTCCCTCGTACCAACCATGTCCAGTTCGACCATATCCCTTGCCCCTGCCCTCTGATCCCTATGATGCATATTTTCCTTATCCTTCAGGTGTACTCCCATCCACTTGTACGTTTCGGGGCAGCTTTCAAGCACACTCTTCTGACTTGCCGGCACAGACAGGTTTTCTGAATTATTTTTGCAAACATTACCTTTTTTGCTCAAGCCTAACACATTATTATCCCTGCTCCCCTTATCAGTCTTGCCCTCATGTATCTTCCTTTCCATACCATATTCCCTACCTTTATCTAAACTCTTCGATCCTCTTCCCCTGCTTCCATTTTTCTCCGGTCGTCTTTGTTGGTGTGGAGGTCCTTCCCTCAGCGTCTTCTCAGTAACATCCTCATTATGAACCTTTTTGAGCTCCATTTCCGCTCCCCTAACAATATTTTTAGTACCTATTTCTTCATTCAAAACTGCAAATCTAAACTCCCCTTGAGAACCTTGGTCCCTTTAGCTTGCCTCTCCTCCCTGCCTTCAATTTCCATCTCACCATCGCCGCCCATGGAAATTATCATTCTTTCTTTGTCGCCTCACTCTTTGGACCATCCACCATGAACTTTTTAGTTAGGTCCGACACACATACGAGGCCCTCCTCATTTTCCTTCTTGGTCCCTTTAGCTTGCCTCTCCTCCCTGCCTTCAATTTCCATCTCACCATCAGCTCTTGCCCTATGGAAATTATCACATCCCTCCATAAGATGCCCAACTTTGCCACATTTTCGACACGAGTAAACTCAAGTTTAAGGTTGTAAACTCAAGCTTGCGTCGACAAAAATCTTTTAAATTTTTTAAAACCTTTGGCAAACTCGCCCATACTTTCATAGACTACACTCAAGATTTGGCCATCCACCATGAACTTGGAAACCAAAGGTTTAGTTAGGTCTAGTTCGACACACATACGAGCAAATTTTCCCCTAGCCCTCAATATCAATTGGAGATATTCCCTTATGCTATATGCATGTCTAGCATTGTACCTCGAAATTTCTTTCCCAATCGAATTCCCTAGGTTGAGACCGAACCAAATAAATCTTCCGTGTCAAGCGGTGAATTTTTTTATCAAACAACGGTTATCAAACAACGGTCTGCAAGTAATCGGGAGTCTCACCCAAGCTACAACAAAATCAATCCTTTCATTTTTAGGATTAAAATCAGGCCGCCATCTTGCAACACTCAAGTATGCATCTGCAATCACCCAGGGTCCCCCTATGAGTGCCTCCATATAATCATCATGGTGTTGAAAATTAACCAGAAAAAATTTGTTCTCCAAATCAAACACATCAATGTTACCTTTTCTCTCCCATATTTGTCTTAATTTTTTTACCATAAATCCATAGGACAATTGGCGCCCCATCAGCTTCACAATCAACGTCCTACGAAAAGGTTTCATCAACCTTTCCCTCTCCTTCTCCTTAAACTCAAATGCTAGTCTCATCGGATTTGAGAAATCAACGCTTATTTCATCA
Source organism: Acacia melanoxylon (assembly GCA_019022615.1). NCBI lineage: Eukaryota > Viridiplantae > Streptophyta > Magnoliopsida > Fabales > Fabaceae > Acacia > Acacia melanoxylon. Next base: position 5,624,742 of record JAFJYJ010000018.1, on the reverse strand, counting down.
TTCGGATTCAGGACCCTCTCGAAATCAGTTCCAGTGACATAATCCTCAAGCACGTCATCCTCGTCATTCTTAACCCATTCCCACCAGCAGGATTTCGATTTAACATTTTGCAGCAAGGACTCTCTGTATGACTTAGGTGGAAGCTCATTCTCCTCTAACTGCATCCACTTCTCTTCACAGTTGCACAACGATTCACTTCCCGTAAACTCTTCCGCCGCACCACTCACTTTCCGCTTCCTCCGATTTGTTTCATCCCGATCCTCCTCCATCAATTCCTCTCTTTCCCCTCCTCGCGAGACTCTACTAGAGGGGCTACTCATTTCCTCCGTCACAATGGGTGGCGGAGCTCTCTTCGATTTTGTCGGAAAAAGCCCTGGCAAAGCTTTCGAGACCACGTCAATAAGACTCTAGCTTTTTATAGTTGATAACTTTATCATCCAATATCTTCTTTCTTTATTGACTAACCTATATTAAATATAGCAGTTAGTCAATGTAAGAGATAAATATATTATGCAAACTTTTTGCTCTTACTATTTGGCATCTATTTTTTATATCATCAAAATTAATCATATCTAACATATAATTTCCTACTCAAGCATATCAGTCACCATCTTTTCGATGACAACTTTCTGACTAAAAGGGTATCTATATGGACATACTTTGACTGCATGCACACCTTCATGTAAACAAATTCAATGATCATGGGATCGAATAGGAGGTAAGCCTTGAGGTTTAGAGAAAACAATCTTAAATTGTTGTAACAAGTCCAATAAGTCAGCTGGTAGATCCTAGGAAACACAAGCAGAGTGAATAATTCTTGAACAGCATCAGTGGCTTGTATACGTTTAAAATGATGATTTTGCAGGGGTTATGGGGAATGTGACTGGTTACCAACCAGTGTAATATAAAGGCTCTATTCAGATAAAAGTTCATGGTACTAGTACTATAATCAGCTATATAAGGTCCCAAGGTAGCTAACCATGAAGCGCTCATAACCAAATCAGAGCCCGCAATTGACAGTACATAAGCAGAAAGAGTGATATTATGACCCTAAATATTAATGACAATATTTTGCAGGATAACTTCAGCACACATAAATTGTCTATTGCCGACTATGACGCAATCCGTAGAAGAATGTAATGGCAACTTCAAGTGGGACACAATACGAGGATGAATAAAATTGTCTAAGCTTCGCCCATCCAAAAGAATCTGAATAGTATTACCACCAGTAGAACTAGAAAATTTGAATCGTAGATCGATTTGAAGACCCGTGAAAAGCATGAAAGGAGACATGAGGCACACTATTATCAGGATTTTCCGCAGGGGAGGGATCTGTCGTCGGAATCTCTGTCGACGGTATCACTTCCTCTTCATCGACTTGAAGCACCAAGAAATGTCGATTAGGGCACTTATGATTCCACGATAATTTCTCATCACAATTGTAACAAAGCCTTTTCTCTTGACACAATTGCATCTCTGTTGCGGTAAGCTTCTTAATCAGCACCGTTGGTCGAAATGGAGGTTTTGGCAAAAGTCCAGTCGAAGATTTGGCAACCGGCAATGGAGTACTAAGCGAAGTACTCGAAACTAGAAGAGGCTGATGAAGCAAAGGATGAAACCAGGTTTGACGAAGCACGGGAACCTGACCCATTGAAATTGGATCGTTCATCAAAAGACGCGCTAAAGAGGCAGCACAACCCAATGTAACGGTTCTTAGGCCGAAATCTCACTACGGAGATCCGATTTAAGGGCACTCAGGAAACAATCACGTAGAGCATCTTCAAAAAGGCCTCAACCCTATTTGTTGTTGCCATAAATTCCGTATGATAATCAAGTGTCGAACCAGTCTGAACAAATTTAAATAGCTTGATGCGAGGGTTGTCAAAATATGAAGGACCAAACTGTTTTTCAATTTCTAGGGCAAGCTCACGCTAGGTTGGAATCTGAGAAGTACGTTGAAGCATTTGGAACCATGGTACCAAAGACCCATCATATAAAACTCTCACATTACATTACTTTCCCTCTGCTTCCGTAAACCAAATGGGGTATTAAACTCTCACACCTCCCCACCCACGTCCCTCCCCTTCTTTACTTCTTTCTTACCTTCCCTCTTTATTTCATCCATTCTCCCATCGTCGTGGTTTAAAAAAAAAAAAAAAACTACTTAGTTGCTAAAAACCTTGCTATCATTTGGACTTATCTGAGTTCTCACAGCATAATCAAACCGGCAACTTTAATTAGATTATATTTTAGTGGTGGTTTGTTGGGTTATGGTTTGCCCATCTTTATTCATAAAGATGAAATTTTTTTTATGTAATTCTTAAAACAGAATTTTTCTAGAAAAAGTCTCCTAAAGAATTTTTATGGCAGAGATTGGAATCACATAGGCCTGTAGGATATTTATTAAAGATGAGAAGAAAAAAAATTCTCTCTCCTGCCTCTCTCCCCTCAAACCAAACATGCTGTAAGAGAGAGATGGAGAAAAAAGTGGTGATAGTGGAGTAGAGAAAAAAAATCAAATTTTAAAAATCACCCTCTTTTCTCTATTTTTCTCTCAAATATTGGACGGTCAAAATGAGAAATGAGAGGGATTCTAAGATAATCTGGGTGCAACGTATTGGTAAATAATTCTCACCTTTTATAGTATTTCAGTATTCCTTTTACTACACATAGTAACACGTAACCCCATAATGTAATAAACTAAGGTTTAAATTCTTTTTTGTAAGAGATGATCACATTTAGTGACCGACTAAACAAGATTACCTCCCATAGTATACTTGTACTTAGCAAAAAACAATTGAAAAAACTTTGTAGGGTAGTTTCACTTATTTTTGTCAATGATAAGTTGTCTTAAAGCCATTCACCACTATTGATTTTTGAATGAGGTCTTAGACTCAATCACGTTTATATGTTTATATATATGCGCGTTTGTATATCACATGTAAAAAAAGATTTTACCTGTTTTTAATCAAGTATTTATATGCTTTTTTTTTATGGGTTCATATTTTAGGTGCATATCTCTTATATGCACTTTATGTGCTCATCCCTCTATTAGAGGGATAAACACATTTTTTTATATATTTTATTTATTTAGATTTAAATTATATACTATTTCTGAAATTTTTGTTACACCCAATATCTCAAATTAATTAATTTCCAGGATACTGGTGTTGCAAAATAAATATTTATGAGTACATGATTAGAAACTAATTAATTTGATATATTATATACAAAAAACATTTCAAAAAACAGCATATAAATAAATAAAACATATAAGAAAATAAAAAGTTTGAAAAACATGCCTCATCCCTCTAATTAGAGGGATGAGCATGTAAAAGCACATAATGGAGAAGCACCTTATGTGCTTCCATTTTTTATTAGGGTTAAAGGAGCAATTTTTCTCTCAAAGTTTTCATCGAAGGACAATTTTTTCTTAGGAAGTTTTTCCAATGGGGCAATTTTACCCCGGAAGTATCAAAATGAGATCAGTTTTCCCCGACCATTATCCCATTTAATTTCGAACATTAGTTGACTATATATGTTGAGCTGATAGTCCACATATCATCCAAGTCATTTTTGCTGAAGTGTATATTTACGCCGAAAGTCCATATGTCATCTATTTCATTTTCTTTCCAAGTTAGATTTAAAAATTTTGGTATAAATTAAAGGGTTAAAATACATTTAATATCCTAAAATATTTTTTTAGATGCATTCAGTACTATAAAATATTTTAAAAAAAATATCAATCTCACCCTTCAACTAACAAACACTCAAACGTAGTTTTTTCTTTCTTTTTTTATCCTAAAACAATTTCCATCCGAATAGGTCTATCAAGGTCACTGTTGTCGCAGCGGGATCTTGGTAACATCTATGTTCACTACAGCTGCTAAGTGAGCGTTTGGGAAACCATAAAACCGTGGTTTCAGAAACCATTTTCGGTAAGCCAAGATAAAATTCTTCTCACATACTTATCTTGTAAATTATAAAAGTTCTTCTCCAAAAACTAACCCAAATATGCACTAAATCAAATTGTGTGTGACCTACCCGGATCTTCCTTTGTCCAATGCCAGACCTCTTCGTGATTCTCACTAGATGATACTCCGCTTCAGGTCCGTTGTTCTTTCTTTTCTTTTCTTTTTTTCAATTTATAACAACTACACTGCTTTATTACTTTTGATTTCTCAACGATTCATTATCTGTCATATTATCTTTATTTCTTGACCGGTGGTTTTTTCTCAAAGCTCATACGCAAACAAGTTGATTAACTGGCTACTGATAATTGAGACTTTTTGATTGGGCACGATATTCTGAATCAGAGGGCAACACTAATCGCTAAAATGCAAGCTCTATCAAAATGGAGGAAGGCAGGAGAGAAGGAGAGCCAGGGAGGAGTTGTTCAGATGGATTTTTTAAAAAAATAAATAAATAAATAAAATAAACAGAGATAAAACGGACCTTTGAGTGGGTGTTAGTTGAGGGGGTGAGGTTGATCTATTTTTAATATTTCAGCACATAATTGCACCCTTAAATATTATAGGATGTTGGAAACACCTTAAAAAATATTTCAGGATGATGATGCTCTTTAACCCAAAATTAAATCATTACTCTATTATTTATTCACACAAATCTTTGGAGATAATCAAGCATAACATGAGTATCCAACGAACCAACTGGCAAATTAGCACATTCTAACAAAATGTTTTATTTCATGCATAACAAAGATATACGAGACATATTTTTTTTGTTTTTGGGTGGGACATCATGGACATCCTTTATTACAGACCGAGACTAATTTCCTTTAGAGCTTGTTTGGTATGAGGGAATGGGAGGGAAAGTGAACGGAAGGAAAAAAAATTTGAGTTCTATTTAAAAAAAATTGAGAAAAGTAGGGTTAAAAGCTTCTAATTTATCTTACATCTTTTCTTTATTAAAATTTTATGACCACACTTCTCCAATTTTTTAAAATCTAACTCATAATTTTTTTCCTTCCTTCCAAATCTCTCATACCAAACAGTCTATTAGGATCTGTCTGATATGAGGAATTCAGATAGCAGGGGAGGGAAGGAAAATTTTTATGAGTTGGATTTAAAAAAAGAGATAAAGAAATGGGGTTATAAAATTCTCATAAGGAAAATATGCAAGGTAAAATAGTAAGAAAAGTTCATTAAAAATTTTAAACCCACTCCTTTAATTTTTTAAAATCTAACTCAAATTTTTTTTCTCTCCTCTCACTTTCTCTCCCTCCCCTACCAAACAAACCCCTAATCTAAAGTATGGAAGATAAGAGATAGACTCCTCTCAACTAAGTTCACTCTCCACACGTTACCGATTATATATATTCATATCTTCAATGCCACAGTATGTTTTGAGTCGATCTTGACTAGAATTGAGGGCTTGTTTGGTGTAAATGGAAGCAAGATATTGATAGTGGTTGAATGGTTTATAACGTATTGGATGTTGTTCATCAACTAGCTCTTCTGCTGGATGTAGTGTTCGAGAAGCATATGAGAGAAGTCCGATGCTGTACCTGGGACTTGTCTTTGATTTAATTGTCACTTGGTGGGTACAAGGACGTATCCTATCATTGCTCCATACCTAACCCATCAATATAAATCCATATAAAAATATATGTTATTAGTTGCTTGAAAGTGAAATACTTAAATTAAATAAGTTGGATAATTGATAGTTAGAGCGAAAATAAAAGGGAAATATAATTATTTATTTGATCCTTATAATTTTTATTTGATTGCAACTCATTCCTAATCGCTAAATCTTTACTCAATACAACTTAGTTCCTATAGTATCGACTTAGTTGGAAAAAAATTAGTTGAAATTTATTTTTAGAACTTTAATTGTCGGTTCCTATAATTCTAGCTAAAAAACATTAGTTGTTGAGTTTAACAAAATAACAACTTTAGTACTTACAATTTTATTTTCTAAAGTTTGCAGACCAACATTTTAAATTATTAAAACAATAGGGATTAAATTATATCAAATCAAATTCAGCTGAGACTAAGTTTTAATGGAATCCAAATTCAAAACAATAAGAATTGAGGTGCACCAAGTCAAAATTCAAGAACAAAATTAAAATAGAGTAAAAACTATGGGATAAAACCATCAATTCTCCCTATGTAAAATTGTAAAGAGAGTTTGAAGCAAGTTGTACTGTTTATGAATGATTTAAAAATTCTAACAAGTCAACATCATTTATGTATGAGACTAAACGATCAATTCTCCCTATATAAAATTGTAAAGAGAGTTTGAAGCAAGTTGTATTGTTTATGAATGATATAAAAATTTTAACAAGTCAACATAATTTATGTATGGGACTAAACTATCAATTCTCTCTATAAAAATTGTAATTAAAGAGAGTTTGAAGCAAGTTGTGTTGTTTATGGATGATTTAAAAATTCTAACAAGTCAACATCATTTATGAGTTATGCATAGTTTAATTTAGATCATTTCTCAAACTCTATGCAAGGTAAAGGACCCATATTAATTAATTATGTGTGTGTGTGTGTATAGAATATATAAGTTATTGTAGGGTAATGAAAGAGACGAACCGAAAATGCATCGCCGGCGACGACGCAAAACAAAGAAGGTGAGGCGTCAACCCTAACCCATTGACCATGCTTGTTTTTGAGCTCCAAGCCATGCACCTGTTGATGCAAAATGGTGAACAAGGTTGTGTCTCTATGAGCACCAATTCCTTCTTCGCCTTCTTCTTCTCGAGCTGGCATGTATTTGTATAATCTCATTGTGTAATTATTTGATTCCAAGAAACTTTCACATTTTTGGCTGTCCACTCCATAGCTCTCAAACACCATCCTCTTCACCTTACGGTCTAATTCCACCAACCCACTCGCATACGCATTCACAGGTCCACTGCACACATCATATTGCATGAGAAATTATTAATTATATAAAGAGTTTACAGCATATATTAACGAAATTAAAGCATTCGGAATAATTTGTAAAAAAAAAATTATTTTGTTGGTATATAAAATTGCTAGTATTTCCAATAAGTTATATTAATGATGATACAATGAAAAGTTAGCAACATCATGAGGCTTGCTTCCCTTGATAATAGTATCAAAATAATCAATTAGAAAGATTAATTTGTCAGTTTTTTTTTTTTAAAAAAAAAATCTTGATTTTTAATTAGGTCCCTATAGTTTTTTCTTCTTTTTTATCAAGTCCTTATGGTTACCCTTAATTGTTGATCAAGCCGTTGTAGTTTTAGGTGATTGATAAGAAGCAAAAAAATACAGGAACTTGATTAAAGATAAAGTGAGATTGTAAGAACCTGATAAAAAGAAAAAATTTGGGGGGGGAACTATATAGGGATTTCATTAAAAAACTGGTGAAACTATAAGAACCAAATAAAAATAAAAAGTACAAGAATCTAAAAATAAAGTAAAAACTATAATTAAGGGCTTAATAAAAAATATTACAGCCACCTTAACCACACTCTACCAATGAGCATATTCAAATGCCCCTTATTCAACTTGTAGTTAGGGACAACTGTGCAGGAGATTCCGCGCCCTTTTCGGGCGACTTTAAAATAAAATCTTGGAAAGAATGGGGAAAAGTTTCTCATGGAAAATTAATTAGTTAAAATGACCTAAATGAAAATTTCAATACTTTGTACCAATATTCACATAATACTATTACTCGGTATATAAAAATTTATCAGATCATTTTCACTCATTAAATTTTTAATGGTAAAATTTTCTCCAATTTCCCCAGTCTTAAGATCAATAATTATGATATCCTCCGGTGTCCACTAATCATGATATACCATATTAACAACTCCAATGCCTTACAAGGACCCTAACATACCGCTTTCCCTAGTTTCTAGGGGAAGATCCCATATGGCCATCTTATTCAAAAAAAAAAAAAAAAAAAAAAGATATCGTTAGATTAAAAAAAAAAATAAAAATTGAAGATACCTGAAAGATTCGTTTCCTTCTGGCCACATGATGCTAGCGAAATTTTGACAAACTTGTAAGCTCAAGGGATTGTCAATGGCGTGAGATTCAAAGAGAGGGTTCAAAGGACCTGGGCCAAAGTAGCCATGGTTAGGCTTATCACTGGTTTTTTGCATCTTGGTTTGTGTTGGGAGATCAAATAATTGTTTGGATGAAGCATAAATATGATTGGGCTTGTCGTCAAACTCATCGAAAAGTACGAGGAAACCGCCATGATCTTCAAGTGCAATCCGAACAGCTTCACAGGTTGAAACCCATTCATCTGTTCCTGGTTTCAACTTTTGGCTTGCGAAGTCAATCAAAGGAATCTGTGGCTCAGAAACTACGACTGTTTCGGACTGCATCGTTATAATAATGAAAATACAGAGAGAATAATCAAGAAATGATGTTTTTCCTTTTGATCGATAGTTTCGTCCTTCTACATTTGTGGGATGTTTATATAGAGAAAGAGGGCGGATTATCTTATTTAAGGGCTAAGATAATGCCAACATATCTTCCTCAATCCACCTTGTTCATGAACAAAGCTTGCTGATCCAATTTAATATCGGCGGATGTACTTCCTCTAGTCCTTATTATAAAGTACCAACTAGTAATTATATTTGGTCCTTTTTATCGGCAGATGTACTCCGATCCCTCTAATCCTTATTATAAGGTATCAACTAGTAATTGTATTTGGTCCTTTTTATAAGGCACTTGCATTGCTTGTTTCCAAAGCATATTAATTTTTTTTCATGTATTCTCATAATTAATAAGATAGTGGATAAGAGCAATAATTAATATAATATTAGAATTTAGTGCAATTAGTAGGGGTAATATTGAAAGTTACTTAAATTGTATAACAACTTTATTAACTTTAACTGTTTTTATTGGTTTGTGAGAATTGTTAGTCAATATCTTATAATAAGGACCAGAGGAAGTATATTCGATTGAGAGATACTCATTTTCATATGTGTATTAGCATTACTCTCTTGCTAGTCACACATTTCAGCATTTATGGACATTTTTCCTTCTTTACTTTATAAGTTTCTTGGAAAATTGAAATCTTACTTAAAGAATAAGGCATGGCCATAAGATTCTATAGTTGAAGGCTAGGTTATATAGGGGATGAGGTCCTATATATATTCTTGTTCAAGGTACTTTGATGACATTGAGGTGTCTTTCAACCGACCACCTTGTATAGACCATTGCCTTGAACCTTAGCCATCATCAAGAGAGTTGTTAATGATTGTGAGAGGAAGTGAGAACTTCAGACTGATAGGAACTAAGAAGTTCTAAGCACATAGACATGTCTTGATTAATTGCACTAAAGTTGAACCCTTCATTCAGTAAGGATTGTACACTCATATGTTATCCTTTATATTTCCTTTCATTTTATACTTACAATTCATGATCGTCATCTCATGATTAATTGCAAGGAATTCCGAAGTCATGTGAAGCGTCAACTCAGGATCCGTACACAGATATCCTCCAAACTTGACAAAAAAGGTTCAAAGAATTCCCAAGATGGTTTGTGTGGAGAATACTAAATGACCACAACTCGCACTCACCAGATTTCAGAGCTCTCACACTCGGCTCTCTTGACCACAACCTGGTTTATGGCATATAATGTCAATGGTTTCAAGTTGTGTTCACAAGATCAAGGATTGCTAACCCAAAACTCGGGTGTTTATGACACCTTTGGGACAGGGAGTTATGCGAGCAGTAGTGATCAGAACATGTAGTTCAAAGATATCCCATATTATGCAAAGCTTCTTGATATCGTCGAAATAAATTACCAAGGCCTTTTTACCGTAACGATGTTTAAGTGTTTGTGGGCAAATATGACAACTTCTTGAGAACTCACAACTGAAGACTTAAGCATCATATCAGTAAATTTCTCCTGGCCAATTCACATTGGTCAGTCTCAAGATGATGAGCCATATATTCTTACCTCAAAGGCACCCCAGGTTTATTATGTCAAGGACAAGAGGCACATGGATTGGAATATGGTGGTTCACTTAAAGCCTGGGGACCTTTACGACATGGGTGATGGTGATAACATCGCCTAGGAGAGTGAGCCGATTCAACCCGCCAATTTCAAAAACTTCTTCCCCGAAGGCGATGACAATTTACCTATAGTTCGGTGCGTTTTTTTAAGTTACGCTTTATTATCACTTAATTTAATTTTAATTTATGTACAAACATATTAAACTCACAACTAACATTTTCTCCACACATTTTTTTATAGAAATGGCGGCGAAGATTGATTTACAAAATTATGCTTCTTATTGTCATCCTCTATATATATATATTTTTTAAAAAAACAACAGATTGTTTATAGCGGTTTTTAAGTAAAACACAACCACTACAAATACCGTCACATAAACCGCTACAACAATCGTCACATTAACCGCTACAAGTGTAAACGCAAATATCCCTATAAATACCCTCACCACACCTCATTTCACATACTCCTTCATTTCTTCTCGCTCACCTTCTCTTTATTTTCTCTCACCCGTTAATGTTTTATGGAGAGATTAACTGTTGAACAAGTTGATCAAATATAGTAAATATTTTTTTTTAAAAAATCTTTGATTTCTTTTTTTTTTCTATAAGTCTTGATACTAATTATTTTTTTATCCAGAACGTTAACATTTCCTCAACATTCCTTCGATAATCATCAAATTCATTTCATAATCAAATATCATCTAGTGGACAACATAATAAGTTCATAATATCTACACATTCTCAGTATTATACCTATATAATATTCATAATCAAATATCATTTACTGGTATCATTTTTAAAATATCAAATTTTATCATTTAAATTGTCACTTAAATAATAAAATAATTTAAAAATGACTTAAATTACAGATTTAAAAAAATGGTAATATTGTTGTAGTCTTTTTAGAACCCCTACAAATTGTGATAAAAAATTTGGAGAAATTTTTAAATTTTCAACTAAACTTTATAGCGGTTTCAAAATCGCTACAAACGTTTATACTCTTTAGCAGTTCTATAACGGCTAAAAAATCTATTTCAATTTTTTTGTGCCTTTTTTAAAATTGTATTCAATATTGTAACGGTTATTACTTTTTCCACCAATTTTTATAAATTCTTGGATGTAGTTAGTAGCGGTTTATTAGCCGCTACAAAATTGGCCAATTTCATCTTATAGCAGTGTAATAATCGCTACAAAATGTTAAAAAATATGGCATCTCAATGTCATTATATAACAGTGATATGAAACCGCTACAGTAATAGTAGCGATTTATTTACATGAGTAGCGGTTTTATAAACAGCTATAAAATAGTTTGCAACGGTATATTTTGTAGCTATTTTTTCATTCAACAGCTACTAATGTTCGTAGCGGTTTAATTAATTTTAACCGCTACAAAATGTTAATTTTTTTTTGTAGTGAATTGACTTAACTAATTTTTCCATTTTCAGTGTAGTTATTTAGCTTCTAGTTTTGGATCAGGGAATTAATTAAAATAGGCAAAAGTGCATCTTTAATCCTAAAACTTTATACAATGTTTTGGTTTGGCCCCACAATTTCATAAAAGTGTATTTTCAATCCTCTAACTTGGGAGGTTGTGAATGATGGCTTTTTGTTCCAATCATGGTTATTTTAAGAAATTAAACTTAATATGCTAATATTTAAGAATATTTTGTCAACCTTTAAAATTTTAATTTTGTCATTTTTTATAATGTTAAAGGATTAATTAAAAAGACATGTTATAAAATTAAATAACCTTAGGAAATCTTATGCCAAGTTAGGAGATAAAACTGCACTATTTTTATTTTTAAAAAAAATAGTAAACAAACAATTTAAATAAAGAATTGAAACTAGTGGGGGACAAAAAAAAGTATGCTTTTGGTGCACATACCAATAAACTAAGCTGCATTGTCAGTGGTTTGAAAGTCAATTTTCTTTTGTTATTATAGATAATATGGTGTTTTTGTCCTTTAGTGGCGGGTAATGTAATCACTGGTAATTTTTAGTTCTAAATTGGTGAGAGGCATGAATTCGTTGGAGAAGACAGAAAGGCCCCACAATCCATACATGTTCTTCTTTTTTTTCTCAATTTATTCATATACATGAGTGTGTCTGTAACTCTGTATATAGAGAGAAATAAAGGGAAAGGGGTTTATTTAATTTCAGCTCAAGTTTGCAGCCGGCCATAGCACATTCTTTCTTCTTCTTCTTTTTGTATGTTTATATGCCCGGTATCTCAGGCCAGCCTTTTATTACGGGAAATTCCATGTGTAAAACCTCATTCTTATCTAACTAGAAAACATTAGTGATTTAATAGAGAATTATTAAAAACATCAAAAAAAAATCCCTTATTATATCTAAGCCTAGTTATGTCAGCCTTTATATTATCTTACTTGGAAGAGGAAAATTTCTAAGAGTCACACTTTTTATCTAGTGATTCTTGATTCTCTATCTATTTGCTTTTACCTCATAGGGTTAAAGTGCAGATTAGCTAACAAAGTGTTACGCTAGGAGCACCGGACACAAAAGTTTTAAAGGGAGTAAAAATACCAATGAACAATTGAAAATGCGCAAAAATACCAATGAAAAATTTAAAACTTCGGCGAATAGACCAAAATGGGAATTGTGCTACTTGCCCCATTTTTAAATTCTTCATTGGTGTTTTTGCGCATTTTCATTTATTTATTGGTATTTTTGCTCCCTTCAAGACATTTTTGTGCCCGGTGCTCCTAACGTAACACTTTATTGGCCAATCTGCACCTTAACTCTTTCCCCATATGACCATAAAACACATGTTCTGTTATAGAACACAGATGTCTAGCTTCAATGAGCTAGGGATTGTTAATGTTGAATCAATAGCCTTTCCAGGATGCCCAAGAGTTAAGCACCCAAGATAAGGCTTCAACTCGGTGATATCTATGAAGGAGATATCAACGAGTGAACTCAGACCACAGTGCTACACGGAGGTGGCGATTCGCCTGAGGATGGGGTGTGTGCACAGTGTAATTGAATGATAAATAATGGAATCGAGAGTATCCAGAGTGCACCTGGTGGGTAATCTCCTATTTATAGGGATTACCTAGGGTTTCACTCCCATGCAAATGCGTCTATCCATCAGCCATTATGCGCCTCCCACGTTCTGCAGACACCTGCTCCACTACCTGTACGGTCCTGCATAACAGACACGATGGAGTAGTGGTAAACCATTTACCTGGCTAAATGGGTATTTTACTGCAAGCCCTCTTGTTGGGCCTAGCAACTGACTGGCCCAATATATGAGTCCATAACAGTTGCCCCCAAGCTCGGTATTTCAGGTTTCTGACGTGCCGAGATTAGCGTTTTAACTAATCCGATCTTCGTTTTCCGAATTCAAGTTTTAAAAGAATCCTCCAGGATTCTTTCCTTGCTCGCCTTGCTTTATCGCTCTCTATCATAAATGACGGGCCCAATTTCAAACATCTCTTCAACCTTTATAACAACCGAACTTGGTCTGACGGGTGATCTTTGGCAAAAAACCGTCATTATGAATTCGGTCATAACCGACTTATGAGCTCCTGCCATCTTGCCAACTCTCTTCACTTTCTGAATGACGGGTTGGTTTTATATGGCGGGTTGGCTTTTCCGCAGTCATCTCTCGAGCTTTTATTATAACCGAGATTGACTTTGTAACTTCTGAAAATCGGCCTTAACCGGATTTACGAGTTCTTCCCATGAGTTGCCCCCAATCTGGGTTCTTTATAAAAGGCTGTTCGTACATGCAGGCATGATTCTATAAAGATATCGGCAGCTGTTCACCTACCCACCTTGGGATATGCAATCGCCGCCTTTTCGCAGCAATCTTTCTTGATCCTCGTGCACATTTAATGTTCGCGCCTCTTTTCGATCCAGTCATTATTGCACTTTCCCACTTGGAAGGCATTGATTAACACTGGCGTTTGCGCTTTCCCATAAAAAGGGAATTGATTACTCCTGACGGTTACATTCTTCCATTGAGAATGTATGAATTGCCCCTGGCATTTTAAACATCAGAATTAAAAAGGGCATTGATTACCCCTGACGTTCCCATTATCCAAAGTGCCTATATAAGCTTTTGTTTCTTCACCCTTTTTGCCACATTCCACATTTTTCAAACTTCTGATCCTTCTGCCATTATGTTTAGTCTCAAACTTCTACGATGAATTGCATATGTCAGGGAAACCAGGCTCATGGCCTTTGTCTTTCCCTTTAAAGCTGTTCAGAATGAGTGGGCAAAGGGTCAAAAAGAAAAGACAAGCACCGATCGTAGTGCCGCCGGTAATCTTCACCAGCGGCTGTCTTCAAATATATTTGCCAGTCTTCATCCACATCCCCCAACGGGCATCTGGGAGTCCAGATATATTTTCCAGTCTTCATCTGCCTGGCACAATTTCAATCTGGGATCTCAATCATGTTCCGCTAGTTACTGGTGAAGATCTTTGTTTTGACGATCCTTGACTCAGGGATCTTCACCACCCGATGGCCCTTCTGGAATGAAACTTGTTCCGGACCTTAGGGTTCATCACGGCTGATAGGGATCTACGCCGAATATGCAGCAGAGAGTTCATATGAACTCGTGGATCTCAACTGAGGATTTTGGGTGTCCCGCCTTTGTGACAACTTGAGAAGATCTCATTAGGAAGTAGTCAAACCGGATTCGATTGTATTTTGACTTTGTATCTCCCTATTAGAGTCAAGAACTAGTTTATTTTCCTGTAAGAATGTTATGTTAACGATTCATTTACTAATGGAAAGTATTTTTTTTGTCCCGTGTTGTTCTCTCATTTTATCATTCTGCATCTCATTGATTCTTTGATTTTTGAACCACGGATGTATCTTTCTGCCTTGCCCTTCACTTATTTACACGCATGTTGAACTGGAACCAGTCTATCTCTTATGGACACATCGGCCAATTCGTGCTAAGATCACCCTCCAATCCGGGCTGAGTTATAATTAACCGCCCTCCAGTACGGATTGAACTTGACTAAACCGCCCTTCAGTATAGATTGAACTTGACTAAACCGCGCTCCAATCCGGGCTAAATTAAAATTCACCGCCCTCTAGAACGGATTGAACTTGACTAAACCGCCTTCAAGTACGGATTGACCTTGAGCGAATCGCTTTACTATCCGGGCTGAGTTGAATTTCGAACGATTTTTGACAAGGTTAGACCTGTTAGCCACGTGTCCTGACACGCCTCTAGTGCTCAACCGTCGCCCTTGTGGATTGGTCAGTACTGCCGCCTTTGATCTTTGCGCGCATTAAATGCGTACGTCATTTCATTTGAAGCGTCAGCGTCTTTCCAAGTTTTAGTAATTACGTCGCGACCCCCGACCTTTCAAATCCGCAACGTCTATATATTCCCCTTCACTTCTTCGCTGTACCATTTTACACTCACGCCTTTCCTTACTCTCAGAAAATACGCCTCCTTTTCGAAGTGCTTTTCTACTCCAGCGGCCCTTTTGCAAATCTTCAAATTTCAACAGGTAATGCCGCTGCTTTCTTATTTGCTTACTCTTGCATGATTCTAATAACTGGTACGAATTGCTTTGGTATTTCTCTGGGTGGCACTTTATGAGTGTTTAGACTTTTTTGAATGTCTTTATGGGCTTTCCGAATGTATTTCTGGGTTTTTGATGAGCTTCTGGGTTTTCTGGGTGGGTTCTTAGCATCTGCTTCCTTTTCTAGGTGTCCAGAATGGCCCGTACCTTTCCGCATGTCTTTAAACCCAAAGACCCCTCGCCTTTCAAACAACCAGAGACTCGTATCAATGATCCCCCGGGACCCATAAAACTGTCGTTCTGGGAATTGTCCTCCACTAAAGAAAAGATTGATAGGAATAAATCTCATCGCTCCCATGTACGTAAAGGCAGACATAGGCTAAATTGAAATTTTACCGCTTTCTTCTCACGGTCACTCATTTCTCCTCCGCCATCTTTGTCAGAAATGTCACACCCTGGTTTAAGGAAAAACCTTCCAGCCCCAGGATTGTCAACACGGGGTCCGACACCATGTGACGAATGCTATTACAAAAGCATTGAATTGGCCCAACAAGGACGCGACAGGGATGCCGACTTATTGTTAGATAGATGCCGATGTAATCTTATTCCTCTAGATACTCCGGCTATTTCTTGCTTTACCCCTCTCGATCAAGCATCTTTAGGCTTTCACCGAGATAGTTCTATTGCCCTAGGTATATATCATTCTTTGATCTTTACCTTTTATTTGATTTTTAGGTATAGATGGCTTCATCATCACACCAACCTGTCCCGTCCACGATTGACGAGTCCAGCACGTCTGCCTCCTCCCAAGTTCCAACCGGGTCAAATCCTGTTGTTAACATTTGCGTTACGCTAATCAAAAGTACCCTGACCGCACATGATCTGTCGCACTTAAGGATCGGGGACGGGGAGGGTTATACTGTCCGACTGCCCCTGGAGGGTGAATCCGTGGACTCTTGCCGCCAACACAACAATGATCCTCATTTCTTCTTTCTTTACCAGGATGTCATCACCCTTCTTGGCGTGAGATTTCCCTTCACCGACTTTCAAATCCAACTTTTGAACCATCTACACCTCGCCCCCTCCCAACTTCATCCCAACAGCTGGGCATTTGCCGTTGCCTTTGAGAGTCTTTGTGAAGAAAAAGCCCTTGCTTACACAGTTCCCGTGTTCATGTCTTTTTTCTCTCCTTTGGAGACAAATGTCCTTGCTAGAAGTACCACGAAGTGGTTTGGTTGGACGACACTTCAAAGCATCCGCGATTGCCGGCTCTTCAAACCCTTTATAGAGTCGTGGAAAAACTTCAAATAAGCCTTCATTAAAGTTGAAGCAAATCTTGGTCAAGCATCGTGGTTTGTGCAGAGGACCGCAACTGGGGAGACCGAGGAAAGATTTCCCTTATATTGGTCCACATGTCACCATACTCTTAAGCCTGAAGATTATATTCCACACCCTAAAAGTTTTTCTGATGTCGAGGAAAGAGCCCAAATAAGACTTGTGAAACTTGCTGGTTCCTTGAAGGATCCTATGGATCCAGCTACTTACATTTCCACCCCTTTGATTAGGCGACATTCGTCGACAAGTATGAAATTAAGTGCATATACATTAACCTGCACATCGTACAATCTTAACTTTTGACTGATTTGCTTTGTCGGTTATTGCATTGACTTTCTTGTATTATTTTCACAGCTCAAGCCATGGGGAGACCCAAATTCTTGAATTTGTTTGGAGCGCGCTCTGGGAGTGCCGAGGTGAATCCAAACTCTCCGGCCTTAGGTGGACCTGCCCTTGCCGCGGACCTCCAAGGTCCTTCCAAAGAGACCGCCTCCCGGAAACGCTCTGCGCCAAAAAATCCTTCGAGAAATGAGGATGCTGCTACCTCCAAGAAATCCAAAGGTAAGCAAACCGTGGTAGAACCAGCCGTGGTGGAGTAAGCTGCTCCAAACGTGGAATCCCCCGCTGTGCCAGCCATAGATGGCTCGGCTGCCCCTTCTGAATCTTCTCCAGTGCCAACAACCTCGACCACGTCTTCGTCAGTGGGCCATATCAGTGTCAACGCTCTTCCTGAAGGCGTCCTTTGGGAGAAAGGGCTGACACAAGAGGTGCTGGATATCACCCGCCCTCCTACCCATTTTCATGACGCCACCAGATTAACCGAAGCTGCCAAGAAAAAGATTTTCGAGATGGAATTGCATGGCTACATAGCCATCTCCTTGCTCCGGCCTTATGCTCTCCTCAAAGTGAAGTATGGTTTAGCCAACACCTAGTTATTTTAGCTGAAGAAAGAGACCGAGGTCATGAAGCAAGAATTTTCGGCCCTGAAACAAAACGCGGAGGTGACTAAGATCACCGAGGATAGGGATCAAGCCCGGGAGGAACTGTAGGCCCTTACGGCAGCACACACCAAGCTGCAAGAGGTGTTCCAATCCTTACAGGCCGAGAGAGACAAACAATAGGAGGAGTTGCGGTCCTCCAAAGCCAAGGAAGGGACAATGCAGGAAGAACTGTCGGCCTTTAAGACCGACCTGTCTAAGACTGAGGAGAAGCTAGCCAGGGCTGAGTTGGATATCCATCGTCTGGAGGACCTCCATTCCCACGACACGATGGCCATAAAGAAGGCGCAGTCTGATGCACACCATTATAAAGCTCTGCTGACTCATGCCAGAACGCAACTTACTGAGTATGCCGATGCGGCCATAGAGTCCTTTAATAATGTCGTGGTGCAGATTGGCGCTCTTAACCCTGATATCGCTCTTAACACGTCCGGGTTGAGCCACTTGGCCTATGTTGGCAAGAAAGGACAACTGATCCCTCCCGGTGTGGATGAAGATGAAGAAGAACAAGCTCCTCCTTCTTCCTCCTAGGCTCGTGCCCAACTTTAGGAATGAATGTTTGTTTTAAGGTCCTTTCTTTTTGAGGCCTTACTTTTTGCTGTCGTGGTTGTATCCCGACTTGAATTTCCTGTACAATTAAATGACTTTTTGCCAAATATAACTGCTTAGCTTTAGCACTTTTCATGTTTTGTTAAGTCGATTCGCTCTTCGCACTGCATAAGCAAGTTTGTACACATTTCATGCTTTTCAGGTTCATATGTGATCTAACCTTCGCATTAATTTCGAAAACTGGTGGCGACACCACGGATTCATTCATGCATATTTCAAACATGATGTCTGAAAATTGGTGTGAACACCATAAATTCACTCACATTCTTAGAGTAGGCGCGACTTTAGAAAACTGGTTAATCGACCATGAATTTAAGTATGCCTTTCTTAGACGTGTTCGTAGAAACTGGTATGTTTACCATGAATCCATACATGTTTGATGAGGGCATGATTTTTAACACGGGTTTGTTTACCTCGGGTTAATGCATGTTTTCCTCGGACATGATTTTCGAAATCGGGTTTATTTACCACAGATTTCTACATGTTTTTATCTCGGTCACGATTTTCAAAAGCTGGTTTCTTCACCATGGACTCATACGCGTCGTAACCTCCACATAAATTTTGAAAACCGGTGTGGTCACCATGGATTCATTCATTCATGCTTATTTTGAATATGATCTTTGGAGACGGGTTTATTTACCACGGACTCCTACATGTTTTAATGCAGGCATGGTTTTAGAAAATTGGTTTCTTTACCATGAGTTCATGCATGCCTTTCGTGGACGTGGTTGATGAGAAGTGATTCGCCAACCATCAATCTATACGCTTTTAATGAGAACATGATTTTTGAATCACATGTTTATTTACCTCGGGGTTCATACATGTTTTATTTTGGGCATGATTTTGGGAACGGGTTTAAATACCTCAGATTCCTACATGCTTAATTTGGACATGATTTTTGGAAATGGGTGTAAATACCTCAAATTCCTACATGTTTAATTCGGACATGATTTTTGGAAATGGGTTTCAAATACCTCAAATTACTACATGTTTAATTCGAACATGATTTTTGGAAATGGGTTTCAAATACCTCATATTCCTACATGTTTAATGATAGCAGTGGTATGGACTTGAGTTTCCTGAAAATATGTCCCTGGACCCAACATTCATTAGCTTTAAAAAAGCAAGCATTAATACCTTTGGTACATATCTTCCCATGGGAATTGCCCGAAATAAAAAATTTACATAACTCCACCCCCTGCTATGTCCTGGCGAGACTTGGTTCTTCAGCTGTAGTACACCTTAAGTTTGTCCGCGTTCCATGTCCGTTTTACGGCTTTTTTCTTCAATGTCTCTAGTTTGTAGGCACCCTTACCAAGGTTTTCTATTATCCGGTATGGGCCTTCCCAATTCGCGGCTAATTTACCCTGGCCGGCATTCTTATTGCCTATGTCGGCTCGCCGTAGAACGAGATCTCCCTTGTCGAACATCCAAGGTTTGACCCTCTTGTTATATCGGTTAGCAATTAGTTGCTTCGCAGCCAACTCTCGGCAATGGGCCGTAACCCTGACCTCATCAATTAGATCCAACTCCATTACAATTGCCCGACTATTCTCGCCTTCCTCATGTAGAGCCTTGATTCTCCTCCATGAGGGTTCCCCTATCTCGACCGGGATCATTGCCTCGCAGCCATAAGTCAGTCTGAACGGGGTCTCGTGTGTTGCTGATTGGATAGTAGTCCGATGTCCCCATAAGACCAGATATAATTGTTCTACCCAATTTGACTCAGCTTCTTCCATCCTCTTTTTCAACCCGTCCACGATGACCTTGTTGGCAGCCTCGGCTTGTTCGTTGGACTGTGGATGTTCGACCGAAGCAAAGTGTTGTTCTATGTGAAAATCGACGACCATCTCCTGGAAGCCCTTATCAATGAACTGGGTTTTGTTGTCGATTACGATTTCAGCCGGGATCCCGAAATGAGATATGATACTCCGATGAAGAAATTTCTGCACCCTAGCCGAAGTAATTGTCGCTAATGGCTCTGCCTCTATCCATTTTGTGAAATAGTCCACAGCCACTATGAGCCATCGCAGTTGTCCGGGGGCCATCTTGAATGGTCCTAACAAATCCATGCCCCACTTGTAGAAGGGCTATGGAGCCAAGATAGGTGTTAACTGAGAGGGGGAATTCGTAGGATGTGAGCGTGTTTTTGACAGCTATCACATCTTCGTACATGCTCTTTAGCATCTGCTGCCATTATGGGCCAATAATATCCGACCCGTACAGCTTTCTGTGCTAGCGCCTTGGCCCCCATGTGATGCCCATTAATCCCTTCAATGATTTCTGACAATACGTATTCAGCTTTGGTTGAATCAAGGCATTTCATCAGTGGAGAGTGAAAGCCTTTATGGTACAACTCATCTCCTATCATAGCATAGGAAGCCGCCGTCCTTACCATCTTCTTTGTATCCGCTATGTCTGCCGGGAGGATTCCTCTCTCCAGATAGTCGGCAATCGGCTTCCTTCAGTCATTTGCTTCTGAAATTACCATCACGCAGCTGGGTTCTGACAGATTCTATTGGACAATCGTGCGGTGATTCCCGAGGCTTTTGGTGCTTGCCAATTTTGACAAAATGTCTGCGCTTACATTGTCTCCTTGTGGGATATGCATCACGGTTACCTTATCAAACTCGGCCATGAGTTGGTTAACCTTCCCCAGGTACTTAATCATTAAAGGACCTTTTGCCTGGTATGCGCCTTCTATTTGCGACGCGACCGCTAGAGTCGATAGACACATGAACCTTCCTGGCTCCGTTCTCTTTGGCTTGCAATAATCCTGCAATTAGAGCCTCATACTCGGTCTGGTTGTTCGAAGTGGCGAAGTTGAAACGGAGGGAGTGTTCCAAAGAAACTCCTTCTGGGCTTTCAATGATGATACCAGCTCCACTCCCCCTTTCGTTGGACGACCCATCGACGAAAAACTTCCAAGTATTACCAGCTTCGTCGCTCCAGTCTTCCACCGATGTCAATTCTATCACAAAGTCCGCCAGTGCCTGCGACTTGAATGCATGCCGGGCTTCATATACAATGTCGAATTCAAATAATTCGATAGCCCAACTAACCATTCGGCCAGCCAAATCCGGCTTGTGGAGGATCTGACGTATCAGCTGACTGGTGCGCACTACGACTGTATGGCTTTGGAAGTATGGATGTAGTCGTCTTGCTGCTACAAGCAGGGCGAAAGCCATCTTTTCCAACTTCTGGTATTTTAGCTTGGAGCCTTGCAGGGCTTGACTTACAAAATACACCGGCGTTTGGCCTTCCTTCCCTTCTCTAACCAAAGCCGCGTTGACCGCCTCATGACCCACAGCTAAATACAAGATCAAATCTTCCCCTGGCTCAGGCCTGGTCAAGACTGGCGGGGTTGATAGACATTGCTTGACCTTTGTAAAAGTTGCTTCGCACTCTGCATTCCACTCTCCGGATGTTTCCTTTTCAAGAGTGTGAAGAAAGGGAAGGAGTTTTCTGCAGATCTTGGTAAAAATCGGGTTAGTGCCGCCAGTCTTCCCGTCAGCTGTTGGACTTCCTTCTTATTTCTTGGCGCTTGCATGTCTAAAACGGCTTGACACTTATCCAGATTAACCTCGATGCCTCTGTGTGTAAGCAAAAAGCCTAAACGGGTTTGACCACTGGTACGGGGTGCCCCGTACCCGTGTAAAATAAACGGGCGGGTCACGGGTTACCCCCCGAGGCAGCCCCGCCCGCTCGTTGCTCACCCCTACCCACAATGCCCTTCAGAAATTATTTTGGGCATGCTAAATGATGGGGGTGTTGCCTCATGTTTTTTCAAATCCGAGTTCTCAATCGACTGCTTTCCTTTAGCCTGAGATAGGTCAGCTCCAGCAAGTCGGTGAGTGTCCCCGTTTATGCCGTTCGCTGTCATATCGCTAGTCCGACTGGGCTTACCGGTATCCCGAGTAGAAGGTTGGGTAGGATTCTCCAATATCCTTATACGCTCCTTTAGCAAAAAATTTCTCGGCGTTCCTCTTCGGTGATCTTTCCTCAGTCGTTTCCGACTAGATTTTCCTCCTCATGATTCTCGCTAGGCTCCTCTTCATTGGTGTGCACCGATGTTGAGGCCATGACCCAACTTGTGCCAACACCATCCCGTCTTATATCTTCAACCTGCTTCTCCTTTTGTCCCACGCGCTCTTCCTAAGCTTGCCTTATCCGCTTCTGCTCCTCTTGCCGCCAAACGGCATTTCGGAGGTCCAAGTTTTCTTGGATAAGTCGGATATCTTCCTCTCTCTGAAGTCGCTGACGAGTTTCCATATTCTCCATCCGTTGGATCAATGAATCCATCGTCCTATGCAATACTCTAGTGTCGAGGTGCTCATCTTGGAGATCACGGGTGGGAGGAGGAAGGTTCCGACGCTGAACCCTTTGCTGCTCTTGTTGAGCAACTAAGCTCGGGTGAGGAGAATGTGCCGTATCCTCGGTCTTACCTTCCGTTACCACGGTGGCGTGGTTAGGATCCGGAATGACTGAATCAGAGTATTGAATCATGCGCTCCTGACGTAAACGCTGCTGAGGCTCATCTGGTAGCTGATCTTGCCGAAGCGCCTGACTACGGCTTCTAGTACTTGCGGTCATCTTCAGTGGTCGTTAGTGGTTTTCTATGGTTTGGGTATCAAAGTTTATGGTCCCCACGGTCGGCACCAATGTTCTGCTATAAAACTCAGATGTCTAGCTTTAATGAGCTAGGGATTGTTAATGTTGGATCAATAGCATTTCCAGGATACCCAAGAGTTAAGCACCAAAGATAAGGCTTCAACTCGATGATATCTATGAAGGAGATATCAACGAGTGAACTCAGACCACAGTGCTACACGGGGTGGCGATTCGCCTGAGGGTGGGGTGTGTGCACAGTGTGATTGAATGATAAATAATGGAATCGAGAGTATCCAGAGTGCACCTGGTGGGTAATCTCCTATTTATAGGGATTACCTAGGGTTTCACTCCCATGCAAATGCGTCTATCCATCAGCCCATTATGCGCTCCCACGTTCTCGTAGACACCTACTCCACTACCCGCGGTCCCGCATACCGACACGATGGAGTAGTGGTAAACCATTTACCTGGCTAAATGGGTGTTTTACTGCAAGCCCTCTTGTTGGGCCTAGCAACTGACTGGCCTAATATATGAGTCCATAACAACACCTTTTTTTAATTCCGCCTTGATGCTCGTGCAAGGCTTCTATTTGTTTTTTAATAATATATACTTATGTGTACATATAGCACTCTTTTCCCTCATGTGAGCTCTTCTTGGAAACACCCTTTTGTACCAACTAATATATCTAGGTTAAAGTGCAAATTTAGTAAAGAACTATTTCCTAATGTGCACCTAATACAACAAACTATTTTGGGGTGCATAAGTAGACATTATGATTTTATTAGAAAAAATAGCAACTCCATTATATCCAGCCTTAACTTCTGTCCATTGTAAGTGTTGTGGGGCCACAATGGTTCCATGTGGCTTGTTCTTAGTAGAAATGATGTTGAAATGTGGCATATTATTTTGAAAAGTGGAAGATGGAGTATTGAATGTAGAATTAAATGTGAAATACTTATCATTTCTTCCCCCATCGCCTATTTATGTGACCCCAACGACAAACCAAATCGACGAATGAGTTCAACGATTTGAAAAGAAGCAGTGACAAGGAGGTGTTCGACGTAGATGAAGTAGCAGTGAGAAAGATGAGTTTCATGGAGGTGAAGGAGGAGGGAGAAGGACTCATTCAATAGAGGTGATGTAGCATGGAGAAGGAGGAGTGATTTGGTACGTCTTCTTCTTTGACCTTGGACTCATCGTCTTTTTAAGAGCAGGGGCAGTTCAATGGACTCATCATCTTCTTCGACAACGACAAGATATAGAAGATGGGTAGTTTTGCTTAGACAACCTAGTTGGGAGGGTGAGTATGAAGCTCCGAGGAGGTATTGCCACCATACATTGGTTGCCCCACGATAGACAGCATGGATCAATGGAAACCCACGTAAGTGTTAGTATTTAGGTGTCCTAGAGACAATCCGTAACGACATATCAACACTTTTTTCTACGCTGTAGTATTTCATAAATGAGCATATTTTATCTTTATCATATTTATGTCTCACCTTTATTTTAAAGTAAATATGTGTTTGAAGATAAAAGCCCTAGGAATAGAATATGTGTTAATCTCGAGGATCAATGATAGAGATCATGATCATGAGGCCTCGAGAACACTATACATCTATTACCTAAAACTTGTTCGTAGTCTTGAATCACCAAGAAAGGGCATTGATGATCTCAATAAGACTAGTACGACATCGTCTACTTGTATAGAGATACAAGGTAGGGACCTCATGGAATACAGACATGGTGATGCCTTAGCTGATGTCATGGGTGGATCTGTTAGAGAACAGATAGTACCAAACTGATATGTTGAGAGACTCCACAAAGATTCATTGTAGAGAGTATCATTGGATATGTAAAGTCTCTCATCGTTTGGTAGTACGGATCGTCATGGACTTAACGATGTCATCGAGCACTATGTCCTAGGGTTATACTTTGACTGTACAACTCTATCAACCTGAAAATGGGGAAAAAAGTGTACTCTTGGGTGTAACTCAAATACATGAGTATAGATGGATATGCCAAGAGGACTCACAGTCCCCTACAAGGGATTAGTATTTCACAAGACCGATAGAGCTTGGAAAGCTTCCAATTAACTCAGGAGTCTGTGCGCACAGCAAGTGATCATGAAAAGTCATGATCTATTGTAGAGTTAATATAAGAAGATTCCTAGTTATATGAATTAACTACATTTAGTCAATTAAGAGAGATGATACTCTATCTTTGCTCTCGACTAAATGTGAATGACGATGTGAGGGATGATGCTTGCACGGTGTCCAAATGTGAAAGGTAGATCACTTGATCAACTCAATTAGTTAAAGGGGCCACGAGCATTGCTAGTGTCTTATGAGATCATTAAATAAATTGGGCCCGTTAAAGGAGTTTTAAGTGGTTCGAGTTTATTTATGTCGGTGACTAATTGGGCCTAATAGGTCACACACAAAGGTTATTCCCGATTGTTTAAAATTAGCAAACCTGGGACAATAATTGTTATTGGGCTTTATCAAGAGTAAATGTGTAATTGGGTTGAAGTATGACTTCAAGCCCAATGAGGAGATTTGAATTTTAATTCAAAAGGTTAGGACATAAAAGATAATTCTGAATTATCTAATATATATATATATATATATATATATATACATACATAAATCCAATAATGATTGGATGAAGATAGGAGAAATAATAAATGAGGATTGATTTAAAACGATTTTTGAATTTTAGTTTAAGAGACGAATGTGATTCATCATCTTAAATTATTATTCAATATTCAAGATATGAATTTAATTCATTATGATTTGGATTTTCCAATTCAAGTTTGGATTGGGTCTTTCTTGTGAGCACTTAAATTAGGGTTAGACTCTTATAAAGTGCTGATTTTTTATGTGCCCTTTTATGAACTTTTTTGAAGGAAAAAGGAAATAAATGTGATCCATCATCTTAAATGGTTTATTCAATCAATCAAGATATGAATGTGATTCATCATCTTAAATTCAATCAATCAATCAAGATATTAAAATTTAATTCATTGTGAATTGGATTTTCCAATTCAAGCTTGGATTGGGCCTTTCTTGCAAGCACTTAAATTAGAGTTTGACTCTTATAAAGTGCTGATTTTTTGTGTGCCTTCTTCTTGCACGTTTATCTAGGGGGAAAACAAGAATCCTTATGCTCTATAAATTTCGGTCTTTACCAAAGGTTTAGAGAGGAAAATGTACCATCCATAAAAGGGTAAGGTTCCAACCTTGTTCATCCTATCCATAACCTAATTCCAAGAAACCATCACCTTCTTGAAAAGAGTAAAACCCAAGGAAACCAAACATCAACCTTGTCTTCGCCTAGCAAGCATTCAAGGAGTGAGAGGTTTCAATAGAAGGAGTTCTCGTTGCAATCGGGGGGTAGCCGTGTGGATCAACGTTAGATGACATCAACAACATTGAGGTCTTCAAGTGATCTAAGGTAATCATAATCTCTAATAGTTGTGTTATCAAGTTATCCTAATCCCCAATAGTTGTTTCAACGAGTAATCCCAAAGTTCATGAATATAATAAATTGTTATGAATTCTCATGAGTACCGTAAAGAGTTATGGATTAATAATTATTAACTAATTAATGTGATGAGTTAAGGTTAATAATTCATGAGGACTATAAGGAGTTACGGGTTTCTGCAACGATTAAACAAAATTTTTGTTTTCAACCACATGAACCTTTGCATGAAAGTCATGTAATAGGAAAATTAACCATCAATAAGAGGTTCTATGGATGCCTATACTACAACCAGGTAGGAGATTATATTAAGGTTCTATGGGGAGCATAGGAATCCAAATTTTTTTCTAAGTTTTCTCCTGATTTGAAAACATTTTTGATTACTCACAGCTGGATTGTGGTTGCGCATATTTTCCATGGCATGATGGTGAGTTTGGGGAGCGAGAATACACTTTGTGATTAAGGAGCTACTAGATGATGTTGATAGGTTGTACGACAAAAATAAAAAGGATTAGAAGAGGAGATCACAAGCAGAGGGTCAACGAAGAAATTGATGCAATTCATTGTGAAATAAGGAATCTTAAATGCAGACATGAATGTGAATTGAGGATATGGCAATTGAAGTTTAAAATAGCAATGTCAATGTTGTTTGTTTCATGGATTTCGTTTATTGTATTTTTATTGAGAAGGTAGTTTATGTAACGTAGTTATGAATGATATATAATGTGGAGTTTTGGGAAGAATATTTGCGCAATGGAGTACTTGGAAATTCAATTAAAATGTGGCAATTAATTGTGAACAACATGTGCATGTTTGCAATGCTTGCCAACGTTTTTAGAAGTTATGTATGTAAACATTATACTTAACTGGAAAGGTACATATAGAAAAGAACATAGGTTAGTTAAAGTGATACACTACAAAAAAACAGACCATTAGTAGCGGTTAAAATGACATATTTATAGCGGTTTTAGTCACTACTAATGACATTTGTAGCGGTTAACCAGACCGCAACAAAATCCACTATGGCAAACCGATTTGTAGCGGTTTAAAAAAAACGCTACTACATATATCATAACCGCTACTATATCTGTAGCGGTTTTAAATGACCGCTACTATATAAGGCCAAGCTGACTCCTTGTTTGAACATTAGTCGCGGTTCAAACACCGCTACAAATTGAGATTGATCACGGTTGTAGCGGTTACGTAACTGTAACTAATTATATAAAAAAGTAGCGCCAAGGTTTCAAAATATTTTGTAGTGGTTACATGACCACTACAAATATTTCCGCCAATTTTTGGGGAAAAAAATTTGCCGCCAATATTTGTACAAATAAATCCACCCTTTTTTTGGGAAAAATTTTGGCGGCAATTTTCAGTATTTTATATTTATAGCGGTTTAAAACCGCTACAAAATATTCCGTCATTTTTTGTTGTTTTGGCCTGTTGTCATATTTTTGTTAGTATTTGTAGCGGTTCATTAACCGCTACAAACAAATGAAATTGAAAAAAAATTAATTAAAGTAATTAGTTAAATATTGTATTAATAATAATTTATATTTTTAGTGAAAATAAATTATATTAAAATATGATATTTGATTATATAAGGTTAATATATAGTAGAAAACAATGAGAATATGTAAGTATAATAACAACTAATTATGAGTTAATTAAAATATAATTACTTCTACAAAAAATGTGTGTGAAGGTGGATCAAATAATATATACGAGAAAGTAGAAAGAAAGTGTAAAAAAATACGTAATGCACCTGTAAAATAACAAAAGTTAGTATAAGAAGGGTAGAAGATAATCATTAGATTTGATGCGGTTGAACGGCACTTACCCGGCCCCCTTCAAACACTTAACCTCTTTGAGAAAACGTAAAATTATGAGTAAATATGGAGAGAAAACGTGTGTAGACAGGAACTGAAGTATATTAAATGTGGTTTGGTGGGGGTCTTTATTTTGTTATTTGCGAATCATTTTGTAGCGGTTTAGTTGTCACTTTTTGTAGCGGTGTTCGTTAGTAGCGGTTTGTGGTACATCTGTTGTAGCGATATTTTTTTGTTGCGGTTTTATAACCGCTACAAATAGTATTGTGGTTTTTAAAAAATAATAATATAGATTACATCGTAGGCATAATCTTTTCTCTCAATCTTCGTCACCATCCCTACAAAGAAAGTTTGGATAAGATGTTACGTGTGAGTTGAATATGTTTGAACACAAATAAAACTTTGGTTAAATGTTATTATTTCATAAAACGTATATTAAAAAAACATACCAAACTATAGGTAAATTGTCATCGCCGTCTGGGAAGAAGTTTTCAAAACTGGCTGGCTGGAACGGCTCACAATCATAGGCGACGTTATCACCATCGCCCATGTCGTAAAGGTCCCGAAGCTTTAAGTGAACCACCATATTCCAATCCATGTGCCTCTCATCGGCGACATAATAAACCTATGGGGCCTCTAAGGCAAGAATATACAGCTCATCATCTTCAGACAGACCAGTGTGAATAGGCCGGGAGAAATTCACCGAAGTGATCCCTAAGTCGTCAGTCGTCAGTCCCCGGCACCCACAAACACTTGAACAACGTCTTGGGGGAAAAAGCCTTGGTAAGTTATCTGGACCACATCAAGCAGCTTTCCATAATATGGGATGTCACCGAACTGCATGTTCCTGTCACTGCTGCTTGCATAACTCCTCGTCCCAAACGTGCCATATACACTAAAGTTTTGGGTCAGCAATCCCTGATCTCGTGAAACGGTGCAAAACTTGAAACCATTGACATTGTATGCCGTAAATCTTTAGGCGTGATCAAGCGGGCCGAGTACGAGAGCTCTGAATTCTGGTGAGTGTGGGTTGTGGTCATTCATTATTCTCCTCCTAAACTAACCGAGCAATTCTCTGTGAACCTTTCTATCAATTTCGGAGGATGTCTGCGTACAGATCCTTAGTTGACGCTTCATATGACTCCTAAATTCCCTGCAATTAAACATGCAATGACGAGCATGAATTGTGAGTATAAAATGTAAGGAAATATATAGGATAACATATATATATGTGTGTGTGTGTGTGTGTAATCCTTACTGAAGGTACGGTTCAACTTTAGTGCAATTAATCAAGACATGTCTATGTGCTTGAATCTCTCAAGTGCCGTGAGTTTGAAGTTCTCACTTTCGCCAACTGGTTTACCAACACGAGGGACTAAAAACTTTGTTGCTAATGGCTCTGGCGCTGGCTCAGGACAATCGTCAACACGAGGTGGTTGGTTGAATGACATCTCAATGTCATCAAAGTACCTGGAACAAAAATACAAGACATCATCCCCAATATAGCCTTCGCGCTATCAACCTTCAAAGCCACGCCTTATTCGTCACATAAGACTTCAATTTCCCAAGAAACCTATAAAGTAATGAAGGGAAAATTTCGATACATCAATGGTTAAACGTGTGACTAGGGAGTAATGCTAAAGTAATTAATTTTAAATGAGTACCTCTCAATAGGATACATCAATCGGTAGTGAACCGGGCAAGCAAGCTTTGTTTCGTGCACAAGGTGTACTGTTAGGTGAATAATGACCGTGAAAAATGATGGAGGAAAGATCATCTCCAAATGACACAGCGTAAGAATGATTTTCTGTTGCAGCTGGTTGAGCTCCTCCATGATCAAAACCTTGGAACACAACTTTCGAAAGAAAGTACAAAGCTCGACCAAAACGATCGACACATCCACTGACAGCGTATTTTTGATGGCCAGCGGAAGTAACTGTTGCATAAGCACATGTGAGTCATGACTCTTCAACCCAGTAACCTTTCGAGCCTGCACGTCAACACATCATGAAATGTTGCTTGAATACCCGTCAGGAACTTTTATCTTCTTCAACGTCGCGAGGAAGATTTCCTTATTCAGTTTTGTCAGGGTGAATTTTGCCAGTTGAAATCTGTCATGCTCATACGGCCACGTGTCTCCACGAACCCCCATCTCCCGTAAATCTTTCCTCGCTTGAAAATGATCTTTTGAATTGTCTGGTTCGTTTAGAATCGTGTACAACACATTGTCGCACACATTCTTCTCAATGTGCATGACATCTAGACTGTGTCGGAGCAAATTATCTTTCCAATACGGAAGAGGGAAGAAGACGCTTATCTTCCGCCATTGCTGGGGCGCAGAACCAAAAGCCTTGGCAGTCTTTGTCTCAGCCTTTGCTGCATCGTCTTTTTTCCCATACTCAAATTCAACATCCACAAGCTGCTCTATGATTTCTGCATCGGATAAATTCCGAGGAGGTCATCTTTTTTCCTGTTGCCCATTAAAACGATTGCGTTGCAACCTAAACCTATGCATACCATCGAGAAACCTCCAATGACCCATGAAGCACCACTTACGACTGTGGGGAAGGCGCACTGAGTCAGAGTCAAAATTGCAAGACGGACACGCAAGGCCGGTATGCACATTCCACCTGGATAATAATGTTTAATTATAAATAACATTTTTATGCCTTAAATGAAAATTAACATTTAAAACACATACTCGCGCATGTACACATATGTACTTATATATACACATATATAGATATATGTCTATATATATGTACATATGTGTGTACACACACATATGTACACATATGTACATATATATGTATATATGCATGTGTGTGTGTTGAAAATCAAGACAATATTTTATGAAGCTATACAAACCAACTATAAAGCTAAGCATTGGCATACATATGACACCATAATTTTGACAAATTAAGTGTAAAATTAACACACACACACACACACACATATTGAAAATCAAGACAATATTTTATGAAGCTATACAAATCAACCATGAAGCTAAGCATTGGCATGCATATGACACCATAATTTTGACACATTAAGTGTAAAAATAAAATACACATGAGTTTTTTAAATTGATAAAAAATGTTGCAATCGCTGATTTAATCTTACATCTGTTATTTCGAGGGTTAAAGTACAAAATGATAATCTATAACACACACAATTACAAGATAATCAAATGTAAAGATAATAAAACCAAACACTGTCATTTACTAAAATAAGAAGTTCTTTATACCAAAATATGAATAGTGGCATCAAATGCCATCACAAAGCAAATTAAAGTATATAAGGTGGCATCAAAAGCCATCCATCATATCTTGCTTAATAACTTGCTTGCGCATATGAGGGGACATTGAATCACGGCTCTGAGTTTGCTCACATCATTCATGAGGAAGCATATGTTAGAGATCTTATCCTTATCACATCCACTCCCTTGAATCAGCTTAGAAGTGTCCTCCCCTGAAATTTGTGATGCATATTTGTTAGTTCCCTGTGTGTTTTGATGATAACTGACAATTGTGAACAAAATAAGGTTAATTGTTTAAGTCAATAATGTTTTAACTTGATCAAACTTAAACCAGTAACCTGTTGTCAAATTGACTCGAGTTTCAGGTTGTAAAACTCAAGTCAATACAAGACAGAGTTATCAAAGTATTTGAACTTAGATTGACTTGAGCCAGTCATGATTAACTCGAGCCATAAGCTCTTCCAAAATGTTTTGGGAAATGATGTTGACTTGAGCCTATGATATTTGACTCAAGTCATATTTTGTGGACTTAAACTTATTTTCAAAACTGAAGTCCTTGACTCAAGCCCAGTGTATTTGACTCGAGCATAGATTTGGAAACATATTTTTCAAATTTTTTAGTTGACTCGAGTCATCACTTAATGACTTGAGCTGAAGCGATTTCAAACCATTTACAAAAAGCTATTTCAAAGTTCATTTGAGAAAGAAAAACTTGACTCGAGCAGACTATGATTGACTCGAGTCATGCACTTGAGCTAAACATTTTAAACTCAAGCCTAAGTCATACAGAGACATCTTCCCATTTAAACTTCAGACTTATTTTCAAAGAAGATGAAGACTCAAGTTTAGAATGCTTAACTTGAGTCATCTGCTCCAGTTTGGTTGAAATGAACTCGAGCATAATGTATCTATGTTTTACAATCACCATGTCTGTAAATCTTAAATCCTTAAGTATGATTTGTATACTTCATATCTTCACTCATTATTGTTCCTAACTATTTTAATCAATTTGTTAATGAGTTTCAGATGATCAAGTGATGGTTAAGTGCAGATTAATCAAAAAGCCATTGATTACGTCACCTGCATTAAATGCATTTCAGAAAACGAAGCACCAAATTGAGCAATCAACCTCTGAACATTCCGAAGGCATTTATGGGTTCTTTCCATATCTGAATGTCAGATCATCCAACGGGAAAATTTTAAGGAATGTTAATTAACAAATGACAGCACACGTTGGTTGAATTGAAGCTGTGAGTAACGAAAGAACTCCAACACACAACAGTTATATTCATTACTCTCAACGGTGCATTGAAAGCTTTCAACGGTCATTAATTGACTTCACCATATATAAGTTGAAGCATTCAATTTGTTCCAACAACCGAAAACAAAAACGTGAAGGTGGAATATCACCTAGAGGGGGGTGAATAGGTGATCTCAAAAATCTTTTCGCTGTATGATAGGTGAACGATGAAAGCGGTAAGGAAGTAAAGATAATAGACACGGAGAAGTTATCCTGGTTCGGTCCAACTCTTTGACCTACTTCCAGTCCCGCACACTCTCTCGGGATTTCCACTATCTTACAAATACAATTACACACTCGTAAACGAAGGATGATCCTTTCACTCTTGGACTCACTCCCCTTACAAGTTGTAATTAATACACCCACACTCAAGATACCCGTATCTTGAGATTTGAACGAATTGTAATAGCAAGTAGTAAAACTCTCTCACGAGTAGATATGATAATGAACACAAGCTTAGTATACCCGAAGATATAATTAGAATGCAGTTTGAACTATTTGAAAGCTTTATCAATGTATGCACTTTGGTTCGTTATTGTCAAAATTCAATCCTTCGTATATTTGTACTTGGTTGAAGTTGAAGACCGTTGGAGGGTTTAATTGTGTCCGTTGGAACATTTGAATATGTCTCGTTAATGGAGCACTCGCGCTACCGCTTCCCATTATTAAATGTCTCTTCAGTTGGGTCATCTTGTAGTTGTCACCTTGGGTGAAGAGAAACTTTGAAGATGCTTTCTGGTTATGGGTCATCTGAGTCATGTCGGCTCTGTTTCTCCATACTTTCAGTGCGTCAAGCCTGTCATGCGGAAATTCAATGTCTGAAAAACACTCACAAAGATGATTAGTAATATCATAGATAATATTGAATGAGATTCAAGAAGATATAATTATGTAATCAAATTATTAGAAATGAGTTTCGAGATAGATTCTTTCTTTGTCATATAATACTTGAGAAGTCATTCTTGGTATACTCGAGTATTCATGTAGAATCACGGCGGAAGAACGTTCTTCGCTAATACTTGCATGGCCCAATTTCTATACCCGAGTACCTCAGGTGTTTAGTTATATCAGAAGCTGTCATCTGTACCATAGTCGAGTATTAAAAGACTAATACTCGAGAATTGTCTGTTCTCCGCTGAAGTAATCATACTGGATGAACTTTGTTAGTAATCCATACTCGGGGGTTCCAATATGCCTTCTCGAGTATCACACAGGCAGAGAAGAAGTGTCATATAGGAAACTCACCATACTCGGGAAGCATTCTCCAAGTACTCAAGTATCTTGTTAATACTCGGGTATCAATTAACCAATACTCGCGTATCATTCGGATGTGAGGAGATCAAAGATCTCAGGAAGACTAATACTCGAGTATTCACGAACCCAATACTCGGGTATATATCAGAAGCAGTAAATGACGTTTTCTTATCTGATCAATACTCGAGAACCAACCAAGTTATACTCAAGTATTAATTCTTAATTAGTATGCTATGGTTGTCTGCTTGCTTAATACTTGGGTATTCCAAATCAGTACTCAAGTGTTGGTCTCGTGAAGCACTTAAACATATATATATATATATATTAGTTCTCTAATACTTGGGTATACATGAACTTGTTCAAATGCTTCTCAAGTTTTGTTATCATCAAAATACCTTGAGAACTAACATTCTCCCCTTTTTGATGATGACAATACTTGAATAATTTTTTTGAACTGTAAGAACTAGATTTAACATGTTTTTGAAATGTTTGAAGGTAGCCGAGATATAAGTAGATAACCGAATGAGTTTCCATATCAGCATTTAATTTCGCCATACATGCAGCTTTCCCAAAAAGTAGCAAACCACATTACATGAACTTCAAAAAGGATTAAGTCATCAACTAGTTCTCGTAATATACAAGAATCGAAACTAAACATCCTAACAACAAAGCAACCCAACAACGAGATCTACAAAGTCGCTTCTTCTCCCCTTTGTCATCCATCAAAGAGGGGATGTTGGTGCCTTAGAAGGATTAATCAAGAACGGGAACAAGAGCGGGATCATTAGGAGCGAGATGAAGATGCGGGATCGGGTCATGTACCTACTGGATCAACGGGAGGGTAGATACGAAAGGAGGAGGTACTAAATGAGAATCAAGGTTACGATTGGTGAGGAAGGAGCTGGATCGAGAGATGAGAATACCGGGAGCGAGAGGCGGGAGCGTGTAGATCTTGAATTCTAAAGCTTCCAAGGTCTTTCCAATATTAAGCACATGTTGTTGTAGTACCATTTGCTTATCGGTCGACTGAAATTCTTTCTTCATGACCTCTTGATGGGATTGCAATTTGGACTCAACAAATTCGGCCATCATTTTCATTTCATTTGCCATAGCTGTGATCAATTTGGTGTTGAGTTGTTAAAAATGTTCCATGAATGGATTCAGGGTAGTTTTGACTGAAGCATTGACCAGATTTTGAATGGTAGCTTGAGTGAAAGAAGGTGGAGCAGACTGAGTTCCAGCTTGTGAAGACTGAGCTTCCTCAGGTTGTAGTGACTGCTTGGAGGAGGAAGGTAGTGGCTTCTTAGACATTTGCTCCTTTTTCTTCCCAGTAGCTTCAGTGAATGAAATCTTCATGAGTAGAAGGTGGGTTTTGCCAAATTGTTTTGGGAAAACGGCCTTATCATCAGTAGAGGTACCAAATATTGTTGAAGGCAAGTATTTGGGAGACCAAATGAGGAAATGGGATTGTGTTTTTCCCTGGAAGTGGATAGAAAGTTGGTCATTTCTGAAATAACCAATTTGCCCATATTCATTGGTTCTTTGGCTATGATGGAAGCGAATAATTGAAAATCCTTGAGTACAAAATGAGTGTAGCTCGCCTTTATTCACTAAGTTTCGACTATAGAGATACCGAGAGGACTCTATAAGTATCGACATCCGGCTAGGCTTGAATTTAAACAAATCTCCCTCATATACTTCATTAGGCGTAAGAAGCTTGAAGCCCTCACCCTCGTGTAATTTAGGAGGATCCTCGGAACATTTGAGAACCCAAAGAGAGAATTAAGGTGTTCACCGAGATTTTAACCTTCTTCCTCTTACGAAGTAACTAATACATCCTCATCCAGTTGGTGTTTCTTCTTTTCTAGATTCATATTGTGATAAAAGACTTTGACAACTTGTGGAGAATAAGGGACTTGAATACCTAGCAAAGGCATATAATGTCTAAGCCACGGTGACAGATCAAGATTACATTCCTTTCGAAATCTTCTAAGTCTAAAAACACATTGGGACAAAATGCACGACTACCGTAGTTAACAAAAGGTTATATCATTTGGAAGGACCAAACGATCATTGCACATACCGGAGGACAATGAAGTGCACTTATCTCGTCCTATTAACTTTGAAGCAAATGGTCCAATTGTGCCGCAAGGTCGTGTTTACGCCCAATTGAAGCATTCCTTTTCTTTAGACCATCGAGCTTTTGAATTCGATCCTCAATTGCTTTAGAACGATGTTCGTGAAATACTTCTTCGAGGAATGAAGCAATGCCGTTTCTCCGGAGTCATGGATTTTGATTCGCTTTGAGATTGAGGCTGGGTTATGCTCGACCTTTGCTAGAGGGTAGAGAATTGGTTTGAAAACGAGTAACGTGGCGTGAGGGTTCAATAATGGAGACGGATTTGGATTTTGCCTTGGATTGCACAGTAATTTGGGCCTCCGTTGATAAGTCGAACGAGCTTCTTGGTTAGTGGTTGTTCCGAGGGACTCGAGGGACGATTGCGCCATGAGGGTAATTTTTGAGTGAGAGAAGAGAGGTATTTTGCGATGAAAAAGACGGAGGAGAAGAGTACTAGAGGAAATTTAACGGTCGGAGGAAGGTAGTTGAATGGTTAACGGAGAAGACGAGATGGAGAAGACGGAGGAAGGGGTTAGGGTTTTTGGACCCCGGAGGAGAAAAAGAGAAAAAGAGAGACGGAGTGAAAAGAATGAGACGGCAAAAAAAAAAAAAACAGAAAAGGGATCTTATATTACGCGAGTATTCCACTTGAATACGCGAGTATTCCCTACTACTTGAGTTTTTCTCAGATAAAAATCAAGTATCCAATACTCAGAACCCCCCTTGTTTTAATAAAGCAAAGTAAATACTGAAAATACCTCCTTTCAAGTGTGTATTGAGAACACTTGAGTTACTTTGAAGGAGAAATTGATCGTGGTGCTTTCAGCATGAAGATTTTAACTTGGGTTGCCTCAGATGTTAGTGTTCAGTACTCGCGTATTCGTTTTTCATCTACTTGGGTATGCGGTGATGATGGATCGCGTGAAAAAATTCTTCGGTTTCCGGACTCGAGTATTTCACTTATCTACTCGCGTATAGGTGTGATAATTTAACAATGGAAATTTCTCTTATTCGATACTACTCGAGGATTTGTGATTGATACTCGGGTAGTAGTCACTCACAAGATCCTTTGAGTTTCGCCTTGACAAGACTCGGGTGTTTCTCCTTAATACTCCAAAGTATTGATGTAATGTTTTCTTGAAGCCAAGAGTGAAACCCGATTATACTCGAGTATGTTAGTGATATTCTCGAGTATGATCACCCGAAATGCATTCATTACTCAAATTGATATAGGCACTACTTCGAGTATTATTGTTAGATACTCGGGTAATAATCGATTAGCTCACGGTGATATGAAAAACCCGATAACGCCGAGTATATAAGTGACATTCCCGAGTATTAGCACCTGAATCATATTTACTAGTTAAATCAACACCGGTAAATGCTCGAGTATTGCTATCCATACTCGTGTATTTATCGAATAATCTTATCGCTTCAAATATCCCGCAAAACAGAATACTACATACTCCGATGTTTAAGTTAGTTTCCAAGCATCATCAAAACATAATGAACATGATTGAGCTAACATTTTACTTATAATTCATTGGGGTTTACCATTCCCAATTCCCTTCGATAAACGTGAATTGTTCTTTAGCCGGGCTTGGTGAAGATATCGGCAAGTTGCAAGTGAGTAGGGATAAACATTACCTTTACATCTTTCTTTTGGACATGATCTCGATAAAATGATGTCTAACATCAATATGCTTGGTTCTTGTGTGTTGAACTGGATTCTTTGCCAAGCTTATTGTACTAGTGTTGTCACGAGGATTGGAATTTCTTTTAAATGAATTCCCAAGTCTTGAAGTTGTTGCTTGAGCCACGTAACCCGAGCACGAAACTTGATGCGCTACATATTCAGCTTCGGTTGAGGATACGGCCACGTGGTTTGTTTCTTACTAAACCATGATACAAGTGATCCTCCAAGAAATTCACACTGTCCACCGGTACTCTTTCGTCGCCTTGTATCCAAGATGATCGTAGTCCGAATATGCAACCCGAAATTCTTGTTGACCTTTAGGGAACCAGGCCCAATTCCTTTGTATCGGAAAGATATCGAAAGATTCTTTTGACATGTTCGGCATGAGATTCTTTAGGAGCTGATTGGAATCTTGCACACATTCCCACACTAAACTGAATGTCTGTTCGCTGCAACAAATATAGTAAGGATCCAATCATCCCTCTATATTTGGTTATGTTGAAGTCTTTTCCTTTTTCTTCATCGGCATCTAGAGAGCGGTTGAGCTCATTGGAGTGTCGGCTCCATTACAATGTTCCATCCCAAATTTCTTGAGCAAATCACGAAGATATTTTGTTTGAGATATGAATATGCCATCCTTCCGTTGTTTGATTTGCGACGAGGAAGTAGTTCAACTCACCCATCATAGACATTTCGAATTCACCCCGCATTTTCTTGGAAAATTCTTCACAGAGAATCTTTAGTAGCACCAAAAATAATATCGTCCACATATATTTGCACAATTAAAGTCTCATTTAGTTTGTTGGTCTTAATAAACAAAGTTGTATCTGCTTTCCTCCGATAAAGCCTTGATCTAATAAGAAATTACTTAATCTTTCATACCAAGCTCTAGGAGCTTGTTTGAGACCATATAAGGCTTTCTTCAAACGATAGACATGATCTGGATGATGATCATTTTCAAAACCAGGAGGTTGTTCAACATAGACTTCTTCCTGAATAAATCCATTTAGAAAGGCACTCTTAACATCCATTTGAAAGAGTTTAAATCCTTTGATGCACGCAAAGGCTAAGAGTACACGTATTGCTTCCAATCTAGCTACTTTTGAGCATATGTTTCCTCATAATCAATCCCTTCTTCCCGATTATAGCCTTTGGCAACCAGTCCTAGCCTTGTTACGGACTATGATTGCTGATTCATCTCGTTTGTTCTTGAATACCCATTTAGTGCCAATGACCGGATGGTCTTTAGGCCTAGGTACCAAATCCCAAACTTGATTCCTATCAAATTGGTGTAACTCTTCTTGCATAGCTATCACCCAATCATTGTCTCGAAAGGGCTTCATCTATTTTAGAAGGTTCTATATGTGATATAAAGGCGTAAAATGTTACTTCATTCAAGGTAATCGTTTCTAGTTCTTACACCTTGATTCAAGTCACCTATTACTTGGTCCAGAGGATGATTCCTAATGAACCTCCAAGCTCTAGGTTGAGATTGATCTGAGTTTTCTAAATCATTTTGAGGATCAGCCTCGAAAACATTTTCAGGACTTTCAATAGAGGCAGGAGTAGTTTTTGAAAAAAATTGGTTTTTATCAATGGGTTCATCATCATCCAAAGGTTCGTGCGGTTTAGATTCACAAAATACTACATGAATTGATTCTTCAACCGAACGAGTGCGCTTATTGAAGATTCTATATGCTTTACTTCTATTAGAGTATCCGAGAAAAATACCTTCATCGATTTGGGATCGAATTTTCCCAGTTGTCCTTACCATTGTTATGCACGAAGCATTTATGACCAAAGATATGAAGGTGAGCCGATTTGGTTTCCTTCCTTTGTAGAGTTCGTAAGAAGTCTTATTGAGCTTCTTTCCGAGATATGCTCGATTGACGATATAGCCGGCCGTGCTCATTGCATCCGCCTTGAAGACTTGTGAGGTCGATTCTCATTCAACAAGGCACGAGCCATTTCGTGAGTACTCGATTTTTTCCTTTCCACCACACCATTCTGTGGTGTTCGGGCCGAGAAATTATGATTGATTCCGTGAGCATCACGAAATTCTCCGAACGCTTGATTTTCGAATTCACCTCCATGATCTGTTCTAATAGCCGTAATGCAAATACCTTTCTCATTTTGCACCTTATTGGCAAACACAACAAACAGATCAAATGTTTCATCCTTAGAAGATAAGAAGATAGTCCAAGTGAACCGAGAGTAATCATCTACAATGACTAGAGTATACAAATTGCCACCAAGGCTTTTAACTCTTGGGGTCCAACCAAATCCATATGAAGTAATTGAAGAGGTCGATTGGTCGTGATTTCAGTTTTATTTTTGAAAGATGATTTAGTTTGTTTACCTCTTTGACAGAATCACAAATCATGTCATTTTTAAAACGAAGTTTAGGCAAACCAAGAACTAAATCTTTCCTTAGCGGCTATCTAGTTGGAACATGTTCACATGAGCGTACGCTTATGCCACGCCAACTATCTTCTAAGTTGCTAACAAAGCATTTTTCGAGTTAATTTTAGGTAAATCTAATGTATAGCAATTTCCTTCTCGAGGAACTTTAAATAATACCTTCGCTTTACCTTTATCAATTGGAAGATCATCTTTGTTGACAATGAGACATTCTTCGAGTCAAAGATAATCCAGTTGTTCTTATCAAAGACTTTGACTCACACTTAGGAGGTTATGGCGAGACCTTCAACAAGATATACGTCTTTGATCTCGAGGTCCATCTTTTGTACCAATCTCTCCAATTCCGAGAGATCTTTCCAGATTGGTTTCCTCCAAAGGTAACTTTGCCACCATCTTTTGATCTCATTGCAACGAATTTGGTTTGATCTCCGTCATGTGTCTCGGAACATCCACCGTCAATGTACCACTTGTTGGTTCTTGATGCTCTCGAGACAAACCTATAGTTCAAATAAGATTAAGCTTTAGGTACCCAACGTTTCTTGGGTCCTTTCGGGTTAGCTCGGGCCTCGGGGAAGGTATAAGTTCCCTTAGGTACCCACCGGTAATTACCAACGGTTTATCTCTTCGATTCTTTCTATGAAAGCATGATGAAGTAGAATGTCCTTTTCGATTACGAGTTACAATGAGCAAATGGATTTGAAATATGAACTGATTTTTGGAAGTAGTTCAAATAAGATTTTCCGCGATTTTCTTTTTGCCTTTCCTTTTGTCAAAGATAGGATTATATCCTATGCCCGATCGATCATTTGTAAATCTTTGAGTTTTCGTAATCACATTGAGCATTTCACTTCCCTTAGTGAATTTCTCGAGTGTTTTCGTAAGATGAAGATTTCTTTTCTCTAAATCCAGGCATTCATCACGATAAGATTTTCACATGAAAGGTTTTCAACACGTAGTTTGAGGGTTATATTCTCCTTTTTCGGGGCAAAACATTCATCAACAACCTTTTCAAATTCAGATTGAATTTCATTATATTCATCAAATAATTCATTATAGGTTGGTTGCGAATCATGTACCTCATCGTCGTTTTCCGCTAGCTCTTCTTCTCGCCACCGCACGTACGTTGCGCCTCTTTCTCTTCTTCGCTTTCTTCGTCGAGGAGCCATCTCCCCATATTGCCGATACATAAGCCCTTTTTTGAATTGATAGTGCTTCTTCTTTTCTTTGTCGCTGTCTTTTAGTTGAGGACATTCGACTTGTAATGTCCCGCTTGTCACATTCGTAATGATGATTTGGTCTTTGCCTCTCGAATTCATGTCTCGTTACTTGTGTCACCTTTTTGAAATCTGTTTCTGAAGCCTCGATCTTTTCTGTAGAACTTCTTGAATCTTCGAACAAACATAGCCATCTCGTCATCGTCCTCTTCATCTTCTTCTTTTTCTTCTTTTTCCTTTATAGTGTTAAGAGCAATTCCTTTGTTCCGACCGCGTTAACATTATCCAGTCCTTTTTGAATTTCAGTTGCTTTCATATTCGACAAGCTTCCAAATAATGCAAAGAATCAAGTCATTGATTCTCCACGAGCCTCCTCTATTGCGTGACTTTAGCTTCCCGCTCTTTTGTCGAACATTGAGAATCTTCCTGACCTGAGGACCTTGATCGTAGTTTTTACCCAGAGCTGCCAATTGATTTGTCAAATGAGTATATCTGAGTTGGAACTCGGCCATGGTTTCTCCTGACTTCATTCGCAGTAAGTCATACTCAGTGGTGAGAGTATTGATATGATTTTCCTTGATGCGGAAGTGCCTTCATATGCAATCTCCGAGCCTTCCACATTTCCTTCGCAGCTGATTGACAGCATATTCGAAAGTACTCCTTTTGACCGAGAGCACTCAAGCATCAAAATAGCCTTCTTGTTGAGAGTGACATTCTTCTTATCATTCTCATCGAATTCAGCTTTTGTCTTTGGAACAATGAGATTCCTTCTTCAATCTTTATAGGTACATAATTTCCAATTTCTATCACTTCCCGCAGACCGTATTCGAGCCATTACGAATACTCGAATTTTCCTTTCCGGAGTAGTTTTCTCCGTTGAATCCTCGGGGGTCGATTAATTGAGGCACCATCGTGGTAATATTCCTTCCATGATCTTTCTCGGGATGTTAAGCCCAACCGAGAAACCTTGCTCGATACCAAATGAAGGTGGAATATCACCTAGAGGGGGTGAATAGGTGATCTCAAAAATCTTTTCGCTTTGTATGATAGGTGAACGATGAAAGCGGTAAGGAAGTAAAGATAATAGACACGAGAAGTTATCCTGGTTCGGTCTAACTCTTTGACCTACTTCCAGGTCCCCGGACACTCTCTCGGGATTTCCACTATCTTACAAATACAATTACACACTCGTAAACGAAGGATGATCCTTTCACTCTTGGACTCACTCCCCTTACAAGTTGTAATTAATACACCCACACTCAAGATACCCGTATCTTGAGATTTGAAC
The DNA here is from genome assembly GCA_019022615.1 of Acacia melanoxylon. NCBI lineage: Eukaryota > Viridiplantae > Streptophyta > Magnoliopsida > Fabales > Fabaceae > Acacia > Acacia melanoxylon. The sequence continues at coordinate 5,581,845 of JAFJYJ010000018.1, read as the reverse complement.
GAATTGTAATAGCAAGTAGTAAAACTCTCTCACGAGTAGATATGATAATGAACACTCGAAGCTTAGTATACCCGAAGATATAATTAGAATGCAGTTTGAACTATTTGAAAGCTTTATCAATGTATGCACTGGTTCGTTATTGTCAAAATTCAATCCTTCGTATATTTGTACTTGGTTGAAGTTGAAGACCGTTGGAGGGTTTAATTGTGTCCGTTGGAACATTTGAATATGTCTCGTTAATGGAGCACTCGCGCTTTCGCTTTCCCATTATTAAATGTCTCTTCGGTTGGGTCATCTTGTAGTCACCTTGGGTGAAGAGAAACTTTGAAGATGCTTTCTCGGTTATGGGTCATCGAGTCATGTCGGCTCTGTTTCTCCATACTTTCAAAGTCGTCCAAGCCCGTCATGCGGAAATTCAATGTCCGAAAAACACTCACAAAGATGATTAGTAATATCATAGATAATATTGAATGAGATTCAAGAAGATATAATTATGTAATCAAATTATTAGAAATGAGTTTCGATAGATTCGTTTTGTCATATAATACTTGAGAAGTCATTCTTGGTATACTCGAGTATTCATGTAGAATCACGGGTAAGAACGTTCTTCGCTAATACTTGCATGGCCCAATTTCTATACCCGAGTACCTCGGGTGTTTAGTTATATCAAGTCAAGCTGTCATCGTACCATAGTCGAGTATTAAAAGACTAATACTCGAGAATTGTCTTCTTCTCGCCGAAGTAATCATACGGATGAACTTTGTTAGTAATCCATACTCGGGGTTCCAATATGCCTTCTCGAGTATCACACAGCGGAGAAAGAAGTGTCATATAGGAAACTCACCATACTCGGGAAGCATTCTCCAAGTACTCAAGTATCTTGTTAATACTCGGTATCAATTAACCAATACTCGCGTATCATTCGGATGTGAGGAGATCAAAGATTCAGAGGAAGACTAATACTCGAGTATTCACGAACCCAATACTCGGGTATATATCGAAGCAATAAATGACGTTTTCTTATCTGATCAATACTCGAGAACCAACCAAGTTATACTCAAGTATTAATTCTTAATTAGTATGCTATGGTTGTCTGCTTGCTTAATACTTGGGTATTCCAAATCTGTACTCAAGTGTTGGTCTGTGAAGCACTTAAACATATATATATATATATATATATATATATATATATATATATATATTAGTTCTCTAATACTTGGGTATACATGAACTTGTTCAAATGCTTCTCAAGTTTTGTTATCATCAAAATACCTTGAGAACTAACAAAACGCTCAAACGATCTATACGTATTTACTGTTTCATTCATTTGTGTAATATCTTCAGGTATATAAATTTTTAGTGTTTATCAAGGTGCTATTTTAGAGAGTTTATTACTAAATCATTATCTTTGTAAGAATCTCAAAGTTGTGGGACTTTGTGATTAGGTTATTTGATTACAACTTGTAAGGGAGAGTGAATCCTAGTTAGAGGATTACTTTCAAGTACAGAGTGTGTAATCGATTGAAGTGATAGTGAAAATCCCAGAGTGTCTGGGGACTGGATGTAGATCAAGAGTTGAGACCGAACCGGTATAAATCATCTGTGTCAATTTCTCTCTCTCTCTCTCTCTCTCTGATTAAGCTTTGTTCTCATGAGAGAATTTCAGAGGAAATCGAAAAGTTTTTAAATCACTCAATTCACCCCCCCTCTTGGTGATATTTTGTTTTTCACAACATCTATCTTGGAAAATTTGATTTCTTTCCCTCATATCACTTACCATAGCTTGTATTTGCTTTGCAATTAAAACTCCATCAGAAGAAGTGTCTTTTGCCTTGTTTTCACCAACCCTTCTAGTCTTCTTTAAGCTCTCACTTTGTGCTCCATGAGAAGGATCATCAAATTCCACATCATCCAAATTGAAAGAAAAATCCTGAAAAGTCACATTATTTTGGAATAGAAGTTGATCAACCTCATTGTCAACTGGTGATGGAGGACTGGAGTGTGCTAGTGGAGGAATTGAGAGATGCCTTTTCTTCATATTTGAAGGAGTGTCACCATCATCTCCAGTGACTCTATCATTTCCATAAAGAGCCAACATCTTTTCACAATTTGGGAGGGGCATATTTCTCCAATAAACAGCTTTTGGTTTTACCTCAAAAATCATATTTCAAGAATTTAATGCAGTATCAATACTGTGTTGTTGGTCTTGATATGGGAATAAAGGATTTTAAACAATAAAAAAATAATAAATTTCATAATAATTCCTACAATAAGATAGGTTTGTTTATCTCACCCCAATCTCCCAAAGTTGGTCCTCAACTTCCCATGTATGAGTAGATAAGTTCCATGAAAATCCACTCATACTCCCTTTGAAGATATCATAAATTTCAGAATAATTCTTCTACAAAGTCTTCCAACAATTTTTCACCTTGTCCTTATCAACTTTAAATCCAAACAGCATTGTCAATATATAATTAGGTTATCATGAGCTGTAGTTGTAAAAGTCTCATTCACCTTGTGACCCATATCAAGTTCATGCATAAATGCATCATTCAAGGCATCATCCATCTTGGAAGTCCAAATAAGGCTCTTTTCAGATTTTGGAGCATTTGCATCAGGTGTCTTTTTTGGAGCCATACTAATAAAATTAACATGTATAGAATCATAAACAACAAAGAAACAAAGTTGTACATAAATAATTGACGGATAAATATAAACATTCAATTGAACAAGAAACATTTTTGATAAATAATTATCATCATTGAAGCAAAGCAGCAAATAAAACCAAATAACACGACAACAAAGTTTCAACATTGCAATAATTCAATAAAGGGAAAAAAAACAAATAACATTACAACAAAGTTTCAACATTACAATCATTCAACGAAGGAAATAAAACCAAATAACAATACAACAAAGTTTCAAAATTACAATATTCAATGAAGGAAATAAAACCAAATAACACGACAACAAAGGAACATGTAAAAGCATTATTTTCGTAGTTAGTCCATATTTGTCGAGCTATTGCATCTCTTATAAGCTCACCTAAGCTGCCTCACTTCTATCACCTCTTGGAGCACCATCATCATTAGAGTGATCTTTGCCTGCTAGTTCATTATCAACTTGACGGATAAGCTCTCCATCAAGCTCTACAATCATCAAATAACTATGCAGAATGATGCATGCAACAATGATAAACTTTTGCGGCTTAATGCCATAATTTGGCTCTGCTGCACTTGATAAAATCACAAACCTTTTCTTTAATACCCCAAAAGTCCTTTCAATAGCATTACGTAGTGATAAATGTCAAAGATTAAATAGTTCTTTATAGTTTTGGGGTGGATTTTTGTCCGAATATTCTTTCAAATGGTACCGAACTCCTCTATATGGTGTAATAAGACCACTCGTTAACATGAATCCAGCATCAACCAAGTAAGATTTACCTTGAGGAATCTTAAGACAATCCTCTTAGCTTAATGCATCCTTTATAATTCTTGAGTCAGATGCGGTTCCTTCCCATCCAACAAGCACATAAGCAAACTTTAAATCAAAGGTGCAAACTACCAAAACATTGTATAGGGAAGTCCTTCCTTTCGCGATAAGGAGGCACATCTACCATACCACTACCAAAAAAAAAATCGTTTTTTGCTACGGAAAAATTCCGTAGCAAAAAAGCCCTTTTCCGTAGCACAATCTATTTGTGACGGAATTTGATATGGATTTTGTCCGTAGCAAAAAACGGCGTCGCAATTGCGATGGAAAAGGCAAAATCCGTCGCAATTTTGCGACGGAAATTACGGACAAATTATCCGTTACAAATTGCGACGGAATTACTATCCGTCGCAATTTGCGACGGACAAATTATCCGTCGCAAATTGCTACGGATAGTAATTCCGTAGCAAATTTTTCGAATTTGCTACGGAAAATTATTCCGTAGCAAATTGGAGAATTTGCTACGGAACTTTTGCCCGTAGCAAATTGGAGAATTTGCTACGGAATCAAATTCCGTAGCAAAACTAATAATTTTTTTAAAAAAATATTTTTTTACTTTTTTTTAGAAAATTGAAAACAAAAAGTAGTGTGCCATGGATATAATAACAATAAAAAAGAGTTTACATAGCGAAAATAATATATATATATATATATATATATATATAATAACAAAGTGCAAATACTAAAAAGTAGTCTAAACAGCAGCATTGTGATCATCATCATCACCAGCATGGTCATCATCACCAGGAGCCGACTCGGAACCTCTGTCTTTTAGTAGGGACATGATTTGAAGCTGCATCTCCCTCATCATCTCAGTTTGCTGAGTCATCTCCTGCCGCATCATCACCCGTTCCTGATTCAACGCCTGCTTCATCATCTCTTGTTCCTGAATCATCTGCTGCCTCATCATCTCCGTTTCCTTAGTCAACCGCTGCCTCATCATCTCCTGTTCCTGGGTCAGCTGTGTTGCTTGCTCCTCCACCAACGCCTTCATCTTCTTCAGCTCATCTACAAAATTGGTTAGTACATTTATTATTTGTACTTCATTTGAATGGATAAGAGAATGGAAATTATCAATATCAAATGTATTACGTTTACCTGAAGAAACCCCTCCAGTGCCAGATGAGGGGCGCTTTGTTTCCTTTCCCCACAACTTTATATCTGTCATGTCCACAGTATTTACAATTGGCCAGCTCAGCATCATCCTTGTAATACAACATACATCCTCTGGGGCAGCAATGGATTTTTTCACATCCAAGCCCAAGCTCTTTCACCTTTTTTTTTGCTTGGTAAAAGTCCTTCGGCAAATTATTGTCTTTGGGAACAATCTTACTCATGATCTGCATTATTTCGTTGTAATTCCTCTCACTCATATGGTGATCAGTCTTCAAGCTTAGTGTTGCTAGGGTAGCCGATAGCGATGAATATTCACTATTTTCAAAGTGTTCGCAACCTTCCCATAACGGACGCCGTGCTTCTTGAAGCATTTTATAGAACCTAGCGGCTTCCGGATGAGGATCCTCACCCATGTATGATGGTTGAGTATGTGTACCGGTCTCCTCTACTATGTATGACGGTTCAGCATGAGTAACGGGATCAAAATATTGGCCGATCGACGGTCCCGCAAAGATCCATAACCAACCGCTCATATTGATTAAGGTTTTCTCGATGACTACCGTCCCCGTAATAACCACTCGGTGTCCGGACTTCGCCATGACATTCCCAACATTCATAATCTTTCATGAATCCCTTTTGACACAAATGAATTTTGACCGTGCCCGCATCTGTAAATCTTAAACACCTACATTTGGCACACGGACACCTGATCTCCCTACTTGAATTATTTGAATTCGCCAAAGCAAATTGGATGAACTCTTCCAAACCCGCCAAGAATGCTTGAGCTAGTTCTCTTCTATCAGTTAGACGATTGTACATCCAACTTCTATCATGGTTGCCTTCCATACTTCCTAGCTAGTTCAGTTACTAACATTAACATCTCAACATACCACAAACACATGCATTGAACAAAGAACGGATTCCGGCAAAGAAGCAACCAAAGAATGAGGATAAGCACACCGTAACATGGGGACATGCGTGTGTAGGGGGCAAACAAAGAATAGAATACTAAGTATTTTGGAGTTTCTAACATATATGGGCTAGATCAAAGAGATTATTTAACACTTAATCAAATTTATTGTATAACTTGTTAAAGATAGATTCAAATAAAAAATTTAAATGGAATATTTTTTTAAACAAATTATTAACAGTCATTTTTATAATAGCCTAAATCAAATAGTAAATTCCACTAATTTTTATAACTCATACAAATTTGATTATTCTTTAATGTCACACCTTCCTCCTCCTACTTTACATTAATTAATTAATTGCCTTATCCCTAAATTTCATTTCTCTACACTTCACTTTTCTAATTTCAACACCATCCTATTTAAAGATTTATGTATCATTACCAACTAATAAAAAATCATAATTTTATCACACCAAGATCGAATTGGAATTTCTAAATTCCTAAAAAGTGCTAGATAAAATACTTCACATAAAATAATTCTATACATTTATAATCTTCTACTAACATATAATTTAAAAAGATTAAAAAATACTTCAAGCTAACGGCGGTGACCTAAAGGAGAAGAGGACGTCGATCGAGCGAGAGTGGGGAGGAGTTGAGGAGGCGAGGGGATGAGCCGGGAGGGCGGAGGAGAGCGAGGGCGTGGGGACGAGCTTGGGGGGCAGGAGGAATGAGGGCGCGCGAGGGGCGGACGGAGCGGGGAGAAGAGCCGGGGGCGAGCGGGGGAGCCGATCGCGAGCCGAGGGCGCGGGGGGCCGAGCCGGGGTGATGAGCCGGGGCGGGGGGCGACGAGCCGGGGGTCAACGACGAGTCAAGGCCGGAGGCGTCGGGTGTGAGGAAGACGAGCCGAAAGTCATTAAGACTTTCGCCTTTTGCGACGGAACCTTGTTTCGTCGCAAAAAGCATTTACGACGGAACAAGGTTCCGTCGCAAACCACTTTCTACGACGGATCCGTCGATCCGTCACTCCTTGGCGAACCAAAAGTCCGCCAATTTGCGACGGACAGGGAGTCCGTCGCAAAAGGGCGGTCCTAAATGGTCCTCCTTTTTGCGACGGACTATGTGTCCATCGCAAAGGCGGACCCCAGGGTCCGCCATATAGCGACGGACTTATTATCCGTCACAGATTGCGACGGATCATGTGGTCCGCCGCCTTATGGCGGACCTAGATCCGCCAAATTTGCAACGGATTCAATAATCCGTCGCAAAAACGCAGATATTTGCGACGGATTAGTGAATCCATCGCAAAGTTTTTTTTTTTGCTACGGTTCCACCAAATTTGCTACGGAAAATTTTCCGTAGCAAATTCCGTCACTATTTGCTGTTTTTCTAGTATACGTACTTTGGCACGAATGTGTGTTCCATCTATGGCCCCAACACAATCCTTAAAATATGGGTAGAATTTGTCATTAACATGAATTTCAGAAGGGACACTAGAGCCATCTGGTTGTAAAAGGAATTTATCTTCTAATTCAATAATGGATTCCAGCACATTATGGAAACAACGGCTAACTGTCTTACCAGACCGCTTAAACCAAAACTTAACACATGGATTTTTGTTTTGTGTGATAATATGTAAAGGGCTTTAGTAACTAATTCTTCCATACTTGAGAATCGGGTCGACTTTAGGCCACCATCTCTTTCTAACATATTACACAATCCAAAAAAAGCTTCTGGACCCATTCTAACAATATCTCGTTCACTAGGAGTATAAGCTATCCTATACATCACTTCTTCACGTACCCTATCTCTTGTATAATTCATATGGTAAGTTATTGTCTTCTTATTATTACATTTTTGAACTATAAAATACTGGACAACAAGACAAACAACGTGGGCTACAAGTCTCTGACGCATTAGGAACCATTGTGTCACAAATTCCTCTTTAGAACCCATCTAACAAATAAACTACATTATCCCAAATTAATTAGCACACACGTAGCAACTTATCCCATAAACATTGTACATATAGATGTATAGAAAATACAGTAAATATATCCTTAAAATACATTGTGAAATTGCTAATTTTCAAAGAATTTTGTTTTAATCTCTATGATTTTGCGTAGTGAACATAGGTTGCGACAATCCTTTTTTCTCCATGCCTTTTGCTCTTTATTTTTCACCACGCCTTCTCAAAGTATATCTGCCTGCATCCCCTACTTTTGCTTCTCTCTCTCTCTCTCATGGCATTAGGGTAGTCCAAAAAACCTGAGGTCTGATTGGTCCGGTCTGGTCTAGGCTAAGAAAAAATTGGTCCAAGACAATTTGGCCGGACCGGACCACACTGCTCGAGTTGGACTGGACTTCGGTCCAGGGGCTTAAACCCATTGGATTGGTCCGGTATGACCCGATGTCCTTTTTTTGGTCAATCACCACTACATTGAACCACTCTCCGGAGTCTGAACATCCTAATGTGCTTTTTAATTTATAGGAATCACTTTTCACTATGTCACTTTTTATTATTTTGGGAAGTCAGGTGAAACCAGAGCTAAAATATTGCATCCCAAGAAGGCAAAAAAAAATTGGATTTTTTTTTAAAAAAAAATTACTGAAAAAAAAAATGGATTGCCTGGACTGGTCCAGGCAGTCTGGTCCGGTCCAACCCGAGCTCGGGCTGATTTTTCCAGCCCGCGGTTATATCGGGCCAGACCTCGGGTTGACCTCCAACCCGGTCTGACCCGATCCTTGGACATCCTACAAGACATACTTGTCATGCTATATTAATTGCTACCTATTCTTTTTCTCTCTCTTCCTTATTATTTGCTACATACTATTTCTCTTTTTCTCTTCCCTTCTTTTTCACGTGACTTGCTTCTCTTTTGCAACATATTACATCATTTTCAACTTATTATTCCTTTCGTCACTTTCTACTTATCCAATATCTTATATATTCATTTTCCTTTCTTTACAACATTAATCTCTTAAGTATGCTTAAAAAATGTTTTACTTTTGATGTTATATATTTCCTAAAGAAGAGTCATATATGAATAATTATTTATTTGAGGATGTTACAATATGGGCTGAGACTAATCCATATTCGAGGCATAATAAAACCATTTTTTTTCAAATGACGGCCCTATGACCTAATACTAGCCATAGCATTTTCTTGTTGCAACTATATGTATGGATATGAAGTCATATTATTTTTGCATAATTTTAACATGAATCTGTTGGAATTATTTTCTTGGCAATCAATACTCATATCTAACAATGGTCTTCGTTGTATAGTGTGACTAAATGATTGCTGAACCACAGCTTGTATTTTATTTAACGATTTGTATTGTTTTATTTAGAAATATATTTGTATGTGTGTGTGTATATATCTAAAGATTCATAGCATCCTAGAATATTTTTCATGTGTCAGTACCTTAAAGTATTTTTTTTTTTACATCCAAAGAATTTTATTATGTGTGTCTAGCACTTTAGAGTATTTTTATGTGCATTCAGTATCTAAAAAATGTTTTAGGGTGCTTGACGCACATAAAAAAAATATTCAAAGTATAAGATACATTACAAAATACTTAAGGGTTTTAGATGCATCTTAACCTTAATTCAACTTAAAACTCATTGCTTGGGTTGGTATTTTTTTTTTTATCCAAAGGTTTAGGTGAAGGTAGACACCGGTAACCTACAAAAGTTGAGGCCTGGGTTGGTAACTAGTTAGCCTATAAGACAAAGCTCTCCATATTATCAAGGTTTTGAAACCCGGACCAAACCGACCGGTTCAGACCGACAAACCGACCGGATAATCGGTCCGAGTTAGGGGTTAGACCGGGGTCTCGAGTTGACCCGGAGTCGACTCGGTCAACTCGGCTTGAACCGGCCGAGTTGACCGAGTCAGAGTCTTTCTTTTTTTTGCTTCAAAAACTCGCCTGAAACTCACCGTCGGTCGACGGCGAGAAAAGAGAAAGGAGAAGAGAGTGAGTGAGAGATCTGAAGGAGAAGAAAGAGGTGGACAAAGCCAATAACGAAGAAACCAAGAAGGTAGACGATGGAGGCAAGGAAGGAGAGAATGCTAACAATCTCAGAGAGAGGGTAACGATGTGAAGGAGGGATCTGGTCATAGTCGCCGTCAGATTTGTCGAAGGCCATGGTTTCCGAAGCCCTCTCTCAATGAATGTATTTCTCAGGGAACGAACGAGGATGGAGGCAGGATGAGTTGTGAGGAAGATGGAGAAAAGATATGGAGTAGCTGGGAAGTGACGATAATGACTAACGGAGATTACCAAGTACACAAGTAAAGAACGAGGTTATATCAAAAAAAAAAAAAAAAAAGTAAAGAAGAAGGGAGCAATTAATGTGGAGCAGTGTTTAGTCGCATGTGGCAGAGTGAAGAGAAAAAGTGGAAATGGGATTAAAGAAGTGGGTCCCACATGTGGGTGATTGACACTTGACAATCTAATTGTGCCACGTTTTTAAAAATTTATTTTCCCTCCTTTATTTTTATTGTTTATTTTATATGTCTTGTTAGTACTCTTGACAATTTGCCTGAGGTTTGATTCCACCCACTAACCTTTAACCCAGTATCCCGACCGGTTTGGTCACCGGTCCGGGTTTCAGAACCTTGCATATTATATTGATTTTCATTCATACCATCATTACCCAAAACCACTTTATATCAAAAAAAAATTCCCAAAACCACTACTGACCTTGTTCTCTACCCTAATTCCATTGGGCCTGAGCCTATTCTGGTTGATGATCTAAAAACTGTTGGTGGGCCTGGGCTTGGGTTAGGATGACGAATCTCTGAACCAACAAATAGTAGCCATGTTTGGTTTGAAACTAAATCTTTTTAGGGGATGTGTTGGTACAAGTGGTTTGTAGGGGATGGAAAAATTTTATAAGTTGAATATAAAAAAAAATTGGAGGAGTGGAATTATTAAATTGTTATAAAACAGATGTAAAATAAAAAAGTAAGAAAAAATAATTTAAAACTTTTTAAAAAATCCAACTCAATTTTTTTGCCCTCCTCTCATTTTTCCTCTCATCCCCTTATACCAAACTTCCCTTAGGCTTTTTTGGGAGTTCTATTTTGAAGGGAAATGAAAGGGAAGTGAGGGTTATGGTAATCTCTTCCTTTGTATAATACAAGGGAATGGATTACCAAAACCCTTCATTCCCTGAAACTCCCAAACAAAGTCTTAACGTTGATGTAAATGCATTAATTTTAATCCATGCTTACATAAACTTGTACACAGTAAACGTATATATGAGAATCTTTTAGAAGGGAAATTGAGGATAAATTCTGAATTGAAAAGTTTTTTGGGAATGGGCCTGAAGCTTTAGGTCCTTGGGTGTCACCGAAATTGAGAGGGAAAATGACCAGAATACCCATTTACTCATTAGGAAAACCCCGTTACATTTTAAGATGCTCACCTGCCTTTCTGGGAAACTCATTGTGACTCCATGGCTTGCACATGACAATCGAATACAGATTTTAAAATCATTGTCCATAGGAGATCGTGTCGTTGATGAATCAAAGTTGATCGCGTTGAACCATAATCTGTCAACCATTAAACCAGAGAAACTTACATTGTGTGTTTGGATTGAGCTGTTATTGGGATCTGAGGGAGAGAGACTACCTACACGCACAACGAACACAAGCAATAACCAAAGAAGGAGGATCAATGAGCTATGGTTGACGACCTGCACGATGAGATGTGGCCTATGATGTTGTTGCCTCCACTCTTCAAATTCAGCTTTCGACTGCACTACTCTTTGGTTTCAAGTTTTCATTAAGGGTAGTATAGTCATTTCATTATTTTTATATTCCCCCTCAAGGACCTAATTATTTCATTACCCTTTGCCAATTAATTTGTCAAATAGAGATTTATTACCGACTTTCCCTATTTCAAATCTAATTTATGTGGTGTTGTATTTATGCTGGCAAGAAAAAATGTGTTGTCTTTTTATAAAGAAGAAATAAGTAAATTAATCTGCATTACAAAAAAAAATAAACAAATAAAAATCTCACTCATCAGCATCAAAGTTTACTTACACGAAAATGTAGTACTGTTCTATTTAGTGAGGAACCAACGCAGGTGTATGACATGTATGCATGTGAGAGACAGTTAATCTCTTTATATTATTACTTTAACAATATCATATTTGTTTTCAATTTCCCTCTAAATTATAATTTTCTCAGGACCTTTTGAATTATTATTTTTCCTATCTACCTTAGATTCTAATCTCTTTTTTTTAAAAAAAAAAATCAAATTTATATCCAAGTAATCTGTGTTTCGAATCATTCTATTAATTTAATTATGCGTGAAATGGTAAATATTAACATGTAATTTACTTCATTAAAGTGTAAAATGTTACTATATCCTTAAATTTATATGTCATTTTATTTTTATTTAATGGGGGATAAGGGTTTCTAATCCTCAAGTGAATTTTTTTAATATAATACATTTTTTACATTAAATAATCATGATAAATAAACAATAAATAATATTTTTGTTCTCTAAAAGACTTTACTCTCTCTCTCTCTCTCTCTCTCTCTCTCTCTCTCTCTCTCAAAAAGGACTTTACTCACTAGTCACTATTTATAACTTATAAATTTACTAGAAACATATTTATTTATTTATTTATAGTGTAGTATATATAATACAAAATTCATTAAAAAAAATTATTTTTAAGCCATAATATATAGTTCATAGTATTACATTCCATTTCTATTTTATTATAAAATATCTACATTCATCATTTTTTATTGGGAAAATGATAGAAAAAGAACTTTGAAATTGTAAAATCTCAAATCAGGTATTTCCAAAAAAAAAAGTTATGAATTGCTTATCAAGTCTCATTATAACTTTATCAATTTTTGGTAACAAACCTGATTTGTGACTTTGAAATTTTAAAAAAAATTCTATCATTTTTCCTTTATTTTATTTAGTTTTTTTTTTTGTTATATATTATATATTTTTCTTTCATCAAAGCCGATTATATAATTTTCAAAACACAAAATTTATTAAAAAATAAGCTATCTCTCTGCGTGCGTTGCACGAGGGAGGAGTATTGTATATGAAATTGTTAATTATGATAGTAGTATATGCATAGACATAATATTAAGTAGTATGATTATCAAATTAAAATATATTGATAAAGTAATGTGACACTGACATTAAAAGTTAAATGGAATTAATTTGAGTGTGATTGTAAAAAAAAATGTTTGAAATTGATTTGGATATAAAGGGAAAAACATTTATACCCTGAGCGTAATTGTTTTTATAACCTCCAAATGTCTATTAGGTGATTATGATTTTTAATTCATAAGTATTTTCAAATCCAATCAAATTAAATTCATGTTTTAATGTTTATTGTCAAATTATTACCTTATCTTCATACCCTAATAATAAAAATTGAGAATTAAATGAGAATAATATCCCAATGAATTGGAATAACTTAGAAATGGAATGCATAATTTAGTCCGCAATCATTATTGAAGAAATCAAACTTTATGAAGTAAAAAGAAATTGTCTACATTAGGGAATAATTTGGGGAAGTTACATTTAAATACCATTTGAATTTGCAAAACCCCCAAATATCTGTTAAATTTGTTAAAGGACTTAAAGGTACCAAAGATCATATTGAGATTTTAAAATTTGGGTAAATTTACCCTTTTGCCCTTAGTTTTTAAATAAATTAAAAAAAAATGACCTTCCCGGAGGGCCATCGCTGTCGTCCGACGACCGACCGGATGGCTCGCAACCACCTAAGACTGGGCTTCGCCACCCGGCGATATGAGAACTGGCGATAGTTTTTTTTTGGGGGGGTGGGGTTGAATCTTTAAAAAGAAAAAAAGATTCAATGAAAGTGAGGTGGGTGGGGTTTGAACCCGTTTGTTCTCTATGTGTGTTGATGATAACCGATTGTCAAACTCAAGATTGAAGTTTGTCTTAGTAAGTTGAAAAACTTATCACAAAGACAAACTCGAGTTTAGATTTGATAAAGAGTAGCTCATTTTATGAACCAAGCTAAAACTCTAGTTTGTGGCATACAGAGAGCCTCTAAGTTTTTCAAGTTAAAGACAAACTCGAGTTTACAATTGGAAACTCGAGTTTAGTCAAGACATAGAGCTATCAAAGTTTTTGAACTAAGTCAAACTCCAGTTTCCATTTGGAAACTTCAGTTTGTGCTTAATAGAGAGCTCTCATATTTTCCAAGCTTTGCTTTGGAAACTCGAGTTTGTGGTTGTCAACTCGAGTTTGTAACAAACAGAGCTATGCTCCATTCGATCTCGAGAAAACTCCAGTTTGTTTTATAAACTCCAGGTTGCATTTGGCGAAAGTTTTCTCTCTTCGAGGAAACTCGAGTTTGGTTTTGCAAACTCGAGTTTAAATCATACAGAAAGCATAACATATTTCTGAAGTTTTGGAAACTCCAGTTTGTTTTAGAAAACTTAAATTTTCACTTAGCAGAGAGTTTTCAAAGGTTTCTCAATTTAAAGAAAACTCGAGTTTAGTATTGTTAACTCGAGTTTGCACCAAGCAGAGAGCTTTGCTCTTTTCAGTGATTTTGAAAACTCCAGTTTTGAGCTTTTGGACTAAAACTTATTTTTCATTATAAAAGTCCAAAACTCGAGTTAGTCACTAATCAACTCGAGTTTTGCTCATACTCAAAATATGCTTCAAAGATCAAATCATGACATTCTTCTCTGGAAGAAGCAAACTCGAGTTTGAGTTTATTAACTCGATTTTGGTTCCTGAAGAAGAGTTGCAAACTCCAGTTTGTTAGTTCTCTATGTGTTTTGATGATAACTGACAATTGTAAACACAAGTTGAAGTTTGTCTTTGGTAAGTTGAAAAACTTACTGTCAAAGGCAAACTCGAGTATTGGTCTCAATACTCGAGTATTGACTTGACAGAGAGTAGCTCATTTTTTCTAAACAAAGCAATACTCAAGTTTCCATTTGGAAACTCAAGTATTGAACTTACAGAGAGCACTCCAAGTTTTTCACCCTGAGTCAAACTCGAGTATTGGTTTGAATACTCGAGTATGCATCATACAGAGACTCCTTCAATATTTCCTGAAGTTTTCAATACTCAAGTATCTATTTGAAAACTCAAGTATTGACTTGACATAGATTTCTCAAAGTTTTCAAAATCTCTGAATACTCGAGTATGGTTCTAGAAACTCGAGTATCGGACTGACAGAAAGTTTTTCAAGTTTTACACATGGTTTGAAAACTCAAGTATCATTTTGAAAACTCAAGTATTGACTTGGCATAGATTTCTCAAAGTTTTCAAAATCTCGAAATACTCGAGTATGGGTCTGGAAACTCGAGTATCGGATTGACAGAAAGTTTTTCAAGTTTTATACATGGTTTGAAAACTCAAGTATCATTTTGAAAACTCAAGTATTGACTTGGCATAGACTTCTCAAAGTTTTCAAAATCTATGAATACTCGAGTATTGATTTAGAAACTCGAGTGTCGAGCATACAGAGAGCTTTGCTCTTTTTCAAAGTTTTGAAAACTCAAGTATTGAAATGGAAACTCTAGTATTGAGGTTTTGGACTTAAACTTATCAATTATAAAACACTAAACCTCTAAGCCACTCAGTTATTGGTCCACTTGGCCTACCAACTATGCGTTTTATAACATAGTTATTGGTCCACTAAACCTCAATCAATCAATCAATCAATCATCAATTATCATCAATAAGAAATTCGTCATCAATTATCATCAATTAAATGACGCATTTATTGTGATTACCATTATGCTGACTTTTTCTATACATCATCATAATAATAGGAATTCGTCATCAATTACCATCAATTATCATCAATTCGAAATTTTTACCAGGAAAAAAATTAATGATGAATTTATTGTGATTACCATTCTGCTAGCTTTTTCTATTCAATTTCAGCGCCAATCTACTGCTAATCTCCTGAATGTATTCCTTTTCCCGCCAAAATTAATGTTTATATAATAAAATTCTGGTCATGAAGCAACAGGTCATACAAGGACTCTACAATACCGTTTTTGGGCCAAAGATATCTCCCACAACATTTTGCAAAAGCATCCTTACGTAAGCAAATACAATTTCAATTCTTTGAAACCTGATCCTATATTTTCCTAAAGTGCATCAACATCCTATTTTATATGTGTCAGGATATGAATAAGACTTTCTTCTCTGATGTCAACGATACCAAGGACACATGGTCAATTCTTGCTAAAGTTCTACGGAAGTGGAGTGTCAAAAGAAAAGCTGCGCCATATGCAGTGTGGAAAGTTGGCTTGTTATTGGCTGATGAAAAGGTACGTCTCTATATATACTTCACCCATGTGTCTTCAACATTCATCTACCATCTTCCGGTTTTAGTAGAGTCTCCAATGACGGTTTTTTAAACTATATTTTTTGTTAGGGTTCAAGAATCGAGGTTTCTGCTACTCACAAAAATCTCATTGGCAAATGGAAAGATGAACCTAGAGAAGGAATGGTTTACAACTTCCGAAATTTTCGTGTTCGAAAATGATGATAAATATAGAATTCCACAGTCCGTGGAAATTAAACTTCCACCCCCATACGTATATTGAACAATCTGACGAGCTCATCTTGGGTGAGACATATAATTTCAACAATATTGCAGACATACAACAAGGCAATGTTAGTGACGAAGGTTTAATAGGTGCGCCTAGTATATGTTAATAATGTTGACATTTATTATAAATATATCATTTGTAAACAATTAAGTAAGTTGAAAGGAATGATTTGCAGATGTCATTGGCTTTTTGCAAGCTTTTGGACGTTTGCAGGATCAAAGAAGGGAGTGTGATATAATCAAGAGATTAAATTTCAGTATTGCTGATCAAAGGTAAAATACCACCTCATTATTTTGTTTTCGTTTAATGTACAGATTTCTAATTTTATTTATGACATATGTTTTTCCTATAATTATTTAAGTGAAAACACTATAAATGTTGCTCTTTGGGGTGATTGCGCGAAGAAACTTTTGGAAAGAAGCATGAGGATATGGAACCTCCAATTATAGTGCTTGTACGTTTTGGTTTGACTAAATAGAAACACAGGTTCTACTCAGATTATGATATTATCTACCACATAAGTATAGTCTCATTTTTTTTTATCTCTTTGTTAATTTTATAGCATATTTTACTCTTACCAGATTATGGACATCTGAGTAATGCATTTAATGCTACTTTGGTCACTCTAAATCCAAATATTCCTGAGGCAAATTTGATGAAGGAAAGGTGGGATAACAAAGATAAGACTATATTAAAAGAATTTCAAATGCTATTGTCTTTCCTATTGAAAAAAAAAATTATATTTATACTTTGAATAAATGTCTCAATGTACAGACTTAGTCAAGACTCTCTTGGCACATAGTTGTTTAGTCAAGTATCAAGTGTAGATTATCCTACATACTCAGCTGAATCAATGTTAAGCTTCAGAACAAGGATTCCACTGTGTGAAATTGCTAAGTTAGATCAAGTAAGTATTATGTTATTTGTTTCTGGGTTATTATTTTTGTAATGTTATTTAGAATTAATAAATCAACAATGACTGTATTTCTAATAATTATTGGTTACGTAAGCAAATATTTTTTTACTTCTTTATTGATCAGGAGTGTGATATCGTGACAAAAGTGACAATTCAAAAATATGAAACATTGTATGGTTTGTTCTATGATGCATGTTTGTGTGATAAGAAGCCTGAGTATCAATCGAACAGCTCTCTAAAATGCACAAAGTGTGATAAAGACGTGCTTATGACTGTTCCTAAGTAAGGCATTTATATTCAAGATACGGTTTGTTCGAGAACAAAGTTTATTTACACTAATAAACTTTGCAAACTTTTCAATTTGACTTGACAGATATAAGGTGCACTACAAAGTGTACGATGACACTGGAAAATGTTCGATCATTTTTTTTTATCGTCATGCAACTGAGTTATTGGGTAAATCTGCATCAAAGATGAAAGAGGATATGCAAGAGGTCGTGAAAAAGTTACGCACATGTAATCATCAAAGTATTTTATATTCATTTGATATTGTAAACACATTAATGTATTTATTTGTTTAAATGAAGGAGGAAGAAATTCTACTATTCCCAAGGAACTCGATGAAATTGCTTTGGGAAGCTTGTCATTGTCAAACTTAAAATTAAAAGCCACAACATAAAGCATAGGACAAGTAGCATTGGGGTCACACAATTATGTACTGACAATAGTTTGATCAAACAGTTTAAGTATTCCAATCAAGAGGTAAGTGTTCCCGACATGTAAGGAACAACAATTATTCGTACTATTGAATTATATGTCAGCGATTAAATTACAACTAAATTTTGTTTGTATTCGTAGGAACAAACAACAACCATAATAGAGGTATAAGTTTTTATACATAGTCTATTTTTTGATATGTTCTGGTATTGTTCATAACATATTATTTTCTATGCCCGTAGGAATCAACTGCCTCCACAGGTAATATTCGCACAATATCACAAGAAAATGTCATCGAAGATGGTGATAATACTGTGTCACAACTGACAACACCACCTGAGGCTTACACAAAACGGAAGACGCTTGGCAACGATACTCCAATTGTATATGAGGATCTTGGGCTTGCAGAGATTTGCACACCAAAAATGAGCTCAACTAAACCCTTGAAAAACATCAAGAAGGAGAAATAATTCTTATCATGTTTAGCATCCTATTTTAGCATGAATCTATGGATATCATGGTTTTTTTCAAATTCGTGAATTAGTATTATGTTTCTCTTGGATATTTAGTATTATGTTAGCATCCTATTGTGCATTTATTTCTCCTTGTAGTTTTGTGGAGGCGTTGTTACTTACATGCAAAATGATTGTTTCATGGGATATATGAAATTTGGATATTTAAATTCCTCGCTGCTTTCTTGAAAGCCATGTCTTCCGAACTTGTTTCACTACAAAACGGGTCAAATAATCATATCATTAAATTAGTCCATGTGTTATTACATTAAAAATAATTCAGTTAATACTGTTAAAGTAATTTTCTTTTTCTAAAAAACCAATATAAATTATTTCCTAGACAATTTCCCTTCACTCCGGAAATTTTGATCCTCTCAATAATAATTACGGGCTAAAGTTACACATTTCATTTTCAAGTTATTTGAATTTATCGGATATCATTCATATTTAATTCGTAATTTTTATTATTGTGGTTTAGATAATTTCCCAATACTCCGTAAAGTTTGACGACTTTAATAATAATTGTGGGCTACAAGTGACGCATTTCATATTCAAGCCATTCGAATTAATTAGGATATTGTTTCCATTTCGAAAATAAGGTAATAAAATAAATTTAAATTGAAAATATACATTAATATTACATAGACTCGATTTTGAAGATAGGTAATAAATATTAATTCAACCGTCTTTATATGGAATTTTCTCTTATAATTAAGACCAAAGTGGTATATTATAAATATTAATATCCTTAAAGAGTTGCAAAGAATATGGAGTTTTGACATACTAAAGTATGAATGTATGACACGCTTAATTTGCAAAATTATGGAATCACTCATTATTATATTACCAATCAATTATAAGGTTGATTCGTATGTATTTTTGTTTTAATTGCGGTGCGAAAATTAGTAATAACAACTTAAGAAGTTGAGTTCATATCATTTTTTTCACCTTCGTTGACTTTTGTGGTTTGATCACATTATGATTACGGAGAAAATTTGGAAAGAGAAACTAAAAAAGGAAGGAAAATTTGATCGAATAATTGTCTTTCAAAGGAAGGAAATAAGAATTTTGTCAACTACATTAACCACGATAATCAATTCCATTTACTTTCGTGATTCAATTTTAAAAAAAACTGAAATTCATAAATACGATGTTTCCTTACATAGCGATCCATGCCAACAAACTAACATGTTGAAACACATAATGGGATCAAACAATCAAATACCATTGAATCACATCTAGCCGTTAGTTCTTTTCAAGATGTTTCGGTTTTCGCGTTTCATTTTGAATGTTACAGACCATCTGTCATGAAAGAATAGGTTAGTCATATGAACTATTATTGACTTACATAAATTACTTATATAGCCTACCGATCTATAAATCAAAGACGTCAAGCATCTGTGACCTCTCATTATTCTCAAAAAAGGGAATCAACTATGCGTAACAAGCGCTCTGCCGTGTCAAAAAACAGCCAGATTGAAGGAGGAGGTCAGTCACTTCATATTGATGTTAATATACTGTAGAGCTTATATTTGTTTAGATTTTCATCAATCGAATGCCAATATTTATTCAGTTTTGAACAAACCGGTTCTGTAGGTAAACGAATATGTTCTGAAGGTTGTTCAGAAAATCATTGTTGTAATTCTGTTGGTGTTTCTGGAAATTCAGTTAACCAGCTGACAATGAATTGTCCGGGGACTGTAATTGAGAATGAGTTACCGACTGCCAAATCTTCTCTTTTGAATCCATTGTCAAGTAACCATATCCAATCTGTTTTGATGGATATTACTAACACACCTAGTAGCTCAAATTGCATGCAACGCGATGACAATTGTTTAACGTACAGCAGCAACCTTAATGTTACTCATACAGTTCGACCTGAATCACAATCTGTGAATCAAAAGAAGCGAGGAAAAACACATCTGCCACAAATTCGTGAATTAGCTACTGATTTATGCAAAAGTCTAGACATTCCATTACATGAGAGTAAGTATCGGTTAAAAAAGTAAATACATTCTATCTTTTTTTGTCAAATTTCATCATATTTAAATAAAACTTCTTGAAAACATTTTCTACCAGATTCCAGAGCTACTAACGATCAACATGGTTCATCTACCCCTTATGGAGTGGTCAACAACAATCTGACGTGTACGTTTCATTCCAATTACTTAGACGATGGAGATGCTAGTCTTGAATGTCAATTATGTGGTTCACAGATGTGGTTTGCAGAGAGACTAAAAGGTCTCAAGAAAAATTTAGTTGCACAGTTAGGCATTTGCACAGTAAAGGAAAGATTATCGTTCCTTTGTTGAAAAGGCCTCTTGAAGAGCTTGAACAACTCTTTTTCAACAAAGTTTCATCATATTCAAAAAACTTCTTGAGAAATATTCGTTTGTACAACAACATGTTTTCATTCACCTCTATGGGTGGCAGAATTGCCCATGAGATCAACTCTAAGGGAGGAGGCCCTTATTCATTTGTCTTTTCAGGTCAAAACCACTATTTGATTGGTAGTTTATTGCCTCCTCAAGGAAATCCTCCAGTTTACGCCCAACTAACTGAAAATGAAGTATCAAATCGAATTTCGACCGTGAGGTTAGTGTTTTTTAAATATATTTACCCGTTGTACATATTTCTTTAATAAATACGACACCAGATTTAATATTTTGTACATTCTGATTTTTCCCAGCAGTCATGTTGGTGGCGGACATTTGGATTAAAGTATTGTTGAAATGTTAAAAGAATGTCTGGATAAACACAACTATGTGGTCAAACATTATAGGAACGCTGCGGAAATCATTAAGCAGAATGTCATATATGATGTTAGTATAAGGCTAATCAGAAGTAGCAACGTAACTGGCCAATCTAAGCAATATAATATGCCCACAACTTCTGAGCTTGCAGCTCTAATTGTAGGTGACTTTGATAATTCATATACAAAAAGGGATATCATTGTCAAACAACAAAGTGGAAGTTTACAAAGAATCGATGAGCTACATTTGGCATATCTCTCATTACAGTATCCATTGCTTTTCCCATATGGAGACAACGGTTATGACTCGTCAAATGAACATGCTCAAGAGTCACTATCAACCACAAAAAAGAAGAAGAAGCTAACACCAAGGGAGTACATGGCATTCCGTTTAATGAGGAGGAAGTCTGAAAGGTCAGTCATATTGCATGGAAAAAATTACTTTGCAGGTTCATTGTAGACGGATACTCAATGGTTGAAAGCAATAGGCTTGATTACATTAGAAAGCATTAAAAGGATTTAAGGGTTGATCTTTACAGTGGACTAACAGATGCAGTTACCAGAGGAGAGACGGACCCTTCATCGACAGGACGGCGAGTTATTTTACCATCTTCTTTCACTGGTAGCGCACGATACATGATTCAAAACTATCAAGATGCTATGGCCATTTGTGCTTGGGCTGGTTATCCGAGATATATTTCGACCTTCACATGCAACCCAACGTGGCCTGAGATTACTCATCATTGTGAGAAAGACGGTTTAAAACCCTGTGACAAACCAGAAATATTGAGTAGGGTATTCCACATGAAGCTTGACAAATTAATGAGGATTTTGAAGGATGAGAAGATACTCGGCTCCATCAAAGCAGGTATCCTTCTACTATTATTTGAACAAGATTAAATAATCATTGTAAAGTAATTCAATATTTTTTTGTCATTGATAATCAACTTTTGGTTTTATATAATTTACAGAATCTGCATATCGATCATTAAATGTTTGTTGTATTTTTCTAAAAAAATTACTCTAAATTATCCAGATCTAACATTTTAATAGTCAATATAGTTCCAAGATTGTTTAAATATCGATGTTTACTTTTAAACATTTTAACTAAATTTATGCCTTTGAAAAATGCAGATGTATACACTGTTGAGTTTCAAAAGAGAGGGCTTCCACATGCACATATCATACTATGGTTGTTTGAGGCGGACAAATTAACATCTCCGTTTGATGTTGACCAATTAATATCAGCAGAGATACCAGATAAACTTGTAGATCCTGAATTGTATGAATTAGTTGGGAGCTACATGGTTCATGGTCCATGTGGTCGATCATCAAGAAATGCGCCTTGCATGAAAGATGGTAAATGTTCAAAGTATTTCCCAAAAAGATATAATGCACATACAATTTTGGATGAAAAAGGTTACCCAACATATCGTAGGAGAAATGACGGTCGTACGGTTTCAAGAAAGGGAGTTAAGCTTGATAATATATTTGTCGTCCCTTATAATGCTAGGTTGCTGAAACTATTTTGTGGTCATTTGAACATTGAGAAGACAAATCAATCACGTGCCATCAAGTACCTGTTCAAATACATTAGTAAAGGGAATGACCGTGTCATTCTGGGTATATATAACAACAATGATAGTCTAGACTCTCAACAATCTTTTGATGAAGTTTCTCACTACCTCAATTGTAGGTATGTATCTTCATGTGAGGCGTCGTGGCGAATATTTGGTTTCGAAATACACCATAGACATCCACCTGTGGAGAGACTCAGTTTTCATCTGCCTCAACAGCAATCAATTTACTACACTCAAGGTGAAACAATGTCTTCCCTTATGAATAACTCTCGGGTCAAGGAGTCAATGTTCCTTGCTTGGTTTGAAAAAAACAAGGATGACCCTTTCGCAAGAACACTGACTTATTCTCAATTCCCCAACCACTTCACGTTTGTTAGGGAAAAAAGGTTTTGGAAAATTCGTGAGCGTGACTTTTTAGTTGGAAGGATTGGTCATTGTACCTCAGCTCAAGGAGAACTATATTATCTTCGTTTGTTGCTTACAAAGGTTCGTGGCGCAAAGACTTACACCGATATAAGAACTGTGAAAACTGTAGTTTATCCAACATTCAGGGAAGCATGTTACACGCTTGGATTGTTAGATGATGACAAAGAATACATTGATGCAATTAAAGAGGCATCATCATGGGCATCATGCAATTATCTACGCGCTTTTTCACAAGTATGTTGTTAAGCCATTGTTTATCTCAACCCGCTATTGTTTGGGAACATACGAAAGGATTTTTATGTGAAGATTTGTTACATATTAGTCATGGTGACAATCGTTTTCCGGTATTTGATTATTTATAATTTGTACTTGTACTTTGTTATTTTTGTTGTGCATTATAACATTTCAAGATAAATATATCTACTTGATAGTTAAGTAATTCAAATATGGTCATGGATCGCATGTTCAACAATTCATAATAGAATTCAAAATATTCATGTATCAACACGTTCACGTATTATTATATATGTCTATTATTTGTTTATATCACATGTTTTTAAATACCTTTTATTGTTTGACTAAGATTTGCAGATATCATCTTCCGATAAAGAAGCTGCAGGCTTATCTCTTATTGAAAAACTCTTGCTACGCAATGGCAGGAGTCTAAACGACTATCCATCACTTCCTACACCTGATACAGATAACATCTTTGATATTTCAAACCAGTTAATTCTTCAAGAACTGAACTACAACAAGCTAAAGGAAAGAGAAGAATCGTAAAGGTTGCAACGGTTGATGATCACGAGCAAAAGCAAGTGTTTGATGAGATAATGGGTGTTGTTTCTTCAAAGAAAGGTGGGTTCTTCTTTCTGCATGGATTTGGCGGAACTGGAAAAACATTTATATGGAATGCATTGACAGCTTCAGTAAGATCAAATGGGGGAATCATACTAAATGTAGCATCAAGTGGAATAGGCGCAACTCTACTACCATCCCAGGTAGGACCGCACATTCTAGGTTTTGTATACCTATTGACGTCAATGAAGACTCCATTTGTTCTATTTCTCATCAATCACCAATGGCAAATTTACTAAAAGCTACTGACATCATTATTTGGGATGAAGCGCCCATGGTGAAGAAACATTGTGTCGAGGCTGTTGATAGAACGTTGAGGGACTTATTGAAGAGCAATTCCATATTTGGAGGAAAATGTGTCGTCATGGGTGGTGATTTTAGGCAAATCCTTCCTTAAATACCGAAAAGTGGGTGAGCAGAGATTGTAGATGCAACAATCAACGCTTCTTATCTATGGAATGATTGCAAATTACTGCGATTAACAAGGAACATGAAGCTGAAGTCTTCCAACGATCCAATTGAGCAACAAAAAATAAAATCATTTTCAGAATGATTGCTACTTGTAGGAGATGGAGACATTGGATTACCACACGATGGTATTGCAGACATCGTTATTCCAAAAGATTTTTTGCTTCACAATGATTGTAATCCAATTAACTGTATCGTTAAATCTACCTATCCAGATTTAATAGAGCGCCTATTTGATGAAGATTACTTGCATAGTAGGTCAATCCTAACACCAACAACAGAGTGTCAACACATTGAATGACTACATTTGCTCTTTGTTGCCGGAGATCGCATCTGATACTTGATTCGGAATCTATAAATCGTGTCGACAATGCAAATGAAAGCTTTGCGGATTTATATGACATAAAATACCTGAATGCAATTAAATGCTCTGGCTTTCCTCATCATAAAATGGTTTCGAAAATTGGTGTACCCGTTATGTTAATAAGGAACATTGACCAAGCTGCAGGATTATGCAACGGTACAAGACTTCAAATTACACAACTTGGGAAGAATGTCGTTAAAGCTAAGGCATTGAATGGAACAAGCGCATGTGAAGAGATTTTGATACACAGAATGAATATGAATCCTTCTGAAACTACACTGTCATTCAAAATGACAAGAAGACAATTTCCAATCATAATTTCATTTGCAATGACGATAAACAAAAGCCAAGGTCAATCAATGTCAAATGCAGGCCTTTACCTACCAAGCCCAATTTTCTCATATGGGCAATTATATGTTGCCATGTCTAGAGTTAAGAGTTTCAGTGGTTTAAAAATCCTTATACTAAACGAGTTTGGTAAATGCAGTAATACCACAATAAATGTTGTTTATAGAGAAGTTTTCCAAAACTTTTTGTTTCATTGATAGCAATAGGGTAGGTTTCAAAATGAGTACTATGTTATGATCTTTGTAAAAGTGTATTGATTTAATAAAACGGTTAATTTGTTACATATTAGTCCATCTTATTCATTTCAAGTCTTTTTGGTACAAACATATATGTGCATCACACGGTTCGAAAGTCTTGTTTTCATATCAAAAGTCCAAAACTCAAGTTTGGTTTTGGAAACTCGAGTTTTGTTCCTAATTCAAAGATGCGGTCCAAAGCTCAAATCACGACGTTCTTCTCTAGAAGAAGAATACTCGAGTATCATCACGGATACTCAAGTATTGATATTAGTGCACAGTGACAAACTCGAGTATTGAAGAACATACTTGAGTATAAGTCGCGAGTTTGAAAATCAAATCGACGAATTTGTGAAATCTTCTTGTTTGATCTTAATACTTCTCCTCTACATTCACTACTATTCTTAACTATGTTTAATCGTTTGTTAGTGAGTTACGATGATTTAGAGGACATTAAATGAAGATTTGAACAAAAGCAAAAAGCAATGTCGAACATTAAATGCAAAGTTCGAAGCTTGCATCCTTTTGTACCATCATTCTCTACACGATGAGAAGGGGATTAATGTATGCTTTCCTAAGCAAGAGGTGCTTCTTTCCAACGGATCTATTACAAGGAAAGTTAACACCAATCCTCTGGACAAAAGGAATTAACTGAAGAGTAGAGAGAAAAGACACCAAAGTGCCTCCAACAGCTAGTTTAATGCTCCAACGGTTATAATGGAGTTAGCAACGGTTATTTAATGCTCTCTTAGTATAAATAGAGTAGCATTCAATTCTTCTCAACAACACATCTGCTGAAAACGAATTGCATTCAAGTTTAGCAACTACTCTTTTAGTTTTCACTTGTAAAGTATCTTTTGATACATTAAGCTTCAGTGTTTATCATTGTCTACTCTTAGAGAGAGTTCACTGATTGTAAATCATTTATTGTAAGAATCTCAAGTCAGGGGACTTGGAGATTGAAATATTGATTGCAACTTGTAAGGGGGAGTAAGTTCTAGTGAGAGAATTACTCTTGAGTTACAGAGTGTGTAATCAATTGAGATAGTGAAAATCCCAGAGAGTTTGGGGACTAGACGTAGGTCAAGAGATTGGACCGAACCAGTATAAATTCCTTGTGTCTTGCTCTTCTTCCCTATACTCTGGTTAGCTCTGTTTTAGTGTTCGAAAACAGAGCAATTTAAAAGAATTTTAAAATCCCCAATTCACCCTCCTCTTGGTGATTAAGCTCCACTTTCACAGTTTGCTTAAACAAACCTGAGTTTGTGTCACTCAGTTTGAAAATCAAATTGCTCGAATTTGTGAAATCTTCATGTTTGATCTTAATACTTCTTATCATTACTTATTACTATTCCTAACTATGTTTATGTTTAATCAGTTTGTTAGTGAGTTTCAGATGGTTTAGAGAATATTAAATAAAAATTTAGACAAAAGCAAAAAGTGACGTCAGCATATTTATTGCAATGTTCAGAAAGCTTGCATCCTTTTGGACAATCATTCTACGCACGTTGCAAATGGATTAATGTTTTCTTTCCTTATCCAGTAGCTGCTCCTCCAATGGATTAAATTCAAAAGGAGTCAACCCTAATCCTCTGAGCAACTGAATTAACTGAATAGTAGAGAAAGAAGATACCAAAGTGTTCCTAATCAACTCAGCAATGTGTCCAACGGCTACATTGATTAATCCAACGGTCATTTATTGCTCTCTTCATATATAAAGAGTTGCATTCAAGTCTTCTCAACAACCAATTAATAGAAAACGAAAATCATTCAAGTTTCCAACTACTCATTTAGTTTTCTACTGTAAAGTATCTTTTGATACATTTGTACCTCAGTGTTTATTATTATCCACTCTTAGAGAGAGTTTCAATTATTGAAATCATTTATTGTAAGAATCTCAAGTCAAGGGGACTTGGAGATTGAGAATATCAGTGTACAACTTGTAAAGGGAAGTGTATCCTAGTGAGAGGATAACTTCAAGTACAAAGTGTGTAACTAATTCCAAGTGATAGTGAAAAATCCCAGAGTGTTTGGGGACTGGATGTAGGTCAAGAGGTTAGACCGAACCAGTATAAATTTGCTATGTCTTGCTTCTTCTTCCCTTACTTTGTTTTGCTCTGTTTTAGTGTTCAAATAACATAGCACTTTGAAAAGAATTTTAAAATCCCCAATTCACCCCTCTCTTGGTGATTTGCTCCGCTTTCAGAACCCACCCCACTTTCATGGGGCCAAGTGGCCCAACCATTGGGCTACTTGGTTCCTTTAATATATATATGCATTAATAAATATATATTCTTCTTAACATTTTTTCATCAACAAACACTCTTGTAAATCTCATTACTGAACTTATAAATACCATTAACGAATTGATAATTCTCATTACAATATTTGTTATAATTGACCCTTATTTGTTGTTTCATGAGAGACACTTGTAAAAAACCTGACAAAAGCACTGGTAATTACCATTACTAAACTTGTAAATGCCATTGAAGATTGGTAATTGTCATTACAAGATTTGTTATAAGTGACATTTATTTGAAGAACACATTGGTAAATACCATTACAAAACTAGTAAATATCATTGAAGAATTGGTAATTGTTATTAAAAGATTTGTTATAATTGACCTTTATTTCTTGTTTCATCAGAGACACAAGTGGTAAACTTGAAGAACGAACTGGTAAATACCATTACAAAACTAGTAAATGTCATTGAAAAATTGGTAATTGTCATTACAAGATTTGTTATAAGTGACATTTATTTTTAAGAACACACTGGTAAATACTATTACAAAACTAGTAAATGTCATTACATTACAAAACAAGAAATAAAAGAAGAATTGGTAAATGGACTTGGGTCTTTGATGAAACAAGAAATAAAGGTCAATTATAACAAATCTTGTAATGACAATTACTAATTTTTCAATGACATTTACAAGTTTATTAATGGTAATTACCAATGCTTGTGTCTCTCATGAAACAATAAATAAGGGTCAATTATAACAAATCTTATAATGAAATTACCAATTCGTTAATAGTATTTACAAAGTTCGATAATGAGATTTACAAGAAATTTGTTGATGAAAAAAATGTTAAAAAGAATATATATATATATATATATATATATATGTTAAAGGAACCAAGTGGCCCAGTGGTTGAGCCACTTGGCCCCATGAAAGTGGGGTGGGTTCGAACTCCACCCACCTTACTTTCATTGATTTTTTTTAACCCCACCCCCCTAAAAAAAAACTATCGCTAGATCTCAAAAATGGCCGGAGCTCGACGCCGGCGATTGTAAATTTGTCCGTTAGCCACGGCCTTGATGGCTATCCGGCAAGGGTCTTTTTTTTTTTTGTTTAATTTATTTAAAAACTAAGGGCAAAAGAATAAATTCACCCGAATTTGAAAATCCATATGGTCCCTTTGCACCTTTAAGTCCTTTAACAAATTTAACAAACATTTGAGGGGTTTGCAAATTCAAATGGTATTTAAATGTCATTTTCTCAATAATTTGTAATGATTTTTTTTTTAAAAATAAATTACTTTAACGGATATTAACTGAATGAGTGTTAATGTAATTACCCATGAATTAATTTAATGATGTGATTTTTTTTATCAATAATTTAATGATGTGATTACTCCATCCATTTTTGTTAAATGAGTTTTTAAAGGGGTACTACAAGATTTTATATATAAAATTGATTGATCGATGACTTTTTTACAACATTATGAAAAAATGCGTTAGTGATAAGCTAAATCTAATTCCATAAATATTGCCACTTACCTTCTGTGGACCGAAAAAAAAGCCACTTTTTTGTATTTTCAATTATCGCGCCGCCACGTATCAGGTGACTTGGCTAATTTTTATTAGAAGAAAAATTACTTCATAAGAAACTAAAGTTAAATTTTCATTTCATCGAAAATCAGAGACGCCTCTTCTTCCTTGTCCAAATCTCAGATCTACGGATTTGCACTTCCAACTTCAAAAGATTCATTCACTCTTTCGAAGCCCAAACACCGTTATACAAATTCTGAATAAAAAAATTTCTTAGATCTTTTTCCGAGGCATTTCCGTAGAAAATTTTATCATCTCCTTCAAATTCGAGAGAGGCTGTGCCGACACTTATATTTATATTTGGTATTCGGATTCTGGATATTGAGAGCTTGAATCATGTGGAGTAGTATTGCGAACTTGAAGGAGAACTTGAACAAGATCGCTCGTGATGTTCATCAAGATGACGACGACGATGAGCTCGAGAATTATAACAGGCCCAATGGAGTCGATTCTCCCATCTCCGATCGGAGGAATTCTCATAGTTTTGCGCATTCGAAATTGGGTTCAAGGTCACCGCTCTCTAACGGGATGGATGATCCTGCAGCGTTTAGTTCTGAGGTGCCCCTTCTTTCTTGGTTTCTTTCTTGAGCTTGGATTGTCATTGAATACTTTACAAAATAGTGGGTAATGTTTATGCTTTTTGGATCTCTGAGTTGCTTGCCCGATTTAAGTTGGATGAATATGCTGGGGTCTGTCTACTGAACATTGAATTTTTAGCCATTCTCCCCTTGCTTGCTACAATCTGTGTATGGGAAGCATTTGATTTGTTTGTGAATGCTAAACTGGTTTAGAAACCGGAATAATCAAGACGCTCATTGATGATTTCGCTGTGCTTATGCTGCTATTTCAGACTACTATATTTGTCTGGGATAAAATGGATGTGGGGTGTTCTCGAACGACGTGTTTAACAATATAGTATATGGTTTCGAATTTGAACCCGGCGCACTTTAATTGTTCATTTATTTATATTTGGAGTATTTTGGTGGTCAATTTGGCCCCCTAATTCATTCCCAATTGGTGCTTGGGAAGTAGGAGCTGTAGTGGGAAGTAACATATCATTATGTTTTATACAAATCTTATATGACTCTGGTCTTGTCTAGAGGGTCAACTGGTGGATATGTAAAGAAAATAAAAACAAAAACATATTGACGAAGTTATGAACTTATTCTCATAAATCCATTTCTGCTTATTCATACCAATAATCAGATGATTTATGTTTACTGATCATCAAGCCTCACTAAGTTTTAGTAAGTTTTGGGTTGACTTATTTTTATTTTGTGTATTTTTAATCCCAGTGTATAAATTATAAATGGGCTTTATTATTATTATTATATTTTGGTCAGGAGTGAATGAGGTTGAGAGTTTTCCCCTAAAATTGGTTCTCATTTATATGCAGAATAGCATCCACTGTACTATTAGGATCGGCTGTGAAAGTATATTTTCCATGCTAGCACGAACTGATTAATCTATGTCAAATTTTCTTCAGTAGGTGTAACCATTTAAGCAGGACATTCTGTTAAAATCCTGT
Source organism: Acacia melanoxylon (assembly GCA_019022615.1). Lineage (NCBI taxonomy): Eukaryota > Viridiplantae > Streptophyta > Magnoliopsida > Fabales > Fabaceae > Acacia > Acacia melanoxylon. Next base: position 5,551,187 of record JAFJYJ010000018.1, on the reverse strand, counting down.
TACCTGTTTGGAGAACTAGTGGAAAATAATCTTGAAGAGAATGCATTTTGGAAAAATTAATTAAAAATGTTGTTAGTTTTCTGTGGAGAGTCCATTCAGCTCCAATAATAATTCTTTGCAATTCACTTATGTTGGGATAATGTTCAGGTAAGATACTTATGGCCGTGAAATGTCAAAATGAACCAATGCATTGTGTTTCCAAAATATATATAACTTAATGAGGGAAAATAGGTAAAATTGTACATTGTTCAAATTTTTAGAGGTTGTGTGTTTCTATTTATTGTCATCATCAGATTGTTTTTAGTTTATCTATATGAGTTAGTTTTACATTCAAACTAATTTTCAGTATAATAGATAAACACAGGTCTCTCCCTATAAATCTGAAGTTCTGCATCATGTGATTATTATATCCAAAATGATTACTGTTAAAAGGTATAACTAAGAATAGTCGCTTTTATTTAGAGCCTAGAATGCACTTTAGCTGCCCAGCATGAAATTTAGGCCGGGAACCTAGTCATGCTAGTTTGAGGCTAGAACAAATTTTGGGGGCCTGGAATGCATTCAGTACTTGCTTTTCCAAAATATGTTTTGGGTGTCTTTCCAAATATGCTCTTTTTGTCTCATCAAAACAAGTTAAGAGCCTGTTTGGATCCTCTTTTTTTAAGCTAAGAGATACTTTTAAGCTAAAGCTGAAAAAAAGAGCTTTTTTAAAAAAGCTAAAAGCTGTTTGATGATTATATAAAATTTTTAGCTTAAAAGCTCAAATTAAAAATAAGTTGTTTGGCGAAATTTTTGTCATAAGAACTTTTCCTTACCCCAAATTCAAACAGAGACACCTGCGAAGCTTTTTTGAGCTATTCACCGATCGATTCATGGTCGCCAAATGCCCAAATTCATGTTTCAAAATTTGGAAATATACCTACAGTGAGAGACCAAGGCAATAAGTCTGAGAGACCGGAGACGAGAGTGACAAAGACACAGCGTCGAGAGTGAGAGTCAGCCGTGACCTGCGAGACAGCGATGATAGACGAGATGAAAGGGTGAGAGTCACATTCAGAGCCAAGAGTGGGATGGCGAGCGATGGGGTCTGTGGATGGCCGGAGACGAGGGTGAGAGATTGAGATAATGAGTGAGTGAGAGACCGGAGGCGGATAAGAGCTTAAAAAAAAGCTCCTGCTTTTTTCTTCATTGTAAAAAAAAGAAGAAGCTCTTTTTATTGTAAGAGTTTTTGTAAAATCCTATTTGGCCTAGCTTCTGTTTATAAGGAGAAGAGAAGCTAAAAATAAGAGGATCCAAACAAGCACTAAGTAATGTACTTTCCTTCTACTTCAAAGAAATGACTGATTAGAGATAGCTTAGTCTGGCTGGATAAAGGAAGAAGGGAACAAGTATATATGGGATTAAATAACATTCTGGATTCTTAATTCCTATATTTCCCGTCAAGAAGAAATGACTTTTCTTGTTTTTCCACTAATTTACATATTTACCAACAAAAACAGTTTTGCATTTCTAACTTTTTGCTATTATTTACTTTCCCCCACCATATTTCCACTATTTAACATGAAAAAAGGGGCACATTGTTCTTCAATAATTGTGTGCCAATAGGTGGGGACTTTGTTGCTTTCAAGTTTTGTCTTTTCCTTCTTTCCTTGACCCTTCCATGAAGTGATGTTGTAAGTTTCTTTCATTTTGATCTTCTTATTGCAGATTGAACAATACAAATCAGAAATTAAGAGACTTCAGGCATCCGAAACAGAAATTAAAGCTATGTCTGTTAATTATGCTTCTTTACTAAAAGAACAGGAGGTATAGCAATTACTTATCCCTGATCACTGTTACTGATTGTGTGATTTTGGCCATTTGATATCCTGATAAAACCTGACCTGGGGTCTGCTCAAAGAAAGTGAACTCAGCTGGAATGCATCATTTGAGGAATAGGTGTTGCTATAATTTTTTGCTTTGGTGTTTTAAATGTGTCCATGGTCCTCCCTTGCCCAAAACAGGAGTTTAATATGCTTGAAAACATTAAAGAATGATATGTCACAAACATTTGTTTAACAATAAAACTACAAGAACAAGCCTTATCCTACTAAGTGAAGTTAATTTCATGGCTCACACAATCCTATTAATATCCATGTATGGATAAACATTTGTTCAACAATATAATTATTATTTCCACATTGTCTTTTGCTGGTCTTTTTATTATAGTTGATGTTTCTCAGTCCAATTATTTCAACTTAACAGGATCTAATTGTTCGATTGAATAGAGAAAATGGCTCATTAAAGCAAAATTTGGAAGCAACAAGTAAAGCTTTAAGTGTCTCCAGAAATGATAGTTCTGCATCATCTTCAAAGGGCACTGATCCAGTGAAGGTAGACTTTCATTCTGGTTCAAACAATGTTGTGGAGTGTTTTATATAATTTATGCAGTTTATACAATTTTTTTAAACCTGTTGTAGTCCTATGTTTAATCTTTGGTATTTGATGATACTTGGGTGAAATTTTAAATATTTGATGCGCCAATTTTGAATGATATGAAGCCATATAATATTAAAATATTTCACATCATTACAGCATTCAGGTTCGATTCTTTATGCATTCCTTGAATTTTGGAGATTAGCAGTCATGTCATATACTGTATTTTGAGATGGATTACTGCTTTGTGGTAAATATTCTTCCATTTTCAGTGATCAGTGGATTCTTCAACTGCCTTGCAGCACTTGTAGACAATTATGTCTCTGATTTAATATTTGGCAATGGGTAGAAAGATTTTTATAGAAGTTGATATTAGTTAGTCATGGTAAGAAGAGGCGTTATTGAGATTGGTATAGTTGTGAGATCAATGCTATTTGTGGCCCTTGTCTACTTCAAACCCTACTGTAAACTTTCTCAATAGTAATTTGTTACAGTTTGAACTTTAAGGGGAATATCTTGTAGCCATAAGAGTTGAAAGAAATATGTGAAAAGAAAGAGTGCCTTAATGTGAGATGTGTACCAATGGCTTTGTAGCCTAGGTATGGATGCTCCCCTATAAGTAGGAGGTTGCAGGTTCGATCCCTCTTGTAACTTAAGCCGTTAGTGCTTGCCCTCGTAATCCAAAAATAATAATAATAATGTGGGATATGTGGTTGGACTTGGAAATGTTCTGGTGTTCCAGAGGGTTTGTTGTTAATTCCGTGAAAGTATTTGGTTGTAAACTACTTAGTCTTGGCCAAATTATGTCAATCCTTGTTGACTACTTTTGAATACTTCTGCAGGGAAGTAGTGATCAAGTTTCCAATCGACAGCATAAGTTTGCATCTCATGTGAAAAATCGTCATGCTGGAAGTGTAAAGCATAATGGTGTTATTTCAAGAAAAGATTCAATGAACAATGGAATCATATCTGCTTTGGATTCTGATGCCATTCAAAATGAGATGGAACCTAATCATTCTGATTTTCGAGGAAAGGACAAGGTACTATGACCTTGGGTTTCTATTTATGCATAACTACTCAATGCACATAGAAGATTAACTGAGTTGCTGTTAGTTATAAACCTTGCCAAAGTTGAGTTTTTAGCAAATAGCTTTTGCGGCATATTCTCGAGTCCTTGATGTTTTCCCCCTTTTTTATTTTATTTTGTTATTTTTAACCTAAGAGAATGGCTGTTCTTCATATGCAAATTCTTTCTGTCTGGTCATTTTCATTTATTTTTCTAGGTTTCTATGTTTGTATTTTTATTTTTAGTAATGAGCGAACTTGACAACAGATGTATGAATGCCTTCTAGGAGGTTGCAGAGTTGGTGGATGGAAGAAATAGCTCAACAGTAGCTGCACAACATACTTCTGATGTTAGAAAATTGAAGACAGAATTGGATCAAGAACGTGATAAATTGGCAAAAATTCAGCTACAATTCCAAGGTCTCTTTATTCTGCATATGGAATATCTAGTCAAAATTTTGCATGTAAATTTAAATTTTGCCTGATAATCTATTTTTCTTCAATGACAGCGGAAGTGACATTAAACAAGTCCCTTCAGGAGGAGCTGAAAGTATCGAAGATGGAAATAGACAAAGTGAGTTATGTCTCTGTCATATGATTTATATGTAGCACTAAATGTATGATGCATTAACTCTAGCAAAGCTTTTTGTTCTTGAGATACCACACAGCTTATGTTTGTCTTATTGGGATATCTTTAATATTAAGTTAAAGAGGGAAATTGTCATGAAATTATAGATGCATATTATAAAATGATAGGTACAGCATATTGTGCATTCTGTGATGTCACTTTCTGTTGTCATAGTAAATTTTTTATCAGTGGCTTGATGCTTCTAAACAGGTCCATCCTTGCATATCTTGGTATAATGATACAAGACAATCGATCAAAAGCAGTTTTATTTTGGAAGTTTTTTTGGTCCTTCAGGAATACCATTTCAAATTGTGGGCTTTTATTCTGCAATTGATGATTTGAATTGAAATTATTAATGTCATAATAAAACATTGATAGCTTTCTCCAATGCTTCAAAATTCAAATTGTTCATCTAGCCTCTATCTGCAGAAGATGTCTATGGATCTGAGGAAGGCTAACCTGAGCAATTCCTGGTTCACATGAATGAAGTATATTATAGAATCATTGATGATTTTGCCATGTTAATATTTATGGTTTGATTTCCTTAGTTTTTGGTTGTCTAATACATGATAGTTGTATTATTGTTTGTAGAAATCAAAGGAGATGAGCAAAATACGTGATGAATTGAATGAGAGAGTATCAGAAATAAAACGTCTGCAAATGGAGTTGAGCAGACGGGAAGATGAAGATGTGGGTGCCATGGATAGCTTGAAAAAATTAATCAAAAGCCTAGAGAAGGAAAATGTAACCCTTAAGGTTGGTGATTTTTTTGCTTTATTTCTATCATTGTAATTCTGCCATTGTATACCATGCTTTTCTGACATGATGTATTATCCATTGTTACTAGGTGGAGAAGAAGGAGCTTGAGGCTGCATTGGAAACAAGCAAGAAGTCTTTCACTGGTAAAATGTCAGCAGATGCTTCTCAGAAGGATTCAAGAAGTATTAGTGAGGTGGACCTCAACTTCGTAGCATTATTTGCTTTATTGGTTACTTGTTAAAATTGATGTTAATAACAACGTGCCTTTTCTATTTTTGGGGGATGGGGGCGTTTACTTTTGGGGACAGATGCCAGATTCTTCCAAAAGTTTTCCAGAAAAGGAAGAAATGGAAAGATCCTTTCAAAAGCTAAGTAAAGATTTAAAGGAAACCCAGTGTGAAAGGGACAAAGCATTACAGCAACTGACCCGCCTTAAGCAGCATTTGTTGGAAAAGGTTTCCTGCTTTCTACTGTTATTTTGTCTTTTGTTTTGTTTTATGTTTTTGCATTTTTTTCCCCTAAGGAAGAGTTAATTATGGCAGAGTAGAGCCAAGCTGAGTACAATTTATCTTAATACTGTCATTTTTACATATCTGTCAATGTATATGTTGTGTTATTGTTCCAGTTGAACTTAACAGATTGAATGGGTGTTAACTGATTTATAAACAGTTGTGGTTGCACAATTTGTTTGACAGTTAGTCTCTGTTCCAAATGTTAATAAAGCTAAAATCTTGTTAATTAGTGCTTGGAGAGTTGCTTTTCATCAATTTCTGTTATCCCAATTATCTTCTTCTTGTGATCATGAATAGGGCAATATGCATGTTGAAATGTGCATCTACTGATCTAAGAGATGACTCAACAAGGAACACTTTTTAAAATTCTAGATATTGGAGGGATGTAAGGAATGGAAGATATTGGGCAGAAGGACTATGGAAGCTGGAATTTTAGATATAGCATGTGATTAGATTCCTATTGACTATGGAAAGATAGGTTCATAAGTTTTGTAATGCTAAATAGAGGGACAATTTAATATAGCTGCAAGCCCTATTGGTTTGATTTTGAAATAATCGTTGCTTGAGTTTATTTATTTATTTTTTGTTTGGTCAATAATGCTGTATTCATTGACCTACTTCATTTCTTAGCTATGCTCTTGACCTCAAAATTTGCTATTTACACGCTTCCTTTCTCAGACTACAATTGACTGCTTCTATATTTTATTTTCTCCTTACATACCATATCTTAGAAGAGTTGAATTTGCATAATTTCCTGTTGCATTCAGTATATTAACCCATTTGAAGTTAAGAACTAAGTAGGATTTCCTTGATGGTTGCTCTCTAGGAATCTGAAGAATCACAAAAAATGGATGAGGATAGCAGAATCATTGAAGAACTACGTGAAAGCAATACCTTTCTGAGGGCACAAATTTCTCATCTTGAAAAGAGTCTAAAGCAGGCAATTGAAAGTCATGAGGAACTGAAGATGGCAAACAGCAGTGAAGTTTTTAAGTCCAGGGAAATCATTGATGATCTGAACAAGAAGCTTGCAAACTGTACAAGCATAATAGATGCCAAGAATACTGAACTTTTAAATCTACAGACAGCTCTTGGGCAGTATTATGCTGAAATTGAAGCCAAGGTATTAAAACTTGACAGTTATTCTGTTAGTTGACATATAACGTGTTTCAGTTGGGTTATTGACACTTTCCCCTCATTATTGTCCAAAGTTTGTGTGCTTCTGTGCATAGTTGCATGGGGCATCTTACATCTGTATTTTTATTTTATCAGGAACATTTGGAAGAAGAGCTGGCTCGTACAAGAGAAGAATCAGCTAGACTTTCTCAACAATTTAAAGTATGACATTCTTATTATTTTGAAGTATGATCTATAGTCAGCTTTACTTTATTTGAATTATATATTAGGTTCAGGGTTTACTCTGAAATTGCAGCCTTTACTCTGAATTTATGTTGGGAATCGTGGGATAAGAGGGCTGTTTGGCCCGCTCTTTTGTCCTGAATTATGCATTTTATTATTATTTTTGTTTCTTATCTAGTTGTTTTTGGTTTGAAACTTGATCTTTATCTTGTATTTGTGTTACTATTGCTGTTCTGCTGTTAGGACTCCAAAACTGCCGTTCTTGTGTGTCCAGATGCTCCCCTGAATGGGTGTTTATGGAAAAGTGGTTGATTTTTGTAGAAGGCACTTCACAGGCATTGTAGAATTTGTTGTGCGATGTAGGATTATGGCATTTGTAATTCTTTTGTGTGGGTGCATAACCAAAAGAAATGCATCTGGTAAGCCGAGGATCAAGCTTCCCCATAACATTGCTGTGCGTCAGCACAAATGCCGTGAATCCAAAGACTTAGGATGTGTTTTTGAGGCGATGGGATGGGAGGGGAGAGAGGGGAGGGTATGTTACCTTGTTTGTTTGGTTTGTTAGAGGGAAGGGGAGGGGAAAAGATGATTTGTTTGGTTTAAGGAAAAAAGGGGGGGTGGTAATAACTAATTGACCATTTTACCCTTACATGTTACTTTATTCTTTTCTAATTATAGATTGTTTAAATTAAATTATTACATTAATATTGTAATATGTGTATAAAAATGATATTTTTATCAATAGCTAATATAATAAATATTTAAAAATACTAAATTAAAATATGACAGTCAGCGGAGAAGGAAAATAACAAAATGGAAGGAGTTCTTTTATATTTTTTGTAGGGGTATTATTAGAATTTCAAAATATTCATTAGGGCAAAATTGTAAACAACTTTAGCTTCCCTCCAAAAACCCCAAATTTGAAGTAGCCCAAAATAAAGGGAGGGAATTTAACCCAAAATTTTGCCTTCCCTTCCACCTAAAAATTTCAACAAAATGAAGGCAAGAGGTCCCCTCCCATTCCCTTCCCTCAAACCAAACACACCCTTAGGGCCTATTTGGTATGAGGGATTTGGAGGCAAAGGGAGGGAAGGGAAAAATTTTATGAGATGAATTTAAAAAGATTGAAGAAATGGGGTTATAAAATTTTAATAAAGGGAAGATGTATTATAAAGGAGTAAGAAAAATAATTAACATTTTTTAACTCTTCTCTATTTCTTTTTTTTATAAAAATTTTGCCTCCCCTCCCCTCATACCAACAGCCTCTTATAGCTTAGTTCCCAGGATGGCTTGACAGGGTTATGATTATCATTCTTTCTTGAGTATACTAATGGAGTAATAGATTTATTTTTACTACAATTGACAGGAAATATTGTTGAAGTTTCTAGTTCAATAATATATTTGCTCATGCAATTGACAGGATGCCGAACAGAGAACAGACGTGTTGAGGGGTGAAAGGGACGAAACTTTGGCCAAGCTTTCACAGTCTGAGAAGGTTCAATCAGAATGGAGAAGTAGAGTAAGCAAGCTTGAAGAAGACAATGCCAAACTGAGGCGAGCTGTTGAACAGAGTATGACAAGGCTAAACAGAATGTCAGTGGATTCAGATTTTCTTGTTGACAGGTTAGCCTGCTTGTGCATTTGAATTATATGCATATCAGCTTCACTATGATTTGATATCGGTTTCATGTATATTTATAGTTGATTGTATTAGACAAAAACAAATTTGTGCCACGGTATTTATCTTCAAATTTATATATTGAACTTTTATTTGACAAGAGGTTCTGGTGAGTGTTACTTTGTTTATATATACTCTGTGACAAAAGGTGAATTCTACTCTAGCAGTGTGTATGGTAGTGGTGGGGTGACATAATGTAAATAAGGCACTAGATAAGAATACGATGAATTGTGCATGTTTGGGTAACTGCGAAATCATGGTTTTAGAAGCCCTTTTCCGCAAACCAAGACAAAACTCCTCTCACATACTTACCTCATAAATTGTAAAAGTTATTCTCCAAAAGCTAATCTAAACATGCATGAAGGAATTTAGCCATCCAGATTTTAGTCTCTTTACAAACAGCCAAATTCCCCTTTCTAATACAACACCCTTTTAAAACACACAGATGATGATCTCATGCCTTTTCTCTTCTGTACCTCTGATTCCCACGAAAGTTAGTTATGCCACTGCATGTTGGTTCTCTATCTGGTGACACCAACTCAGTGGCCTTCTTTCTCCTAGAATAAATGTCCACATTTGTGTTTATATTACACCCTCTCCCCATTTAGCCATTCCTCACCCTCAAGTTGAAATCCTGGGAATCAACATTGAATGGCATCAGAACAGAACTAGAACCTCATAAACCACGCTCAAAGTTCTTCTTTGCCTTTCATGCTCTCAGCTACTCTCTTTATACACTCATTTTTAGCTTTTTAACTGCTCCCTTCATCATTATTCCCTTAGTTGCTTCATCATTTTTCTATCTTTTTGTATATTAACTTCCATGTTTTCTTCTGAACCAATAGTCCCCCATTTTTTGTGATTTTGCCAGCCCCTCCCCATGTCTCCTTGTGTGTATTTTGGGGGCAGTAGTGAGTTAAGATTCTGCTTAAGTTCACCCCAAGTGCCATCTCTGTCTCTATGCTGTTCTTTTACTTTCTCCATGCCTGAAGTGTCTGATGGGTGCATAATCAGTAGGCCAACTTTGAATCATATGGGGTGGTTGAAGTATGGGAGTGAGGTATTTATGGTGGGTTTTGGATCAAAATAGGGTCAAAATCATCGCGAGATGGGATAGACTAGCCTCTTCAATGCCTGTGTGCTTTCTTTACCTTTTCTTATTTTCTTTGTAGGCATCTAGTGAGACTTGCACTTTGCCAGATTATTGATAATTTGAATACCATTTGGAGATTGAGTTCCATCCTCCAACTTGAAGAGAGTAGTGGATCGGTCCTTGCAATAAGAGCTTTGAAGGGAATAAGGCTAGTGGATCTGCTATAGGTAGTACTGAATCAGTACTCAGCCCAACTAAGCCATGTAACCTGTTGTTATGGCTTATAGCCAGTAAAACATCTGTATGATGCTGAAAACCCGAGCTTTAATTGATAGATGTACCAAGTTGATTAAACTACTTGCATCCCAAAAAAGTCAATAAACACCCTATCTAAATCTTAAACAATGGATGTGGGAAATCCATGTAAACAGACCACTTCCTGAATTAAACTGTTCACTACATCCCTTGCTGGAAAAATGATAGAACTTAAGAAAATAAGGGTAGAGAAGAGAATTCTAGAGTCAGGATCTGTACTCTAGCCAAAGACAATCTTTCTGTAATATCTTATATTTTGCATAATCTGCTCACAACATAGTACCAGTACATATAGAGTTTGTCCTAGATAACTACCCACAATAACCCCTGTTTTGATATGATAACTATAACTTCCCTAAAACAGATAAGAAACAATAACTTCCCTTACTAGAAAATAACCCCTCCTAACTTCCTATTGTATCAGCCTGCGTCTTTCCTCTTTCTGGAATAAACCAGCAGAGGTCTAATCCTATCAATACCCTTCCCTAGCAAAACAGCCTTGTCCTCAAGGCTGAAAAGAGGAAGCTGTTCTGCAATGTGGTCGTAGGTTTCCCAGCTAGCTTCCTCATGTGGTCGGTTTTTCCATTGGATCAGCAATTCAACTATTTGTTCCCCATCTGCAGTGGTAATCCGAGAATTCAGAACCTGTTCTGGTTGAAGAGTGAATTCCCAGCTTTCATTGACCGGAAGAGGTTGAACTGTAGTTGGATGGTTGCAGCCATGTGCTGGTTTGAGCAAGGAAACATGGAATATTGGGTGAACTTTGGAGCCCGGCGGTAGTTGGAGCTCATAAGCCACATTTCCAATTCGTCGGATGATTGAATAAGGGCACTAATAATGTGCTGAAAGCTTAGTAAACCGTTGATTTGAGAGGGAAGTCTGGCGGTAGGGTTGGATTTTGAGAAACACTAAATCCCCTGGCTGAAATTCCAACCGCCTTCTATGAAGATCTGCATGATGTTTCATGTAAGTCTGAGCCAAGAACTAAGAATTTGCGTCCTAACAAATAATGTTTCCATTTGTCCAATGCCATCACCAAGGCCAATAACTCTCTGTCATACACAGATTTTTGTTGGTAAAAAGCTGATAATCCTTTGCTGTAATAAGCAATAGGATGACCCTCTTGCTGCAAAATGGCACCGATACCTGTTGATGAAGCATCACATTCGACAATGAAAGTTTTAGTGAAATCTAGTAGTTGCAATACCGGAACTTGAGTGAGTGCCAATTTGAGCTTCTCAAAAGCAGCCAAAGAACTAGGATCCCATTGAAAAGCGCCCTTTTTAGTCATGTCCACAAGTGGTTTGGCAATCTGCCCATAGTGGTAGACAAATCTCCTATAATAACCAGTAAGGCCGAGAAACCCACGAAGTTCGGTAAGATCTTTGGGTAATGGCCAATCATTAATAGCAACCACTTTTTCAGAGTCAACAGCCATCCCTCTAGCATAAATGATATGGCCTAAGAATGCTACATCCAATTGAAGAAAGTCACACTTTTTGGGATTAGCATAAAAGTCATTGTGCTGCAAAAGTTGGAATATTGTATCTAAATGCTCCATATGCTCTTCAAAGGTCTTACTATACACCAAAATATCATCAAAAAACACCAGAATGAATTTTCTTAAATAAGGACAAAACAACTCATTCATGGTTGCTTGAAAAGTTGTAGGAGCAGTTGTGAGACCAAAGGGCATAACGAGAAACTCATAGTGACCAGAATGAGTACGAAAAGCAGTCTTATGGATATCAGAAGGAAGCATTTGAATTTGATGGTAGCCAGAGCGAAGGTCAATCTTTGAAAAGAACTTGGCGCCATATAATTCATCAATTAACTCGTCAATGGTAGGAATAGGATACTTATCTGGAATTGTTAGCCGATTGAGCTCCCAATAATCCACACAAAATCTCCAAGTAGCATCTTTTTTGGGAACCAATAGAACTGGACTAGCAAAGGGACTTACACTTGGCTGTATAAACCCCTTGTCTAACAAAGTAGCCACTTGTGCTTCAATTTCATCTTTCTGAGCAAATGGGTACTGGTAAGGTCTAATATTAGGCGCCACTGCATTAGGAAAAAGAGGAATGGCATGACTGTGTTGTCTCATCGGTGGCAATGTTTGTGGCTCTTGGAATATAGATGAATAGCGCTGCTGTAATTCCTCTAGAGTGTCAAATTGTTGAACCAATTGGTCACAAACATAGCTGCATAAAGATGCTGATGTCACCTGTTTAGGAATTCCCTGCAGTTTGTACCGCTTACCATGAACCCAGAATATCATAAATAACTCTTGCCAATTTGCTTCAACAATATTCAGAGATGCTAGCCATTTACTTCCTAGTACCATATCGACGCTACCCAAATTGAATGGAAAGAAGTCCTCTTTAATGGTTAATGTTTGAATGGTAATCTCCAAATCGCGAGATATTGATTTGCAGGGTATCATCCGATCATCTCCCACTTGAACACCAAGAGTAGGAATAGAGGTTGTATTCAACTATAGGGCTTTGACAAGCTTGTTGGATATAAAATTATGGGTAGAGCCACAATCTATAAGAATCAGAATCGTTTTGGATTTTAAAGTACCTTTTACTTTTAGAGTAGAAGTCGAATGATTAATTTGGATAGCATGTAGGGATATTTCTGCCGTGGGTGCAAAGGGGCAGTGTTCTTCATCTATCTTTATTCATAGAAAGGATTAGATTCAAGATGCCTCTTCTTTCCTAAACTAATACAACTAGAATCAAGGGATGTGATAGAGCTGGTATCATGGGATGAGATAGAGCTAGGATCATGGCTAGTATCATTAATAATCCGCAAAAATCCTTCAAACTTCGTTTTGCTCGTGAATTCAAAATCATTAGGCTCCATTAAGTCTCGCAAATATTTTTGTTTTGAAGATTTGAGTCAATGTCCCATATGAATCGTTCACCACACTTGAAAATAGAGTTTGACTTACAAGCATACCAGTAATTCTTCCTTGCTCCTTTTCCCTTCGATATTGTCTTTTTTGAATCATGGAAGGTTTTCCGAACACCATTTGGTGGTCTTGCGTTCCCATTGTATGGTCCCCGGACTTGGGCCACTTCGGTTCAAGAGTTTCCTACTTTCCTTGTGCACAAAGTTAACAACATCAAAGAGTTGTGGAAGAATACAAGCGAAGCCTAGGAGGAAGTCATTCGGATAGGAAGATAATATTCAATGTGGCATGTGACCTTGTCTCATCCCGAAGTTGTCGCTTTAGGTGAATCAAGGTAGCATTTTCAAGTGAGGAGTAGGTCCTCCAAACTTTGTGAGAACCGAGATACGAGGAGGGGTTGCCCCATTTATATATTTCTCCTTTCTCTTTCCACCGCCGATATCAACGGTTTGTGTGGATTTGGGCTTGTGTGAGATGCCCTCGTGGAAAATTAAACTCTCAATGCTATCTTTATTCATAGGAAAGGATTACACTTATATAAGCTCTAGGAGAGATATCAAAGGCAAGATTAAAGGGATTACAACATAAAGGACGGATTACAATCGGCTTTCCTAAACTAATACAACTAGAATCAAGGGATGTGATAATTTTGGGATAAGATAGAGCTAGTGGGTAGTAATTTGATTTCCAACAGAATACAAGCGATTCGGATAGGAAGAGTGCGCAGTCTGAGGAACCGCCGATATCAACGGTTTGTGTGCGGGCCAAAAATTCTCCTGTAATAATTGGAAAATTTTGTGCCACGTGAGAATGAGTCCGACGCTCGCTAGGACTGATATCACAGAACAGATCACACGTTTGATTAGGACTGATTTTTTGCTTCAAATTCTAGCGCTAAACTGACGGCTTTGTATACTGTTCGAGGTTTCTGGATCTTAACATTTGCGTGTAACTCTTCCTTTAAACCATTGACGAAAACGCCCGAAAGACAATGTTCAGGCCAACCTTGAATTTGAGATTGTCGGCGAACGTACTTTTGCTTATACTCACTCACCGTACCAATCTGTTTAGTACTACAAAGGTGAAAATCCAGATTTTGGAATTCAGGTGGGGCCAAATTGTTCTTGGAAGACTTGAACTAACTCATCCCAGTATCGTATGGTTCATCTAGAGGAGACCCACGTAAATGTATCTAGCGCATCGCCTTCAAGGTTCATTGCAGCGACATCCACTTTCAAGTCTTCGGGTGTTTGATAATATCGGAAATACTTCTCAGCCTTCTAAACCTAGCCTCTTGGGTCGCCACCTTCATATTTCAGGAATTCAACCTTCAAATATGGCCGCTTAGAAGGATTTTTACTCCACCAAGGATTCTCCATCTCAATGTCTTCTTGTCCCACGTAAGTTTCTTGACTTTTATAACTTGCTTCTCCAGGAAACATTGCTGGTCCCTTCTGTTTCTTCAAAGCTTGAATTTCTAAATTCATCAAATTTAATTGTGCAAGAATTGCCGATAAGTGATGTTGGTCTGGTTCTGGTTGCGTGTGTGTACGCTGTTGTACCAAAATGACCGCTGGATCATTCTGAGGATGGGTATGTGATGGAATTTCTGGGTTCTGATTTGGTTGTAATGGAGAGTTATTCTCAAAAGAGGAGTTTCTTGTGTTTACCATAGCATCTACAGGTCCGAGGACTTACCGCTCTAATACCAAATTGATAGAACTTAAGAAAATAAGGGTAGAGAAGAGAATTCTAGAGTCAGGATCTGTACTCTAGCCAAAGACAATCTTTCTGTAATATCTTATATTTTGCATAATCTGCTCACAACATAGTACCAGTACATATAGAGTTTGTCCTAGATAACTACCCACAATAACTCCCATAAAACAGATAAGATATGATACCTATAACTTCCCTAAAAACAGATAAGAAACAATAACTTCCCTTACTAGAAAATAACCCCTCCTAACTTCCTATTGTATCAGCCTGCGTCTTTCCTCTTTCTGGAATAAACCAGCAGAGGTTTAATCCTATCAAAAAAGGTGCGATAAAAGTGAAAAATGGGCATAATTGGTAATACACCGCCACCATAATAGTATCAAATGTTTGAGATTTGAGAAGACGGATGATGAAGCCCACACTTTATCTTGCCACACATGTTGAGGTATAGTCAAAGGTTGCTGAAGACCAACTGGGTCTAGAGCTTGCTATTTGTATCATTGGCAAGGGTCACACTTGGCAACATAGGATTGTATGTCCTTCATATCATTCCAATGAAATATTTCCGCCAATGTCCTACATGTTCTCAGGTAAGTTGAATGACCCTCAAGGGGTGAGTCATGGAATTCTTTAAGCAAAAGAGGATTCCAAGTAAACCCTTTTGGAAACACTAATCTCCCCTAGTCCCTTTATGCAATTAACAAGAAACAACCATGTTCAAGGCTTTAATCAGAAGGAGCAGGCTATCCCCATTATAACCCAATATATGATGGGTGATACTCAATGAAGGCTCCGCACCAACACCACCATCTTTTCTGTATTTACTACTTTTGCTTGACTTCTGCCCAATTCTCCAAACTCTTCATTGTCTCTGCCATTTTGAGTATTGACAATCCCATGGAAAATAATGCTCTGATACTAATTTGGTGAAGCTTATTCTAAGTATTTCTTAATGATAAAAGCTGGATTCACCTCTAGCAATTGAGATAATAATCTGAATTCTTTTTTGCCTTTCCCTGCAGAGAACTCCCTTAAAATACCTAGCTGATTGATTTTTTACTACACTGATTATCAATTACGGTTCCTTCTATACTTATGGACCCCGCTAAAATTAATTATGCAAGACTGCCTTTATTCTCTATTTTTCTCCTATGGAGGCACCTCACAGTCTTCTCTATACTAAATAATTTGCAGTTGAGCTGCTTCTTTTTGTTTTGGTGAAAGTAGTTGAGCTTCTTCTATTTATGAGTAATTGTCATACTAATTTGAATTATACTGTTGCCAGGCGCATTGTTATAAAGTTACTCATAACTTATTTCCAGAGGAATCACAGCAAAGAGGTGTGTATTGCGGGTTCTTTTATGCATTGTGGAACTGAAAGGATGGGAAGGGAGGGTGTGCATATATTGACTTATATTCAGTGCTCCATGTTGCTGAGTTAATTCGTGGAAAATATTTAAATATAGTTCCTTACATTCTTGAAGTCAAGGTTTTCACTCCCATGTCTGTGGTCCAGTTCTCCAATAATAAAAATAACAAGTATACAGTTTTTTGCAAACAATTGTAGTTTTTCCATTTAATTGTACACTTGGCTGTGTTGTTATTTATTGTGTTATTTGCCATCTTTTCGTGTTATTATTGGAGAACCATGTATTTGTATACTTGGATTGGGAAATCCGATGGGAAATATGCAAGGAAATTAATATAGGTCTCGTCCTTTAAATGGCTAGCATGTTATCCAATTCTGTTCATGTGTAGTTAGATGCAAGAGGCCCAATTCTAGGGAGAAAACAAAAGTTAGATAAGCCTTGAAATTGGCACATCAATTGTAGAGTTGGTTGATGTGTTAGGAACCTGGCCTTTTGTTATACTTAAAGGTGAAAACTTTATTGTCTGTTCCCTTCTGCTACTGGTGCTACTTATGTTTTTATATCTGCCGTCTCTATAGAGCCTTGTTCTTATGAGTTTTCCACGTTTATATTGTTGGAGACAGGTTTTGGATCTCATGGTTCGCATGCTAGGATTCTCTGATGAAGACAAGCAAAGGATAGGTGTTGCTCAACACGGTGCTGGTAAAGGTGTCGTCCGTGGAGTTCTTGGGTTACCTGGTCGCCTGGTTGGAGGTATCTTGTCAGGTAGTCCTACTGAAGCAGCTGCCAATGTGGGATCTGAAAACCAGGTGAGTTTCTTTTGGTCCGTTGTAATTTTTCCCCTTGGTGCATTTGGCTTGTCTAGCATAATTGCTTCAATTCCATGCACTTAGACCCCGCTTGGTTAACCAGGAGGAAAGGCATTTCCTTCCTCCATAACAAAAATCAAGATATGTGACATTTTATTACATCATTGTTACCAATACCATTACTTAATAGTAACTTTTTATTATTTTTCTCATTCATAAAAGTTACTTCTTTCTTTCCATTTTTCTTTGTATTGCATAATGTGTAGTTCATTTAAGTTAGGTTGTGAGATACATGCTCTTTTTATTGGGGTGGGTGGAACATTAGGAAGCGAAGAATCAAACTGTCTTTGAAAATGTTCTTTTATTTCGATGTAAAGGTTTCGTTCTGTATCTGTGGTGTAGCTCTAACTACTTTTCCCCTTCTTTCAGTCATTTGCAGATATGTGGGTTGATTTTCTGCTCAAGGAAACAGAGGAAAGAGAGAGGAGAGAATCTGCAGGAAACAGTAGTACAGGCAAACTCACAGAAGGCTTGCATGGAAGTCCGAATACTACTGTACCGCCATTTTCAAATCAAAGGTTGACCTCTGGAACAACATCTGCTTTATCACTCAACTCATTGCCTAACCATAACCCCAGCCCTCCACCGCACGGGTATTTTCCGCGCTCTGAACGTCTTAGCTCCGAGTTCTCAACGGTCCCTCTTTCGCCTTCAGATACTACAAGGTACTGAGTATTATATACATTGGATTTATGTAATTGGTAGAAAGTGTAGAATCATTGTTTGTTTGAATAGTGGCCATATGCTATCTTGTTCAATTCATTCTTTCACATTCAAAGATGTCTCATTTCAACTGAGTGAAAAGTAATCCTCCTTCTATAGCCTCCGTCCATCATCTTGAGTCTTTGTGGATTATCTTATACAATAAGGAGTTCTGAAAATCTTTGATGTACCAGGCATATATAATTACTGTCTCACCATTTAAATGTATATAGTACAGAGTTTGCCAGAATGATATGAAGATATATGACAATCTTTTGTGCGATGGATTATTTTTTGCTTAAAAAATATCGTTATGTAGCTACAATTGCACTATGGATCTTTTGGGGCTTTTTCCTTTTTCGTTATAAAAATGAAATGAATGGATAACACATGCAATACTCTGAGTCTCAGGACTGATAAGAAGGGTTTGAGGCTATCCTGGGACATGGGCCTAACTGGTCTTAGATTCTTGGGCCCATCTTGTAAGGCCCATGAATGTGTGTCTATTTGCTAATTTTATGTTATTTTTTTGTGAGTAACATTCTCGCACATATTTTAAAATTTTATTAGATCATCATTATTATTGGCCAACAAATATTACACAATCTTTTTATTACTTTGAAAACATGATTCTCGTACAAGTTAAATAAATAAGTGTGCAATATTGAGTTGCCCCATAATCAGAATCAGTATGTAATTATTTTGATTAAATGCCATTATATATTATATTTAATGATAATCAGACTCGTTCATATTCCCGAAATTAATGTGGTCAAATTTTATATTCATGATATTTCCATGCATTTTGATTCGATAATAAAGAGAATGCTGTGTAATTTAAACATCAATCTATCAATTGAGAAATAAATATTTTATTGAATGACTATTATATCATGTACTATAGTCTCTCTTTTTTTGGGCACAGTTTGGGTAAGTCTTGAGGGTTCCGAGTGTATTGCCAACTGGATCTACGTTTCTTTATTATTTATAGTAATTTTTTAACAAATAGTCATAGTCATTGTTGACCACACGTTATTACAAGTGCAAATCCGCTAATTTCAATATGTGAAAAACAACTAGTTGACATGAAGATTAAGTTAATACTCCCTTTGTACCTTAATATAACATATTCCCTTAATTTAATTAGATTAATGAAATTAGCTTAGTTGATAAAAACATATTTTTTAAAACACTTTAATCACTTTTTTTAAAGTACACCTCATTGACTTATTGTTCAGAGTATCATCAATAAAGATAAATTAGAAAAAGATTGATAAATATGAAAATTATATATAAAATTTAAGACTCAGATCATCTCTCTAAGTATATCTTATATTAAGGACTAAGATGAAATATTACGATGATCTTGCCACTTTTGGTTTGTGTGAAGAAACATGCGAATATGTGTATTCGCCTAACGTAATATCAAACATATTCTTGTATCCATTTCTTATCATTCAAAAAAATAAAAAGAACCAATTCACAGGTCACATCTATGACCTGATAAAGCTCAACGACCCACAAAAATTGAAGGGGAAAAAACTATTCACATCTCTTTTATTTAGCACAAAACATAACACAAGTTTTACAGTATCGAAATTAAAGCTAAACTTATCTTCAATATCAACGATATATATATATATATGGAAGTGTGTATGTGTGTTTACTATCAAGTTTTCGATGAAGACATGAATTACATAGAAATAATCTCATGTCATACTCTTATTAGAGAACTTTATTATTAGTAATCATCAAATATCAATCAATCAAATATATACTACTAAAACTCTAAACGACTTATTCATTGGTCCATGTACATTGCCAACATTGCATTATCTTCATCATTCATTGGTCCATGTAAACATCCCAACAGTAAATGGTTCTACACAATAGCTGGATTCCAATGACGTAAAAGTCTTCTGTATGTGGATTCTCATTGGTTTTCAAATTCCATTTCCCAAGCTGCAATTACTAATCACTTTACTATCTTCCACCCACTACCATTTCACGGGCTCCCAAACCCTTGCTCTCATCACATCCCTACCATTTCACGTGGCTCATTCGCGGGATTCGCAAACCCTTGCTCTCATCACATCCCTTTCTCATTCACGTGGGAGAGCCACTAGCTAGAAGAAGCAGCATATCATCCTACGACCCATCAAGATCTGAGGAGGATGAGATTCGCGGCCGAGTTAAGTGAAGATCCCTCTCTCATCGCATCCCTCTGCTCATCTTCTCTCTATGAAGATCCGAATTTCTTCTTCCCCGACTCTCTCTCTCTCTCAGTCATCTTCTTCGAAGGGTAAGGCATCTCCTCACCGAACTCAAGCTCGGTGATCCTTGACGTCGCCATCGGTGAAGTTTTCTAGTCCTTTTCTTTTGTAGCTTCTCGATGCTAAGAAGGTTTGTACTCTTCTGCCATTCTTCCCTTCATCTTTGATCTCTTCCATTCTTCACTTTTTATCTTCTACTTTTAAAACCTAAACGCCTCTTATGCGTGCTCTTCTGCCAATATAATTTTTATTGGTATTTGTTTCTTTTTTCGCTAACGATTTCTTTTGTGAATCGTTTCAACAGAATTCCCCTGTAGTTATTGATAATGGTAAGAAAATAGAGAAAATCTTTAAGATCAAGTATGCTCAGTGCCACACCGTTGATAAAGGCGCCGATCACAAGCAGGGTATGCATTTCTCTTCTTCTTCTTCCTCCTCTATATTTTGCTTTTGAAGTCAAGTCTTTCTTTCACATCTTTCCTCCCTTAGTAACATAATTACTCGTGTTTCGCTTTCAAGCTATCGGTATGATCAAAGATAGGTGTGTTTTTCTCTAGCATGTGATTTAACTCTTCTTTGTTCTCAAGCTATCGGTATGTTTTCGGTCTTTAACTCTTCTTTAACCACATCATGAAATTTTTACAAGGCGCATTCTTACGTGCACATGCTATTGCATTTTCTTTGATTTTTTAGTGTTGAAATGTCATATCTGCTGTAAATGATAGCTATATCTATAATAAAAGATAGGTGTGTTTGCATTTTTATTTCCTATAGTTTTTGCAGGTTTTGGGTAAAGCTTATCATGTTTTGAGAACTTAGAAAAGAAGTCACGGGGTGTAACTTTATTTGATGCTTTGATTTTTACCAATTTTTTTTTACCCAAAACCTGATCAACGCTTGTATGAAGTTGTCCAAAAATTTACAAGCATGCACGCAATAGTCCCTACCATGAACTGTCCGCTTCATCATAATTACTTTTAGGTTGCACTTTTGGGAATAGAATAAAGCTTACTTTCTTTATTTCTTGGCAGTACTTTTAGCCTTATTTGATGCCTACTTACAATTAGGTTGCACTTTTACTTTCTTTACTACTTTTTTTTTTTTTTTTCTTCGTCTATTTAATTAGTTTTAGCAAAACACTCTGCATTAACTTGCTTTAGCTTCAATCCACCTCATCAATCCACACCTCCCAGTTTAAGGTCTGTGATTTGCTTGGGAGCTTTGTTGCGTGATGCATATGGTAAGTTGCCCCGTTCATCCTACATCATCAATCCTCTGATGCTCTCTTCTTCTTTTTCCTTCCCTAAAGCTTTGTTGCTGGATTCATAATGTGTTATCCCTTTATCCTTTGGTTAATGTCCTTTATTTAAATGCAGGCTGAAAACTTTTTGCTTTATCTGTTTATGTTCAGAATCTGCAAGGGTATCCATTGAATAGGTAATACTTCATTGCCTTTCACGAAAATGTGAGGGATTTATTGATGATCAAAGAAGAGTTAAAGACCTGAATCTGCAAGGATTTTGAAAGGATTAAATCTTGTTCGGACCTTTTTGCAAAAAGGTTCTGTATGATGCGAGAAAAGGCGATGAAACATCACTTTCATGCATAAAAAGTAGGAAGAGAAAGGTAGCACAACTGTCATTTGATTTAAACATTTCAGTTATATAAATGCTGCTGATGTGTTTCACATTCTTGCTGCCTGTTTGGACTCTATTTTTTAGTTACATTTTAGTTACATATGCTGAAGGTGTGCTATAAAATTTATATTACATTGACAGACACAAATTGGTGACTCTAACAAGTTTGTTGGTTACCGTGTTCTTGGTTTTTGGTCACAGCTTTAACTCATGTTAACAGAGGGTGTAATTCAAAGTCCATCCATTCTAAGTTATTGCCATTGTTTAGTTGGCTGATGTGTGGTCATGTGGACAAACTCTCTATGTTATGCTAGTTGGAGCATATCTCTTTGAGGACCATGCAGACCCTAAGAATTTTAGGAAAATAATTCAGGTATCTTATTGTTAACCTTATTTGATGCTGGTTTTTTTTGGTATTGTTTCATATGTAATTTTTCATATCTTTTTTTTGCTCACATCCCCTTTTTTCTGTCCTATTCTGCAGCACATTATGCATGTCCAATACAAAATCCCTGATTATGTCCACATATCTCAAGATTGCAGACACCTCCTTTCTCGTATATTTGTCGTGAATCCATTGAAGGCAAGTTTTGATTTTTTTTTTAAGTGACTTAATTGTTTCTGTTATATAGCAGTTGTTATTACAACAAATGGCCTCTATTATAGTATTACAAGTATGCATTGTTGTGATTTAGCGATTATAGTTAAATAAAATAATTTTGATTTACAAGCTCCTTGTGGTACTTTTTTTTTTATAATACAAGCAGATATTTAGGAATCTTGATGCATCAGCCTATTAAATTGTACATCTTTATGCCTCTTTTTTTTTCCGTCCTTTATATCATGCTTTGATAATTTCTTGCTGGAGCTTTTTGCCCTGATTGTAATGGTGTTCAGGCGGCCAAAATTTACTCAGGGAAACTGCAATATTTACTGGTAAAGGTTCAATATTGTGTTTTCTAATTATTTTTCAAAAATATACAATGATTTAAATTAAATATCTTACTTTTAGTGTATATATGCATCTATAGCAGCTATAACGTGTGAGGTAGGTTGGTGTTGCAGTCTGTCCTCATTTTATCCATTGGATTTTTGTTTTACCTGCAATGTAAGTGGTGTCTCATGTGGCTTTAGGAACACTCAATGACTATAACGTGGAGAGCGCGACCTATGAAGTTTTTTTTTTTTAGATTCAATCTCTTAGATTTGACATATAGCCATATAGGTTTTGAAGAATAGCCGTAATCTTTTTGTAAGCTTATTAACCACTGGATCTTGCAGTTTCACGGAGGTAAATCCGTAAATGTGTATTGTGCAGTCCTTTTGTCACTAGAATATGTGTATTGTGCAGTCCTTTTGTCACTAGAATAGTCTCTCTGTTGTAATGATGGGAAGCTCTATTTTCATATCCATTATCTCTCTCCTTAGTCCAAATTTCGGAAAAACATTCAAGAAGGACGAGGAGTGGGACAACTAATTGTACTGTTGGATTTCTTATTTTCTTTTCAAGTAATCTCAAGTGAAACATTAGGCAATATAGCAATGGTGAAAAATTGTATTGTGAAAAAAGCAATGGTGTCGTGATATCTTTGATGTCCAAGTTTGTTTCCCTTGATTATGGCTCAATATAACCATTGCTTTTTTTTTAAAAAAAATAAAATAAAATAAAAATGACATCTAACAATTGCAAATTAGACATCCTTAGTTTGTATAATATTTTGATATGACATGGTTGATGGGGAGTCAGTTACCTTCTATCATTGTAGCTTTATAACAATTGGATTTCTTATTTTGCTGTCATGTAAAAGTTAAAAAGTCCAGTCCCTTATTTCATGGTTTTCTACAAATGCCTGCATAAAAGTGATTCATTGATTTCACTATAAGGGATTATTTCCTTCTTGCTTCCTTAACGTGAGATTGTTGTATTCTAACATATGTTCTCTAAAGGGTGTCCTCCATACAACAGGTGGCTACATGTTGTACACTGCAACAACATTCAAGTATGCATTCGAAGACAAACCATCTGACATCTACTGGTATCCTTGAAGCTTGCCCTTTATCTCTTTTCTTTTGAGGGTGTTCCCGATCAAAAACCAGATTAGTGTCATTAATTTAACAGCTTTATACTTTGACTATAGGTGTACTGTTGATTGTGGTTGGATTACTGGGCATAGCTATGTTGCTTATGGACCCATGCTTAATGTGCAACAGTTGTTGTGTATAAAGGGGTAAGACTTTTTTTTTTGGGGCCAAGGTGTAATAGATTTTTAGTTTAAACACAGTGTAATTATTTATGTGCATGTGGTGTGGCTAAAAGTGCATCTTAGAGACATGTTACAGGCAGAAAGAAACTAATCACTAACTCCAATTTCTTGAATTTGGACTTATACAAACTACAAATATATGAAATAAACTTTGAAGCACGCAGAAAAGAGATGAAATATTCAATGACTAACAATATATTTTCCCAGTAAAATAGAATTGTTAATAAACCTTACCACATATATTTACTTTAGAGAATTATTCTACCGAATTCAAATGATTGTATTTATTATTCTTTTTTTAATTTATTAATTCAGGTTAGTATGAGTATGAATAGAGATTTGAGATTGAACTTGATTAAAATGAATTAATATAGTAAAGGTCAATAGTGGACTTGTATGAATGAGTTACCTTTTTCACACAAATCGAATGTGAAGTAAAAGTGTCATGGGATTTAAAATATTCAGTGCATTAATTATATAAATGAGTATCAAAATCAAGCGCTTATACATTGTCGGTTAGAAACGTGTAATAACATTCCAATAATTACGTTTTAAAATTGATTTTCGTTGATACATTTATATTTTTGATTATATATATCTTTGCGTAAATGTTGTGGGTTTGTTAAAAAATTGATTCATAGTTATTTTGACTATTTTAAGTTTATAACATGAATATTTTTACTGCCAATTATTTGGAAAAAGTAGATATTATTATAACATGATTAATTTTACTTATAGTGTAAGGATTTAATAGTTGTTGCATTTATTGATTTAATTTAGTTCCCCTTAATGTATTCATTATGTTAGGTAAATTAGTACCCTAACCAAGCGCTTATGCATCATCAAAAACCGCGTACCAAAATTCCATTAGTTGCGTTATATTTCGTTCCAAAAATTTTGATTTTCATTCACACATTTACAAGCGGTTTCAATTACACATCTTTTGTCAATTATATATTTTTATGTTATAATTTATTGGATATTGTATTGAGGATTAAATAGATTGGATCTGAGATTTATAAGAATGTGTATATTTGAAATTTTTGGGTGTTCTATTGAGGATTAAATATATTGTCATTTCATTTGTGATGACAATTAACAAAAGCCAAGGATAATCGATGTCAAATATAGGTTTTTACCTACCAAGTCCAGTTTTTTCACATAGACAACTTTATGTTGTTCTATCAAGGGTAAAGAGTTTCAATGGTTTGAAAATACTGATTTTGAATGAGTTTAATAAGTATCATGACAACACAACACGCTTAATGTTGTATACAGAGAAGTTTTCCAAAGCATTTTATCACATTCATAAATGTAAGGGGAAACTTGGTTAGACTTTGTTATTGTTGTGCTTTGAATTTTATATTTAAATGAATTCAATATATTATTACTTTTATTGGTGTATTTTTTCAGTGCTTAATTTTACCTATTAATTAATAAAACAATTTGGTTATTACATTTGCATCTTTATTATTCATATTTCAAACACAATAAAACTCAATACTCCGTGCAACGCACGGGTCCGAAGACTTGCTTATACCTATACCTAAATTGAGGGGAGCAAAAATAAAAAAAGAACATCATATTAGAATGGTCTAGGAGGCTTCTCTAAGACAGCAGAAAAGAACACTTCTTGATCACTTTTATCAATCTTTGGAACAACCACCCACATACGTTTCTTGTACCTCAGCATCTTAAAAGCCTCCAAGTAATCATCCAAATCCTCCTTCAAACAGAAGAAGCTATCAATCCACAACAACCCACCCGGCCTCAGAACCCTATCCCAATCATACAACACAAAATCCAGCAGCACAAAGTCGATCCACCCATCAAGAAACCTCGTCGTGTGGATCAAATCGAGGGTGTTATCGAAGAAGGGGAGCCGTTGATTTATGGTTAAGTATAGAGGAACAAGTCCTCTTAGAGCTATCATTTCATTGAAGGGTGCTCCTAGGTTGATAGTTGCAGAAACTATAGTCACATTGTGTTCTCTCATCCTGGCAGCAAAAGTACCAGTTCCTACACTGAAGTCCAATCCTATTCTGATCTCACCAGGCTTGATTTGAAGCACATCAGATATGAGGAAATCAGAAGTTTGGTTTTTAGAAATGGGATCTAATTTTACCCATCTAGGCATTTCATGATGAGTGAGGTTGAAGCAATTTGAGCACTTGAGGAATCCCTTGGGAGCCGTGTTCCCAGCAAGACAAGCGAAGTTCTTGCACCGGTATTGACTCCACCGGACATTTCTATCATCCGGGAGCTTCCAGAGGGACTCATTGATCGGGAACGGCTGCATATAGAGCTGTGCCGCCCTGGCAAGGCATCTTCTCCTCGGGAGAGGATCGCAGCCATGAACCATTAGCTTTTGAGCAATTTTCCAGTCATCATTGCACATTTCACCAATGTCGTAATCCATGTATTCCTCAAGCTCTTCCTTCAAGGCGAAGCAAGCATGGCCAATACTAGTAAAGGTTCCATTAGCCCCCATGAAATTCTGTTTCTTCAACCTGTTAGGCTTGATCTTCATGTACTTGCGAATCTCCTCCCGGAAGAAGTAATCAGCCGGCTCATCAGACTGTTTCTTCGCTTCCAAAAGTGGATTATGAGAAGTTGTGGCGCCAATTTTATGCTGCTGATCGATCCCTTCATCATCTGAAAGAGATGCCTCCATGGATTCCAAGAGCCCTAAAATATCAGCAAGAAAGGCACTCATTTCCACCACAGAAGCTGTATCTGACTCTGCAACTCTCAAGCTCTGCAATTCTTGTTGAATTCTCTGAGTTACATCTTGCACCGTTACAATCACATTGTTTCGAATATTTTTTGTTGGCTCCTCAGTATTCAAATGGTTGCATAGAGATCCAGTGTCAAGCAAGGATTTAGAAATAGAAAATTTAGACAAGGTAGCAACAGAGAGAAGGGCAAGAGAACCCAATATAAAGATTCTACAGTAAGCCCTCCTCCATATTGCTAATTTATAAGTACCATTCAGTTTTGGTATTCCTGTATCTTCTGAACTTAGGATATTTAGTGCTTTCATATATCCTCAAAACCAAAAATATAAAGAAAAAACCACTCACAAACAATGCATAACCAGTTTCAGATTAAGAAATAACCTGGAGTTTGCAGCTCAAGGTAAAGATGTTCATAGAGCCAGAACATAAGAACTGAAATTGAGGCAAGAACTGGAAAGCTAATCATGAAGAGATATTGAGGAGTAAAATCGTTTATTTGAAAAGAAATTTGCTGATCAAAGATATGAACAACTCTGGATCTAGAATTGGAAAATGACCAAACGGATTATTAAAGCATTCTATAAGGCTAGCTTAGCAAATACATAAAGTCAGTCACAAAAACAGATCAAGTCAACGCATCATGGATCTTAGAATTCAGTTAACTCACAACTTGCTAAAAGGTAAATTGTTTTAATATTATACAGATCTAGAAGGACATAGCTAATAGAAGAAAACATGATAAAGCAATCATAGAAATTAGAATTCACTATTTGTCTCAAGTAACTTCATTTTCTGGTATCTGTAAAATATTTGGTCCATCAAGGCTTTTTCTTATGTTTTCAAGTCTTTCCAGTTCACTTGTGACGCTGCTTTAACTTCAAGATACATGCATCATACAGACAACCTTGTCAGCAAAATCGTATTAGTTTGCGTCAAGAACAAAACAGACCTCGTATTAAACAAAAGTGACGTCTTAAGCTCACATGTTCCGCTTTTTTCTTTTAATTTTTCCTTGGCCTTGGTCCATAAATGATCAGGCCATCAGTTTCAATTTCATTGACCTGCTTTAACAGTTTGAATTTGAATATATAAAACAGCATAATCATGTTTCTATATTAAAAATAATAAGAAAAATTTAAAAAAACTATTTATCTATATGTTTCCTTGTATCAACATGAACTTAGGCCAGCCATATTGTCCAAAAGTAATAAAAGAAGAACATATAGCTTGCTATGGGACTATGTGGAGTGAATAGCAACCCATCTATACATAATAATTACATAGACACAATAGAGCTCAAAATAAAAGGAAAAAGAGCATAGAATCTCTAAACTACTAAAATACAAAAGGGTCCTAGTAAAAAGCATTATGGGAGACAAGAACAGAAATCATGTCCCAATACAAGGGACCAAATCCAAGCTGTCTAACAATGAGGACAACTAAGTGGAGTCATCCATGAATGTTACAGATAAAAAAGGCAAGCAAAAAATATCTTTTTTGCCTGAGGGGAAGGGAAAGTGCAAAGAATGAAGTTTGAATATGAATGAACAATACTAAATGACTAATCAAACAACGAATGTTCAACTAGAAGTCAAATTTGATACTGACTTTGGTAGGTAACCAGTCAACGCAAGGAAGAAAACAAAAAAGATAACCAACTAGAAATCAACATCAACCTTAATGCAAGATAGCAATACATCATAAGGATTATTAGAGAATGACACACAAAAATTTTGTACAGAGATAGTTGAGAAACCGAAAAAAAACCATTGAGGTCGTATGTATGTGAAAGCCAAAACTCAAACCGCTAGAATAAGCATCAGTTGCTTTCTCATTTCAAATATTTTTAATCCAACAAAATGATATTTCATCTGTGAGCACCACTACTTCTACTTCTACCCCTTCACCTATTTTCACCTCTTCCAAATAAAAAAGAAAAAAGAAAATTCGACCAAAAAAAAAGGTTGATCATCTTTGATAACCCAGAAGATTTACACCCTTGAGCAGCGAACCAGAAGGAAAATGGTCACCTCCGTCGCCGCCGATCGGCCGGGTACTGAGAGAGCGGCACAACTTCCTGCAGAGGCGTAGCAATCGGCGTCATGAGCGGCGAGTTCCGGCAAACAGGGCAAGACCCATTAAGCTTAAGCCAAGAGTCAAGGCACAAGAGGTGGAAATAATGGCGACACTCCGGCATCATCCTCAGCATCTCCGAATCTCTAAACTCACACAAACAGATCGAACACATCGTACTGCTTCCGACGCCCATAGCTCCCCTACTGTACTGAAACCTCGGGTACGAGTTTATAACGTTGTCGTCAAGCCCCACGACGGCGCTCTCGTTGTCATCCTCCTCCTCCTCCTCCGCCACAAAAATCACCCGAGGCAGAACAATACCCTCGGATCCCACATTCGACCCAGATGGGTTCATATTCGGATTCGGGTACGAATCCGAACTGGGGTTTCGGCTACGCTTGCGGCAACAGAGGTAGAAAGAGAGAATGAGCATTGAGGCGAGAACCAGAAAAGCGAGGGCGATGGCAATGGAGTAGCCAAAGCCAATGTTGACGGAGAGAGGCATGGGTACAAGAAGAAAGCGAAAAACAAAGAAGAAGAAGTGAGTGAGATTGTGAAAGTGTCCATTTGAGGAAGAAGAAGTAGGAGGAGGAGGAAGAGAAGGGGAATGAGGAGGAAATTGGGGAGGGATTTTGGAGGGCAAAGGGTGGGTGGGAATCTCAGCTGCTGCATTAAATTCTGGAGTTTTTCTTTTATGGGTTTTTGAAATTTTGAGGGAGAATTGGATTTTTATCTCTCTCTCTCTCTCAAGAAGAGTGCATTTAATTCAAAGAAGAAGAGTAGTGCCAGAAAGTTGGGGTGCTTTGGTCTCCGCTTTGCTTGCACCAACGACGTTTCTTGGGGATGTGCGAGTTGAGGACTTTGATTTGAAGTACTCGAGGCAGTCCCACGCTTGTACACACATCAGATACTACACTCCCGCCGGCCTTCATGAATGTTCTGTACAAAAGAACCTGGGACTTGGGAGGCACAACAAGTGATCACGAGTGAGCACAACGTAGTGAGAATTTGTCCAATGTCGTTGACTCGTTATTGAAGTTTTTGTGTGTGATTATACTCCTGAGTCTGACAATCAATCTGGATCTGGTTTAAGAAAGTAATTAAAAACAACAAAGGTGATAATAAGAGTGTTTGAAACAATTTTTTTTAAGTGTGTCTATATTTTTGAGTGACAAATATGGGAGAGAAATACAATAAATATAAAGTATCACAAACCTTTTAATTAATATAATATATATAATTAATTGGGGGCAAAAATTGAAAAAAATTATTAAATTTTTTAGACAATTCTTATTAGACTTTTATAAAAATGATCAAGACATTTCAAATTTTAGGTTTTTATAAATAGAATTTGGAGGGAGTACAAGCTTCAATGCTTAACATAAAAACTAATTGATTAATTTGAGTAGATTAAGAAACTTAGTTGAATTAGTTATTTAAAATAAATATATGTTGGTTTTCCTAAAAATATCATATTTTATCATAGCTACCTTTAGATATATAAACTTTTAAATACTTGCAATCAATATGATATTTTAGGGAAAAATTTTAAATTTGGGATTCAAAAGTCAATTGGGCTCTTATATTTAAGACTAAAGTCAACCCCTAAATAACTCTAATATTAAAAATCAAATGAAGTATTTTTTTCTTAGGACTTCACAATGATTTTCCCAAAAAAATTCAAGGAAACAAATTTCAAAAACATACTCCCTCCTTATGTCCATATGATAAGTTGCCTCCAACTATCTCAACAAAACTAAAAATATCTAGTTGATTAATTAACTTTGTCTGCAAATGAAATACTTTTACAACTTTGCCCGTATTCAAGAGTATAAAGAAATACTATGTTAAACTTTAAATCCTTTCCTAGTAAATAATAATGGGGTAATATTTGAAAAATAAATAAATATGATTCACTAAGTAACTTATATTATGAATGAAGAAAGCTACATATAGTTTTTATCTAAGGATGTAAATAAATATGAATAATCCAATTATTAATCAAATTTTATGGAGTCCTTTTTTTTTTTTATAATATATATATAATGTACTCCCTTTAGTCTTAAGTATAATAGCTAAATAAATAATTTGTAGATATTTTTTAAATTAATTTGTAAATATTAAGAGAATTGATTTAGTTAGTTATTTATTAAAAAAAAATATGTTCATTTTTCTAAAGTGTTCTCTTTAGTTATTTGTATTGAAAATTGCCTGTTGATAAAAAATGCCCTAAGTATGTATAATCAATAGAGAAAATATGAGAAAATAATTATGAATTCAGGAGATAAAGTGGATCAAGATATTATTATATTTAAGATCAAACTAAAATAAATCACTCTACTTACTCTTATATTGAGGATTGAATGGAGTAATAACTATAAGAAAAAAAATATCATATAATTAAGCATGTTTTAGAAGTTCAATAATCTTTTTAGCATATTAATTAAATTAATGAAATTTAAAGCGTTCCATGGGTACATGTTAATGGCCAAATTTTCCATGTCATTATCCTAGGAGGGTAGACTTACCCTTATTTAAGTTTTTGCTTTATCTCTCTAGTGGTTCATCTAATGTCCAATTGCTTGCTGCCTAAATGGTTGTATCATGAGCTGGATATTTTAATGGCTACTTCTTTTGGGGATTTGAGAGTAATTTGAATTTTTTTAAAAAAAAGAAAAAAGAAAAAGAAAAGGGCATCTATTGGGATGGGATGATTTGAGCTTGGCTAAACCTCAAGAAAGTATATGGAGGTTGGAATTACCAAGGTTAAAACCCGACGGGCCACCGAACCTATCGAGTGCGGGTTAAGGGTTAGTGGGTCAGATCGGAGTTAGCCCGGAGTCAACCCGGGCCTAGACCGGTGAGGTATAAAAAATTGGAAAATAATTAATTTCTTATCACACCAACCTAAATTTGACATACTATATATCATTTCAATACTTTAGATCAGTGGCAAAATAATCATATACTCCAATACTTGTGACATATTCGACATTCTTAACAATTTTATTTACAACCTACATTTAACATTCACTAAGCGGAGCCAACGAAAATATAAACCACAATAGCTTCAGAAAACCAAAAAACAAATCCAAATCAAACCCATATGACATCCAAAAGTGAAAAAAGGAAAAATAAAATTGAGGGAGAAATAAAATAAAAAAAATTGAAGGAGATTTTTTTTTTTTTTTAATAAAAAAAGGTCTGACCTAGTGACCCGTCCGGGTTACCCCGGGTTCACCGGGTCAAACCGGGTTTACCGGGTTAGACCGGTTTTACCCTAAACCGGACCGGTTTCACGCGGCCGTTGGCGGTTTCGGTCTGAACCGGCAGGTCCGGTCCGGTTTCACAAACCATGGGAATTACTTCCTGGTTTCTTATATACAAGATTCAATTATTATTATTTTTCCGGAGAAATTAAATAATCTAAATAAATTACTTAAAATGATTTATATTTATTTTTTTTCAAATTAATTTTCCTACTTATAAGGTAATATATAATAATACACAACATATGATATGATTAAGTAATTTATTTAATTTTCTTAATCTCTCCAAAAAAATTAATTAAGTCTTATATTAAAGACATGTGGTTAGAACAGTTTTGCTCAAAGGTTAATATACAAAAGCTAGCTTGAGAACTTAATAGGTTAAATTGAGTCCGAAGAGGCTAGGTTGGAAGTAATATCATTCCTATATTCTCTTGTGTCTTTAAGAATTTTCTCGGAATGTGGTTAGTGTTTGGAACTACTCTTTTGGCTCTAAATGTATTTTTTGAGCCTATTTATAAGTCACACATTTATATGAATGTACAAATTTTTCTTCATTTATTATTATGTAGATAGTTATTTTCTTGGAGATTGTAGTCAAATAGGATTAAAGTAGGAAGTTATCGAATTTTAAGGTAGAGTTGATGAAATTTTTTTATCTATATAAAATATATTTGAAGTGCTTTATAAATAAGATAAGAGGATTATTGTAGCGAAAAACCATGGTTAATTACCATGCTGTCCCGCTCTTTTGAAAGGCCAAGTGACGGTATTTTTAATTGGACAAATTATAGAGTCCTTATATGTACTTTTTGTAATTTTATAGTAAATAAATTAAGAATTTTCAAAATATAATAAAAATATATATATCGTGATAACATCATTGTTGGTACTTTTTTCCTCCTAATCTCATCCTTCCCCAACATTAGATTGAAAAATAAATAGTAAATATTCATTGTTTTCTAAAAGGGAAAATGCGTGCTCAGTGACCCGAATTATTTTTAGAGGTTCATCCAACACCCCAAAATATTTAAGGATACAATTTTGACCGAATGTATTAGAAAAGAAGCAATTATCACCCCCAACTAACAGAAAGTTAACCTCTTTTAAGTGCATATCTTCGTACAACGACCTTGGTCTTCCTCTCCCTTCCTTGCCTAAGATAAAAGATCCTCACAAATAAGCAAGTTAGAGAATCTTTAGAGATAGATCAAAAATTGAGCAATCTAACTTTTGACCTCAACAACTTATTCATCATTTGCAAGCTTGTCGCAGTCTTAGACTCTGAAGAACCACTCACCCACCAACCCCAAAAAAAGCTCTAGCTCTTTCATATCCCTTTTTTCTCATCATTTGCTGGCATGGATGAGACCAAAGCTTAGCATCGTCATTGAAGATGGATGAAGAAGACATCAGTGGGAACAGTTGGAGGAAGACCCAAGGACGTCGTTGCCACTGCTGGCCTTTCTTGATCATCTTCTTGGGTCCGGTTTGAACATGATGCAAGGAATGGAGAGGAAGACCAAGTTCGCCGTTTACGAAACAAAACTGTGGCTCACTTTGATGAAGATGATGATGCACTTAACGTAGGTTAAATTTCTGTTGGTTGGGTTGATCATTGTGTAGGAATCTCACCAGAAACGTGGAAACGAATCGTACCGACACGATGTAGGAAAAGTTAAAACCTTCATCGTTTTGATTACCTGGAAAGATGCAGTGATCTGAAAGTCTTTCCACGAACAGTCGTAGTCCGCTCTATGATTGATCTTCCAGACTATCTCTCGAGGGGGATAGGATTGTTGTGTGGGCAATCGTTCAGATGATGAACGTCTGCCTCTAGGGTTTGTTTCTGATGAAAGCCTCCTGTTTTTTTTTTGGCCGTCACAAGGAGGTGAAAGTGGGTTTATATACTACTACATCCAAGACCTAACCCTAAACCACATGGGCCATAGGGTTCTTGGGTTGTAGTCTCACTTAAGCCTTATTGGGCTTAAGTGACTAAAGAGCACATTAACCCAACAATCTCTCACTTGCTCTTTAAGATACACACTTGAGTTCGTAAACCCAAGACCATGTAGCCTATAAGCCATAATCATCTGATAATATACCCCATCCCTTGTATCGAGATAGCCTGGGGATCTACCATTTGTCATTTATCAAGGCTCATGATAATATACAGACGATTATCTAGTTTGGTGCTACTCCACTAAAAGCCCGAATGTGAACTCCAAGAATAATGACAGTTATAACACGAATATGCATTACCCCTTTATAGAATGTTTATAATTTGATTGACCAGTTTTCTGTAACCCAATCAATTTTTTATTCCCTTGATCGTGATAGTTTCTCTAATGGATTACATGCACGGCCGTGTCTTCAATATCCAAGTACCGAAACATATCAAGGGGACATTTCCTATAAATTTCATGTTGTTTATCTCATAAACACCGATAACCAAATAGTCTCAATCCCAAAATACCAAGTTATTGGCCGTCACATGGATCAAACCTCACCCGTTGGTAAATCAAAGAATGAAAACTATTCGACTACCTATTTAAAATAAACTCAGGATTAAGAGCAACTACATGACTATAGTTATCTGGAGATTTGATTCCTTATGACAGAAAGAACAAGCTTAATCAAATCTCTCCTTGATCCATTCAATGTAAGTATTAACTCACACCAATATTTTATAATGATTCGGACAAAACATTTCATAAAATATTTTAGCCTAAATAAAGTGCCCAACTTAATTTAATAGCTGTGAACCTTTTCATCAATTGTGAGAACCTATGATCATGTCCTCTATGAACGTATCCATATGATCATATACTCCACAATCGATCCGGACCTTAGAGTTTGTAAATAGTGTGCTAAATAAATGAATAACACCTCATTTATAATATTCAAAAAGAAAAAAGAAAAAAATGCAATGTCATAATGTCTTGCTCAAAAAGCACAAAATAACAAAGTGAAGTAACAACTATCTAAAGCTATAGCAAATCTGGAATCCTCCTAAGACCCATAGATGTAACATGCCTCTCGAACACACGTTTAGGCAAACTCTTAGTAAAAGGATCAGCAAGGTTCTCGTCTGATGCTATCTTTGCTACCAATGTATCTCCTCTTTCAATTATGTCTCGAATCAAGTGGTACTTCCTCTGTATGTGTTTTTGTCTCTTGTGATACCTTGGTTCCTTGGACGTACTCGCCCCACCGTTGTCACGGTAAAGTGTGATAGGACAATTAACACCGGTATCACCCGAAGGTCCGTTAGAACTTGTTTAACCATGCAGCTTCCTTTGCAGCCTCAGAAGTAGCTACATACTCAGCTTCTGTGGCAGAGTCAGCCACACATGATTGTTTTGCACTTCTCCAACAAATGGCACCGCCATTAAGGGTGATCACATATCCCGAGGTGGACTTACTTGAGTCAATATCTCCTTGGAAATCTGAGTCCGTATAACCAATGGTTTCAAGACTCCCACTAGAATAGACCAACATATAATCTCTCGTTCTCCGTAGGTACCTGAGTATATGTTTAACCGCTACTCAGTGTTCCTCTCCAGGATTAGATTGGTACTGGCTTACTACTCCCACTGCATAGCAGATATCTGGTATGGTACAAAGCATAGCATACATGAGACTACCTACTGCCGAAGCACAAGGTATCCTACTCATGCGTTCTCTCTGCTCAGGAGTTTTAGGAGATTGCTCCTTAGAGATGAATCCCATGCCCGAAAGGGTATAATTCCCCTCTTGGAATTCTCCATGCCAAACCCGGCAAGTATTTTGTCGATGTATTTAGCCAGGGATAATGCCAAAACCCTATTCTTCCTGGTCTCGCAAGAGTTTAATACCAAGAATATAATTGGCTTCCCCTGTGTCCTTCATATCAAAATGCTTGCTCGGCCAGTCTTTATGTCTAACAATACCTCCGTATCATTACCGATAAGGAGTATATCATCCACATAAAGTACCGTAAAATATACTTGCATTACCTTGGATCCTTTTATACACACACGGCTCATCGACTTTTCTCAAAACCATAAGACTTAATGGCTTGATCAAAACTGATGTTCCATGATTTGGACGCTTGCTTAAGTTCATAAATGGACCTTTGCAACTTGCATACCAATTTTTCTTGCCCTTTGGCTATAAACCCTTTTGGTTGTTGCATATAGATTTCCTCTTCCAAATTTCCATTTAGAAAAGCAGTTTTGACATCCATTTGCCAAATCTCATAATCAAGATTTGGTGCAATAGCTAAGAGAATCCGGATGGACTTAAGCATGACAACCGGCGAAAAGGTTTCTTCATAATCCACACCTTCTATTTGGGAGTACCCTTTCGCCACCAATCTAGCTTTGAAGGTTTCAACCTTCCCGTCCAATCCTCTCTTTCTCTTGTAAATCCACTTGCACCCAATGGGTCTTACCCCTTCAGTGCATCTACAAGAGACAAACTTAGTTGGAATACATAGAATCCATTTCACGATTCATAGCCTCAAGCCATTCCCCGAGCATCAACATCTCCTAGTGCCTTGTCATAGCTTGTGGGATCATCATCTTCATCAATGATGACATCCTGATATGACTCACCCAACAAGAGAAATCTTGCAAGTTTACGAATCAATCTCCCACTACGACTTTGTCGCACTTGATGTTGTGCATCTACAGGTGGGTCAATTTCTAGATGAGGACCCTCATTAAGTGGATTAACCAATTCTTGATTTTGTTCTTCCATAAGTTCATCATCATGCTAAACTTCATCATCATGTTGAACTTCTGGTTCTATCTCTGGTTCCTGTGTATGTTTCAGGTATATTTTCCCCTCTTTGAACAACCACAGGAATAAAAGCTGGAACCGCCTGAGGTTGCGGTGAAACTTGATCTGAGACTAGCTCATCAAGAATAATCGTACTCCTTAGCTTATAATTTGCCATATAGTCCTCCTCTAAGAAAGTCGCGTGAGTGCTCACTATGACCTTCTTTCTTTTGGACTATAAAACAACCAACCTCTGGTTCCTTTAGGATAGCCTATAAACATGCATACTTCAGTACGCGAGGCCATCTTATCTAGTTTCTGTTGCAAGACATGTGCCGGAGCACCCCAAATCCGAATATGTTTCATGGTGGGCTTACACCCTTTCCAAAATTCTATTGGTGTCTTTGAAACCGACTTGGACGGAGCTAAGTTCAATAGATACATAGCAGTTTCTAAGGCATATCCACAGAATGAATCAGAAAGAGATGAATAACTGAGCATAGATCTTGTCATTTCTAAAAGGGTTCTATTTCTCCTTTCAACAACTCCATTCTCGGGGTGTCCTTGGAGAAGATAATTGTGAAACTATCCCCTCTTTGGTCGTAAGACCCGAACTCTCCGTGATAGGTATTCACCCCCTCGATCAGATTGAAGAGTCTTAATTTGAACACCAAGATGCTTTTCTGCCTCAGCCTTGAACTCTTGGAATTTTCCAAAAGCTTCAGACTTGTGACGCATCAAGTACACATGTCCAAATCTAGAGTAATCATCAGTAAATGTGATGAAATACTGATACCCTCCTCTGGCTTGGACATTTATTGGTCCACATACATCAGTATGTACCAATTCCAGCTGAAGTGTGGCACGTTTTCCCTTGGCCTTGAAAGATCTCTTGGTCATTTTACCCTCTAAACAAGATTCACATACTGGTATCGGTTCAAAGTTCAGGGATTTTAAAATCCCACTTTTGACCAAACCTTATATCCTGTTAGAGTTAATATGACCCAATCTCAAATGCCAAAGATAAGTTTCATTGGAAACTTTTCTTTTCTTTGATGAATTAATATGCTCAACATCTCTCAATTCAACATGATTAACTTCACAGGAACAAGATTAAGGAAATAAAGACCATTAAACTTTACACTGAACAAATAAAAGAAGATGAACTTCTTATTGAAACCGAGGAATCAAACTGAATCACAAACTAAGTTTATCTAAACAACTAACGAAATTAAATTCCTCTTAAAATCTAGAATAAATAAATAGTCTTCTAAAACCAAAGTTCTTCAATTATCAAAAGATAAAATAACTTGTCCCACCGCTTGTGCATACACAAGCTCCCAGGTTCAAGCTTCAAAACTCTTTGTCCTTGACTTACGGGCAAGCTATGTTTGAACCATCGCAAAGAGTAACAAACATGGTTAGTGGCTCCCGAATCAATGATCCATTTATCATTGTAATTCTCCACTAAACAAACCTTAATCACATTTAAATTACCCATACCTGGTTGATTCATACGTGGGCAATTTTTCTTCCAATGCCCCTTTTGTCCGCACTTGAAGCACTTGCCTTTTGGCTGCTTCATTGCAACTGTTTTGGCAACTGAAATACCTGATTTCTTCTTTTTCTTGTTCTTGTTCTTTCCCTTGGGTTTCCCCTTAGGTTTCACAGAACTTTCACCAGCAAAAAATGCACTGCCCTGCTTGACTAGAGACTGTTCGGCACTCTCAAGCTTGTGCATCAGTTGAGTGAGGTCAAGATTCATCTTATTCATATTATAATTCATCTTGAATTGATTGAAGTATTCAGGCAATGATTGCAAGAGAAGGTCAACTTTTACTTCTTGTTCAAATTTGACACTATGGTCTTCACCTTCTTGAAGTTTGCTATCATTGTTAGACAATGATCCCACACACTTCCTCCGCACATCACCGTCTTGGTGACTGAATTCAGCGTATTTTGCCTAGCAGAGCTGCTAGACGTAGCATGTAACATCCCCAATTTTAGGATTTGAAAATTTGAAATATTATAGGGAGATTAATTTTTGAAATTTGGCTTAAAATAATTATGAAGTTAAATATTGGAAATGAAGGCATATTTTTCCTTGAATTTTTGGGAAAAGAATAAATTCAACAAAGAGATATTTCAAGCCTAAAAATTATGAAATTAATATTTTATGGCCTAGAAGAATTAATTGGGAAAGAAAAAAAAAATCCTTATATAAAATTAAGGATTTGTTTCTAGTATTTATTCAATATTTGCAATTAAATAAATAAAATGACTTAATTGCAAAAAAGAGTCTTAAAGAGAATCAAGTAGGTTAATTTTAGTGATCACACAATACGTGTAATTGTCATAAAAGCACATTTATTTTTCCTATCCTCTTGGCCCATACGTTGACAAAATAGCCCTTCTTCATTATACAAACATAAGCCCAATCCATTACCTCGTATATTCATTTGGTTCATTCATTTAACCCTCTCATCTCAACCCAACAACAACAACCCAACCTATTACCCTATTTATTCAACCCACATGCTCGTATATATATATATATATATATATATATATATGCGAGATCAAATTTTTCCTCACGCAAGCACGAGGCAAAAACGCGATTAAACGAGATCGTGAGATAACGTCGCGATTAATGAAAACGCAGAAAAGGAGATTCACACGGCGTCGATCACGGAATGCGAAAGCAACCCATTCCTCTTGCGTCGGTAGAGCGCCCCACACCACCATACATCTCGAGCCCCTCAAGATCACGTTACATACTCCCTATCAGTCCTTTCTTCTCTCTCGGTCGGGACCTTTAAGCCCTTATATTTACTCCTTCGTATTCATTCATCCCCCATAACCATTTCGGCCAAAGAGACATAGCCGAGAGATGAGAGAGAGTTGAGACTCAGAACTTGTAGAGAAAGAGAGAGACGAGGTAGGAGAGAAAGAGAGAGAGCTTAGCCATTGTTCTTGCTCTGCATTTTGGTTCCGAGAACAGGAGTGTTCGATTCCGAACGCGCAAACTAGCAAACTAAAGGTAAGCCTTCAATCTTGTTGGGAATTAAGTCTGCATATAAGTCCCCGTTTCTTTGAAGCTAAAACAGAGGAAGAATTTCTCACGTTGGAAAACTCTCAAAACAACCGTAGGAACCCTTAGAAAAGCAAAAGAGGTTGCTTGAATAGTGCTTGTATATATATATAAATATAAGGGGGGACGTGAGGGAACTACTAGATATTTATGTGGTTTTCAATGGTTAGATATCCAAATACTATCTATGTATGCATCGATGTTATGGGGAATAAGGAAAAGCTTTTGTGTGTTTGATAATATATATATACATAGAGACACACCCACACGTTGCTTAAAATATATGTTGTGGGTATATATATATAGATATATATATATATATAAGATGCATGTGGTGACTATGTGCAGGGGCGGAGCTACACTTGTGCCAATGTGGGCAAGTGCACCCATAAAAAAATTATATATAATTTAAAAGAATTTAGTGATAACATGTATAGGTAGCATAATTGGTGAAGACTCTACAGCTTCAGTCATAGGTCACTGGTTCGAGCCTCCCGTCTTCCTTTTATCCTTTTTTTTCCCATTTCCATCGTATCGATCTCTCCGTTCTCTCACTCTCCCACAGGCACTTGCAGAGCGAGACAGGAACGGTCGGGGAAGAGTGAAGCTAGGGTTTCGTTTCGGGATTGATTGATTTCGATATTCAAAATGCAGAAGCTAGGACTCGCAAGCTCGAAGAGTCTGGACAAATTCAAATTGTTGTATGGTCCGGCATCGGGAACTGCAAAAGCTTCGTCGTTCTCTTCTCGTCCTTCTACGGATTCCATCTCATTGGGAAGTTTTGCAAATCTGAAGCTCACCGGAGGTTTTGATCGAAATTTAGCTTTATTGTCCAAAATGCTGATCTTCTCTGTTTTTCTTGTTAATGAATATCTTATCCTAATTGAAATTTGGTCATGTTTCATTCATTTTCTCTTGAGTAGAGAAACTGGTGAAAGAGCAAGCTTCGGTGAAGATTAAAGACTGATCTGGAAATTGCGGTATGATATAATATTCCGCTTTGTGTGTATTCTATTGCGCAGGATGAAGTTCTTATTGGCAAAGATGGGAGGTCTCCGTTAAAGAAGGAATCAAAAGAGAAGCTTCCACAGAAGCAAATACACCAAGATGATCATACACCACTTAATGCAAATAGCACAAAAGGCAGAGCAAAAGGGAAAGGTATGAACTATGAAGTGGGTTGCTTCAGAATAATTATTAAACATACAAGAGATCTCCATTTTCAAGCATGTATACTTGAGTTAAGGATTTGCTTGTTATCTTCTGCATGTCATCTGAAATCGGGACGGGAGTGGTGAGAATGCCGAAGTTAAAGAGGAAGGAACTTCAAAAACATGTTGAACCAAATGTAAGAACAATCGACCTTATAATGGGTACTATAAATCGGTTCATAATGTACCCTTGGCTTCAGTGCATGAATTATTTGAAGGCATATGGATTTTCTATCTAGCCTGGCATCCTGAGTTTTGCACTTTTGCTTGCTATTTGTGTTTTTCAGGTCTCTTCGGGGTTGCTTTTGTTGCTTTCTGAGAAGGTTCAACGTACAAAGGTTTGACAAACACATTATGTTATAGCTCACCCTCTTCTCTGTATTCAGTTCTACAAAGGCCATATTCTATATTTTTTTAGCTTGCTGTTAAAAATAACTAAATATGCTTTCCTATGCGTTGCATAGAATTTGAGAAATGAATTATGCAATTATTGACTTGTGAATACTGTGGCTTGCTGTGTATTTTATGTTCGATATTGAGTTTTATATTTCATGATTCATATTATTAGGTTAATTAAATTATTAATAGAGATTTCACTGCTTATACAATACTGGTTATAATGAGGGATTGTAGTATTTGCTCTCCATTGATCCACCGTGCAATGTATTTTAGCTTTTTCTTGGAACTTCTGTGCATGGTGCATATAGGCATTGCACTTCTCTTTCTCATTCACAGGAAGGGAAACACGTTCTTATTGATTTTGAATTTTGTTCAATACTGTGTGCCTAAATTTGAAACGTATCTGTACAAAGTTGTGTTTATGATAGTGTAGAGTTGTAATGCATTTGTGTTCTCATTGTTTTCTTTCCTCCTTTATGTAGGTGTTTGGTGTTCATGCTCTTTGGTGGACAGCCTGTTGAGTTATTGTATTTGTTATGTTCCTTTTCTCATTCGTTGATATTTAACTTTTTAATATCCTATCACATATGACAAACCATAATAATGTTTCCTTGTATGTTACTTTGGAATTTGATTGTGTAACATCTGGGTATCTATGTGCCATGGGATTATAGTATATTGTTCTGTTTAAATTGATTTCCTCGGAAATACTTTTCGATTGAACTCCATTTTTTGTCCTAAACTTTACGAAGGAGTGGGTTGCCTTTTATCCTCCTTAAAAAAAAAAAAAAAAAAAAAAAAAAAAAATCAGGGGCGCTGCCCCCGAATCCCACCACTAATTATACACCCACAAATATTAAATCCTGGCTCCGCCACTGACTATGTGTGTGTGTGTGTGTAAACTCTGCATATATAAAAGAGGGGGAAGGCTACTGTGCGTTATATATATATATATATTGTCATGAACCAAAAGAGAAAGCTTAATGTTTTATCCATCTTTATAAATATATATCTTGAACCCAAAAAAAAAATTAGCTGTCATACGGGGATATATATATATATATATATATATCAAGAAGCTATAATATATATACATACATAAAAGTTGTTGTTCTTGAAATCTTGGATGGCGTTGTAATACATATATATCATAAAATAAAATAAATAATAATAATAACATTACTTATATATATATATATATATATATATATATATTGTAGATTTTCAGGACTTAAATGTAGTCCGATGGATGCCTCTTATTTATGAAATATATAGATTACTGCAATCTGTTATAACATATTGAGAGCATCTAGGGAATTTGAAATTTCAAAAAGATAGAATCGATACAACTTACTCCTATATAACAGGATCTTATTTAACTCATTCCTATATTATTTCACTTATAATATTATTATTTACAAAATAATGTATATATGTGTGTAACGCAATAAAGCACATTTTCATGGTATAATATTTATTAAACTCATAATTTAAAGTGTTAGAATAGCCTCTGGAAGTTTAAATTAATTGTAGAGAAATAATAAGAATTAGTAAAATGATGATGAT
Source organism: Acacia melanoxylon (assembly GCA_019022615.1). Lineage (NCBI taxonomy): Eukaryota > Viridiplantae > Streptophyta > Magnoliopsida > Fabales > Fabaceae > Acacia > Acacia melanoxylon. Next base: position 5,508,492 of record JAFJYJ010000018.1, on the reverse strand, counting down.
GATAATAGAATAAATAAATAATAAAGACAATTATTAATTAGTAATAGATAGAAAGAGAATTAATAGTTACAATGGTTTCCCGATTTTTCAAATCCCGTCATAATGTGCCCACTTCAAACATTCCAAAAATATTATTATTAAAATTTGTATATTTTTAATTTTATGAAATTATAAATTATAAATTTTATTATGTGGGGTTTTAGAAGAGTTATTAATGGTTAGTAAATTGGTTATGGTAGATTGATTTTTGGCTTATGTTAAGCTCTTGGATTAGGAGCAAGTGAGATAATAGTTAGCTTCAGTGAGAGGTAACCACTTTCCACTTATTATGTGTATTAGTATGTTGTTTGTGAGTATTTTTTGAAATGATTATGAATATCTTAATAGAAATTGCCTTGTGGATCATATGATTTGAATTGTGAAATATATGCATTATATTTATTTATGTATAAGAATTGGGATTTGAGCTATTATGACATGGTTATGAGAATTATTTAAATAACATGATTTGAATGTGAAAATCTTAGAAAAACTCCTGTTGAGTTATTTATTATGATAATTATGGAAATGGTTGAATTGAGAAGAAATGAAGTAATTTATTCCACCACGTGGTGAGGCTTCCATTGGTGTACAATGGTTGGCTTTCTATTGTCCCACTTGTTTAATATAGGGACCGCCCACTAGTTCAATGAGGGGAAAAGACCCATGGTCCGGGACATGTGCTCAAAGATTTTGGCCGATCCTCATCACATGACCAAGCCGAGCTTTTGAGTAACCGCAACATGGATGTAACTTAGCCCATGGGTCTAGTCGGAGGAAATAAGGCGGTTCGGTTGGATTGGTGGGAGGCAATTTGGGAATTGTGTTAATGAAAACCGTGAAACATAATTTTCTAATACAAAATTTATGATATGAAATTTTATAATGTGGATATTGGTGAATTATAGTTTATTAATACTTTGTAATATAAATTGTTCCACATGGCACCTCACTAGCACATATTAGTATTCGTAATGAGTTGGATTGATGGTTACTCACATTTTCCAGGTGATAGTTCCCGTACGGGTCCAACAGGGAAGACTTCGGAAACTTAGGCTACTTTTGCTGACAATAGTGCTTCCGTCTTTTGGTATGCGTTGGATGATTGTATATTGTCACGTTAGAGCTCATTCTGCATACTCTGATTTAATTTGTATATTTTGGTAAATGATGAAGCATCACTTAGTTGTTGATCAACCCCTAATCAATAATTTTGTTAATTAAAATAGAGGATGTTTCATAGCAAACATGCCATCAAGAGTCTGGAGCATTGTTGCTCCTCTCTCAATCATGCTCACTTGCTCCTGAATGTGATTGGCAAGACTGGCTAAAATATAGCAGCGAACTGCCACATTCGCCTTCTCCCATCTTTCCTCCTCCTGCTGAAATTGAGTTTGTATTGCCTCAGACGCATTTGCAGCAGGCTGTGCTGCCATAGGGGTAGTTAGAACAAAATTGAGCTTTTCAAATTGACAAACAATATCCAAATTAGTTTTCCATTGTTTGTAGTTTGTACCATCCATAAGTTTTTGGCTCAAGATTGTAGCTAAAGGATTGAATCAAGACATTTTTCTGAAAATAAAGAAAAACACACTAATTACAAACTATAATTAACAACAAACAGATATAGCGTTAGTAGATTCTAATAACTACTATTTGTTTATTGTTTAACAATCCATTAGTTATCTTTACAAGGCTTACGATGGGCAAGATACTTGTAAAACTAATACTTGCATTTTGGGCCTTCAGTTCCATTGCCAGAGCCTCGATGGGAGGGTTAACAATTTTACCAAAGTTGAATGTATTTAACCATTGTTTACTTTCAAAATTTTCTTTAGTGTCTAAGTGTTGCCGACGATGGGCCGTACAAACTTTACTAAAATTTTGAAAATATTAGGGTTTAATCTAGCGAAATCCGATTATCCTTATCCGATGGGGCTTCGCGATAACCATTTCACTAATAAAACCACAATTGGGGCCCGTAGGTTTTAAAATTAAATGCTTAATTAAAACCTTCACCCATTCAATATTTTAAATTTAGAATTTTCAATTTCCAAGAATTGTTCAATTTAGAGTATTCTTTGTCTGAGATTAACATCTTTAATTGAAATCTTTAGGTATCTAAAATCCAGTCATGATTGGCAGAGTGTGCTTCACATGACCATTTTAAATAACCCACAAATCACTCTCAAAAATACAATTCTCTTAGGAAATTTCCTGGATTATTTGTCTAGATTTTAATTCCACAATTAATTAATCCAATTATTATTCTAGATTTTAATTTAAAATCATAATAATTTATAATTAGTTTAGTGGATAACCTAAATAATCTCGCATAATAACTATCATACTAGTCGATTCAAGACATAATAGCTACTATGCAGTTATGACATGTGATTTATGCAACAATATGGCATCTTCCTATTCTATATGGCATGTTATTTCAAACATCATGTTAATCGCACATATAATTCATATAATTCAATAAAAGCATTAAATAATTAAACAAATAACTTTAATCCTTGGCTTTCCTATTTAAAAATAAAAATAAAATTACAACTTTGGAATTCCTCTTTCCTCCAGCCCATAGTATCTGTTTCAAGCCCTTTTAGGGTATACATAGGCCCAAAAGCCCAAAGACCCACTCTTTGCGAGAAACCCTAGGATGCCAAAGAGGAACCCTAGCCATCAAGATCGCTTTGACGTCTGTCGCCCGAAGTCATCTCAAAGACGAAACTCCGGGGAAGGATCGCCATTGGGAGACGAGAACACGGCCGCCAGAACCACCCAAAAAGGATGGCCCACGCGCCCTCACACGCGGCTCCACTGCCGGAGCGTGAAGGCCACTCGCAGAAGCTTGTCGCGGCGCGTGGTGGCGCTCCTGGCCTCGGTCCACCCACCATTTTGATCGTCTTTCCGTCCTCTTTCCAACCATATATGGATCGTCCAAATCGAGGTCCACCACGAAAAGTATCGACGAGTGTCTTGTGTTCATTTTCTTCAGCTTTCTCGATCTTCAACTTTTACAAAATTTTGAAAAAAAAAATACATAGATCATTGCAAAATGTATTAAATTATTATAAGGAGGAAACCTAATCATATGGGATTAGCCTCCTTGTTACAAATCGAGAAATACACGAGAAAATCTAACCATGGATTAAAGTGATTAACCGATTAAAATTAAAACTAATATCAAATATGAATTATAAACGAATAATTACCATGAAATAAATAACAAATATAGAAAGAGATGCCATATTTTTCAAAAATAAATTTTGAAAAATCCGAAATTAATCAAAATAATAATAATCAAAACTTGTTCTTTTCCTCATCCCGATTCGGCTCTGATACCAATTGTAGGAATCTCACCAGAAACGCGGAAACGAATCGTACCGACACGATATAGGAAAGTTAAAACCTTCATCGTTTTGATTACCTGGAAAGATGCAAATGATTTGAAAGCCTCTCCATGAACAAATAGAGTCCGCTCTATGATCGATCTTCCAGACTATCTCTCGAGGGGGATAGGATGGTTGTGTGGGCAACCGTTCAGATGATGAACGTCTGCCTCTAGGGTTTATTTCTGATGAAAGCCTCCTGTTTTTTTTTTGCCGTCACAAGGAGGTGAAAGTGGGTTTATATACTACTACATCCAAGACCTAACCCTAAACCACATGGGCCATAGGGTTCTTGGGTTGTAGTCTCACTTAAGCCTTATTGGGCTTAAGTGACTAAAGAGCACATTAACCCAACACATTGCTCCTTTTTTAATACATGAGGTCTAAAATTGCACCGTTCAATACTTTGGGGCGCATCTTTACCTTTTTTATAAAACATTATTTTTTCTATATTCAAGTTCGAGCTGTTTAGATCTAATTTTAACAAATTATTTTTCATGTATTATTATAATATCATTTTATAAAATATTGTATGTCAGCCGCTCAATTTGTAATTTAAAGGTAGATATGGGATAAGGAGATGATGAGAGAAATAATGAGAAGAGATCCAAATGGCTCTTTACCTTGAGTCCGTTAGGGTTCGTGGTTTCCTAAACTTTGTGCATGTCTCTAAGGATTAAACCACCAAATATCATCAAAGTAAGGATTAAACTCCATCCTACGTTTGTATTCTTCAAGATTTAATTGATTATTTTGGGGAGCTATGGTGGAGTCTACGAATGAGTACTTGAGTCTAACTTGTTTGAGATGTTGGGTGTTTATTTTATGCTTTGTGGAGTTTTAATGAAGCTTTTTATATAACAAGATAAATTACTTTTTAGCAATTAGTCAATTGCAAGTGTTACACAAACATTAGTCATGTAAACAAGAGATCAGATAAGTGATTTTTTTAACAATTACTCATTTGCAAGTGTCTAACAAAAACAATTACTGATCGATCACCTAAAATAAGATTATTCCGCTTGTTAATAGAATTATTCGACTTGTTTATATTGTATAAGACACTTGCAAATTTAATCTTATTCAGAAATTAATTTGTCTTGTCATGGGATTATTCAACTTGTCCATTAAGTGTAAGACATTTGCAAATGAGTAATTGTTGAAAAATTAATTTATCTTATTTATAAGACTATTACACTTGCTCAGCACGATTTCATTTTTTCATGATATGTAAGATACTTGCTAACTATAACGTAGGTAGAGATATAAGATTATTACACATATTTGTTGTTGAATATATTAACTCGAAGGCTCTTCTCAAACAAAAAAACTAAAAGGCTTTAATGGCTTAGTGGCCATGGCTCTATTGGTGTGCCCAAGGGGGGTTGGTTTAAACCCCCATTTAGCCCCCTTTGAAAATTATTTTCCAGCCATTGGAACCCCAGCGGCCGGTTAGCCAGCGATTAGCGTCCATTGTCGGAAATGTTGATTCTTTTAAAAAATAAATAAGCATGGGTAGTGATGTTTTTTCAGCATAAATTTTAATTTTTTTGCCCCAAAGGTTCTGCAATGAGGTTTCATAATTTCTTGGGGGCCGTTGGATATTAATTGGCTATAGTGATTGAAAATTTTCCTTTGTTTTGAAGGGTTGGTAATGTTTGGAACTAGCTTAGTCGGATTATTGTAGAAAAAACTTTGATAACTATGGGTCTGTTTGTTTCCTTGTTTAGAAAAGGGTTAAATATCATTTTTGCTATGGAAGTTTGTTAGTTCTCGGTGTTTTGATGATTACAAATTCTGAGTTATTGAATTAAGTAATTTGTGTCTAAGTTATGGGTTGCGCGAGCAAGGGCTAGTTCATGCCCGAGCATACTCGATCTGATAATTTGTTCAAGTGTTTCAGAAAGACTGCCCGAGTAAGGATTTTAAATGCCCAAGCATTATTTAATAGATTGACCAGGCATGCTCGAGCAGAGAGACTGACGTGCCTGAGCATCATCGGGCTGATAGCAGAGTTCAGAGATAGATGCAAGATAAAAGCCATGCCCGAGTAGAGTGTAATAATGCTCGAGCAGAGGTAAGCAGTGTGCTCGAGCAGTATCAAAATATACTTTAATCGTTGTCTCTGAATGACTTGTGCCCGAGCATGATTATGACATGCTCGAGCAAAGGAAAAGCCATGCTCGAGCAGTATCGCTGAGTCTCTGTATCATCGCCTCTGTATGCCTTATGCCCGAGCATAGTCTCTGGGATGCTCGAGCATTGGTGTCACTGGCTTAGAATGATGCCTGAGCATGAAGACGTAGTTGCTCGAGCATCAACGATGATGAGGATTTTAAATACTTCTTCCAAGGCATGTCCGAGCAAGCATAGTTGAGTGCTCAAGTAGGGTGCTTGAGCAGTAGCTCGATGTTGCTCAAGCATGGGATGATCTAACACTCTTCCAATGTATTTCCGCTACTAGTTGCCCGAGCATACTAACAATCATGCTCGAGCATGATCATTCTTTGTTCAGTAAAACAAGAAGTTTTAAATCCAAATCCATTATGTTATCTTCAATCCTTCTCTTGTCTCACTCAAAGCTATTTAAACTAAATACTAATCATCATTTTGAGTGTGTTTCAGGTCATTAACCATTCTTTAGGTGAAAAGCAAAATTTTGACAGAAGCATTAAATGCTGAACCGAAATGAAGCGTGAAAATGGCAACTTCCATCTGTGCCCAAATAAAGCATGTTAGCAATTCTTATTCCTCATTCAATGCTCTCTCTCAACAGACAAAACACATAAGGAATGTCCAACGACTTTTGCTGACCAAGCAACACTCAAAAATGAGTTTCACCACAGTTCGTGTCTAACGGAAAGCTTTCATGTCTAAATGGATTAATGGGCAAGAACTCCACCAATGTCTTCTACAACGGTCATTAATGCTCCATCTATAAATACCAGAAGCATTGAATTCGCCAACTACTGAAACGTTGTGCATTCAATTCGAACTTATTGCAATTATTGTTTCATCTACTTCATTAATATCTTCGGATATCTTGTACTTCAGTATTTATCATTTATCTACTCATGAAGAGTTTCTAAACACTTATTTGATTATTGTTTTGTAAAATATTAAGGTTGTGGAACCTTAAGTGTGGGTGTACGATTACAATCTGTAAGGGGGAGTGAGTCCTAGTGAGAGGATCATCAGAGTATAGTGTGTGATTGTAATTGTCTTTGAAAGATAGTGGAAATCCCAGGTGTTCTGGGGACTGGACGTAGGTCAAAGAGTTAGACTGAACCAGGATAATCCTTTGTGTCTCTCTGTTTCTTTCATTGGCGTTTTTGATTAATTAGTGAAATATTTTTTGTAATCACCTATTCACCCCCCTCTAGGTGATATTCCATCTTCAAAGTTTAGTCTAAAGAGTACTAGTCACCCGGAGTTTTTGTGGTCTCATTTTTGTCTCGGACGTTAACAAAATGGAGCAAATTTGGCCACCAGGAGTAATTTTGCCCTTGAAAGTTTATAAAGAAGAGCAACAATTCAACGGTTAAGATCAACGGATGTGTAAGATTGCTATGTTTTTAAATTTATGGGGCAAAAATGAGACCAAAAAAACTTTCAGGTGACCAGTGCTTCTTAGCTAAACTTCCATGGCGAAAATGGTATTTAACCCTTTAGGAAACAATGTTTTTTAAAAAAAGAAAAAAAGAGTTGCTTGGCAATTTATTTTTAGTTAGGTGTTTCTAAAAATAAAACGATAGTAACTTACTTTTAAAAACTTAAAAACCAAAATCATTTTTAGTTGTTTTCTTGTTTTCATTTTCTATTTCATTTTTTTTTTTGTGAAAAATATGGAAATTTATTTCCCCCACTTAAAGGCTTAAGGTTGTTATTTGTCCATCATTGACACCACAAACTGGCGCCCATTGCTGCCATGTCATTGTCGATGACAACCACCATGACATCCTTACTAGCATCAACCGACTCCATGTCACTAATCCTGACAACCAATGACCACTACCTCGTCACCACTGCTATGTCACTTTAGAGATACTCCTTCCGGTCTTTTTTATAAGAGCTTTAAAAAGGATTTATGAACATTTAATAAGTTTTCCTCTCACGTTTTTCCCGTAGTACATTTTCTTTCCTACTTTTTATCATTATTACTCTCCTCTCTAAATAATAGTATACTTAAAAAAAAGTTTATTACATATTATTTTTAACTAATTTTAACTACTTTATTAAAGCGCGTAATTCGGTTATTAGACTCTTATAAAAAAGACTAGAAGGGTCGAATATTACCCTATGTATTATATTTTAATAATATCTTTAATTTATAAAAATTTATTCCATATCATGAAAATTATGTTATAAATTTAAGAAGAATCACTACTAATATATATATATATATATATATATATATATATATATGCAAAATTTTAATCCTTATATTTTGTAAATGAGATACAAGGAACAGACTTCTTTAACTCCTCAAACTATTCTCCTCAAAGGTGCTGAGGATAAATGGTAAATTCTACATCACTACAAAAAAAGGACAATTTGTAGTAGTTAAAATGGCATAAACCGCTATAAATGACATTAGTAGCGGTTATACCAAACTGCTACTATATATACCTTAACCGCTACTATTACTGTAGCGTTTCACACTACCGCCACTATATGAGGCTAGGCCGACGTCGTGTGTGAAGGATTTGTAGCGGTTAAAAAACCGCTACAATGTGAAATTAACTAATATTGTAGCGGTTACATAACTGCTACTAAATATATCACCAAATTCTTAAAAATGGCAGCAACAATTTGTAGCAGTTTACTAACTACTACAAAATTTGATGAAATTTTAAAAGAGACGTCAAAGTTTCAAATTACATAACCGTTACAAAATATTCCCACCATTTTTTTGGGAAAAATTTTGCCGCTTTTTTTTTTAAAAAAAAAAATCATCTTTGTTGCGGTTGTAAACCGCTACAAAATGACGGATAAATTTTTATGTGAGTTTTTGTAGTGGTTACGTAACCACTACAAATGAATAAAATGTTTAAAAAAAATTATAAAAGTTGTTTTAGATTTTTTTTTATTAATTAACTAATAATTGTAACAAAAATTATTTATATTTTTAGTAAAAATAATTGATATTAAAATATGATATTTGATTATATATGGTTGTTATATAGGTGTAAAAAAATGAGAATGTGTAGGTATAATAACAACTAATTATGATTTCATTTAAATAATATTTAATTCTAAAATAATGTATGTGAAAGTGGAAGGAAAGTTGAAAAATGTTTGTAAAATTGTTAATTAAAAAAAATTAGTATCACAAAGTTAGAAGAAAAAAGAAATATTTGGATGATATATTATCATATTTGATCGACTTGAACAACACTTACCCTCTTCAAACACTTAACCTCTTGAAAAAATGTAGACAGATGAGAGAAACTGAGAGAAAACGTGTGTAGAAATCGAAGTTAAAGGATATAAAATGAGGTGAGGGATATTTATATTGATATTTGCGTATGTAACACCCCTACCGACCTCGCCCTTTACGGGTGGCGGGTAGTGTGATTCTAACAACCCATCTGGATCTTCTTTATTTGGCCTATGCGGAAGCGTTCTTAAACACATACTGATACAAACTTAAACTTTGATTACATAACGGTGGTGTTCATCGCCAAAACCCATTTAATTCTGACACCCGGCCCAATGCTATTCGTACGGAAGTGTCAATATTCTTCAGGGCCGTTGTCATAACTATCAGAGTGTCTTTGCTCTCTACTCGCTCATTCTTTTTACAACTTCAAGCACTCCCTTCAAAGTGTGCCTTCAAGTAACACTCTAGTCGGAGTCCGGTGCGGAACTACTAGCCCGTGCTCACCGTCTATTTCATGTGATATGCAGTTCAAATGAATGAACCCTGTGGTAATGCTTAATCTCATATGCGGGTATGTAATGTAAATAACGAAGACAACACATGTATATGCATAGAATAATCCACAATAAACAAGTCGCACCGTAACCGCAGTTAACGGCCAAGGACCGACCAGTCCCTCTATGAGACCGCAGCCTCAAATCCATAGCTAGGAAATAAACATGTAAATCATCTAGCAAACATGATCAGTCATACATTAATACATACATACAAACTAACAAGATAACAGTTACCCACCACTTTAGCTTTTGTCTTCCGCTTGTACCTTTTCTTCCAACTATACGGAGTTGCTTGAAGCACATTCCATTCTTCTTCTTTCTTGACTTCTCATGGCCTAAACATGTGTTCATATTATTAGAGCCATGGAAAATGAATACCTAATGCTTATCTTTGCCTCATAGGCTTTCTCACACCCTTGAAGTTCATTCTTATTACTTAGGCCATTTCTTTCTTAATTTCGCATGGTAGCTAAATTTGGCCAAACTTTGAAAACTCATTATTAATTCTACAGAACTCCGATCGGGTGGTTCAAATTTCTATTTGTCACTAATAGAGTCTAGTTTCATGTAAAAATAATCACTAGACTTATATCTTGCTGTATCATTCCCAGTTTTTCATTCTTTCTTCGCTGTCCAGAAAATTATTCCAAATTAATAGGTCAACTTGCGAAATTCGTTTCTCTCTGGATACAACTCCGATTTAGGTGTTCTTTAGCTTTTTGGAAAGCTTGAGATGTCTACTATTTACTGTAAAAATTTTAAGGAAAAAATAAAATTTTTACTGGGTCCGAAATGCAACGTCATTTTGTTGCTCCAGAATCATACCAGAAAGTTTCAGATTTTTAGCACAACTTCCAAAAATCATAACTTGAGTTATAGACCTCATTTTTGGGTTATCCAAAGCTCATTATAAAGATCACGATCTGTACTAATTGTCCACAAAATTTCACGGTCAAAAGATTTCTTTTACTCTAGTTTTGCTTTACCCAAAGCTTACTGTTTCTGCTGCAAACTCAATTTCCAGATTCACGCCAGTTTATGATTTCATGCATATGACTCATTCTAACACATGCATATACCTCATTTAAGCTTCCTCTTTCATTCTTTAATGGTTAGGGTAGCTACCTAGACATTTCATACGTAAGGAACATACCAAAACCATCTCTGATTCAGCACCCAACAACAGAGTAACATGCAGATCCGAATGTGCATATATGCGGAAGCTAGAAGGAAAGAAACTCAAGGCTCACCTTGGTTAGCTTCTGGATTGCCTGCAACAGTCCGACACCTCTCGCTTCTGTTCTCTATCTCAGTCTCGTCTTTCATGCTTTCAAACTCTCTTTCTTTCTTTTCCTTCACTTTAGTTGGATCCTAGCTTGCATGTGTACTTTGGTGCTTCTTTCCTCGCCAGTTCTGCTTTCCTGCGTAGAGGTGAATGAGAATGAAGAACTCAAGAACTCACACTCCTAATAGCTGTCATCTCTTCGGACTCTTTCTGCGCTCTCTCATCAATCACTTTTGTGTTCTCAGACTCTCTCATTCTCATGCTCCTTACTGATCTGTGAAGGCCGAAGGAAATGGATAATGGATTTGAGAATGAGGAATGAATGGGATTCAGAAGTTTGTGCGCATGGTTGCTGATGAATAGAGCATGGGTGCTGCTGAAAACGCAGAAGACAGTGGAGTATGGCTGTGTATTTCTTCTGCATTGCGTCTTGGCCCCAATGAATTAAATAAAGTGAGGAAGTGTGTGGCGTCCTTGTCGTCTCTTCTTTCTCTGGCCGACAGGAATGAGGCATGGGAAATGATAAAAGTAGTGAATAAGAATATAAGTGTTGGAGTGTATGAGAGCACGTGGCTTGAGAGAAAAAAGAAAGTGAGCTTCAATTCTGCATCTTGATGGAGCTAAGAGTAATGGGCTGAATTAGTTCTCTTTCTCTCTAGCCGAAAAGGGAAAAGCTTATTGAAGGAGTATGGGTTCTGCACAAGGTGCTGTGCAAAACGCATATGGGCTGAAAGCATTTAATATTGAGAGGGAGTATGGCTTTCACGTGCAGCTTATATCTACGTGGCTTGCTGAATGCTTATTCTCCAAATTGGTGCTGTGTTTTTACAAGTCCAATTTCAGTGAATATTAAATTATTGTGCACAAGGGGGCCCGTAACTTTATGAAGAATAAGGTAGTATATGGTGCTAATTGGTTCTTCATATATTTATATATATGAACACGTGTTACCTCTTTGCCCATTTAATTTACAAGCTCAGGTAGTAAGATTACCATTTTACCCTTTCTTAAATTTTTGCCACTTGATTGTCAAATAAATTCTAGGAATAAATCCTTAATCCTATATAGGGATTTTCCTTTCCCAATTACCTTCTCTTAGCCATAAATTATTGATTCTAAAATTTCTAGGCCAAAACTTATCCCCTACAAACATTCCTTGAATTTATTCTTTTTCCGAAAATTCAAGGAAAATAGGCCTCACATTCCAATAATTATTTTCATAATCCTATTAGGCCAAATTTTCACCATTAATTTCCATTCAATATTTCAAATTCCCGAATTCCAAAATTTGGGATGTTATAAACACTTATAGCGGTTGATACGGCGTTTTTTGTAGCGGTTTTATTTAGTAGCGGTTAAGGCGTCAGTGTTTGTGGCAGTTGTATATTTATAGCGGTTTTCAAACCACTACAAATCCTAGTATGGTTTTTTTTAAGAAAAGAAGATTGTTAGTTCTCTATGTGTTTTGATGATAACTGATAATTGTAAACACAAGATGAAATTTGTCTTTGGTAAGTTGAAAAACTTATTGTCAAAGGAAAACTCGAGTTTTGACTTGACAGAGAATAGCTCAATTTTAATGAACTAAGCAAAACTCCAGTTTCCATTCAGAAACTCGAGTTTTGGACTTACAGAGAGCACTCCAAGTCTTTCACACCTAGACAAAACTCCAGTTTTCATAGAAAACTCCAATTTGCATACTTCAGAGACTCTTCAATATTTTCTGAAGAAGACAAAACTCCAGTTTCCATATAGAAACTCGAGTTTTGGTCATACAGAGAGTCTCCAACATTTTGGGCTTATGCAAACTCCAGTTTTCAATTTGCCATGAGTTTTCCAAGTTTTTATGAAAACTCGAGTTTAGATTTGGAAACTCGAGTTTGCACTTGACAGAGAGTTCAAGTTTTTACTCGGTTTGTGAAAACTCCGCTTTGATAAGAAAACTCCGCTTTTGTCTTGGCATAGCTTTTCTAAGGTTTTCATATTTGAAAGGAAACTCGAGTTTAGTTTTGGAAACTCGAGTTTTGGCCAAGCGTAAAGCTTTGCTCTTTTTCAACGATTTTGAAAACTCCGAGTTGAGAATGAAAACTCCAATTTTGAGGCTTTGGACTTAAACTCATTTTTCATATCAAGAGTCCAAAACTCGAGTTTGTAAATGGAAACTCGAGTTTTGATCCCATTCAAAAATATGGTCCAAAGCTCAAATTGCGACGTTCCTCTCTAGGAAGCTCGAAGGATATGGAAACTCGAGTTTTGCTATTAGTGCACAAAGGACAAACTCCAGTTTTGGTGAACAAACTCGAGTTTGTGTCGCTGAGTTTGAAATTCAAATCTGACAAATTTGTGAAATCTTCATGATTGATCCCAATACTTCTTATCATCACTCATTACTATTCCTAACTATGTTTAATCAATTTGTTAGTGAGTTTCATATGATTTAAAGGATATTAAATGAAGATTTGAACAAAAGCAAAAAGTGACGTCAGCACATTAAATGCAAAGTCCAGAAAAATTGCATCCTTTTGTACAATCATTCTACACACGTTGCAAAGGGATTAATGTCTACTTTCCCTATGCAGTAGTTGCTCTTCCAACGGATCTATTACAAGGAAAGTCAACACTAATCCTCTGGACAAAAGGAATTAACTGAAGAGTAAAGAGAGAAGACACCAAAGTGCCTCCAACATCTAGATTAATGCATCAACGGTTGTAATGGAGATTGCAACGGTCATTTAATGCTCTCTTTGTATAAATAGAGTTGCATTTAATTCTTCTCATAAACCAATCTGCTGAAAACAAATTGCATTCAAGTTTACCAACTACTCTTTCAATTTTCACTTGTAAAGTATCTTTTGATACATTGATCTTCAGTGATTATATTTATCCACTTAGAGAGAGTTCATTTATTGAAATTCATTTGTAAGTATCTCAAGTCAGGGGACTTGGAGATTGGGGATATTGATTGCAACTTGTAAGGGGGAGTAAGTTCTAGTGAGAGAATTACTCTAAAGTTACAGAGTGTGTAATAAATTGAGATAGTGAAATCCCAGAGTGTCTGGGGACTGGACGTAGGTCAAGAGATTGGACCGAACCAGTATAAATTCCTTGTGTCTTGCTTCTCCTTTCTCTTCTCTGTTATATCCCGTTTGTAGTGTTAAAAAATAGAGCTTTAGAAAAGAATTTTTAAAATCCCCAATTCACCCCCCTCTTGGTGATTAATCTCCACTTTCAAAGATTACAGATTAAATATGTTGTCGTAAGCACAATTTTTTATCTCAATCTTTGTCGCCATCCCTACAAAAAAAAAGGATGGAGAAAATGTTACTTGTGAGTTCAATATGTTTGAACACAAATTAAACTTGAGTAAACTGTTATTATTTCATAAAGCGTATCTTAAAAAATGTACCAAACAATAGGTAAATTGTCATCGCCTCTGGGAAGAAGTTTTCGAAGCTGGCGGGCTGGAACGACTCACTCTCGTAGGCGATGTTATCACCATCACCCATGTCGTAAAGGTCCCAAGGCTTTAAGTGAACCACCATATTCTAATCCTTGTGCCTCTCATCGGTGACATAATGTAACACCTCTACTTCTGTAACTTGTGTACAAGCATGAGTTAGTTTAGTTATGAGAAGCTTTGATTCAAACTCAAAAATATTTTTCTTCCGTAATTTATGGTGTAAATTATTCTAAGGACTCCGAGGTGATAAGCCATTGTTTATAAATAAGTTTGAAACTTGCTAAGTCAAAACAAGAAGGAAACTTTGCTAGTTACATAGTAACTTGTGGTTGAAGTAAGCTCAAAGAGGTGTAAGCTAGTATAATGTATAGGTGATAAAGGACATCAGAAGGACGTGAAGTCCGACCCTGTGGGTCATGATATGCGTGTCCAACCATGGAAGAGAGAGAGAGAATGAGTATTCAGAATAGGTGCAGAAGTGAAAGTTAGTAGTAGTGATTATTCGCTGGACACGTGGCGTTTCAGGTCAGAAGTTGGATTTTCGGTAGCACGTAGTACGTGGTAATTATGAGATACTGAAATATGGATTTCTTGCTCCCCAAGGCAATATGTTTTGGCCCCTCATAGTCAGGGAGAAGAGACTATTGATCCGGCCCCACATAAGTCCAATTGAGTGGCTCAAGTCCCAAGGAAAAGTGTAACCGGAAAAAAGCAGTTGGGCGGGACCGGTTAGGGGTTTCCTAAGATGGGCCTAGACTCTTAGATATAGGGAGATGGTGCCATATAGTGGGCTAGAAGAGAGAGAAAAGTGACTTGGAGAGCAAGGCAAGGGTCACATCAAGTAATAATGAGGATAGAGAAAATAAAATAATCAAGATTAATCTGCACCACACATTTGAATCTGACATGACAAGAGGAATGACATGCAATTATGATCCCACATGGTCATAAATGGCGCCATTTTGGCAACCAAGTGGGTCCCACCGTCTTGGAGAAAAGTTACCCAAAATGACCATTTTACCCCTGAAGCACTGTTTTAACTAGCACCAAGAGGCAACCAAGGGATCTTATTTTAGGGACCTATAAGGCGCCACACTTCTTGCCAAGAAGACTCTAGAATGACTTGGAGGGCAAGCCAAAGAATAATATAAAAATATGAAGCATAATAACAACCCCTGGATAATAACCCTAACCAAGAAGGTCTATTTAAGGACTTCACTTGCCCATTTCCCATCTACCTAGGACGTGCTCAAGGAGTAGGAGGAAAGTGTTCAGCTAAAGGTTTTGGTATAGGAGAATAAGAATCCATACGCAACCAAAGAACCAAGGTAAGCACCTAACCGATAACTTGGTGTTTATATAATCAATTCTGCTCAATTTGTTAAACATGGAGTTTCAGTAGAATTTTGATATTTTTAATGTTTCCATTGAGTCCAGAACATGATTTTGAGTGGGTATAAGTAGGATAATCTTTTTCCGAACCCGAGAAGCCCTCTGTCGTGAAACTACTCAATCTACCGATTTTGGTGTTTTCTGGGCAGCAAGTATTAATCAGATGATTTAACATATTAAATGAAGTCAATTTGATTTGAAATTTTACATGGTGATAGTAGACATCCTGAGGTTTATTTTGATGTAATATTTGTTGTCTTTTCAGTTTTTCTACAGGGAGTTATCTATTTTTGAAAATGACTCTAAAACATGGACTTTGTCTCGGACCAGTGGCTAAGGTTTGGGAATAAGGAGAGGATAAGAACCTGTATGACCCTGGAAATTATTTTTCCTATAAACTATAAATCCTAAGGGTTTCATGGATGCTAATTTCACATCAATCTGATGTTTCTAGAATTTATTAAAAATTGGCGAAGTTAGATCAAAGATTCTGGAAAATTCTAGTGTTAGGCGAAATTTATGGAACTTGAAGTCAAGTTTGTATATGTGATTGAAAGCATGATATTTTGCTATATCTAGGGTGATATCATGTATGGGACATATTTCCAACACCAAGGGAAGAGTTTACTTTTTCAAGGAGTGCCAAGTAATAACTGTAAACTTGCATACATATTGTATATGAGTTTAACAGTTACTTTGGGGTTCAATCTTGAACTCCAGAACATTTTGAAGACACAGGGGTAAGGCAGTAGCAGTTGGAGGACTTGTGGAAGGTAGGACGTAATGCGGAGGATTGAAGAAATAAGGGATGCCCTATCGCTTTTTGTACTACTATATTTTGGGATAACTGTTGCTTTTACTTTTGATCAGTACTTTACTTTGGATTACTGTACCTAACCCTTTGGGGACATACTTACTGTTGGATATTGTATGTTTGCCAGTATGTAGTATTCGTCCAAACTAGATACCGTGCTCTGCTGCATTCACTCTGATAAATGAACAAGTAATAAAGGAAGGGTAATTAAATCAAAAGAATCCCTCTAACCTACCACTCAAAAGGGCGAGGCCGGTAGGGGTGTAACACATAATAAACCTGATGTGCCTCTGAGGCAAGAATATATGGCTCATTATTTTCAAACTGACCAGTGTGAATGGTCAGGAGAAATTCACTAATTTGATGCCTAAGTTGTCAATCGTGAGTCCTTGGGACGTTGTCGTATTCGCCCACAAACACTTGAACAGCGTCATGATGAAACGACCTTGATAATTTATTTTGACCACATCAAGCAGCTTTCCATAATATGAGACATCACTGGACTACATGTTCCCATCATTGCTGCTCGCATAACTCCTAGTCCCAAACATGCCATAAACACCTGAATTTTGGGTTAGCAGTCCCTGATCTCGTGAAACGGTGCAAAGCTTGATACCATTGACATTGTATACCGTAAATCTTTGGGCGTGGTTAAGCAGGCTGAGTGCGAGAGCTTTGAATTTTGTGAGTGCGGGTTGTGGTCATTCAATATTCTTCTCGTAAACCAACTTGGAAATTCTCTGTGGACATTTCTATCAATTTCAAAGGAGGTATGTGATCGAATCCTCAGTTGACGCTTCACATGACTCCTGAATTCCCTGCAATTAAACATGTGATGATGATCATGAAATGTAATTATAAAATGTAAGAAAATATATAAGATAACATATATATGTGTGCAATCCTTACTGAAGGTACGGTTCAACTTTAGTACAATTAATCAAGACATGTCTATGTGCTTGAAACTTCTCAAGTGCCATTAGTTTGAAGTTCTCACTTCCACAACAGATTTACCAACACGAGGGATTAACAACTCTGTTGATGATGGCTCAGGCTTAGGGTCAGGACAATCGTCTACATGAGGTGATTAGTTGAAAGACGTCTCAATGTCATCAAAGTACCTTGAACAAAATACAAGACCTCATCACCTATATAACCTTCTGCTATTGATCCTTCAGGTAATGCCTTATTCCTCACATAAGATTTCAGTTTCCCAAGAAACCTATAGAGTAAAAAAGGAAAAATGTCGATATATTAATGCTGAAATGTGCGACTAGGAAGTAATGCTGAAGTAATTAATTTTAAATGAGTACCTCTTGATAAGATACATCTATCGGTAGTGAACTGGGCCAACAAGCTTTGTTTTGTCAACAAGGTGTACTAATCAGGTGAACCATCACTGTGAAAAAGGATGGAGGAAAGATCATCTCCAAATGACACAACGTAAGGATGATTTTCTATTGTAGCTGGTCGAGCTCCTCCACGATCAAAACCTTGGAACACAACTTATGAATGAAAGAACACAACTCGACCAAAACGATCGACACATCGAAAGACATCGTATTTTTTATGGCTAGCAAAAGTAACTGTTGCATAAGCACATGTGAGTCGTGACTCTTCAGTCCAGCAACCTTTCAAGCCTGCACGTCAACACATCGTGAGATGTTACTCGAATACCTGTTAGGAACTTTTATTCTCTTTAATGTCACAAGGAAGATCTCCTTATTCAGTTTTTTCAGGGTGAATTTTTCCGGTTGAAATCTATCATCCTCATCCGGCCACACGTCTCCACGAACTCCCATGTCCCGTAAATCTTTCATCGCTTGAAGATGATTTTTGACTTGTCCGGTTTGTTTAGAATCGTGTACAACACATTGTCACATACATTTTTTTCAATGTGCATGACATCCAGACTGTGTCGGAGCAAATTATCTTTCCAGTATGGGAGAGTGAAAAGATGCTTATGTTCTACCATTGCTTAGGCGTAGAACCAGAAGCCCTAGCAGTCTTTGTCCCAGCCTTTGCTGGATCGTCTCTTTTTCCATACTCAAATTCAACATCTTGAAGCTGCTCTATGATTTCTGCACCGTATAAATACTGAGGAGGTCCTCTTTTTTCCTGTTGCCCATTGAAACGATTGCGTTGCAACCTAAACTTGTGCGTACCATCAGAAACCTAAGATGATCCTTGAAGCACCACTTACGACTGTGGGGAAGGTGCATTGAGTTAGAGTCAAAATTACAAGCTAGACACACAAGGCCGATATGCACATTCCACCCGGATAATGTTCCTAGGCCAGGAAAGTCACTTATCGTCCACATCAAGGTCGTAAGCAAGTTGAACAGTGTCTTCTCATGCACGTTATACATCTTGACGCCTACATTCCACAACTCCACTGACTCCGCTATAAGCGGTTGGAGATACATATTGATGTCATTTTCCGGTGCCTTTTTGCCTGGAATGATTATAGACATAATGAAGGAGCTTTGTTTCATACATATCCAAGGGGGCAAGTTGTAGGATATCAAGACAACTGGTAATATACTATAGCTTTTGCTAAGATTCCCAAACGGGTTAAAACTGTTGGTCGCCAAAGCAAAACAAACATTTCTAGGGTCCGCCACAAAATCTGGAATGTCTGAGTTGAACACTTTCCACACTTCAGCATCCCGTGGATGTTTGAGTTTACCATCTTCATTCTTGTTAGCTTCATGCCCCCTCATATGCTTTGATATTTTAGACAACATAAACAATCTTTGTAAGCGAGGTTTTAAAGAAACGTATTTGAAAATCTTTGCTGGTTTCTTCTTCTTCTTTTTTCCCTTCCGAACTGTCCTAAACCTCGAAGTGTGACACTTCTTACAAGTCTCCCTGTGAGAGTCCCATCCCCAATAAAGCATACATTTGTTGGAGCATACATCTATTTTTTTTTTTGTAGTTCAAGACTAATCTGTTAATTATCTTCTTGGTCTCGTAGAAGGTTGTGGGAATGTTCGCGTTAGGGAAAGCATCTCAGTAATTCTTGCAATATCAACATTGCCTTATCAGTGATCCCACATAAGCACTTGATATGGTACAATTTGATCAAGAAAGATAATTTGGAGTATTTGTGACAACCTTAATACAAAGGACGATCACTCTTTATCCATAAGGCTAAAAAATTCCTGAGCTGCATCATTCCTAAAGAAAATCGGGTCTGCACCCTGAACTTCTGCGGTGAAGTTGTCATCTTGAAAACCAAAAGCATCACGAACTACTTCATTAACCGAATCATCTTGATCTAATTGATTTCATACTTGTGAGCTTTGAGGAAGATATTTCCCATATCTTATACCATGTTTCTTACCATGAACTCCCCAGAATGTATATTCTTCCAGGAGAGGCTTCAAAAGCAGATGTTCCATAGCAACTTCTCTTGTATGTCACTTCTTAAACTTGCATCGAACACACGGACACATGATCTTGCCATTCATGCTAGCGTGAGAGAAAGCAAAATCTAAGAAAGTGTTCAATCCCGTTAAATATGCGGGAGAATTGTGCGGCAACTTGATCCATGACTTATCCATATTTAGTAAACAAAGGTAGGATAAGATATAGATGGAGAGAGAATGTTTAATTATCTTCACAACATCTCAACCTTAAATGCAACATTTGCATAAGTTGTAGCGGTTCAAAAACCGCTACACTAACCGCTATAAATATAAATTAACATTTGTAGCAGTTCCAAAACTGCTACATTAACCGCTACAACTTTCAAATTCAAACTGAATAAAATCCCGCCAGAGTGGTGTAGCGGTTTTACAACCGCTACAAAATGTAGATCGTTGAAAGTATGTAGCAATTTATGATAGTAACCGCTACAAATTTTGGCGGTCTTTAATTCAGTTTGAAATTCAAATTAGTAGCAGTTGAATTCCATGTAACCGCTACAAAAGTTTGACCATTTAAAAAAGTAGTGGTTTTTATGTTTTGAATTTGAAATGTCATACATTAGTAGCGGTTTATATATGTGAACCACTACAAATCTTAAATTTAACAATTTTCAATTTAAACAAATATATTTTTATTCACTTAATATTTATTCCATTATTTATTTAACAATATGTATTTTATTTAACTATAATAAATTTGGTTCACTAAATATATTTTTCAATAACAATTGTTATATATTATAAGTAACATTAATAAACTAATATAAATGAATATAAGTATAAAAATAGTACTCCAATATCAAAAACCAACTAAAATAAAAGATAACAAATAATTTAAAGAAATAAAATTGTTAAAAAAACCAAAAATAAAATAAAATAAGATAACAACCATTTTAAGTACCAAAATGTGTCCACAAGTAAAAATAAAAACTAACTATTAGGAGCCTGATGATCAGGTCCTGCCTCAAAGGGGCTGTCTGGGGGGCAGGATCAATGTGTGCACGAGCATAAGTAACAACTCCCTCGTCATAAGCAGCAACAAGAGGGGAAGGGGGAGGGTTGTAGCTGAACGTAGGGGGAGGTGGAAACCGCCTGTCAAGAAACATCTCTATCAAGGCACCGACAACAGCATCCCAGCTCTCCCTCTAATGAGCGTACCAACTGTCGGTCTAGTCTTGTATCCACCTAGCAATCTCCTAAGTCCTGGCGTCAACCTTTGTGTCAACCTGTAAGGCAACCTTCTCAGCAACCATCGCCTGAACCCCCTTTGCTATCGGCCTTCTCGTGCCAGAGGTCCCGACCTCAGAGGCGGCAAAACATAGACCATGCTAGGCCTGGTGCCTAGCCTCATACCCCTAATGCGGCCAAGATGCTTGATTGGGCCCACGATAGCTTTCCAAGGGGCTGTAGGATCCACAGACCCCTGTGACACTAGGGGTTGCGATGCTCACAGCTCTACCTAGATCTGCTCAATCTACTCTTGGCGCACACATTTCATAAAACATTAATCAAATAATTTAATTCAATTTAAATATATTAAATCAACTATATAAATAATTTGTTTGTAACTTTTTGTTGGAAATTATGCCCTAGGGGCAAGTCATTGTACTTTAAACGTTTATGTTATTTAAAGTATTTCTCCATTTAGTTATCATATCATTTGCATGATTATAGTGATAACTGTATCCTTAGATGTATCTTATAGATTATCCTAAATGTCCCTGGTCGGTCATCTACGTGGGAGTGAAGATGAAATAAGACCAGTATGACTTTGATGAGGTATGGAGATATGAATCAAAGTCATAGGCACTTGTAAGAGTACAAGGTGCTGAACCGACCCACTATGAGAAAGCTGCATGGATTAAGTCATAAGCTTATCTCATATATAACCATGTCACAACACTTTTGACCTGAGATCATCATGGATTCCTAAATGATGAGTCGCTGATCTTTGACCTAGTCAAAAGTCACCTTTGATCGGGTGATGATAAAGGCTTTGATCGGGATTAGTGGTTTTTATGCAAAGGAATGTGAATGGTCAAGATGAGATTTGTCCCTCACATTTGTAGAGAGATGATACTGGGCCCCTCGATGAGTGAGTCTGAGAAATGTATGGTCATACTACGATGGAAAGGAGTTTCCATTTCAATTGTTAGACTACTCAAGAATCAAGAAAGTAATGGTCAAGAACATGAAGTTGACATTATTCATGCCTCATCCTTGACCAAATTATCTCATGACAAAAGGGACGTGACATGGTTGTATGATAGGTTGTATTGTATCATCGATCCCCATATGAATTGGGTAGTCGCAATGTCTTGCTAGAGGCCGCTTGCGACTTATGGGCTGGTACAGTATTGGCATGCTACCAATCTCATGTGGGCTTGCAAGGTTGCACACAAGAATAGCCTAACACGAGCAATAGTGTCCAGATTTATTGAACCTTAGATATGTCTAAGATTTAATGAATTTAGCATTTAATCTAAGATGGATATATATATATATATTATTAAATTTGAAAATAATAATGATATTATTTATAGATAATAATATTATTATATAGTATTTAATTTATTTGACAAATTAAATAACTAAAATAAATTGAGATATCATATCTCGTATTTAATTAAATTGAGATATATTATCTCAAATTTAATGAAATAGAAAGATATCATATCTCATATTTAATTTATAAAGATAAATTAAATCAGTAGGCTTATAATTCAGATTAAATAAATATATTAGATTAGATCTATTGGATAGATTTAATTAATATATTATTTCAATCCAAATTCGAATTTCAAGATTAATTAGATTAATTTTGAATATTTTAATATGGCTCATTAGGGTTTTAGAAAATCTATAAGAGATATTGATGTAGTCGTATTAAAAGAATGAATGAATTAGAAAAGCCGCGAGAAACCCTAGAGAGAAAAGAAGAGACGCGAAAATGCTGAAGGCACTAGCACGCTGCCGTTGGTGTTGGAGACTGTTCATGTGGATACCGTAGAGGGAGTGGATTGGTAGAGTCAGCTCATGTTGATCGAGTAGGACTCACACGAGATCGAATTGAACGAGACGCTCATGATTTCGCATAGGTACGGTTCTTTACTTCCCGATTTAAACGTCGTTGATAGATCCTCTTCATTGGGATTTGTAAGTTTTATGGATGAAATCCTTCCGCTGCGTGTAGGGATTCCAACACTTACTATCATTTTGTCTATCGCCTCAAAGGTCACTGTCCCATCACGGTGTCTATGGGTGCATGTGAATAGCTCCCTATAGTCCGTCTGACAATTCTCCTGCCAAGCCTTCATTTGCGGAAAGAATTAAAAGAGTACAAAATTTGTTATTTCAAAATTAAACAATCAATAAACGTAAAATTAATTTAACTTTGAATGTACCAGCTCACTATATGTCATAGGAAACGTCTTGGATCCTGCCATGTGATGGATCCTCTGACGTTGCCGGCTTCTTGTGTTCCTCTAGGACAAAACCCGCCCAGTCATTTGGGTCGACGCCGTTTGGGACACTCTCAATCAGCTACTGCAGAGGGATCGTCCCATCTCCATTCATCTTTTTGTAGAGACGACCCCTTCGGTTCTTCCAACCGTCCCCTATCTTCAGCAGTGCGTACCTCTTCGTGTTGCCTCACACTGTAAACTTATGCTATATCTTAATTTAATAATAAATAAATAAATAAACCATACATTTTAATTATTTACATGTAAAATATAACTTACCTACACATCATCCTCAAACGCCTTATCTTTGTTCCCCTTAGGAACATGCTTCCAACTCTGGAAGTGGTAAGGGAACCATGCCCAATTCCCACCCAGCTGCGTCAGGTAACAGTTGAACAGGTGGCCGCCATTGCCGATGGGCTGGTTCGTGTGCTCGTTCCAAGGGCGACGTGAGGCCCCTTCAACAGATTGACCCTGTGAACAACCAGCGTCCTCTTGCTGATGTTCCCCTCCGCATTTTCACAATTATGAAAACATGTTTGTATTACATTTAAATATAATTTAATTAACTGTAACTAATTTAAATTTAAATTTGGTCACAAAAATAATTACATTTACTTTCGACATCCACCTTAAATCAGGTGGAATGCAAAGACGACGGTTAGGGGTTCCCTTGGTCTAGCTCGTTCTCTCGGTCAATAAACCGCTCCGCCTCGCCAATAGGAATGTTAAACTCAATCTCTACCTCTTCATTTTTGTCATGATCGAGGTCGCTGACGGACAGATGTAGACCTTGTGCTCCCCCTACGATCTCCAGTAGTGGGATTGGCTCATTGGCAAAAAGCTGATCTATGTCGATCCCTACCTGAGGTGGCAGAGGGATATTTCAACTCCCACGCCCCTTTTTATAGCCCCCTCTATTACTTCTGCCTCTTAAAGGCGCTGTACCACATACAATTTCTTTCCCTTTCCCTCCATTTCCTTTAGAAACCATCACTCCTAGATTTTAAGTAAAAAGTAAGAGAATGAA
The DNA here is from genome assembly GCA_019022615.1 of Acacia melanoxylon. Classification (NCBI taxonomy): domain Eukaryota; kingdom Viridiplantae; phylum Streptophyta; class Magnoliopsida; order Fabales; family Fabaceae; genus Acacia; species Acacia melanoxylon. The sequence goes on along the minus strand of JAFJYJ010000018.1, from coordinate 5,484,239 downwards.
AAGTTTAAAGGCGATATCTCAAACCTTGGGTGGTTTGAAATGAGGGGAGGTGCGTTTTTTAAAAAGGCATCTTTTTGTAGCGGTTTTATAAAGAAACCGCTACAGATGTCAGTAAATTTGTAGCAGTTAAATAAAATTTGCTGCATAAACCACTACTACTAGCAAAACCTTACCTTGTTCATCGTGACATTTCTCAAAATGCTTGACCTTTGACATTCTATAGCGGTTATTGAGATAAAACTGCTACAAACTGATTGACATCTACAAATGTTATTTATTCACTCATTTTGCAACCTAACCTTCCATTGCATACTGGACTATCTTGAGAAAAATATTGTATGGCTGTGGTATTGTAATCTAGCTAGCTACAAATCACGTATGAAGAACACAAGTCTTCACGTCAAAGAAATAATTAAATATCTATTGTAACTAAATGAACTATATCAACTTGACTGATGAGAGCCGCAGATATTTACATGTCTTAATTTAGATGTGATGTTTTAACTACCAAGTCGAGATAGTTCATTCAGTGACAATGCAAATCTAATTATTTTTAAATTTTTATAATGGATGTACGGATGTCACACGCATTCCTATATATATAGCGTGAATATTTGTAGCAGTTTTTATAATAACAGCTACAAATAGATAAGATCTGTTGTGGTTTACGCATCTATTTTCCCTAACCGTGACAAATATTGTGTCGTTTCACCTTTTGTAGCGATTATTTTCATATAACCGCAACAAAATTAACCACGACAACGTTCGCACCATTACATGCCAAGCTGGCGCCAACTTTGTAGTGGTTTGTTCTGTATAACCGCTAGAAAGTCCCTGCCACAAACCTTCGCGCCATTACACACTAAGCTGGCACCAACTTTGTAGTGGTTATATGAAAAAAAAACCGCTACAAAGTTCGTCACGAACAAGCTATCTCTTTGGCGCCATTGCTACCGCTACAAATTTGTTGCGATTTAGTCTTAAACTGCTACAAATGTGTTGCGCTTTTGTCTTAAACCACTACAAAACTAGGTTTTTGTAGCGGTTATGTTTGACCGCTACAGATTAACCGCTACTAATGGTGGTTTTTTTTTTGTAGTGCATGGACATGATTAGGGGTGTTCTTGGGATGAGACGAGATTGAGAAACCTTGTTCTTGGTCTTGTCCCGAAGAAGGGCGCGGGAAGGGAATCAGTCTTGACCCTAATCGTGATGTCAACAATTTTCCGTCCTATTTGGATAAGGATTTCCCAAAAAATTCTGGAAGAGAAGGATTATAAAAAACAGATAAAATCCTAATGGGTGTCTATCATTTGTTCAATGCATTATTTTGCCCAAGAAAAAAGAACATTTATAGGTCAAATGACAGATTTAGTGGAACACACAAAAGGAAAAGAGGAAAAAATATTAAAATCAGAGACACAAGAAATAATTCATACATATTACATAGTTAAGCAATATCAATAAAACCTTGATATGGAGAAATTATAAGATTCAGTAGTTAACAATAGTTAAATATGACAGAAAAATCAACCTCTACTTTCATCTTTCCAATGAGTTTTTATGTTTTGGTACAATACCCTCACTAGAAAGCTCCGACTTTTGTTTCACCATTAGTTCATCCTCTAACTGCAATAGAACTGGTCGCAATTGAATTTTGTTTCTATTATGGACTCATATAATGGGCCTGACAGATATGCGGCCCAGTAAGAGCTCTTTGTGGCATAATCCCTCTATAATCAGGTAAAACGCTAATCACCTTGTAACTGTGCCTATAATTCCGGATAGTACAAGTAGTGGAGCAGGAATTTGCAGAACGTGGAGGCGCATTCTGCCTGCAGGGCGAATCACAGCTGAAACCCTAGGTAACTCTATAAATAGGAGATTACCTACGAGGTGCACACTCTTTATTCATCTATTCTAATATTCAGTCTCACTGTGCACACACCCCACTTCTTTTGGCCATTGCCATATACGTGTCGCACAGTGATCGTCAGACGCTCGATGATATCTTCCTCATAGTTATCACTGAGTAATCCTCTTCTCCTTGGTGTTTAACCGATAGATATCTTGGAGAATACATTTGATCCAATATAAACCATTTACTAGTCCATTGAGGCTAGACACTTGTGTTCTACAGAACATTGGCGCCGACCGTGGGGACCCATAAACTTTGATTCCCAAACCACTAATAATGGTTGCAAACACCAGAAGCCGATGCCAGATGTCTCGGCAAAACCAGCTGCCAGAGAGACAACTGGAGCTGAATCAGGAGCAAACCATTCAGTATGAGGACTCGGTTGCTCCTAATTATAATCATGTTACAGTGGAAACTGAGGCTGAGACAGCTGATACCGGAACCTCTCCAACCCCTCATAACCGAGTTATCCAACAAGTCCAGCCACCTGTTCAACAATAAGACCCTCCTCATGAGTTCCAAGTTGAGAGCCCTGACATCCGCATGTTGCAATGCACGTTGTGTTCGTTATTCCGACAGATGGAGGAGATGGAGACCCATAACCGACTCCAAAGAGCAGAAGATATCCAACTTATGCAAGAGGATATGGATCGCCATCTGGAGGCAAGAATAAGGACAAAGAATGCAACAATCGCTGGATGAGTATGTTGGCCGAGTGGAGAATCTAGTTTGGAACACAGGCCGAGATGATGCTGGTCATAACCGGGTTAATATCGTCATCTGAGATACGAATCGAGATTTTGTTGGCCCAAGCTGGGCTAATGCCCCAGTCTCTACTCATACAAATGTTGAAGTACCACGTGTAAATTGTGTGGGAGAAATTTTGGCCAGCCATGACCGAGTTCATAATACCGGGGAAGACACGTGAAGAATACAATTTCTGGAAGAACGCCTGAAGTTGCTCGAGAACCCAACACGAAACATCGATCGAGATGCTAGTGGACCCAGCCGGGCTAGTATCACGATTCTCGCTGAGGTTGAAAATGGTGGCCCACGAATTCATGATGCCAGACAAAATCAGGCTCAAATCCCAGTGACTCAAATCTCAGACCTAGCACGAGCAAAGGGAAAGCAACCATTTGATAGCCAAGGTCCAGATAAGGAGAATATGGTGCCTTCGTCACAGAGCGTGCCCGGGACACATGCAGGAAGGCATGGCGGAGACAGAAAATGAAGTCCTTTCTCGGACGACATCATGACCGCTACATATCCAAAGGGCTTTGACTCAAGGGACCTGCCAAAGTATGACGGGAGCCAGGACTCGCAAGTCCATATCAACAACTTTAACATGGAGATCATGGTGAAGGGATTTGAAGGACACATCATACCTCAGCTATTTGCAGGGACTTTGCGAGGAGCTGCACAGATATGGTTTCACTCACTGCAACTGAATTCTATCCGGGATATGGATAGCTTGGAGCAGAAGTTTTTACTGAATTTTGCGACAAGCAGAAAACAGCCTAAAACTTAGTTCCAACTCGGCTAGGTGAAACAATCACCAAGGGAAACGCTGCAGAAATACCTTGATCACTTCAAAGACATGACTTTGCAAGTGCCGGGGTTGAAGGAAGAAGTGCATATGCATTTGGCCATAGCCGGCCTGGATACTACATCCCGGTTGAAGAAATCGATCATGAAACGTCGTGTCAATTCGTTGACGAATTTTTGAGATCGGTCCAAGCAATACTTGGAGCTGGAGCAGATGGAGATAGCAAGCCGGATGACGAAAGAGAAGGCTAAAAGCCCACCCCCAAGGGAAAAGAGCAGCATAGGGCAAACAGACAAGATTTTCGTGGACGCTTCAAGAATATTAAATCTCGAGGGAGTAAAGCAGAGGGAAAATACGAAAAGTATACTCCTCTAAAAGTATCTCCAGAGCATCTCTGGAAGGAAGTATGCTCAACCGAGATGAAAAAGGTTGAGCGACCTCGGCCACTTCAGCATAAGGCTACGCTGGATAAATCTCGGTATTGAGAGTTCCATGACCAACATGGACATACAACCGAGCAATGCTGGGACTTAAGGGACGCCATAGAGAAGTTCATATGGGAAGGAAAACTTCATAAATATGTTATCCAAACCTAGGGGCGACAGAGTAATAAGCGTTAGAATGGTGGACGGAGCAAGAGCTCGCCCCTAGAGAAGAAAAGAAGAGGCCAAATGAAGAAGGTGGAAGACAGTGACGTCGAGTTCCCTGAGGCTAAATATGACTGTAATGTCATCAGCGGAGCCTTTGGAGGCGGCAGGGACTCAACGAGCCAAATAAAGAAGTATCTAAGGGAGGTCCTGTCAATTCGGGATCACCCAAAGTTCAAAGAAGAGTCTAACAAGCCAGAACTTCCCATGTTATGCTTTACCAAGGAAGATCTAAAAGATGTTGCTCCAGGCCATCATATGGTTTGGTAATAATTGGAACTTTGGTTAATTGACGGGTAAAGAAGATCTTTGTGGATAATGGTAGTGCTGTGGATATCATCTTGTGGGATGCATTCAAACGCATGAAGTTTGATCCAAAGGACTTGAAGCCATGCAAGACAACTTTGACGAGATTCAATGGGCAAGATACCCATCCCAAAGGTTATATGAACCTTAAACTGATGTTAGGCACGCAAGATGCCTTCAAGTCGGAAAGGGTTAGATTTTTGGTTGCCAACTTCCCATCCCCTTACAACATAATCTTGGGAAGGCTGAAAATACATAATTGGGATATGCTAGTATCCATGAAGCATCAAAAGTTGATGTGAGCAAGAAGAATAAAATCATCACTGTCAGAGGAGATCATAAGGAGTCTCGACAGTGTTACTTTGAGACGGTTAAAGAGAGCAAGGATGATTCGCCATTGCCATCATGGGTGGGTAAAAGTAATGCTTCAAAGGCCAAGTTGTAAGACAAGTTGGTAAATCTAGTCAAATTGGATTTACGTGAGGAAGATAAGATGAAAAAGACAGAGCCAAACGGCGAATTAGAGGATCTCGTCTTAGGCACCGAACTAGGACAGGTCACTAAAGTCGGAAAGGCATTGGATCCTGCAGTTCGAGAGGAGCTGGAAGGTTTCCTCAAAAAGAACAAGGACATGTTTGCTTGGAAGCCATCCGAGTTACCGGGAGTAGATCCAGATTTTGCTGTTACAAATCGACGATTCCTCCGGGGTCAGTACCAGTGGCCCAGAAGAAAAGAAAAGTTGGCGAAGAGAGAGGGAAGGCCTTGGAGAAGCATGTGAAAGAGCTGCTGAAAGCAGGTTTTATCTAAGAGGTGCAATACACCACTTAGCTATCCAATGTAGTCATGGTCAAAAAGCTGAGTAGTAAATGAAGAGTCTGCACAGACTATACCAACTTAAACAATGTATGTCCCAAAGATGCTTTTCCAATGCCAAGTATAAACCTATTGGTTGATAATTCATCCGGTTTTCAATTACTCTCTTTTATGGACGCATATTCTGGCTATAATCAAATCGCCATGCACCCAGAGGATCAAGAGAAGACAATGTTCATAACTGAAAATGCCAAATATTGCTATAATGTGATGCCCTTCGGTCTGAAGAACGCAAGGGCTACCTATCAGAGGATGATGAACCGAGTATTCAAAGATCAGCTGGGCAAGAACGTGGAAGTATATATTGATGACATGATCGTCAAATCTACAAAGCCAACAAGTCATGTACAAGATTTACAGCAGACATTCGATAAGCTGAGAGAATACCGGATTCGCCTCAACTCGACAAAATGTGCATTTGGTGTTCCGGCCGGAAAGTTTTTAGGCTTTTTGCTCACGAACAAAGGAATTGAAGTCAACCCGGATAAGTGCCAAGCCATGTTGGACATGAAAGCTTCGAGAAATAAGAAAGAGGTCCAGCAATTGACCAGGAGATTGGCAGCTTTGACTAGATTTCTACCCAAGTCGACAGAAAATTCTCTCCCATTTTTTAGATTGTTGAAGAAGAAAGCTCAAGGCGGGTGGAACCTAGAGTATGAAGCGGCCTTCACAAATATAAAGCAATGCTTATCCGCCCCCAATTTTATCTCGGCTTGAGCCAGGAGAGAGTTTGATCTTGTATTTATCCATGGGTGAAGAAGCAGTAAACGCCGTGTTGGTCAGGGAAACAGAGGATGGCCAAGTCTCGGTATACTTTGTAAGTCGGGCTTTACAAGGCTCAGAGTTGAGATATCAAAAGCTAGAGAAGATGGTCTTCGCACTACTCACTACGGCAAGACGACACCGTCCATATTTTCAAAGCCACCCGATCGTGGTTAGGACAAGCCAGTCAATACGGCAGATCCTGCATAAGCCAGACTTGGCTGGGAGAATGGTCACTTGGGCTATCGAGTTGTCTAAATTTGATATAACTTACGAAGCCCGGCACGCCATTAAGTCAAAAGCCTTGGAGGATTTCTTAATGGAATTAACTCCATCAGATGAAGGGGATATGCAAGAAATTGCAACATGCAAGGTGTTCGTTGACGGATCGTCAAACGCGAAGGGAAGTGGAGCTGGGATCATAATAGAAAGTCCAGAAGGAGTTTCGATGGAACACTCCCTCCGGTTTAACTTCTAGACTTCTAATAACCAGGTTGAGTACGAGGCTCTTATTGCCGATTTGCTTCAGGCTAAAGAAAATGGGGCTAAGAGAGTACACATCTCTACTAATTCCTAGCTTGTGGCATCTCGAATAGAAGGAACTTACCAAGCCAAGGGTCCTTTGTTGATTAAGTACTTGGGAAAGGTTAAAGAAATTATGGAAAACTTTGACAAGGTGATCATTGTGCACATTTAAAGAGGAGACGACAATGGGGCTGATATTTTGTCCAAGCTAGCAAGTACCAAAAGCCCGGGTAATCATCAAACAGTGATCCATCAAAGTTTGTCAGAGCTGAGTTGTGTTATGATAATCTCGGATACCGGTGATTAGAGAAAACCAATTGTCGATTATCTCGAGAGAGAGGAATCCTCCCTGACGACTCAACTGACGCAAAGAAGCTGGTAAGAGCAACGGCTTCGTATGTGATGATAGATGATCAGTTATATCGCAAAGACTTGCATTCGCCAATGTCTAAGTGCCTTAATTCGGACGAAGCCGGGTATGTCCTGGCCGAGATCCATGAAGGAATCAACGGACAACATATGGGCGCCAAGGCGTTAGCTCGAAAGGCTGTGTGAGCCGGTTACTTTTGGCCAACAATGGTGGCAGATTCTAAGGACCATGTCCAGAAATGCGATAGTTGCCAAAAGCACGCCAAGATAATACGGTCTCCCCCAGCAGATTTAACATCTATCTCGGCTCCATGGTCATTCTTTAAGTGGGGCATGGATTTGTTGGGTCCTTTCAAGGAGGCCCCAGGGCGGCTGCAATGGCTTATAATGGTTGTCGATTACTTTACAAAGTGGATAGAGGTGGAACTACTGGCGATGATTACCTCAGCTCGGGTGCAGAAGTTCCTTCAAAGAAACATTATATCCCGATTCGGGATCTCGGCAGAGATAGTCACGAACAACGGAACCCAATTTATCAATAAGGGTTTCCGAAAAATGATATCTGACTTCCACATCAAACAACATTTTTTCTTCTATGGAACATCCACAATCCAACGGGCAGGCTGAAGCTGCCAACAAAGTCATTGTAGACAGATTAAGAAAAAGGATGGAGGAGGTAAAGTCTAATTGGGTAAAGCAGCTGTATTCCGTTTTATGGGGATACCGGACTAGCGTTCAAACGGCAAACTAGGGAAACCCCCTTTAGGCTGACATATGGATGCGAAGCAATGATCCCAATGGAAGTCGGAGAACCCTCGTGGAGGAGAATCAAGGCTCTACATGAGGAGGATGAGAATAATGAAGCAATTGAAGTAGAGTTGGACCTAATCGATGAAGTCAGAATCATGACACATTGCCGAGACATGGCTATGAAACAACTCATTGCAACTCGATACAATAAGAAGGTGAGACCCCAGTCAATTGAGAAGGGCGATTTAGTCCTTCGAAGAGCCGACATAGGCAATAAGAATGCCAGTGACGGGAAACTTGCAGCAAACTGGGAAGGCCCATACCAGATAATAGAAAAGCTTGGCAAATGAGCTTATATGCTTAAGACATTGAAGAACAAGGCGGTCAAGAGAACATGGAATGCGGATAAGCTGAAAGCCTATTGCAGTTGAGGCTGAGTTCCACAAAGAGGCGACGATGTTGCGAGTCTATGTAAAGTCCTTGATTGGATTATTTGTGACGGCAATGCCGCCAAGTCTATGTAAAGTCCTTGATTGGATTATTTGAGACGACAATGCTTTTGGGATCTGTACACGCAGCGGAAGGATTCTCATCCATTAAAACTTACAAATCCCTTGAGATGATCCATCAACGGCGTTTAAATCAAGGTTCGTTAGAAACCATACCTATGGGAACTTGCGAGCGTCTCGTTCAATTCGATCTGGTGAGCTACTTACTCTATCAATAAGAGCAGACTCTACAAATCCCCTTCCTTTACCGGTATCCACACGAACAACCTCCAACACCGACAGCAGCGTGCTAGCGCCTTCAGTATTCTCACGTCTCTCTCTCTTTTCTCTCTAGGGTTTCTCGCGGCTTTTCTAATTCATCCGTCTTCTTAATACAACTAGATCAATATCTATTATAGAGTTTCTAAAACCCTAATAAGCCGTATTAAAATATTCAAAATTAATCCAATTAATCTTGAAATTCGAGTTTGAATTAAAATAATATATTAATTAAATCTATCAAATAGATCTAATCTAATATATTTATTTTATCTGAATTATAAGCCTACATGATTTAATTTATCTTTATAAATTAAATCGAGATATGATATCTTTTATTTAATTAAATATGAGATACTATATCTCAATTTATTATAGTTATTTAATTTATCAAATAAATTAAATACTATATATAATATTATTATTATCTATAAATAATATCATTAGAAATTTTGAATTTAATAATATATATATATATATATATATATATATATATATAATTAAAACATAAGTAAAGAACTGGAATTAGACGTCTTTGAAGAGAAATAAAGAAATTAAAACAGATCGGTAGTAAACTACGCCGATCTAGTTCATAAACGAGAGAGAAGAGTAAAGAAGAGATGCGGATGCGAAAGACATAAAGAAAGCACAAGTTTATTCAAATCATAAAAACTTACAGGAAAGTAGAAGGCAGAAGAAAGCTTAAAAGAGAGAGAAGGGAAAGAGTGTAGAGAGAAGGCAGAGAGAATGGGTAGAGAGAGAAGGTAGAGAGATAGTTCGATCGAACCTGCCTCCCAACCGAAAGGATTTCGATTATTATCAATGATTTTATTCTTGACCAACCAGTTTTGTTTGATACGGAGCCCAAGCCAACCGTATTTTAGAAGGTTTAGTGCCAACTAAATATTTTGAAAAAACTACTGAACGGTTCATAGGCGTTTCAAAGTCTTATTGCCCTGTTCAGTATAAAGTTTCTAAAGCAATTGTCCAAAATGATAATTGGCAACTCCAAGTTCCTTTCATTTTAATGAAAACAATGGCATCTGATATTATCCTCGGAGCACCATTTGCTACGATGATAATGCCATCTTATTTTGATCATAAAAGACATTATACCAGGCTTCACAGTAATCCCAGTAATTATATCCTCTAGGATCATATTCAATTTTGAAGGGGACATGTTTATGCAAATCTTGTCCCCATTGGGAGGGGGTAAGAATTTGTAAGATTTGGAGAGTAGAATGAGTAATGAAAGTTCCTTCTTTATCCTCTTTTCGAGATAACTCGATGGATTCAGAATCAACTAATATTAGCTCATAAAATTCTCTTGTTTTTTGTAAATTGGTAGGAATAAAATGAAATCCTGAAGGGAAGACTTTTAATGCTACCTGGTTGGGTGTTTGAAAAAAGAACTCAGGTTCAATTTGTAGGATATTTTTAACCTTATCCGGTTTGGGAATGTAAGGTGTATCCATTGGGTTGGTAGCTGATGAGACTACAATCTGTTTAGTAACCTGAGGAGGCTTTTTCTGGGCTAAATGGAGATTAAATTCAGCATTAGCTAAATCATACTCCTTTTTACTTATTGCCTGTGAAGAAGAGGCAAGTAATGACAAAGCGAGTGCTCTATCATACTCAAGGGCCTGGGTCTTATATATATATATATATATATATATATATATATATATATATATTCATCCTAGATTAAATACAATATTAATTAAATCTTAGACATATCTAAGATTCAATGAATCTGGACACTTTTGCTCGTGTTGGGCTATTCTTGAGTGCGACCCTGCAAGCCCACATGAGATTGGCAGTGGGCCAATCATCAGTACCTCGACCACAAGTCGCAAGCGGCCTCTAGCATGACATTGCGACTACCCAATTCATATGGGGATGGATGATACGATACAATTTATTGTATAATCATGTCACGTCCCTTTTGTCACGCGATAATTTGGTCAAGGATGAGACATGGATAATGTCAACTTCATGTTCTTGACCATTACTTTCTCGATTTTTGAGTAGTCTAACAATTGAAATGGAAACTCCTTTCCATCGTAGTATGACCATACATTTCTCAAACTCACTCATCGAGGGGCCCAGTATTATCTCTCTACAAACGTGAGGGACAAATTCCATCTTGACCATTCACATTCCTCTTCATGAAAAACATTGATCCTGATCTAAGTCTTTATCATCACCCGATCAAAGGTGACTTTTGACTAGGTCAATGACCAGCAACTCTCATTTAGGAATCCATGATGATCTCAGGTCAAAGGGCGTTGTGACGCAATTGTACATGAGAAAAGCTTATGACTAAATCCATGCAGCTTTCTCACAGTGGGTCGGTCCAGCACCTTGTACTCCTACAAGTACCTATGACTTTGATTCGTATCTCCATACCTCATCAAACTCATACTGGTCTTATTTCATCTTCGCTCCCGCATAGATGACTAACCAGGGACATTTAGGATAATCTATAAGATACATCCAGGGATACAGTTATCACTATAAACAAGCAAATGAAATGATAACTAAATGGAGAATACTTTAAATGACATTAACATTTAAAGTATAATGATTTTCCCTTAGGGCATAATTTCCAACAAATGCCGCCAAGTCTATGAAAAGTCCTTGATTGGATTATTTGCTGCGACAATGCCGCCAAGTCTATGTAAAGTCCTTGATTGGATTATTTGCGATGGCAATGCCGCCAAGTATATGTAAAGTCCTTGATTGAATTATTTGCGACGACAATTCCACCAAGTCTATGTAAAGTCCTTGATTGGATTATTTGCGATGGCAATGCCACCAAGTCTATGTAAAGTCCTTGATTGAATTATTTGCGATGACAATTCCACCAAGTCTATGAAAAGTCCTTGATTGGATTATTTGCGATGGCAATGCCACCAAGTCTATGTAAAGTCCTTGATTGGATTATTTGAATGAATTTGAATAAATGAATTTTGGGTCAAGGAACCCATTTTCAGAAATCATTTGTGACGGTTTTGCCGCCAAGTCTATTTAAAATTCCTTATTGGAATCATTTGCGACGGCAATGCCGCAAAGTCTATTTAATGAATGAATTCATGGTAATGTGTAATACCCTAGATTATTATTAATAATAATGATAGTAATAATAATAACAACAACAACAATAATATAGTAATAATAAAAATTTAGAATTTAATAATGTTTGTATTGTTTTATAATTTATTAATTAACAATAGTTAAAGAGCCCAGCCCATAGCTAAACCCTAATTTTTAATTATAAACTGAGGTCTAGCCGCATAACCCTAGCGAACGCTCAATTCTCTCCTTCTCCTCTACTACTCCCTCTATTCTTTCTCTGCGTCAATTATTCTTCTAGGAGGTTAGCAAAACGAAGACCAAGTAATCCTAATATCACTGTATGTATGTAAATACAAATCCAACGAATCAAGAAAACATGACACATATGTCTTTTAATTTGAAAACAAAGTCAACAAGTTTGGCATATTAGCTATCAAAGTCTTTTATATATAACTCCTTCTGATTACTTGACCTTTGTTGATTGTTAATTGATCTTCTTGCTTTGTTAGATTTGATATAGCTCCACACGTTGTAATATTATTTCAACTATAAACTATTCATGTTTTTGTCTCTTCTAATTATTGTTGCTTGACGTTATTACCTTGACGCGATGTCAAATTTATTGTTATATTTTTTTGTCAAGCCTAGTAAACCCATGAGTAAAAGGGATAATGAGTAGAGCCAGGGATTTAAATGATGGTCATGAGAAATTCTCATGACAATCTTATAGGAACCCATGAGTAAAATGGATAATGAGTAGAGCCAAGGGTTTAAATGATGGTCATGGAAATTTCTTAGGACAACCTTATAGGAACTCATGAGAATTTTAATTTGAAAAATCCATTTTGTATGTGTTGTATATATATGCATGTTGTTGGTGTTGACTGTATTAACACAACAATTGTATGTTGTGTTGATTACAATACAAGTGTTTCAAACATATATGTACAAGTACAAATTGAATTGAATTGATTATAATACAAGTGTTTCAAACATATAGTACAAGTACGAATTGAATTGAATTGATTACAATACAAGTGTTTCAAACACATATTGGAAATAATTTGGGAATTTATTATATGTGTATTTAAAATAATTTAACAGTGGGATGATAACTTTGGGATGGTACCTCCTAAAGTGATGAACACAACCCTTAGGCTTTATGCCTCCAATATTATGTGATGTGAACCGATGTTATCCGTTCTTCCCAAAGTGGTATCTGGCAGGGTTTCCCGAGACACTAATAGCAAATTTGGGAAGAGGTGTGCACACTAGGAAGAAATATTTTATGGCCAATTTGATTATTTGTGACTGGCAGGATCTCCGGGTCACAGGGTAGACTGGAAGAATATCCGGGTCTACCATGGTTCTCTTCCCACTAAATAGACTGGCAGGGTTTCCCGGGTCTAAATGAATTTAAAAAGACAATGAATAATATTTGATTCGATGTGAATATATAGATATGATGAATATTGAAATTGATATTTGATTCAATTACTATGTGATTATATATTTGAGCTATATCATCCTTGTTTTTATTAGGATTACCAGCTTTGCTGATGTTTGTGTTTATGTGACTGTGATGATCCTTCGGGGGAGCATATTTTTAGTGAAACAAGTTCCAAGGTTGGGGCTAGCAGTGAGAAGTGAGGAAGAACATTTAGTAATTCTAACTAGTTTATTTTATTCTTTTTTATGCTTCAAATAAAACACATTTATTTGAGTTTTGGATTTATGTTAATGTAATAAGTTAGCCTTGCACTTGTCCCAGTACAAGTGCGGCGGTAACACTTCCCAATTTGGTTATTTCGAATTTCAGTAATTATTCAAAAATCATTGCAATTTTATGTCATTATAATTGTTAGAAATTTGGGGTTGTTACATAATGAAACCCGAGTTCAATTGACAAAGCTGCTGCTAAAGGCCCTCGAAGCCGGGGTATAACAAAGTCGTTTGGGATAATGAAGTAAACCGATATACCGACCCTAATCAAGTCAGATTGTTAAAGCTTTGGTTAAAGAAAACTGAACTTGAACACGTGACAAGTTTACCGTTATTCCATATTGCACCTTGATCAGACATGCAGGAGCAGTGTGGTGGGTTAATAAAAATCCTCACATAAAATACAACGAATGCAATGCAAAGGTATAACTCGGAAAGCTATTGGGGTTCGACAAGCAACAAACAAGCATTCGACGTACGTCAAAAGTAAGTATTTTTCTTTAAATTAGAACTATTTACATGAGGTTGATGCAGGAATGTTAAATGCATACAAAGCAAGTTCAAATCGGGTTATCACCTCGAAGAGCAATTGTTAAGAAAGCGAACAAAAAAGAGACTAGAGCTGCGTTCGATGTAATTCAGTAACAGCTGAGTGGGAAACCATTGAGTATAGTGGTGCTGTTGATGAAATTTTGGTTGTACTGAAGAACGAGACTATCAAAATAAGCATCCCGGCTAGGAGGGAGGGGCTACTTCATCTTCAACTTCGGCTTCATCTTGCCCAGGAGGGATTAGTTTCCCACCCTGGACGTAAGCTTGGTAGTCCATACCCAAGGTGTTCAATAAGACGTCAGGATTTAGAACTCGGATCTGCACCACAACATTTTCAAAAGAATGCATCGCAGCATTGGCGAACTCGAATATCTCGGCCTTGGCACCAGATAGCTCGGCCTTGACATCGCGAAGTTCCTCATCCTTTGTCTTCAACTGGTTTTCAAGCTGAGCTGCATCAGCCTGAACCTTCTACACAAGTTTCTTGTCATTGGTATGAACCTCCTCGAGGCGGATGAGTTCTGAATGTGCCATCTTAAGCTTTCCCTTGGTTGTGGATAGCCTAGCCTTAAGCAGCAGCACCTCTTTGTGTAACGTGTCCCTCTCAGACTTGGACGTTTTTACCTCCTCTCCGGCCTGGTCCCTCTCCTCTGTGACCTTCTTCAGGTCAGCATTATTCTTCAAGGCCACAAGCTCCTTCTGGGTTTTATCTCTCTCCTTTGTGACTCGGAGCGAGGTGGCGTTAGTGGCAGCATATATGTTTCTCAAGGACGCATATGTCCGGAGCAAAGACATGGCCCTTAAACCATATTCCTCCAGTTCGGCAATTTCTTTACCCTCGGACTTTGTAAGAGACGATGGTGCTAGAAATCGCGTAGGAGGACGGGTTACATTGCGAACCTCAACGGTCACATTGCGAACCTCGACGGTCACCCGTTTTCTTTTGTTTTTGCCAACTTTATCTCTCTTTGTTTAAAGAGAAAGGGTGATAACATTGGGCCTGTTTGAAGAGAGCTTTAAGTAGCTTAAAGCTAGAAAAAAGTCAGAAGTGGAGTGTTTGGGTTGAACTTTAAGTTCACTGGGCTTTTTAAAAAAAGCTCCTAAAAGTCAGCTAAGGAAAAAGCTCCATGAGATAGATTTTTCCAAAAAAACTCTCAACTTTTGACATGGAATTCCGCCACTTTTACCACCATCAATCCAAATACAAATCATATCTATAACCTAAATTTTTTCCCTACCGGGCTTCTAAAAAAGTCATATAAAAAATAAACCACCGCTAAACCAAACAGGCCTATTATTTCTTCAGTTTTCTCTAGCTTATTTTTTTTTCCTTTCCATTTTTTCTTGCCATATTTTCTCACCATTCAAATGAAACATAAAAGCATGCCTATTAATCGGAAAAACCATGAAAGCTTTGCTAGGTGGTCAGCTAATAGCGAAACAACACCATTTTGTTTTATTAATAGAAGCTGCTATTCATAGCTCTAGAAAAAGCACGATCGTTGGCAAAAAGAGAGAGAGAAGTGCAGTCAATACAACACCTAGCTTCCCCCATCAACCTCCACATCCCTGATGAAAGGTTGAGGTCTACGTCAGTTTGGATTAGCGGTGGTAGAAGTGCATTTTTTTCAATATGACTTTTATAAACTTAAGATTGGGGCATGCTTGACAACAAGTTGTCACTTCCTATGTATAATTAACCTAACATCAATAATTAAAAAAAAAATGTTTTTCCAAAAATGTTCTGGTAAATCTAACATGAATTAAAAAAGATAAAAAGAGGTGTAAATGAAAAAAACGGTGTTCAGGTAAAAGGAACAAAAGAAAAACAGAGGAAGATTACATTAACCAAGCCCAGAAATGCTCAGATGTTATCCGCCGAAGTTTGTGTATGTGTGTGATACGTTGTGCTAGGGTACCATAGGCCTTTTTACAAATGGGCTTTAGTTTTCATGGGCCCTTGTAGTAGAATACTTGAATGACATTTTTTTTTATACAAATAAGACACCTCAGTGATCACCTATGGAGCAATTACAATCATTATTTAAGATACTACAAAGAGCCTCGCATGGTACATAGACCTCATGACATCCTGGTCCTGTCTCAAACCTTCCTTGCTAAGAAATCAGCCGCCGAGTTCCCTGACCTAGGTAAGCTTGGTTGTCCACTTTAATTTCAACATCGTCTTCACCTTCGAAGTCTCCTCGGTGCAGATCACGCCTAAACACCATCTAAGGGCCGAGGTGTTCATAGCCACCAGTGGAACCCTGCTCTGTCTTTAGCTCATGTCTGCTCGCCGTCAAGGTGGCGGTCTGGTTCGCTAGAGGCGCCATAGGGATATCCGAGGTCTGTTGCAACCCGCCCTCAGTGTGTTCTCCAGCTATCATACCGTCGTGCTCCCCTAGACCATGCTTTGTGCTCCCATCATGACCCCTTTCTTTATCCGAGATAGATGCCTATCATCTCCGACCTTCCTGTGCGGGCACATTGCCTATGTATGCCCATATAGACCATAACTGAAGCATACAAGATGTAGTCCTTCATAAACCAATTGTTTATCCACCCCAAATGCAATGAAAGCCAATAAGAGAGGTTTCTGAAGGTCTACTTCAACAAAATGCGAGCAAACTCCCCTTTATCATAGACCGAGGTTGATCTATCTATTTTGATAATCTTTCCTATCATATTTCCGATCAACCTCAGCAACTCCACCGTGTAAAGCTCCATTGGTAGGTCCGGAATTCGAACCCATACTACAACCTTCCTCTGGCAGTTCGCCTTCCATTGGTTAAAATTAGGCCTCCAAAGTTGCACAAGAAGGTATCGATCATCTATCATCCAAGGCCCTTCATAATACGCATAATCACGATCCTCTTTGCTAGAAAACGAGACAATGTAATACTCATTATTTAGAGGCACGACCTTCAACGGTTGTTTTGGCTTCCACATCCTCCGAACTTGATCAATAAGTATGTGTTTTGGCACCGATAAACCTAAGACCTTAATGATTAGTGAGTTCATCCAGGGTTTACACCATGTCGTGTACTGCTTAGATGTCATGGAGAGAACAAGATACCTGCTACCAGATGCGTCACCCACGCCCTCTTCATTCGCATACGCGTCTTCCCCATCCAACCCAGTCTCAGCTTCGACATGCTTACATGCAAAATACCCTTTCCAACCTTAAACAATGTCATTAGCTTCCTCATGGCTAACCAGGAATCCCATGTTCCCCGAAGACAGAAGCTTCTCCCTGTAGGAAAGTGAGACAGGTCGCCGGTCATCCTGCTGACCCTCCTGCTTCGTGTAACATCCCATTTGAAAACGGCGGAATATTTTTTTTTTTAAACGTTTCCAAATATTTCAAGCAGAGTAATCAGATTAGAGCATTGGAGCGAAAAAGTAACTGATTCATAACAAACATTAACCACAGTGTAACATTGTAATGATTACATTAATCCTAGAGTTTGAAAGTGAATAACTGAAAGCGGTAAAGATAGATAAGTCTCTGGCTGCACGACTACTGTTTCTTGCCTCGATCTTCGATCCGTATTCCTCCGGATCCTGAAGCTATAGCTGAGATTCAATTTACCGCATTGAATCTCGTAACGGTTAATCTCAAACCCAAACAATACAAAGATACGGATAATACGATATTCTAGACAATACAACAAGATATCACTACATAAGCATACAACATATGCATGATCATTATGCCGACAAAACATAAGCATTACGCAGTATGTAAAGCCCCACAATGTAAAACAACAATAACGGCTTGTACCTTTATTCACGGTGCCACGATACCACTCGTGTTCTCGCCGCTAGAAAAACATACGGCGTTATCATGACTATAACCCGTGTAAAATGTCTCGTATATCGGTCTACGAACATATCTATCACATATATGCATTTAAGAAGCACAAGATTAGTGTTACAAAGACGCGTCCGTACCTTCGTTGACGACGTTAGGTACTTCGGAGGAAAAACGTACTTTTTACGGAAAAACGTGAAATGTTCGACAATGCACGTCGGGCGGCGTAAGTGAACGGCAAATCGAGTTTCGATGCCCTATAGGAGTAATACCACTTTCATTAGTGATTTGACATCATAACGGCATTTTAGGTAAAAATTACCATTTTGCCCTTCTACCCCTAATTTGGCGGAATTTTGCCGTAACTTCGTTATTTTGACCTTATTCCATTTCAAAATTATCCCCACTATGTTTTTACCTCGTCGCATCTTTCAATGCAAAGAGGCCTAAAAACAAGCATAGGAATATATTCTGAAACTTCCTAGATCAAAACAACATTCTCTACTATAACTACCGAAAGAACTACTTAAACTAAAAGCTAAGGACGGAAGAACTTACTCGGAGCTAAGGCACAACTTTGCGAGCTTCTCTCTCTAAGTTTCGGCCAAGGTAGAGAGAAGAGGAAGTGTGAAGAATGAAGGAGGTGCTCATGCCTTTATATAGGCAAAATTTGTGCCACTTTGGTAATTTCTACATTCCAACTTTTGTAATTTTTCCCTTCCTTATAACCATGTAAATTCAAGGTAAAATGGTGTTTAATCCTTGTCCATGGGCTGCCCTAGTCGACATAAGGGGGTGATGTGGCAGCCAACCATTGGTCCAAAAATGGTGACTCATGCTCACTTTATGCCTGGTCCGATAGAATTTCCTCGATCGGTGTCCGTTTCGCGCGATCTTGACGAATCGCGAAATCTTGTGAGAGTTTCGAAGTTTCTTTCTTTCTCATTAGGAATATCAACTTTAATGAAATTTATGACTCCATTAAGAGTATTCATTATCTGCCGAAGATTTTAGGTCAAACGCCCCTGATTAACGAAATTCAAAGCGTCAACGTCTAGGTAAAAATCCACCGGTTCGTAATATGATCTGACCTAAGTCACTAGATACCTAATTTACGGCAACTACTTGTTTCAGTATTGACTCTAAATCCTCTATCTTTGCATTTACTCTATCTCGATCAGTTTTCGTCTTATTAGAAATTAGGGTTTTCGGTTGCGGAATCGACGTCCTGTAAATTCTTTCTTCGTGTAGAATTTCACTTGTACTTAATTTGATCATCTGAAAAGACTTTTACCTCTAGTTTACCCGTAATTTATTTCGACTTTTCCTTCTGGCCCGCCTATAAGTTCTGACTCACCGCATTATATTATTATTTTATTCTAATTATCATTTTAATTATTTAAACAATTCTTTTTAATTAAAAATATTAAGAATTTCGACCCCTTAATTTTAAAATTCAGTTTTAATTATTTTTCCATAATTTTTTCCATTTTAAAAAATATAATATTTTTTACCAAAAATTCCCGTTTTACCCCTGCCTTCGTTAAGGCTTAATCAGACCTAATTTCTTTGTTTAATGATCTTTTTAGGATCAGGTTTCTTCATATATTTATCTTTACCA
Source organism: Acacia melanoxylon (assembly GCA_019022615.1). Taxonomy (NCBI): domain Eukaryota; kingdom Viridiplantae; phylum Streptophyta; class Magnoliopsida; order Fabales; family Fabaceae; genus Acacia; species Acacia melanoxylon. The sequence continues at coordinate 5,464,986 of JAFJYJ010000018.1, read as the reverse complement.
ATTTTACAGTATATTGTTATCTTACAAACTTTTATACTGACATTGTCATTTTATATCCTATGTAAAATATTAACAACGTTTACCCCATCAGGTTACTTTATGGTTCTGAAATGCTTTTTAAACTTTTCTTCAGGTTATTTCCTCTGAAATAATCTATTAAATTCTCATAATTAGAGACAATATTCCCATAATTTTCTCATGATCTTTCATGATCTTTCGATTTATCATAATGTTTTTAGACTGTTTTTATCACTATCATTGCATTTTTAGTCATTCTGTTCATCGGATTTCTCTGTAACTTTTTCGACAATCTACTCGACAATTATAACAATTTTCTATAATATTTTTAACTCATGAATTTGCTTTATCAAAATATTCATTAATTTCTCTTATCTCAAGAATTCCAGATTTGCTAAAATCCGAGTATTACACTTCAGATTCTTCTTAGTCCCTGACCCTTCTTCATTGCCAAACACAAATGACCCTCCTCCACTGGTGTATCTCTCCCTCTCCCGTTCCCTCCCACCACCTTTGTCATCCCTCGCCCTCGCTTGTCACCATCAGTCCTCACCGTGTACCCGTTGTCTCCCGTCACCATCGAGTATATCTTTTACCTCTTGGTGGGTCTGTAAAAATGAACTTAATTTGTGTTAACGGTTTACAATGAGATATTTTCTTGCAAACATACTACTCTTTAAATAGTAATAATTTATTATTTAAAAAAATACTAATATTCGTAGGAAAAATTATCTTTTGTTGCTAATAGTTTTGACTTAATTGTAACTCATTTCCTATATTTTGACTCATTGCAACTTAATTCTTATAGTTTTAACTCATTTATAACTCAACCCTTAAACTTTGACGCACTACAACTAATTACCTATGGTATTAACTATTTTATAATTTATTCCAAAAGTTTTAGAAAATAAATCATAAATATATAAAGGTCAGGGACTGAATTATAAAATAGTTAAAGCTGCATATGTATTTGTATGTATGTGTGCATGTATACATCGATTGATGTGGATGATATATCCGTAGGATGAATCTCAAGCTATATATACATATAGGCAAATGCAACAAATTCACTGCAATTGTTTATATGTCTTATGAAAAAAGAAGAAGAAGAAGGAATAGTTGCAACACGAAAGTACATTAAACAGTTCTTCTACCCTTTTATGAATATATGAGGAACAAGATGGCCAAAGTATGTTTGAATCCTTAGCTCTTAATGCTTTATGTTATGTTATTTTGTTGTATTAGAATATGTATAAAGGGGTGTATTTTTTTTTCCTTTATGAAGGGATGATTTCAAATGCCGGTAAATAAAAATTAATATCAACATTTCTTTTAATTACTTTCTTTTTTGATAGAAGTCAAGTGAAAAGTGTAACATTCCAATTTTTATTCTTAGGATCTAAATAATATTAGAAAGAAATTAATTCATGGTGAATGAAATTTTACCATGTAATTAATTAAGTTAAGAGGACTTATGGAAAACATGACTTATAAAAATAAAAGAGATTAAAAAAAGGAGCAATAATAAAATAAATGAATTATTATTATTAGAAGGTTTAAGAAAGTAAAAAAAAAAAAAAAAAAAAAAGAGAGAGAGGAAAAAAATTAGAATGAAGGACCAGGGGGAAAAATATTTATTGAGGATGACCATAAAAATTGTAATTATTTATAAGGACCAAATACTAAAATATAAAATTAAAAATACTAAAATTAGAATGAAGTCAGTTAATCTTAATTTTAATCAAACCTTATAAAGCTATAGTCATTTCATCTTAATTTTAATCAAGAAACAACGCATGACTTTAATGAATCCATAAATTTCACTCTTGATTATTATGCAACATATAATTGATCCATGTCTACCAATTTAAGTTTTCATCCCAATACCTGTCATACAAATTTAAGATTTGATTTATAAATTAAACTAAGTAATTTATTTTTCTTCAAAAAAATGGAAAGAACATTGCAAACGAATCAAGACCCACATATTTCAATGTGCCATATCCAATAGATTGATATAAAATATATGTATACATTAACCAAAAAAATAAATAATAATCAGCCTATTAACCTCAATATAGTCTTTCCATCTGAAGTTGTGACAATGTCTCCATATCGCACTCCTGTTCCACTTATCATATTCTCACAAGCTACAACAATCAGTGGCACCTGCCCCAGCTGACCTCAGCTAGCTTTCTAAAATTTGTTAGTGTGTGTGTATATATATATATATATATTTATTATATGATATTTTATTTTGATCAATAATTTGACCCTAGCTAATTTCTTATCTTCTCTAGAAAGATAATGTTTGATTCATTACTCATTGGACTGTGAGAGGAAAGTAAAATTCTTGTTTAAGATACTTATTGAAAATGTTAATATCATCTTATATCTTGTTTTGATTTATAATTGTCGGTTATTATTTATTTGTATTTTTAATATTATGTGATACTATTTAGTAAATACTTCAATATATTTAGTTTTTGGCCCGAGCTAAAAAAAGTTTCTAGTTCCGTCATTGACAACAATAAATGAACCTGCAATGCAAGATGTTTAATTTTCGACGTAACATGCCATATGCAGAAATCAAATTCAACAGATAATTTTCAAAATTTAAAATTAGATATAATTTTTCCTTTGTTCCCAAAAAATTGAACCCATAATTTGCAACGTCCCTTGTACCTAACAAACATAGGCTTAACATTCAAATATAGAAGGTAAACTACGTCCTAATCAATCAATTAGTACGTCATTCGATGCAAAGGAAAAAGTCATGAAGAATGAAGAATGATCAATGGCTCACCTCCACTCCAAGAGGTTTGATTTGAGCCAGAAGTCCTTTATATCAAGACCAAAAAAATTGCTGTGCACCTAGAGCTGCAGTTGAACCACCCATATCAAACTTGATGAGTTCAATTAAACAGCCAGGTCCTATTTTGATGTTGTAGCCGCCACCTGTACCATACAGATAAATGAATATATAAAAAAATAATACAAAAAGTTCTTTATATCAAGACCAAAAAAAATAAGTTACCGATAATAAGTTTTGAAGCAGTCATGGAATACAAAAACAAAAAGAGTTAAATATCAATTTTGCCATGGAAGTATTGGTTAGGGAGCATTCAACACCTGAAAGTTTTTTTGGTATCATTTTTACCTCGAAAGTTTACAAACATAGCAATCTTACCCATCGGTTGATCTTGACTGTTGAATTATTACTCTTCTTCGTAAACTTTTACGGCAAATTTGCTCCTAAATTTTTTTTAGGGGCATATTTGCTTCTTTTTTGTAAACTTTTGGGACAAAAATGATACCAAAAAAACTTCTGGATGCTAAATGCTCCCTAACCAATACTTTCGTGGTAAAAATGATATTTAACCCAAAACAAAATATAAATCTACATTTTAAAATGTGGCTAAAGAAGAAAGATAAATTGTTTAAAAAAATCAAATTACCAATCAAATGTCAAACCCTTTCAAACTAATGCCAACTTGGCATTGACTGGTCCGCTAGGAGGTTTATAACAGATGGATAAAATGAGGAAGATTTGCTGAGGCTGCAGCAACTGCGAGATAGGATCCCATTTTCAATTCCTTACATTACTCAACATTCAATATTTTTGCTGTTAGAACATCATTACATGCGGCAGCAATCTTAGGGCCCATTTGGTACGAGGAACATTTAAGGAGGAAAAGAAACTTAAAGAAGGGAAGGGAAGATTGAGAGGGAACTTAAAAAAGTTGAAATTTGATAGATACTTTAATATAAGTAAGTTAAGGGAAGATAAATTGTTTGGTAAGAAGAATTGAGTGTTAGTTAAGTGGGAACCTTAGGTAAAATTCCCACAATGCCCTCCCACACAAAAAGCCAGAAAACAATTTATTTTATTTTTTTTTTGGTTTTGAGAATTGGACAGAGAGTCAAACCAAATCGCGTCTTGGTGGAGAAAGAAAATTGTAACCAGACATCAAAGGGATCTGCAACCACGACGAGCATAACAGCTACCGGAGGTGAGAAGGACGCTGGACATGGAAGGAAATAGAGGGGGACAACACGAAATGAAGCAATCTGGTGCGGACATGAATATTGAAAGAGGAATAAGGATCAGTGAACAATGAACCCAGTTGCTGCTTTGATGGGAAAAATCAAAAAATGATATTACTCAGTGCTAAAACCCTGAAATTGTGAAGTGGAGTTGGTAAGAAAAAACAGAGTTGCGTAAAAGCAAACTTCAAAGATAAAAACCAATGCTACCGATGTTACGAGCAAAATGAAGAAGTTCGAACGTAAACGTAAAGTTCGAACTTACAAACTTTACGAGTACACACGTTCGAACGCATTATCTGACAGAAGGACATATCAGCAGAGCAAATGTGAAAATAATTGCAGGCAAAACCAAAGTCAGAGTTCAAATAATCATGGAAACATAAAATTTGCCAACCATTCATGGACAACGAAAAACCGATGAAAAGAAAAAAAAAAGAGGCAATCCTTCGATTGAAGCTCAAGAGAAAGAACAAGATGAAGAAGAAGAAAAAGAAGAAGCAATCCTTCAGGAAAGTTTTTAACACGCACAACGCACAATGAACAAAAAACAACCATTCACTTACCTCGATTCGATCTTGCTTGCCTACTCCTTCGATTAAAGCTCACGCTGTCGTCTCACTGTCATCGTTGGGAATGAGAAGACCAGAGAGCTCGAGTCGTGACTGCGTCTTTGGAGGGAGAGCAATTTGGGGATGAAGAACCAAGCTCGAAGAAGCTACGAGAGACCACCTTCAGAGGGGGTTTTTTGTCCCATTAATTCAATTTCCCGAGCAGATTTTGAGATCCCACCAGTTTTGGAGGGATTTCAATTTCCCACGTTTGTGGGAAGATGGAGCAAGGTGGGATCTTGGTTTGACGGGAAGTTGCGCAACCAAACGTGTATTGCTAGCGGGAACTGTGTTATGTTCCCAGGAACTCTTGTGAGTTCCTTATACCAAACGGGTCCTTAGAGGCCTCGTGCTAATATCCGTGAGTTAAATAATTCATGAAGGTCAGATCATTTCTGAGAGTCAATTAATAAATCATGAACATATTAGACAAGCACATGAGTGTAATAAGGATATAAGTTTCTTTGATTCTGACTGGAGTGACCACATTAGCTGGAGAGTTCACAAGCTCCCTTCCAAAAATGGTTCCAGACGTTCTTGTTCCAAGACCAAGAATGTCAACTGATGTAAGAGTTGTTTTCTGTGATTCTGACTTGTACCTTTTATCTTCATACTTAAAGTTCCCAGCTTGAAAGCAGTAGCCAGCTGCATAAATTATTATTTTTTTATTGAAATTTAATTTTTAAAGACTACAACAGTTTCAAAATTTCCTTGTTGATGATCTAGACAGAGTACGTTTCTGAATTGTAAAAGCAGAAGAAAGATGAGAAAGGAAATAAGTATGACAAGGCATGCTGGTAGCAGTAAATAAAGAGACAAAGGCTCACCCTCCCTCAACCCATAATATCTAGAGTTCTAGACGTCCGATCCTTGCCCTTCAAGTTCAAGTTCATTCTTCCCTCAACCCTACCCTTGCTTGCTCGAGACGGCCAGACCCACCCCCGCAACGGCAGTCAGCACGGCGTCTCTGTCTTTCTGGCGATTTGCTCTGTTCTCATCGACTCTGTTCATACCGGCTCTGTTCTCACTGGATCCTCCCTCTCTCTGCGCTGCTTCCTGAGTTTCTCTCCTCTCTGCTCTGTTTACTGTTTGTTTCCTAGGTTTCTGAAGGTTGAAGATGGGTTTCCCAGGGCAAAGTTTTCTTTTCTTTCTGTTTACAACATGCAAAATAAACTTTAACAATCCCAATCATGAATATTCCCTCAATTTTCATCCACTCCAGAGGGTCATATTCAAGCCAAGACTCATCTTTTATATCTCAAAATGTGATGCTGATTAGAATGTTCAAATATACACCTCTTCATCTCTTACATTTAATTTAAGAGACTGAAAGAGAGGTACTTTGATGCTGCACACAACTGGCACTTGCTATCAAGAGACAGCAATATTTACTATTCTCTGCTGGGTAATCAAGACAAAGTGGGTGTTTAGTTTAATTTATTTTAAATGATTTTACTTTGATGAGTTTTGTCGTGTAAAGCGCAGGTGATTTTTCAGGGTATTCTCAAAAAGATGGACAGGACCAAATGTTGTACTTGGAAGAAAGGAATACACTTGCTTCCAGGTATATGACCACTTTGGATACCCTCTCTGGGTTCTGGTGCTACTCCATCAAACCTGCCAGAGGATAAAATCTCCGCAATATATATATGAGGGTAATCACCATAAATATATTTCGCAAAGAGAAAGAAACATTTTATCAATGCAAAAGAAGACGAACCAAACACAATAATTTGGAATAAAGAATGAGAAAAAAGACCAAACAACAAATATCAATTTACAAAACCTTCCAATCTCTCTCGACACTCAAAAGTAACATTTTCCAATTAAGTTCATGCACCAAACGACCAACTAAAGCTAAAAGGACAATTTCTATCTCAAAGTAAATGTGGGGAACGAATGTCGAATACTATGTGATGATCACAAGTTTAAAGGAAAGTCCATCCCAAAAGATTAGCCTAATAGAAGGGAGAGCCCCTTGACATTTAAATTATATTATACTTGTGAGGCTTTCCGATGTGGGACTCATAACATAGTCACCCTCTTTAAGAGCCGACGTCTCTGGCAACTCCACACCATGACACTTCACTCAAACTTTTACCGGTCAGAACCCTTCGTGGGTAGCCATTTCTGTGAACATTAGTCTCTCAATGAAAAACCCAATTTGATAATCACAAACCCAAAGAGAGAGCCTATCCTAAAAGACTAACCTATTAAGAATGAAAACTCCTTGACTTATAAACCACACTATACTTATGAGGCTTCTCAATGTAGGACTCATAACATACTAGCCTTTTTCTCCATTTATTTAAAATTAACTACCCTTGGTCCATGATATACTGACAAACTGCTCTCAAGTACCCTTTATGCGTTTCTTTTTTAGAAGAGAAAAACAGTATGAGAATCCATATGACTCCTGTTGACATTGTGCAATCAATTGGTAGGTTTTAAACCAAGAGCAAGAGTGAAGAAATAGCGCATATTAGCTCTCTGATATTAAGTAAATCATAAAAGAAACCAATTTGCTAAAATCTAGGGAAAGGTAAAGTCACATAAAAAATAGTGCCTTGAGCAGTGACCGGGTACTGATGAAATGGAGGATATTGAACAAGACAAAACCATCCAAGAGAAAAACAAACTTCAAAGTAGCCATCTAGAATTCAATACAAACTGTACAAGGCCTGGCTTTTGATCATTTAACCGGCTTCTGATCCTAATAAATAAGATTGCAATCAGACTTAAGATATACACCATGAGCTTGCAAGAGAGAAACATTCAAATGTTCAAGTAACCAGCCAATGTTGAAAAATTCAAGCAAAACAGGAGGGCCCTTGTGACCATATACAGGTCCATCATGTTTAAATGTTCAAGTAACCCAAAGGGAATGCAAAATACCTAGGCTTTTTTCCTCAACGTTTCTCTTTACCTGGAAAGAGGGAAGACAATAAGTAAGGAAATATTTGGCATGCAAAATATGAATAATATACAAGTTACATAAGGTACCACCTGGTATTAATAGGCCAAAAATTTGAAGAGACTACATCATGGCCTAATATTACCACCAAACATCAATAAAACTACTTTTCAAATAATAATTACAACCTGAATTATAGATGTCATGACACATTAATACTTTACAATTTCGAATTCTCAATCAAATTATTATCATTATACTCATGTTACACAGACGCCAAACTAATAAACCAAGTGGAATCATTTTAAGCACAAAGCCCAATAATGGTTTTCCCAATGAGCATATACAGACCCCAGTCATATCCATCACCTGAACTCTCATGCATGATTTCTCTAATGCATCATGCATCAGCGATGTCAGTTAAGTTTTTGGTCATTTTTCTTTGTTGTGATTGTTTAGCTTCTAGAAATTTCAAGTCTTAGGCAGAACCACAAGGATGCAGCGAAACATCAATAGTTAATAATAAGGGAAAATCTTTTCAGCGCCCTTTTAGGCGTAAAAATCCGAGAAAAGCGCCTCGAAAAATCTGAAATCTCAAAAAAGCGCCTTAGGGCCTTTTTCAGGATTTTCAAAATCTCCATGAGTTGTTAACTTACTGATATAGTTGTTAACGAAAGATCGATATAGTTGTTAAATGGGGTGATTCGGTTGTTAGAAAATTGTTGTTAACTCTATAGTTGTTAACGGCTAGATGCGATATAATTGTTAAATGAGCTGATTCAATTGTTAGAAAATTGTTTGAAAATCCCTGAAAAGACCCTAAGGCCTTTTCTGAGATTTTAGATTTTTGAGAGCCTCTTCTGGGATTTTTACGCCAAAAAGGGCCCTGGAAAGGATTTTCCCTAATAATAATACTTCTTAGACTCTTGGTACCAAATAACACAAAAGCATGGAAAAAGTCCTTCATTTAACAAATGGATTCAGATTACCAAATTACAATTTCCAAATACTGCTAATGCACTCTTCATTATATAAATAAATTCGGCCTCCACTATTAGCAATTTTGTTTATATATATATATATATATATATAAACCGCTGATCATGATTCACTATATTAATGCTTGAAAGAATGTAACAGCATCAACACCCCAAAGTAAGAATGAAACCCTTTCTTATACACCTTTCCTTGAAATTTCTTAAGCAGTCAGCAGCATTTTGAGCATTCAAATTTGAAGCAGAACATCAATTAAAGATGCAACCCACCTGTTCCAGGGACCAAACAAAATGTGGCTGAAATTTAGTCTGAAATGTGATTGGGCCAACCTAAAGAGAAACGTAAGTCAGAAGAAAAATACATTAAAATTTTGTTTTGAAAATATCATGGGCATAAATTTCTTCGTAAACCTGTGGCTGCTAACTGCATTCAGTGTTTAACATGCAGGATTTGCTAATCAATTTCTATTGTTTTTCATTCACAGTTTGGCAATTCAAAAGTGCAGAACAAATTAATTCTTTTGTTTTTACTTTTTTTAAGGGATACATAAGCAGTTCAAAGTTCGGGAAAAAAAGAAAAAAAGAGCTGAATACGATGATCTAACCCTTAATACAAAGAAGAAGAAGGGAAACAAGCGAAGACAAGCTATCTGATCCTTCTGAATCATGCCAATGCAGCCTTCGGGAGTAGATGTCAATAGAACAAATTAATTCTGAAAGTTCATCTTAACACTGAAGTTCGGTACTTAAAAAGAGGCACGTGAGATAAATCCTCTATCTTAAAAAGAGGCACGTGAGATACCGCAGCGCATACCGGATGCTTACGTCACAAAAAATGTCTAGGGATAAAGGCTGACCGCATTTAGTAGCCACACACGCCAAAACCACCGGTCTCAACAGACACTCCTTAAAGCAAAAACCTTTTTTCCCCACGCCTCCCAAGCATTTTCTCAACAGACACTCTTATTCTTTTCTTCTTGTTCTGGTTAGTTTTGCATTTCCAACTTCGGTTGACTCCATCTCTGAAGAAGCACAAGCACAGCGACTTTATACATGGCGGGTGCTTTGGTCGGTGGCGCTCTTCTTTCTACTTTTCTTCAGGTGGCTTTCGATAGCCTGGCTTCTCGACATGTTTTGGACTTCTTCAAAAAACCAAAATCGAACCAGACATTGCTCAATAAGTTGAAGATCGTGCTGTTGTCCATCGATGCTGTGGTTGACGATGCAGAGCAAAAGCAGATCACTAATCCCAAGGTGAAAGACTGGATTGACATGGTCAAAGATGCTGTGTTTGATGCCGAGGACGTCTTAGATGAGATTGATTATGAAATGATCAAACGCAAGCTGGAAGCTGAACAAAAGAGTCAAACCAGTGCTATTGGCAAGGTGCGAAACTTCTTTAGTGCTCCTATTAGTTCATTTGAGAAGGAAATTGAATCCAAAATGAGAAGTATCCTTGAAAATATAGAATATCTTGCATCTCAAAGGGATATATTAAGATTGAATGAACGTGATGGTGGTTCTGGGATGAGAAGTGCGATACCAAATAGATTGCCAACTACATCCTTAGTGGATGAAGATGCAACATATGGTAGAGATGACGACAAAAACACCATCATTGAATGGCTGTTGTCAGAAAAGTATAACGGCCAACTATCTGTGCTTTCTATTGTAGGTATGGGCGGTCTGGGTAAAACTACTCTTGCCCAACTTGTTTATAATGATAGAAGGGTGATGGATGAGTTCAACCTCAAAGTATGGGTGTGTGTCTCTGATGAGTTTGATGTCTTGAGGGTAACGAGAACGATTTATGAGGCAATCACTGGTTCTAAGGATGATAACGATGATTTAAATATGGTTCAAATTAAATTGAAACAACAACTAACTCAAAAGAGATTTCTCCTTGTTTTAGATGACGTATAGAATGAAAATTATATGCTATGGGAGGCACTGCAATCGCCATTCAATCATGGGGCTTTAGGAAGCAAAATTCTTCTAACCACTCGCAGTGGAAAAGTTGCTTCAACCATGCGTTCTACTAGAATACTTTCTTTGAAGCCCTTATTAGAAGGAGATAGTTGGTCATTATTTAGTAGATATGCATTCCATGATGAAAATGTTCTTTGTTCAAACTCTGACCTTGAAGAAATTGGTAGAAAAATCAGTAAAAAGTGTAAAGGGTTGCCTTTAGCTTTGAAAGCCATCGGGAGTCTCTTATACACAGAATTATCTAATGAGCAATGGAATGACATTCTGAAAAGTGAGATATGGGAGGAAAAAAGTGACAGCGAGATTCACCCTGCTTTGAGATTGAGTTATTGCTACCTCCCCTCTCATCTCAAAAGATGCTTTGCTTATTCTTCAATAGTTCCCAAAGGTTATGATTTTGAAAGGGAGCATTTAATTCAACTGTGGATGGCAGAAAATTTTCTGACATGTGCTCATCAAAGCAAAGATGCGAGAGAAGTAGGAGAACAATTCTTTCATGAGCTGTTGTTGAGGTCACTTTTCCAACGATCAATCGCAGATGAAACACTTTTTGTCATGCATGATCTTATTAATGATATGGCAAAAGTTGAATATGGAAAGTTTTGCCGTAGGTTGGAGGTAGATGATGTACATAATTTGACCCAAATGACCCGCCATATTTCATTTTTGAGAAATAATGTTGATACAATTAAACGATTTGAGGTCATGAATCGAGCTAATAAACTACGCACATTCTTTCCTCTATCTTGGCCGGGTCTTAGAAGTACAAGCAACACATCTTTTCTTCACTTTATATCCGGCAAGATCATTCAGAATTTGCCATCCAAGTTTAGTTGCATGCGAGTTTTATCTTTGCGTGATCATTTCATCTTGGAGTTGCCTAAATCAATAGGTAATCTCAAACATCTACGTTATTTGGAATTATCAGGAACTAGAATAAGGGAATTGCCTGATTCAGTATGCCAACTTCATCTTTTGCAAACACTAAAGTTGTGGCAATGTCGTCTTTTGGAAAAGTTGCCAATGAATTTCCACAAACTCATAAATCTTCGACACCTTGATTTTCGTGAAACTCAGGTGAGAGAGATGCCACAGCAGTTGGATAAATTGAAAAGACTTCAAGTGTTGTCATCATTCATTATAGACAAATCTAGAGAGACCAACCTCAAACATTTAGAAGGACTTAATCTTCATGGATCAATTTCCATATCGGAATTGCAGAATGTAGTTTCTTCCTCAGTTGCTTCAGCAGTCAATTTGAGAAGCAAGATACACCTTAGGGAGTTAACATACGAATGGTGCATAGACAATGTGATGAGGACATAGGAGGCGGCATGACCAAGGCAACAAACTTGGAGGACATTCAAGGTCTTGGAGGCCCAATGACAAGAGCAAAAGCTAAAAAGGCTAAAGAGGCTCTAACTCTCTTGGTGGCCACTTTACTTGAGACAAGCCCAAGTCTAAAGGAAGAAGAGGCCGAAATGATACACTTAATTCGATTGAAGACCTTGAAGAATAAGCGCTCAATCGATATGCATGAAGCCTTCATTTTACTTGGCCCAAATTCTGCACATAGTGTTATTTTTCTTACATTTAGTTCAACTTTTGTAATAAGGCTTATTGGGTGGCTTATTGGGCTTTCTTATTTTCCTTTGTGTGTAAGCAAATTTAGGTTAAACTCATATGGATGTTGTCCACTATATAAGGGAACACCATAGCCTTTTTGACGGAATTCGAGTTAACCTTTTTGGTGAGAGACAAGCTTCTCTGGGTTCTTTTGAGAATCTCGAACTTATCAAGGGCATCAATCCTTGTGGCGTTCTTGGGCTTATCAATTCTTTGGAATTGTGGCGCCTACCTATAATCCAAACTTTTGTTTTTGTTCTCGCATTTCTTGGTTTCGTATCTCCGATTCCCTTATCCTTTTTCGGTGTTTCTTGAGCCAAAATCGCGTTTCGGAAAGCCATCTTTCACCTCGTTTTGGAATCACTCAAATCCGACGTCTATAGCGAGATACGTTTGTTCGTATCAGGACGTGTTGGAGGCTGAATTTTCTGTGCGAAATTCCATTCCTAGTTGATCCAATCATCCTTTTCTTTCGGGAATCATATCATTTGGTATCAGAGCCAGGTTCTAGGATTGGAATTGGGTTATCTTTTCTCCATTGTTTACATCCAATCTGTTCACACATTTGGTAACCCTAATCCCTAAAATTTGTGTTTTTTGATTTTCAATTGTGCAATTCTGTTTTTTAGCCGTTGTTGTTTGTTCCTAATTTGTTCTTTCAATCTTCTCGGTTGTTGTTCCTTTCAATTTCTTGTTCGGTTCACATATTTCGCACTTGGTTCTTGGTGTTCATCCCTTGTTCATCATTGTTCTTGAATTTTAATCCTTTCAATTTATGTTTCTTGAGTAGTATGTTGTTAGTGTGATAAGTAATAGCTCGGTTTGTGGGGAATTCTATCTAATTTAGTTATGAATTAGTACAATTTCAAAGTTTGATTCCAAAATCACAAATTCCTTTGGTTGAAGAATCGGGTGTTATAAAAAAAGAAAAAAAAGAGAGAGAGAGAGAGAGAGAGAAAAAAAAAGGATACTATACAGCACCTTGCTATTCAATTACACACACTACTACTTGAGAATCAAGTCCAAAGTGTCTTCCTTGAATAATTCCTCCAAATTGTTTTGGTTTTCTTTGTCTTGTCTTCTTTGAAATCTCTTCCAATTTGTATTGTGAGTCACCACCAATTCTTGAGTTTGGGATTGTACTCTTGAGTGTTCTTGGAGATTCTGTTAAGAACTTAAAGAGAGCTATTGAGTGGTAAAAGGCAAGAGAGCACACTACACAAAAGCCTTATAGAGAGCAACAAACACGAGTGATACATTTTTAAGAGTGTAAACACATGAGCGAGTGGTGAGGTCCTATTACTTTTATTCTTGTTCTTTTCCTTGAATTATGGCAGGTGTAGGTGGTGAAGATATTCCTCCTCCTATAGGAGATAATAGATTGCTGATTGAAGCCATTAAAACTCAAATGCAAAGGATGATGAGGGAACACACAGAGGAGTTATATGAGAGAATTCAGAGTTAACCTTTTTGGTGAGAGACAAGCTTCTCTAGGGTTCTTTTGAGAATCTCTGAACTTATCAAGGGCATCAATCCTTGTGGCGTTCTTGGGCTTATCAATTCTTTGGAATTGTGGCGCCTACCTATAATCCAAACTTCTGTTTTCGTTCTGTATTTCTTGGTTTCGTATCTCCAGATTCCCTTATCCTTTTTCGGTGTTTCTTGAGCCAAAATCGCATTTCGGAAAGCCATCTTTCACCTCGTTTTGGAATCACTCAAATCTGACGTCTATAGCGCGAGATACGTCTGTTCGTATCAGGACGTGTTGGAGGCTGAATTTTCGGTGAGAAATTTCATTCCTAGTTGATCCAATCATCCTTTTCTTTCGGGAATCATATGACAATGAGAAATCACAACATGACAAGGATGTGCTGGAGAGTTTCCAACCTCAACAAAATTTGAAAAAGCTATCAATTGGCAACTATGGAGGTATCGAGTTTCCAAATTGGCTTGCAGATCATTCATTGTCCAATTTAGTGTCCCTAGAGCTAAGGAATTGCAAATACTGTATATCCTTGCCATCACTTGGCCTCTTTCCATCTCTGAAGTCACTGTCAATTATAGGGTTTCATAGTATCGTAGCTATTGGTCCAGAATTTTGTGGAAATAGCTCTAATGCTACATCCTTGGGAATCTTGAGGTTTGGAGATATGAATGGGTGGGAGGAATGGAAATGTGAAGATATGACACTTACTTTCCTTCATCTTCAAGAGTTGAGTATAGGGCATTGTCCCAAATTGAAAGGGCAACTTCCTCAACAACTTCCCTCTCTAAGGATACTAGTAATTTGCAATTGTGGGATGCTTTTGTCTTCAATTCCATGGGCTCCATCTCTAGATAAATTGGTTCTTAGAGATTGCGGAAATGAGCAGCTGGAAAGTCTTCCGTCAACTCTGAGAGTCCTTGACATTTCTGGATGCTTTGAAGAGTTATTATCAGTTGACAAAATTAAGAATATGATTGCCAATTGTAGCCTTGAAGAGTTGAAGTTTTCCAATTGCCCCCTCCTAGAATTCCCACTGTGCTGTGGTCTTAATTTCATTCTTGAAATGGAGATAAGAGGAAGTTGTGACTCTCTAAAGTATTTTCCACTAGATTTATTCCCAAAATTTCAATTATTGAAGTTGATTGACTGTAATAATCTTGAAATGATATCTATTTCTGTGGGCCACCATTATTCACTTACAAGCTTGTTTATCCAAAAGTGTCCTAAATTTGTAAATTTTCCTGAAGGAGGGTTTTTGGCCCCTGGTCTAGTATTGTGTTACATTGAAGACTTGAGGAATTTGAAATTGCTACCAGAGAAGATGCACATTCTCTTTCCCTCCCTCACATATCTGGTAATAAAATGCTACCCACAAGTGGAATCATTTCCAGAGGGAGGTTTCCCATCAGGTCTTATGTGTCTTGATATCTTGGAATGCCCGAAACTCATAGCCTCTCGAATGGGATGGAATCTGAGTAGCCTTACTTCACTAAAATACTTTGGGATTGGAAATGTAGATGACAAGTCTCTTCCTGATATCGGACTACTTCCACCTACTCTCATTTGCCTTACGGTCCAAAACTGCCCAAATCTTACATCATTGGAACACAAAGGTCTTTGCCACCTATCCTCTTTGGAAAGCTTGACATTTTGTGGCTGTCCTAAACTCCAATACTTTCCAAAGGAGGGGTTGCCCAGTTCCCTTTGTCAACTACGGATCAGGGGCTGTCCCTTGCTCAAAAAGTGGATCCAAAAACAAAAAGGAAAATATTGGGCAAATATTTCTCACATCCCTTTGATTAGCTTTGAAGCTCATGTAGTATCTTTAACTGAGATTCTCACTTTTGAGAACACCAGTGTCTGTACTTTCCATTCATCCATTAGGTATATATTTACTCCCTCATTAAATTTCAAGTCATGAACAATTTTTTTAATTCTTTTGGCTATTTGTTTTAGATTGAAAGATTTGCTTGATTATTTGAAGTTCAAATCATGAAAACTTAAAGCTTTACTTGTTTGTTGCTGAGTGCTGCTCATCATAGTGTTGCCCAGCAATCCAAAACCCCACTTCCTTGTGTGGGGTGTTTCCTACGCAGCACTGTGTTGCACAATGCTTATGCAGTGGACAAGCATTACCCAAAAAGTAGAGGTGGGTTCATGCATTGGACAAAATATGACATTTTTTAATTTTACTAAAACAGAAAAAAATAATGCAATTCTAATTCTAGTTTCAATCTAAGAACATTATAGTATTTGTAAAAGGGATTTAAGTCCTTACATAGTATGAATTCTTTTTAACCAAACTCAATTTAACTCAACTATTTAATGAGAAAGAGTGATTATCATGTGGTTCATGAGCTTTGGCTGATGAAATTTTCGCAAATTAACTTGGGTTCCATTGCTGTTGAATTTGACAGTTGGGACAAGTGAGTTTAGTGGCGCAACAACTCCAAACTCCAGAGCCTGATCAGACTAAACTCTAGTGTGTAGAGCATGTTCTCATTCATCAGGTCACATTGATCTTTTACTTGCTGATTACCAATTGTACTTCAAACATACTATCTATCATAAAGAAGGCCTAACACAGCTTTTTGGGTGTTCATATTAAGAGACCATTGTCTAAAAGCGAGCATTTGATGATTTTATCAACCACAAATTCTACCAGCTCCATGTAGGTAAACATAATGGCAGTATTTTTTTCCTTTTTTATTTTTTTAAATCTTTTAGACATGTATTTTATATTGTTTTTTATTATTATTTTGGCTCATATCAAAGTGATATGTCCAATATATATACATGATACTGTTAGAGTGTCGAAGCATAAGATTTTTCTTGCATGTCTCTACATCCTAGATCTTTCAAATAACTATGTTTACTTTAATGTTCACGGGAAATATCTGTATAACAGCTATATATGAGTGCATAATTTATTTTTACATTGAAGTTATAATATATATCATGAATCCATGAAATGAACTTACTGCATTTTAATTCCTTGCATTTTGAAATTCAATGAGAAAGTGTCAAGGGCATTATGCAAACAGAGACTGATTTTCTTTTCTTTGACAGGCTCTTATATTTTATAGACCAAAAACAAAGAAAGACTAACTACCCTTTACAAGAAGACCTCAACATACAAGAAAGGGCAATAAATCAAGTTGTGCCTGACCTTCTCTTTCTTATTTCTCCTATCTTCATGGTAATAATTGTTGCCTCGCAGAAGAGAATATAAACAGATTTTTTTTTTTGTTAATATATAAATATAGACTCCTTTTCTGCTGTATATATATGTTCACAGGCACACCATGTCTTGTTTCGTAGTTTCAAGGTTCTAGAGAAAGGGAAATCGGTGTATTAGTTTTATGTATCATTGCCATATAGTTACACTTAATAAATACTGTCAATTCACATCTGTACAAATGCTACAGCTGATGGAGGAATCTTTGTATTTTTTTACTGTAATTTCCGCAAACCTTGTAATCCTACTGCTGTTCTTTCGGCAATCTGGCCTAGATTTGTTTTAAATCTTGACAGGAAGGCGCAGCCTACTTCATTGGGGAGTGGTCCGACCCTTACCGGGGAGAAGCCTCCTCTTGGCTGGTTTAACCTGAATATTGATGGAGCTATGTCCCTTCAGACGGCTGCTGCAGGTTGTGTTGGAGTGATTCGTGATTGTTCTGGTAGCTAGATTGTTGGTTTCAGTAGGATGTTAGGAGCTTGTTCTGCTAATTCTGCAAAGGAATGGGCTGTGGTGGATTGGCTTTAGTTAGCTTTGGGACTTTGGGTTTTAAAAAACTCATTTTGGAATCAAATGCTAGTGCTGTTATTAATCTGATCTTAGATAGCTCTTGTCTCAGTTGCAGCAACCTTGTTTTGAAGGCTAGGGATTTGCTTAATTTAAATTGGCAAGTGGATATGAGGGTTATTTCTAGAGATTTTAATAGAATTGTAGATGTCTTAGCTAAAAGAAATATTTTTGACTCTACAATTCTTGATAAGTGTCCCAGTAATTTAAAGAACTATGTCAATTATGAGTGTCTGGGATTAATTTCCTCTTCTGTGTAATTTTACTTTGTAATGTAGGCTTCATACCATCTTCTTTAGCAAAAAAATAAATAAATAAATCCAAGCATATATTCTAACTGGCTTGTTTGGTATGTGGGAGAAAAACTTAAGGGTTAAAAATATTACTGTATAACGGAAAACTCCCAAAAATAGTAAATATTTTTTACTATTTTGGGAAATTTTTTTTCTTAGTATTCTCTCTCCTCCCATTTTCTCCTCATTTTTCTCTCCATACAAACATACCTAAGGGCTTGTTTGATATGAGGGGAGTGAAGGGAAAAAAATTTTGAGTTGGATTTTAAAAAATGTGAGAAGTAGTGTTAAAAAAATTTAATTGATTTTACTTACTCTTTTATCTTACATTTTCTCTTATTAAAATTTTGTAACCCCACTTCTCAATTTTTTAAAAAATTAACTCATAAAATTTTTCCCTCCCTCCTTTCCTTTCCAAATCCTTCGTACCAAATAGACCCTAAAAGTTTTGGAAATGATATAGAGTATATATTTCAATAAATATATTTTTGATAGAAATGTTGTGTTTCCATTTTCCCCACCAGTGATATATATATTCATCATAGAATGTACGAGGGATTGATTATAAAGCAAAGCTTTCTTGAAAAAAAAAGTGCACTACTTCAAAATAATAATGGTGTGAAAAAGTGCGGAGAAAGCTTACAAAAAATATTTCTTAAAAAAAATAGCTGTGCGGAATTTGAGAGAAAATGCACTATTCGATCAAAATTTAGGAATAGTAAATAGATCTTATAAAATTTATATTTTATATTGATAGATATTAATTTAAATTTATACAAAGAAATTATATATTTTATCATGTTTGAGCATGATGAGTTGGAGAAGCTTGGGCTAATTTCCTAAGGTTTTCAATTATCATAACCAGTTTTGTGTTAAGCCGATTCACAAAGCACTTGGGCAGCCATCCTGCTGGATCCAACTGAAACCATCACACAAACAAAACAAAATAAAAAAATATAAGTTAATTCCATTATTAATTTAATTTTTCAACAACAAAAAAATTAGGGGAAATTGCTGAAAAATTAGTCCTCCATAACAAAATTATTTCTAAAATTTGCATGAGCACTCATCTGCAACCTATCTCTTTTGTGGGTGAAACTCTATTTCAATTATGTGCAATGTATCCTCAACTTTGTTCAAAACAAGAAACGTTTGCAAATAGCTGAAAATATGTTACACATAGTTAAAAAAAAAGGGTCAGATTTCTCTCATCATCATTTTTTTATTATTCTTCATAATCCCTAAATCATATTCGTCCAATCAATATAAAATGTCACAATACTACTTTAATTTTTATCTCATATTTCTAATCAACGGTCTAAATGAAATGAGGAGAAAGAAAGCTTGTTAGAGGATCTCCTTCCTAAAACAAAGTTGCATCCGTTCAAGTACCTTTGGGAAATAAAGTAATGGAGATTTTTTAACAATTTTTCAAAAAAAAAAACTATTAATATATTTCTTAAAAGATTTACACATTTTCCTTGTTATTTATTGATAATAAAAGAAAAGGGAATATATAATTATATACCTGAACAACATAAGTGACAACACAGGAATCATCTTCAAGCTTCTCCACAACCCAACCTCACTGCAACAGTAATCCTCTAATTGCATTGCTTTGCTTTGGATGCAACCCTGCTGCTATCTCCTTTGGCAATGATGCCACTGCTACTACCTATTTTTATATATATAGAGAGAGAGAGAGAGCTCATTCCCAATTTTAATAATGCTATTTTTAATCATAATAATAATTGCATCAAGAAATAATATTATCTTAAAAAAAGTATTGATTCAACCATAAAAAATTATGTTTAAAATTATTGTTCCTAACTAACTTCACTAGGTTCAAGGAAAAACCGTTTTTGAGATATCTATATTTTTCCTTAATTTCTAATTTGACATTTGTATGCTTTTTCCTCCATATTAAATCATTTAATTTTACTCATATGGTTCAATTAGAGGTTAACAATACTAACAGAGTAAAGTTATAAGGTTAACGGTGTTAAAAGAGTAAAATTAAAAAATTTAATAAAAAAACCATATAGGTAACACACTGGTACGAATGATTTCCCCTTCTAATTTTAATACATTTGTGATTTGAGCCACATTGTAGCTGACTCAAGTGATAATAAGGGTGAAATATTGGGTTGTGATTAGAAGTCAAGGGTATTTTCATCATTTAAAAGGACACTAAAAGTGCCTTTAATAAATCTTCATCGTTTTATTAGCATTAGTAAATTCTAGGACCAGGGCATTAGATATTTGGGAAAATTCATATGGGCTCAAATAAAAGAAAAATCTAAAAGAGGCCTAAAGATTCTGAAAATCCCTAAAAAGACCTCATGACATTTTCTGGTATAAATTCATTAAAACGTGAGTTGTTAACGGGACTGATATAGTTGTTAACGGGTAGGTCATTAACAACTAAATCAGTACCATTAACAACAATATCCAAACAACTAAATCAGTACCGTTAACAACTATATAGTACCCGTTAACAATTATATTAGCCCCGTTAACAACTAACGTTTTAATGAAACTATACCAAAAAAAGGCCCTGGGGCCTTTTCTGGGATTTACAGAATCTTTGGACCTTTTTTAGGTTTTTCTTTATTATTTGGGCCCCCTATGGATTTTGCCTAGATATTTTCATTTGCATACAAAAGTTCATTTTGTATTTTAGGGTGTGTTTGATTTGAAGGGAAAGAAGAGAAAAAATTTACCTCGTTTTTACCAAATTGCCCATAAAATTATTTCAATATTCCACACTCTCAACAAAATACCTTTTTTTTTTCTTATTAATGACAATTTGATAAAAATATCCCTTCCACTCCCTCCTCTCTCATCCTCTTTCTTCAAACCAAACACACTCTTAAATTAGGCCTTCTTTGGTGATAATAGATTATTAGTACTCTAAAGAAATAGAAAAAGAAATATTTTGTATTAATTTAAAATCAATATATGCAACACTTTATTATATTTACATCCTTATAATTATTATTTTTATTATATTATTTAAGAATACAAAAGATATTTTATATTTATAAATTAATTTTGTGTTTTATTTTTTCCTCATTTTTCCTATATTTATAAAAAAAAAAAAATGGGGGGGGGTTGAAATGGCATCCTATGTAAAAGAATAAACAAAAGTGAAAAGTGAAAATTTAGGAAAAGGTAAAAGGAATATTTACGTGCAACTTTAATGATTATTAATTCAACTTTCATCAATTATGAGTTGGCCCCATTGAAAATAGGTTGTATTTTTGTCCTAAAACAAATTTTAGATACCTTTACTAATAAGTTTTGCAATAAGTGATTTTTTTTCAAAAAAAAAATATTAATAAATGTTTAGATTAATACAATCTTTGATCTCTCTTTTTTTGAAATTATATATCTCTCTTTTACTTTTTTTTTTTATTCCGTATCTTCTAATAAATACACTTTCTCGATATTCGAGCTTATGTTGTTCTCCTTATGAGGTAAAGCCTCTTATAATCTTAACTAAAATAATCTTAATTAACCACTTCTTAGTTATCTTTCTTACTTTCAAAGTACATATTACCAACCTCCTATGAGAATGAAAAGGATGTTTCTGTAATTTCAAAATTTAATTTAGAAGAGATTATGCATTTTATTCTTTTTGTTTTGAGAGGCTTTTATGAGCTTTCAAAATAAAAAAGAGGTTTGTGTGATTTTAAAAAAAATAAAAAATCTTATTATTTACTTTTTAAAAATATTTTCAAATAGTTGATTTTCAATTAAATACTATTTGATCACTAATAAAATTATTAATAAAAGCTAAAAATCGAAACAAAGCATTTAATACCTTCTTAGCAGGAAAAAATGGTACACTTGACCTTTTAATTTTACATCAAGTATCTATTTTGTCCTCTAATTAACTCTAACATGGTTAATTTTATTTAAAAAAAATGTGGACATTGAAATTTATAATATTGACAAATACTAATATATTAAGTTTAACGTGAGAAATTTTTTTTTAAAAAAAAAAAAAAAATAGAGTGGAAGAAAAGAGAGAAACTCACCAAGGTGCCATCTTCCATGGTTTCACGACGCTCATAAACAATGAACTCTCTGTTGCGAAAGAGAGGCTTTGAGTTATCTCCAAATCTCAAACGAATTATGCTTAAGTTGTCTTCTAAATCTTTTATGTACCTTGCTTCCACCAGATCTGAGTCCCATTGCTGTTTTATTCATTCATAACTCAATCCATCACTAATATCAAATATATTAAAAACGGAAGAAAAATTTACTAATATTTTCTACATCACAATGGGACAAGAAGCACTTTTGAGTGTTTGTGACAAGAAACGGCACCGTTTGGCCATGCATAGCTATGGACAAAACCTTTCTTTTCAATTCGCTGGCTTGGAATCTAATCCTCTTTTGGAGTTTCCCGTTCAGTTTCACTTCTTTTTCTGTGAATTCGTCTTCTTTTGAATATTCAAACTTACTAGGAGTATTAATTTTTTTGTTATCATTCTGTTCAAGAATTATAGAATAATATTAAATGTTACTAATATAATTATTTCTAATAGTTAAATTTCAGTCCCATACTTTACATGAAATTTGAAGTTAGTCAAGCTATTTTTATTATTATTATTTATAATTATAAATTTTATATTATATTCCTCAGATTTTAGAGATAAAGAATTAAATGATCAAACATAAAATGGAAGTTTAAACATGCATGTTTATGTAATAAAAGTTTATGGATGAACCAAGTACTCATATGTTTATGGATAGAACCCAAATACACAATAAACTGTACCAAAAAATACTTAGTATATTAATGATAATATTATAATATAAGTTGATATTTCATTAGGGTAGGTTTGATATGTGGGGTACACAAAATTAGATTTTTTCCCCCCATTTTAGTGATGTACTATGTTATTTGTTGGTGGGGACACAATATAGGAAGATCATTTTCGTTTTTATACATACTCATACGCATTCTAACCTTAATTTTTACTGTGTTATGAGGGACTAGTTATTTTCTACGGACCGAATACATATTAGTCATACATTATAATACATATATATAAGGTTGTTAAACTCACGAGTTTAAGAACTCGTGATAGTGAAATGGCGTAAAACTCGTATCGTGAATTTGAATCGTAAACTCGTAGAGTTTACTTTTCCAAAGAAATATATATTAATAGTGTATAATTAAATAATTAAAATATAAAAAATAACAACAATTTGATTTAACTATTTTTTAAATCCAAATAATTGAATTTAAATCCAATCAACATTCATAATTTATTATATTTAACAAAGAAATTTCTATAAAATTTACATTTAAATCATTAAGATAATCAAATCGAAGAAGTTAATACGAAGCAAGGATAAGTAGACACGATTTTGTAAGCCGGAACGTAAAAAAAAAGAAATTCGATATAAACTCGTGAATTTAACCGAAGTTCTACAATGATCACGAAGTTCTGGAAATGGTTCGATTTTGATTTTGTAAGATAAACGTAAAAACATTAAACTCGAAGAAATAACTTACGAGTTTAAAACAATACATATATATACTAATAAAAATATATTATATATTATTATTAAGGAAATGTTGTCTTTTAATAATCACATAAGAACTTTTACCTCCCTTTTTCTAATATAAGAAATCAGTTGACTTTTTTTGAGAATTTAAATAAGCTAACTTAATGACATTAAATTATTTATATTTATTATTTTTCTTTAAACTAATTTATTTAATTTATAAACCGATATATATATATATATATAATTTAATATGTTATGATTAAATAATTTATTTATGGTCATTAATATCTAATTAAAAAAATCAACGCGTTGTTATATTAAAAATAAAATGGAGCATTAAAACATCATCTTATTTACTAGATGTTAACTTTTTTAATAACTTCCAATCACTGTCTTTACGTCCCTTTCCATACTACAAGACAAGAAATTACTACTCAGTACGCCTCATTTCGTAAGTCGTAAAGCATTAATAATAACTTGCTCTTATAGCTCATCTCAAAATTAATTTATCTAAAAAGTGAGGTGTAGGTAAAAATCTAAGATCAGAGTTCAAACTTTCTGGATGCATGTACGAGAGTGATATACTAACCTTGGCAGCATCAATGGCGTTAGCGACGGTGATGAATTGCTGAGGGGAGAGAGATCGAAGGAGCCAGCGACTGCGGAAGGTATGAAGGGAGCCGGACCGCCGCCTCGAGATCTCGACTCCGTTCTCAACTCCCTGAACCTTCCAGCCGCCGCCTTCCTCTCCGCTGCCTCTGTCAGAATCCGACGCCGACAACAGCTCTTGTATGCAGCTCTCACTCGCAAAATGCACGTACCTCCTCAACGAATCCTCACTTATCGACCTTAATTGATTCATAACAAATTACTAAATTAATATTCCTAATTCCTCAAAAAATAAAACATATATGAGAGAAATGAATCAAATCCATACATAGATACATGAAGAACAAGAACGAAAAAAAAAAATTATATATATATATATATAAATATATATATAAAACATTTCAACATATCACCAAAATCAATACATATTTTCTTAACAGGTTCGAGTATTCTAATAGAAAAAACAGCAGCAATATCCAGTACGGATACGCATTCAAACTCAAACACATATATAATTTCTTGAAACTTGATCCTTGGAAGAAAGAGAAACTCAAAACAGATACAGCTTCAAGACTAAAAGTTCAAGAGAATATACTAACAGAGAGAGAGAGAGAGAGTACTTAAGAGCATGAAGAAGCTGAGAAGAGAGAAGGTAGAGAGAGAAATTAAGGCATTTGAATTGAAGAAGGCTTACCAGGATCTGCTGCAAGGAGGAGCGGGACTCCCAGCAGAGCTCATGTTATTATTCTGAGGTTTTAGAACAAGAAACTGTACTTGGGGTTTCAGAGAGACAGAGGGAGGGCATATATATATATATATATATAAAAAAAATATAATGTATAGATATATAAAAGAAGGGGAATATAATTAAGTAAGTGACAGAGGGAAAATTAAAAAGAAGTGGTGGGGAGGTGATTGATGCACATGGAATGCCAGAAGAAGCTTAAATGATTAGAGCAAACAATAAGCCAACACCTCTCTTTAGATAAGAGAGAGAGAAATATGCGAGAGAGATTCTCCTTCTTCATAAAAAAAAAAAAAAGAAAAAAGAAAAGAAAAGGAAGAAGCAGTGGAATGGAAATGGCAGCAGATATGATGCACATGGATTGTTGGGTGGCTTTTAGCAAGACCGTGAAAATTAATTGATTAAGAAACATATTCAAGGGAACCGATAGAGAAAAGAGACAGAGAGATATATGAATAATAATGATATTTATTGGCATTAAAAACTACTATTTCTTGTACAAAATATAAGACATATTTTATAGTATAATTTACATTATAAATATATCTTATATTTAGAATCAGAATAATACATCCTAAGTTTCAAATACTATGTACAAAGGACATACAATTAAGCACAAATTAATTTTCTCATTCGTGTAATGTATCCCAAAAAAAAAAAACAAAGGAAAGGTTTACATACTAGCTAATTATTATTTAATTAAAAACACACACGCTTATATATTAAATAACTTTAAATTTTCTGACAATTAACTAATATTGGGAAAGGAGAGTAACCCCCTCTAATCCCCAAGTTTAAATTTAGGAAAACCATTTTATAAGTACTTAAACATTCCTTCAATTTTTAATTTAGTATCTAAATATTTTTCTTTTATTCATTAAATCTTTTAGCTTTACTTTGTTAGCAATCTTTGTAACTTTACTCTATAAGCATGGTTAGTCCTTATACCAAGGCTAACCGTATTAAGATAACAAAGTTAAATAATTTATGTTTTTTAGAAAAAAAGTATAGGTGTTAAATTTAAGATTGAAGAAAAGTAAGAGTAAAAGTATTTTCAAAATGTTTTCCCCTAATTTTTGGAATGATAATCTGCAAGTTTTTATAATTTTAACTAATTTTTAATAAGGCTTCTATACTTTTTATTATTATTATGCTTTAATAGTTTTAGCTGTTTTTAATTATGTTTCTATATCTTTTTTACTTATTCTTATATAGTTTCATATGATTTTTACTTAGATCTCTGTAATTTATAGTTTTATGTGACTGATAAAATGAAGAGAAAAAAAAGAGGATCCGATTAAAAATCAGGTAAAAGTGTAAAACAATAAGGACTTGATAAAAAATAAATAAATGGACTTTATTAAAATTAAGTGAAATTATAAGGACCTAAAAAAAGAGGAAAAACATATGAGGGTTTGATTAAAATAAATTGAAATTATAGAGGCTTGGAAATTAATTATGCCTTTGCTTGAGACCTTGAAAAATTATTTTTAATTGTTTTCTCCGAAGAACATCTTAAATACTCTCATTTTTTTCTGTTTTAATGTAGAAGTTAAGTTTAAGAACAGATTAAGAATTAGAGAGTTGAAGGATGTAACCAAAAACTTGCTTTCCAAGTCAGGCCCCAGTCACGTGACATGAAAGAGTTGGATTCTCATCTCATCCCAAACAGCGAGGCTCTCAGAAATCAGAATTGGTCCCAACTCACATTGTCCTCTCTCTTTCCCTCCCTTTATTTGGCCTAATGTTAGGTACAAAAACCAACCAACTCCTACTCCTTCCCCTCCCCTCTCCCTCTCCCTCTCCCTCTCCCTCCCTCCCTCCCTCCCTCCCTCCCTCTCTCTCTCTCTCTCTCTCTCTCTCTCTCTCTCTCTCTCTCTCTCTCTCTCTCTCTCTCCTTCCTTTTTCAATGTCAACCGATTGTAAAAAAACATTATATTACCGTTTTTTTTGGATCCGCTTCTCCTCTGTCTTTCCCATCGTTTCCTCTTCATAAATGCGGTAGTTGGATGAAGATCTGACGATCCCGCATTTTTTTAAATAATTAAATTTATACCGCATGCGAGAAATTATTAAAAAAAATATGGACTGTCTGTCATCTTCATCCGACGGCCCGTATTTATAAGAGAGGGAAAATGACGGGAAAGCGAGAAAGAGAAGTCGGATCCGTTTTTTTTATGGTACACAAGTGTTCTTTTACTAAAGACAATCTTATTTGAAATATAATCTAATACATATTTAACCGATTTGGGGAGATTACGAAGAGAAGTTAAATTAGTTAATTTTACTCATTTTTCTAAAATGTCCTTATATAAATTTAAAATGGCATAAATAAGAGTGAATCAACAACCTCTACCACATGCCTCTCCAACATAGAATTTTCATTTCCACACACTTTCTAATTAAAATAATGGTCTTGTTATATACACATATATGTGTGTATATATGTATAGATATAGATATATACACAGTTACACACACATATATATGAATACACACACGCATGTGTGTTTATATATGTACACACATATATATCTACACACAAATATATTAACAGACACACACACACAAACATAGGCAGACCTATGTATAAGAGAAGGGGGGCAAGTGCCCCCCCTTGAATGTTGGATTTTTTTTAAAAAAAAAAAATAAAAATAAAAATATGTTTAAATGATTGTCCACCATTAAATTAAGTGTTCACCCTTAATATATCAAGACTACATTTCGTAATCGGATGGGGGATGAATGATTGTTTAGTGCCTTATATTGAAAAAGATGTATTTGATAGAATTGATAATAAGGAAATTATGATGAAATTCTAAAAAATAAGGCCTAAAAGGATAACATTGTGATTATTTTTATTGTAATATACTTTTGTTATTAAAATATATGTACTTGAACTTATTGAATGCCTACCCTTCATTGTAATTTATGTAGATGCATTTCTAACAGTACTTAGCCTTGATTTTCTAAATGACAGGTTTGTAAAATAATTGCTTCTCTTATTACATCATCAATCACTTGATTTCATGAATATTTTTTTAAATATTTTTCTTTCCTTGTTTATATTCTTTTGTTTTTTAATGCATTTAAAACTTTCCTTAAAAAAAAAAATCGGGGGCAGCGCCCCAGAATCCCCCGCCACTGGTGCCCACCCTTCATTTATTTTCTAGGTCCGCTAATGCACACAAATATACATATATGTACACACACATATATACACAACTATACACAGACACACACACAGATATATATATACACATATATATATATATATATATATATATCTATCTATCTATCTATCTATCTATCTGTGAGTATGTGTGTCTATATGTATCTATATTTGTGAGTAGACACACACATATATATATATCTCTGTGTGTGTCTATATATATATTGGCAAATTAACGACAATTGATCAATAAATAAATTAAAATTTAACAATTTAAAAGTTTCAATGACTGGAAGAGTCTACACGCCCATATACATATAATCACCATTCACCAAACACACTTGAGAGAATAAAATATAGGTATTTTAGGAAGAAATTGACAACAATTAAAATGTTGTCCTATAATTAGGACCAAAACCAACTCCCAAATGTTGTCCTATAATTAGAAACGGAGGGAGTATTTAATATGGACAACTTTTTGGACAATAAATTAAAGCTTAATTTATCATGTTGTGAAGAATAGTCTCTTATTCTAAATTTAACTTATGTCTATAAGTTAATTTTTATTGAACCCAGTTTAAAACAATGAATATGATATTTGTTTAACCTTCACAATAATTTAACTCTTAACACATTTAAGAAATATCAAGTCATTCATTATAGATACAAAACCAACTTACTTCTTATTTCTACTCTTTAAATTTAACCATATATTTAAATTATTATTTTTGTTAAAATTTTATATTTGAATCTCAAATAAAAATAATTATTTTGATCATGGATTATAATATTTTGAAAATATTTAATATTATAATTTTAAATAATTATATATATATTATACCAATTTTAGTTGTATATCATTTGCGCGATGGATGTGACCACACTTCTGTTGAATTCCACATGTTCGCGTGGTGTGTAGCAGTTGAAGAGGAAGCGGTCATCCCACTTGCCTTATTCTCGGATCATATTATTATGAAAGTGACATTAAGTTATCCCACTTCATTTTAACGAATCTCTTCTTTTTATGTTTTTTTTTAAAAGGGAGGGTAATTTTTTTTAAAAATGTTTTTTAAAAAAGAAGGATAAAGTGTTTTAATGATATTAACATCTCTAATAAGGGTGGACAGGTCATGTCTCACTCTCCTAATTAGTTTGGTTTTTGAATATATCCATCAGATTATATTTTATATTTGGGAAAATTCATTTCAACTCCTAATGTCAAAAAAGTCTTAAGGGAAATTCAGATGCCAGAAAAATTATAAAGAGTTGTTAATCATCCACGGATAAGAGTTGTTAACGGGGTTCTTTTTTTTTATATTTGAATTTCCTTTAAAACTTTTTTACATTTTCTTTGTCTATTAGAATCTGAAAAGAATTTTTCCTTTCTATTTTCCCCATTCCAAGCCTAAGTTGATGTTGTTTTGAGTTTAAAAATTGAAAAAAAAATGTCATATTTATGTTTTAATAACTCTATTTTATTAGATTACATGTGATTTATACACGAATATTTCATTTACTTTTGAATTAATTCATTTATTATTTAAACATTATATATTCCAAATTCAATCATAGTTAGACCACTAACTTTTCAACCAAAGACTTGGACTGAATCAATAACCAGCCCGATTTTCAATACCTTGATTTTTTAAAATTGTTTTTACTAGTGGCGAAAGTCTATAGGTACTTTTTTTTTCCCCCTGAATTTCACAAGTTTATACTAAAAAGTCATATTTCTAAAAAATTAAAACCAAATTAAAAACCTCTTAAATCAGAACGAAAATCCTTGACATAAATAATTATAATTTGATAACTATATTGAGGAATTGTGAGCAAAAAAGTTGGGTTAAGATGTAAATTTGTTCCAAAATTTTTTATTCAGGAGTAATATTGCTCTGTATTTTTGTTTTTGTGTTTAAGGTTGCATTAAAGTATTAAAATGAAGCAATAATGTTTCTTATTATTAAAGATATTAACCATCAAAATCAAATTTTTAACGTTTAATGTTAAGTTTTTAATAAGGTGGGGCAACATCATGTTTTAAAACTTTTGGAACGATAATAAATCTAAAAGCTTTCAAGGAAATATTGCATTTAAAAAAAAAAAAAAAAAAAACTTTCAGAGAAATTTGCACCTTAACTCAAATGTAACGCAAGTGAGCAAGTTTTATTGATTGAGCTTCTGCTGTCAATTTGGTGTATTTTCAATTTTACCTAATTTGGTTAATTTTATTTCCCATAAAGAGGATTGTTCCTATCTCTTCATAAAAAAATATGGAAAAAATTATTTAAACTCAATAATATTTAAATTCGACGTGATAATATCAAATGTTAGATAAATGTGTTAAATATACCACTTCTATTTGGAGCTATAATTATTTCGTCCTATTTTTTGAATTTGATTTATTTCTATTCCAATTTTCTCAAGGGAAAAAAAACATGGGAAAATCATTTTCAGGGTCCTTTTTAGAGAAAAAAAATCCCAAAAAAGCGCCGACTCAAATCCCACAAACTTTTCTCGGATTTTCGAATCTTGCGTGAGTTGTTAATCTGGGGTTGATATAGTTGTTAATTAACAACTAAATCAGCCTCATTAACAACAATTTTCTAACAACTAAATCAGCTTCATTAACAACAATTTTCTAACAACTAAATCAGCCACATTAACAATAATTTTCTAACAACTAAATTAGCCACATTAACAATTATATCAGTACCCCGTTAACAACTATATCAGCCGGTTAACAACTCACGTAGATTCTGAAAATCCTAGAGGGATTTGAGAACTCTGAGGGTCTTTTTTGAAGTTTTTTCTCCAAAAAGGACCCTAAAAATGATTTTCCCAAAAAACATGAGCCAAGCTTGTAGGAAAACATAATTTTGAGGCCAGCCAAGAAAAGGGGGCAAAATAGATTCGCATAAACCTTTAAGATACCCATTTAATAAAGTGTAAAGTAACAACTAGCATCTTGTATTCCGATATTATTTTCCACATCTGATGTTATTTTCAATTTACATCTAACAACTTAATCTTATTGAGTTTAGAATATTGAATGCACTATAAATAAAATTAGGATATTTGAAGTATAAAAAATAATATTAGAGTCCTAAGTGTGCGAAATAATATCAGGGTGCTCGTTGTTACTTTACCTTTGAATAAAGGAAAAGAAAAGAAACAAAGATCATAGAGTGATAAAGAGAGGATTTTCTCTTCTTATCTTATCTTCTCATCACCATATTCCTTTTCTAATCATGGCTAAAATTTACTTTTAATCTTTTAAATTTATATAAAGTATACTTTTGATCTCTTAACTTTATAAAGTATATTTTTGATCCTATAATTCTAACATTGCTAATATTGTTAATTGAAAATGCTGAAGCAACAAACTCAAGTGATGATAGTATAAACTTAAGTAATGACTATGTAATTAAATGCCATTAATCTTAAATTATGTGTAAACTGAAAAATATTTAAAAACATAATGAAACATTCAATATCATAAACCTCGATTATAGTAGAAAATTTTAGTTTAATAATCTACATAGCAAAACCTCGATTTCATTTGCAACTATTTGTCGGTTTATTTTAATTTAATAATCCAAATATATTATATTAAAAAAATTAAAATATGTTTTATTAACTACACAATCATTACTTGAGTGTAGTTTCAATATTTTCCGTTAAGAATATTAATGGTGTTAGAAATATATGACCAAAAGTGTATTTTACTAAGTGAAGGGATCAAAAGTATACCTAATGTAAAACTTAAAAAATTAAAAGTACACTTTAGCATCTAATTATTATATCTAACATTTCAACAAACTTGATCTTTTATAAAATTATTATTAAAATATTAAATTATAAAAAATTAATCAAATTCAAACTGTTAAAATTTAATTTGAGCCATTTAAATTTAAAATAATTGGGAAAATAATTCAAATCTAAACTATTCTTAGAATGTTAATATTATTATGATAAGAGAAGAATCTGCCCCAAGAGAGAGACAAGGGTCTCATGACAAGTATCACAATGAATGTTGAAGTGGTATACAGGTGTAGAATGAATGAATGCTACTTTTTTAAAAAAGAAGTATAATGAAAGCAAGTGATTTTATTTCCTACTTAAGCATTGGTATTATTACATTCATAATTACTTCCACCATTTCAAAGTTTAAATAAATAAATAAATAAAACAATCATGCTAACAATATCAACTAAATTATATTCATGTGAGATTTGATTGAAATAATGAAAAATATAATGATAGATACGAATCCTAATGCGTAATAATACCAAACAATGACCTTCAAACAAATTTACTTGGCCAACGCTATCATTCATATGTGCTTTTCAAAGTTGTCACCGATTCTTTGGAATATTATGATAACATTGAAAAAGTAAAACATTATACTCCATCCTTAACATAATACCCAGTTAATTTTTTAAAAAAGAGATTAAGAAAAGCTAAATGAATTACTTAAGCATAGCATATATTATATATAATTAGATTATATACAATATATTGTATATATTATTTAATCATTTCATATTTTTTATTTTCTTAAATTATATATTAGTTTATTAGTTAAATTATTTAGTTTGAAGAAAAAAATAAAAATAAAAATAAAAATACTCTAAGATAATTTAATTAGCTTCTTTAATATCTCCAAAAAAGTCAACTAAGTCTTATAATTATAATTAGGACCGGAGGGAGTACATTAGTTTATTAGTCAAACTAATTAGTTTGGAGAGAAAAATATAAATATAAATATAAATATTCTAAAGTAATTTAATTAGCTTCCTTAATCTCTCCAAAAAAAGTCAACTAGGTTTTATAATTAGGACTGGAGGAAGTATAATATAAGGATACATCACATATGATATGATTAAGTAACTTATTTAGCTTCCTTAATCTCTCTAAAAAAGTCAACTCGATCTTATAATTAGGATTGTAAGTAGTATATCATTAGATTATATCAGCTTATAAATCAGACAAATTAGTTTAGAGAAAAATGATAAATATAAATAATTTATTTAGCTTTATTTATCTCTTTAAAAAAAAAAAAAAAAACTGGCTGTTATAGGATAGGAAGAAGTAATAAGTAAATCAGCATGGCATCCATCATTTTCCCTTGAAATAACATGTCAAGCTTTCGATGGCATCAATACACAAAACAAGATAGAAAGTTAGGTCCCTTTTAGTTCTATCAAATGGTTTTTTTTTTCCATAGTTTTATGTGCAACACTTGTAGTCATTATCATACACCCGCAATATTGAAAAAAATTATCATAATTAAAAGATCGTTTTTTTTTAAAAAAAAATAATAATTAAAAGATCGTTTTTAATTCTAGACTTTCAAACTCAGTCATAGAGTGTCAATTTTTTTAATCTCTTTGATGGTGTTAAATATTAGTAATACACAAAACACGGAAGAAAGTCAGGTCCTTTTTGGTTATAAGGATGGAAAATGATTTTATTTTTTTTATCTCCTAATTTTGTGTGCAATGATTATTATGCACTTACAGTCATTATATCACACTGGCAAAATTGAAAGAAAAAAAATGTAACACTACCCAAAAAAAAAAAAAAAAAAAAAAAAAAAAAAAAATCAGATTTTATTTTTTAACACCTTCTAACTCATAGCAATAGACACGAGTCTCATTATTTTTTCTTCTACAAATAAAATTATTTAACTTAGTTACTAAGCATCCTAGGATTTAAGGTGAAGGAAGCCTCTAGATATAAGGCTGTCCACTGCTTCACGTACAGCATCTTCAAGAGGAGTGAACACCAATCCCAAGTCTAATAACTTCTTCGCAGCATCTTCACATGCTACCAACCCTGGTTGAGTTTCTGGAGGGAACCTGCATGTGGTTATGGTCTGTTAGAGAGAGAGAGAGAGAGAGAACACATCACATTATCACAATTTAATATTTTGAATCCTCTCAGAAATTTACATAACATTTGTTCAAGAGGACGAGAGACCATTGATCAGAAATCCACATTTTACTGATTTAAAGTGATGAGACTCACATGTGTCCTCTTTTCTTTCAACATTTTCAGAGATCTAGAATTTCGTATTCATGATATATTCCATATACTAATGTCAGTTGGATCAAGTGAAAAACAAGATCTGATACCTTTTTTAAGCAATGTCTCAAATTTGAGACTCTTATGAAATGGTACCAAAAAAGTAGTTACACTAGGAGAGATTCTCTTCATTTAATGCCCAATGTAACTAAAATTTGGATTAGTCAGTAATCCCAGAAGGCCATCTTGACAGTTTAGTGGAATTTTATCTTGGGGGAATTACAATAAAGTCCCAAAGAAGGTAATTAATCACTCAAGTCCAATAAAAAATGAAGAGCATGTAATAACAAGCTCCAGTGTAATAAATAACATGTTTATGTCGATCACTTGTTATTAGAACTTCTTAATAATTAAATCCCTTTTCTTAGAAACTCATAGTAATTCCTCCTTTTATCTACCAATAGTTAGATCGAGTAAAAGAAACCTACCCTTGAAGTAAGATATCAAGTTTGGGTATTGAGGATAAAAAATGATTGCACTAGTAGAGCTTCCTACTATGTGGGGTCCGCCGTGGTTCAAATCTAGATTAGTTATTACCATCAAATACGGTATACTTCTTTTCAGCAAAAAACAGAATACGGTATCCTTCTCAACCAAAGGGGATAAACCCAACTAGACAATATTTAGTGGAACAAGAGAACAAAAAACTCAATCATATACGATGCACATAATGATGAGCCCCAATTTGGTTTGATTCATCTGAGAGTTTAGTTAAATAAAGAAATCCAGGTTGTGCTGTTTCCCACTGGACATACATTGCCAACTGATACTTACACCCACATGCCTAGAAAGAAACATGAAATCATTTTATAATAAAGCAGTTCTTGGGATGAACTTTGCTTGAAGCCAATCATTGTACATTTATCCAGTAAAGAAAAAGATGAGAAAAAAATTTCACCCAAAAAAAAAAATTGAACAGAAAAACCCCATCACCCGCTTAGAGGGGGAAAGAATTTTGAACATAAAGTCATCAAATTAATGATTGCTCACAATAGTTAACAATAACTGATAACCAGGTGATGATACATTCAATTTAAGTAGGCAATCATTATTTTTATTTGTTTTAAATCATAAATTTGAATTTGGGTATTTTGAATAACTAACTAACAAAGAGCTACGGTCAAGACGTAACTATGAGTCAAGAATTCTCATGTGGCATTACACTTCTTCTCACCAATTTCTTAGCCTGATTTCACCTAACATGCAGTGTTTCCTGACTTGTGAACAATTTTTTCAGAATCATTAATCAAGTTACAAAACCCCATGCCTTTCCTAGTACTAAATTGAATTTCTTTTACCTCATAAAGTATGACCACAAAAGAGAACATGGATATAAGATATAGCATAAGAATACAAAATTCAAGGTCTCCGTGTAATTTATTCACTTTCTTTGCATAAAGAGGTTTTATTAGTGTTTCTTCCAAAAGGTGCAAAATAATTGAGGAAAATTATTATGATGGACCTACATATTATAATATATACAAAGAAGTCTCTTCAAAATTATAATATATAACGCCCCAAGGATCAGATGAAGCTTTCAGAAGGACGAAAGTGGCCTTAGTTAAACTTGCATTTTTTTATAGTAATGTTACATCTAATTATAGGATGAAGACAATGAATCACACCACAGTTTGAGCAAGTTACTCCAAATTACAGGACACCACAACAAAAAAGATGCTACTAAACAAAGGAGGTAAATAAACTTCAAACCGGATAGTAAATTTTCCAATACCTAGTTGTAAATTCTCCAAAATACATTTATGTGAATTGGGGGGATACTCCTACAAGCTAGAGATAACATGCCAAGTAATGTTGCTTTTTTTATTGGACATTACTATTTCCTATAATCTTATGTGAACTTTCACAAACATAACAACTACTTTCCTTCAAAATGTTGGCAAATTTCCTATAAGTTGAAGGTAACCTGGCTATAACTGGGATGTAACTTTCCCGAATCATAACAGTAACATCTATAATGGAAGTAACATTTATATCAGTTGAGGATAACCTGCTCATAAAGCAGGGACAGATTGCCACAACCCTGATGATTATTTCCCTATAATCTAGTGGTAACTCCAAACAGGTTAGTAACTTGCCCATAACATGGTGGGAATACGTATGCCTCTTGGGAGTAACTTGCTCAAAGTATGATGGTTAATCGTCTAAATAGTAAAGTAATATTCTTACAACTTTGTGGTAACTTTCCCAAGCATACTCATAAAGTTTCTATAATGTGATGGAAACTTTCATAAGAGTTATAACTTTAAGGTTTCATTACTATAATAAGGAAATTTAACTGAGATCAATTTCGTCCTTTCCATGGCCCCATCTGAAATTTATGAGAGACTTCAATGTGAATATTAGAAAATATAGATCTTTTGTCATAATTTTGCCAAAAATTAAAGTCTGCAAAAGACTACAGCACTCATTCCCCTTCTCCAACCCATACCAATATACCATAACTTTTCATCATATTCAGCTAACTGCTCCATTGGGCGTTGAACCTGTGTCCTCTCCAATCTCCATACAATTATAGGTCTCCATGTTTAATGGAAAAGTCACAGGTCTATGGTCAATAGTGATATTATTATATCAGTAACCTACCACCGAGTATCTTCTAACACTATAAATGTTCTCATTTAATGTATCCCTCTACATTGTCCCCTAATACAGGGGACGCCAGTTATTGAATGGAACATAGCAACAAAAAAGCATAGTACTAAAGATCAAATAATGCAGAAGACACTCAAGCTATAATTACAGACACATGAAATGGCCACAGAAAACATATGTATAATTTATTATCAAAATCTATCTGCAGACCAATAATGTAGTCAAAGCCACATAAACTAAAGATGAGAAATTTCGAGAACCACCCATAACCTCAATCAGTGAAGAGGGTACATGGAATTTCTTTCAAAAATCAAGGGAAAAGTGGTTCTTATCTAATGGAGGAAGCCCAATAAGTAAATAAAACAGCGGGGCAAAACAAACCAGAAATCATTGCAGAATGGAAAGAAAAACTACATGGCTCCGAATTTCAAACGTGGTAGGCCAAACCAAAGTTCTTCTTAGCAGTTTAAGAGAAATTTGGTGGCGAGTAGTTTTGAGCAGGTTGCAAGAAAATAAATGCAAAAGTAAAGGAAAAACTAACAAAATTTCTCAAAACTAAAATTAAAATGCTATGACTTAATTTAACCCAAGCTTTCAAAAGACAACATGATTCCAGAACGAGAAGTTTTATTTAAGTCTCTGATTACACCTTAAATTAATCCAACTACCTCAAATTGCAAAACCCCAATTTCTGAATAATAATTGCATACTATTAGATTAGATAATCTAAATAAATAATAGATAGACAGATAAATAAGTAGTATCTCTTTATGACAGATGGAAACTAACTAAACCACAAAGGGGTAAAACTCATGCAAGCCCATCTGTAATCCATAATAGAAAGCACTGTTTATTTTAGTCATGCTTGTTAGGTATGAATCTCAAAGTCAACAACCATAATAAAAAAGGATCATCAAATTGGATCACCTACTTCTTAAACTAAGTCAAATTTCATCCTCACACGGTAGCAGTTGCTAATAAACTCAGACAGGAATGAAAACTCCAAAAGAGGAAGAAAAATGCAAACCTGTGAACAGGGAAATCAGGATATAGCTTGGACACTCTGTTGGCAAAATCTGAAAACTGATAGATGCCATTGGTACAAAGATGTCTACCATAAGCATTTGGGCTTTCAAAAAGCAATACATGCGCTTTGGCCACATCCTTCACATGCACGGCTCCAAGCCAGTGATACTCCTGCGTATCCTTTGATCCCTCAAGCAATTGTTGAAGCACGGCACTACTAGCATTCAGCGAATTCTGAAGCAAAGGACCCAAACATGTCGCAGGATGAATCGCCACCATGTCAATGCCGTTCTTCTCCGCGTAATCCCACGCGCCTCTCTCCGCGAGCGTCTTCGACACTGGGTACCATTTAGCCCTCGATTTGCAGTAATCAAGGTCGGTCCAAGAGGACTCATCGAAGGGCTTGTTTGGAGGCCAATTAGGGTTTGGGACCATCGCGGAAATAGAGGAAGTAAGGACGACACGCTTCACGTTGCACTTCTTAGCTGCCTCTAGAACATTCAAAGTGCCCTGTACCGCCGGAAGCACGAGTTCCTTCTGTGGGTCAACGGGGTCTTCGAGGGTACAAGGGGATGCCACATGGAACAGGCCGGAGCAACCGTCGACGGCACGGGCGACGGCGGCGGCGTCGAGCACATCGACCTCGAAGAGTTTGATTCGGGATTTGGCGTCAGGGTGGAGTTCGAAGAGGTGAGAGGCGTCGGAATTGGGGAATATGGAAGCATGTATGGAGGCGTAGCGAGGGTTTTGCAAGAGGGTTCGGACCAACCACGAGCCGATGAAGCCGTTGGCTCCGGTGACGCACACAATGTCGGTGGCCGAGGAAGCCATTGCTTGATTTTGTGAAAGAAGGAAGGAGGAAATTTGATGAATGGGGTCTCAAATTTCAATCTAAAATTCAAAAGGGTCGCCAATGATAATGCATTAGCAGGAAACACTGATGATATACGATAACTGAGAGCGTAAATTCAAGAATTTAGTGGGCAGATGACACAAGAGACGAATTGACCAGCATACTTGAACTTCAATACTATATTTATAGTTTCCGGAGTATCCATTTAATAATTTAATTTTATATGGATATGAAATAAAATTTGATTATAATATAGCAGCAAATATTTGGTGATTTCATTGATGATATCATCGATAGTTTGTTTTTCTTTGGAGTTGAGTGTAATTCTCTTTTTTTGCTAACCCAATACTTGTGTATCATTTTACTTGGTTTTTTTTTTTTTTTTTTTTTATTAAGTTGTATTTTTTTTAAAAAAGACAAGTAGAATTACTATTACAAGAAAACTTTTGAAACTATTGATAATGAATTACAAGGGACATGATAAATGATATTGAGAAATAAGATATATTTTAAAATTTTAAATATTTAAGGATAGGACAGAATATTAAATTATTTGAAAGAAACTAACTTTAACATGGTAGGCAAAATATATTTAAAATGACATGGTAAACAAAATAAATTTAAAAAGAATATGATTTAATAGAGATTAAATAATATTTTGGATCTTCCAAACGGAAATGAGGGGCCGACTGCTGATCGCCCTGCGGTCACGAATAGCCAGCCTTCAATATCTTGTCTATAAGTCGGGTGAGGACTTGCTCTCTTAGGTTGAACCCTGGTTCGTGTTGAAGTGTAGCTACGTCAGGAATATGAGATTTCCAATCTGACCAAATGACTAAATTGCCTTGAGTTAAGTTGAGACATGAAAGTGAAGTAGGTTAATGTAAAATCTAATGTTGCTAATATAGGTTCAAATGTTGTTATTGACCCCTGAAACTTGTACCCTTAAAATTTTGGTTTTTGAGATATAAAGTTGTGAATTATGAAAGAGAAGTCGTTAATGTAAAATATGATGTTAATATAGATTAAAATGTTGTTATTGACCCATGAAACTCGTACCCTCAAAATTATCCCTAGTTTTTGGGATATGAAGTTGTACAACATAAAAGTAAAGTCATTAATATAAAATATGATGTTGTTAATAAAGATACAAATATTGTTATTGACTCATGAAACTTGTGCCCTCAAAATTATCCTTGGATTTGGGATATGAAGTTGTCAAACTTAAAAGTAAAGTCGTTAATGTAAAATCTGATGTTGTTAACATAGATACAGATATTGTTATTAACCCCATGAAACTTGTGCCTTCAATTTAGGGCATTTTAGTCACTTAGTCAGAATTGGAAATCATAGATTCCTACTTCAGTTCTAACCTGGATTTGATAAATTCACAGCACCAATTTATCTTTTTCCCATTTTTAATTGTATTTTTAATGGAATTTTCCCCATGTCAAATTTGCCAGAAGCAAGTTCTGAAACCCAAACCGACTACTAAACTGGTCGGGGTACTGGGTCAAGGGTCAATGGATCAAACTGAAGTCAAACCAGAATTAACCCGGGGCAACTAAGTCTCCAACCCACTCAACTTAAACCAAAGTTGGTGTTATATCACAATTACTCAGTATTTTTTTACTACTAAAGTGGGATTCTTCAGGCATGCATGAGCCTTAGACATGAGTGTGTCAGATTCTTCTCGTAAACTATGCCTTCATTCTCTCTCTCTCTCTCTCTCGTCCCTAGATCTCTCCTCATATGTTCAAATCAATCTCTCTCTCTCTCTCTCTCTCTCTCTCTATATATATATATATATATATATATATCTCTCTCTCTCTCTCTCTCCCTCCCCATTGCAAGTCTCACTTTCACTGAGACAAATCTGACAGGAATAAGATTAGGATTAGACTTGGCAAGAGCGAGGAAAATCCTTCTAGTACTTGGAGCGACTCAGGATCTAGCATTAATAGCTGATCATGTTTGATCATAGCACAAGTTCCGGTGATCTGACGACGAGAACTTGGTGACTCTTCAGTGAAAGTGGAGCTTAATCACCAAGAGGGGGTAAATTGGGGATTTTAAAATTCTTTTCTAGATGCTCTGTTTTTCGGCACTGAAAATAGAGGTAAGCAGAGTATAGGGAAGAAGAGCAATACACAAGGAATTTATACTGGTTCGGTCTAACCTCTTGACCTACGTCTAGTCCCCAGACTGGGATTTTTCACTATCTCAATTGATTACACACTCTGTAACTTAAGAGTAATTCTCTCACTAGAACTTACTCCCCCTTACAAGTTGCAATCAATATCCCAATCTCCAAGTCCCCTGACTTGGGATTCTTACAATGAAATGATTCACACTAAATGAACTCTCTCTAAGAGTGGATAAATATAAACACTGAAGATCAATGTATCAAAAGATACTTTACAAGTGAAAACTGAAAGAGTAGTTGGTAAACTTGAATGCAATTCGTTTTCAGCAGATGTGTTAATTGAGAAGAATTGAATGCTCCTCTATTTATACTAAGAGAGCATTAAATGACCGTTGCAATCTCCGTTATAACCGTTGGTGCATTAATCTAGCTGTTGGAGTCACTTTGGTGTCTTCTCTCTCTACTCTTCAGTTAATTCCTTTTGTCCAGAGGATTAGTGTTGACTTTCCTTGTAATAGATCCGTTGGAAGAGCAGCTGTAACATCCCATTTGAAAACGGCGGAATATTTTTTTTTTTTAAAACGTTTCCAAATATTTCACGCAGAGTAGTCAGAGTAGAGCATTGGAGCGAGTAAGTAATTTACATTACATTCAAAATATGGACCATAGTGTAAATGTATTGGATTACGATCATCCGAGAATTCTCAAAAGTTAAAGGAACTTAAAGAAAACGGAAAATAACGTAGACACGTCTTGGCCTACTCCGGTGCTTGCCTCGATCTCCATGCATCGGTCCTCTTGACCACGATGCTACAGTGAGATCCATTCCACATATGGATCTCGGGTAACGGTTAACCTTATGCTCAAATAAAACAAAGTATACATACAACGAGATATTCATTTCGATCGACAATGCATATCATCACAAAAGCAAACGGCGGATGTATGATCAATAACATGGACAGAACATAAGCACAAAGCAATATGTAAGGTCTCTCTCGACTAGTTCTGCACATATCCAGTGCCACGCCACAACGTGTCCTCAGCGCTAGGAATAACTCAAACGGCATTACCAATACTATAATCCGTGGGTAAAGGCATGTAAGTATCTCGACGATTCTCAACGAACCTCGGTCTATGAACGTATCTTTAACGTAAAAGTATATGAGCAGCATAGAGTTAGGGTTACGATACGCGTCCGTACCTTAGTTGCGAGATATCCGGCTCTTAGGCTAAAAACGGTACTTTTTGTGACGGCGTACGTAAAAACAAATAAACAAATGGCTCAACAGCGGCAAACAGCGGAACGATGAAATTTCGACAGCGGTTCGACGTCAGAAGTATTCTAATCAGAATAATAACACACTTATGAATATTTGGCAGCATAACAGGCA
Source organism: Acacia melanoxylon (assembly GCA_019022615.1). Taxonomy (NCBI): domain Eukaryota; kingdom Viridiplantae; phylum Streptophyta; class Magnoliopsida; order Fabales; family Fabaceae; genus Acacia; species Acacia melanoxylon. The sequence goes on along the minus strand of JAFJYJ010000018.1, from coordinate 5,423,028 downwards.
TTTTAGGTGAAAAGACCATTTTGCCCTTACTACCCCTAATTGGCGGAATTTCGCGGAACTTCGTTACTTTGACCGTATTCCATTTCAAAATTATCCCCACTATGTTTTTACCTCGTCGGGCATCTTTCAATGCAATGAGGCATAAAAACAAGCATAGGAATATATTAAAACTTCCTAGATCAAAACAACGGTTCTACTATAACTACCGAAAGAACTACGGAAACTAAAAACTAAGGACGAGAAGAACTTACTCGGAGCTAAGGCACAATTTTTTTCGGAGCTTCTCTCTCTAGAACCTCTCTCTAGGATCTGAATTTTGGTGTGAAGAATGAGAGCAAGAGAGCTTGCTATTTATAGAGAAAAATAGGGACAAGGTGGGAATTTCAAAAAGTCTTGAAAATGATTCCGGCCGTTGGATCTAGGGTTTTGTAAGATGGAATCTTGGCCATCCATGGTCTTGGTCGACATCTAGGGCCCAAAAAGTCAAAGAATGAGTTGTCATCCAATGATGACTCTTGCTTTATGGCCTCCGTCCGATAAAGCTACCCGATCGGTGTCCGTTTAACGCGATTTCGCGAAAACTCAAAAATCCGGGTATGTAACTTTGAAGATCTTTTCATCCTCTCTCATATTATCTATTTTGATCCTCTTTTTGATCATATCCAGGTATTCTCCGGTGCGTCGAAAGATATTCGGACAAACGCGTCCGATTCTGAAATCACTTAGATAGAACCAACTTCGGACAATAATTATTTGAATCGTAAAACGTCCGGTTGTTGTCTAACTTAATCCTGTGTTTGAAAATACGCAATTGTTTCTATAGGTTCTCACTTTGCCTATCGACTCTACTCTATCGATCAGCTTTTCGTCTTATTTGAAATTAGGGTTTTTCGGTTGCGGAAACAACGTCGATAAATTCTTTCTTCGTGTAAAAATTCACTTGTTCTTAATTTGATCAGTCTGAAAAGACTTTTACCTCTGTTTACCTGTAGAATTTATTTCCAACTTTTCCCTCGGTCTGCCTATAAGCTGACTCACCGCATTATATTATTATTTTATTCTAATTATCATTTTAATTATTTAAACAATTCTTTTTAATTAAAAATACCAATAATTTCGGCCCCTTAATTTTAAAATTCAGATTTATTTATTTTTCTATAATTTTTTCCATTTTTTTTAAAATATAATATTTTTTACCAAAAATTCCCGTTTTACCCTGCGCTTCGTTAAGGCTTAATCGAGCCTAATTTCTTTGTTTAGTGATCTTTTCAGGATCAGGTTTCTTCATATATTTATCTTTACTAATTTACAGTATATTGTTATCTTATAAACTTTTATACTGATATTGTCATTTTATATCCTATGTAAAATATTAAAAATGTTTACCCCATCAAGTTACTTTATGGTTCTGAAATGCTTTTTAAACTTTTCTTCATGTTATTTCCTCTGAAATAATTTATTAAATTCTCATAATTAGGGATAACACTTCCATATTTTTCTCATAATTTTTCATGATCTTTCAGTATTTATCATAATATTTTTAGACTATTTTTATCACCGTTATATCATTTTTAATCATTACATTCATCAGATTTTCCGGAACTTTTTTGACAATTTAATCTATAATTATAACAATTTTCTATAACAGTTTTATGTCATGAATATACTTTATTAAAATATTCATTAATTTTCCTTTATCTCGAGAATTCCAGTTGCTAAAATCCGGTATTACATTTCTCTCCCCCTTAAATAAAATTTCGCCCTCGAAATTTAATCTACACTAACTAGACTATGGGCCATAAACTCTGGGTACTTCTCCTTCATGTCACTCTCGGTTTCCCAAGTTGCCTCGTTTGATGACAAACCCTTCCAGACCACCTTCACTATCGGTATAGTTTTAGTCCTAAGCCGTTTCTCCTGGTGTTCGAGAATTTGCTCCGGCTCGACTACAAAGGTGTTATCATGCCGTACTTCAACATCATCGTACTCTATGACATGATCTCGGTCTGGTAGGTATTTCTTCAGCTGTGACACGTGAAAAACATCGTGGAGATTACTCAGGTTCGGGGGTAACGCTAGTTGATACGCAACTGGTCCTCGCTCGGCTAACACTTCAAATGGTCCAACGTAACGCGGACTAAGCTTCTTTCTCTTCAGTGTTCTGCCGACACCGGTTACTGGAGATAATTTCAGAAACACATGGTCTCCAACTTCAAACTTCAACGGTCTTCTCCTCTTATCTGCATAGCTCTTCTGTCTACTGTGTGCAGCAAGGAGTCTCTTCTTTATCAGAGCGATTTGCTCGGAGGTCTCTTTTAGCATATCCGGTCCAAGCAACTGCTTTTCAGACGCATCATCCCGATAAAGGCGATTGGCACTTTCGCCCATACAAAGCCTCGAACGGGGCCATTTGTATGCTTGAATGATAACTATTGTTATACGCGAATTCGCTAGTGAGAGGTGTTCGTCCCAATTTCCTTTGAAATCCAGGGCACATGCTCGCAAAGATATCCTCCAAATACTGTATCGTCTCTCTCGATTGACCGTCGGTTTGAGGGTGATAAGCCGAACCGAACTTTAGCTTGGTACCCGTTCCTTCATGTAGTGCTTGCCAAAAGCGGGATTGGAATCGAGTATCCCGATCGGAGATAATACTCTTAGGGACTCCGTGCGGTCTCACGATCTCTTTGATGTAGATTGCGGCCAATCGTTACGGAGAGTAGTGGATGCTAATGGGTATGAAATGTGCCGACTTGGTTAATCGGTCGACGATCACCCAAATGGTATCGTGATGCCTGATCTTAGGTAGACCTACCACAAGATCCATGGTCACATTCTCCCATTTCCACTCTGGCAGTTCTAGTCCTTGCAGAAGACCAGGGGGTCGCCGGTGTTCAATCTTTACTTTCTGGCAAGTTAGACACCCACTACGTGCGAGTTACGTCTCTTTTCATTCCAGGCCACCAAACTTCGGCCTTCAAGTTCTGGTACATCTTGACCATTCCTGGATGTAGAGTGTACTTACTCTTATGAGCCTCATCCAGTATCTTCCGCTTCAGTTCATCAACTGGCGGTATGTAAATGCGCCCTTGTGTCGACCAATCCACTCGATGAAAGGTCGTGGTCTTGGGTTTCACCTTGAAAGATCTTCTCCCGCATGGAGATTGCCCAATCATCTTGTCTCGAGCTTCATCAACTTCATCTCTCGTGTCGTACTCCCTTGACTCACAAAAAGATTTGCAAGGTAGGCGTCACTTGGTGCGTTGAAATTCATGCAGATTTGGTTTGAAAGATTCAGGTCTCTGAAATCTTCAAGTAATTTTTGCTCTTGTATCATCATGTATGATACTTGCACCTTCTTCCTGCTTAGAGCATCTGCAACGACGTTTGCTTTCCCTGGGTGATACTTGATCTCCAGGTTGTAGTCTTTCAGCAATTCCATCCAACGACGTTGCCTCATATTCGGTTCCTTTGATCAAAGAGATACTTCGGGCTCTTGTGGTCACAAAGTATAGTTCTACGGTCACACCGTATAGGTAATGCCTCCATATCTTCAAAGCGAACACGATGGCGCAAGCTCCAAATCGTGTGTAGGATAGTTCGACTCGTGCGGCTTCGGTGACGAGAGGCATAAGCCACCACTCGCCCAATTGCATTAGGACACAACCCAATTATTGCCCACCGGCATCACTTGTAGACAACATATGTCTCATCGGGATCCGGGATGATCAATACGGTGCTGTAGTCAACCTCTCCCTCGCCTCTGAAAGCTCTCCTCACGGTCGTCTCTCCCCACAAAGGGTTGATTCTTCCTTGTAAGCTTTGTCAATGGTAGGGCAAGACGCGAGAAATCCCGTATAAATCTGCGGTAATATCCCGCCGACCTAGAAAACTACGTATCTCCTCACATTGTCTCCGGCCTCTTCCAAATCAAAACCGCTTCCACCTTGCACGGGTCAACAAGCAACTCCGTCGCTAGATATCACATGGCCCAGAAATCTCACTTCCGACCAAAATTCGCATTTGCTCAACTTTGCGTAGAGTCGCTTCTCTCTCGCATGTTTAATACTAAGTGCGGATGTTCTTCATGCTCTTTTCTACTTTTGGAATAGACGAGAATATCGTCGATGAACACCACCACAAATTGGTCCAGGTGTTGTCGGAAGATACGGTTCATGTAATCCATGAATACCGCAGGTGCATTTGTCAATCCGAAAGGCATCACAAGGAATTCATAATGCCCATATCTCGGTTCGAAAGCGAGTCTTGGAAATATCATCGTCTTTGACTCGCAACGATGATATCCCGAACGTAAATCGATCTTTGAGAATACGGTGGAACCGATAATTGATCCAAAAGATCATCAATCCGGGGAAGTGGATATTTGTTCTTGACGGTTACTTTGTTGAGTTCACGATAGTCGATACGAGTCGGAAACTTCCATCTTTCTTCTTTACGAACAAAGACCTTTGGGCTCCCACGGTGATACACTCGGGTCGGATGAACCCCTTCTGTAATAGCTCTTCAAGTTGTTTCTTCAACTCCTGCATCTCATTTGGAGCCATACGATACGGCGCCTTTGAAATTGATCCTGTACCAGGCATCAATTCAATGGTGAACTCGACTTCTCTCGTAGGAGGTAGCTCGGTGAGATCCTCCGGAACACGTCAGGAAACTCGTTTACAACGAATGTTCTCAAGTGAAAGCTGCGCCGCTTTAACCGAGAAAAAGATCAAATATGCTTGGCATCCCTCCTTCATGCATCTGTCCCTCCGTAGCGGAGAAAATTCAGGCTCACATCAACTTTGCCTCTTGCTAGGTGAATCGAAGAACGTTATCTTCTTGCTGCTTCGGTTGATCATCACACCGCTCGTTGCTAGCCAATTCAAACCGAGTATGACGTCTATGCCATGAAGTGGCGGTCGGATAAGGTCCACTTCGAAACTCGTCCATCAACGCTCACGGTACAATTAATACATGCATCGAAGCTAAGGATTTCAAGCCAAGTGGTGTAGATACTATCAGATCATAAGACAATCTAGAGGCATGCATTCCTAGACGATTTGCACAATCATAGGAAATAAACGAATGACTAGCACCCGTATCAAACAATGCTTGCAATAGATTTCCGTTGATAATAACAGTACCTTGCACCATCTTTGGAGATTCTCGGCCTCCGCGTCGATCGGCGCAAAACCCGGCCTTGGTTACGCGGTCTTGCCACCGCTTTGCAATCTCCCGGACAGTTCCGGGCGATATGCCCGGGTTTTTGGCACTTGTAGCAGATCGGCTTCCCATCACGATTGGATCCGGGATGGTCCTTCGCACTTTGGGCAAGTTTGGGTCCCCGCTTGACCGGGATAAACTTGTTGCCCTTGTTGGAACGGCTTCTTGCCTCCGCCTCGGGAGTTGTTCCATGGAGCAGTCCTCTTCTGCGAGGAACCTCCGCGACTTGACCCGCCACGGTTTGCATTGTTGTTGTTGTTGAGATGTCTGATCCTCCTGAGCTCCTTCAGATTACGCTCGACCAGACGGCATGATTCTATCGCTTGAATCAGATCCGGAAATTGCCGTGACACCGCCTTTTCCCAAATCTCAAACCTCGAGACCATCTACCAATCGACTCGCCTTCCGGTTTTCGTTGTCGTTGGTCTTCAGATATGACGAGTATCGAGATAGGTTGGTAAATCTGGCGAAGTAATCCTCGAATGACTCATCATGGTTTTGTCGAATATGTAAGAACTCCGACTCTTTTATTACTTGTAACGAGGGAGGGAAATATTGTTCGTTAAATTTTTCCAAGAACTTCTCCCAAGTCACAGGGCAAACGCGTGCCCGCAATGTTACTACCACGGTCTTCCACCAACGGTCGGCATCTCCTTCGAGTTTGTAAATTGCCAGCTGGGCCTTGCGGTCTTCGGGACAGTCTAAGACCACAAAGATCTTATCTAACCTCATCAGCCAGTCTTCAGCTGAATCAGTCTTGCCGCGGAAAACCGGGGTTTCAACTTACGAATTGAGTTACCCAATGTTGCATGGTTTCCACTCTCTATTGCGTTGCGGTAGAACTACCAAAGCTCTATTCGGCGAAGGTGATCGAGATCCCTCCGACTCATCCGCCTCTTCATCGTTGTCGTTTCTTTGATTTACGGCTTGTCTTTCCTCCGGAAACGTTAATAAGAGCTCTTTGCTCTTGCAGATTTGCTTTACTTCTTGTAGCTCGATCGCTCGGGTTGGTTATTCTCGGGCTCGGGTGTTGGACTTCTTTGAGGCAGGCATGCGCCTCGACCACGTCCTCTACCTCTAGTTTGGCCTCGTCCACGACCCCTATTTCTTAGGTTCGCCATTCTTTAGGTTTATACCTTTTTATTTATAACAAGAGATAGGAATAAGGGAATTAGTACAGAAATAAGCACACAAAACAACATATATTATTAATGCATCTTATTTGTACAAGTTGACCTCGACGTTGGTCATATCCTAAACTATACAAAATTCTACAATCCCTTTTATTCTAACAGAATATCTCACAATCTCTCAGGGCATTTAGAGAGTTTTAAAGCAATACAATACTATATAGCCTCTATCTATGGTTCCACAGCTTTCTTACACCGTCTCGCTCTTTCTACATGTGCTTTGGTGCACTATGCTTTTCGGATAACGAAGATAAATACGGCGTCCGCAATAGGGCCTTCCGTCCGGCGGTTCGTTAGTGAGTCGGCCCAAAAATGGGTCACGGGGAAACGAAAGAGAGTGGATCTAACCCGATCTCCGGGCGAATGTGGGTTCCTCTGGTTTTGAGAATTTTGAACTAAGTGAAGGAAGGTCGGATACCTTTCTTTTGAAGTGTTTGTAGACGTTACCGCAAACAAGTAAAATGATTCTAATTGTTGGGTTAAGGCCGTATTACTGCCCAACACGAAGTGAAAATCGTCAAGGGTGACTTCCTCGGTATCGAGGTTTTGGATGTCCGGGAAATCGAAGTTGTCTCTGTTCATCTCTACACATTACACTAGGTCATATCAATACTCATTTTCCAAAAAGTGCTCAAAGTTTTTGAAAAAGGCTAATTTGAATATAACTCCGTTAACAGAAACGAATGGCGGATAAGTGTCTATCATGGGGACCTCACCAACTCTATGGCGGCGATTGGCCACACCCACATAGACTAGCCTTAACTGTCCTACCATACGCGTCCGTAATAACATAGTCATATCAATGCCGGAACTACCGCTCGATACCAAAAATGTAACATCCCATTTGAAAACGGCGGAATATTTTTTTTTTTTTTTTTTTTTAAAACGTTTCCAAATATTTCACGCGAGTAGTCGAGTAGAGCATTGGAGCGAGTAAGTAATTTACATTACATTCAAAATATGGACCATAGTGTAAATGTATTGGATTACGGTCATCCGAATTCTCAAAAGTTAAAGGAACTTAAAGAAAACGGAAAATAACGTAGACACGTCTTGGCCTACTCCACCGCTTGCCTCGATCTCCATGCATCGGTCCTCTTGACCACGATGCTACGGTGAGATCCATTCCACATATGGATCTCAGGTAACGGTTAACCTTATGCTCAAATAAAACAGTATACATACAACAGATATTCATTTCGATACAACATATCATCACAAAAGCAAACAGCAGATGTAAGATCAATAACATGGACAGAACATAAGCACAAAGCGGTATGTAAGGTCTCTCTCGACTAGTTACTGCACATATCCGATGCCACGCCACAACGTGTCCTCGGCGCTAGGAATAACTCAAACGGCATTACCAATACTATAATCCGTGGGTAAAGGCATGTAAGTATCTCCGACGATTCTCAACGGAACCTCGGTCTATGAACGTATCTTTAACGTAAAAGTATATGAGCAGCATAGAGTTAGGGTTACGGTACGCGTCCGTACCTTAGTTGCGGATATCCGGCTCTTCCGGCTAAAAACGGTACTTTTGACGCCGTACGTAAAAAACAAATAAAACAAATGGCTCAACAAAACGGCGGAACGATGAAATTTCGACGGTTCGACGTCGAAGTATTCTAATCAGAATAATAACACACTTATGAATATTTGGCAGCATAACGGGCATTTTAGGTGAAAAAGACCATTTTGCCCTTACTACCCCTAATTGGCGGAATTTCGCGGAACTTCGTTACTTTGACCGTATTCCATTTCAAAATTATCCCCACTATGTTTTTACCTCGTCAGGCATCTTTCAATGCAATGAGGCATAAAAACAAGCATAGGAATATATTCTCAAAAACTTCCTAGATCAAAACAACGGTTCTACTATAACTACGAAAAGAACTACGGAAACTAAAAACTAAGGACGAAGAACTTACTCGGAGCTAAGGCACAATTTTTTTCCAGAGCTTCTCTCTCTAGAACCTCTCTCTAGGATCTGAATTTTGGTGTGAAGAATGAGAGCAAGAGAGCTTGCTATTTATAGAGAAAAATAGGAGACAAGGTGGGAATTTCCAAAAAGTCTTGAGAAATGATTAAGTAGTTGGATCTAGGGTTTTGTAAGATGGAATCTTGGCCATCCATGGTCTTGGTCGACATCTAGGGCCCAAAAAGTCAAAGAATGAGTTGTCATCCAATGATGACTCTTGCTTTATGGCCTCCCGTCCGATAAAGCTACCGATCGGTGTCCGTTTCGCGCGATTTCGCGAAACTCAAAAATCCGGGTATGTAACTTTGAAGATCTTTTCATCCTCTCTCATATTATCTATTTTGATCCTCTTTTTGATCATATCCGGTATTCTCGGTGCGTCGAAAGATATTCGGACAAACGCGTCGGTTCTGAAATCACTTAGATAGAACCAACTTCCGGACAATAATTCGTTGAATCGTAAAACGTCCAGTTGTTGTCTAACTTAATCCTGTGTTTGAAAATACGCAATTGTTTCTATAGGTTCTCACTTTGCCTATCGACTCTACTCTATCGATCAGCTTTTCGTCTTATTTGAAATTAGGGTTTTTCGGTTTGCGGAAACAACGTCACGATAAATTCTTTCTTCGTGTAAAAATTCACTTGTTCTTAATTTGATCAGTCTGAAAAGACTTTTACCTCTGGTTTACCTGTAGAATTTATTTCCAACTTTTCCTCTGATCTGCATATATATGACTCACCGCATTATATTATTATTTTATTCTAATTATCATTTTAATTATTTAAACAATTCTTTTTAATTAAAAATACCAATAATTTCGGCCCCTTAATTTTAAAATTCAGATTTATTTATTTTTCTATAATTTTTTCCATTTTTTTTAAAATATAATATTTTTTACCAAAAATTCCCGTTTTACCCTCGCCCGTTAAAGCTTAATCGAGCCTAATTTCTTTGTTTAGTGATCTTTTCGGATCAGGTTTCTTCATATATTTATCTTTACTAATTTACAGTATATTGTTATCTTATAAACTTTTATCTTTGATATTGTCATTTTATATCCTATGTAAAATATTAAAAATGTTTACCCCATCAAGTTACTTTATGGTTCTGAAATGCTTTTTAAACTTTTCTTCATGTTATTTCCTCTGAAATAATTTATTAAATTCTCATAATTAGGGATAACACTTCCATATTTTTCTCATAATTTTTCATGATCTTTCGGTATTTATCATAATATTTTTAGACTATTTTTATCACCATTATATCATTTTTAATCATTCCTTTGTTCATCGATTTTCCCGGAACTTTTTGACAATTTACTCTATAATTATAACAATTTTCTATAACAGTTTTATGTCATGAATATACTTTATTAAAATATTCATTAATTTTCCTTTATCTCGGAATTCCGTTTGCTAAAATCCGGTATTACAGCGACTATTGCTTAGGGAAAGCAGACATCAATCCCTTTGCAACGTGTAGGGAATGTTGGTACAAAAGGATGCAAGTTTTCTGGGCTTTGCATTTAATGTTCTGACATCACCTTTTGCTTTTGTTCAAATCTTCATTTGATATCTTCTAAACCTTCTGAAACTCACTAACAAACTAATTAAACATAGTTAAAAATAGTAGTGAATGTTGATAAAAAGTATTACAATTAAAAGAGAAGATTTTAGAAATTCGAGCAAGTTGATTTTCAAAACCAGCGACGCAAACTCGAGTTTTGGACTTTTATATTCAAACCATGTTTAAGTCCAAAAACTCAAAACTGGAGTTTCCAAAATGATAAAATAAAATGAGCAAAGCTCTTTGTAAGTCTTAAACTTGAGTTTCCAAAATTAAACTCGAGTTTCCTCTTAAAATTGGAAACCTTTGAAAATCTTTCCCGGTGAAGACTAGCTTTTCAAATGTAAACCGGAGTTTTCAAAATTAATGAAAAGAGCAAAGCTCTCTAGTTGCCCAAAACTCGAGTTTCCAAAACTAAACTCGAGTTTCCATTTAAGTATGAAAACTCAGAAATTTATCCCAAAGTCAAAACTGGAGTTTTCAAAAACTGAACTCTCTGTCAAGCGCAAACTCGAGTTTCCAAAGTAAAATTCGAGTTTTCTCACAATTTTGAAAAACTTAGAAAACTTATGGCAAATTGAAAACTGGAGTTTCCATATCAAAACTGGAGTTTGCATAAGCCCAAAATGTTGGAGACACTTTGTAAGACCAAAACTCGAGTTTCCATTTGAAAACTGGAGTTTTGTCTTTTTCAGAAAATGTTGAAGAGTCTCTGTTTTATGCAAACTGGAGTTTTGTCTAGGTGTTAAAACTTGGATAGCTCTTTGTAAGTCCAAAACTCGAGTTTCTAAATGGAAACTGGAGTTTTGCTTAGTTCATTAAAATTTAGCTATTCTCTGTCATGTCAAAACTCGAGTTTTCCTTTGACAGTAAGTTTTTCAACTTACCAAAGACAAACTTCAACTTGTGTTTACAATTGTCAGTTATCATCAAAACACATAGAGAACTAACATTCAGATCTTAGTTACTCTTGGCTATTACTTAGAATCTTCTGCGGCCTTTAGGCATCGGGTGTTGTAAGATGCCCTGGGAGCAAACTCTGTTTGTGGAACACTTTCTCACAGCATTGGGAGGAGTGTGGGTTTTAAGGAATTTGGACATCAAAAGATCTCGACTGGATCTCTCTCTCTCTCTCTCCTCATTCTCCTTTCTATTTTCTCATTGTTGATTCGAGTTCAAGAAACTTTTTTTTTTTAAAAAAAAACCAAGAATCTGTGACTATGTCAATTCAGCCGGGTAAGGCTGAATTGAACCGAGTCAAGTCAGAACCCGGATTTTCTCCTTAACTCGGACCGATTTCCTGACCGATTCGCCAGTTTTGGGTTTGAACCGGTCGGTTTGGGTTCCAAAACATTGGGCAGAAGTTAAAGTGATTCACCTATCATCCATTATACGAAAGCGGAACTATTTTGGGATGGGACTTCTCCTCCTTGTTAGTTCTAGCGTGTTAACAAACTTATGATTTAGAGAAATATATTAATGTCTTATTGAGAATTACAAGTCATAATGACATTACAACAAACCTTTTTTAGGTGATTATACTATTAACCCTAAACTCTGATTAATGAAAGCGAGGTGAGAACCAAGTTAACCTCCCTCAATGGATGAAGATCTTACCTTCCTTTACACTTTGATTTATACAATTAGACTTCTATTTATAGGGTCTTACAATTATTAACTACCTCATTAAGGTATTGATTAACTAATGATGATTTTAACTAACTAATGATTTTATATATCTCCAACACGCCCCTTCAAGCTGACACTTCTTATACTCATAAAAGTGTCAACTTCCCAATACAACAAATAGAGTTTAGTGAAGTGAGATTAAACCAATTCATTTTGATCTTGTAAACAACACTTTGAGAAGACATCTTCCTTTCTCTCTTCAAGGAGACATCTTCCTCTTTGACTTTCATGGAGATATCTTTCTCTTTGATTCTCTCTTTCTCAATCTTGCAAAACATGATAAACTTTGATGAACTAAATCATAACCTAATGTAGTAGTCATCTTCTTCAGCAACTTGGCTTCATAAAATAATTGCTTGAACTCTTCATTTTGCCTCTATTCTTGTCCATTGCCTTTGTTTGAAGGTGTATTTCCCTAGCTGTTATGTAGATTTGAATGTTTTGATCAATGTCAAGGGTTGTTTCCTCATATGTTAAAGGACACAAAACATCTTTTCTTTTTCAAATCAGAATTAATTACTTTTTGTTTGCACCAAGGATAAGCATATCTCATTCTTGTCAACTCTTCCACCTCATCAGTGTTGCAACCTTGAATACACCCAAAAAATGCCAGCATATCCATCTCATCCCTCAAATGAACTACCAAGAATGGACCATTTTATCGCAAAAGCCTAATCACCTTTCTACCCACCTTCTATATTTGAGAAGTAAATCTCAAGGCACTAAAATTAACTCGACAACACAATTTTTGAATATCTAAAGGTTGGCTGTTGTTGGCCAATCGAGCATCAGTTCGATTCATAGGGACAAATTTATACTTTTGTATCAAAGGTGGAATCCGGTTCTTATAGTATGATCACTAGTGTAAAAATTATTTTTTAGATCAGTTCTGGATCAAGTCTTGATACAACTGGTCTAAAAAGTAACGACTTTTTAGACTTGACTTATATCATGTCTAAAATGTATTATTTTTTAGACTGGTTGTTTCAAAACCACGTCTAAAAAATTGTTTTTAGACCTCATCTTTTATAAAAACCAGTCTTAGAAGTTATATTTTTTTATACCCTATATTATATACATCATGTCTTAATACTTTCTAGACCTCATATATATAACATCCGATTTTTTTATTAATTTTTTTTTTGTTTTTTTTTCACATATACACCATATTTCTTCCTCTTACCCACCATTTAAGCTAGCACCTAAAAGAACTCATGTTCTAAAAGAATACAATTTAAACTACAAGGTCTCAACAATTCAATATGAGTTACAAATTGAATTCTCACAATTCAAAAGCTTCAAAATGAATACAATGCAAACAATCTTCCAATTCAAGTGGGAACAAAATCTAACAACTATTATTCATCATTCACAGGTTCATGAACTACATTATGAACAAAATCTTCCAAAAACTCCTCACTTCAGGTTCTCTAATTTCTTTGTTCCTTTCTTTTTCTTTTGTAGTTTTTATTAATTCCTCCAAGAGTTCTTAGTTTCACTTTGAAATTGAAATTTGACAGAAGAATGAATCTAATAAGGTGAAGCACATTATCATGGATACAATTGAAAGTCTTTACCTTGCAACCCCTAACAACTTTAGACTCGCTGATTTGGGTTGTTCCTTTGGACCCAACACCCTTTCATTCATCAAAGATATTTTCATAGCTATCCAAGAAATCATCACAGATCACAACATTTCACAACCTTTAAATGAATACATACATGATGAAATACACAAGACCTAAACTCACTATAGTTCTAAAAGCTCATAAATGAATTCAGCACAACATTTGCGGATGAAGTCAATATATTCTTTAGGAAATTGATTAGTAAGATCAAACTGTTGGATATGATTAGTTTTGATAATGTCAAATATAGTTGTCCAATATTAAGAGCAAATCCTTTAATGTCAAATATAACTTGTATAATATATTTATCCCTTACATTGACTAACTACTATATTTAATGTAGATCAGTCCAAGTTGATTTATAGAGAATGATCAAGAAAAGAGATTGAAGAAAAAAGAGTTTGTTAAAAATTATGAGAATATAAATATTCAAATCTCTATGATCAAACAGAAGTTGGAATGGCTCAATTCGGAGTTAAAATAATCAAGTTCAAGCTTCCCGTTGAATAGCAGTTTGCTACAGTGGATTGTTATAGTTCTAGCTCTTATTCTCGCTTAAAACAAGGTCTTACTCGAGTAACAAAATTCCTTACTCGAGTAGCATCGTTTTCAGCTACTCTGTTCAACTCTGTTTCACGTTTTTCTTGGATGAGCTCTGGTTATTCGATGATATCTCCTTAACCAGAAGTCTGATTGAGGTGAAACCAATTTTGTATGAAACTAGACTCCCAATGCGTCATTTTAACATAAAATTCAAGTCCAAATGAGTTTAGATGAGAGAACTATGAATTTGGGAAGTTTCCATTGAAATTCACACCACATTGCAAATCAAGCTTCGGTATTTTGAGTGTATCTCACAAATGACAAATCCAAATGAGCTGAAATTGGTGCCATTTGAAACTAGACTCAAATACCTTTTCAAAAACATCAAGATCATGAAAAAAAATATCAATTGAAGGAGATATGATATTTTGAAGTTGACAGTCAGTTTACAGGATGCAAAATATCAGTTGGCCCTATCAGTAGAAAAATTACTCGAGTAAACCTTAGTGTTACTCGAGTAATGTCGTTTTGATTTAAACACATGACAAGATTGGGTTTTAGCATATATATATCACATATATAAACACACGTATAAACCTAATTTAAACGCTCGGTTGACCTGGCTCTGATACCATTGTTGGGATCCGTACATGCAGCGGAATTGAAAAACTTTTACAAATCTCATCCGAGGATCGCTCAACCGCGTTTAAATCAAGGTTAAGAAAGGAACCAAATCGTACCTATACGAATTAAAATAAGTGTCTCTTTCAATTTGATCTGGTGGGCTACCTTCTCGAACTCGTGCTCACCTCTATTTCACGTTCAGCTTGGGTGAGACCTGGTAATTCAATGATATCTCTCAAACCAGACATCATATTGAGGTGAAACCAATTTTTTATGAAACTAGACTCCCAATGCGTCATTTGGATATAAAATTCAAGCCCAAAATAGTTTAGATCAAGGCGCTATGAATTGTGGAAGTTGACAGTGAAATTCACGCCACTCAGCAGACTAAGCTTCGGTGTTTTGGGTGTATCTCCCAATCTACATATCCAATTGAACTGAAAATGGTGCCATTTGAAACTAGACTCAAAATTAGTTCCATCAAGCTTTGAACCAACCAAAATGGAGTTCAGACCAGGGAGATATGGCCTTCGAAAGTTGACACTCGAAATTCTGGAACTATTTCAACATAGGCTCGGTTTTCTTGATCACCAGGAGCCGACTCAGCGAATCCACTCCCTCTACCGGTATCCACACCGAATAGCCTTGAACACGGATGGCAGCGTGCTAGCGCCTTCAGTATTCTCGCGTCTCTTCTTTTTCTCTCTAGGGTTTCTCGCGGCTTTTCTAATTCATCCGTCTTATTAATATGACTAGATCAATATCTATTATAGGGTTTCTAAAACCCTAATAAGCCATATTAAAATATTTAAAATTAATCCAATCAATTTTGAAATTCGAATTTCAATTAAAATAATATATTAATTAAATCTATCAAATAGATCTAATCTAATATATTTATTTAATCCGAATTATAAGCCTACATATTTAATTTATCTTTATAAATTAAATATGAGATATGGTATCTTTTTATTTAATTAAATATGAGATACTATATCTCAATTTAATTAAATCTAATATACCATATCTTTATTCGAAAATTAAATGTGAGATACAATATCTCTATTTGTTTTAAATATTTAATTTATCAAATAAATTAAATACAAAACAAATATTATATAATAATATTATAATCTCTATTAAATAATACTATTATATTTAATTTCGAATTTAATATTATATATATAGACACACACACACACACACATATATATATATCCATGCTAGATTAAATGTTTTATTCATTAAATCTTAGACATATCTAAGATTCAATGAATCTGAACACTTTTGCTCGTGTTGAGCTATTCTTGTGTGCGACCCTGCAGGCCCACATGAGATTGACAGTGGGTCAATACTGTACCAGCCTACAAGTCGTAAGCGGCCTCTACCAAGACATTGCGACTACCAAATTCATATGGGGATCGATGATACGATACAACCAATCGTACAACCATGCCACGTCCCTTTTGTCACGCGATAATTTGGTCAAGGATGAGACATGGATAATGTCAACTTCCTGTTCTTGACAATTACTTTCTCGATTCTTGAGTAGTTTAATAATTGAAATGGAAACTCCTTTCCATCGTAGTATGGCAACACATTTCTTAGACTCACTCATCGAAGGGCCCAGTATTATCTCTCTACAAATGTGAGGGACAAATTCCATCTTGACCATTCACATTCCTCTGCATGAAAACCACTGATCTCGATCCAAGCCTTTATCATCACCCGGTCAAAGGTGACTTTTGACTCGGTTAAAGAGCAGCGATTCATCATGTAGGAATCCATGATGATCTCAGGGCAAAGGGCGTTGTGATGCGGTTATACATGAGAAAAGCTTATGACTAAATCCATGCAACTTTCTCATAGTGGGTCGGTCCAGCACCTTGTATTCTTACAAGTGCCTATGACTTTGACTTGTATCTCCATACTCATCAAAGTCATATTGGTCTTATTTCATCTTCGCTCCCGTGTAGATAACCGACCAGGGACATTTAGGATAATCTATAAGATATATCTAAGGATCAGCTATCACTATAAACATGCAAATGAAATTATAACTAAAGGAAAATGACTTGCCCCTAGGGCATAATTTCCAACAGAGATACCCCAGTCCACAAAACGACATGTTACAAATATAAGTGGCCAATACAATTGGCCGGTTATGCCAACAAATTGCCACTTAATCAAGAAAGCGAGAAACAAATACATGCATTGAATTAATAATGAAATTTTATAGTTTTAATAAAATTCAAGATGTTTTATAATTTATCATATATGTTAAACCAAGAAAGTTTGTATGATTTATTTTTGTTTTAGAAGCAATTTATGTGGGTTAAAAATAAAAATTAACAAAAATATGAGTTTAACGTTGTTAATTAAATAAAACATTGAAAATAAATTATTTAATTAACAAGTAGCTTATTGTATAACTTGTTAACGAAATTATCACAAACAAGTAGCTTCAAATCTCGCGAGTCCACAAAACATCATGTCACAAATATAAGTGGCTAATACAAATGGCCACTTATGCCAACTAATTGTCACTTAATCAAGTTTATCGAGTATACAACTCTCAACTTTATCTTTTGTATTTATATTTATCTTTTACTCTAAATAGTATTTAGATTTTTTTTTTCAAATTATCCGTGTTTAATGTATAACTTGTTAAGGATAGTTTAAAATCAAAATTTAAATGAGATAATTTTTTTAAAAAAATTAATAGTCATTTTTATAAGAAACTAAATCAACTAAGCTAATTTCACTAATTTTTATAATAGATATTTTTGTTTTATTCCTTAAAGTCACAATTCCTCCTATTTTACATTAATTAATTAATTAATTCTCTTATCCCTAAACATCACTTTTCAACACTTCACTCTTCTAATTTCAACACCATCATATTTATAGATTTATGTATCATTACCAACAAATACAAGATCATAATTTTCTCACACAATTTTTTCACTACACAAAATAGACCATAAAAAACAATGCAAGATTAATATTCACACAAAACATTCATATACCCAAATAATTTATTCACCAATGAAATGCTCATTAATAAATTATTCTATTTGCTATACTATCCATTAAAAAAAAATCGTTCATTCTCATGTTTACACTTTATGAGCACATATATAAATGATTTACAAACTTTACATATACACAAATAATTTAACATACAATGAACAACAACACATTTAGTTGTATAATTGATTTATAGGATATGACAGTAGTAGAAAGCTCATAGACACTTCAATACACTTCAAATATTGCAAAATCACCATATTATTTATAAGTTAAATAAAGCTAAATTACATTATCTTACAACAAATACATGGTAAGAATCTAATAAAGAAAAGGTATATATTATTGTATATAACCAAAACACATATTAGAAATAGATTCAACTATTAAAAAAAATACTTGGAAACCGAGGAAGAGTTCTGGCGGCGACAACTGGAACGCAGAGACCGGAGGGCAGAATCGGCGGCGGTGACCAAACGGAAGGGAGAACCGACGGTGGACCGAGAACAACACCGGAGGGAAAGGGAGAGGGAAATCACAAAAGAGAGGAAGAGGGAAATCACAGAAGAAGAGTGAACGTTGAATGAAAATGGGGGGTGGGAGAATTAAAAACAAGTTGCGACGAACATATGTCTGTCACAACTTGCGATGGATTCAAAGATCCGTTGCAAGCCTTGTCGGGGCTTGCGACGGATCCCTCCGTCCGTCGCAATCTGGTGGAGCAATCTCTGCCAGATTGTGATAGAAGTGGCCTCCGTCGCAAACCCTGACAGGGCTTGCAACGGGGGTCTCCTTTGTCACAATCTGAGGAGAAAACTCCACCAGATTGCGACAGATCCTAATATTCGTCGCAACATTTACGACGGATTTATAAATCTGTCGCAAATTTATGGATTTTTGCAATGGAATTAGAATTTCGTCTCAATTTTATCATTTTCTAGTAGTGTTCATACAAAGGATTATGTGCGCTCAAAACAAGGATCTAAATATTTAGAAGAATGTAGCAGTAGTTCATTTACTAAAATGAATGCAAGAACAAATTATCAAGTCATGGTTCGATTTTCTGTTTAAGTAGATGATATGTAGAAGATCACTAAGTTGATCATTGAGTATAGCCCTGAATTTGTAAACCTAGAGCAAGGGCATCTTATCCATTTTGTTAGGAATATTCCTATAGCTCAGGGTGAGCTTATTAGTTCTATGGTGACTGCTGGAATTAGAACTAAGGATGTGTGGAATTATTGGGGGTGAAGAAACACTTGGCTTTGATCATATTGGGTTATCCAAAAAAGATTGTTATAATTATGTCAACGGGAAAAAATTGAAACTAATAGAAGCTGGGGATGGAAAAAGTTTAGTTGACCTCTTACAGAACCATCAGGATGAAAATTCAACGTTTTATTATAGTGTTCAATTTGATCAAAGATTACATTTGACTAATGTTTTTAGGAGGGATGGGAGATCAATAATTGATTATTGATTGTTTTGGGAATGTAGTGGTTTTTGACACAACTTACCATACAAATAAGTATGATTTAATTTCTGGACCATTTGTTAGGATAAATCATCATTGGCAAAATGTTATGTTTGGTTGTGCTTTTTTTTTTTTAAAATAAATGAATTAGGGGATAAGGGTCTTAAATGCCATGGAAGTTTTCACTATGGAGTACTGGTAAGACAAAAGTTTTTTTTAGACCAAAAATGCCATGGAAGTTCACAAAACGTAGCAATTTTGCCCCTCCGTTAATTTTTGACCATTAAATCAATCAAAGAAGGAGAAGTGAATTGTTGAGCTCAAGGCAAAGAATTTGTGAAGCCAAACTGGTCAAAGGGACTAAAAGGTTTGTCATAAAACCCAGAGGAAACATCACTTATGATCTAAGCAAATGAAACGCAAAAAGACAAATGAATTCTCCCAAAAATTGGTTCAATAAGACAAATCAATAGTGATAGTATTTACCTTTGTATAGATTGATCTAGGCCACCCACCCTGTCCTACAAGGTAAATCTATAATGCTCCCAAAAATTCTAGCGATTTTGAGTGATGCATACTGAACTGATTTTTGGGATAATTCATTATTGATTTGTCCCAAAAATTGGTTTGATCTAGACAAATTAATAATGAATTGTCCCAAAAATTGGTTCAGTAAGCATCACTTAAAATTGCTGGAGATTTATCTTGTGGGACGGGGGGGTGGCCTAGATCGGTTATACAAAGGTAAATAGTATCACTATTGATTTGTGTTACTGAACCAATTTTTAGAACAATTCATTTCTCGTTTTGCGTTTAATTTACTTAGATCATAAGTGATGCTTCCTCTGGGTTTTGCGAAAGACCTTTCAGTCCCTTTGACCAGTTCGGCTTCACAAATTCTGGCCGCCTTGAGCTCAACATCTCAAGGATATCCTTCTCTGACTCCAAGTTTGACCTTTTCAAGGCATGGCATGTGTGGTCTTTGACTGATTTAATAGTCAAATTTAATATTGGGGGACAGAAGGGAAAAATTGTTGTGTTTTGTAAACTTCCGAGGCAAAATTGCTCCTCAATGAAAACTTTGGGCAAAATTGCTTCTCAGTGAAAACTTCCGGGGCAAAATTGCTCCTTAGTGAAAATAGGGCGATGAGGTGGCATGCCACGTGTGATGAGGTGGCATGCCACGTGTGCACTCAGTTAAACTTAACGGTCAAAATTAACAGAGAAGCAAAATTGCTACGTTTTGTGAACTTCCGTGGCATTTTTTGTCCAAAAAAAACTTTTGTCTTACCAGTGCTCCATAGTGAAAACTTCCATGGCAATTAAGACCCTTATCCCATGAATTAGCAGAGTCCTTTAAATGGTTATTTGAGCAATTTCTGATATCTATGGGAGATCAACCACAACAAACTATTGTCACTGATCAAGATGCTACTACGGCTAAAGCAATTGAGAAGATATTTCCTAATACATGACATCATTTTTGCTTGAGGCATATATCTAAAAATGCCCCATCTCATTTAGGTTCTCTGTTACACACCTACCAGCCGCGCCCTCTCGAGTGGCGGGTAGTGTGACCCTTTACTTTATTAGATTATTAATTAATTGCCCAGGTTAATTTTAGTCATTCATTAGAGTATTAGCAGCAGAGCATGCACCGGTTTGAACAACTAAATACTGGTAAGATAAAATACTGAAAGGTAAATTTCCTTGGAGGGATTAATATACAGTCATCTCGCATCATAGCACCAAAATAATTATAACACAAATACAGTCATCCTGGAGAAATCCAAAATAAATATCCAAAAGAAACAGAAACAACTTCCACCACATTAACCCAGCTTCAAGGTCTTACCTCTATCTCCTGGCCCCAACCTAGATGTACTACCTGAGGGCTTAAAAGGGGCTGGGATTCAAAATTGAATCCAAAATAACCATTAATATTATATAAAATGTATAAACAATGCATGTAAGAAAAACCATAAATAAAAACACAAACCACATATCATTAAGTTTCATGCACACAGCAAGGCACATAGCCAATCCGGAACTGGCAGTCCTAATAGCACACATCACAGACTGTCGTGCACAGCACACAATAAAGCCCTTAATGCACACAACATGTTCCGGTTCAAGAGCACTTAGAAATAAATGATAACCAAATGCATGCAATATACATGGTAAAACATACATACACAAGTCACACAGAGTATATGAGAATTAAGGTTACTAATTGGTAGTCGACAAAAAATATAAATAAATTTTCCTCTCATATAATGTTACAAATAGCCCCTAAAATAAAAAAATATAAATATAATTAAATTCCTCCTCAAGAAATATTTCCTTTGCTGATTTAAAATAAGCCCGTTTCAAGTGTCCATATTCATTAAATTCCTTTTTCTATTAAGGAATTTATTATGGGCTTAAATTCCTTTTATTTTCGTCCCTGAAAAGAAATTTCTAGAAATAAAGGCCCAACTATGGAAATTCATAACTAATTCTAGAAAAATTCTTCTGGGGTGGTTCAAAAGGCAAAATGACCTTTAATATGTCTATTTTCAACTAAAAATACCCATTTGGTCCAAGGCCAATCGAAAATACAACCACAGCCCAAAACAATACCTTTGGTCCAAAATATCTCCCAGTTTCTGCGTCAGTTTTCAAAAATTCGTTTCTCCCAATCCATAACTCCAAAAAGTAAAAATTATATACCAAAATAATCCTTGAGATGTCTACTTTTTTCCTGAATTTTTTTACAATTTTCTAAATTCATTTACTAGGTCAAGAATCACGTTGAATCCAATTGACTCCACAAGATTTTTACAAAATTGATTACCTAGGTTTTTCAAGCTTCTGTCTATGTTCCCAAAATTGTGATTCAAGTTCATCCTTATACAAAATCTCATTTTAAACACTTTAAAACCATCAAAAATGCTAAAATTAACTCAAATCCTCATGTATATTCAACTGGACGAAAATCACATTTTAAACACAAATACTCAAGTTTCCATTTTAGCATCATATCTTTTCTACATCATGCTTGATCTACCATTCTAAGCCATGAACCTTAACTTTAACCTTTATTCATTCTTTTCATTAACCAATCAGCCCCAATATATAAATATATACTCAAGGAGATAACCATTTCCAAGCTTAAACAACCAAAGAATCACAAGAAGGTTCAAAGGTGGCTTACTTGTCTTTGGACTTGAGCTTTCTTGAATCTTTGTCTTCTTTGACAACCAAAATCACTTTGGCCTTCACCTCAAATCACCAAAGAAAGGTTGTTCTTTAGTGTCTTATCCAGATTAGGGGAAGTAGAAGAGAGTATAATGAAGATCCAAAGCCATAGAACTTACCTTAGTCTTACTCTTGCTCTTGTTCTTCTCTTACTTCTTATGCTTGAGCTTCTTGTGAGTATTTTTTTTTCCCTTTATTCTCTTTTCTCTCTTCAAAAACCATTCAGTAGCACAATGAGAGGGAAAATGAGTTCTTAAAATAATCTCAAGATTTACTTACTCTCCAAGTAGTTGTAACTTACCTAAAAAGCAAATTTTGTCTTAAATGCTCTTAGTCCTTTTTTGTGCTTGCTTCATGAATAAATATTTTTTCTTCTTCTCTTCCTTCCCTCTTATACGAGACATGGTTGATGGGAGAGGGAAGTTTTTCTTCAATTTTTGCTCCTTCTTTATGTCACATCTTCCTTCTTTCACAATTAATGTTATCCCAAATTTCTTCCATAATTTTCCTAGGTCCTCTAGGTTATTATGGTGACTTGTCTTCATCATTTCATTTTTTTCCTTTCTGTTTCTTCCTTCTAAACCGTGCCCTCATAGATAATGGGAGATAAAAAAAATTTCTTTATTCTCTTGCTTATTGGATGATGTAATGTGAGTGATGTCATCAATCTTACTTAAGCATGATGTCATTTATTTTGATCTTCAAAGTTGGGCTTCTAAATGGCCCATTTTTCATGAGCACATATTTGTTTCCTTCTTCCTCCTCTCATTTTAATTAATTCATGCAAGTAAATGTATATTATTAACACATAACTTGATGAAAAATTCATATATTCCATTAATTCATTCACACAATAATTCACATGAAAAATGGGGATAT
Source organism: Acacia melanoxylon (assembly GCA_019022615.1). NCBI lineage: Eukaryota > Viridiplantae > Streptophyta > Magnoliopsida > Fabales > Fabaceae > Acacia > Acacia melanoxylon. Next base: position 5,399,954 of record JAFJYJ010000018.1, on the reverse strand, counting down.
TACATTCTTTGTTTTCTAACAAGGAGTTTCAAGCATTATTTCAAAAGTGCATGAAACTGTGTGACTCAGAAGAGGAATTTGAAATCACATGTGATGAAATGATAAAGAGATTTGACCTTAATGACCATAGTTGGCTGAATATAATGTACACAATTTGGCATAAATGGTCAACTGCCTTTGGTAAACATATGTTTTCTGCAAATATAAAATCTTCTCAAAGGAGTGAGAGCACTAATAGTGTTTTGGGGGATATATCTATTTAAAAAACTTCTCTCACCGAATTTTTCTTGACTCTTAAGAAGATGGTAGAAAGTTGTTTTGAAGGTGTAGAAGATTTTCACAATAGTGACAACATTCCTTAATGTGCTATCAATAAGAATAAGATTTTAGACTATGAACCACAAGTTTATACTTAAAAACAATTTCAAATTGTTTGAAAGGAATTTTTGGATAAAGCGGGAACTTTGCTTAAAGAAATGAAAAGGGATGGTGGCATTTTTCATTATGAGCTATGGGTGGAGGGAAAAAAGTCAAAGAGGTGGACTGTGCAACTCAGCATAATACCAAAATTCAAATTATAAGATTCAATAATGGTCTTGAATTTTCCATGAAATCCTTTTATAAATCCAAGGGCATAATTCATCAAACTTCTTGCATTGAAACTCCTAAGCAAAATGAAATTGTGGAAAGAACACATTCAGCATTCTTTAATTTTTTCTTGAGCTCTCTTATTTCAAGCTAAACTTCCAAAATTGTATTGGCGTTTTGCTATTTCTCATGTTGTTTTTTTTATAAATCGTTTGTCCTCACCAATTCTTCATAATTCAAATCCTTTTACCTTATTATATGATAAATTTCCTTCTTATTCTGATTTGAAAGTCTTTGGTTCATTATGATATGCTTTTACTCTTTCAGCACATAGATCTAAATTTGATCTAAGGGCTTCCAAACAAGGACGGACCTTAGAAGATACAAGACCCCCTAAACAACGCGCTAGTCACCAAACCTGTTAACCTAATGTCCATTGCCAGTTGCCAAAGTCTTTAATATAAACAACACGCCAGCCGCCAAACCTGTTAACCTAATGTCCATTACCACTTTCCAATCTTTAGTCGTGTGCATTGTCTCTTGCAGTCTTTCACAATCTTCCGTCCCTAATATCTTAGTCTCACACACTCACTCTCCCTAATATGCCAAATATCCAGGTCTTTGATCGCTCAGAGAGAAGGACGAAGGGTCTCATTGTGTCATGGCTTCCAGTGGTTCAAATCAGCCTGCTCGGCGAATTTTCATTTAACTTTCAAGATCCAATTTGTCGAGTTTGAGGTGAATTCCAATTTCTAATGGTTCATATTTCCATTTGTCGCTTCCAGGGTACCAAAGTAATTAAGTAAAGACTCAAGGGTATTATTTTATGCTTCGACCAAAGAAACATAATGTGTTTGATTTTTATCCATTTGTTGCTTCTGTACAAACTTTGCATCCATGTGTTTGATGATGACATCCTCTCTTGTCATTGAACAGATTGAACTTTTGCATTTTAATATGAAAGAGGTTAAAAAATGAGTTTTTATATATTTATATTTAGTATGATAATAATTAATTATATTGTTTAAATTGTTTATAAGTTATTTGGAAAGTGATAAAATCTAATAATAACTCAATGATGAAAAATAAAACAAATGATTCATTTTTCAAGAGGAAAGCTAGTGATCACATAAAAGAAGGTAACACAGCTCCTACATCTTTATCAGTTGAAAAGACTTGCCATGATGCTCTAAGGTTTGAATGTGAGGAATAACCTTCTAAAATTCCTAAGGTTACTTCCAATGAATTTGATATTAGTTCCTTAGAGCGTGATCTGGGTAAACACCCTCAAATATGGCAACATCATGTAAATCAAAGAGATGAAGTTCAAAGGGCTTATTTAAATGGGATCCATACCAGTGTAAACTTTAATGTTATCCTCTTACAAGAAATAATCATCCAAGAAGATTTCAATATACTTGGTTTGGTATATTTCCTTCTTGGTTAAAGTATTCTCCTACTACAAATGTTGCTTATTACTTACCATGTTTTCTTTTTACTAAACCAAGTGGACATTTTGAAGCATATGTTTTTACTATTAAAGGATTTCAAAAGTGGTCAAAAGTCCTTAATGGAAAAAATTATGTTTTTCTCAATCATATAGGAGAAGATCCTTGCTCACCACATAACAAAGCAATAAAGGCTTGTGAAGACTTGTTGAATCAACATGGACATATCCAGAATGGCTTTAATGTACAAAGTTCAAATCAAGTTTTAAAGAACCGACTATGTCTTAAGGCGTCTATTAATACAGTACGTTGGTTGACATTTCAAGCGTGCACTTTAAAAGGTTGTGATGAAACTTCGGAATCAAAAAACAGGGGTAACTTTCTTGAGATGATAAAGTTGTTAGCATCATACAATGATGAAGTTGCAAAAGTTGTGTTAGAAAATGCACCATACAATTCCAAGTATACTTCACCCTGAATTCAAAAGGAAATCTTGCATATCCCTTAAGCAAAGTTCGTAACCACATTTGTCAAGAAATTGGAGATTCCAAGTTTTGCATAATTGTTGATGAAGCACGTGATGAATCAAAAAGGGAGCAAATGACACTTGTTTTAAGGTTTGTTGATGAAAGTGGTTGCATACAAGAAAGATTTTTTGATCTTATACATGTTAAAGACAGTATAGCATTAACTCAAAAAAGAATTGTGTGTTGTTTTTTCTAAACATAATCTTGATATCTCTAACATTCGTGGTTAAGGTTATGATGGGGCTAGTAATATGAGAGGGGAATGGAATGGTTTGCAAGCATTATTTCTCAATGATTTCCCTTCTGCATACTATTTGCGTTGTTATGCTCATCAATTACAACTTGTATTGGTTGCGGCTTCTAGAAAGTTATTCTTGTCCATCAAGTTTTTAAAAATTTAACTTTCATTGTTAATATTATATGTTCATATAGTAAACAACATGATGAGTTATAAGCTGCCAAGTTAAATGAAATTGCATATTTGCTTGAGATTGGTGAACTTGAAACTGGCAAAGGGGCAAATCAAATTGGTACTTTGAAATAGGCTGGAGATACTCGTTGGAGTTTTCACTTTTACTCATTTGTAGTATGATAAATATGTTTGTAGGAACTTGTTCTGTTCTTGAAAAGATTATTGTTGATGGATCAACTAATTCTTAAAGAGGGGATGTTGATGCTGCTTATAATCTTTTGACTTCATTTGAGTTCATATTGATCCTACACTTGATGAAAGAAATCTTGGGAATAACAAATGTTCTTTGCCAAGCTTTGCAAGAACAATCCCAAGATATAGTTAATGCTATGAATTTAGTTGGTACTACAAAAGTTCTCATTCAAAAATTGAGAGGAGATGGTTGGTCAGATTTATTGGAAAATGTGACATTATTCTGTGAGCAACATGAGATTGATGTGCCTAACTTTAGTGCTCCATATATAGCACAACAAGTGTAACATCTTAAATTTTTAGTTTGGAACTATAATATTATAGGATAAATTAATTTATGATAATTAATATATCGAATTTTCGTATAGGAGTAAATTTCTAAATATGGAATTTAATTATATATATATATATATATATATATTAAATAGGATGGGGATGGAGAAATAGAAAAATAAGAAAGTGACGAAAGGAAGGAAGTGAGAAAAAAAGGAAACAAAAGGACAAAAGAAGGAAAAAGAGAAAGAAAGGAAAGAAAGAAGCCGTAGGAAAAGAAAGGGAAAGAAAAGAAAAGAAGAAGGAAAAAAAAGGGTGGGGCCCACCCCTTTTGAAAATTGAGGGGGGTGCCTACCATTTGACATTGGGAGGTAGCGGTGCCACAATTTGCGGGGGGTGTCGTTGCCGCCCATTGAAAAAAGGGTGAGGGATTTTTCCTATAAATACCCCTACCCCAAAACACAAACACACAAACACTTTCATCGTCGTAGAGGAGAGCATAAGAGACAGAAAAGAAAGAAAAGGAGAGTAAGGTGGTAATTATTTGAGAGCCTTGTAGTAGCTTTTTGGTGATTATTTGGGAATTAGCAAGTAACAGGTAATATTCTTCCATATACTTGTGAATTGTGTATGATTGTAAATTATATTATTTTTATAGACTCGAATTATGTGTATATGTATTATAATATTATTATAATAAAAGTTGAATATTACATTTTTATACCCACGAAAATTACAGATTTGTGCCCAAGAAAATTACAGTTTTGTGCCCAACAAAAATTACAATTTTACTCCTGAAATTTCAGAAATGACAGTTTAGTCCCAAATTTCAAAAAATAACAGTTTAGTCCCTTGAATTTCAAGAACGGAAGATTGGACCGATGATTTTTATGAGATGTTTGGTTCACCTTGTGATGATATTTTATATAAATGAAAGTTTATTTTAATACACTTTATTTTATTGAATATAATTATCATGGCGGATGTATGTGTGAAGGGTTGGAGTAAGGAGGAATTTGAATGATAAGATTTCTTTATACCATCACTCGGTGCACAGTGGATGATACTTTTCAGGGCCCCATCTTCTATGTTTTCCTCTGACCGGGATTACATTGAAGTTGTGGGACATGTGACACCTCCTTAGTTGTTATTTTTAAGGAGGGGAGCCATAGTCCAGACTTAAGCTCTATACCTTTGGCCGGGTGTATCTTAAGTTTTAGTGAGCTTGGAACCATCCAGTCAAATGAATGAGTTTCTATTGGACTATATGTTAGCCTATGGCTCCAGTCAGCGGTACAAGGGTGGACGATGATATAAGGGAGGCTGTATATTGCATATTATATAATTATATAGTTTACAATTCGACATAATGTTGATTACTTGTGCAAAATAATTTTGAGAAATTATGGTATATACAAATATATTTGAAATTAGCCCCTGCTCTTGTCATATGTAATTTGCTTGTGTACGGTAGAAACTTTCAGTAGTTACTGAGACGTGGAATCTCATCCCATATTAACATTTTTCAGGTGAATATCCTAGTAGAGAGCAAGGGAATGCACCTATGGAGTGAGCTTTGAAGGCTCTTTTGTACTCCTATAGTTTATATTATGTTATTTTATTTGCCATGACCCTAAGACTTCCGCTTTGTATTAAACTTTGAAATATTTTTTGGAAATTTATTTTGATTATGTATTATGGATTTTATTTGAAATGGTTATGTAATTTAATGATTTGAATATTGATTAACCCTGCTAGAGGTATTTCAAGTATTTTGGCCAAGTTTTTGGGTATTGAATTTGAGGTGTTACAACAAGGACGCTCATGTCATCAAAAAGATCATATTATAATGAAGCATTATTATAAAGTGGAAATATTTTTAGTTACAATAGATAAACAGTTGCAAGAGTTGAGTATGAGGTTTAAGGACAAAAGTTTGGAGCTTTTGACACTTAGCTCTCATTTGATTCCTAAGAATGCTTATAAAGCTTTCAACACTAACAATATTTGCACTCTTGTTGCAAAATACTATCCTGCTGATTTTACTGAGAAAGAGAAGATAATTTTGAAGCCTCAACTTCAACATTTTGTTATTGATGCTTCTAGTCATCCAGATTTGAAGAACCTATCAACTCTACCTAAATTATGTTGTACTTTGACGAAAATAGGGAAATATAAGGTGTATTACTTGATTGATCGATTGATTCGCCTCTTATTAACTCTTTCAGTTTCAATAGCTACCACAAAACACTTGTTTTTAGCAATGATAATAATTAAGATAAGGTTGTGTAACAAGATGGAAGATGATTTTACTGCAGATAATATGCTAATTCATATTGAAAGAGAAATAGCTTACATTTTCACTACTGATTCAATTATTGATGATTTCAAGTCATTAAAAGAGCGAAGAGCATTACTTTAAGTGAATGTAATTTTTAATTGTTTCATTTAGTATAGTGTTTTATTAATTTGGTATTATAAATTACATTGTTAACTTTTAATATTTTGATAATTATATAATAGGAAATCTTCTGGAATTTTATTATATCTTCTCATTTTGTAATTGATATGACATTCATACTAGAGATTGGTATGTTATCTTATGCATTAGAATTGTTAAAATACTTTTGTTATAAATCTGAATATTTTAATAATGTTATATAATCATAAACATTTTAAAGTAGTTAATAAGTATACATTTGGTCCCCCAAATATTTATCCCAAGGTCCGCCCTTACTTCTAAATGTGTATTTATTGGTTTTTCTAATGATACTAAGAGTTATTTTCTATTAAATCTTACACACTAACGAAGTCTTTATTTCTCGAGATGTTCTTTTCTATGAGTCTTCTTTTCCTTATCATATTGCTAAATCACATGATGACTCTAATTCTTCTTTACCTCTTCCAGTACATGATACATCTCCTGATTATTCATTTTTTCCAGTTCACAATACATCTCCTTATCCAAAGCCTCTTGCCTTTAGTTCACCATCTCTTGCTCCTATGCCTACTGCCCTAAGCTCCCCTTCTTCTTTGACTCCTCAATCTGATTCTTTTATCCCTAATTTTGTTTCTTGTCCTTCTGTACCTCCCCATCTTTCTAGTAGGCCATATAAACCTCCCACTTATTTGCAGAATTATTATTGTTCGACCTTCACTACTTCAGCTGCATCTTTCTCTTTTGGTGATAAGTATCCTTTTCCTACTCTTTTTTTTTTCTTCTCTATCTCCTTTGTATAAAAATTTCTATCATGCTATTTCTTGTGATGACATTCCTACTACCTATCGACAAGCTTCTAAATTTAAACCTTGGCGTAATGCTATGGATGCTGAAATTTCTGCTCTAAAATAGAATAAGACATGGATCCTCACTCCTCTGCCTAATGGGGTACAACCCATTGGTTGCAAATGGATCTTTACTAAGAAATACATGTTCAATGGTACTCTTGATAGGTATAAAGCTAGGTTAGTTGCTAAGAGCTTTACTAAAATAGAGGGCATTGATTATTATTTTGATACATTTTCTCTTGTTGCTAAGATGACTACGGTTTTGGTTATTGCTTGCTCTAGCTTCTACCAATAATTGGCATATTCAACAACTTGATGTGAATAATGCATTTCTTCATGGGGATCTTAATGAGGAAGTTTATATGGTTTTACCACCTAACTTTTATACTTATGATTCTTCTCTTGTTTGTAAGCCTAAGAAATCCCTTTATGGCCTAAAACAAGCTAGCAGGCAGTGGTTTCAAAAACTTTCTTCTACCCTTGTTTCCTATGGTTTTATTAAATCCAAGGTTGATTATTCCTTGGTTATTAAGTTTTCTGGATCCAGTTTCACAACTCTGTTCGTATATGTGGATGATATCCTTTTGACTGGCAATGACTTGGCTGAAATTACCACTGTGAAGGATAATCTTGATCATCATCTCAAGATAAAGGATCTTGGTTTAGTATGTTACTTCCTTGGTCTTGAGATTGCCCATAGCAAGTCTATAATTTCTGTGTGTTAGCTTAGATTTATCATGGACCTTCTTACTGCTACAGGGTACCTTGACTGCAAGCCTGCCTTTACTCCTATAGACAAGACTGTAAAATTGAGTCTTCATTCAAGTACTCTTCTGTCTGATCGATACTCATATCGTTAGCTTGTTAGGCGTCTTTTGTATTTGACTACATTAGGCCCAATATTGCTTTTGCTACACAACAATTAAGTTAATTTATGTCTGCTCCTACTAATCTTCATCTTACAGCAGCACATAGAGTCTTGCATTATTTGAAATTGACTATATCCAAGGGTCTTTTCTTTCCTTTTACATCAGATTTTTCTTTGAAAGGATTTAGTGATAGTGATTGGGTTGCTTACATTAATTATAGGCATTCTATTACTGACTATGGTGTATTTCTTGATAATGCTCTCATCTCTGGAAATCCAAAAAGTAAAGTACTGTTTCGATGTCTTCTTGTGAAGCTGAATATCATGCTCTTACTATGACTACATGTGATGTTCAATGGCTATTATATTTGTTAGATGATCTTCGTGTTTCTCGTTCTCGGGCTGCCCTCTTATATTGTGATAATCAGTCTGCTATTCAACTTGCTTCCAATCCCACTTTTCATGCTCATACCAAGCATATTGAAATAAATGGTTAGCTTGTTCGTGACAAAGTTCAAGAGGGCATCATTCAGTTGTTGCCTATTTAATCTCAGAATCAACTTGTGGATGTTTTTACTAAGCCTCTTGGTTCTTGTCCATTTCATTTTCTTGTTTCCAAGCTGAGCATGATTGATATCCTTGCTCCAGCTTGCGAGGGGCTGGCAAAGTGTACAAATAAAGAAAATGGGTAGTTAGAAAAGTTAGATTTGTTATTATTTATTGTAACAACTTTGTTAATTTTAGATGACACATGTACAGAGAAACTCTACATATAGGTGACACATGAAATGATATTCAAAATATACTTTTTCTCTCAATTTCTGTTGCTTTGCTTTATTCTTCTCTCTCTTTGTCTCCATCACAACTTTACCTTCTTCACTGTTCTGCATCGTTCTCTCGATCTTCAGAGAGATCTTGCATCAACATTAGATCTATTTTGTTTCATTGAGGGGTAAAAAAGTTGACTATGTACTGATGTTACTTTTTGGGTTGTAATATTTTTTTCCCCTATCATTATACCGGTACGTCTCCCCTACTTTGTACTTGTAAAGTTATTGATTAATGAAATTCCTCCTTCAATAAAAAAATTTCACCATTAGTTCCCTCTGATTTTATGGCAGCTTCTATATTTGTTGTGTTATGATATATATTACATTCTAGTGTTCTCATGAATTAAGCTATATGTGTGTTGTTAATAGGAGCAGCGATAGTTGTTAATATGGGTGGTGAACTTTTTAATGACAATTGTTTTCTTGTTGGAACTCTCAAGAATTAAGAATTCAGAGTGTGTTGTTAATAGGGGTAGCAATGATTGTGAATTTGTGTGGTAAAATTGTTAATAACAACTGTGTTGTGTAGGTTGACAGTAGTGATGGCTAGTACATATAGGAAAATCTCTTATGTTTCCTTTATATGGGGGATGATTTGTAATTATTGGAGCTAATGATATAATATATGTTGGAGGTACAATGAGATAAAAAAACCATTAAGGAAGGTACAAGTTATGAAGAGTTCAAAATAATGATATCATCGATTATGGGAACAGAGTTGTTATGAAGTTCACACTGACATTTGATACAACTACATTTGTGGACCTCCTAAATGATGAGGTACCTTGTAGATGCATTTGAAGATGTAAATGAAAGTTGGATTTAAATTTGTATTCTGATGTAAATGCAGTTGTTAATGGATGGACATGAACTTGTCAAAACATGCACATAAATTTGTTAGTGGATGCCCATGAACTTGTAAGTGCAATCGCCAACACTTGTTAATATATATTCATATATGTTACATAATGTGGTCAAACTATTATCAGGTTATGAACAAGTTATAATTTTAGTGTGGACATATTTATAAACTACATTTGTTATTATAATTTCATATTAATAATGTTGATATATTATTTGGACAAACAAAAGAGTTGTCATTCTTTGCTACCTCACTTGTCAACTCATACAAATGGACTCCTATGGACTTGTTAATGGACACCATTGGACTTGTCAATAAAATCCCTGCACTTATTTATATAGCAGAATGCAGTTTATAAACTAGTTTTATTATTATAATTTCATATTGATTATATGGATATATTATTAGAATAAAAAAAAAGTTATCACTATCAGCTGCCTCACTTGTTAATACGGGCCCATGAACTTGTTAGTTGGCGCACATAGACTTGTTTATATATCTTCATATTAACATAATTTGGATCGATTGCAATGATAACTCTAAGTTTACAAATACTTTGATAACTATAGCCAGTCATGTACAAAAAATCTAGATAAGCTTAATTAACCACTAACATCAAGTTAAGACAATGAGTCACTAATATGAAGTAAATTAAGTTACAAAATACATTTCATGAATATATTCTATAAATATTAGTTACGATCGAAATTGTTTGTCCATTTTGTTCTCTTTCTTTGACTCTTCCCTTGCATCAAAGACATCTATGGTGTGCTTTCTCAAAATGGACAAACAATTTGTCAGTGGAAATTACACTTTTCACAAACAATTTGTCAATTTGTTCTCTTCTTCACCTTTTCAATTTTTGTGCATTGACACTTTTCATAATAACTTTGATTGTGTATGGAAATTACAATTTAGTAAGGAAAATGAAATTTTAAAGAATTCATCATGGCCTTCTACATGATATCGAAAAAAGAACTTCAAATTAAAGGACATTCTAACTTCATAAAAAATTATAAAAAGTAAAAATATATTATAAGTTGAGACTTTAAACATGCACTATGGGATATATCTAGAAAATAAGGGTTCTATAATTTATTTTAAAATCAATAAGGCACTCTATATCAATGGTTTCCATACAATAATAAAGCTCATCCTGTCAATAAACAACACCAACAGGTCATAAATTGGTTGTAAAAACAGAAACCATGAAACTGAAATTCATTTAAACCTTAATATTAAAGCTTTATGATGCAAAAATAATTATTGGTCCATTAAAAAGATATGTTGAAAGCAAGTTGAATATGTGGTCCCCCAAATTACTCCTCCTTTCTCGATAAACCACACCCAAATACGTATGAATTCTAAAATATCAGTATAACTTATATGTTTGCACAGTGTATAAATTATCAACTATCAACTAAGAAGTCTCAATTAACAGAATGCAATATTTTACTAACAAATGTTAAAAAGAAAAGAACAATTCCTGTTCAAAAAGAAATATACCTGTTACGGACCGGAATAGGGCCCAATACCTGGATGGCCCAACAGGCAGTATATCACATATTGGGATCTACCTATAATAAAGGGAAATCATATCTCGGCTATAATCAAGGGAGATCTATCTTATTTAAAGATAGATTCGACGTTATGATACTAGGGCGTGGATTACGCCCACACTATCCCACCCGAGGCACACCCTATAAATACGAGAGGTTAACCCTAAGGTGCACACACACACACTCTTGCTGGAGCATACACACCACCCCTTTGGCTAAACGCCAAGGTGTGTCCTCGAACTACGTGGACTTTGATCCCTCTTAGGGTACGTAGGCCCTAGGCATCACGCCTAGGTCAAGTCCGCTCCGTATAAGCAAACAATCACACATGCTAGTCCGTCCGGGCTAGCGTTCTGGTTCCACACCGGAACATTGGCGCCGACCGTGGGGACCGTTAAATTTTGATTCCCGTGACCTAAGATGGTCAATACTAGAAGCAGCAGTCAGATGCCTTTGCACAGGCAATTCCTGGAAATCCACAGCAGCCTCCGGGCCCATCACACAATACTCGTTTGAGAATCCCAAACGAGCAAATAGAGATAGCCAAGGTTGTTGGCAAACCAAGGCTGATTCAACCAAATGGGTTATTTTTATGACTTGGTGATCTTTGGGAGGCCTTCATCTATGCAAGAGCAAAAAGATAGTTGGAAGGAGAGCCGGGTTCTCTCTTTGAGAATTCTCTCATTGAGAATTCTTTTAAGAGAAGTTATCATCACCCATGCAAGACTCTCATTAGACAAGCTTAGGAGATCGCCAGGTTCTCTCTTTGGGAATTCCTTTGCATGGGCAATTCCTGAAAATCCGCAGCAGCCTCCGGGCCCACCGCGCAATACTCGTTTGAGAATCCCAAACGAGCAAATAGGGATAGCCGAGGTTGTTGTTAGGCCGAGGCCGATTAAACACCAAAGGAGTTATTTTTACGACTTGGTGATGTTGGGAGGCCTTCATCTATGCAAGAGCAAAATGATAGTTGGAAGGATCGTCAGGTTCTCTCTTTGGGAATTCCTTTAAGAGAAGATGAGGAGAAGATAGCTTGGAAGATCGCCGGGTTCTCTCTTTGAGAATTCTCTCATTGAGAACTCATTTAAGAGAAACTCTAATATGGAAAATTCCTAAAAGTTACTGTCACCCATACGAGACTCTTCTACATCTTGTATCTCAACTTGGGTATTTCCGAAGATCGCGGGTTCTCTCTTTGGAAATTCCTTTGCACGGCGGTTCTCGAAAATCCATGGCATCAAAATCTTCTTCTTCGCTATTATTCCCGAAGCTTTCTTCGATTTCCTAATAGAAGATTTGGAAGAATCCTCTTATCCAAAGAATGGACTTCTCCTCTGCAATAGATAATGATGAATTCATTATATGTAACCCTACAACAAAGTCATTCACCTCTATTGTTGCAACAAATAGTTTGCTATGGAATAAACTTCAAGCACTAGGAAGATTGTCAAGTTCTCTGAGAATTCTTCTAAGAGAAGCTCCAATATGGAAAACTCCTCAAAGTTACCGTCACTCATACGAGACTCTCATTGGACAAGCTTGGCAATTGGATTGTATCCACATGACAAGAAGATAGTAGGAAGGATCTTCATCCTCTCTCTTTGGGAAGAGAGAACCCAGGATCATCATCCTCTCTCCTCGAGAGCATAGGATTATAAGCGATCACAACATTTGAACTCTCTATGTCATTTACTAATGGCCGAGATTGTAATGGCCGAGGTGGCGAGATGGTTCTGTGATGCCGAGATGGTTCTGCACCATTGAGAGCAAACATTGTCGCACTTGCCTAGATTCTTTCACAACACCATTCCGTTACTCGGGTAGCCTCAAACAAAAGTATGTCTACTTTCATTTATAGATCTATTTTAATCTCTTTTGAAATCGTCTTCTTCTATTGCACACAAGAAATCAATGTTGGTAATTACCACGAGCACTCAAGGGGATAGACCCATTGAAAGTTGCAAGAAAGGAGAAAAGGCGGACCCGTTTTAACTGAATCTGGTTAAAATCCGGGATCCATATAAATTATCTGAAGGCGTACCCGGTTTAAACTGAATCTAAGTTCCTTAATTGGAATTATTTAAAGGCGACTATTTAAAGAACCTATGTAAAGTTCCTTAATTGGAATTATCTCGAGGTCAAAGCGGGACGCGGTAAAACCGAAATGCACTCCGGATTAATCCTGGTCGACCACGTCGGGCGTATAGTTATCGGCTGGCACCAGATGAATATTAAAGCGGAGGACCTCGGTTACACTCAATACAGTTAAAATCCGAGATCCGCAAAAAGTTTTGAAGTCGGACCCGGTTAACTGAATCTAATTAACGTTCGGGATCCGAGTACAGTTTTGAAGGCGGACCCGGTTACACTGGACACAGTTAGAATCCGGGCTCCGTGTAAAGTTTTGTGGAAAGCGAAAAGACGGCGGACGCCTAAGGTTACACACGAACACGGTTAGAATCCGGGCTCCGTATAAAGTACGCGTTGACTCCACGCTCCTTAATTGGACCCCGATAAACTAAAGATTACCCGCTTACATCCGCGCTCCTTATTTGGACCCCGGATAAGCTGAAGATTTTCCAGTTAAATCCGTGCTTCTTAATTGGACCCCGGATCAACTGAAGATTATAACCACGGCTCATAAGCCTGGGTTTTTTGTCAAGCAAAGCCGCTACGGCCGGCCTTCGCAATGCTGATCTAGTACACCGACGAGCAGACGTCGGAAACAAGAATGCCAGAGATGGCAAACTAGCTGCAAATCGGGAAGGCCCTTACAAGGTTGAAGAGAAGTTCGGCAAAGGAGCCTACACACTCGAAACCTTGGAAGGAAGCCAATCAAAAGGACATGGAACGTCGACAAGCTAAGAATCTACTAACGCTAGATCCGGCTCGGCACCCCGCAACACCTCAAACACATCATGTTTGAGCACGGTTATGTTCTTGATCTTGATTTCAAATTTACGTTTATAATAATTTGATTTCCTTGCTTTTGTTAGATCATTGCGATCGATTATTTAAAACCCCCGAGTGGAACCTTCAAGAACGTGTTGTTTATAACTTAAGTTTAAACACCGCGGTCTTAGGATCCGGTTTCAATTTAACACCACAGTCCTATAATCCGGTTTCAATTGCTTCAATTCACACCGTGGTCTCAGGATCCGGTTTCAATTGCTTCAATTCACACCGCGGTCTCAGAATCCGGTTTCAATTGCTTCAATTCACATCGCGGTCTTAGGACCCGGTTCAACTGAATCTAGTTGAAAACCGAGATCCGTGCGAGTCCCGTCACTACGAAAGGGATGAAGGTGGAGACCGGTTTAAACGAATCTAGTTTAAACCCGGGATCCGTGTAAACATGTAGGAATCCGAGGTACAAAAACCCAATTCCAAAAATCATGTCAAAATTACACATGTAGGAATCTGAGGCATCCTAGCCCGGTTCCAAAGACCATGTCGCAATTAAACATGTAGGAATCCGAGGTTCTAAAACCCGTTTCCCAAAATCATGTCGAAACTAAACATATAGAGTCTCGAGGTGTTCTAAACCCGCTCCCAAGACCATGTTCGAGTTAAACATGTAGGAAACCGAGGTACATAAACCCGTTTCCGAAAATCATGTTCGAGTTAAACAAATTCGGGGGTTACAACACCCATCCCGATAAACAAGTTCCGTTATATTTCGTACGAGAACGGAACCCGATTACACTTAATACGGTTAAAATCCGAGATCCGCCTTGTTTCGAAGATGGACCCGGTTATACCAAATCTGTTAACAACCGAGTGCCATCGAGACAGGTTAAAACGTGTTCCCTTGGAAACGACGTGTTTCCTCGGGAGCACGACGTGTTCCTTGGAAACGACGTGTTTCCAAGGGAGCACGGTAAAACCAAGATTATGGCTAAAACGTACTCCTCGGGATGCGATAATGCCCTCATTATGACAAAAACTATCGATAGTCAAAAATACACCGAGGTATCACACCCGGTCGAAATACACCGAGGCATATAAGCCCGGTCAAGCAAAAATCCCAAAAGAAGGGATTACACCGGGTTACCACACCCAGGTTGCGTATAGCCCGATTTGTGGCATTACCGGACAACCCAATTTGCGGTACTACACCCGGCTACCACGCCCGGTTCGCGAGACGGTAAAAACACCATCTCTTTTAAAAAAGATGCATCGAAAAATGCTCCTAAATAGGGAGGTGAATTGTCACGCAGCCCCGATCAGTAACATGTACAAACCGCGCGTTCGGACACCGCGATTGTGCATATGACATTTTGCCCCTATTCTCGGATAAAACAACCCCGGACAGCCATATCCGGATCTCGGTAGCTCGGGTTACTCCCCTACCCCTTTTCCCGAAGTCATCCTATCGGAAGAAACACTTAGCGATATCTGCGCATATAAAGGCCCGGCCCGGCCATAAAAAACGTAAAGTTAACTCAAGTAAAGTTGACAAGACAAACCGATTGGTTGAAATCAAGTTTATATATAATCAAGGTAGCAATGTTTACAAAGTTACAATTACAAACCCTAGACGATACACCGGTAGGAACAACAACAAAAAGACTCCGGCTTTTAGCTCGGAGGAGCAATGTTTTCTCGAAGGACCACCTCGGCCCCGGAGCGGATCTCGAAGTCCCTTCTCCACCATCATCACCCAAAGAAGGATCTTCTTCCCCACCTCGAACCTCCTCGTCAAACGACCGGATCTCGAAGTCACTAGGAACGACGGTTGCGGACCCTCTCCAATCCACGGAGGCCAGGTGTCAGGAGGTCATGATGGCCACGTCGAAAGGGTTTCAGCCTCGAAGCCAAGCGACCATCCGACACTACCTCGGGATTTCGAAAGCAACGGCGGGAGTACCGACCTTTGAGATACTACCTCGGGTCCAGGAGTCGGATAAACAACCTTGGGTCCATGAATCGAATAGGTTACTCGGCATAACACCTTGGCCTGAGGGCAAGAGTGCATCCTGGTCGGAAGAACCGAGTGCACCACGCGGCCCGAACCCTTGGCCGCCCGTGTGGGGACGATAAGACAAGCGTGGCACCGTAAAGCTACCCGAAGCCCGAGATCCGTTCCTCTTCGGGATAATTTGGTTTGGGAGAACCCGGTGTTACAACAAACAGCCCGGTGAGAATCCGAGATACAACAAACTAGCTGGTAGCCGGTCCACTCCTCTTTAGGATTATTCGGATTGGGAGAGTTCGGTGTGGCAGGATAAGTGAAGAAGAAGAGATCCCGGCGGTCATGAAAAGAGACAGACGGAGTTTCAATCTTCAACTAACCTGGACGCCACATGGCAGGGGGCAATGATCGAGAAGGCAGAAGGTTTTTTAACCTAGACTCTTGGCCTTATCTCATACCTCGGAACCTAAGACAAATGTCTCAAAAATAGGAGAATCTTGACAAAATCAGGATTCGGCACACCTCCGTAAAGTACCTCGGATCTAGAGATCCGACCTCGGATTCTTGAGAACATAACATCCATGACCGAGGTAAATAGTGAATTGGTTCAAACCTTCACAGAACGACACCCGGTAAAGGATTGGTAATACCTCGAACTACGGAGGCTTTGATCCCTTACTAGGGTACGTAGGCCCTAGGCGACATTCCTAGGTCAAGCCCGGTCGATTAAAAATCCAACATGCTAGGTTAACGGATCCGATCAACCTCGGTATCGCACCTCGGGCGAGAAAGTACCGGGGCATGATACATCTCGGCGGTTCAAACACTTGAGCTACCGAGCCAGGGGGCAATCGATCGAATGCAAATGAAGCGGGAATTCATCAAAACACGGACAAAAGCAAATCAAGTTGGAACAACTCGGATACGAGAGATCTCGACTTCGAAGTTAGGCAAACCGCCTCGACATTACCCCCGGATCTTGGAGACCTTACCTCGGATCTTTGAAGTAGACAACTTCGATAGTCGGGGTCACCACCTGGATTCAAATGCAGGCGAACCATCTCGCACTACTCGGGATATGTGAGATAAGACCTCGGATCCTCGAAGTAAGCCGCCTTGACGGCCCGGATCAACATAACAAAGCTCGCAAGGTAAGGCCCACGACCGTCGGTTGTCAAATTGGATAAAAAGAACTAACGAAACCCCGAGGGCTCACCATCGACCGAGACCGAGGCAAGCAAAAACAAAGAACGAGAGAAAGACAAATTTTTCCCGCCTTGGGAAGAAAGTATCGCCTAAACGGGCAAATCGGCAGCGGAATACGAAGGAATCCGAATTCATCAAGATGGTGGCAATCACAGCGGGGTCCCCGGCCTTGAAATCAAGCAAGTTCCCCAATAAGACCTCAGATCTTCGAGACGTTACCTCGGATCTTCGAGACAAGACCTCGGATCTTCGAGATACTACCTCGGATCTTTGAGCAGCAGACTACTACCTCGGATCTTTGAGACATTACCTCGGATCTGGGAGTAAAAGACTTCGGTCGCCAGGACCAGAGTAGCCCAACCCGACAATGCGCGGTAGACATACGAGATGGTAAGGTTCACAACAACCCACCCCGGATAACCTTCTTGGGAACAATATACATCCCTAAGAAGCTCGAAATCTCAAACTACGGGTGGGGGGCATACATTACGGACGAGAATAGGGCCCAATACACTGGATGGCCCAACAGGCAGTATATCACATATTGGGATCTACCTATAATAAAGGGAAATCATATCTCAGATATAATCAAGGGAGATCTATCTTATTTAAAGATAGATTCGACCGTTATGATACTAGGGCAGTGGATTACGCCCACACTATCCCACCTGAGGCACACCCTATAAATACGATGTTAACCCTAAGGTGCACACACACACTCTTCTTTGGAGCATACACACCACCCCTTTGGCTAAACGCCAAGGTGTGTCCTCGAACTACGTGGACTTTGATCCCTCTTAGGGTACGTAGGCCCTAGGCATCACGCCTAGGTCAAGTCCGCTCCGTATAAGCAAACAATCACACATGCTAGTCCGTCCGGGCTAGCATTCTGGTTCCACACCGGAACAATACCATATATCCTTTCTCCCTGTCTCTTTTTCTCGGCCTTGACTGAAAAATTATCAAGCAGAATACCTTGAGAAACATCTCGCTCTATTTTCTTTCTCCAAAACAAATCTACAGACAAACATTTCGTGAATATGATATAGGTAGAATCAGTCAACAATTTAATACACTACTTTGTAGGAAAACAAATAACCACAGATTCTAAATTATTACAACATAAAATCTTAAATAGCCATTGAAGATCCACCGCACCCACAGAAAAAAGATAAAGGTCAAAAATATCAAAGATAACTCAGTATTTATAGCAAGTCGCTCCAAATACGACAGATAACAAGAATTCAAAGAAGAAAAAGTCCTGCAATTCAAGCCACCGTCACCCCGTTCGTCAGTGAGCCCGTTTGGGTTAGCAATGGGAAAAATGACTTATTTTTTATCTGACTTTTGTAGAAGTAAGATAGGAAAAAAGTCAGCTGGTAAATGTAATTTGTATTTAGATTGACGGTGGCATAAGTGGTTTTTTTTTTTTTCCAAACAAAACTTATTTGCATTAGCGGTTGAAAAGTTAGTTAAAATAGAAAATAACTAAAAAAAGATATGAATCTTATTAAATACTACGTATATTAATGTTAGTCGTATATATTGCGATAATTGAAGAGACAAAATTTAAATTTGGAAAAAATTAAAGTTAACTTATTATTTAAAAAATTAATAAACAACAAAGTGCTTAATTAATATATTTAAGGGATAAAATGCATATATATTATATTGTTTTTTGGGAAAATTAATGAGTATCTAATAATAAATTTAAAAGCATAATGACAATTAAGCTTTTAGTTGTCAGCCTAGACTAAAATTTCATATAATTGCATATATTTAAGGGACCAATAGCTTTTAGTATCTAATAAAGTATCTTAGCCACTCTAGACTTTTGAGACTTTTGGCAAAAGAGGGCAAAAACTCTGAACACTAATAAAAGCTGTTGGAAAAGCCTAACCTTTGTTGCCAACGTTCGCAAGCTAGTGTTCATGGGAAAGTCATTTTTTTGGTTTAAGCCCAGTGAAAAAAACAAGCCAACACAAACAGGGTCAAGTGGGCTTTTTTTTTTTTTTTTTTTTTCTTTCAACTTCCATTATACCTAGGGGAATTAATAGAGTAGGCAAACACACAAGATGGGTATTTAAATCAACTGAGCTTTCTTTCAATCTTCCATTTATTATCAAAAAAAAAAAAAAAAAAAACTTCCATTAGAATTTTTTGTACATGAACGCTCGGTCGACCGCCACCCCAAACATGCTTGTCATCGGTGTTCTGCTCGGCTGGTGAGCTCTGACGCTGCTACAGGAACACGATTAAGCGACGACGATGAGATGATAGACGAGGCAACAACCTATAGCTCACTGGAATGGGGGGAAGATGTGATTGAAGAATTGGGGGAGTGTTTCAAATTGACTGTTCTTTTTTCAATTTTAGGAAGGGTATTTTGGATTTTTCATATTTAAAAAAATTGTAAAAATATCTCATAAGTTCACTGTAAACTTGAGATTTTAAGGGATCTTTTGATTATATTATCTCTTTATTTGGGATTTAGGTGTAATTTTTCCTTTTTACTTTATTTTAACTTTAAAATATAAAAAGATTATGTTAAAGAGTTAAAATATAGGTATGTGCTATCAGGATTTTATTGCTCATTCAGCCTTAAATGGGATAAATCAACATTTTTCGTTATCTAGAGTTAACCACATTAACATTAAAAGACTAAATATACACTTTATAAACTCAAAGACTAAAATCATACTTGATACAACTATAATTCTAAAGGACTGAATATTAACTTGGGAAAGTCTAAAAAAAAGATAACTTGAATTTCAAAATTTTAAATAGGTGATTTCTCAATAAAATCAATTTTCAATTGCTTCACTGTTCTTGTTAATTTCATTATTATTATTGTTAATGAGATTTTGAGGTTGAAGTGACATTTTTCTATCATTTTTCAAATTAACTATTTGAAAACAAAAAATACCAATTAAACTGTGTAAATTTAAAAAAAAAAAAGTTGGACTTTGCGGGCTTTGAGGTTAAGGTTAAGTCACTGGTCCAAATATTGTCCGATCCTCTCCCCATCCCCTCTCTACCCATCTCTCATAGTCTTATTTGGACCGTCCAAATCTTGATCCAATGGTCTAGATTTTTTTTTAAAAAAATATTTTTATTAATTTTTTTTTAAAAAAATAAAAATTGGACACATCTCAAACTGCTCAATTCAATCTGGATCGGACGGGTGAGATCTGACCGGACAAGATGATGGGAGAGGGATGTGGAGATGATCCTCTTCCTCCAAATATCATCCACTTGTCTCGTTTAAGATCATCTTTCCCCAACAGCTATTCTGGACGGAAATGTGTACGCTTCGAATTTGAAAATCCAGAATTACAGAAATCTCGGAGACGGAGATGAATCATATCTGTTAGTTTTATGCGAGTGAACCTGAAATTGGGAACGATATGAAGAAGGAATAAGATCCTCTGGCTATGAAAGCTGTTACATCATCTTCATTGTCGTTGATTTCCCAGCCATGCTCCGGAAGCAGCCCCTACTATTACAGTACTTCGTATTCTTCCTCTCTTACTGCTGCTGCTTCCTCTCCTTACAGGTCCATAGTCGCCAAAAGCAAGAAGCACCATGAGGCTTCTAAGGTTTTCCCCCATCCCTAAATGTCCTCAATTTCGCTTTTGGTTTAATGTATGATCGCTTTGTCTTGTCCTCAGTTAACCAATTTATAGTAGCTTTGGTTGCGTAAATATTCTTGAGTTACTGTTGATGCTAATATACAAGGATCTCAAGTATTTACCTTTTATCTTTGGTTGGATTATGAAGAATAATTCTGTTTAATCTCTGGCAATTTGTCCTCAAAAATAGGACAAGGTCAGGGCCTTTGACGCCCAGTCAATACTCAATATGGGCTGGAGACAGATAATTCATACCGAGCGAAAGTCTGGTGTTGTATAATTGTAATTGTAATTAATTATAAAACAGTAGGTTAGCTGGTTAGGAAAGTAGCCGTCAGACTGAGGAGCCGTTAGTTTTGTTTCAGTGATAGTTAAGTCTGTTATCTATAAAACTCAGCAGTTATCTATAAAACTCAGTATTGCTGATGAATGAAATATTTAGTGCGCACTATTCTGTATCTCTCTGCCTCTAATTGATCCTCTCTGACTCTCTCTTGCTCTCTTGGTTCTCTTCTTCTTTCCTCTCGTAATCTGTCTTTCCTTTCCTGCTCTTTCCTATCCCAGTCTTCTATTCTACCCGTCTCTAACTTCCGAATTACAAAGATACATCCTCTGGAGTCAGTAGAGATCCTGTCCTTCATATGTCTTTCATATAAGACTTCGTTGATTTTTTTGGGAGATTAAAAAAGCTATTATATTTATCGTTTTTTTTTTTCAAACTAATTTTTCTGGAATTTAATCATACATACGATTAAGCAACTTATTTAGCTCGTTTAAACGCTCAACAAAAAAATCAACTAGGTCTTATATTTAGTGCCAGAGGTAGTATAAAAGAGAGATATGCTTGAATGTTTCAACACACAAGCCCCTCAAGGTCTATGCAGTTATTCTAAGGCTATGACTTGTAGGTCAGCTCTCAATCCAATGAGTGCAACCCAAATTCTGACTTATCAGTTGTATTTATTCCCTTCCTTCTATTTCAAACAGTGTTCATGTTGTTGGAGAGCTGTTTCTATTTTTTTTTTTAATAATTGTATTTATATCCTTGAGAAGGGGGAATTCTGTATTTGGTTGAATAAGCTTTGCAATATTGATCACCTTTTTGTCAGTCTCATTGGTGTCTAGAAAATGTAGTGGCACTTTTTGAACTGAAGAAAAAAGTGATTCAACTGCTGCACGTTTTCTTCTTCCCGGGTAGCTGCATTTGGAGGCCATTTTTCTTCAAATGAATAACAGATGTCATGATCATATTTCAATTACAAGAAATGGTTGGAAACTCACTACCAAAGAAAGGGTTGTAAACGAAAATTTATTATGTTCCCTCTAATATTGTACATGTGAACAAGGAATAACTCGTTTAATGTTTACACTGACACTCATTTACAAGCATTATTCTAGACTGCACCTAACAGCCCTTTTTCAGTAGGTTTCTGAGCCATCTCCTCCAAGGATTAAATCAAATGTGAAGCAAAACCTGCAATTCCTTAAGTTATGGAAGGTAATTTACGTGCTTTTGAGGAATTCATATTACAAAATCCCTTTTGTGTCTCATTTGATGGATATTTGTAGGAGTTCCAAAAAAGAAAGTCTGGTACCTCCAGGCCTTCGACCAGTTACCGCAAAAAGAAGGTAGAGAAGGAGGATGTTCCAGAAGATACTGATCTCTATCGTGATCCCACCCTGAACCTCTACTAGTAATACTCTCCCCAGGTTTTTAATCTTGTTTAACCATTCCTTTTTAATCATTTTAAACTTATTGGAGGAGGTTCACTTTTTGTTTGCTAAATCTTTTGTACAGTACAAACCAGGGTATAGACAATGCAGTCCCTGTATTGCTTGTTGATGGCTATAATGTGTGTGGCTATTGGATGAAGCTGAAGAAACATTTTATGGGAGGAAGACTGGATATTGCTCGTCAAAAGCTTATTGATGAGCTTGTGACTTTTAGCATGCTGAGAGGTTTGTAACTTTTTCTTCATTGAATAACATAATGGGACATTGAGTTATAAAAGTCACTCAGATGTGAGATATGTTCAATAATGAAGAATGAATCGAGTGCTCTTGCTTAAACTCTCTGTAGAGAACATTCTTTTCCTGCTTTTACTTATGTGTGCATGTTAAAACTATTGAACTAGGGTTTGTAGGATAAAGAGAATCATTGTTTTTTTTTCTTGGTGGAGCATAATAGTAGGAAAGGAAGAGGGATGAAAGACAAGTAAGAAGTAATGACCATATATCATGTCTTGGTTTGTAGGTTTAACCTTGCACCTTGAATGAGAGCTTGCTAAACATATATTGCTTTCTGCTATGAATTGTAAATCTCACTGTTATTTTTAGCGTCAATATTATTGTCTCTGAACTGGCTAAATTAGACATTTAAAAGATATAGTAGATGTGAATCCAAATTAAAATTTATAGAATTGCTAATATATGATGCTGAACAAGCGATGACATGGGTACATTATTTGTCCTACACAAGCGCTGAAATCGTTCCTATTGGCTGCTTTCGCTCCTCGAACTCCCATCTCAGGAGCATAAGCCAACCCATATCCTTCGGTATCGGTTCCTACGCTCCCTACCGGTTAATAACCTCTTCCTTCCTCCAAATTCTCTTTTTGTTGATGCAACATCTTCAAAATGCCATTCTATACTAAGAAGGCAACATCATTCTAGGGGCCATAGAGCGTTTGGGAAAGATAATGGCAACATCTTCAAAAGGGGATTGGCCTTGGCTCTACCATGAACCTCTCCCGACTCCATTGATGTGCTAAGGCCTCGTCTCTCTCCTTGACGTCTTTCCGGTTCCTAGTCAACGAGCGAAACTCCTCTTTCTTTGCTAATGGTTTTGGCTTAGTCGTCCCTCACAGCCAAAGAGAAAGAATGCCCTATGATCTGCTCACCATAAATACCTTTAAACTATAGAACCAAGGATGAATCATTCCATCTCCTAAGAACTAGCTAATATCCGGATTAGTCCTCAGGTGTGGAAACTGACCCGGGTTGAAGTTGGTATGCCTTCTTTTGCCTGCAAGGGCCTTTTCTTGTAGTTAAACCGTAAGAACTCCCCTATACCATAGTCTTCCCTAAGTGGGTGTTCTAATGATCAAATTCAAATCAAAAGGAGGAATCACAACGACAAGCTCATTCCACTTCAGCGCCTTCATAGTCATATTTTTCATCCCAATAGGAACGATTTCAGTGCCTCCATACTGCCTTAATATGTTCAATTAATTGAAGATATTTCATTGTTCTTCAAGTTAATGTCACAAGTTGCATTATAATTGTGTGTGAATGCAACATATGGTAACAAAATTTAATTTAAAAATAAAAATATTTTGTTTGAAGAGGTGTAGCATTGAGAGAATATTGGAGCTTCTACTTGAGAAATTTCACTATCTGTGAAGATTCAACTTTCATAAGCTCATGCACTTTAGTATAAATGAAATTTTTTATCTGTTGCTATTGTTCATACTTCTCTTTTTGTTACCTGTGAACGTTTACAGAGGTGAAAGTGGTGGTTGTTTTTGATGCAATGTTGTCTGGACTAGCTACGCACAAGGAAAATTTTGCTGGGTACAGTCTTGAGGCCTAAAACATGGTTTAATCATTCAAGTACTTTTTTTATATTTGATCTCAGGTCTGTAATTTGCATAATTGCAAAGGACGTTCCTGTATTGGATTTAATAATGTTTTTCATGCATGTGACATGGATTTGTTATTATATCAGCTATTTATATCAAAGCCATGCATGTGACTTTTGCATGTAATAAATTTTGTAAGCCTTAAAACTTTATAATTCCATTTTTTCACAAGCCTTAAAACTTGATAAGTTATTTTCTTCGATTATTACCTTCCTTTAAGTCTGATAAGGGTATGTTTGTCTTGTGTATATTAAGTATATCAAGTTAAAGCTTTTTAGCTTGCAAATGTTGCAGTGTGGATGTGGTTTTCTCTGCTGAAACATGTGCTGATACGTGGATTGAGACAGAGGTAGTAGAATCTGTGGATTTATGGTTTTATTATACTGTTATTTTGAAATTTTTATTCCAAGTTTTATTTTAATCCTGCTTTTCTTATTTAACTTCTACTATCTTGATTTCTGATTTGCGAATCAAATAATGATTAATCTGTAAACATGTAAAGTTCCATATTGCAAAATAACATGAGACTTTGCATACAAGGGTCTTTATTATTGTTAACTTCTGTATAGGCTTGTGCTTGAACAAGGGTCTTTATATTTCTAATCATTTTTAGATGTAGGCCTCTTATCAAGGCTCTCCAATAATTATTTTTTTGCATTTATTTTTGAAAGTGGTTTAAGTAGTGAATGTGTAGCTATCGCTATATATCAATTCTACTGCTCAGCTTCTTTTCTACAGTCATTTCATGAGCCTTTGTTCATGTGTATTCATTCATTGATTCTTTTAGGTTGCAGCATTGAAAGAGGATGGATGCCCCAAAGTGTGGGTTGTTTCTTCTGATCATTGTCACCAGCAGGCTGCACATGGAGCAGTACGCATCCTTCCCTCAGATTGGAAACTTGAAAAAAATTGAAAAAAACTTATTTGTTGTCAATTTTCTTCGCATTTCTCTTCCAGTTATGTGTACTGGGCTGTCCTTAAACTGAAAAACTTTTCATTTTTTGCAGAACATCAAATAATTTCCACATTTTAAATATGATAATTGACTTTTTGTTCTTTTTATTTCAGTACAAGCTATCATCCAAAAATTGAAGCTACTGCACCCTCATGCTCTGTTTGTTAGTTTTTGTTTTTTGGCAACTCTGGTTATTAGTTCTGAAGACTTACACTGTCACATATTTTACAGGGAGCCTTTGTTTGGAGTTGCAAAGCATTGGTTACTGAGGTAAAACACCAAATGGACAAAGAATATTTTCTCATTTATAATGAAAATATTATCTCATTTATAATGAAGACAAGTTATACCCAGTTTCCTAAACAACAAGAAAAAGAAGAGCTATAGAAATATAATACTTTTAAATTTGTAATGTGTCCTCAAGCAGAACTTCCTCTGATATAATGTCTCCTAAGAAATTTTAATATCCTATGTCTCTAGCAAAACAATTTATAAAATTCATCTGCCCATTTGTGATAGAGGTGCTTGGATTCATATCTGAGATTAGCTTGGCCATTTTTTAGAAGTTTTTATTCATTTTGTGTTTTTAAATAAGAGGTTCTTTGAATCTTAAATGCTCTTGTTTGTTTGATCTTTTGGTTAGTAGATCAAGGCATCACAAAAGGAGGTTGAAATGATGCTCAATGAAACAAGGTGTGTAACCTACTTTTGATAAATTTAAGAACTACACTGTCTTCTATCTGAGAATATTGGTTTTATCGTATGTCATATTAGACTTTCTCGATTGTGGTTTTAACTTGCAACTCTGTGGGCAGTCCAACTTCAAAAGAATACTCTCTAATGTTTTTGTAAACCACTATCGCATTTTGAGCTTTTTGTTGCCCACATACCCTTAGGGTGTGTTTGGAAGGGGGAAGAATCTAAAGAAATAAGGAATGAAACTGAAGTAAAGAGAGTGATGATTAAATGGTAGTTTTCCTTTTTCTTGTTTTGGAGAACGTTACCCTAATAAATTCCTTCAAATTGGGAGAACTTTGGACGACTTTGGGTGGTTTTTTATTATCTTTCCCTCATAATCAGTCTCAAGCAAACAAACTTTGGGTCAATGTCAAATATTGTAAGGATGATGTTCAATAGTGCAATACTAACTTCGAGTGTTATCTGTGTTAATTGATCCCTACTCATGTATACAATATTTATATGTGTTTACAGCTACATGTCACGGCCTGGCCGTGACGGGTCCCACATTGGGCAGGATGAGAAAGGTTTTTGGGGCATATATAATATGTGGTGCACCTCTGCTATCAGCTTGAGCTTTTAGCACGATGGTTAACGCCTCACAAGGTTAAGCGTGCTCAGGAAAGGAAAATCTCAGGATGAGTGACTTCTTGTGAAGTTTCACGCGTTGAGGCGCTTCGGGCGTTACAAGTGGTATCAAAGCTAACCTCGCCTCATCCCGCTGTGGTAGCCCCCCCTAAGCGAGGAGATGGGGGTGGACCCTCACTGGGTGATGGGTTGTGGTGGGCCCCTTTGTGGATGGAATGAGGTGGGCAGCCTCCCCGTGGATGGAATGGGGGACCCCTAGTCGGTGATGAGGGTACCGCCTAAATGGGTGGGGGAGTTTGTCACGGCTTGGCCATGATGGGTCCCACATCGGGCAAGATGAGGAAGGTTTCTGGGGCATATATAATATGTGGTGCGCCTATGGTGTCTTGTGCGGGGAAAATCTCATGATGGGTGACCTCTTGTGAAGTTTCACGTACTGAGGTGCTTCAGGCATTACATATAGGTGTCGATGTGTTTGTCTATATAACTGCAAATGCAGACATGTGTGAGATAAAGTATAGGGAAAATCAATCATATAGTCCTTATAGTTTTGGCTCAATTACAATTTAGTGTAGTTTTGACTCGATTAAAAATTGAGTCCCTAAATTTTAGCTTGGTGCAACTTAGTCTTAATCATTTAAAATATTATTTCCTACTTTTTAGAAAATAAAATTATAATGACTAAAGTTATTTATTGAATATTAGAGACCAATGTTTTAGATGGCTAAAACTATAGGGACTGGGCTACACCATGTCAAATTTCAGGAATTGAGTTTTAATTAAGTTAAAACTATAAGGATTGAGTTTAGTGAATCAAAGTTCAGAACTGATTTGTAATTGAGCCAAAGCTATAATGACAAAATGATTGATTTTTCCTAAATCGTACCATGGAGCGGAATTTCTATTTGCTGTTCCTTACAGGTCTTCCCCCTTGCCATCAGAAAATGCAAAGAGCTCTTTATTTTGTTGTCTGATACTTATTTTTCCTCTACTTTTTCTCCTAGTTTATGTCATATTTGCAACTGTGCATCTTAACAAACTTGTTTATGGGAAAAAAATTGCATAGAAATATGTTTTTTTGTATGTTTTTTCCCTTATATCGTCATATCATATTTCTTTCAGATTATCATCAATGTCTCTCTCCAAATTTTTTTGTCGAGGATCACGTTCCTGGGTATCTAATGTATTGACTCATTTTTCTAGGATATTTAAATAGAGATTCTTAAGGAAGTGTGTCTTAGAAAAAGCAAAGATGAGATTTGTTAGGATTCAGGAAATATATTAGAATCCCTATAAATCAGGGATTAGGGAATAATCCTCATTAACAGCTATTAAGAGCCATTATGATTGAGGCTCTTATCTCTTGTATATATATGTAACTTCTGCATATGAATAGATTAAGACATTCAGATTATTCACTAACATGGTATCAAAGCGGGTTGCTGATTCTTCAATATTTTTCCTCTGGCATCCCGTTTGTGCGTCACAGTAAGAGAGAGAGAGAGTGAACGTTAGGGTTCTGTGGTTGGTGGCTCCTAGATACACGCGCCACACCAACGACGTCTCCTCCCTCCGATCGGCATTTCCTTGGTGGTTCGATCAATTTTTGACCGGCGCGTGAGCTTCACGCGCCGTCGACAGTTTGGCCGATTCTTCACGCGCCGGCGCGTGAGTCCACTTTCCGGCGAGCTCTCGGTGTTTTCTTTGCAGTTCCGGCGTCGACTTGCTTTCCTCGGCCTATCCCTTCTGTTTCGTGGTGTGGGTTTCTCTGGTTAAGGACGGACAGAGGTATTTGTGGCGTTTTTCTGCTGGTTTAGTCTTGTTTTGCCATCCGGTGGTCATTGTTTCTGCTGTTTGGTGGTTGGTGGGGCTGCTTTGGCCTTGTTTTTGCTGTTTGGTAGCTGGTGTGGCTACTGGCATTTGTGTTTTTTGTCGTTCTTCCGGTTTGATTTGCCTCTAGTTGGTATTTCTTTGGGCTCTAGTTGCTGTTTGGTAAACAGACCAGCAAGGTAAATCGAACGGTTCAAGGTATATCTTGATTCTTGATTCTGTGTGAGATTTTCTTTTGGTCGTGGAGTTAGTATTTGGCTCCTTCTGAGTTGTTTCGAGGTCCATTGGTCTTTCTTTGCACTCTTGATATTTGTTGTTTGGAACTTCATCTATTGGTTGTTGTGGAGCTCAACTTGCTTCTGGTGAGGCTCGATGGCTGCATCTACGTCTTGTTTTTCAATTGCTCTTGGTACAGGTAATATTGTCTCTAGTTTTGCTACTTCTTCCTCGAAGTGGATCATCGATTCTGGTGCTACTGATCACATGACAGGTAACCACCATTTGTTTTCCTCGAATACACCTTATGCCACTCCTAGTATAACAATTGCCAACGGTTCTTATTCTCGTGTTCTTGGCTCTGGCACTGCCCAACCTACCCCATCTGTTTCCTTATCCCCTGTCCTTAATGTCCCTGACCTTGCATTTAATCTTTTGTCTCCTAGCAAACTCACTCGACAATCAAACTATTTCATCACTCTCTTTCCTGACTATTGTTTGATTCAAGATCTCACAACGAAGCGAGTTATTGGTAGCGGCTATGAATGTGGCGGTCATTACTTCCTTGAGGATCAAGTACCACGTTCAGTTGCTTGCTCTAGTGGTTCGTCTCCTTTTGACATTCATTGTCGTTTAGGTCATGTGTCTTTGTCTTCTTTGAAGAGGATGTATCCTCAATTCCATCATTTGTCCTCTTTAGAATGTGAGTCATGTCAGTTTGCTAAACATCATCGTGTTCATTTGGCACCTCGCATTAATAAACGAGCTGCGTCTCCTTTCGATTTAGTCTATTCTGATGTTTGGGGTCCATGTCATGTCGAGTCCAAGCCTGGTTTTCGTTATTTTGTTAATTTTGTTGATGATTTCTCTCGTACCACCTGGCTCTATTTAATGAAAACTTGTTCCGAGTTGTTCTCTCACTTTTGCAATTGTTGTGCTGAAATCAAAACTCAGTTTGGTGTATCTGTAAAAACCTTACGGAGTGACAATGCTAAAGAGTATTTTTCTGCCCAATTTCAAACCTATATGCTCCAGCATGGCATGCTTCATCAGTCCTTCTGTCCAGATACATCGGCTCAAAATGGTGTTGCAAAAAGTAAGAACCGACACTTATTAGAAGTTGCTCGGGCTCTCATGTTTCAAATGAATGTTCCTAAGCCTTTTTGGGCTGACGCCGTGTCTACTGCGTGCTTCCTTATTAATAGTATGTCCCCTCTTGTCCTCAATGGTGCCACTCCATACACCACCTTGTTTCCTTCAAAACCCTTATTTCCTGTTGACCCTAAAATCTTTGGTTGTGTCTGTTTTGTTCGCGATGTTCGTCCCACTGTTACCAAACTTGATCCTAAGTCTCTTAAGTGTGTCTTCCTTGGGTATTCTAGGGTTCAAAAGGGTTATCGATGCTATTCTCCCACCCTTCGGCGTTATCTTGTGTCTACAGATGTCACATTCCATGAGTCAACTTCGTTTTTTCCTGTCTTTACCCCTCCTCCATCTCCTGTCTCTACTGATGACACCTCCGACAGTCTTGATGATCTCTTGGTCTATATGGTTCATTTACCACCAGTGTAAGCATCTGACTCGGCACATGCTAAACCCCCCATCTATCATGTTTATCGGAAACGCCCTAGGGCGAGTAATGTTATCGACCAGGTTCATGACTCACCAATGATTGCTTCGATGTCTGATCCAGCATCAATTCCTTCCGCTCCTACTTTTGAACCAGCACTAGTGCTTGATATTCTTAATACTCCTGATCCTTCCGCTTCTACCTCTGAACTAGACACAGTGTCTGATCCTTCTGATGACTTGCCTATTGCCTTACGCAAAGGTAAGCGTACTTGCACCTATCTTATTTCTTCTTTTGTTTCCTATAATCATTTGTCTCCTCCATCCTGTTCCTTCATCGCATCCTTCGACTCTCTCACTGTTCCCACTACTCTCCAACAAGCCTTGACCCATCCTGGTTGGCGTGCTGCGATGAAAGAAGAAATGGTGGCCCTTGATCATGTCGGTTCTCGTTGATTTGCCTCTTGGCAAGAAGGCTATCGGGTGTAAGTGGGTGTTCACGATCAAAACAAAAGCTGAGGCACCTTGGAACGTTTGAAAGTTCGATTGGTTGCCAAGGGTTATACTCAAACCTATGGTGTTGACTATTCGCGAAACCTAGCGTCTCTCTGGAGCGGCGTTGCGCCACAAATGCTCCATTGCGGAGCGTTTCAAGGTCGCGCCTGTAGCGCCAATCGCGTTGGGTTAGGCCGGAACAGTAAAAAAGCCCAAACCCGAAAACCCGACTTGTAAAACCGATCCATTCCCTAAAGTCCGAAGCAACCCCTCACGATCGGCGCCTCCACGAGTTCGATTTCGATTTCGCGCCCTTGAGTTTGATTTCGATTTCGGCGCCTTTGATTTACGAGTTTGACGATTTCGACTCGGTTCTCTTTGCTTCGATTCGAAACGCATTCAAGAAATTCGACGAGCTCGGTTGTCGCTTCGATTCGAGACGTGTATGGTGTTCTTTGTTGCTTCAGTTCGAGATGTGGACATAAGAGGCGTTCTTTATTTCTTTCTTTTTTTTCATCAATAGACGCGTTTTTTTTTTGTTTTTTTGGTCAACAGACGCGTTCTTTCTTTCTGATTCTACAGTAAACTTTACACTTTTTTTTTTGTCAACATCAAATGCTTCTCTGACTTCTTAGTTCTAAGCATTCTGATTTCTGAACAGTAACAATGCCGTCCCTCAAACCTATGTCCACAAAGACAAACTTCAGCTACGGTACCCTTGACTCTAATTTTGTTATATTTAATGTTTTGTTTATGGCTTTTAGAGACTTAGATGATTTATTGTTTAGTGATGAATATGTTCTCTATGGTGTTGACTATTCGGAAACCTTCTCTCCTGTGGCAAAACTGTCCTCTGTTCGCCTCTTCATTTCTATGGCTGCCAATTATGGTTGGGATCTTCATCAATTGGATGTTAAGAATGCGTTCTTGAACGGTGATCTTCTTGAGGAAGTATACATGGAGCAACCACTTGGTTTTGTTGCTCAGGGGGAGCGTGGGAAGGTATGCCATCTTCAGAAGTCTTTATATGGCTTGAAGCAGAGCCCTCGTGCTTGGTTTGACAGGTTTAGCTTTGTGGTTAAGAAGTTTGGTTTGAGTCAGAGTAAGTGTGACCATTCTGTGTTTTATCAGCAGACAGATGCTGGCATGATTTTGTTAGTGGTATATGTTGATGATATTGTTATTACGGGTAGCAATGCTTCGGGAATCTCATCACTTAAGGCCTTTCTTAATTCTCATTTTCAAACAAAGGATTTGGGTCCATTAAAATACTTTCTTGGGATAGAGGTTATGAGAAGTAAGAAAGGCATCCTTTTGACACAAAGGAAATATGTCATTGATATGTTAAAAGAAACCGAGAAACTCGAATTAGCACCAAGTAGCTTTCCCATGATTCCTAATCCCTTCTTGGACATTGATGATAGCATACCGTTTGATAAGCTACCTGAGGATGTAAGAAAGAAAGTTGATCCGGAGAAAATCAAGCCGTTTGCTTATCCTGAGAGATACCGTAGATTAATTGGGAAATTGAACTATCTCACGGTAACTCGCCCCGATGTGACCTTTCCAGTTAGTGTGCTTAGTCAATTCATGACTGCACCAACCGTTGCTTAGTGGGAAGCTTTGGAGCATGTCTTACATTACTTAAAGGGCTCCCCTGGTCGTGGTGTACTCTATACGAATCATGGCCACAACAAGATTGAATGTTTTTGTGATGCAGATCATGCGGGGTCAAAGGCTACTAGAAGATCCACCACAGGGTATTGTGTGTTTGTGGGTGGAAATTTAGTATCATGGAGGAGTAAGAAACAAGATGTGGTTTCTAAGTTGAGTGCAGAAGATAAGTATAGAGCCATGGCTCAATCAGTACAGGAAATTGTGTGGATTCACCAGTTAATGAAGGAGGTTGGTCTTGCCACGTCATTGCCTGCGAAGTTGTGGTGTGATAATAAAGCTGCTCTACACATAGCCTCCAACTTTGTGTTTCATGAACGCACGAAACACATTGAGATTGACTGTCACTTTGTACGCGATAAGATTAAGGAGAACTTTATTTCTACGGGGCATGTGCGGTCTAGTGACCAATTGGCTAACCTTCTGACTAAGGCCTTAAATGGGACTCGAGTTGACTATCTTTGTAACAAGTTGGGCTTGATTAACATCTATGCTCCAACTTGAGGGGGAGTGTTAGGATTCAGGAAATATATTAGAATCCCTATAGATCAGGGATTAGGGAATAATCCTCATTAACAGCTATTAAGAGCCATTATGATTGAGGCTCTCATCTCTTGTATATATATGTAACTTCTGTACATGAATAGATTAAGACATTCAGATTATTGAAAGTACAGTTATAACATGACAATATCTTGCTTATTAATTTTCTTTTGTTATTTTATTCAGCTCCACTTCATTTCAAGGTAGACTATTGAAGCACAATCTTGATGCAGAAGTGGTGGATGCATTGAAGGACCTCAGGCAAAAGCTATCTGAAAATCAGTCCAAGTAGCTGTTCAGGTTATTTTAGTCTCTTTATGCTCTCCGCTGAATATCTTACCTTTTATGTTTCAGCACTCAGGGTCTCATTAGTTTGCACAAAATTCGAAAACCGCATTATCAGTACTCGTGAATTGTGCTGCTTGTCTAAGTTTCTTATCATAGAATTGTTATATATAGATTTTAAGTGATGAATGGTTTCTATTTAGGATTAAAGGGCATTTTGTCCTTGAACTATACTTGCGGGAACACTAGATATGTTAACTATTACATGTTGCCCTTAAAAAAAGTCGCAATCTCCTCCCTATCGTTAAATGATACTCCCTCCGTTATATGACCTGAAAAGACATACTTATAGGTTATCTTAATTTTTTTTTGTTAATTTCCCATTATACCTCCATTTAATTACTCATCTTACTCATACTATGATTGTATTTAATTCCCACCACACATTTTCTCTCTTACACATAAATGAGGGTATTTTTTATCAAAAAAAAAAAAGATTCCATTTTTTACATATTTATTGGTTTTAGCTAATTTTAACCAACTTTTCGAACCATATAATTCGGTTAATTCTTTCTTATAGAAAGAAATGGAGGGAGTAGCTGACTCCAAAGTGGGCCTACTAAACATTGTCTACGCGACCACATCACATAGATTGTAATTAGGACGAGTGAAAAAAGGGAAAGAGGGGGAGAGGGAGATAGAGAAGAACAGAGAAGAGATTAAGAGGTCAAAGGGAGAGAGTAACACAGGAGAGTTGAGAGGGACTGAAACACGGTAATGCCATACTTTTATTCAGATGATAGCTGGATTACAAGTAGGTGTTTTACATCTTTATTCAGTACAGTGGCTCTGTTAGCTAACTGGGAAAGAAGCAGGGGTAACCACCTGAGGTGGGAGAGGAATGGAGGCTGCAGGATAAAAACAGTTCAGAGGTTCCACCAAATGATTCAGATTATAATTTTTTTTCCGGCAGTTCCTCCGTTACATGCACACCATAAGAGTTTATATCCTCCGATTTAGAGACATTCTCACTATTTGGAGACAAAACCGGATTATCCTTTAAGTCCTTAGAAGGTTCAGATTTGGGCTGATATTCATTACCAGGCCCATATTGAGAAATCAAACTATCCATATTGGGCTGAGAATTGGACCCTTTAGCCTGTGCCATATTGTTCAGGTCACTCCAGATAGGTGTGGGTCCAGTAGACTGAAGAGCAGGTTGATCCTGCACAGGAGAATATTCCTTCAGAGGAATCAGAAGATTCGCCAGAGGAATCATCAGAGGAAAAATGAAATATTCCTTCATTCATGTCACCATCAAGCACAACATCTTTCAAAGATCCGATACTCTTGTCTGCCCAAACCAAAATGCCTTATTCTTGTGGTCCCCATAGTACGATGATTCCTGATCCATTCTTGCCATACAAGCTCAGAACCTTGAGGTTCAAAGTTACATGTGAAACTTACCCGATGTTTGGCTCTGTTAGAAACCGCATGGAAGGCACGATAAGCATCAAAAACTGTTTTGGGACATTCATGAGCAGTGTGTCCAACTGTGAAGCAAGAGTTGCATTTGCTGAAAATTCTCGTATAACAGCAAGCAACCCAAACTTGTTTGCCATCTTCGAGAGTAATCCTTATATTCTGAACCAGGGGAACACAGGGATTGATTTGAACTTTAACTCTCATAAAACTCAAATGGGAAGAGAATCTAAAACAGCTGTTCTTCGAAACTGAATTGCCAATCACATCCCCAATCATATCCGAGGCTTCTGGAGTGTGAAAATCTTGTACCCAAACAGAGAAAGTGATCAGTTGTAGGTCACGAAGCTGCATCTCTGGTTCCCACTTGTCCACTACCAGAAGAGAGTTCATCCGAAGAGTTGGGTTAGAAGCTGGTGGGACATTGAAGGTAAAAAGGATACACATTCTGAAAATGGTCAAGGGAAGATGAATTGAGGAAAAGAACGACAAAAGAGGAAAGAACCAGTTTGCTAAGAGAACTGGCAGGAGCAGATAAGACCTGATGGTTTCAGATGGGAGAGAAAACCGAGAGCAAACTTTGGATGCAATGGTTTGGTGGAGAAATACACTGAGAAGGGTACAATTTATAGAGAAGAGAATGAAGGAATAAAGCCAGATACAGAGAGAATAAATTGAAAAACAAAGAGAATGAAGCAATGAGAATGACTGAGTGAGCATTAATTGCTCTACTTAGAGATGAACAGAGTAGGAACGACTCATCATATATCTCATAATCAAACCACCAGAAAATAAGTAAAAGCAAACAATTGGGTAAACCATTAATTACCCAATAAGACAAGAGTCGGAGAAGCAAGAAAGAGGAGATAGGTAGGGCGGCTAATTGGCTGTGGCCATGATGATGACGATCGTGCGTGAGTCAAAATCTTCAAGATATGAGGATAAGGTTGAATAGGGAAATTGTAGAATAGGACTCTTCTCCAAGAGGAAAGTTTT
The DNA here is from genome assembly GCA_019022615.1 of Acacia melanoxylon. NCBI lineage: Eukaryota > Viridiplantae > Streptophyta > Magnoliopsida > Fabales > Fabaceae > Acacia > Acacia melanoxylon. The sequence goes on along the minus strand of JAFJYJ010000018.1, from coordinate 5,364,282 downwards.
CGTCTTGGTACTCTACCAAAAGTAATCCGTTTAAACGTCAGAGGTACTTTCATTCCATCGATCATCCAAGCAAAGTTTTTGTGCTTTAGGGGCTGGTTGGTACAAGGGGAGGGGAAGGGAGGGATAATGAGCAAAGGAAAAACTTTTGAGTGTTGCATTTAAGGGAAAAGAGAGAGAGAGAGAAGTATAGTTAAGGGTTTTTTTTTTTTTTTTTTTTTTTAAAAAAAAAAAAAAAAAAACTCTTTTATTCTATATCTTATTATTAAAATTTTATAATCCCACCTCTCCAATTTTTTTTTAATCCAACTCGTGAAAAATTTCTCTCCCCCTCCAAATTCTTGTATCAAACAAGCACCTAAGCAAAATAAGGAACCGTTTGGTATGCGGAAAGTTTGAGGAGGGAAGAGAAAGGAAGGGGAGTGAATGGAAAGGAAGGGAAAATTTGGAGGCAACTTAAAGGGGTGTGTTGTTTGGTAGACATGGGGACAGAACATAGGTTGAAGGAAAATAAGATATTGGGTAGGAAGAAATGAAGTGATGGATGTAGGAGAAAATGTAAACTATCCAGAATACCCCTTAAATTATATATTTTTTTTTTACGGAATGAAATTCGAATTTCATTAATAAAATTTGAATTTGCTAAATAGATTCAAATTTGAGAATCAAATTCTTTTTACCCGCTTGCTTAAACAAAGAAAAATTATGTTCTCCCCTATTATATGGTTGCTGAGATAGAGTAATCTAAGGCAACACTCATAGCCTAAGCTTTTATCTTCTTTGTACTCATTTATTGATTTTTCAACAAAAGAATCCATTTATTTGAGAAGAATTCTTTTATTTTCTTGGAGTAACAAAATCGTTATCCTCAAATGTTTATTGAGAAGAATTCTCAAAGGTTATTTTTAATAATAAAGATGAATATAGCAACTAGAAAGTGTGTAATGACAAACTATGAAGCTAAGAATCACTTGCAGAATTTAAAAGCATCAAATGATCTCTCGTATAGAGTAGAGATGAAGCAATGATCAAATTGAAAAAGAAGAAGAAGTAACGACAACAAGCAGAAAAGCCAGAGACAAAACAGTGGCACGGGTCCTTCTGGCTACAATGTTTTGTGACTCGTCAAGCTTCTTCTTTTTGGTGGTTACACTGTCAATGTCATTGTTCATGACCAAAGTGAATTATTTCCTTCATATGCTTCCATTAATCATCCCCAAGCTTTGATTATAATTATGGGCTTTGATTATAATTATGGTTCCACTTTGGAATTTAAATTTTCATGGGTATATTTGTATTTGACATTTTCCTTCTTGTGAGGAAAGATGGGTTACCATCAACTTTGGTGGGAACTGATCTTCGCATATTTAAAGAAACTTTGAAGTTGGTGGGAACTTGAGTGCCAGGAACATTTGGCGGCCAACCGTGTTTTCATGGAGGGAATTTGTTTATTTTCCTTTCCGTTCCAACCTTTTTGGAATACCAAATAGGCTTTAGGATGATATTGAAAGGAAGATGTATGACGTATCAGTCCTTGCCTCATAATAAAGTGCAGAAACCCTCCGTTCTTCCATCAACGATAGATTGACCTTTTCAGAATTCCTGCGAAGTCCAATTGGCTTGTGAAAGATCAAGTTAGGGCCGTTTGTTACGGTAAACACGTGGAAAGTGGAGATGAGTAAGTTTCTTTGTTTGATACACTTTTAACATCCAATCTTCTCATAAATTTAAATTTAAGTTCATGAACACAACAATATTTATTTAAAGGTGGGAAGATAAGATCTTATTAAAATTGGTGGGAATTCAAATTCCCTCTATAAACAGTGACGCTTTCGGACATATTTACTTCTCATAAAGTATTTATTTTTTATAAGGCAAGAAAATATGATTAAATTCAAATTTATGTGATCAATTTGATTTGATAAGAGAATATTTTAGACATATTCGAATTTGTCTTTTTTTTTTTTTGAAATAAATGCTTCATCATAAAATTCGAATTTAACCAATAAATTCATTTTTCCCGATTTTTGTTTTTTGAAATAAATGCTTCTCATAGTATGCAAGTAAATTCGTATCAAATTATGAAAAAAAATTCCTTTTCATTTTGAATTAATTACTTTTGAGGGTCCAATAGGTATTTCCTATTTTTTATCAACCGTCACCCATTCATTTTTTTTAATCACCAAAAACTCATCTTCCCTCATTCCTTAATCCTCTAAATTCTTTTTCATCCTCAAATCTTTCTTGTACTAAACGGGCCCTTAGTAACCAGCAGCCCCCTGAGCCTTCTACCATTCGTCCTCTATCTTTTTTTTGTTAATAAGAAAAAAAAAAACAGAACTTTTTTTTAGCAATTCTTAGAGTTAACCGTTGTTGAGTTGCTATTAGGGGTTAACAGCTGACATGAAAACAGCTAATACATGTGGTGTGCGTGCTCTAATTGGGTACTTGATCGACCATAGTAACTTGAAGTAAGTTTCATAAATATATAATATAATGACACAATATATGAAATGAGTAAGTAATTTACTTATTTTCTTTAAACTTTTGAGGAAAAAAAATAACTTACTCTTATATTTAACGACCCGTTTAAGAAATCAAATTGAATTTTTGTATGTGTTAAAAGACAAATAGCACCCTCTTGCCAAAAATAAAATATTCCTTAACCATCTTCCCAATTAGGCCTTCAAGTTTTGGGCTTCTCTTTCGGCAATCCAGTATGTAGCTCTTATATTGGACTACCAATTCAACTAGAATCTTAAAATTGTAATTTTAGAGAGAGAGAGAGAGAGAGAGAGAGAGAGAAGCTCCTCATTTCATTTTTGTGAAAAAAAAAACATTGTAAGAACCAACAATAATTCAAGTAAAAATAAAATTTCCAGCTTATTTCCAATAAAGCAAGTGATTTCAATTTTTTCACGTCTAATAAGTACAACTATATTTTACTATTTTTAAAAAATCACTCATACATTTAATTTACCTCTTATATTATCAGTCTCTCAGTTCAGGGGAAAAAAGCCTCTTTGTTGCTTTACCCGTACAATTAAGTTCAGTTGCTAACAGTTAATTTTTGTTTTATGTGGATTCTTTGCATTTAATTTTTTTATGTCAGTTTATATTAAAATTTATATTTTATATTTTTTTTTATATTTATATAGCCAAAGTAATTCCTCTAATTGATAAAAGTAAAAGGACTAAAAAAAAAATAATACAAGAACCTAATTAAAATTTAGAAAAAAAAATTATAAAGGTTGATGAATTAATTTTTTCTGAAAATTATGCGTAAAATTTAATTTTTTATTGATTTATAAAATTTCATCCATTAATTGTTTTTGTTAGTTTTCAAGCTTTGAAATTTAAAATTTTAAAATATTTGAAAGGGGATCAAAATTCAATTGAGTAGTAATGCAAATTGCAATGCATGGTCCTTATCTGACGGATGAAATTAATTTTCAGAAGATTTGTAAGAGAACATTAAAGGAGAGACAAAGTCACAAGAAGTCAGCTGAAACAAAGCTGAAAGTTGTGCCCTGCATTATATTTAAAGAAGGAGTACTCTGATGCATGAAGGCATTAAATATGAATTCAATGACACCACAGAAGGACACCCTCTCATAATTTTGGTCTTTTGACTTAGATTTGCGTACTACTGCTACCACCTCAACTTCGTCCTCATGATTTATATAAATTAAAAAATGTCAGTTAAGTTATTACGTGTTTCTTAACTTGATAAAATTTAACTATTTTATTTTGAGTTAAATACTATTTTTATCATGAAAGTATTGGAAAGGGGACACTCAACACCCAAAAGTTTTTTTGGTATTATTTTTGCTTTTTTTTACAAAAAGGAGCAAATATGTCCCGAAAGTTTTTTTAAAGAGCAAATTTGCCCGAAAGTTTTTTTTAGGAGCAAATTTGCCTTGGAAGTTTACAAAGAGAGCAACGATCCAATGGTCCAGATCCACCGATCGGTAAGATCACTATATTTGTAAACTTCCGGGCAAAAATAATACCAAAAAAATTTTCGAGTCTTGAGTCTTGCTCTTATCAATACTTTTCATGGTAAAATTGATATTTAACCCTTTTAATTTTATTTAAAAATAATAATTTTTAAATATGTATTTGTTATATTCATATCTCTCTTTTGCAATGGGTAAATGCAAAAAACAATCATTAATTACCTTATTAATTTATTATATTTCTTAGACCATTTTTTTTTAAAAAAAGATTTTTTTGAAAGTAAATAAGTCATTAAATTTTGTTGTAAATGATTTTTTTTTTATTTAATCATTTTAAAACCATAATTTTTTCTTGGAAAGCAGAAAACCGAGCATAACAACAAACTTTAAATAAAGATAATTTTGAAAAAATATAATTTACACTTCTTATAACAAGGATGACTTATTTTTTTTTTCTGGAAGACGCCTTAATAATCTCCATATATTTTAAGGTTTGTTTTGATGATCTGAAATAAGATATTTTAAAGAAACCAACACAATTTTTTTATACTAATAATCAAATTAGCTAATTTTATTAATCTCCATATATTAAATATTTAACTCATACATTTATAAAAAAATATTTTACATATAAAATTTTAAAAATATGTTAAATTGTTTAATTAATTTAAAAATCCATTTGATTTCATTAAAGTCAACCTTTTTTTTTTTGTTTCGAAATAAGAATAAAAAATAATGGTTTAATTGCAGTGACCAACCAAATAGGAATGATTGATGATGAAAGATGAGGTGGGGGAAGACGAGAGAACAGAGGAATCAGAGAGCTGGGGACAAAGTTGTCAGTTCGTTTGTTTGGTACAAATAAGACTGACTTTGCAAGAAACTCACGAGATGCTTGCATGCTTCTTTATGTAATGTTTCCTATTTCTGCATCATTCACACTCTCACATTCACAAGCTAACACATATCTTTCGTAATTCTTAAATTCTAGTATCCTCTAGGATGCCTCAAACCTCACATTAATTAATGGCTTTTCAAATTTTGATGAGTCCAGTTACTCCATCCATTGTTGTCAAACTCGCGAGTTGACTCTACGAGTTTACCGTTTTTACGTTGCTACCTTATAAAAACGAGTCAAGTTAGTAGTAAAATCGTGTTAGTCATAAACTTGGTTAAACTTACGAGTTTATACACCGAGTTTACCATTTTTACGCTTCTAGCTTACAAAACCGTGTTAATTTACTCTTAAATTCATGTTATTTTTTTTGATTTGGTCATGCTCAATGGCTTTATATAGAAATTTTTTTGAAATTTTTTTATTAAATATGATAAATGATGATTGTTTATGGATTTAATTTCAATTATTTGGAATTAAAATATATTTAAATCAAATTATTGTCATTTTATATTTAATTATACACTAGTAATACATATTTAATAATAAAAGTAAACTCTTACGAGTTTACGATTCGAGTTCACGATACGAGTTTACATCACTATCACGAGTTTGCTTAAACTCGCGAGTTTGACAACCTTGACTCCATCTATTCCTTATTACAAAACACCAGCGAGCAAGTGTTTTTTATAATGCACTTTCTTTCTTGTTTCTAAAGCATATTAATTATTTTTTTCATGCATGCTAGCTCATAATTAATAAGAAGATAGTAGATAAGAGTAATAATTAATATAATATTACAATTTAATGCAATTAGTAGAAATAATATTGGAAGTTACCATTCTAGTCTTATTTATAAGTCCAATTTGACTAAATCTCACATATCAAAGAGATGTAGTTAACTCAATGATTAAGGTGATCAATTTTCAACTTTGCCCCTATTTATGATTGGGTATTTTAAAACGTTTTCTTCTCTCTGTGTCTTCATAGGTACAATTAGTATGGGTAAAATTGTTACAATTTCATTTATTACATGAAACTAGACTTATAAATAAGACCAATTTTTTTTGGTCAAAATAGGTTTATAAATAGGACCAGAATGGTACTTAAATTGTAGGACAACTTTGTTGACTTTAACTGTTTTTATTGATTTGTGAGAACTATTAATTGATGTCTTATAATAAGGACCAGAGGAAGTATCAAATAAAGTAAATTACATGTACTACTAACGGGGTTGAGTTTAGCGAAAGGAGTTAGTCGTTCACAATATGATGAATCAAGGTTTGAATCCTTGTTAGAGAAGTGCCTACATTTGGTGACCAATATATATGCATCGAATAGAATTGTCTATAATAGGAGGATACATGTGGCTAGAAAAAAACTAAATAAATTACAAGAGAAATGGTAAATTAGTTTAAGGGTTTTAGACAGTTCAACCATGTTGAATTTTTTTTTTTTTAAATTTTGTTTTCTTCCTATTGAGTTTGAAACGAAGTCACATTTTGAGTTTAAAAAGGGGGGGGGGGGGGGGGGGGGGGGGGGGGGGGGGGGGGGCAACTAGCAGTATGTTAGATTTATGCTTTAGAAACTCTATTTTGTTTGATCATGCGAGGTTTATCCATGAATATTTTATTTTATATTAAAATGTTACTTTTTTAAAAGGTTATACATGGATTTCTTTATATATTTTATTTAATATAAATGATATTAATCATGATTTTGTTGACTGGGTTCGACCAAGATTAGATTAGGCTTCAACCAATTCAAACCGGTTTTGTTTAGTACCTTAATTGAAAAAAATATAATTTTTGAAATATGATTAAAAATTTATGATGAAATTTTAATTTCTATGTATTTGACAAGGAAAATTGAAATAGAAAGTACAATGCTTAAACAATTTCAATTTCAATAATAATAATTTATAAAATTTACTCTACAATATATTACTTTTTTTTTTTTTTGTAAATTTCGAAAATCAGTTTAAAATATACTCCTTTAATACTATTTATAGGTAAGAGAGATAATAAAATTTTTAGTTATATTTATAGGAAAAAGAGAGAAACCTTTTATATGAATGTACAATTTTACTCTTCATTTATTATTGTGTTCACTTTATTTTCATGGAATATAACATATACTCAGTCATTTTTATAAGAAATACTCTCTCTCATAAGAATGATCCTTAATATAAGGAACAAATCTTTTTACCTCCAATTTTGAACTAGTTTTCCTTTTTTGCCTGAATTAAATATATGTAACTTTATCTCTCTGCAATAAATTTACACTTATTATTTCTTATTTACCTTCTTTATAAATAAGGGTATAATTGGTAAAAAAAAAAAAAGATACATGTCTAACACATTTGTTGCTTCTAACTAAGATTTCAACCGCGTGATTTTGATAGTTGTTCCTTGTAAAAAAATGAAGAGAGTATTAAATAAGAGTAAAGTTTGAAAGTTGTAAAATTTTATGGCCGAGCTAATGAAATTTAAGATTTTTTTTTTTTTTTTTTTTTTTTTTTTTTTTTTTTTTTTTTTTTGTATTGTGAAACATGAAAATGTCTTATAAATAGAAAAAGAGGAGTAAGTTGAATTCAACATAAAAGAATAAGAGAGAATGAGAGAAATAGTGCATAACAAATTATATAAATTTCCTATATTCAGATAATTTTCATATTTGAGCAAAAAAAAAAAAAGATAATTTTCATATAATTGATTTTTTATATTTCTCAAATTATATATATATGAATAACTTAGTTATTAGAAAAAGTCAAAAAACGTGAGTTTTCTGTTAGATGAAGAGAACAATAAATGGGAAGACAGCGGTCAACAAATTAGGTAAAAGGTCAAATGGTGGAGTGCCCACTTATTTAATTAATTTGATTTGAATCCAAACTCATTCAATATGTGTAGCCATCCATTTATTTTGTGTGATCCTCATTAATTTGAACAATTTTATAAATCAATTCACGACTTCCTTGTTTTTAAATATTCAATTCATATGCAATTTAATGAAGGAATAAAACCTTTTGACTCACTTTTTTTGGGTGACATTAATACACTTTTTCTTTATTTAACCCAATAAAATAATTCACATTTTTTAGTTTAAATATATATGGTATCTAATGTCACTAACTAATTTAGATTTATACATTGTGCTAGACAAGTTTCAACTTAGAAATACTACCTTCCAGTCTTAAATATAAAAATGAGTAAAAAGAATTATTTTAGTCCATAATGCAAGATCTTAATCTATTGTGTCTCACAAAATTATATTTATTTTTATAAACTCTCCTATTAATTGGACATATCAAAGCGGCTTTTCATTTAAGAAGGAGTAATTTCCAATAAAATAATTAAGATGGATATACTCTCTCCAGTTCTATTTATAAGAGCTTGATAACTGAATCACAAGGTTTAAAAGAATGGTTAAAATTAGTTAAAAATAATAAGTATCCAAGTATGCCCTTATTTAATTTATGACGAGTAAGTAAAAGAGAGAAATAGAGTAAATATAAATATAACATTCTTTTAATTAATGAAATATATATAATTAATGAAGAGTAAAATGAAAATACTTATTAAATGTTTAGACAACTCTTATTGAATTTTTATAAAAAAACATCAAGACAATATAAATTTTGGGCACTTGCAAAAAGAACCGGAGGAGTACTTTCTTAAGGAAAACCAATTCACATTTTTTTTATAAAAAAAATAACTATTTTTTTAATTTCTTCAAATTAGTTATTTTTTTGTTAATAAGGACCGATCAAGTATGATCGGGGATATTACAAACGAGACGAGCTCGTGCGATACCTACAACATCCTCTCGAAAAGATTCATAGATCCCATCTTGTGGGTTCTAATGAATCTGGTCATAGATCTCATCCGTTGATTCATGGATTACAAAGTGGATCCACCTTCGATTTCTTGGATGCCCCAAGTTCTTCCCGAGCACCACTATCGCATCCTTAGATATATGCATACCTAAGGGTTTCCTACGGACTTTCATACTCTTCCTTGTAGAATTTTGGAGTCGATGCCATGCGGAGGTTTCGCGAAGCCACCCGATGAGGTGCTTGATTCTCCTTTCCTTCGTCGGCCTTCAAACCCGGTGGTACGGATAGTACTTGATTGGGGCTATTATGCTTGCTAGGTCCACCCACATCCATCAAGGAATCCGACGCCGTAACCTAACCACCGTATGCTTAGAGCTATCCAAAGTCGATGTTACCACAATGGGTATAAGGGCCGAGCTCTTAGCAAGCAAGTCCATGGGAAGATCACCTTTCAACAAGTGGTCTCGTCATAGTTCTTAGGAGAGGGCCCAATCATACAATCCATATCAGCAGCCTCCTTTGGGTTGGAAGGGGCCTCAGTGGGCTTGAGGGGGACTTCCTTCAACTCCTTCTTGCTATATTCCTGGACTGGGCGGGCCTTTCCACTCTTTAATTTATGTGGGCTTCGTTCACACGGCCCACTACTCCTACATGTATCCTTTCCCACGCGCTCTGTCTCACGATTATTTAAGGAATACCTATGATTTCGTGCCTGTTGACCAATTCTAGTCACATCCCCATCCGGTCGCTCCTCATGCGCCACGGTTTACGCTATATCCTCGCATTCAAACAATACATTATAGCGAGATCCCCGTTTAAAATCCAATCCCGCTAATTTCGCTACCTTCCCCGATTCGTTTGTGTCCTTTTCGGGATACCGTACTGCATCCACGAACCATACGGAGAGGATGGCTCCTCCGTCATAGTGCCGCCGTTAGCCACCGGGCTATTTTGGACGTCGTCGACTTGGATGGGTGCATGAGGGGACTCCCTTGGTTCCCAAACCTCGTCGTATTGCCCGCAGCATCCAGCCCCTTACATTTCTCCTTCGTATGTCCAAACTTTCCGCACCTAAAGCATATAGTCGGCGGCCCCTCATACTCAACTCGATATGCCTTGCCATCAACTTTAATACGGGGTATCGGCGGCTGCAATAGGTCGATGAGTACAAAGAATCCTAGCATACTTTCCTCTTCCCTTCGATTCCGTCATGTAGTCAATTTTGACCACCTCCCTAGCATACCAATCGCCCTTAGAGTGCTTTTATGGTAGTACCTAAAGGAAAGTCCCTAATCGTAACCACGTAACCACCTTAGACACCACAGATGACATAGGGTCGAAGTCCGAGTCCATGGTTGCACAGTGAGATAGGCTCCAAAGATCATCCAAGGACCCCCCATTAAGGCCTTAGTATAGTCTTCCGTCTTCTCAAAGGTAGCGAAGTAGAAGTTCCCTTCCATGGCGACTAAGTGGTAGGAACCCTTTGGCCGCCACGGTCCGGGTTCTCGTTAGAAGGTCCCGGTAAGAAATAAACCGACCAAGCAGCTTGATGATTAAAGTACGTTCCATGCCTCGGACCAATATATCACGTACTTCCTTGGTGAAGTCTATGGAGGGGATGCCTTTCTCCCTACGAGATCGAAAGTCATCATCGGTGATAACAACCTCCCCCCAAATCTATTGGCTTTCCCTTCACTATCCGTTTCAAAAGTTTGTTCCGATATGAGATACCATGCACAGATCCCTTTTCCGCCATTACCACATCCTCTTCAACAGCTTCCAAAATTTCCCCTCCCTCCTCTCCCGGGACGTATGCGGACCTTCTTCGTTGATCGGAGACATTCCTCCGCAAGCGGCGGGGGAAAGTCTTTCTCGCTCTCTTTTTCACTCTCCGTCATCTGATTATTCTTAAGAATCTAGAGAGAAGGCAGAGCTTCTCTCTCCCATCATAAAATTGCGTTTCTCCAAACTTCGTCTTTGTTTATAACATCACATTACTCAATCACCAAATTTTTTCAAATTAGTTATTTAACTTGTATATTTAGGACTTAATTGACAAAATGTTTAGAAGACCATAACTTGTGAGTTGAATTTCATGAACTCATTAGAATCTAGAAGAAGCTTCGGATACTTAGCTGGTCCAGGAAAAAATGTCTTCACTAATCTCTCTACCATTGAATTAGCTTTTAATAATTGAGATTTATTTTATAGAAATATTATTACTCCTCATATCCTTAATATAAAACGTATTTGGGGATTTGATCTTAGACCTAAATATAAAACATACTTTTTATATTTGTCAATTTTTTTTTCCTAATTTACATTTAATCTTGCTCCTTTAACAATAATTAAGGAATAAAGGGTATGAACGAATTAAGAAAAATGATTATGGTGTTTTAGAAAATACATCTACATATTAGCTAACTTCCTCAAACTAATCAAATTAGGTAAATACAAGTATATCTTATATTAAATATTGGAGGGAGTATCATTTACTATTTACTATTATGATAATATTTTTAATATAGTATAAAATCTCAATCATTAAAAGTCAATCTAATGGTCGAGAAATTAAATGGAGAGGAAATGAAGAGAGTGGTTAACAGAGAGTCAAAGACACTCCGTTCTCATGTGGTCCAAAGGTTATTAATTTATATTTGACTACAAATTAATTATAAATAACCCCGCGATAAATAAAATCTCTTATATCAACAATGAGATTTGAATGCATCATATTTTTTTATAGTGCATGAGTCAACTCCTTCACTTTTTATATTTATATGGGACTTGCTTATGAAGGGATTTCAATTTCAAATCAACGATTTTGCATACCATTCTCAATTTATTAGTTATTTGAATTGAATGTTGACTAATTTCATTAAATCAATATATTCATTACAACTATATTATTTAAGAAGAGATAATAGTGCATGAGTCAACTCCTTCACTTTTTCTATTTAATTATATGGGACTTGCTTATCAAGGGATTTCAAAATTTTTTTGAACAATTCAAGGGATTTCAATTTCAAATCAACGATTTTGCATACCATTCTCAATTTATTAGTTATTTGAATTGAATGTTGACTAATTTCATGAAATCAATATATTCATTACAACTATATTATTTAAGAAGAGGCTCATCAAGTTCATTCAACAATAAAAAAAGAAAAAGGAAAAAAAAAAGAACATAATTGACGGATCTGTACAGTCCGGGCAGTTTCAAAATTGAAGGCACGTTTTCCAATTTTTTAACTTCAACTTTGGTAGAATAAGTAGAAGATTTGATAGAAAGTTTTTTAAGGCTTCCTACACAAAATTGTCTTAAACTTTGGACTATATACAAATAATTCTATTAACATTTGAAACTCATTAATAAACCTCTCTAAACTTCGAAGTTTATGCTGATAATTATCCCCACAACCATCAAATGCATACTCTGTTAAACTTTATTTTTGTCTACAAATAATCCCCAAAAGCTTTGAATTGTACACATTTACAATTACCAGTGAGTTATCTACGTAAATATAAAGAGTTTAAGGATTTTATAATAAAGTTTAGAGGAGTTGTATATAATTTAGCCAAAATTTTATAATCTCACACGCTCATATATGTGTGTGTGAAGTTCAATTGGCATCAAGTTCAGTGAATGGAAATCGAATATTAAAAGTAGATAGGAGGTCTTTATGTGAGTGTATAAAATCATTGAATTTAGAGGAGGTTTATATAAATTTTTAAAATAGAAGGCATGTTTGTGTAATTAAAATTGGAAGGCAATGAATGATTACTCAATAAATTAGCACATGGAATGAATAATAACAACTAGTAAAAATTAGAATTACTTTTTATGTTTTTTTTAATCAACAAACTATTGATTGAAGTAGTAAACGTGGCCTCATCCCTATAAAAAGAAGAATATACCTAGCAAATTTCAGGAAGCACACTTTTTGTGACTTGTGAGGACGAAAACTCTTTATCTTTCTAAACTTTTAAAGGGAAAACTTTTGATCAATTAATTAAAAAAATATATACTATTTTTTTGTAACTCTTTGGGTCACTCGGTGTTCCGTGACTTTTCTTAATCCTATTACTAGGTATCTGAGCAGCCAATATTTGACTTTTCTTAAAGTTAATAAAATTTAAGATTTTTTTTTGGGTATGTGTGAAACATGAAAGTGTCTTATAAATAGAATAAGATGATAAGTTGAATTCAACATAAAAGAATAAGAGAGAATGAGAGAAACAGTGCATAACAAATTACATAAATTTCCTATATTCAGATAATTTTCATAGAATTGATTTCTTATATTTCTCAAATTATATGTATAACTTAGTTATTAAAAAAAACGTGAGTTTTCTGTTAAATGAAGAGAACAATAAATAGGAAGACAGCGGTCAACAAATTAGGTAAAAGGTCAAATGGTGGAGTGCCCACTTATTTAATTAATTTGATTTGAATCCAAACTCATTCAATATGTGTAGCCATCCATTTATTTTGTGTGATCCTTATTTGAACAATTTTATAAATCAATTCACGACTTCCTTATTTTTAATTATTCAATTCGTACGCTCTTCCATTTAATGAAGGAATAATACCTTTTGATTCACTTTTTTGGGTGACATTAATACACTTTTTTATTTATTTAACCCAATAAATTCAAAAAATTTTAGGTTATATAAATATATGGTATTTAATGTCACTAACTAATTTAGATTTATACATTGTCCTAGACAAGTTCCAGCTTAGAAATACTGCCACCTTCCCATCTTAAATATAATAACGGGTAGAAAGAATTATTTGGTCCAATGTAAAATCTTATTCTATTGTGTCTTACAAAATTATATTTATTTTTCTAAACTCTCCTATTGATATTGATTGGACATATTAAGTATTAAGGAGGCTTTTCAGTAATTTATAATAAAATAATTAAAATGGATATACTCTATCCAGTCCTATTTATATAAAATTTCGATAACCGAATCATGTGGTTTAATAAAATGATTAAAATTAGTTAAAAATAATAAGTATCTAAGTATGCCCTTATTTAATTTTTGAAGAGTAAGTATGAGAGAGAAATAGAGTAAATATAAGTATTACAACCTTTTCATTAATGTAGTATATATAATTAATGAGGGTAAGTGTAATACCCCGAAATTTGAATTAGGGAATTTAAGGGCCAAAGTGCCAAAATGACCAAAATACCCCTAGGAAGGGTAAATAACTTAGGAAAATGGTGAAAAATCCTAAAAGGCAATGAAATAATTATTTGAATTATGAGAATATATTATCTCTAATTATGGTAATTTAATAAATTACGAACTTGGAGAAATTGAAGAAGAATGCCCAAAAAGTATTGTAATGACAATAATACCCTTGTAAATTATAGAATAATACAAGAGACATGGAAACACAAGTGTTAATGCAAGAGTTTGGAGGTAATGGGGCATTCTAATTAAGAAAATTATCAACTAGTGATAATAAGGTAATTAAGTAATTTCGCTAATTACTTAAGTCTCGAGCAAAGGAAATTTAGAGATAATTATGTGAGTCTCAAAAATTAGTGGAAAATAGTTGGAAATTAGTAAAAATATATTTACTAATTAATTGGAGATTTTTGTGAAAAATAGTTGAGTTTAGGTATTTTTAAGCCTAAATGCAAGAATGGACCAATAAGAGAATTTTGTGGAATTTTTGATAAAAATTTCATTAAGTAATTAATTATGTAATTAAATAAATCATGGAAAATATTTACAAATCAAAAAAAAAGTGCTCAGCCGAAAATGGACATACAAATGGAAGATAAGAGTGAAAAATTTAATATCATGATATTAAAGCACATGTTATATTATATAATATAATTGAATAGGATGAATAGTAATTTAATATATAGGAAACGGATCCTATCTAGAGAACCAGGAATAGGAATTCCAAAGTCAAGGTAAAATATTGATCAGTGAGTTTTTACCTTTAAGACCTCTTCCTAAGTAAATTCCGAGGTAGGTAGCGCATTTTCCTAATAAGACGAAATAGGAAAAAATACCGATGGTCATATTTTGGAATTTGAAGAAAATAATTATAACTCAACATCTAGAGATGAGTTTATAATTATCTGGACATATTTGGAATCGCTGAATTATTATCCAGAGATTGATAATTCCGAAAGCGATTTCCGACACCGGACGTGTTCGGACACGTTTTTTCGAGAAAACTTCAACTGACCGTTGGAACCACAGTAAGGGACCGAAATCTAAGTTAAATTAGATATTCTTGATGAGGAAGAGAAGATCTTCAAAGTTATGAATTCAGAATTTTGAGATTTCTCCGAAGAGACGCGAAACGGAGACCGAAACGGGAAAATCATTTAAACCGCCGTAAAGCAAGTTGACTCACCACTCTTGGACCAATGGCTTGCTGCCACATCACTCCCCAATGTCGACTAAGGGCTGCCCATGGTCAAGAATTAACCACCATTTATCCTTTATTTTACTTGGTTATAAGGTAAGAGAAAATTACAAGATTTGGAATATGAAAATTACCAAAGTGGCACAATTTTTGCCTATATAAGGGCATGAGCACCTTCTTCATTTTTCACACCAAAATCTGCCCCTTAGAGAGAAGTTAGAGAGAGAAGCTCTGGAGAAAGTCCGAGCAAAGTCTCGGGTAAGTTCTTCGGTCCCTGGTCTTTAGTTTCTAGATCTTTCTGGTAGATATAGTAGGAATGCTAGATTTATCTTTAATTTTTCAAGATAGTCTAGATATCATATTTAGGGGTAAATATGATATATATTTCAAAATATGATAAGGGAAAACATCTCACAAAATTCGGAGAGATAGAGCGAAAATAAATGAAGCTCGGCGAAATTCCGCCAAATAGGGGTACTAGGGGCAAAATAGTAATTTTCGCCCAAATGGCCTGTTATGATGCCAAATGTTGATAAACGTTGTCCTTATAGGATATCCGAGCTAATCGAGCCATTTTGTTGTCTTGCCGCCGTCATACCATTTTTTTTCCGTTTCCGAATTTCACGTTTTTCCGTAAAAGTTCTCGTTGTACCGCCAAAAAGGTACGTTCGCGTCCGGTAACCTTATCTCCGATGTTTATGGTTTACATATATGTGGTATGTGTGTTGTAGAGGTGTTATAAATTGTGCGAGTGCATATAGCGGTTAGAGGATATGTCGTATCTTTGGGTGCAATATGTCGGTCTGGGGTGCAATATGTCGGTCTGGGGTGCAATATGTCTCGTATCTTGATGTGCAATAGGTCGTATCTTTGGGTGCAATGTGTCCGCATGCTGGGGGCAATACATATGCATGGGTTGTGGTAGAGTGATTGTTGTGCTGTTGATATTATGGATGTCTCGTTGTCTGCGTATGTATACATAAACATGAGGTTAACCGTTACTTGATCCGAGATCCAATGTGGTAAATTGGATCTCAAATTCTTAACTTAATCAAGTTCGGAAGGACCGAGGACCGAGGAGAGAGAAAAGTAGCGGTTCAAGGACCCTATGAAGACTTTCCGATGTTGTCCTTTACTTTTGATGTTCGTGGAAGCCTTTCTTTCGGATGTTTTGTACTTTTGAAACACTCGATTCTTGTACCGATGTTGTAAACAATGATTCGACTTACGGCATTTTGAATATAAGTATCGATTCTTTCAATCGCTCCGATGCTCTACTCTGATGAAAAAAAAAATTATACTGCTTTTGAAAACGGGATGTTACGGTAAGAATGAAAAAAACTTATTAAATATTTTGATAACTCTTATCAGATTCTTATAAAAACCACCAAGACAATTTAAATTTTAGGCTCTTGTAAAAAGAACTGGAGAAAGTATTTAAGGAAAACCAATACACAATTTTTTTTATATTAAAAAAGTAACTAATTTTTATTTTTTATAAAAAAAATTCTACAAATTAGTTATTTAACTTGTATATTTAGGACCTAATTGACAAAATGTTTAGAAGACCATAACTTGTGAGTTGAATTTCATGAACTCGTTAAAATCTAGAAGAAGCTTCGGGTACTTAGCTGGTCCAGGAAAAAAAGTGTCTTCATTAATCTCTCTACCATTAAATTGGCTTTTAATGATTGAGATTTATTTTATAGAAATATTATTACTCCTCTTATCCTTAATATAAAATATATTTGGGGATTTGATCTTGATCCTAAATATAAGACATATTTTTCATATTTGTCAATGTTTTTCTAATTTATATCTATTATTGCTCCTTTAATAATAATCATTGAGTAAAGGGTATAAACGAATTAAAGAAGATTATTAGGGTGTTTTAGAAAATATATGTACATATTAACTAATTTCTTTAATCTAATCAAATTAGGTAAATACTATCTTCGGTCTTACACATGATGCACTACAAACTTTGTTATATATTTAGAACCAGATGAGCATATCTTATATTAAATATTGGAGGGAGTATCATTTAATATTTACGACCACTCTGATCCTATTTATAAGTCATTTTTGAAAAAGTTTGGTCACCATTTATAAGTCTTTTTAAGGAATAAATGAGATTATGACAAATTTGAAATTTTACCCCATAATCATTAAACTAACTACCTTTCCATGGTATGTGTGTTTTGGACTTTTGGTTAAAAAAGACTTATAAATAGGACCAGAGTGTATTGCGATAATATTTTTAATATAGTATAAAATCTCAATCATTAAAAGTCAATTTAATTTAATGGTGGAGAAATTAAAGAAGAGAAAGTGAAGAGAGTGGTTAACGGAGACACTCCTTTCTCTTTCTCATATGGTCCAAGGATTATTATATTTGACTAAAAATTACTTATAGGTTATAGATAAGCCCGCGATAAATAAAATCTCTTATATCAACAATGAGATTTGAATGGATCATATTTTTTTATAGTGCATGAGTCAACTCCGTTACTTTTTCTATTTATATGGGACTTGCTTATCAAGGGATTTCAATTTCAGATCAACGATTTTGCATACCATTCTCAATTTATTAGTTATTTGAATTGAATGTTGACTAATTTCATTAAGTCAATAACTAGATTATTTAAGAAGAGGCTCAAGTTTATTCAACAATAAATAATGAACATAATTGATGGATCTGTACAGTCCGGGCAGTTTCAAATTTGAAGGCACGATTTCCAATCTTAACTTCAACTTTGGTAGAATAAGTAGAAGATTTGATAGAAAGTTTTTTAAGGCTTCCTACACAAAAGTGTCTTAAACTTTGGACTATATACAAATAATTCTATTAACATTTAAAACTCAATAATAAACCTCTCTAAACTTCGAAGTTTATGCTGATAGTTATCCCCACAATCATCAAATGCATACTCTGTTAAACTTTATTTTTGTCTACAAATAATCCCCAAAAGCTTTGAATTGTACACATATACAATTACCTGTGAGTTATCTACGTAAATATAAAAAGTTTAAGGATTTTATAATAAAGTTTAGAGGAGTTGTATATAATTTAGCCAAAATTTTATAATCTCACACGCTCACATATGTGTTTGTGAAGTTCAATTGGCATCAAGTTCAGTGAATGGAAATCGAATATTAGAAGTAGATAGGAGGTCTTTATGTGTGTGTGTATAATCGTTGAATTTAGAGGTAGTTCAAATTTCAGGGAGCACACTTGCTATGAAGACGGAAACTTTTTATGCTCTAAGCTTTCAAATGAAAAATTCTTGATCAATTAATCTTAAAAAAATCTTTTATACTAGTTTTTATAATCCTTTGGGTCACTTGGTGTTCAATGCCTTTTTTTAATCTTATTAATAGATATTTGAGCTGCCAAATTTTTCATGGCTTTACGATCAAAATGCATCTCCGAGAGATCTTTTACTATTTGTTTTCCTTAGTTTGAATACATCAGAGAATACTACTGATATTACCATTTTTATTTTATATTTAGTATTGTTAAAAAATATCAAAATAAATAGTAAAATTTGAACAGTACAAATATGTCAAATAATAAGTGGGAGAAATTTTCAGTTGAAACGTAACGGTCAAGATATTTGTTTGGACATGGGTTTTGGTTGTGACTGAATAGGAATAAGGGACCCATGCATTTCATCTCCATGTCCTTTCTAACACGCGTGGTGGTTGGACAGTCAGCAAACAGTCGGTAGCCCTTGTCCCAACCTCTCGTTTTAATTTTCCCTATTTAGCATATCAAATTTAATAACAAGAAATTTAACAAAAAACTTTTACATATTTCCTGTAATAAATTATAAAATTAATATAATCTTTTAGTCCCTAAAGAGGCCCTTGTTTTGCTTTTGAGCCTCAAATTTTAAATAAAAGGTTTTAACTCCTCAAGGGCAAAATCATTTAGATTTTTATTTAATTATTATATGGATCAATATTTTGAATGGAATATAATTTAAGGGATCGAAATCTCTAGTTTAAAACTTAAGGAATGGAAAAAAAAAATGAAGACAAAATCAATGGATTGAAAATTGTATTAACCCTAAATTATATGTTAATCTTAGCAAATTGAGAAAATTCAAGGACTAAATACTAAATTAATCTTATAATTAGTTACTTCAATAGTGTTGTGTTCACTCAAAATTAACATCAAAGTATATGATACAAAATTTAAATATTTTTGATAAAAAAAATATAAATTTTGTGTTCACTTAAGTTTATGGGGATTAAAAGTTTACAAATATATTAAAAACAAAAACCACTGATTCTGTAGATGATACACACATGCACACTTATTTTATTAAGAAATCACACTCTCAATGTAATTGAGACAGTTATATGATATTCAGCACTATTAGCATAAATTTAAGTATTGTTGGGTTTAATTATAAGTAACTTTTCAGGTAATTCATTTTATTCTTCACAATATTTAAATCCTCAATTTCATTAAAAGAATTACTCGTTATAGTAAAATACTCCCTCCACCCCATTTAAAAATAAGAAATTCTCCTTCCAATCCTTAATATAAAATATATTTTAAGAGTAAATTTTTGTCTTAAATATAAGATAAAGTTTTTATATTTGTTAACATTTCCTTAATTTACTTCTATTGATGCTCCTTCAATAATGAACAAGAATGAGAGGGAAGGAGAAAATTAAGGAAGGTGGATGAAGTGTTTTTGAAAAAGATATATCATATTAATTAACTTAAACAACTTCCTTAATCTAATCAAATTAAATAAATATGTTTTATATTAAGGACTGTATGAGTATAAATGTTTAAAAATACCCTAAAGAAGAGAGAAAAAGAAAGATATTAAAGGATTGAAATAGTGAGGGATAGTTTTGGAATAAACTATACCTATGATTCGTTTTTCCCTCAAAACACCTTATATTATCAATTCACTCTAAAAATCATGTTATAAAATAGAATGAGCACAAATAGTATTTACCTTTAGCTAAGTGTTATCGAGAGTTACTGTACAATTTCAACAACAAAGTTTTTTTACCATAAGGGTCTAGTATAATATATTAAGTTTTGAAGGGTGTAAAAGTAAATATAATCTCTTACAATCATGTAATTTTAACAATTCCGTTGAATAGACTCAAACATCTATTATAAAGTTGGAAGGAGAACAAGTGAATTCTACATAAAAAAGAAACGAGCATTTAGATCAATTTAACATAATTGCTAAAATTACATCATTTTTAAAAGATTTTGTTTATATTGGCACTACTCAAAATTTAATTGTACTAGATGCTATTTGATGAAAAGTTTCGTTGTTAAAATTACACTTTACCCGTGTTATTAATGGAAACGTTATTTGTCATGATTGCTCAAATTCGAGTCTAGAGTTGACATTGTAATGTAAAACAAAAAAACTAGCCAAGTGTTTTTTTAAATGGACAAAGTGGTTGAAGCTAACGGGTCCCACTCAAACTTGTTCATGCTAGAGGCAAAAACCACCAAAATGGTCCAAGCCACGAGCTTTGCCTCGTGGGGCATAATATTATTGTGACACCACCATCACTATTATGCCCTAACCCTAAATTAATATTCTGGTTTAAGGCCTATTATCCGTATAATATTAAATGTGTTATAAAAATGAAGAAAATGTATAGAAAAGTAGAGAGAAGTTCTAGAGAGATGGAAGAATTCTCATTTCAAAGAACTTATGAATGTTTACACAAGCCTCATTTATAGGCGGCAGGAGTTCTTATCTGATAGACATCCACATAATACATATATTTATAACACTCCCCTTTGGATGTCCATTATGAATATCGCCTCATTAAAAACTTTAACTAAAGAAAAACCCAGGTGGGATAAAACCTAGCTAAAGAAAAGAATACATTATCCATCGATACACTTTCTTATGTCCTCATTAAAAACCTTTCTAAAATCCAGGTGGACAAAACCTAGATAAGGGAAAAAGAGTACAACGTGTATCGACGCTCCACCTCTTAATTACATCAGATTTTCTAATCTTTGCCTCATTAAAAACCTTTCTAGGAAAACCCAGTGTGACAAAACCTAGATAAGGAAAAAGAGTACAACGTCATCAACTTGTATTTCTAAATTACATCGATTTACTCCCCCGATGACTACATTACTACCACTTGTCTTTTGTGTTGGTGAAGAATTATCTCATGTTAATAAACATGATATTGCCCTTCTTCAACTTCTTTTTTCTTGAGTCGAAATTGTTCTTTATCCGCCTTCAAATAATTTAAGTATATAATGGATATGACTTATCCATATAAAATCAATCTAGGACCTTCTTTTGTATAAACAAAAGATCTCATTCTTTAGGTATTAAATCTGTAATCCAATCTGAAATTTAGTTCTTCTCAAGTCATTAATTATTTCTAATTCTTTCTTTAAACAATTAATTGCTTTATTGAAGCTTTTCAAATTTCAATAATGTTGATATCATCAACATAAATTGCAATTAAAAGATTCATTTCAAGATCTTTTCATAAAGATGCATGGGCATATTGATTCACTTTCTTTATACCTTCTTTTAACATATATTTCTTGAGAAGATTATACCACTGTCGCTGCCCTAATTGATTTAAGTCATACAAAGACTTCTTCCCCTCTATTGGTTTCAATAACTTGAATTAAATGCTTTTGATTAGCATCCTAAGTCCTTCGGGACTTGTGCTTCTAGCACAATAAATCATTTTATGCTTCGCACCTTAAATCTTTTGGGGACATGTCTTCTCGCACCTTAAATCTTTTTGGACATGTGTCTTTCTGGTACCTTAAGTCCTTTTCTACCACCTTAAGTCCTTTAAGGACATGTGCTCCTAGCACTTTTTGATTCTTTGAAGATTCTTCTGTAATCTTCATAATTTAGTAAGTCTTATGCATAGGCTATATAACAATATCTACATAGACGCATAATCTTTCTTTCATAAACTGCCAGATTAACAATATATACAAAATTATTGTATCCACCACAAAATCATATATTACATCATAATCATATTAGACTCTGTGAAAATCTTTATTTTCACATAAACAATAAACATTCATATATCTCAATTAGGACTTCAGGTCCATAACTATCATAATATGATTATATTGGTGTCTTTTCAATTTCACTTATCCTCTTGGCCAATCATCTTTATGTCAACTTCTTGTGACATATCTTTATATAATATCCTCATTTGATCACGTGATATCATCTTTCAAAATTGTTGTCGACAATTTCATCTTTTCGGTTCCATTTTTCCAATTCGACATAACTTATCAAAATCAATATAATTCGTGTTCACGAACCTCTCTTGAGGTTTTTACAATTAGTTATGTCTCGATACTCTTCTTGGAGTATCTACCTCCTTAATATGATCATCATGATTATTGCTCCAATTTATCCATAACATTTATAATTGGAACCGAATAATTTCTCATGCTTCGAGCATGTCACATTCATATTTATACAGATTGGAGCATTTTCAAATTTGGAGTATAAGATTTAATAAATCTCATTTGGGTCAAGAATATTATTTGGCAAATAATTCATGAATGCATAATCGATGAACTTCGGTTCATACTACTTATTCGAGGATATATACAATGCTATAATGCATTTCATGTATTCACTTTTCCAAACTATCCAATTTCTCCCCCTCATGGTAAGAAAACAATGTCAAACGACAATTGACTAATCATGCAATAAGATAAGTCTCCTATATCCATTTGTTTCCTTTAGAAACATCTTACATTTTCATATAGAGACAAACAAGAAATAGAAGGTACTTATACAACATTTATCTAAAATTTCTTTTTATATCCATCTATGTGCATTGTGGTGGATTTATAATCATTGCACATTCAACCCTTTTAAGATGGAATTTGTCTAGCTTCTGACCAAAAGCCATTTTTACAGGGAGAATTCTGTTGGCTTATATAAATACTGCTATATAACATCAAATATACTAACATAAAATTTTGTTCTCATAAGCATTCATCCAAATTATTTATGGAGGCTTTAATTATGATTCTTAAATCATATCATCTCGAAATTGCGCGCTTAATTTATTCATATATCAACATTATTGCAAACTTCATATTGCAATCTCTTTTGCAAACTTCATGTTGCAATTATTTCGCAAACTTCATGTTGCAAGCAAATAATCTCACATGTAACCATCTTATAGATGCATCTATCAAATTTCTCATATCATTGTATGGTTTACATGCTATTTCAATGGGCCCATATAAATCTGTTTGATATATTTCCAGAGATCCATTACCAATTATGACCTATGATATTCTCATAGTAATTTATTTTTTAGAACAAGCAGCTATTCATGAAGAATTTTCTGATTCTTCAATGGATGTTAATACAAAATCTTATTTGTATTATATATATATGACTTGGATGATCAAACAAGTCATGCCAACAATAAATATGTTTTGATCAGTAAACTTCTTTTCGTAACATATATCTCATCTTAGTAAACTTATGGTTTACTGTAACATTATGATCCACAATCATAATTTATCATTCATTTTCGGGAGATCATATTTGTCATTATGTGGGAAGTATGAGTATGACTTTTTACAAATTAGCTCACACTTGCATACTAACAATCTCCCCCTCAAGTGTGAGACATAACATTCCCCTTAAAATTCATGGACTTTGTTCTTCATAAAAGAGGCTTAATGTATGAAGTATATA
This sequence comes from Acacia melanoxylon, assembly GCA_019022615.1. Taxonomy (NCBI): domain Eukaryota; kingdom Viridiplantae; phylum Streptophyta; class Magnoliopsida; order Fabales; family Fabaceae; genus Acacia; species Acacia melanoxylon. The sequence continues at coordinate 5,340,470 of JAFJYJ010000018.1, read as the reverse complement.
ACACTACAAAATTTCACTCACACTTGTATTCTAGAAATCTCCCCCTCAAATGTGAGTCCTTATAAAAATACTTCACAAACATTTATGGATTTCAATCCAAATTTGGGTTTTCACTTTCAAATCCTTTAATTTATTATCAAAGGAGTTTTACACCCAACATATATTCTCATCCAACATTGAGGACCATATTAGTGCATTATAATAGTGCTACAGACACTTCTGCACACCCAATGGAAAAATATCTCAAATATTTCCTCCTTATATCAGTTCTAGAAAAATGAATAATCATTTTCTATTTATAATATTTGTTTACACATCAAGATATGAATTCTCTAATTTTTCATATCATTATTAATCACATATGACCTCACTGGTCATATTGTAAACTCTGGTTTACATTTGCATATGGTTCAATACTTTTATGTATGATATCTATTTCTGCAGATATCTTTGAAACTCAATAAGTTTCTTTCATTTTTGGTAGAATAAAATGCATATTCAATGCATAATTTTGTCCTTTCAGGTAACAAAATATTAGCTCTTCTGGAGCCTTAAATAAAATTTATACTTTCATAACTCTTCCGGAGTCTCAAATTAATACTACCAAATTTAGTATGAATATTGATCTTTCAAATTAAGTGGGCAAACAATGCTAATTAGTCTCCAAGACTATTAGCCTTTACAAATATTACTCGTGTGGCATAATTTCTATGCAAGTTATTTGTCTTTAAGACAATAACTTAAAACTCTTTGTATATACGTATTAACTTAAAATTCTTTGTATAGACATTAACTTGAAACTCTTTGTATATACGTATTAACTTAAAATTCTTTGTATATACATATACCTTCAGGGTCTTAGTATTTATAATAATCCATAAAAATTTTTCTTGTCATGCCATTTCTTTAAACCAATATTGTTCTTTTATAAAAGAACAATTATAAAAATTGATAAACTTCTTAAACATCAAATAATAAATTTATGGCAATAAAAATGATAAATTTTCTTGTCATAAAATCATAATATTATGACTACTTGCCAAAAACATAATATTATGGCTACTTGCCATTTAAAAATATAAACAATTTTTTTTGAAGGTTTTTTTTCCGTGAATAGTAATTACTATTCATAATATTAAAATAATATAAACACGTAGGACCCACGGTCAAAAATTTCTCCCCCTTCACCTGACTTCACGTGGGTGAGAAATTTGCCCGGAGAAAATTACAAAATATGACCCCAAAATTCATAAATGATATTTTAGTAAATTACTAAATAATACCTTGAAATATTAAAATTCCAAATAGGTCCACATCTCCAAAAATCTAACGCCTCATACTTATGAAATTGATTTTGAGGCTGATTTACATATAATACTTATCTTATCAGATAGTTTATATCAAATATTTGACTTTTAACAAATATATCATGACATACAATAAATACAAAACTAATGACCCTTGCCACCACAACAATAACATGAGTTTCTATCATGTTTATTATACCCAATAATATCTCATTCTTACGTGGTTCTTATCAATAATCTTTCCTCACTTCCTATGTGAGAATTTGAACCACCATAAATAAAACCATGTCCATGTGTAAACATATTTACACACATATCCACAACCATAATTAAATTAATTCATTACTACATTCACTAATGTAGTTGATTATGTTGGAGGAAATTCATGATCCTTTAAACAAAAACTCAATGTTTTGTTTGATCACAGACAAGAAATTAAATCAAAATATTTATTGATTCTTTCACAATATTGCTACTTCAGGAGCAAATTGAATATTCTCATATATAATAAACTTTTAGAAGAACAACCAAATCTTCTCGGTGGTCATACATTCCCATTAATTTATTCTAAAGAACAAAAGAATCTTTTAATGCCAAATATATAATTTTGAGACTTTCATACAAATGATACCATACAAAAATTATGGATCGTGCCATGTCTCATAACTCCAGGCAAATTTATCTCTTTGCTTCGGCCAATATGTCTCACAAAGATCGCCAAATTATCATTTGGCTTCAGGCCAAATTATGTCTCTTCTTGGCTTCTTGACAATTTATGCTTTGTAACATCCCATTTGAAAACGGCAGATTTTTTTTTTTTTTTTAAACGTTTCCAAATATTTCAAGCAGAGTAGTCAGAGTAGAGCATTGGAGCGAGTGAGTAACGATTCATAACAAACATAAACCATAGTGTAACTTTGTAATGATTACGATAATCCTAGAGTTTGAAAGTGTATAACCGAAAGCGGTAAAGATATATAAGTCTCCGGCCGCACGTCTACTTCGCTTTGCCCTCGATCTTCGATCCGTATTCCTCCGGATCCTGAAGCTATAGCTGAGATTCAATTCACCATATTGAATCTCAGGTAACGGTTAACCTCATACCCAAACAATACAATATACAGACAACAGATATTTCTAGAGCTAATACCACAGTATATCATAAGCATACAAACGATGCATGATCATTATGCCGACAAACATAAGCACAAAGCAATATGTAAAGCCCCATAAGGTAAACAATAACAGCCAGCACTATTCACCAGTGCCACGATAATTACTCGTGTCCTCAGCGCTATTCACCAGTGCCACGATAATTACTCGTGTCCTTAGCGCTAGGAAAACAAAACGGTGTTACCAAAACTATAACCCGTATAACTGTCTGTATAACGGTCTACGAACATATCATTGACATATAAGTATTTAAGATGTACAAGATTAGTGTTACAGTACGCGTCCGTACCTTCGTTGACGACGTTAGGTACTTCTGGCGGAAAAACGTACTTTTTACGGAAAAACGTGAAATATTCACCAGCGGCACGTCGGGCAGCGTAACGGCAGCAAATCAAAGTTTCTGATGCCCTATCAGAGTAATATCACTTTCATTAGTGATTTGACATCATAACGGCATTTTAGGTAAAAATTACCATTTTGCCCTTCTACCCCTAATTTGCGGAATTTCGCGGAACTTCGTTACTTTGACCGTATTCCATTTCAAAATTATCCCCACTATGTTTTTACCTCGTCGGGCATCTTTCAATGCAATGAGGCATAAAAACAAGCATAGGAACAAATTCGAAACTTCCTAGATCAAAACAACAGTTCTACTATAACTACCGAAAGAACTACGGAAACTAAAAACTAAGGACAAAAGAACTTACTCGGAGCTAAGGCAAAACTTTTGCAGAGCTTCTCACTCTAAGTTTCGGCCAAGGTAGAGAGAAGAGGAGGTGTGAAGAATGAATGAAGAGTTCATGCCTTTATATAGGCAAAAATTGGGCTACTTTGGTAATTTTCACTTTCCAAGTTTTGTAATTTTTCCTTTCTTTTCAACCATGTAAAATCAAGTTGAAATATGGTAAATTCTTGTCCATGGCTGCCTTGGTCGACATAAGGAAGGTGATGTGGCATCAAACCATTGGTCCAAGAATGGTGACTTAAGCTTACTTTATGCCCTATCCCGATAGAATTTCCCCGATCGGTGTCCGTTTCGCGTAGTCTCTAAATTCTGAATTTATAACTTTGAAGATCTTCTCTTCCTCATCAATAATATCTAATTTAACTTATATTCCAGTCCCTTACGGGGTTCCAACAGTCCAGATTGAAGTTTTCTCGAAAAACGTGTCCGGCGCGTCCGATTCGAAAATCGTTTTCGGAATCATCAACCTCTGGACAAAAATTCACGATTCCAAATATGTCCATATAATCATAAACTCATCTCCAGATGTTGAGTTATAATTTATTTTCTTCAGATCCAAAATGTGACTATCTCGCATTTTTCCCTATTTCGTCTTATTACGTAAATGCGCTACCGACCTCGGAATAAACTTCCGGAAGAGGTCACTTGAAGGTAAAAACTCACTGATCAATATTTTACCTTGACTTTGGAATTCCTATTCCTGGTTCTCTAGATAGGATCCGTTTCCTATTTATTCATTTACTATTCACTAACTTTAATTATATTATATAATAATACAACTTTACCATAACATTAAAATTTGTTTCTCTCTCCTTTTTCTTTCAAATTTTTGGATGGCATCTTATTATTTTTATTTTATATTTATTTATGTTTTATTTAATATGGTATCAGAGCAGTAGTCCTGGCATTGATATGACTATGTTATTACGGATAGTATGGTAGGACAGTTGAGGCTAGTCTATGTGGGTGTGGCCAATCAGTCGCCATAGAGTTGGTGAGGTCCCCATGATAGACACTTATCTGGCCATTCTATTCGGATAACGGAGTTATGTTCAAAAAGCCTTTTAAATTGTGAGCACATTTTTGAAAATGAGTACTGAGATAGCCCTAAGTCGGTGTACCCCGACCGGGTATACCATTCGAACCGGTGTACCACCCTCTCGTCGGTGCATCATTCTAACCCCGAATCGATAAATCCATCGTCTATATTCATATTTGATATCGACCACGATAATGCTTATAACTCGATATCGAGTCTCGATAACTCGTAATTCGATAATCGTCGGTTTGTACTTGGACGACTATTACGTCCTAGCGCAGCTTATATGTGGAGCTAGGCCATGCCGGATGAAACTTCGAGACCAACAAGGATAGATACATGTAGTATTTAACTCATGTAGAGGAACTCCCGATACGAAATTCCGTACCCGTTTCTAAGTAGACCGAATCAACGAAATCATGAACGAGGGGAAATAGTACGAGTGTCTGTTCGTTTGTAGTATTAGTGTGATAAAGTCTGCGATAGACTAATCATTGTCTTCCTAAATCTAACGTTTTCCCTACGGTTTGATAAATAGTTATCTTACTTGCCACAAAAATTTTAGTTTCCGATGCATATCTCCTAGTTACTACAACCGGACCGCGATCGTGTCATTGAGTAGGAGGTATCTTGTGTTGTCATGATGTATGGGCGCCATGGAAACATTTAAGGTATCTTGTGTTACCATGGTGTATGGGCGCCATGGAGACATTTTGATATCTGGTATTGACCACGGTATATGGGTGCCACGGGAAATACTATATATCAAAGTACGACGTGACAAGATCTTTACGGTCAATCCTGAGTGAATTCTCGATCATCAAGTGGGGCGGCCGACATATAGAGAAAAGTTCTGGAGCGAATAAGTCCGAAGTGTAGTTTAGTACGAGTCTAAATTAGCGAGAGCTCTCATAGATGCACTCTTGGCGAGGCAACATCAACAGGATGAAGAAGCCCAAAGACAGTTGGAAGCACGACAACGTGAGGAAGAACGTGATGAGGAAAGTGACAATGACAATGACGAAGAAGAATATGATAATGAAGAGGAGGACAACGATGAACATAACGATGACGAAAATGAATCTAATCGATCCCGATCACCTCCACGACATGGAAGAAGAGAAAAAAAAAACCACGGAAAGCTGGGTCAACCAGTTCTGTAAGCTTAAACCACCCGGTTTCCGGGGAAAGAGTGAATTGGCTGAGGATTGGCTTCGAGTCCGGAGAAGATATTCGAAGTCATTGAGTGCCCAGGAAATCGGAAGGCTCAGCTGGCAATCTACAAGCTAGAGGGCGATGCCCACAGGTGGTGGAAGAGTGTTTCCACAACCCTACAAGGCCCTGTTACTTGGGAGGCATTCCTAGAACAGTTCAACGAACAATATTTTCCTCCCTCGGTACAGGTGATTAAAGAAGAGGAATTTCTTCACATCCAGCAGGGAAATGAAGAATCGTTCGACGATTACTTCGCCCGTTTCACCAACCTGTCTCGTTATTCGTCATATCTGAACAGCCACAAAAATGAGGGCTGGAAGGTGAATCGACTAGTGACCGGATTGAAATATGACATAAGGGCGAGGCTAGTATCGCAACAATTTCCGAAGATGGCCCAAGCTGTGGAATCCTGCAGATTGACTGAGCACAATTTGAAAGAACTGCGCAAATTCCGAGGCCAAGAAGGAAACAATGCAAACCGCAGTGGGTTTAACCGCGGAGGCTCCTCACAGAAGAGGAAGGCGCCTTGGAGCGATAACCGAGGCAGAAACAAGAGACCCCACCAAACTGGACAAATGAATTACCCCAAACAGTCGGGATCCCAGACGTGTCCAAAATGTAAGAAGTACCATCCAGGAGCCAACTGTGATGGGAAACAAGTCTGTTTTAGGTGCCAGAAGTCTGGGCACATTAGCCGGGATTGCCCTGTGAAGGCTGCAGAGGCGAGACCTCGAGCGCCGGCCGGATCTTTGCGTTGACAAACACCGAGGCCGACAGTCTCCGAAATGGTCCAAGGTACCATCTATCTTAATGGGAATAAATTGCAAGCATTGTATGATTCGGTGCCGATCATTCGTTTATATCTTATGATTGTGCAAGTCGTTTAGGAATGCATGCCGTAGTTTACCTTTTGATCGGGTAGTGTCTACACCTCTCGGGTGTAAAATCTTTAGCTTCTGACGCGTGTATGAACTGTACCGCTAACGTGGATGGACGAGTGTCAAAGATAGATCTCATCCGTCTACCTCTTCACGGCATCGACGTCATTTTCGGTCTGAATTGGCTAACAGCCAACGGTGCAATGATTGATTGTGGCAAGAAGAAGATATCATTTCCCGGAGACAAGGTTGATGTGAGCCTGAGCTTTCTCTCCGCTACAGAAGTTGATCGATGCGTAAAACAGGGATGCCATGCCTACATGGTATTCTTTTCGGTTAAAGCGAAGCGAACTTTCACTCCAGGATATCCCCGTGGTGAATGATTTTCCCGATGTATTTCCGGAGGATCTCACCGAGTTACCTCCTATCCGAGAGGTGGAGTTCAATATTGAATTGATGCCCGGCACAGATCAATATCAAAGGCGCCGTATCGTATGGCTCCAAATGAAATGCAAGAGTTGAAGAAACAGTGGAAGAACTTCGAAGAAGGGGTTCATTCGACCCGAGTGTATCACCTTGGGGAGCCCGGTCTTTGTTTGTGAAAAAGAAAGATGGAAGTTTTTGACTCGCATCGATTATCGTGAACTAAATAAAGTGATTGTCAAAAACAAATATCCACTTCCCGGATTGATGATCTTTTGGATCGGTTATCTGGTTCCACTTTGTCTTTTCAAAGATTGATTTGCGTTCGGGATATCATCGATTCGAGTCAAAGACGATGATATTTCCAAAACGGCTTTCGAAACCGGATATGGGCATTATGAATTCCTTGTGATGCCCTTCGGATTAACAAATGCACTGCGGTATTCATGGATTACATGAACCGTATCTTCCGACAACACCTAGACCAGTTTGTGGTGGTGTTCATTGACGATATACTCGTCTATTCCAAAAGCGAAAAGAGCATGAAGAACATCTGCGCCTAGTATTGAACATACTAAGAGAGAAGCGGCTCTACGCAAAGTTGAGCAAATGCAAATTTTGGTTGCCGGAAGTGAGATTTACGGGCCATGTGATATCTAGCGGCGGAGTTCTTGTTGACCCGGGCAAGGTGGAAGCGGTTACGGGACTGGAAGAGGCCGAAACGAAAGACGGAGATACGTAGTTTCCTAGGTCTCGGCGGGATATTACCGCAGATTTATACGGGATTTCTCGCGTCTTGCCCTACCATTGACAAAGCTTACGAGGAAGAATCAACCCTTCATATGGGGAGATGACGTGAGGAGAGCTTTCGAGACGAGGAGAGGGTTGACTACGGCACCGGTATTGATAATCCCGGATCCCGATGAGACATATGTTGTCTACGGTGATGCCGGTGGGCAAGGATTGGGTTGTGTCCTAATGAAATTGGGCGAGTGGTGGCTTATGCCTCTCGTCACCGAAGCCGCACGAGTCGAACTATCCTACACACGATTTGGAGCTTGTTTTGCCCATCGTGTTCGCTTTGAAGATATGGAGGCACTATCTCGTACGGTACGACCGTAGAACTATCTGCGACCACAAGAGCCTAAGGTATCTCTTTGATCAAAGGGAACTGAATATGAGGCAACGTCGTTGGATGGAATTGCTTTGAAAGACTACAACCTCGGAGATCAAGTATCACCCGGGGAAAGCAAATGTTGTTGCGATGCTCTAGCGGGAAGAAGGTGCAAGTGTCATACATGATGATACAAGAGCGAAATTACTTGAAGATTTCGAGACCCGAATCTTTCAAACCGAATCGCATGGATTTCAACGCACCGGTGACGCCTACCTTGCAAATCTTCTTGTGAGTCAAGGGGAGTATGACCGAGAGATGAAGTTGATGAAGCTCGAGACAAGATGATTGGGCAATCTCCATGCGGGAGAAGATCTCTCAAGGTGAAACCCAAGACCACGACCTTTCATCGAGTGGATTGGTCGACACAAGGGGCGCATTTACATACCGCCGATTGATGAACCGAAGCGGAAGATACTTGGATGAGGCTCATAAGAGTAAGTACACTCTGCATCCGGGAATGGTCAAGATGTACCCGAACTTGAAGGCCGAAGTTTGGTGGCTGGAATGAAAAGAGACGTAACTCGCACGTAGGCCGGGTGTCTAACTTGCCGAGAAAGTAAAAATTGAGCACCGGCGACCCCCGGTCTTCTCGCAAGGACTAGAACTATGGGAGTGGAAATGGGAGAATGTGACCATGGATCTTGTGGTAGGTCTACCTAAGATCAGGCATCACGATACCATTTGGGTGATCGTTGACCGATTAACCAAGTCGGCACATTTCATACCCATTAGCATCCACTACTCTCCAGAACGATTGGCTGCAATCTACATCAAAGAGATTGTGAGACTGCACGGAGTCCCTAAGAGTATTATCTCGATCGGGATACTCGATTCCAATCCCGCTTTTGGCAAGCACTACATGAAGGAATGGGTACCAAGCTGAAGTTCGGTTCGGCTTATCACCCTCAAACCGACGGTCAATCGAGAGACGATACGTACGCCGGAGGATATCTTTGCGAGCATGTGCCCCGGATTTCAAAGGAAATTGGGACGAACACCTCTCACTAGCGGAATTCGCGTATAACAATAGTTATCATTCAAGCATACAAATGGCCCCGTTCGAGGCTTTGTATGGGCGAAAGTGCCAATCGCCTTTATCTTTGGACGGATGCGTCAAAGCGATTGCTTGGACCGGATATGCTAAAAGAGACCTCCGAGCGGATCGCTCGATCAAGAAGAGACTCCTTACGCACACGGTAGACGGAAGAGCTATGCGAGATAAGAGGAGAAGACCGTTGAAGTTTGAAGTCGGAGACCATGTGTTTCTGAAATTATCTCCAGTAACCGGTGTCGGCAGAACACTGAAGAGAAAGAGGCTTAGTCCACGTTACGTTGGACCAATTGAAGTGTTAGCCGAGCGAGGACCGCTTGCGTATCAACTAGCGTTACCCCGAACCCGAGTAATCTCCACGATGTTTTTCACGTGTCACAACTGAAGAAATACCTACCAGATCGAGATCATGTCATAAAGTACGATGATGTTGAAGTACGGCATGATAACACCTTTGTAGTCGAGCCGAAGCAAATTCTCGAACACCAGGAGAAACGGCTTAGGACTAAAACTATACCAATAGTGAAGGTGGTGGGAAGGGTTTGTCACCAAACGAGGCAACTTGGGAAACCGAGAGTGACATGAAGGAGAAGTACCCGAGTTTATGGCCCGTAGTCTAGTTAGTATAGATTAAATTTCGAGGGCGAAATTTTGTTTAAGGGAGAGAAATGTAATACCGTATATTTATTTATCAGAAATATTACATTTTGGTAAATAAATTGGCTATTTACGATAAGTGGAATTATTGTTGCAAGACTTGTGTTATTATAGTCTATTTTTCTAGGATGAGTTCTGTAGGAAATTAGAGAATTTAAGGGCCAAAGTGCCAAATGACCAAAATACCCCTGGTATGCAAAATGACTTAGGAAAATTGTGAAAAATCCTAAAAGGCAATGAAATAATTATTTGAGTTAGGAGAGTATATTATCTCTAATTGTGATAATTTAATAAATTATAAGCGAGGAGAAACTGAATAAGAATGCTCAAAAAGCATTGTAATGACCATAATACCCTCTCAAATTCTAGAATAATGCGAATACATGAAAACGAAATGTCGGTGCTAGAATTATGAGGTAATGAGGCATTTTAATTAATAAAATTATCAACTAGTGATAATAAAGTAGTTAAGTAATTTCGGCTAATTACTTAAGCATAAGTAAAGGAAATTCATAAGTAATTTTGTAAAACCCTAAAATTAGTGGTTTTTGGCTTAAAATTAGTAAGAACATATTTAGTAATTAATTGGAGAATTTTGTGAAAAATAAGTGAGTTTAGGTATTTTTAAGCCTAAATGCAAGAATGGACCAATTAGGTGATTTTGTGGAATTTTTGGAAAAAATTGGAATAAATAAATAAAATAAAATAAAAATTTAATTTTATTTTATTTATTTTTTCCAATTTTTTCCAAAAATTCCACAAAATCACCTAATTGGTCCATTCTTTCATTTAGGCTTAAAAATACCTAAACTCACTTATTTTTCACAAAATTCTCCAATTAATTACTAAATATGTTCTTACTAATTTTAAGCCAAAAACCACTAATTTTAGGGTTTTACAAAATTACTTATGAATTTCCTTTACTTATGCTTAAGTAATTAGCCGTAAATTACTTAACTACTTTATTATCACTAGTTGATAATTTTATTAATTAAAATGCCTCATTACCTCATAATTCTAGCACTGACATTTCTTTTTCATGTATTCTCGCATTATTCTAGAATTTGAGAGGGTATTATGGTCATTACAATGCTTTTTGAGCATTCTTATTCAGTTTCTCCTCGCTTATAATTTATTAAATTATCACAATTAGAGATAATATACTCTCCTAACTCAAATAATTATTTCATTGCCTTTTAGGATTTTTCACAATTTTCCTAAGTCATTTTGCATACCAGGGGTATTTTGGTCATTTGGCACTTTGGCCCTTAAATTCTCTAATTTCCTACAGAACTCATCCTAGAAAAATAGACTATAATAACACAAGTCTTGCAACAATAATTCCACTTATCAGAAATAGCCAATTTATTTACCAAAATGTAATATTTCGGATAAATAAATATGCGGGTATTACATGCTTTCTCTTGGCTTGTCTAAATTATGCCTCTTCTGGGCTACTTGCCAATTTATATCTTCTCTTGGCTTGGCCAAATTATGCCCCATCTGGGCTTCTTGCCAACTTTTAGCTCATATCACAATATGGTTTTAAAAACCTTTATCTTCAGGATAAACTTATATATATGGTTTAAAGCCATTATATATGATGTCGATCATATAATAAGAAATATAATAATAATAATAATAATAATAATAAAATAATAATAATAAAATGACAAATAATAAATTAAAAATAAACAATAAATGTTATGTTAGAAACAATAACATAAATGTTATGTTAGCAAACATAAAAGTAAATGTTATGTTAGTTAACATAAAAATAAATGTTATGTTAGTTAACATAAAAGTAAATGCTTAATTTAAATATCATAAAATTAAATGCATAATATTAAATCAAGACTTCCGATTAGGAGGTTTAACTCCAAGTAGGTGTCGTAATTAAAATATAAATACATAAATAAATAACATAAAGATAAATGTTGAATATTAAATCAAGACTCCCTAGGTTAGGAGGTTTAACCCCAAGTAGGTGTCGAAATTAATAATAATTATAAAATATAAATAAATAAACATAAATAAATGCTAACATAAAAATAAATACTTAAATATAAATATGTTAGCAATAATAAAAATAAAATGCTTTGAATCATAAATATGTTAGCAACATTTATAAAATAAAATATTATATTAAAACAATAAATGATTAATATATATACTTTATAAATTATTGTGCAATTCAAATAGTAAAAACATTGCATAATCATTGTATAATCATTGCGCAATCGCTACTAAATTTTTTTAAATTGACAGTTTACTATGCAAATAGTAATTATTATTTAAATGTAATATAATAATAAATAGTAATTATAATAATATAATATTAAAAACATATGGGTCCCCCCTTGCCAAATTTTTTAAACCATCGACGTTTTTTTTTGGAATTTACTATTTAAATAGTAATTATAATAATTAAATATTAAAAACATGTGGGGCCCACATTTTTTTCTCTCCTTCTTCTCTGCCCGTATCTGCGTCTCATCTCTCTCTCTGCAACTCGTCTTCCTCTTTCATTCACAAACATCATATTACTTAAATCAACAATCAAAACTTAATAGAAAACATACCTAAGTGAAGAGATCGCATAATCACCGATCAGAAATCAATTTCTCAGCTTGAAACGCCTCCTACGGAGAAATTTGAAAAACTTCTTCTTTTGCCAGGGAAGATGAACGACGTTGATGAAGAACGGTGTTAGGGAGGCTCGATTGATTAGAGCCTCGTGCTAATAACGTGTTATAAAACTGAAGAAAATGTATAGAAAAGTAGAGAGAAGTCAGAGAGAAGTTCTAGAGAGATGGAGGAATTCTCATTTCAAGTAACTTCTGAATGTTTACACAAGACCTCTATTTATAGACCTTCAAGGGTTACTATGCAATGAACATCCACATAATACATATATTTATAACAAAATGCATCTATAGAAAGAACTTCACTAAAACCCATTCATTTCTGTTCGAATATTTTGTTTAAGGCCTATTATCCGTATAATAACTTCTGACCGTCTTAAAAAATAAGAATATATACTACTAGTCATGTGTTACACATGTTATCATTTAATCTTATTTATAAGTCACTTTCAGTATGTTACACATACATTAAGAAAAATCTTAAATATCATTAAATATGTCTTAACATTAAAAAACTTTTCAACTTTACTCCTATTCAATATACATTGTAACCCATAATAATAATGTCAATACAATAATGAATTGAAAGGAAAATTGTATAATCATATGAAAAAAATTTCACTCTCTTCCTTATAAATAGAACAAAAATAAATAGAACAAAAAAATTTCTTCACTCTGCCAATAAAATAAGACTAGAGAAGTATATGTTTTTAATTTTGGATATTAAAAAATTATTTAGAAAATGAGACTTAACATCATGGAAATGTGTAAAGTCCTTCAGTGTAAAAAGGTAACAGAAGAAAGACCAAATTATTCAGAAGGTAATTGCATGCATATTAGGGAAGGTCACTTGCATATTATGAAATAAAGCTAATTGCATGTTCGGGAAGGTAATAATATATTGGTTCATATTGCATATATTATGAAAGCCAATTGCATGTTCGGGAAGGTAATAATATATTGGTTCATATTGCATATTCAGAAAGACTATTTACACATTAATGCTAATGACATATCACAATAAAAAAAAAAAAAAAGTCATTTCATAGCGGCTAAATTGTAGTGGTTAAAACAATTGCTACAAATATCAGTATTTATAACAGTTTTAAAGGAAACTGCTACAAATTTGCAATAGTATGATTCACGTCAAAAGGCCAATAAGAGATTTTACTTTGTAGCAATGTGGCGCAACAATTTTAGCAGTTATTTAGTAGCAGTTTAGCCAATCCAATGGCAACAAAATATGGGGTCAAGCTAGCACCACATTTGTGGTGATGTTCTTTGTAGCGGTTAGAATGGACAATCGTTCTAGAATGCAAAGGGTTGTAGCGGTTCATTCGAACGGCTATAAACATCCTCCGAAATTTATAAAAAGATCCATAGAGAATGTCTGTAATACCCGGATTTTAGCAAATATGGAATTCTTGAGATAAGAGAAATTAATGAATATTTTGATGAAGCAAATTCATGAGTTTAAAACTATTATAGAAAATTTTTATAATTGTCGAGTAAATTGTCGAAAAAGTTACAAAAAAATCAGATGAATAGAATGACTAAAAATGCAATAATGGTGATAAAAACAGTCTAAAAACATTATGATAAATACTGAAAGATCATGAAAAATTATGAGAAAATTATGGGAGTATTATCTTTAATTATAAGAATTTAATAAATTATTTTAGAGGAAATAACATGAAGAAATGTTTAAAAAGCATTACAGAACCATAAAGTAACTTTATGGTGTAAACATTTAAATATTTTACATAGGATATAAAATGACAATGTCGAGATAAAGTTTGTAAGATAATAATATACTGTAAATTATAAAATTATCAACCATTGGTAAGAGAATGATTAGATAATTACTAGCTAATTGATTCACTAAAACAAGAGAAATATAGAAAGTTAAATTTATGGTAAAATCCTTAATTAAGAGATTAAGGCTGGTAATTAACATAAAATATACTTACTGATTATGATAAAAAGATTAAGAAAAATTGGTAAAGATAAATGTATGAAGAAATCTAATCTTAAAAAGATAACTAAACGAAGAATTTAGGCCGATTAAGCCTTAACGAAGACAGGGTAAAACATGCATTTTTGGTAAAAAATATTATATTTTTTAAAAATGGAAAAAATTATGAAAAAATAATTAAAACTGAATTTTAAAATGAAGGGGCCGAAATTATTGGTATTTTAAATTAAAATGAATTGTTTAAATAACTTAAATGATAATTAGAATAAAATAATACTATAATGCGGTGAGTCGGCTTATAGGCGGTAGAGGGGAAATGTCGAAATAAATTCTACGGTAAACCAAAGGTAAAAGTATTTTCAGATTGGTCAAATTAAGAACAAGTAAATTTTTACACGAAGAAAGAATTTACCAGGCGTTGATTTCCGCAACCGAAAACCCTAATTCCTAATAAGACGGAAAGGATCGGATAGAGTAGAGCGGATAGGAAAAGTGAGAACCTATAGAAACAATTTCGTGTTTTCAAACACGAGATTAAGTTAGGCAACAACTGGACGTTTTACGATTCAGCGAATTATTGTCCAAAAGTTGGTTCTATCGGAAGCGATTTCCGTAACCGGACACGTTTGTCCGAATATCTTCCGACGCACCGGAGAATACCTGGATATGATCAAAAAGAGGATCAAAATAGATAATATGAAAGAGGATGGAAAGATCTTCAAAGTTACATGCCCAGATTTTTGAGTTTCGCGAAATCGCGCGAAATGCAGGACCGTCGGGTAGCTTTATCGGGCCGGAGGCCATAAAGCAAGAGCCATCATTGGATAACAACTAATCCTTTGACTTTTTGGGCCCTTGGACGTCGGCCAAGAGCATTGGAGGGCCAAGATTGCTTCTCCCAAAACCCTAGATCTAACGGTCCAGAAACAAAGCAGAAAATTCCCGATACGTCCCGAATTTTCTCTATAAATAGCCCCTCCCCTCTTCTTCATTCTTCACACCATTATTCTCTCTTCCTTGGCCGAAACTTAGAGTGAGAACCTCTGCAAAAATTCTGCCTAGCTCCGAGTAAGTTCTTCTGTCCTTAGCTTTTAGTTTCCGTAGTTCTTTCGGTAGTTACAATAGAACTGTTGTTTTGATCTAGGAAGTTTCGAGAATATATTCCTATACTTGTTTTTAAGCCTCATTGCATTGAAAGATGCCTGACGAGGTAAAAACCTAGTGGGGATAATTTTGAAATGGAATAAGGTCAAAGTAACGAAGTTACGCGAAATTCCGCCAAATAGGGGTAGTAGGGGCAAAATGGTCTTTTTCACCTAAAATGCCTGTTATGCTGCCAAATATTCATAAGTGTGTTATTATTCTGATTAGAATACTTCTGACGTCGAACCGCTGTCGAAATTCCATCGTTCCGCTGTTTACCGCTGTTGAGCCGTTTTTTCGCTGTTTTACGTACGGTCGTCAAAAAGTACCGTTTTTAGCCGGAAGAGCCGGATATCTGCAACTAAGGTACGGACGCGTACTATAACCCTAACTCTATGCTGCTTATTTACTTTTG
This sequence comes from Acacia melanoxylon, assembly GCA_019022615.1. NCBI lineage: Eukaryota > Viridiplantae > Streptophyta > Magnoliopsida > Fabales > Fabaceae > Acacia > Acacia melanoxylon. The sequence goes on along the minus strand of JAFJYJ010000018.1, from coordinate 5,324,627 downwards.
CGTTAGAGATACGTTCATAGACTGAGGTTCCGTTGAGAATCGTCGGAGATACTTACGACTTTACCCACGGATTATAGTATTGGTAATGCCGTTTGAGTTATTCCTAGCGCGAGGACACGTTAGTGGCGTGGCCTTGGATATGTCAGAACTAGTCAAGAGAGACTTTACATACTTGCTTTGTGCTTATGTTCTGTCCATGTTATTGATCATACATCTCGCTTTGTTTGCTTTTGTGATGATATCTTTGTATTGAAATGAATATCTCGTTGTACGTATACTATTTTATTTGAGCAATAAGGTTAACCGTTACCTGAGATCCATATGTGGAATGGATCTCAGCTGTAGCATCAGGGTCTGGAGCACCGATGTTTGGCGATCAAGGCAAGCAGCTGGAGTAGGCCAAGACATGTCTACATTACTTATCGTTTTCTTTAGTTTCTTTAACTTTTGAGAATTCTCGATGACTGTAATCCGATACATTTACACTATGGTCCATATTTTGAATGTAATGTAAATTACTTACTCGCTCCAATGCTCTACTCTGATTACTCTGCTTGAAATATTTGGAAACGTTTTAAAAAAAAAAAAAATTCCGCCGTTTTCAAATGGGATGTTACAATGTCCAAGTTGGTTTTCGCATCGAATACTAAATGAATACAAATCACACTACGTATAATGTTAGTGGTTTCAAGTTTTATATTTGTATGGTTTCACGAGATCAATGATTACTAGCTCAAAAACTCAAGTGTTTGTCGCACCTTCAGGACAATGAGTTATGTGAGCAGCAGTGATGCAACATGTAGTTCAGAGGCACCCCTTTTTATGGAAAGCTTGTTGATGTCATCGAACTAAATTACCAAGGTTCTTTCACCGTGACACTCTTGAAGTGTTTGTGGGCAAATACAAACGACAACTTCTTGGGGACTCACACCTGACGGATTAGGCTCAACACCAGTAAATTTTTCCTGGCCAATTCACTCATGTCAATCTGAAGATGATGAGCTATATATTCTTGCCTCAGAGGCACACCATGTTTATTATGTCGAGGACGAGAGGCACATGAATTGGAATATGGTGGTTAACTTAAAGCTTTGAGACCTTTACGACATGATGATGATGATGATAACATCGCCTACAAGAGTGAGCCATTCCAGCTCATCACTTTCGAAAACTTCTTCCCCAAAGGCAATGATAATTTACCTATAGTTATGTGTATTTTAATAAGTTACACTTTATTATCACTTAATTTAAATATATTTTTTGTGCAAAATAATACACTTAGCACTAACATTGTCTCCACACGTTTTTGTTGTAGATGGTGACGAGGATTGATTAAAAAAAATATAACTTTTGTTCTTGTAAAACTCAATTTATATTATTTTTTAAAAAATCCCATTGATATTTCTAACAGTTTCTAACGGCTACAAAATGTAAATAAACCGCTACAAATACCGTTACCTCAATCACTAGAAACGTCACGTTGATCCCTATAAATACCCCTCACACCTCATTTTTGTTAGTGCCAATGTTTCACCAAAGAGGGAGTGAATTGAGTGATATAAAAAATTTAAAACAAATGTATTTAAATCTTAATCAAAAGATAAGAGTTGGAGAAGTATCACTAAAGTGTACACAATAGTTTATACTGGTTCGGCCTTAACCTCTTGACTTACATCTAGTCCACAAAGCGCCTCTGAGATTTCCACTATATTTCCAAGATTCAACGGGTTCTTGACATCATAGTACAAGAGAGTTCTTCAACAAGACACTCACTTCCCCTCTTACACTTTGTAAGTTGACAACCTCACTAAAGTCTCACTACTTTTAGATTTTTTTTACAAAAGTATCGAACAAGGTTAAGTAATCTCTCTCAAAGAGTTTATAGATAATCATTGAAGAACAAAACGAATATCATAAGATATCAGAGAATAACTGAGCAATTAATATACAAAATGTTTGTCGTTGGCTTCGTTAATGCTCTGACTTGAATGCTTCACTATTTAAAGGCAAATCGACATTAATGGCTATTGTGAGCATTCAAATTTGTCTGTTAGAGGGAAATTGTAGCCATTGATGAAATTAAATGTTCTGTCACTTTCTCTTTGCTTCATCAAATGCTTCCGCTGCTTTCTCTTCATTCTGCTCTGTTATGCATTTAATGCATCTGACATATTTTACTTTTGTTGAGTGTAATACCCGGATAATTATTTATCTGGAATATTATATTTCGATAGATAATACCTATTGAAAATAGGTGAACATGTGGTTTCAAATAATAAGTAATAATTATCTTATTTTCTAAGGTAATTACTATGGAAATTAGGAGAGATAAAGAGCTAAAATGTATTTTTAGAGCATTAAATGGCCTAAAAATATTATGATAAATCCCAAGAGGTAGTAAAATATTTATAAAAAATTAGAAAGTATGTTGTCTCTAATTTTAGGAATTTTTGGGATAATTTCCCTTGAAAAATAATGAGGCAAAATTAAGTATTATTTTGGGATCACAAGTGACCCCATGATTTTTAATATTTTACATGGGATATAAAATACCAATGTAAGTAAAATAGTTGTGAGATAATGATTTATCCTAATTAAGAAAATTATCAAAAAATTAGTAAGTGGCTAATCTGGTAATTAATGGGATAATTAAGGTATAAAGTAAATGAATTAAAAATAATTTAAATAATTATTTTTAATTGGAGAAATTCGAAATTATTAAATAAATAAATAAAAATAAAATAAAATATTAATAAAATATTTTATGCTTAGAAATATAAATAAAAAATAAAAGAAAAATAAATAAATATCTAGATATTTTGAATAAAATAATAATATATATGGTAAAGAGCCAACGTGACGTTTGAGAATGGATAGAAATAAAATCCTACACCAAGGTATAGGGATGTAGTCTAAGTCATCTGGACTTTTTATGAACCAAGTGAAATTCTATCTCGGATTGAGCGGTCTCGAAGTCGGTTCTGGAACCAACAGGGTATTTAAGACACCGGGATATGAGAGAGAAAATGCGATAGAGGATTTAGAGTCAATACGAAACAAGTAGTTGCCGTGAATTAGGAATCTAGTGACTTAGGTAAGATCATATTACAAACCGGTGGATTTTTGCTTAGACGATGGCGCTTAAATTCAATTCCGTAGCAGAAGACGTATGTCCTAAAATCTTCAGAGATAATGGAATACCCTTAATGGGATCATAAATTTCATTAAACTAGATATTCCTAATGAGAAAGAAAGAAACTTCGAAACTCTGCAAAAGGCATTTCACGATTCGTCAAGATTACGCGTTTCGGACACGGACCGAAACTTTATCGGTGACGGCTCGAGATGTCACCATCAAGATGACATCATTTTGTTGACTATTGGGGAGGGGAGGTCGGCACAAGCAAATGGAGGGCCAAGAGTGTTTTGTCCTCAAAAATGCGATCCTACGGTCCATATTCGTCAGACTGAAGTTCGAATTATTTACCGTTCTGCCATCCGTCTCTTCTATAAATACCAAGCTCCTCTTCTTCATTTTTCACACCAAAAATCTGCCCCTTAGTGATAAGTTAGAGAGAAGGGAGAGCTCTTGAAGTTCTAAGCCAAAGCCGGGGTAAGTTCTTCGGTCCTTAGTCTTTAGTTTCGGTAGTTCTTTCGGTAGATATAGTAGGAATGCTAGATTTATCTTTAATTTTTCAAGATAGTCTAGATATCATATTTAGGGGTAAATATGATATATATTTCGAAAATATGATGAGGGAAAGATCTGTCAAAATTAGGGAGAGATAGAGCGAAAACAAATGGCTCTGGCGAAATTCCGCCGATTAGGGGTTCGGGGGCAAAATGGTAATTTGTACCTAAAATGCCTGTTATGCTGCTAGATATTGATAAATATTATCCTTATAGGATATCTTAGATAAACGTACCGTTGTCGTACCGCCGTCAAAAAGTACTATTTTCCGTCAACGAAGGTACGTTCACGTACTGTAACACTAACTCTAATATTTATTGTATTCGTATATGTGATATGTGTGTTGTATATGTGTTGGTGGTATGTTATTTGAATGCATGGTGATGTTAGAGGATAACTGAACATTTGCATGCGCTGGGAGCGATATGTCTGTATTCGCTGGGAGCGGTGTGTCTTATTTGGGAGCGGTATGTACGTTCGGCCGGGAGCGATACATGTAGGAATGGTTCATTTGTTATCTTTGATATCTTGTATATGTAAATATGAGGTTAACCGTTACCTAGGGTCCGTATGCATTGAACCTCGGCTCTTAACATAGCGTCGGGTTCGGGAGGACCAAGTACCGAGGAGAAAGGCAAGCGGGCCGCATAGAGATCCTAGTGAAGATCTCTTCACATTGACACGGCATGGCATTCTTGGGGAGACACTTTTGTTGTTATTCACTTTAAAAACTCTCGGTCATTGTACCGTTTTTTGTAAATCAGCCAGACTTACGGCATTTATAAATATATGTATAAGTTACTCAATCGCTCCGATGCTCTACTCTGATGAAAAAAAAAATATACTGCTTTTGAAAATGGGATGTTACACTTTGGTATCAGAGCAGTTGTCCTGGCATAGATCTGACTAAGTTATTCCAAAACCTTTAGGTGCCGAAAGCAGGGCTAGTCTATGTGGATTAGCCAATCAGTCACCCTAGCACGGTGAGGCTCCCATGATAGACACCTACCTGGCCAAATTGATTGAGTAACAGAGTTAGGCTCTACGCCTTTTTAAAGAGCATATTTTAAAAATGAGTACTGATATAGCCCTAAGTCGGTGTACCAGTCTGGACTGGTATACCATTCTGAACCCCTAAGTCGGTGTACCAGTCTGGACTGGTATACCATTCTGAACCGGTGTACCACCCTCTGTTGGTGTATCATTCTAACCCAGAATCAGTAAATCCATCGTCCATATTCATATTTGATATCAGACCACGATAATTCGATAACTCGATATCAATCTCGATAACTCGATAATCGATAATCGTCGGTTTGTCTTTGGACGGTAATTCCATCTTAGCCCAGGGCTTCTACATGGAGCTGGGCCATGCCGGATGAAACTCCGAGACAAACCAGGATATGTACATGCAATATTTGACTCATGTAGAGGAACTCCTGACACGTATTTCCGTATACGTTTTGAGTAGAAAGAACCTACAAGAACCTAACGAGGGAAATATTGCGGGTGTCTGTTCGTTTGTAGTGTGAATGCTGGGTACGATAGAGTCTATGTACAGTGTGAATGTTAAGTGCGAGTGTAGTGTAGACATTAGTCTGTGATATACTAAACATTGTTTTCTTAAAATCTAACGTTTTCTCGCACGAAGGGAAAAGAATGGAATATGGCGAATTTAAGAGGAGCCGGAACCCCCAGAGGCCGGGGCAGGGGCCGTGGTGGAGGACGAGGTAGACAACCTCGGGTGGATCCAATACCAAACCAACCGAAACGAGAATGAGATACGGGAGATGAGAGGAACCGTACACGGGCGAGGGCTCTTGTTGAGGAACTGCTGGAAGAAAGGCGGGAAAGACAAGCTGAGAGACAAAGAGAGGATCGAAATGCTGAGGAAGAGGAAGAAAGTGAGCAAAGTGACGAGCACACTGAGGAATCTGACAGGTCACAATCACCTCCTCGACGAGGAAGAATAGTGGAGACCACAAAACACTAGGTCACACAATTTTGCAAGCTCAAGCCACCCGTTTTCCATGGTAAGAACGATTTGGCTGAGGATTGGTTGATGAGTCTAGACAAAATATTTGAAGTCATGGACTGCTCGGATAATCGGAAGGCTCAACTTGCGATTTATAAACTTGAAGGTGATGCTCATAGATGGTGGAAAAGCGTAGCTACAACGTTGCGAACACGTTATTGCCCTGTCACTTGGGAGAAGTTCCTAGAAAAATTCAACGAACGCATTTGCCTCCCTCAACTCAAGTAATCAAGGAGGAGGAGTTTCTCCATATCAAACAAGGCCATGACGAATCCTTTGACGACTACTTTGCCTGGTTCACCAACCTGTCGTGATATTCGTCATACTTAAAAGGTACTGACAACGAAAGCTGGAAGGCGAATAGGTTGATATTTGGGTTAAGGTATGAGATAAGAGAAAAGTTGGTATCCCAGCAGTATACTGAGATGGCTCTAGCTGTGGAGTCTTGCCGACTGATTGATCGGAACTTGAAGGAATTGCGGAGGGATAGACCTTCCAACGATGTGAGTGCGATCTTTGGTCGTAGCGAGGTCAACCGAGAAAATTCCTCGCGGAAGAGAGAAGCACCATGGAGTGACTACCAAAGAGAAAGTAAGAGGCCACCTCAGACTAGGCAGCAGTACAACCCTGGAATGTCGGGACCCCGATCATGTCTAAATTGCGGGAGATATCATCCTGTAGTAAGCTGTACTGGGGTACAGGTTTGCTTCGGATGTCGGAAGCCAGGACACATTATTACGAACTGTCCTGAGAAAGCTGCGGAGAGACGGGTTTGCTACAGATGTCAGAAGCCTGGACACATCAGCACGCACTGTCCGGAGAAAACTGTAGTGCAAGATCGCAGAACCCAGGCCGAATGTACACACTAACATGTACCGAGGACGGGGGACTTCCGGAGATGGTCCAAGGTACTATCTCTTTTCAAAGGAATCTTCTCTAGACGGTATATGACGTAGGTATTAGCCGTATGATTACGTGAATTACCTCTGTGATGTGTTCTATGTTTCTTAGTTGTTACTTTCCGACTGCGATTGTGTCATTGAGTAGGAGGTATCTTGTGTTGTCATGGTGTATGGGCGCCATGGAAACATTTAAGGTATCTTGTGTTACCATGGTGTATGGGCGCCATGGAGACATTTTGATATCTGGTGTCAACCGCGGTATATGGGTGTCACGGGGAAACACTATATATCACAGTACAAAATGATAAGATCTTGACGGTCAAACCTGAGCGAATTCTCGATCATCGAGCGAAGCGGCCAACATATAGAGAAAAATTCCGGAGCGATTAGTCCGAAGGTTAGTCGTACAAAGTCTAAATTGGTATAGAGCAAATTTCGAGGGCGAAATTTTGTTTAACGGGGGAGAAATGTAATACCGGATAATTATTTATCGGAATATTATATTTCGATAGATAATACCTATTGAAAATAGGTGAACATGTGGTTTCAAATAATAAGTAATAATTATCTTATTTTCTAAGGTAATTACTATGGAAATTAGGAGAGATAAAGAGCTAAAATGTATTTTTAGAGCATTAAATGGCCTAAAAATATTATGATAAATCCCAAGAGGTAGTAAAATATTTATAAAAAATTAGAAAGTATGTTGTCTCTAATTTTAGGAATTTTTGGGATAATTTCCCTTGAAAAATAATGAGGCAAAATTAAGTATTATTTTGGGATCACAAGTGACCCCATGATTTTTAATATTTTACATGGGATATAAAATACCAATGTAAGTAAAATAGTTGTGAGATAATGATTTATCCTAATTAAGAAAATTATCAAAAAATTAGTAAGTGGCTAATCTGGTAATTAATGGGATAATTAAGGTATAAAGTAAATGAATTAAAAATAATTTAAATAATTATTTTTAATTGGAGAAATTCGAAATTATTAAATAAATAAATAAAAATAAAATAAAATATTAATAAAATATTTTATGCTTAGAAATATAAATAAAAAATAAAAGAAAAATAAATAAATATCTAGATATTTTGAATAAAATAATAATATATATGGTAAAGAGCCAAATACGACGTTTGAGAATGGATAGAAATAAAATCCTACACCAAGGTATAGGGATGTAGTCTAAGTCATATGGACTTTTTATGAACCAGTGAAATTCTATCTCGGATTGAGCGGTCTCCGAAATCAGTTCTGGAACCAACAGGGTATTTAAGACACCGGATATGAGAGAGAAAATGCAGATAGAGGATTTAGAGTCAATACTGAAACAAGTAGTTGCCGTGAATTAGGAATCTAGTGACTTAGGTAAGATCATATTACAAACCAGTGGATTTTTGCTTAGACGATGGCGCTTCCGGAATTCAATTCCGTAACCGAAGACGTATGTCCTAAAATCTTCAGCAGATAATGGAATACCCTTAATGGGATCATAAATTTCATTAAACTAGATATTCCTAATGAGAAAGAAAGAAACTTCGAAACTCTGCCGTCAGCATTTCGCGATTCGTCAAGATTACGCGTTTCGGACACCGGACTGAAACTTTATCGATGCACCGGCTCGAGATGTCACCATCAAGATGACATCATTTTGTTGACTATTGGGGAGGGGAGGTCGGCACAAGCAAATGGAGGGCCAAGAGTGTTTTGTCCTCAAAAATGCGATCCTACGGTCCATATTCGTCGACCCGAAGTTCGAATTATTTACCGTTACGCCATCCGTCTCTTCTATAAATACCAAGCTCCTCTTCTTCATTTTTCACACCAAAAATCTGCCCCTTAGTGAGAAGTTAGAGAGAAGGGAGAGCTCTTGAAGTTCTAAGCCAAAGCGGGGTAAGTTCTTCGGTCCTTAGTCTTTAGTTTCGGTAGTTCTTTCGGTAGATATTGTAGGAATGCTAGATTTATCTTTAATTTTTCAAGATAGTCTAGATATCATATTTAGGTGTAAATATGATATATATTTCGAAAATATGATGAGGAAAAGATCTGTCAAAATTACGGAGAGATAGAGCGAAAACAATAAGCTTCTGCGAAATTCCGCCGATTAGGGGTTTAAGGGCAAAATGGTAATTTGTACCTAAAATGCCTGTTATGCTGCTACATATTGATAAATATTATCCTTATAGGATATCTTAGATAAACGTACCGCTGTCGTACCACCGTCGTACCGCTGTTTCACCCGCTGTCAAAAAGTACTGTTTTCCGTCAACAAAGGTACGTTCGCGTACTGTAACACTAACTCTGATATTTATTGTATTCATATATGTGATATGTGTGTTGTATATGTGTTGGTGGTATGTTATTTGAATGCATGGTGATGTTAGAGGATAACGAACATTTGCATGCGGCTTTGGGAGCGATATGTACGTATGCTTACTGGGAGCGATATATCCGTATTATTTGGGAGCGGTGTGTCTTTGGGGAGCGGTATGTCGCATTCGCCGGGGAGCGATACATGTAGGAATGGTTCATTTGTTATGCTCATATACTGTATATGTAAATATGAGGTTAACCGTTACTTGAGGTCCGTATGCATTGGACCTCAGCTCTTAACATAGCGTCAGGTTCAGGAGGACCAAGTATCGAGGAGAAAGGCAAGCAGGCCGCATAGAGATCCGGCTGAAGATCTCTTCTGTTGACACGGCATGGCTGTTGCCGGGGAGACACTTTTGTTGTTATTCACTTTAAAAACTCTCGGTCATTGTACCGTTTTTGTAAATCAGCCAGACTTACGGCATTTATAAATATATGTATCAGTTACTCAATCGCTCCGATGCTCTACTCTGATGAAAAAAAATATATTGCTTTTGAAAATGGGATGTTACATTGAGTTTGAATTTAATTCGTGCTTTAATCACCTGTAACTTATACATAAATCAGATTAGTAACATTTAGAAGTAGTATAAGTGAATATGGTGTTTAATCATATGTTTATCATCGATATCAAAATAATTGAGACACTGATTTTCAAAGACGATGAACATGCACTCGAGTGTGACTTAGGATCACTCGAGTGATACCTTGTCACTTGAGTTATTGTACTGTCACTCGAGTGCTCAAATGAATTTCGTGACTGGTAGGTAAGTTTTATAGAAAAGCTTATTACTCGAGTGCTTGAATTATCACTTGAGTGACCTTTCTGTTGTTTGGAAAATGCTTCAACACTACTAGGTGACTCGAGTGATTTTATGGGTCACTTGCACAAGTTTACAAGTGATTTCAGATCACTCAAATGATCTTATGCTAAGATCACATGACTCTTGGTTCACTTGCGAGTGCCTCACTCAGACTCGCAAGTGATTGCCATCACTTGAGTGATTTTGAGCATATCACTCAAATGTCCAAAACCATCACCCGAATGATCTGCTCCAACTTTCAAAAACATTGTGAGTCACTTGCAAAATCTTGCAAGTGATGATGAATTACTCGAGTACTTTTCCCATTACTCGATTGAGTGATCTTCCATAACCTCATAATTTCATCGAGTGACTTGCATAATTTTTGGAAGTGAATATATATCACTCGAGTGCATCTACTACCACTCGAGTGATCTTCTTTGATCACTCCAAGTGAAGAATATTCACTTGAGTAACTTGTTGATTCAAGTTTACTTCAAATACAGTTCTATCACTCAAGTATTTAGAAACTCACTCGAGTGACTTGAATCATCAAGTCAATTTTCTGTTATGCTTTTGTATATCAAGATTTGTTATCATCAAAACACAATAATATGAGAACTAACAATTTTTGACTCTCTTCCATTTCTTCCCACTGTTCTCGTCTCTTGTTTTTTCCTAACCTATTGTTGAAGAGCTTAGCAAAATATGGTAACTTTTTCCCCTCAAATCTTTCATTTTATTTTCCTTCTTCATATAATACTTATAGTTATTTTGCTTCTTTATTTTCTTCCTTCTACAAATATTGAAGGTTCCTTCCACTACTTTTTCAACATTCCTTCCATAACAAAACAATATCTTAAACTTTAATTTCATAAAATAGTGGAGAACCAAAATCCCTATTACCTACACATTCTCAATATTAAACATACATAATATTCATACTTATCTAACTTAATTTAATCTTCTCATCAAATAATAATTACCATTATTTAAATTGTTATCTAAGTGAAAAATATTCAGAATACTATAAGAACAATATATTGAAAATATTATTGAGGAATTTTTCTTAAATTTCCAAAAAAATTAGTAGCGGTTGAAAAACCGCTACAAAGTTAAATTAAAATTAAGAAATATATTAGTAGCGGTTGTAGAACAGCTAAAATTTTTTGGCACTATAATTAAAAATTTCTAAAATTAATTTGTAGCGGTTCGTTAACCACTACAAACATTGGCGCCAAATTAGGAAATGAAAATTGAAAATTTGGCTCCAATATTTGTAGCAGTTAACCAACCGCTACAAAAATTAAAGGTTTCAAAAATTTATAATCTCTTACATTGAAATAACATTTAACCGCTAAAAGATACTCCTATAAAGTGTAATCTATGGACACACTTTATAGCGGGTAGAACCAACCGCTAGAACGAAATACAATAGCGGTTATTGTGAGATGAGTAGTGGTTCTTGATAATCGCTACAATAATGCTTGCAATATTTGATTTTGTAGCGGTTTACCAAACCGTTACTACTAGTGTTTATAGCAGTTAAAACCGCTACAAATATGTCATTCGAGCGAATTCTTTTTTTGTAGTGTATTGGTTTAAGGAAACTAATTGCATGTTTAGGGGAGCCACTTGCATATTATAGACGGAAGCTAGCTTCTTGTATATTAGGGAAAGTAATTACACATCAGGTAAAGCAAATTGCATATTATTGAAGCTAATTGTATATTTAGGGAGGCCACTTGCAGAAAAGTTTGTCTATTTAAGCATATATAGAAATGCTACACTAGGTTAAAAGTTTTCGTAAGTGTGCGTGAAAGTCCTTTAGCTTGGCACATGAATACCAACCAATATGCAATTAGCTTTCATAATGTGCAAGGGGCTTTCCTCAAGGATGCAATTACGTTAAACCAATATGCAATTAGCTTCCATAATGTGCAAATGGCCTCCCCCAATATGCGATATGAACTAATATGCAATACCTTCTCAAAGATATTATTAGCTTCCATAATGTTCAAGTGGTCTTCCAGAATATACAATTAACTTCCTTGAACCAATATGCAATTAGCTTTACCAAAATGTAATTAAGTTCTATATAATGACAAGTGACCTCCCCAAACATGTAATTACCTTCTCTAATGTGTAATATGAACTGATATGAAATTACCTTTCTAAAGATGCAATTAGTTTCCATAATGAGCAAATAGCCTTCCCAAATGTGCAATTACGTTCTATTAGGGTATATTTGGTCTCTCTCTCATCATCCTTATTTACAGTGAAGGATCTCATGTCTTTCTATCGTATTAGGTCCCATTCTCTAAATAAAATTTTTAATTGGGGATTTTAAGACCAATTTTCCATAAATGATAAGGATAATACTATATTTGGATTCAAATTATTAATCAACAATTATGTTCCTCTTCGTAGGTTGCCTTGAATTGAAAGATGAATCTTCGAACAATTAATATAGTACGTGTCTCTCTTGCATCATCGTGACGTACGTATATCTTCTTCCTAAAAAGTATTTTAACTGAAAACGATGACGAGGAGACCCTTCTACAGATATGTCTCCAAACCAATGTACGGAGAGTCATTCAATCGGTCAACTCCAACTGTAATTCAAGTATATTCAACTCGATTAATTTCAATTTGATAATTCAAATTATGAAACATTATTTAGAAATACACGAAAAGGTGATTACAGGGAGATCAAAATTAAAGACAATAGTAAATCATAAGAATTAGTGCATGAATGTTTGGTTTCATATTGCAAACATTTTAGTATAAGCAAGTATGATTTCCAACATCAAATTAAATACAAAATCAAATACATTCTCATTAATCAGCTCATGATTAATTAGTGCAATCACTAGGTTTCAGATGACCTAAAACCAGTGGCAGAGCCAGAAATTATAATAAGGGGGGTGAATATTACAGAAGAGAACCCAAATATTTATGAAATTATATTTCAACCTAAAAATGTTCAATTTCTTCATTTTAGTCCCTTTTTGAAACAAATAGTAAGGATTAAAATGAAAATTTTGAAATTTGTATAAGACTAAAATAAAATTTTCTAAAAATTTAGGTCACATCCTGTAATTTTGGGAGGGGCGGGGGCCACCCCTAGCACCCCCCCTCCCTCCGCCCCTGCCTAAAACTCTCGTGTACACACTCATGCATGTAGCACAAATAATTTTTTTTAACACTTAGAATGCTCTCAAATAGTTGATAATACTCTCTACCTCCCTAGATATACATGATGCATAGTTTTATTTTTATTATTAGGTCAAAGTTATATGATTTTTTTAACAAATATTTTTCAAAAATACCCCATTTAACAGGTTCCCCCAACCTGAAGATTTCTTGGCTTACTATCAAATTCTAGAAATATTTAATCTATTACTTTTTTCAGAACTTAATATAAGACATATTTACCTAATTTTTAATTAGATTAAAAAAATTAATTAAGTTAGTTAACATGATATGTATTTTATAAAACACTCAAATCATATTCTTTAATTCTTTAATTTCATTTCTTTCTTGATTATTATTGAAGAAGCATTAATACACATAAGTTAGCAAAAGATTGATCAACGTCCCTCTTCACTTTGAATCGTGATGTCACACATTTCGGATACTTACATAGCCTTTTAATTCATACTCCATTCTATACAATATCAAGTCATTAGGTCAAGCGTGTATATCTTTATAGGCCACGAGATTTTCTTAGCCTCACAGGCACATTTTGGAATCACATTCTAGGTATATCACTCAACAATTTAAGTCCGTGATACTTGTATCAATCCAATCACTATTTCTTGCCTTTGAGTCAAACAATCTCACACCTGTTAGTCATATGTACTTGCCTTTATCTCATCACAGAATATGTTCACTTGTGACACAACAATACCCAGTTGGTTCTTATTTAAATAATTGACACAATGACAAAAATACAACCCATTTTTACTGGGCGTATATTTGAGCAAATATAAGAAAATGTTCCACCACATTCTTGAATCACTCACTCGTTTTTCTAGTATTTATCCAACTATGATCCATTACTATGTATCTAATCAATACAAATTTCCTCAAATAAGAAAATGTTAAAAAAAGTTTTGCCAAAATCTCCCCTTAAAATAGGGCCTCTACATCAAACTAATTGTGCCACAAATAAATACCAATATTATCTAACAACCAAAATTTAAAAACGATCATATTTAAGAATACTCAAGTAAGTCTCAAGAAAGAAAACAAAACAAAAAAAATCTCAATTTGAAAAAAAAAATATCGGAAAGATTTTCCATTTAAAGTGGATAACTTCCCAACATTACACTATGATTACAGCAGCACTGTACTACCACCACCGAAAAAATTAAAACAATACTATGAGCAGTACCGTCCAAATTTGAGTTTGAGAGAGCCCTAACAAAAATTCTTGTCCGATGTAACATCATTTACAACCATTATATGAATTTCTTTCTCTCTTTTTTTGCCCTCTACAATCAATATATAAATTTCAAACATTAGCTTACTCATATTTAAAAATATTTGAAGCATCCCCTTAAAAGTAAGGCCTCCCAAAATTATAACAGCATGAAACTAATAGTCTCTCTCTCACACACACACACTCACAAACCATTTTCTATGTAAATAATGATAATAGATTTACCAATTATGGATCCTTTTCTAATCTATGCAGATCGAATTCCTTCATTTAATAAGCGGCACCGTCCAAATTTGAGTTTGAGAGAGCCCTAACAAAAACTGTTTGTCCGTTGCTCTTGGATACCATAAGAAGCGGGTGAGAGAGAGAGAGACCTAACAAAAAAAAAATCTGTCATTCTAACACGACATGGTTTTGCTTTTTCATGACAAGAAAAAGCAAAGTCGAACAAGCAAGCAAGTGTACATGTACGAAGATATATAATGAAGCCATGTGTATGTGTGTGTGGATATATATTATTTGGCAGATGGATTTATTTGAAATGAATGAATGGTTAAGCTTTTTGATAATGAAGTGGGAGGATCAGATCATATCTCAAGAAGCTCGTGATCGATGCGACTGAATGAGACACAGAAATAATAAAGATACCGTTTGTCATTTGTAATAAATGCAAAAAGTTTACATTTGTGGTCTTTAGTGAGACAACTCAAGGATATTTATGGTGTTATCTTCCTATTTTTGTTTTTTTGTTTCCCTTTGGGTTTATTTAGTTTTTAATGTAATAATGCAATGAGAACTTTCGAGAAAGAAAACGATGAGAGAGATATCAATATAGATAGCTTCTCAAGTATATATCAATTGTGACTTTGATGTTTGCGATCAATTCAATTCTATAGTAAGATTTAATTATGTCTTATGGAAGCTTTATATTTAAAATCAAATTAAATAATATTACCAATAAGCTGTCAGTTAAAGTGGTAAATAGCCTCACACTGTAAGGAGTAGAACACAAGTTTACATTTCGGAAAGCGTACTTGTTAGGATACGCAAAAACTCTTTAGGTATGTGTTTGGGTTGTTGCGGAAAAAGAGAGAGCACTTTTTAGAGCCCTAAACCATAGTTTTCTCAAAACGCAACCAAACATCCTAAATTTTTGTAGACCTACTATTCTATTCGAAAATTTCTACTCGAAAATCATGGTTTGAGTTGTAGAAACCATGATTTGTGATAAGCCGATTTTTTTTTTCTTTCTAAAACTATTTTCCAAAATCTATTTTCAATAATCCCTTTTTTCACTTTTTCTCTGGAAGCTATTAAAAAAAAGAATTAAAGATTATTAACTAATTCAAACTTAAATATTGTTGAGTCTAAGGTTGCTCCTTCGTTATGGTTCTTCTTGGTTATAAGATTAAAAATTCATAATTAATTGTATAGCAAGAAATATGAATATTTCTAAAATTAATACACATTATTAAAATGATTATAGAAAAATCATTATTCAAAGGGCAAGGGCTAAGGTGTGTAAATTTAACAATGGACAATTTCGCTATGAGCATCCATAAAAGCTATCTATCTTTAGTGTAAAAGGTAGATATAAACAATTTATTTGAAAATAGATATAGCAACACTATTAAGGAGATTTAACTCCCATTACTTTTTGTATTGTGGGTCCCAACAGTCTTCTCTCTCTATTATATTAGTGGAACATATCACTTAGACCTCATGTAAACACTTTTATTTTAGTTAACCCCTAAAATATTATAAAATTTTATTGCATCTTTTCGGTCAAAATGAAATTAAGTTTTTCAGTGAAAAGACAATAATGCCCTTAAGTTTTTTTTTTTGTGGGGAAAATCTACCT
This sequence comes from Acacia melanoxylon, assembly GCA_019022615.1. Classification (NCBI taxonomy): domain Eukaryota; kingdom Viridiplantae; phylum Streptophyta; class Magnoliopsida; order Fabales; family Fabaceae; genus Acacia; species Acacia melanoxylon. The sequence continues at coordinate 5,308,509 of JAFJYJ010000018.1, read as the reverse complement.
TAGGGCCCAAATTAGGAAAAAAAAATGTCAAAAAAGGTCCAAGAAAAAGTCACATGTCATCTCAGGACCTTTTCTGATATTATTTCATAAAACGTTAGTTGTTAATGAGACTGATATAATTGTTAACGGGTAGACCATTAACAACTGAATCAGTAGCATTAACAACAATATCTTAACAACTAAATCAGTCCCGTTAACAACTATATCAATACCCATTAACAACTATATCAGCCCCGTTAACAACTAACGTTTTATGAAATAATACCAGAAAAGGCTCTGGGGCCTTTTTTGATTTTTTTTTCCCTAATTTGGACCTTGAGGTAGATTTCCCCCTTTTTTTCATAAAAGCATTTATAAGACAAATATGAGCATTTTTAATACAAATAAAATATTTATAAAACAAATACGTGAATGACCAAGATTTTTTAACTCCCTGGTCATTTATATTTGTCTTGAAAATATCCATATTTGTCTTATAAATGCTTTTATAAATACTCATTATTGCCTTTTCACTTAAAAAAAAAGTTAATTTCATCAAGCAATATTATTGAATGTTTACATGAATAAATTATATATGAAACTTTAACATCTATACTGGTATTTCCTAAATTTTATATCTTAAAAAAGATAACTATCATTATCACTTGGGAAACAATTTTTTATTTAAAATTTCACTATATTGAAACCAAACCCATTAAAGTTTTTTACGTCAAACTTGAAAGATATTTTTTGAAGCATATAAAACACACAAACATACACTCTCTATCTAGAGAACTCGGATTATCTATATCACATTAGATAACATTATATTAACTAATAAATCACAAATTTAGAAAAAGTGTGAAAGTGATACTAAAGAAAAACAAACAAAGTGTCACGTTGTCATTTTCTCAAGAGGAGTGGTCACGGGTTTTCCTGGACTGTTTTAAATATTATAATATATATTTTCAATTCCCTAACCAATTACTTCAATCCATATATATAGAGATGCACGCACCTAATTTTGCTTCAAGTGAATACAATCACCTTTTTTGATCTTAAAAACTTGCATATATATATATATATATATAGTTTTTTCTTTGATTGCTTTAGCCTAAATTCTACATAATTCTTCTAAATTTTTCACCATGTACATATAAAATCCCTAACATAACTTTATAATAAACTCCCTACATTTTTAAATTTATGCAGGTAGCTCTCATACATATCTATCTACACATAGCTTGAAGTTTAGGGGTTTATCTACATATAAATCAAAGTTTGAGAGGGTTATGCGCACAACAAGCTAAACTTTAGGATCCGGGATATACAATTAACAATTGAGTTATCCACATAGGCTTAAAACTCAATGAGGTTTAGTATTAAGTCTTGAAGGCTAAGGGAGTTATTTGTATATGATATACTGTTTAGGATTTTTTGTATAATTTAGCCATTATTTTAAAGTAAAAGGTCCACTTTATAGTGTAAACCCACAATTAATAAATGTTCAACATAGTTTTTCTAAGATCTTTAATTGTTGTATTGATTCCTTCTAAACATGTCATATATATGCAGCTTTGTGTGTATATCGTTGTATAGCTATGTCATGTAATGTGTTCCATATATATTTGATGATGAGCACAAATTATGTCATGTTTTTCCCTGTATTTCATGACTGAATTGTATGGTAAATGAAAGCTTAAATGTAAACAATCCAAGCAAAAAGACATATATTCATGATATAGGGAACTGAAGGATAGAAACCATTTTCATCCTAAACATGTGCTAAGAAAAGAGCAAGTTACATTGTTTTTAAGAACGTATAGCAAGGCTGATACTATGCTATAGCATTTGGACAACAACTCGAAGTGCAATAAAAGGCATCACGAAAGGTATAGCAAAGTAAAGGACGCAATGCTATGCAGCATATTTTTTGACCTTTTTATCTAGCTGATTTCAGGAATAATAATAAAGGTCGAGGTCGACAGGTAGATTGCTGACGTGATGAAATAGAAGATGCGGAGGATCAAAACGGAAAGATTTGAAGAATCCCGTAGGATCAACAGAATCAATCTACAAACAGAAGATGCGATAGATCTTGACAGATTTGGAAAGCCCAGCTAGCTGGAACTTGCGTCACAAGGAAGTCTGAGTATAAAAGGAAACAGCAAGGCAACCCTAGAAGAGAGTCGCACAGAGCCTAAATGAGATTTCACATTCGGCAGACTCAAAAGAAGAGTGAGAGACTTCACTAGCACGAGCATTCCAGGATAACCCAGCATCATTCCTTGCAGTAAGACGGAGGGAAGAAGACGTGGAGTGGTGACGTGACAGGGCTTCTTCCACGCCGTCAAGCTTTCTGCTTTTCTTTTATTTTATTTCAGTAGTTAGATCATGGGTCATTCTGTTACTATCTGTTGTGTGTTTCCCTCGTCAGTCATGAACTAACTTTCCGATGGCTGAACGAGGATGAATTCTTAAGTGTAAAATGAACCCAGTTGCAAGTTCTTAATTTAATAGATTCGGTTTGCTTATCAGTGAATTAATTACTAGTCAATTAGTGGGAGCTAAGGGCTAGATTTGTGGCCTCGGCTTACTGGCAAGGAGTCGAGGTTAGACCTCTGAGAAACAGTGTTTGCTAGGCAGTCGGTGCAAGGCTTGACCTATTTATTGTAGGCTTCAGGAATGAGTCTACCTCTCATAACCATGACACCCTGAGTGTAATGCAGATTTAACTAGAAAATTGCCGTAGGAATATGGAAGGAGTATAGTTAGTATCATATGTATCAGACGCGAAAGCTTCGATAGATTATAGTGGTGGGTTAACCGAATAGCGTTGTAGTTAGTAGCTATCTTTGCGGCATTGCGGAAGGCATGCGATATGGATGCTATAGCAATGGGTAAAGCAACTGGGGGATTGATGCGCTTAAGGATGATTCCGAGTTCAGCCTAACTTCTCACTGATATCTTCTTAAAAAATGATTCTCTTTATTTCTGTTATTAGTATAACTACAAAAACCTCTCAAACCAATTATATTTACTTTCTGTTTACGCAACTATCATAGCAATTGAGCGTCACTCTTCGATATCTCAGTCTTTGTGGGACGATACTCTACTTACACTTTATTACTTGTTCGACTGATTCATTTGCCATCAAGGAAATCGACCAACAATAATACTCCTCCAAATTTCTAAGTTAGAGCTACATAACTGTTACGGACCAACCCGAGGCCCAACTCTGGGATGGCCCAATATGAGATATATCATATATCTAGATTCGCCTACAATCATGGAAGATCCTATCATATCTATAATCAAGGGATAAGATAGATCCGACAGTTACGATACCGAGGTATACCCTATATATACAAGGGTCAAACCCTAAGGTGCACACGTTCTAACTCATACCTATTTACATTTAGTCTCACTGTGAACTCTCCCACTAAACACTACCCCCACCCCCCTTGGCGAAGAGCCTTCATATTTGTGCACAGTGATCCTCCGTTCTTCTGGATATCTGTCTCGTAGATATTCCGGCAGGGCCATTCGATCCAAGATCAAAAGCACCAGCCTATTGGGCTGGACATTAATGTTCTACACCGGAACATTGGCACCATCCGTGGGGACGTTAAATTTTGATCCCCATGACCAACAATGGCTAACACCAGAAGCAACAGTCGAAACCCTCACCGTGGAAATCCATCGCAAGCCGAGATGAGTCAGCAACAACAAACTCAAGGACCTCCGCGGCCTGAGGATATCCCAGACGCTGATGCCACGAATGAAGGGAATGGCGTTTCTGACACGGCCTCCTCCCCTCCCAAAGTGGCAAAACCCTGGGATACGCTGAGTCCAGATCTCCTCCTCCTGTAGAAGACTTAGGAGTCAATGCTGAGACGGATGGAGAATATGGAGAAGCGAAATAATCTCCAGCGCCAAGAAGACCTCAGAGTGATACAATAGATCATGTAGGACCTCCTCAAACAAATTGAGGCATCGGCTCAAAAGCAAAATCGAGGTGATCAGCGGGGAAGGAAGGGAAAGGCGACCCGAGATTCCAATAGCCCTCCTCATAGCAAGCAGCCAAGATCTACTCAGCACACTGCGGGAACAACCTCTCCGGATACGGACTCAGGACAAGCAAAGCCTCGGGAACATACCTCGGACCGGAAGAAGCGTCGCATGGAAAGAACATTGGACGAAGAAGACCGAGGTATAGAGAGGACGACCCGACTGAAAGGCTCTCCCAGGGAATATCGAGTGAAGTACATAGCAGGACATAATTGTAGTCCTTCCTCGGAAGAAATCGAGAATGCCTCGTACCCAAAGGAGTTTTACTTGGCAGATCTGCCAAAGTATGACAGCACTCAAGACCCGCGGTCACACCTCGACACATTCGAATTGCTCATGTTCGTGTGAAAAATTGTGGGCCCAGTCGTTCCTCGGCTCTTTGCGGCCACGCTGAACGAACCTGCCCAAAAGTGGCTCCATACATTGCCAATCAAATCTATCCATGAGTTTGAAGACCTCGGGCGAAAGTTCAAGCTCAACTTTGCGACTAGTAAGAAGCAGCCTAAAGCGCAGTTCACCCTGAGTAAAATCAAGCAGCAACGCAGGGAGACCTTGCAAAGATACTTGGACAGATTTAAGGAGGTCGCTCTGCAAGTGCGCTCTCTCCCAGAAAGTGTTCATGTACATTGCCTCATCGATGGCCTGGATCCTTTGTCTAGGTTGGCTAATTCGATCTTCAAGAACCGGGTTTACACCCTCACCGAGTTTAACACTCGATCGAAGCAATATTTAGAGGTAGAACAAATGGAAATTGCCAATGCCATTGGAAGTGAGAAGCGGAAGAACACACCTCCGGCAACCAAGAGTCAGCCAAACAGTCGAACAGATTCCCATAAGCGAATCCGAGATAACAGAACTAGAGGTGAAAAGTTTGAGAGCAAACCGAGATATGAAAGCAAACCAAGGTATGAAAGGTACACCCCGCTTAATGTTTCACGTTCCCAATTATGGAGGGAGGTCGCGTTGACTAAGATGAAGAGGGTTGATAGGCCTCAGACTCCTAGATACCGGCCTACTACGGATCATTCTAAGTTCTGCGCATTCCACGATAGGCCGGGGCATACCACGGATCAGTGCTACGAACTCCGAGACACAATTGAGAAATTCATTCGAGAGGGAAAATTACGCCAATATGTAATAAAAACACTTGGCTGGAAAAACAATAAACGCAGGCAAGAAGACCGAAGTACGAGTCCGGCCCCAGGACAGAAGGTTGATGGAATTCGACGAAAGCCGTCAGATGATGACGAGGAGTTCCCGAAATAGACGCCGAGCGCATATGCATTGTAATTAGTGGAGGCATGAGAGGAGGCGGAGATACAGCAAACCAAAGGAGGAAATACCTAAGGGAAGTTCTGTCGGTAAGAGACATCCCCAAGTTTAAAGAAGACCATGACCGACCGATACCTCCGCCATTGCAATTCACAAGGGATGACCTAAAGGATGTCGTACTAGGCCATCAAGACGGACTGGGGATGACTGGAATCCTAGTTAACTGCCAGGTAAAAAGGATTTTTGTAGACGCGGGAAGCTTGGCGGACATCATTATGTGGGATGCCTTCAAAAGAATGAATTTGGATCAAGAAGACCTGAAACCGTGCAAGACAACGCTCATTGGATTCAACGGGGAACAATCTACTCACAAGGGATACATCGACCTCAGACTGACATTGGGAACAACAGAAGCATTCAAGTCAGATAGGGTAAGATTCATAGTAGCCGATTTCCCCTCTCCATACAATATGATATTAGGCGGGCCGACTATCCACAATTGGGACATGCTAGTCTCCACCAAACATAAAAAATTGAAGATGGTCAGCACCAAAAACAAGGTGGTAACCATCACAGGAGATCAGAAATAATCACGCCAATGTTATTACAAGACGATCCGAGAGAAGGAGAACAGGATAGCATCACCGCCCTGGATTCAAAAAAGTGAAAAGAGCTCGGACACCAGAGAAAGAAGACAATCTGGCCGACCTATTGGCTTGGTGGAGTTGGATCTACGAGAAGAGACCGAGATCCCACGTCCCGAACCAGAAGGCGAATTAGAAGATGTGGTACTGGGAGAAGACCCGTTGCAGATCACTAAAGTGGGCGGAACGATGACCCCAGAGCTGAAAAGAGAGTTGAAAGAGTTCTTAAAAAGGAATCGAGATCTATTCGCTTGGAAGTCGTAGGTGGAGGGTATGCACAAATTACACTAATTTGAACAAAGCTTGCCCTAAAGACTCCTATCCGATGCCCAACATCGACCAGCTGGTCGACAACTCATCCGGATTCCGACTGTTATCCTTTATGGATGCCTACTCCGGATACAACCAAATCGCGATGCACCCCGAGGATCAAGAGAAGACAGCTTTTATGACAGAGAAGGCCAATTATTGTTATAACGTGATGCCTTTCGGACTAAAGAACGCCAGGGCAACATATCAAAGAAGGATGAATAAAGTTTTTGAAGACCAAATAGGTCGAAACGTGGAAGTTTACATAGACGACGTGATCGTCAAATCAGAAGACCCGGGAGACCATATCCGAGACTTAGAACAAACATTCGACAAGTTGCGGAAGCATCGGATCCGTTTGAACCCAGCAAAATGCACATTCGGAGTCCCAGCCAGAAAATTCCTAGGCTTCCTGTTAACAAATCGAGGAATCAAAGCAAACCCAGACAATGTAAGGCCGTGCTAGACATGAAAGCACCTAGGAGCAAAAAGTAGGTGCAGCAGCTGACATGGAGATTAGCGGCTCTGACAAGGTTATTACCGAGATCGGCGGAGAACGCTCTACCTTTCTTCAAATTATTAAAGAAGGAGGCACGAGGGGATTGGAACCAGGAATGCGAGTTTGTGTTTGGAAAGATCAAGCAATGTTTGGCAACCCCACCAGTCCTAGCAAAACCCGGACCCGGCGAGACAGTTTACCTCTACTTGTCGGTAGGCGAAGAAGCCATAAGCGCCGTCCTGGTCCGAGAGATTAGGACCGGCCAAGTACTGATATACTTTGTAAGCAAAGTGCTGCAGAGCTCCGAGCTCATATATCAGAAGCTTGAAAAAGTGGCATTTGCCTTACTAATGGCAGCAAGGCGTCTACGTCTATACTTCTAGGGACACCATGTCGTCGTGCAAACCAATCAGCCAATCCGACAAGTACTACACAAACCGGACCTGGCAGGATGGATGATCAGTTGGGCAATAGAATTATCCGAGTTCAACATCATATACGAAGCCCGGCATGCGATCAAGTCACAAGCGCTGGTGGATTTTATAAGGGAACTCACCGCGGCACATACAGAAGAAGCAAACGGCCTCCGATTGTGGAATGTTTACTTCGATGGCTAGTCAAATTCAAAGGGGAGTGGAGCTGGAGTAATAATTGAGAGCCCAGAAGGGGTCACAATTGAACACTCGCTCCGTCTCAACTTCCCAACCTCCAACAACTAGGCAGAGTATGAGGCTTTGTTGGCCGGGCTCCAACAGGCTAAAGAACATGGAGCACGGAAAGTTAAGGTCTTAACCGACTCATAACTTGTAGCGGCACAAATTGAGGGTACTTACCAAGCGAAGGGTCTTTTGTTGGCAAAGTACCTAAACATAGCAAAAGATATGATTACTGAGTTCGAGGAAGTAACAGTCAATCACATCCCTCAGGAGGAGAATACAAGAGCGAATACTCTATTAAAACTAGCTAGTACAAAAAGGTCCAGGAAACCACAGGACCGTGGTCTAACAAAACCTGGCCGAGCCGAGCTGTGTCATGACCATATCATCTGCAACGGATTAGAGGAAACCGACCGAGGATTACCTAGAAAGAGGAATCATACCTGTTGACCTGACAGAATCCAAGAAATTAATCCGAGAGGCCGCCATGTACACTATGGTAGACGATCAGCTATATCGAAAAGGACTACATTCTCCCATGATGCGATGCTTAGGACTGACCGAGGCACGATACGTCTTGGCCGAAATCCACGAAGGAGTTAATGGACAACACATGGGAGGGAAGGCTCTAGCGAGAAAAGCTCGCGCGCGCTACTACGGGCGACCATGGTGGCAGACTCCAAGGAAGCAGTAAAGAGATGTGATAGCTGTCAGAAACACGCCAAGATCATTTGGACCCCACCGGCAGAATTAGAAAGCATTTTGGCTCCTTGGCCCTTTTTCAAATGGGGGATAGACCTCCTCGGACCATTCAAAGCAGCTCCCAGACAGTTAAGATGGCTTGTGGTCGCGGTTGATTACTTCACAAAGTGGATTGAAGTCGAGCCCTTGCAACGATCACCTCTTCATGTATACAACGATTTTTTTGCCATAGCATCGTTTCTCGTTTTGGAATACCGGCCGAAATAGTCACGGATAACGGGACCCAATTCATCGATAAGGAATTCCGGGGTATGATGTCGAATCTTGATATCGTACATCACTTCGCCTCGGTCGAACACCCCCAGTCTAACGACCAGGCTGAAGCAGCAAACAAAGTCATTATAGATGGTCTAAAGAAGCGCATGGAAGATGCGGAATCTTCCTGGGTCGAATAGCTTTATAGTGTACTATGGGCTTACAGGACCAGCGTACAAACGTTGACCCAGGACGAAATAGGCCAACCATCTTGGATGCGGTTGACTTACGGATTCTAGGCGATGATCCAGGTCGAAATAGGCCAACCATCTTGGAGGAGGTTGAAAACCCTCGGAGAAGGCGAGGGATCAAACAATGATGCGTTGAGGAAAGAATTGGATTTTATTGACGAGGTCAGAATCACGACACATTGTCGAGACCTAGCCACGAAGCAGCTCATTGCGGCTAAGTACAAGCGGAAGGTCAGGCCCCGCTCCTTCAACAGGGGCAACTTGGTACTAAGACGAGCGGACGTCGGAAACAAGAACGCCAGAGATGGCAAGCTAGCGGTAAATTGGGAAGGTCCCTACCGGATAAAGGAAAAGCTCGATAGGGGGCGTACGTGCTGGAGACCCTAGGAAGGAAGCCGGTCAAAAGGACTTGGAACACTGACAAGCTAAGAATCTACTACAGTTAGATCTTGGTGCCTCATTCAAGCAGTGGCTGAACCGACGCATCAAATTTCAGTATTTTGAATTCATTTATTCCTTAATTGCAGTATTTTGATTTTTAGTTTAGATTATGGCTTGTTTAACTCGCATACTTGAAGTTATTAGCTCTTTCGAGCGGGTTATTTATTAAAGAGCTCCTCAGTGGAGACGTCGATTATGCACTATCGATAGTTTAAATCCATTACACTGAGGTAATCAAACCTGGTCAGATACGGAACCCAATTTAAGGGATTACACCAGGGCTACCACGCCTAGGTTGCGAAATGGTGAAACCACTATTTCTTCAATCAGATGCATCGAAAAACATGCTCCTATATAAGGAGGTGAATTGTCATCCAGACCCTGATCAGGTCAAAATGTCTAAACATGTGTTTCTACACCGCACATGGAACATGTGATAATTTGCCCTTATCCTAGTAAAGAACCCGAACAACGGATCCAAAACTCGGTAGCTCAGGTAATATAAAACACCCCTACCCCCATACCCGATATTGACTTATCAGAAGAATAAAATTAGCAGATATTGCGCACGCAAGACCCTGGCCCGATCATAAAATTACTAACGAACTTGCAAATGAAAATTCACAATGATGAGTTAAAAGGAGGCGAGATCAATATTAACAAATTGTCACTAAGACAATAATTACAAAATAAAACCCGATATAAGACACTGGCATGACAAAAGCGATAAGTCTGACGCTCAACTCGGAGGAACAGCATCTTCAGAGGGGACCACCTCGGCGGACGAAATAGACTTTGAAGTTCCTTCACTACTCTCGCCGCCCCACTCCACATTAGAAGCCTCCTCTCCACCTTGTTCCTCCTCCACGAACGACAAGGATTCATCTTCAGGAGAGGGAGGAGGTGGATACAGGACTCCATCTTTCACGTAAGCTCAATGGTCATACCCATCAGTTTTGAGTTCCACCCAGGATTGAGATGGCGAATCTAAGCAAGTGCCATCTTGAAGTAGTCCTCGGTGGCCTCCTTCAAAATCTCCATGCAGTCAAGCCGGGCTTTCTTCTCCTCGGCAAGAGCGGCGTTGGCTTGGCTGAGCTCCGAGCACAAATCAGCACGCTGGGTCTGAAGGGCCTTAATGGCATACAAACCCTTCGTGTGGGCGTCTTGAAGAGAAGCAAGTTCTAAGGAGGTCTTCTCCATCGCCTCTTTCATCAGAAGGAACTCCTCTGTGGCCTTCCCGGCACTCACCTTGGCCACCTCTAGCTCTTCCTCAACCCGCTTCTTCACCTTCTCGGCCTCTTCTTTCTCGAGCTTCAGCCGGCGTACCTCAGAAGATTGCCCAACATATTTTCGTTTCAAGTGAAGCAATGCTTGGGCCAACCCGACAGACTTGCAGAGATGATCCTGCACGTCGTGAACTAGCCGTTCGTCGATATCTGCAAGGGGTAAGGCATTCATAAATTGGCGGGGAGGCAAAAACGCAAGTTCCAGCTCCTCGGCCACTCCTTTTTTCCCACGCAAGACCACGAACGATCTTGAAGGCAGGAAGAGGAGCAGAAGGACCCTTGGGTGGAGATGGTGGCGCTGGCGGATCCGAGAGAGAAACCTCTTTGTTTTTGGTAGTCGGCTTGGCGGATTGAGAAACCGGGCCAGCTCGAGGAGGTGGAGACATTCGGGCTTGGACTGAGGTTTTCGGTTTCTTGGCCGCAGCAGCTGGGGAGGCTCCGGAGGATTGCCCTTTCCCGGCCTCCAAAGAAGGCCGTTTCCGGGTACCCTTCTTACTGGGAGCACCGGTGTCGGGGGCCACGACGGACATGTACCTCAGCAATTCCGCCATAGCTTTAGCTGCAGGAGGAAGATAATAAGAGTCAAATAATCGACTATAGCAGAAACATAAACACACTCAAGAGAAACGACCAAAAGGATCATACTAATCACGTATCCCGGCTTGGAAGCTTCTGGTGCCACATGTGTTAACATAAGACACTAGGCGGTCTATTGACAAAACCTCCTCGGCTGAAAGTTCGTTAGGTTCGACTTGGTATGAGGTAGAGGTCAGCTTATGATGGTCATACGTCCAATATAGGGGGAACCTCCACTCCACATCTTTGGCTTCGGCCCCTTGTAAAAACCAGGGCTGCTTACTGGGTTTAGCCACTATTTTGAAGTAACTATTATTGAAATGTTTGAAGGAATATGAAAAAGCTGTTAAGAGTTTTCTGTCTGGATCACCTCGAAGGGAAGTCAGCCCTTTTAATTTCTCCGGTTATATACCAGAGCGGGGGGTAAAAGGAAAAAAGAAAAAGAAAAACAAGGTGGCAGTACATGGAATAGGGGCCGAAAAGGAGCGGCACAAACATTTGAAGGCCACTAGATAGGCCCACCCGTTTGGATGAAGCTGTGAGGGGGCCAGATGGAGGTGGTTTAAGCAAGAAATCTGGAACTCGGTAAACAGGAAGCGAATACCGAGCCGGGACATATAAGCCTTGTAGAAAAAGAAGTTCGTAAGTTCTTCCACCCTCGAAGAGCAAATAGGCTCATCATCATTAGGGGGACTCAGGCAGCAGCCTTCCAATGCCCCCAGCTTCATTTGGCGTATGTCGGTAACGGTCATAAGGGAGTGAGTCGTTAATACATCACGCGTCACCCAGGGGTATCACTCAAGCAGATCCTTGGGGGGATTGGAGGAATCTGACCCCCTGGCATCAGATCCGGCACTATTGGGTGAAGATGATGACTCCATTTACCTATAACACAAAACAAAAATACTAAGATCAGCAAGTGTGGGAATACCTAACACAGGCATGCTATCACGTGGAGAAGGAAGAATGGGCGGACTCGGATGATGCAAACCCTCAGAGTTCGAGGTCGAGTCAGAGGACGACCTATGGCAACAAGAGCCCAGAATGATGTTGGCACGGGAATCTTCACCATTTGCTATATAGTATGAACTTGAGGCGATACAGTCCCAACAAGGGCCAAAGTACCCTGCCGGAACGGTGTCTGACCTAGGACGACTGGGAGCCTCATAAACATTGATAGGCTCTACCGGTACGGCCTCGGTCCCATCCCGACTCCCAGGGTAAGACCTAGTATTGGAATCAGTGCTACGAGACCTAGCACCGGAGGAGCAAGACGCTCCAACAGTCCTCCTACCGGATCCACCACGGAGAAAGGAGGCTAGTCTTTGCTCCTCGGAGAGGGGAGTGCCAGACAGCCAATGAATAGTTTGAGGATAACGTGCATGTAGTGACCTCCTCTTCTGGGGTTAAATCCTGACTCGATGAGGGAGGGTGACTAACTTTACCCATGGACACCGAGGGGTGCAACCTAAAGAGGCATAAAATGACCAGTAAGGAACATGGCGGAAATGCCCCCCCATGAGCAAAGACATGGCTATGGACAAAAAAAAAACAAAATGTAGGATCTACCCAGAAACCCCAACCAAAACCCAGCCAACAAACGCAAGGGAAATCGTATCGAGGGACTGGGAAGCAGTAATGAAGAAGAAAGACAGAATAGACAAACAGGGGATACGACAAAGGAAAAGAAAAGAGTAGTAACGACATACTTGATAGGATGAATAGACGGTGAAGCAGGAAGCAGAGGAGTACAGAGAGGCGTTGAGAGATCGTCGAATGTAAGGAGACCAGAGAAAACCAAAGCTTTTCAGAATGAAGGCGAAAGAGAGAGGAGAGGTTAAAATGAAATAAATGGAGGGAAATGTGAAGGGACGCTGGATAAATAAGGGCATAAGAGACAATTCGCCCTTAAAGTAAGAGTGACGTACGATGGGTAATGGGCGCATTAAATGCGCACAAAATTCGGAGGCGGCTAGGAGCGATGGTTGCAAGCCTTCACAAATCCAAGAAGGTCAGGTGTCAGGAGGCCATGATGGCGAATGCGGAAGGGTCCTAACGTTGAAATCAAGCGATCCACCTGGCATCACCTCAGATCCTCGAATGCCCAGGCGTAGGCTCGGACCTTTGAGATATGACCTCGGGTCCAGAAGCCAAGTAGGGTTCCCGGAAGTACACCCCGGCCTGGGGGCAAGGAACAACCCGGCCCGGGGAGCAAGGTACATCCCGGCAGCTCAAAAACTTGAACTACCGGGTTGGGGGCAATTGTTACGGACCTACCCGAGGCCCAACTCTGGGATGGCCCAATATGAGATATATCATATATCTAGATTCGCCAACAATCATGGAGGATCCTATCATATCTATAATCAAGGGATAAGATAAATCCGGCAATTACGATACCGAGGTATACCCTATATATACAAGGGTCGAACCCTAAGGTGCACACGTTCTAACTCATACCTATTTACATTCAGTCTCACTGTGCACTCTCCCACTAAACACTACCCCCATCCCCCTTGGCGAAGAGCCTTCATATTTGTGCACAGTGATCCTCCGTTCTTCCTCGGATATCTCTGTCTCGTAGATATTCCTAAGAGGCCATTCGATCCAAGATCAAAAGCACCAGCCTATTGGGCTGGACATTAATGTTCTACACCGGAACAATAACTAATCTGAGTATATTAAAGTAAGAAGTCAAGTAAATTTGTAAATTAGTTGTAACAAATATGACATAATTTCTCTAAAATACCTTTGTGTAACTAATATCTTATAACTATTTATTAAATTTGATTGCTACTATTGTTGATGGAGTATGAATATGAGTAGCTTGGGGAAAGAATGGTAAACATAGACTATAAATTAGATTGAGATCTTACCTTGAGGATAAAAACCATTCAACTAGCTCCTAGGACCAGAGGAGTAAAAAAATAAAATTTTATACAATTTTCGTGATTCAACTAATTAATAGAATAAATTGCACGAAATGTGAAATAATCGCTGTAAACTAATATTGTTCATTTTTTTTAATTTTTTATGCATAACAAATTAATTGATTATTAAGTTAGTATAATTAACTGCTAGCCGCATGAATAAGTACTATTATTCTTGATTTTTTTTTTGATATGCTGGAAATTATTTAGTTTTATAAGTATGTACTACATTTTAAATTCAAGAAGAATTCATTAATTAAATGGTTTTGTATTCTTCTGACATGCATGTGAAATGAGAAAATTAAGTGAGATTAAAGACTTGGAGTCTTCTAGTTTGAATTTTCAATGACTCCACCCTTATTAATTGTCCTAATGGGAGACGACTAATGACTTACTATATATGCAAGTAGGCAGCAGCTATATAATTTTCATGCAGCACTTTGTATTTTAAAATTATTTTTATTTTAAGGAAATAATTAGGTCAAGTTCCTTATATATATCCATTATATCAAGTTCTCCTATCATTCTTGCAAAAAGGAAAAAAAATAAGTTCTCCCATCAGACATGACCATGTGTCCTATTTTTGAAATATTATCATTTAACTATAAACTCACATAAAAAAATAAGACACATGACCATATGTGATTGGAGAATTTGACATAACATATAAAGAACTCAATGCAAGTCTTTCCTTTTTTTTTTTAATTTCCCAAAATTCTTAATTAGTTTACACATTATTGAATGTATAGGGAGAATTAATTAATTAAACCATTTTATTTAGATGGTTCGGATGATGAGATTTTCATGATTTAGACGACGTTTATTAATATTATTTTTCAAAAAAAGTATACTTCTACAATTACTTTTGATTTTATTATATTCTACTCAAAAGTAGCATGTCAAATTGTCAACGCAAGTTGTTCTTCTGTTTTTGTTTTATTATTACAACTAGCACACGTACTTATAAAGCAATCACACATCTATGATTGTCAATCAACCTTATTTGATAAAATATTATTATATAACAGGAAATATCCATAAAAATATTACAAAAAAGGAAAATTCAAACCATATTTTACTTTCCCTAATCATAGATTTTGACGTTAAGTATATATATTTATGTCAATTATAATCTTAATAGCTAGAGGCGGCTTTAGACATACGGAAGGAGATTCTCTCCATATCTCTTTTCTCATTTTCTCTCACTGGCTTAATCTGAGCCGTTGATTAAGAAAATGAAAGAAAAGTAAAAGTAGTATTGTATTAATTGAACAGATGTGATTAAGAGATTATGAGGAATAATGAGAAAAGGATTATGAGAGAAACTCAATGTAAAAGTAGTTAAGATTTCAAGATCACATAATAATGATCCTTAATTTCTTCAAGATGTGCTAAAGGATCCTTTTTTTTCTTCCCGTGTGGTCAAAAAGAAATAAACTTGGGAAAAAGAAAATCTTGAGCTTGTTCACCAATTGACCGCTTGATTCAAAGAATCATAGGAAATGTAATAGAATGGAATGGTAATTACATAACATTTGTTTAATATGCTATCACAAATTATAGAATAAAATTTGTATTTTATTCAGAAAATAAAAGTGAAACGATCTTTTTAACTCTACCAAGGCTACAAAGAGAGGATATAAATGTTTAAATATTGATTCATTGAAGCTATAGATGTCCATACATTGATTCATGTAAGTTTGAATCCAGATCACACAACCAAAATTATGTAACGAGGATTACTTTATTTGTAGTAATGTATTATAACATTGAGGACTATTTGTTTATTTCACTGTGCCGACCAAGTATTTGAATCGATAGAATGTATTAGGGTTATGTGGAATTGAACCAAATAGTGAATGAAATGAATTACTGCCTTCGGTTCCTAATTAAAATCTGGTTAGGAGGTTGAATTTAGTCCTTAATCCATTTTATTTCTCATGTTTATCATTTTTTTTTGTTAAATTACCCGTATTGATTGCACAAGTCTGGTAGTTTCAATGCAAATTATTCAAGATGAATTTCGGAAAACTAACACACATTTTTATAAAAATAATTAATTTTTTAATCTACTCAAATTAATTAAGTAGATGTTATACTACGTATTAAGTATCAGAGGTAGTACATCTTAGATAAGTTGATGAATAAGTCCACTTATTAAGGTATCAATAGGAAGTAGACGAAGAATCCCACAAGCGCCATCCTTTAATTTTGATCAATGGACAATATAGTCTATCTCAGTATACTTTGTGCATAAAAACACATTCTTGTGATTATTTTTGAATGGCACTTCTATTTCACAATAGACTTTATGAATGGTCTATTAAAGGCCTAAATTATAAAGTGATTTGTGAAGCAAAAAAAATATCTATAGTATATAGGACCACAATATTAATTTAGCTACAATATCATAAAGAGCTTTTCACATTTTTTTTTCTTTCCTTTCTAGGAGATAAAAATAAATACCACCTCTCCTCATAAATGTAAGAATTTAATTGATCTTGTCTCTCAAATTTATAAATGTTTTAGGCCAAAGCTTGGGTTAAGTTCATTACAATCATTATGTCAATCTTTTTAGTCACATATAACCATGTGCCTTATTTTTTTTTTTCATGTGTGACTTTATAGTTAATTGATAATATTTCAGAAAAAAATGACATGTGGTCATGTGTTATTAGATAACTAATTGAAATAATGGATATAATGAACTTAATACTATCCATTTTTTAAACTACGTCTATTGACCGCACTTACTAAAGAATGAGTTTCATTGATGGGATGGTTTCAATACAAATAATTTAAAAAGATCTCTTATTTCGATCCCTTAATTTTATAAAATGTCTTTTAAATTCTTTAGCCCTAAATTCGATCTTGAATATTGATATGTTAAGCTTAATTTTTAAAATGATAATGATGGATACAGACAATCATTATTTGAAATTGACAATATCAGGGTTAGACGACTAAAAATAAACATACTTTTTTATTTTGGATTAAGGAAATTAAAACCTTATCTAAAATTAGAGGAATAAATGTACATTTTAGCTTTAGATATGATTGAAGGGATGGATCTATAGCTTGTTTATTGGGGGAAAAATTAATGGGAGGATTAATAACAATAGAATATAAATAATGGGAAATAGAAGAAAATTAAGATAACTAATAACATCCAAATGTACGAAGAAAAAGAAGATCAAACTGTATACATTTGTGCTCATCAAAGATCAAACATATACTTTAGAAACTACCAATCCAGAAATGATAAAGTTTAATCAAGAATTATTAAAAATATTCTTGTCTGACCATTCACACACAATGTAAGAAATATATTGATTTAATTACAATTGATTTGAAAATAATAATTAATGAGATTAACTATTTTTTTGACTTATAATCTAAAGACCAATTCAAATTGAGCTGGTCAGATCACATAAAATATATATGAAGTTTACTGGAGAGATGAATTTTCTTTTATAAGTATGACACATATGATGACAACACAAACATCGTATAACCACCACACATCAAATTACAAATATGTGAAAATTAATTAGAAGTAAACATCATTTTCAAAAGACAAAAAACAAAAGTTCTTTGTTATTTGTGAGAGGAAAATGGAAGATTTGAATAAAAGGTCCAAAGCCACCACTGGAGACGGCGTCTACCCTGTCCCATAGTCGTAGTGTCATTGTCGCTTCTTAATGCCCTCAAGGCATCTTCCCATGTAGGGCCTGAAAGCGAATTACATCTTTCTCTGAAACCTTCTCTCTGTTTTTTTTAAAGGGAAATTTTTTTAAAGTACTCAAAATTAATGAAGTAAATCTACTTATCCAATTATTATTTTTTTTGAAAAAAAGTAAATTTGTATGTACTTAAATTTTAAAGAACTTTTAAGTTTTTGGGAGTTATCCACTAGTAAAAAGCCATGACTCGAACACGAGATGATTGGTAATTAAGTTGGAATCAGCCAGTTAATCCATATACTTAGTGGTCAAAAGTTTTAATTTTCAAATCTAAAAATATAGGATTTTTTTTTGAATTATAATTTTAAAAATACTTCAATATAAAAAAGTTATAAAATCTGAATCCTAGAGTCAATTTTTCCTTTTTTTCCCGAAAAAAAGTAGTCGTGATTTTTTCCCCTGTACCCGGGAGAAAAATTAATGTCATTGAAGGTTTCCAAAAGCTATAGTTGCAAGTAAATCAAAGATATTGATTCAGTTGAAAAGGAATCAGCTCATAATCTACAAGGTAAGTTTAAATCTCATTAGCGATTTGAGGATATTTTGGTAGTCGATCAGTACATATATATGCTCTCTGACTTTGGATGCATACCTATAACCTATAACCTTGGTGACGGCCAGAAGCTCTATATTAATAACTCTAATATTTAGGATGCCTCGGAGTATATAGACTTTTCAAATACCATGTATATATTTAATTTTAACCATGAATCTCCCTCTCTCCCTCCTCTCTTTCTCTCTCATATCAATATAAATAGAGAGTGAAGCAACACCAAAAGATCAGAGTAGTTGAATTATTTTATAGTGAAACACACACATTGATATCATCTCTCTTAGTTTATGGCAATTGTAGCAACCTCATCCTCATCTCCCACCATGAGCCTCAGCCACGATGACACCACCACAACCGCCGCCACCAATGGTTGCAGCACCCTCAACAGCCATGATGAAGACGACAACGACAACGACAACCACCAGCACGATATGGTCATGCCCGGCTTCCGCTTCCACCCAACAGAAGAAGAACTGATCGACTTCTACCTTCGCCGGAAAGTCGAAGGCAAGCGTTTCAATGTCGAGCTCATCACCTTCCTCGATCTCTACCGCTACGACCCATGGGAACTTCCTGGTACACACATATATCAATCCATCTATCCACCGTCAATTAATTCCCAGAAAATTCATTGAGAATCTCAGGACGTAGTATTACTTTACTTTAATTTGAATTATGTGATTGATCAGCTATGGCGGCCATCGGAGAGAAGGAGTGGTACTTCTATGTTCCAAGAGATAGGAAGTACCGTAACGGTGATCGGCCGAACAGAGTGACGACGTCGGGGTATTGGAAGGCGACCGGAGCTGATAGAATGATTCGATCGGTGGAGAGTTCGAGGTCAATCGGGTTGAAGAAGACCCTAGTTTTCTATTCAGGCAAAGCTCCAAAAGGGATTAGAACCAGTTGGATTATGAACGAGTATCGCTTGCCTCACCATGAAACCCAACGCTTCCAAAAGGTACGGAATTATATTTGTATTTACTATAATTATCAAACTCTCTGCATATATCTTTAAAGCCACACTTTATACTACACTAACTTGTGTGTGTGTCCGCACACACTAATTAATTATAGAGCCATATGTTGTAATTTTTGTGTGTCTAAACAAGTCTCAAGTTAAAGTTAAAACTAGCCTCAATTAGTGTATATATGCTAAGATGTGAATTTACATTAATAAAAAGGCCAAGAAGAAAGATGAGCTCGCGTACATAACAAGGAGTCACCACAGTAGAAATCTGTTGATTTCCTCCTTGTAGGTGACGGAAGAGAATTGGCCTTTCAAAATTCTAGCTCTATCTTTGATTCATATACTGTCTGCTACTATTCATCATATTTCCTATTTATAGGCATCTTCATTTAATTGGTAGTCTCTCTCCAGTACTATATATAAGTACATTCTCAAATGTAAAGTTGGTTTTATACATAAGTAACAATTCATAACTAACAATTTGTGTTTGTCTAAACAATTTAATGTACTTTTTTTAAATAAAAAAAAAAACCTAAATGAGTTTATCTCATCTCCTTTTCCTACTAATTCTTTCTCATATTTTTTTCCTTTTCACTCATCACCTTCTCTTTTATATATATATTGCATTTAATTAATTTTAACCAACATTTTAATCTACGTACTTTGGTTAGTTGTTACTTATATATAGGACGAGAGGGAGAATGAATTAAAAAAACAATTGATGTTATTAAAATAATCAATCATTTTTTTTTTCAAAAATATTCCTTGTTATAAATTTTTCTCAGTTTCTTTATAAATTTTGTTGATTGACTTATAAGTAAAAGGAGGATTTGTTTTAAACAACTGCTTAGTTTGGCTATAGGAGTTTTGAATTCAAATAATATACACCAAGTTATTAAAATGTCCCTAAAAAGAAAAATGGTAAATAATGTGCGCCTTAGCTTCTTTTAGTATTGTGAACAGATTCTAAGATCCATCTGAGTATTTGAATTGTTCCATATCCTATTTGAATTGGACAAAATAAAACTTATTTAGGATTATTTGATGAGGAGGGTTTAAAGAAAATTCCTATCTTGATAATGGCAAAATATCTCCAACATGTCGTGTATCTTTATAGTACCATATAAATATGAAGTTGTACACAAATTTTTAGAGTTATTTATGTACATCTTCATAATTATTCTTTTTTTACATTTTATTTTGAGGAAAGATAGGGGTAAGTATGTGTGAAATGGGAACCACAAAAAAAAGGGCACATAAAATTGTGCGGCTAAAAAAGACAAAGCAGAAGAGAAAAGTAGAATGGACCTTGTAGCATAGTAGTATGAGAGCTCTTCTATAATTAAGTGGGATATTATGAGTTTGATTCTACTTGTAACCTTAGGCTATTAATGTTCGCCCATTTAATTTAAACAAAAAAAAAAAAAAAAAAAAGAGAGAGAGAGAGATAAAACAACCCACAAACGCCATTCTTATTGAAAACAACTCAAGTATGTCAACGGCTAATTGTCCCAATGGCAATGCCATCCACAGATCCACCTCTATGCTTGAGTGAGGTCCCGGTTTAAGTTCGACATTGACATGTTTGTGTGTGCTTGCATATTTAACTATTTTCAAAAAAAAAAAAAAAAAAAAAACAACAACTTCAGGTATATCAACTTGATACATTGAAGTAACCTCTCTTAATTATCTTCCTCATTAATTAATTAATTATCACCTACATATACGTTGTTCTTCAAATTTATCAAATAATTAATGGCCTTTCAAATTTTATATGTATTTAATTTGCTGCACAGGCTGAGATATCTCTGTGTAGAGTATACAAGAGACCTGGTGTAGAAGACCATCACCCTCTTCCTCGCAATCTCCAAACAAGACTGTCTTCTTCATCAAGACCTTCTTCTTCTTCAGACAAGAATCATTATACTAAGAACAACATCAACCTTGTTCCAGACATGTTTCATCATTATCATCATCAAAACATGGGATTTCTCGAACAACCTCAGAATCGTCATCAAGATCAGCAAATCACCAACGAAACCGATCGGGGAAGCAGTAGCAGTACAGCTGCAACTACTACCACCACTAACAACAATAATAATTCAATATTAATTATGGATGATATGAATAGGCTAGTGACTTATAATAATAATAATAACCAACAATATTTACAGTACTATAACACTGGTATTATTGACCTTCCTCCTCCTGCTGGAAATCATCATCATCATCATCTTCAGTTCTCTAATCTGTTATTGCAGCAGCAGCAGCAACCACAAGTTCATCAACAACCTATGGTGGCTCTGAATAGTTCGCTTCCTATTACCTCTTTCTCTGACAGATTGTGGGAATGGAATCCTTTAATCCCTGAAGCTACCAACCGAGAGTTCAGCAACATGTCGTTCAAGTAATTTTAATTAATCCTCCTTTATATATATGTGTGTGTGTGTGACAAATTTTCTATGTAGCTCCTTTTGGTTTTTTATACTCTTGGGTATGCAGTCTTTGATTTGAATTATTTCGTTTGATTGTATCTAATTTATCCCATATGTTAATTGTTGGCGCACATGGTAGTCTATATACTCCCTCCGGCATATTTCATATAACATGTCTGATGTACTGCATTAATTTTTTTCCAACTAGTATCTAGACTAATTATAAAACTTTCTAATAAATTAACCAAACTCTTCTAGCTAATGACTTTTAATGGTGGGAGAGGGGTGTCTCCACTAAACCTGCTCTATCTCCACTTCCTCTCCACTTAATGTCTCAACTATTGGATCATGTTTTAATAATTGAGATTTAATGATATGTATCAAATAGAAATAGGCTTGAAATCATTTGAGTTGGAGCATTCTCATTGGCTAGAGTATAGATGAGATGGTACTCTGGGAGTACCTAAGTATTTCTCCTTGCAGCACAACACCCCGTTTAATTTTAATCCTACGTGGCATTTACTTAATTTATATTATTATATTTTTAAATATAAATCTAATTCAGATAAATTATTTTAATCAATTTCTTAATCTCTTGGTCTCTTCTTTGTTCATGTTGGAACCTTAGCCACTGCCACAACACTTTTCTTCATCTCCATCCCCAATATACCTTCTTCCAGTTCTTCATCGATCATCCAATGAAATTGATCATCGTCCTACTATTGTTTGAAACCAAGATCCTTGCCTTATTTTTACATTTTGTTCCTGTTTCTCGATCACCCACCACATGCTAAAGGTCATTGCGCACTTGGATTCATCTTCACATCTTGTGCTATGCATTTATGGCACGACAAGAGAACTAATTTTTTTAGTACTTTATAAGTAAAATAACTTGATTCCATGACCATTTCTATTCCATTAAGTAAATTCATGGTGTTAAACGGGATGAAACTTTTTATTATGTTTTTAATTTTAATGTTAAAAGATACAAAAAAAAAATTAATAAAGTTAAAGAACTAAATTGAAAATTAAATAAGTCAAAAATATACTTTTATTATTTTAAACAATCATTAGAAAAAAAAAAAAAATAAAGGCTGCCTATATCAAAAGAATGGCACAGTATAAAAACCGCAAAAAATGAAAATCAATATAGGGTTAACTCAAACTCAAGCGATAATAAGAGATGAGTGAAATGTATGTACTGATTATTTAGATTCAAACATTTTTACCAACATGTATTGATCAGGATTTGATTACTTAAATACGAGGTCTCATGTTTAGGCTCGTAATAACGTAGACAACCCTTTCGGTAGAGCTACTCTAATTAGGCCCGGCTATGCCTGACCCTAACTTAGAGGCGTGTGTGTGTGTATATATATATATATATATATATATCACATTTTTTAATTAATTTTCAAAACAAAACATAGGGATCCCTTTTCTTTAATTTCATTTTCTCACTAATAAACCATCCTTTTTTTTTTCGCATTCTCTCTTTGACAAATTGGCTCGCCTCTCAAACTTGTGACGCCGCATAATCGAGTTTAAGTTTTGTCTTTTGTGGAAAATTTTCAAGTAAGTCTTTGTCATTACTCGTAGGCCTTGGTATGTTCCAACTAAAGTTGTTAGATTTGCATACATTTTTCAAATACTAGGCCTTCCAGTCTGAGTATCAATGAAGTTTAAATATAAACTAGAGCCACGGGGAGTGTGGAACCTAAAGATAGATGTCACATGGTATAATAACTTTGGTATGCCAGTGAATTTATTAATTTGCATGTCACTTTTAATGGAATTTCCAGTCGTTGTAGATTTTTTTTTTTCATTTTTAAAAAAAATTATAGTACTCGGTGTGCAATTACCTTTAGGTTTAATTAATTAGAAGGTAGGAAATGCTATCTTCCTTTGGCAAGCATTCGTTTGCCTCCCAACAGAGTTGTGTCCAATGTTCTGGAGTGTCAACGGGGTGTTGATTAATTAATAAATGAAAAACAGGTATGACACACAGATTTGATCGCATAAAGAAACATTTAATTACCAATGAGATTCACATGATATTTTGAAATAATTCTCTATAAACCACTTTGATTGTTATGTTGGTTGGTTTTTCGCCTGAATCAAGTATTAAAATCTTGACATGTCATCCAAAGATTTAACCTTGACAAAACAACATATAATCGATTATGTCTGAAGATAAGTCTAAGTAGGTAAAAGCCAACATTGGTCATTATTCATTACTAAAAAGAATTAGATTTATAACGCTTATTATTTTTTATTTTTTATTTTCATTTTTGAAACGCTTTCAAAACGCTACATAAGCTACCCATCACGCACTACAAGGAACACTATTTGGTGTGCAAAGATACTCTACATAGATAGAGGTTTAGACTTTAGCCTAGAAACTTCGCACATGTTGTAGATATATGTACATAATGATAGAATTATATTGTATAGAGAATTCTAGAAACTCTTATGTAAACAAGTATTATCATAAATATTTAGATATTTTAGGAGAAGGTTCTAGAGAACCATTCTCAACCGTAGAATGTTTTAGATCTTGATTGTTGATTGAGGAGATGATACACTATAAATAGGGGTGCTCTCCTCATTTGTAAAGCATAGAAAGGAACTTAAGCAATTCTTATTTAAGAGCTTCTCTCTCACAAAGTTCTCTTAGTCTTTGGTTTCTTTGCCTACTCTTGAGAGTTTGGCTGACTTATCCAAGATCAAAAAGAGTGATCAAGCTAAGGCCGACACAATTTTTGAGAGGTCTAGTCTGAGACCGTGACATACCGCTATAAAAAGAAGCTGTAGCACTTTATAAAGCATTGCAAAATGTATTTTTTTAGTTTTATTTTTTTAAAAAAATAGACTCGTAGGAAAGTGCTACAGCTTCGTTTTTTTAATATGCCTTGTTGTAGCGCTTTATTATAAAAGGGCTACAAAATATATACTATCTCCAGTCCTAATTATAAGATAAAATTTATAGTACAATTTGGACTACAAGATTTATCCTATAATTAAGACCGAAGGGAGTATTTTTTTTATAAAAAAAAATATATTCATCTTCTATAGCACTATGCTATTTGTTATTAAAAAAAAAGGTAGGGGTATTCATATTGAATCACCTCCAATCTAACCAAAAAAAAAAAAAGCTTCTATAAAATTTAGTCCTTGCAAATAAACCCCCAAAAAGAATCGAGAGGGGAAAAAAAAAGGTAGTCACTTTTGTATGGCAGAAAAAAGGTGTTGACTCTTATAGTAGACTTAGGCAACATCAGATTTAGACAATTACAATATAAAAGTTAACTAACAATCAGATTTAGAATACATCAGGGCAGTACAAGGCAAATTAAATGGCAATAAAATTAGAATAACACTGACTTTTCAGCAATCTTAAACTAAATAATCAAATCATAGTCTCAAGTGAATTTTCCACCAACTTATTTAATATTACATTGTCCAGCAATTCAAGGATCTGCAACTGATGAGCCACAAACTCAGTAATAGCTGGCATTGGTATTTCTGCAAGAGAAAAGATAAAAACAAAAATTTCATCAATATATACAATTATGCAGTCGGTGGTAATGCAAGCAAATAACCGAGCCCTCATTTTACAGTCATATGATTTCATAATTTTCTGTCTATCCTTCTCCAAATAATACTCTATGTGCAATTAATTTAATTTGTGAAGCATATATATAACATCAAATGAGTAAGATAAGTTGTTCAAGCTAACAAAAATAAGTTCTTACCTCGTTGAACTTGACAATGTTTGAATGCCTTAAACATCGGTGGTTGATTATCTCCCTTTGAACATTCTCATCAATCTATCACAACAAACATAATTAATTTAAAAGAAAGGAAGATTTAGCAAATAATTTGAAAGAAACTATGACAGAAGAGAAAAGGTTGAGTGTAGTGTCATGGATGCAAGTCAAGGTTCATAGAGAAATCAACAAACAAAAAAAAAAAAAAAGAGAGAGAGAGAGAGAGAGAGAGAGAGCAGATCGAGAGAAATTAATGCCCAATGTTGTAGCCTAAACTTCATCTATTAGCACAAGTAAAGAAAAATTTTGATTCCAAATTGCTCTACACAAGGAAGGTCAATGAACAAAAAAAAAAGTGATCTAACAGCGTTAGCCTTTCCTAGAATTTTTCCTCTTTCAAAATGATAATCCCATAAAAAGGGAAATCCCATTATAGATATGAATATGAAGATGAACAATAATGATAACATAGACGAAGGAAGAGAATACACATAATTAATATCCAATATTGTAGTCCAAAACCCTTTTCATGTACTATCAGAGATATTTCCCATTTTTCATCTAACAGCCTCAGCCCTCAAGATTTGAATGAAGACCAGGCTCCATGTGTTAGTGTTCTGCCTCTTCATCAACATGTCTCTAAGTACTTTAGAATCAGATTCCATAACGACTTTCCTAAAACCAGCTTTTTTGGAATGAAATGACATAGCTACATCAACATTTACTTTAACCCATTCATAAGGAGGGGGTTTCCAAATATTGCTCTCACTTTCATAACTAAGGTATACATTTGGCATAACCTTATTAATCTACACATAGGATTTCCAACTCAAAACAATAGTCTGTCCTGGATCAATTGGCTTCTCAAAATCAATATCGAAAACTGAATTGTTCGTCCAAATCCACAATCTCCAAACAGCGCAGCAACACCCCATAACTGGTTCCAATTATCGTTATTATTTTTCCCCATATCTCTAGACAGATTCATCGCAATCCATTGACTTACAGGTGCAGCAAAAAAGTTAGAGAAATACCTGGGGTTAACAAGATGGATCCATAATCTCCTAGCACCGCTGGTATGCAATGCTTTATACGCCATCTGATCCATCAAGATGATCATCTAATTAAATTTGATGGTTCAAAATTCATAGTTTTTAAATGCACAATTAACTTTACACCATTAAATTTAAAACTAAAAAAAAAAAAAGCATAGTGAAAAGCAACTAGACCCTGCACAAAAGCCAATAACCTTGGCCAGTAGGTTTTACATAGCACCTAAGCTAGACTTTCATCCCTGAGATTTTTTTTTTTTTTTGGGGGATAATAAAAAAGGCTAGAAGCCTAAAAAAATGGAGGAAATTACACAATGGGGGAAATAAATCCCAAACACTCAAGGTCAACTAAGGACCTCAAAAAGCTCGGACAAGAATCATAATAGTAGAATCAGAGATACCCAATTTAGCCAAGGCATATGCAATCCTATTAAAACTCTCGATATAGATTCAAACTTAACTTGCCAATTTCTTTGTACCAGTTCTCTAATATTCAGAACTAGCAGGCTTCCCGACAGCACAGTGTCATCCAGAATCCTCTTAATCACACATACAACATGAGACTCCAAAGTAATATTCCTCAAACTCATATCCCATGCCAAATGCAGACCTTCTAGGACAGTCCACTCCTCAACAACCTCAGGAGAACAGACACCTTCCTTCATAAAACCCACAACCCATGCTCCAGTCCAATCACGGATTACTCCCCCACAACCAGCCTTCATGGAGTCAACAGCCATAGCCCCATCCACATTGAGCTTAAACCAACCAACAGTCGGTTTGCTCCCGCCTTGAACCTCCCTACTACTCACTTGATCAATTGGATTCTCAAAATCTGCATATGATGATTTTTTTTTGTTGGTAATAAGAGAGGCATCTGCCATAATATATTAAAAGAATATCAAATACGGGGACCAAGTCCCATACAATCAGATAAAAGCATTGTCCTTAAATGATCATACATACTGCCATAATATATTTCCCTGCTGTTTGATAAACATGAGCTTACTGATTCAATTATTCTCATGTTTATAAAGTAAATATCTTCTTCTATGACTACATAACATAAATGTGAGACACTCACATACGTATATACTAATTCCCTGACGTCATTATTGTAGGTTCATGCATCGTGAATTGGAACAGCAGGGCAGAAGCCAAGATATTGGATTCTTGTGCCCACAGTACATAAGTCAACCATCATTAGTGAAGAGATAATCATACATAACACCAAGGTTATTGTTCCCCAATAGGAGAAAGTGGTACTTGGCACCATACTACCATAGGTACATATCATAATTCTTTTCTGCAATTCCCTTAATTCTGCTACATATTACTGAGTACTTGTCTCATTTGTGAATTTTCGCCGCCATTGGCAGTTGGTCCTGATTTGCGCGAATGAGAATAAAGTGGTCTTTCTATGCTCCATTCACAATGATCCACCGCCTACATTGAAGCATATCATGAACAAGTAAGCATGTCATTTTGATTGTCTAGTCTGAAATCTCTACTGTAAATTTTCAGTGACCATTATTGAGCAAATTTGTGATTTTGACAATAGGCCCTTGAAATCATTCCAACAAAAGGTCAAGAAAAGGTTTGGGGCTGAGGTCAAAGAGCCTACATGGATCATACCAAAGGTTAGTACATATTTGGACACTGGCACACTAGCTTGTGAACTTGGTCAGTAGCAATATATACTCTTATATATTTCTTGTTCGTTTTTAGACCCGTCGGCAACCAAAGGAGTCCAACCTTTGTGGCCATTACGTCTTGACACACATGTATAATATTGTCATGCAACCAGTGACTACCATCACTGAAATGGTAAATATATTACATAACTTTGCATGTGCGCTGACCCCTTTGATGCAAGGAAAGACGACTAATATATTTCTGTCTTTGATGCTACAGACGTTTGACTGTGCTGACCCCTTTCCTGATGGTGAGATTGAGTGCACACGCAATGTGTTTTGTGAATATCTGTATGATCTGATGATCTCGGAAAGTCAGAAAAATAATTGATTTGTGAATTCATTCGTAAATATATGTTGTATCAACAATCATCTTTGGTTAAAAATGAACAATTGTCCAATTTGTGATAGTATACAATAATAATTTGTTAATTCATTTCAAACAATTTCCTTGTGTCCATTTGTGGTTTCTGAATGTATTGGATGGTGGATAAAACTATTTATTGCTTAATTTTAAAAAATATTGCGAGAAGTTTAGGACCAGACTTTTTATAAAGGCCTGATCCTAAAAGTCTTCGTTTCATCACAGACTTTTAGGACCGTAGATTTACTTAACGTCCGGTCCTAAAAGTCTTATAAAAAATAGCGACTTTTAGGACCGTAGATTTACTAAACGTCTGGTCCTAAAAGTCTTATAAAAAATAGCCAGACTTTTAGGACCGTAGATTTACTAAATGTCTGGTCCTAAAAGTCTTCGTTTAACGAGGAGACGCATAGTCCTTAGAATAAGAGGAGACGCATAGTTTGGCAGTTTACCTGGAAGCCGAAGAGACTCTGGATCGTGTGAATAGAGTGTAAGGATACGACTCTGCTATCTGAGTAATTTTGAAGTGACTGAACATTTAATACCGGATTTTGTAAAAGATCCGTTCTTAAAAGTAATATTTTTTAAGGAAAAATTCTTACTTTTCAAAAATAAATAATTGAAAAAAATAATTGACTTTTAGGACCGGATATAAGATAAAACATCTGTATTAAAAGTAATTGAATTGATTGGAAAAATAAATAGTAGACATTTAGGACCGGATATATGATAAAATGACGATCTTAAAAGTAATTTAATTGAAAAAATAAATAATATACTTTTAGGACCAGATATATGATAAAAGGACGGTCTTAAAGTAAAAACACAAAAATCATAATCAATTGTGTATCTCAGTTCTCTGCCCTTATTAACTCCTCACACTACCTCTTTGTCCTTATTAACTCCTCACTACCTCTAACTCCTCACTACTTAGCTCTCTGCCCCAACTGCTTAAAGCCTCAAACCATGGTTAGATACAAGATAATTCCTCATAGGGGTACTCTTAGTCCTGAAGCTCGTGCCTTCCTTGGATCGTTATACGGTGCGCCTCTTCCAGCTAGAGTGTGTTCTATTGTGACTGAAGAGTCTTGGGTCGTTGGACCCATTGTTATTTCGGATGATGAAGAGATTGCCGCACCCCCAGCCTTCAGACCATGAAGAGGATCCAGCTCCCCCTCTCTAACCTCTTGGCCCCAGCGCGCCTACTGCTGACCCCTCTCCTCTTTCCTCTAATGATGCATTGTGGCTGATGTGAGTAAGACAGGAACTTGCTGATCTCCAGCGGGAACTTAATACTACTCACGCCGATATCGCCAAGGCATTGGAGGATAATAAGCTTTAGGATGTTTAGTTAGATTCTTGTCGTTGATAATGTTTAGTTTGTTTTTCTTTCTTTTTTCCCTTGTGTACGTGCATATTCTCCAGTAATGTATGAAGCATTAAGAACTAAAATTTTGTGTTTTTATATTCATATTCTCCAGTAATTAAAGAAGCCTATATATTCTCTAGTTTTCCTTTAATTTATCTTATTCATTTAGTTGCTGCTGCGCTCGCCAAAATCAATCCTCTTTTTTAAAAAAAAAAGTTTGGTTAATTAATTAATAAATGAGGACCTTTATGACCTGAAAAATATTTGACTTTGAGAATCGGAGTTTGTATAACATCCGGTCTTACAATTAAATGAATAGTAAAAATTTAGGACCGGAGTCTTCTAAACCGCGATTCTTAAAAATTAATTAATAAAATTATATCTTTAGGACCGGATACTTTATAAATAACCGGTCTTTAAAAAAATCCAAAATTCATTAAATGTCGCGCGGAAAATTAAATTGCCCTCTCAGAACTTCTCTTGTCGCGCCGAAAGTGATTACTCAGGTTCTGTCTCCTGTGTTTGCGTGTTGCGTCGTTGCTTCTTCACGTTGCTCTCTCGATAATCACTTTCTGGTTCCTTAGCTAAACGTCTATAGACCAAGCTGTACGAGGTGTTTCGGTTATATAACTTTATGATTTTCCTGCTTATGGTTCTGGGTTTTTCATGGGTTGAAAGGAAATCGATGAAATGTTCTTGTGGGTTTCTCTGTTGTTAATGAATATTGTATTTTGAAGATTATATTTGCACTTTAGACCTACCCAACTGACCAACAAGTGTTTTAGGTTTCTCTTGTCATGTCCCGCAACATCAACGATCGTGGCCGGAGAAGAAAGACTCAAAGAAAAACGCATTTGAATTTATATGCTACAGGTGAGTCCACAAGACCTCATGCGATGCATTTAATTTCCTTGTCATGCATTTATTTTGCTTCTTGGATTCATTGTGATACATTTATGACCAAAAGTGATTCTTCGTTTTGCATTTAATGGCCAAGTTTCTCCGTAAAAAATAAAATAATTTAAAAAAAGGACATAACCGACATTGAGCATATATATGCATTTGGAGTTGCCTTATTTTATAAGCAAGTTTCAATTTTTTCGGATTATGTATGTTAAATCTTTCCGTCTATAGGAATTCTACTATTGATCACGCTTGGATAAATAATGCTTTACGGACGAGTATTGAATATCAGAATGGGGTGAGGGAATTTATAGAATTTGCTAAACAAAATGCCCATGATAATAGTGGGAAGTTTTATTGCACTTGTGTAGAATGTTTGAATGAGAGGCGACTAAGTCCTGAAGTTATACACACACATTTAATTTGTGAAGGATTTTGTAAGACTTATACCGGACATTGATATTGATGACGAAATTCATTCAAATTTTTGTGGACATGAACGAAGAAGATGAAGCGGATAATGAACCCGGCATAAGAAATGATCATCAAGAAGGGATATGAGAGGATATCCCTTTATAAAAGAGTCAATTCATAAGGTAATATTCATATGCAAAATTCTTTGAAAACTTTAAGGTTTTAACTATATTCCTTCTATATATGTTCTGAATTAAACAATGTCATTGACTATGAAGTTTGTTCTTGTTTTATTTTTGTGGCAGGATCCGATCCAAAGGGGCATGTTATATGTAAAAGATCGAGAATGTTACGTTGTTGGGTGGGAATCAGATGAAGGCATGGTGAATATTATATTATTGGGCATGTATGTTGATTTACGTGCTGTATTTGTAACTCATTGTATTTGTAAGTAAGTTATCTTATTGTATATATTTAGTTAGATGTTGTACTGTCGTAGTATAATCATTAATTAAGTGGCCACATAACTTATGGTGAATAATATATGTATTCTTTTCCTAATTCAATTTATTCACAATGGATTGTTCAAAGCTTGAAGCTTATAGTATCGAATTTTATGTTCTGGATAATGTATTGGATTTGTGTATTATATGATCAAGAACTACAGAACAGGGAAAAAATTCAGGAAAATTTGGACTGGAAATAAATACGCTGGTCTTAAAAGTTCAAATTTTAAGACCAGATGTTTTTATATGTCCGGTCTTAAAGGTCTGGTGTACATATTTGATATTAGGCCGGTCTTAAAAGTTGGTCTTTTAAGACCGCTGTATTTATACGTTCGGTCTAAAAATTCAATTTTTAAGAATGGATGTATTCTTCATCCAGTCTTGAAAGTCAGTCTTTTAATACCGGTATAATTAGTCGTCTGGTCTTAGAAGCCGCTATTTTTTAGACTGGATTAATTTTTGTCCAGTCTTAAAATTCTGATGTTTTAAGAGCGACCTATTTTATATCCGGTCTTAAAAGTTGAGTTTTAGGACCGAACAAAAAATATTTCAGGTGTATATAGTACGACTTTTAAGACCTAATATTTTAAATGTCCGGTCTAAAAGAGATTCTTTAAGACCGGTTTGAGTTCGGTCTTAAAAGTTAGACTTTTAATACCGCCTGGAACAAGACCGGTCGCGGGTCCGGTCTTACGATGCCTCTTTTGGCCGGTCTTAAAACCCCTTTTTCCACTAGTGTGCTAAGCCATTTCACAATCTTGGAGTATAAAGCAAACTGACCATCCATTCCCTATCAAGCATGCTCCTGATTTGCATCTGAACCAAGCTTCCTGATGCGGATCCTTTACCCAGCACCAAATTATCAATCACAGCTTTGGCATCAGATTCAAGTAAGATCTTCTTAAACCCTTCATCCCATGCCATCTTAAGGCCCAACAAGATGGCCCATTCTTTTGCTTCATAAGCCTCACACTGTCCCAAGTTATGGGTAAAACCCATCAGCCACACACCTTTTGAATCTCTAATAACCCCTCCGCAGGCTGCATTTTGAGTGTGTAAGGAAACATCACCATCAACATTAACTTTAATCCATGTATCCGGTGGGGGATTCCATTTAACAGACATACTCCCTTGACTGATAGACTCATAGGTAACTATATCATTGTTTGCACAAAAGGATCTCCAAACTTTGTTAATAACAAGTAATGGGTCCGATGGCCTCTAGAACCTGTCATAAAAAATACTACTATTTCTCCATTTCCATACAAGCCAAATAATGACTACCCACAATAAACTCCAGCAATTATCCTTATCTAAGCCAAAATCAGATTGTAAATTAGCTGTCATCCAATCACAAACAGATGAAGCACATAAAGACGGGAGAAGTTATGGGCAGACCAGTTGTTTCCAAATCTTCAAGGCATAGGAACAATCTCTGAAAATGCGAATTTCATCCTCAACATCCATATTACAGAGATCGCACAAGGGACTTGAAGACGACCATTTACTCCTCCAATCCTTAGTAGGCAATCTACCATTAAAGGCCAACCAGAGGAAAACTCTAATCCTTTCAGCACCTTTCCAAGACCAAATAAGTCTATAATTGCTATTGTACAGATTTTCAGGAGGAGGTTCTATCAAAAAGTAGGCACTTTTGATTGAAAATAAACCATTCTTATTACCATTCCATATCATAACATCATTCCCTGCACCATCGAAAGGAGGTAAAACAACAATAAGGCTCTGAATTACCTCACTATTGACAATTGATTAGAGTCTCGTATAATCCCAGGTACCATAAGCAACCTGATTAGCAACCAAGCTTACCTCTTCTTTAGGAGATAAAGGTCGGATACATCAATTAATGAGCTTCCTATTTGATAACAGCCATGAAACTAGAAAGAATAAAATAGACTTGACATTCCAATGTTGCCATCTTGTCCCAGATTCAACAATTTTCGTCTGTTTACATACAAATCTCCATAAACTCAAATCGGTTGATCTAGCATTTAATAAGGAGATATCACTCCTTCTCATATACTTCTTGTCAAGGACTTCTGCCCATAGTCTCTCTGATCCTGACACCAACTTCCAAGCTAATTTTGCTCCAAATGCCTTGTTCACAGATGTTAATTTTTTGAGACCTAAGCCTCCATAGGATTTAGGAACTGCTATCTTATCCCAACCCATAGGATGAAAACCCTTGCCATTTTGAACATTTCCCCAAATAAAATTCCTTTGCAAGCGTTCAACTTCCTCACAAATGCTAACAGGAAGTTGTGCAACTTGCATAGGATAAATAGGAACAGAGCCCATTACAGACTTTGCTAATGTCAACCTTCCTGCAATTGATAAACAATGAGCTTTCCAGGCTGAAAGCTTATCCTTCACACGGTTTACCACATATTGAAATGTCTCTCTCTGCATCCTCTTTCTAGATAAAGGGAACCCAAGGTACTTCCCTATCTTGCAAGAAATTTTCATTCCTGAAATCTCCTTAATCTTTCCTTTCAAAGACGCTGGAACTTTAGGAGAAAAGAATATAGAGGACTTACTTAAACTAACTTTCTCACCGGAGACATTACAAAAATTGTTTAGAGCTTCCATCATGACTCTGGCTTGCTCCTCTGATGCTTCCCCAAATAGAAGCAAATCATCTGCAAACATAAGGTGCGAAATTGCTGGGCCATCCTTAGTTATGGAAATAGGTTTCCACTTGTTTGCTTCCACCGCATCACATATAATATGCGAGAGCCTATCCATACACAAGACAAATAAAGCAGGAGAAATGGAGTCTCATTGTTTAATGCCACGAGAAGGCTCAAAAAATTCAGTAGTGTTTCCATTCCATAAAACATTAAAGGACACAGTAGAAATACACTTCATTATAATGTTTATAAACTTATCACCAAACCCTGCCTTCGTTAGAACTTGCTGTATGAAGCTCTATTTAAGACGATCATATGCCTTTTCTAGATCTATCTTCATTTCCATGAAGCCTCTTTGACCCTTTGACTATTTCATTTTATGCAAAATCTCCTGACCCACAATAATATTGTCTTGGATATGGTGCCCTGGGATAAAGCTTGCCTGGAAAGGTGAGATTAAGTCATCCATAATACCACGCAATCTCTGAGAAAGTAGCTTTGTGATACTTTTGTACTATACTGTACATAGGGAAATAGGTCTAAAATTAGCGACCTTAACCGGTTGATCCCTTTTAGGAATAAGAGAGATCAAGGTTTGGTTAGCCTTGGTAAAATCCAATTTTCCAGCTAAGGCATCTACCACAAATTTACAAACCGACGGGCCTAATGAGTTCCAGTTTCTTGGTAGAACATTAGTGGAAAGCCATCAACCCTCGGTGCTTTGAAAGGGCCCATTGACTTAATCACATCATGCACTTCTTGATCTGAAGGTAAAATAGTTAGGAATCCATCCTATCATTTTCAATTATAGGGAAATTGCTTACAGTGGAAAGAGACTGCATAGAGTGTCCCTTATCATGGAAGAGGTTTTTAAAGAAGGTGACCATTGTATTCTTGATAGCTTCACCTTCCTCTAGCCAAACACCTGAATCATCCAGTAACGTCAGAACCCTATTGCGCCTTCTTCTAATATTAGTCTTGAGGTGGAAATACCCAGTGTTCCTATCTCCTTTCTCAACCCAAACCACTTTAGATTTTTGTTTCCACTTAATTTCTTCCAGCCGCAATATTTCCTCTAGCTGAGAATGAAAATGTTCCTCCAGATTGTGCAAATATCTAGAGAAGGGATATGAAGGTGATCTTTGAACCCCATTGATCTTGGCCAGGAGATTATTTTTCTTATACTCAACAAAGCCAAATATATCTCTATTCCAATGCTGGCGGTGAGTTTGAAAAGTAGATAAATTAGTATCAAGCTCTTCTTTAGATAACCAATGCTCATTCAGAAAATCCTTGAAACCTTCATGCTCCAACCACATAGCTTCAAATCTAAATGGTCTCTGCTTTCGAAAATCGACCAGAGCACCCAATTTTAAAAGAAGAGGATTATGATCTGAAAATTGGGTGCTAGTTAGGACTCTGACGCACCGTTAGGCAAGGCCGAGAGGAAGGTACTATTAACTAGAGCGCGATCCAATCTCTCAAACAATCTCTGGCAACCTATTAACTGAGGCCCTTTCCAGGTGAATTTGGGGCATGAAGCTCTTAAATAATTTAGACCGCACCTATTAATCTGGTCCTGAAACCAATGTATGCGAGATGTATTCCGCCGAGCACCCCCAGATCGTTCAGAAAGTGAAGAAATGTCATTGAAATCCCCCCAAACGACCCAGGGCATAGAAATACTACTTGTTAGTTCCCTTGTTTTGATGATAACAATTATAATTAAAGTTAAGGCAAATTCATTGTGAATTTTCTGTTTTAAAGCAACTTGAAGTCATAGCAAAAGAACATCAATTTAATGCCTTGAATAAGTTTTTAAATAAAATTTTAACTTCAAGTCGGTTTTGCCTTGCCTCAAGTTAACTGTGTCCAAAGATTTAAATTCTTTGTTTCGCGCCTGTATTCTATGTTAACTTGAAGTTAAAACTTATTTAACTCAAGGCAAATATGTTTAACTTGGAGTTAAAAATGATTTGACTCAAGTTAATGTTTTTCTGAACTATTTTTCAAAGAGAATATCGAGTTTAACTTTAAGTCAAGTATTAAATGACTCAAGGCAATTTCAGCTTTTAACTTGAAGTTAAATCGTCTTTGACTCCAGTCAATATCGTGCTATTTCAAAATGGAAGTTTTAACTTGAAGTCAAAAAGCGAATGACTCTAGGCAAGTCGTTTTTAACTTGAAGTTAAAAACTTAATGCCTCAAGTCATCAACATTTTTAACTTGAAGTTAAAAACTTAATACCTCGAGTCAATTTTGATGCTCTTCAAGACTTGCGCTATTTCTGAATTAAAAAGCTTCTAAGTTTTACAAATAAAGTCATTGCCTAAAGTCAATGACTCAAGGCAAATATTTTAACTTGAGGTTAAATATTGTTCTCTCCTTACTTATCGTTTTTTTACTTTCTCAATATCAAGTTAACTTTCAAGTCATCATATCAAGTTAACTTTTTCAAAGTCATTTTCCAACTCTGATTTCAAGTCTCTTATGAAAGAGTTAATGTGACTCCAGTTACAATATTTCATGCCTCGAGTAAATGACTCAAGTTAACTTTGTTATAACTTGAAGTTAACTTTATCAGATTTGAAAATCAACGTCTTCGGAAACTGAGAATCATTGTCTGTGATTTAATTAATCCTTGACATCACTCATTACTATTCCTAACTATCTTTAATCAGTTTGCTAATGAGTTTCAGATATTATATCATGGATTAACAACAAATTGTTGTAAAGCAATTTGTGTGTCAGAACGCATTAAATGCACTTGCCTTATCGAGAGACAATCACAACAACCATTCCTCTAAACATTCGAAAGATATTCCTGCTATTCCTATCTCGCAATAAATGCTATTTCACAACGGGAAAAACAGAAGGAATGAAAGAATGTCGTGACGGTACAAATCCACCTGGATCACCAACGGTGAATGTGACTATCAAAGCTTCATCTGTCTAACGGCTATATTCAAGAGTCACAACGGTTAATCTTCAAGCTTCACCAACGGTCATTAATTGCATCAACTATAAATTCCAGAATCTTGAATTCGCAAACCTACCGAAACTCTGCGCATTCAATTCGAACTTATTGCAATATATTGTTTCATCTGTTTTATTAATATTTTCGGATATTTTGTGTACTTCAGTGATTATCATTTTATTTACTTAGTGAGGAGTTAAACACTATTTGATTATTTTAGTTGTTAAATCTTAAGTTTGTGGAACCTTAAGTGTGGGTGTACGATTACAACTTGTAAGGGAGAGTGAATCCTAGAGTGAGAGGATTATCTCGAGTACAGAGTGTGTAATTGTATTTGTTTTGAAAGTTAGTAGAAATCCAAGAGGTTCTAGGGACTGGACGTAGGTCGAAGAGTTAGACTGAACCAGGATAATCTCTTGTGTCTTTTTGTTCTTCTCTCTATCTCTGTCTTTGAGTATTCTTGAGTAATTAGTGAAAGAATTTTTTATAATCACCTATTCAGTCCCCTTCTAGGTGATATTCCTCTTCATTTGGTATCATAGCTCTGGTTTCTCTGTTGGGCTTAACATCCCGAGATAAATCATGAAAGGAATATTGCCTAACGATGCCTCCATCAATCGACCACCTGGATTCAATGGCGAACACTATTCATTTTGGAAAGCAAAATTCAAAGTGTTTGTGCTAGCAACTGAGTATGGTCTCTGGAAAGTAATAGAGAATGGAGATTACGTTCCTACAAGGATTGAAGGCGAAATCGCTGTTCCTAAGTCAAAAAAAGAATTTGATGAGAATGACAGAAGAAATATAACACTTAACAGTAAAGCTGTTTTGATGTTACAAAGTGCTCTTAGTCAGCACGATTACTTTCGAATATGCAATTTGTCAACTGCGAAAGAAATGTGGAAAGCATTGGAGATAGCTTATGAAGGAACCTCCGGCATAAAGGAGAATCGCATCAACACTCTAACGACCGAATATGATCTTCTTCGAATGAAGACTGGAGAGTCCATTTCTGAATTTCAGCTTTGTTATACTCATCTGATCAACAAACTAGCTGCTCTGGGTAAAATATATGAGCAAGGTCCTCAAGTTAGAAAAATTCTCAATATCTTGACTAAAGATTGGGAAGCCAAGGTCACAGCAATCGAAGAGGCCCATGGCGAGTCAATGACTTTAGTTGTTGCTGTATTCGGAAGCCTATCTGAATATGAAAGCAAACTCAAATTCAAGAAGGGCTTGGATGAAATTAACACTAATAAAAGCAAAGGTGTAGCTCTCAACGTTGTGAAAGAAAAGGAACCCAAAGACGAAGAAGATGACGATGACGAAATGGGCTTGTTCGTGCAAAGATTCAAGAAGTTTTATAAGAAGAACCAAGGCTTCAGAAATATATTCCAGAAAGGAAGCTCAAGTAATATACATGAATTCAGGGATAAAGATAAGGTCATCTATTACGAGTGTGAAAAGCCGGGAC
This sequence comes from Acacia melanoxylon, assembly GCA_019022615.1. Classification (NCBI taxonomy): domain Eukaryota; kingdom Viridiplantae; phylum Streptophyta; class Magnoliopsida; order Fabales; family Fabaceae; genus Acacia; species Acacia melanoxylon. The sequence continues at coordinate 5,269,766 of JAFJYJ010000018.1, read as the reverse complement.
ATTACAAATCAGAATGTCCTTAGCTGAAAGACAAAGAAAAGGAGAAGAAGAAGAAGAAATTCAATCATTTCAAAAAGAAAGCCTATGTGTCCTCACTGAAATGGCTCGAGCAATGTTGAAAGAAAGAATGGTATGGCTCGAGCAATGTTGAAAGAAAGAATGGTATGTGTCCTCACTGAAATGGAGGTAAGTTTGAGAATCAAGCTTTTGGGGAGTTCTACGATGCTTATGGTATTGATCATAACTTCTCAGCTCCAACGACTCCTCAAAAGAATGGTATGGTTGAAAGAAAGAATCGAGTCCTCACTGAAATGGCTCGAGCAATGTTGAATGAGAACAAGACTTTTTCAAGTCTTCTGGACGGATGCAAGGAGCACGGCATGCTATGTCTCAAACCGAGAATATCTCCAAAAGAAGCTCAACAAGACTCCATATGAGCTCTACAAAGGAAGGAAGCCGAATTTGGGTCACCTTCATATCTTTGGCTGTAAGTGTTTTGTTCATAACAATGGTAAGGAAAATTTGGGTAAGTTTGATCCCAAATCCGATGAAGGTATATTTCTTGGATATTCTAATAGGAGTAAAGCATATAGAGTTTTCAATAAGCGTACTTGTTTATTTGAAGAGTCTATTCATGTTGTGTTTTGTGAATCCAATTCAGACGTATCCTTGGATGATGATGAACCTATTTATAAAAACCAATTCTTTTCAAAAACTACTCCTACTTCTCTTGAAAATCCTGAACATATTTTTGAAGATGATTCTCAAAACTCTTGTGAAAATTCTGATCAATCTCAACCTAAAGCTTGAAAATTCATTAGGAATCATCCTTTGGACCAAGTAATAGGAGATATAAATCAAGGTGTAAGAACCCAAAAAAATTACCTTGAATGAGGTCACATTTTCTGCTTTTATATCTAAGATTGAGCCCTCTAAGATCGACAAAGCCCTATCAAACAATGATTGGGTGATAGCAATGCAAGAGGAATTACATCAATTTGATTGAAATCAAGTTTAGGACTGGGTACCTAGGCCTAAAGACCATCCAGTCATTGGCCCTAAATGGGTATTCAAGAACAAAAGAGATGAATCCGCAATTATAGTCAGAAATAAGGCTAGATTGGTTGCCAAAGGCTATAATTAGGAAGAAGGAATTGATTATGAGGAAACGTGTAACATCCCATTTTCAAAAGCAGTAAATTTTTTTTTTCATCAGAGTAGAGCATTGGAGCGATTGAGTAACTGATAATTAGATTCAAAATGCCGTAAGTCCGGCGATTACAAAAGCGGTACAATAACCGAGAGTTTTTAAAGCAAATAACAACGAAGTGTCTCCCCGGCAACACCCATGCCGTGGCAACAAAAGAAATTCTCCGGGGACTCTAAGCGTGCTTTGCTTGCCCTTATCTTCTGGGCTCGGTCCTCCCGACCCCGGCTATTTTAAATGCCGAGGTCCAAATGCACATCGGACCTCGTGTAACGGTTAACCTCATATTTATATAGACAGCATATGGAAGACAATCACAGCATTAATCCACACATAAGTACATAGCAGATGCAAGATTAATATAACAACAAGACACATCTCATGTAAAGTTATATATGCTAACAAAGACACATCGCATGTAAAGTTATCTATGTTAACAAGACACATCGCATGTAAAGTTATCTATACAATTTACTCGTATAGTCGTTTATCACATATAGGTATACAAAAATATCGAGTTAGTGTTACAAAGACGCGAACGTACCTTCGTTGACGGAAAACGGTACTTTTACGTAAAACGGTAAATTTCCGACAATGGAAAAACAGCGGTGTGACGACGGCACAACAAATGGCTCGACAATGCGGTACGATTATCTCGATATCCTATAAGGATAATATTTAACAACTTTTAGCAGCATAACAGGCATTTTAGGTCCAAATTACCATTTTGCCCCCGAACCCCTAATCGGCGGAATTTCGCCAGAGCTTCATTGTTTTCGCTCTATCTCTCTAGAATTTTGACAGATCTTTTCCTCATCATATTTTCGAAATATATATCATATTTACCCCTAAATATGATATCTAGACTATCTTAAAAATTAAAGATAAATCTAGCATTCCTACTATATCTACCGAAAGAACTACCGAACCTAAAGACCAGGGACCGAAGAACTTACCCAGACTTTGCTCAGACTTTCTCCAGAGCTTCTCTCTCTAACTTCTCTCTAAGAGGCAGATTTTTGGTGTGAGAAATGAAGAAGAGGAGCTTGGTATTTATAGAAGAGACGGATGGCATAACGGTAAATAATTCGAACTTCGGTCCTTGACGAATATGGGACCGTAGGATCGCATTTTTGAGGACAAAACACTCTTGGCCATCCATGGTCAAGATCGAAATCTAAGAGCCCAAAAGTCAATGGATGAGTTTTCATCCATGATGGCTCTTGCTTTATGGCCTCGCCGATAAAGCTACCCGACGGTCCGTTTCGCGCGATTTCGCAAAAACTCAAAAATCCGGCGTGTAACTTTGAAGATCTTTTCATCCTCTTTCATATTATATATTTTGATCCTCTTTTTGATCATATCCAGGTATTCTCCGGTCGTCGGAAGATATTCGGACAAACGCGTCCGATTCTGAAATCGCTTCCGATAGAACCAACTTCCGACAACAATTCACCGAATCGTAAAACGTCCAAATTGTTGCCTAACTTAATCTCGTGTTTAAAAAGACGCAATTGTTTCTATAGGTTCTCACTTTGCCTATCTCGACTCTACTCTATCTGATCAACTTTTCGTCTTATTTGAAATCGTGGGTTTTCGGTTGCGGAAACAACGCCCGGTAAATTCTTTCTTCGTGTAAAAATTCACTTGTTCTTAATTTGATCAGTCTGAAAAGACTTTTACTTCTCGGTTTACTCCGTAGAATTTATTTCTAACTTTTCCCTGGCTTTATAAGTTTCGACTCACCGCATTATATTATTATTTTATTAAAAATGCCTTCACATTTATTTTTTTCTTTTATTTTTTATTTATTTTTCTAAGCATAAAATATTTTATTTATTTTTTATTTATTTATTTATTTATTTATTTATTTATTTAATAATTTCGAATTTCTCCAATTAAAAATAATTATTTAAATTATTTTTAATTCATTTACTTTATACCCTAATTATCCCATTAATTACCAGATTAGCCACTTACTAATTTTTGATAATTTTCTTAATTAGGATAAATCATTATCTCACAACTATTTTACTTACATTGGTATTTTATATCCCATGTAAAATATTAAAAATCATGGGGTCACTTATGATCCCAAAATAATACTTAATTTTGCCTCATTATTTTTCAAGGGAAATTATCCCAAAAATTCCTAAAATTAGAGACAACATACTTTCTAATTTTTTATAAATATTTTACTACCTCTTGGGATTTATCATAATATTTTTAGGCCATTTAATGCCCTAAAAATACATTTTAGCTCTTTATCTTTCCTAATTTCCATAGTAATTACCTTAGAAAATAAGATAATTATTACTTATTATTTGAAACCACATGTTCACCTATTTTAAATAGGTATTATTTATCGAAATATAATATTCCAGATAAATAATTATCCGGGTATTACAAAACGTATGCTCCAGTAGCTAGATTGGAAGCCGTACGTATACTCTTAGCCTTTGCGTGTATCAAGGGATTTAAACTCTATCAAATGGATGTTAAGAGTACTTTTCTAAATGGTTTCATTTAAGAGGAACTTTATGTCGAACAACCTCCTGGTTTTGAAAATGATCATCATCCAGATCATGTTTACCGTCTCAAGAAAGCTTTATATGGTCTTAAATAAGCTCCTAGAGCTTGGTATGAGCGGTTAAGCAAGTTTCTTTTGGATCAAGGTTTTGTTAGAGAAAAAGCAGACACAACACTCTTCATTAAAAGTAATAAGCTTAATGAAATCTTAATTGTGCAAATATATGTAGATGACATAATATTTGGTGCTACTAATGATTCTCTTTGTGAAGAATTTTCCAAGAAAATGCAGGGTGAATTTGAAATGTCCATGATGGGTGAATTGAATTATTTCCTCGGTTTGCAAATCAAACAGAGAAAGAATGGAATTTTCATCTCTCAAACGAAGTACCTTCGAGATTTGCTTAAGAAGTTTAGGTTGGAGCATTGCAATGGTGCAGACACTCCAATGAGTTCAACAGCTTCTTTGGATGCTGATGAAGAAGGGAAGGAATTCAATATAACTAAATATAGAGGGATGATCAGGTCTCTGTTATATTTGACTGCAAGCAGACCAGACATTCAATTTAGCATGGGAATGTGCGTAAGATTTCAAGCTGCTCCAAAGGAATCACATGTCGAGCATGTGAAAAGAATCTCTTGATATCTTGGTGACACAAAGGAGCTTGGACTTTGGTTCTCGAAAGGTCAACAAGAATTTTTGGTAGCATATTCAGACTCGAATCATGCTGGCTACAAGACCGATACAAAGAGTACAAGTGGTCAATGCGAATTTTTGGGTGGATTACTTGTATCCTGGTTCAGCAAGAAGTAGAATATTGTTTCTATCTCATCTACCAAAGTTGAGTATCTATCTGCCTCAAGTTGTTGCGCTTAAATTCTATGGCTCAAGCAACAATTATCTGACTTGGGAATCAATCTGAAGGAAGTACCAATCCTTTGTGACAACACCAGCACAATAAGCTTGGCGAAGAATCCAGTTCAACATACAAGAACCAAACATATTGATGTGAGACATCATTTTATCAGAGATCACGTTCAAAAGAAAGATGTGAAGGTGATGTTCATTCCTACCCACCTTCAACTTGTTGACATTTTCACCAAGCCTCTGGCCAGAGAACAATTCACTTTCATCCGAAGGGAATTGGGAATGGTAAATCCCAATGAATTGTAAGTAATGTTAGTTTAATGTTAATAATCTTGTTTTGATGATTAATAAAGACTAACTTAGGCATCGGAGTATATAGATCTTGTTTTTACAGGACTCTGTTAAGAAGTTAAGAAACAGAGGTTAACAGAGTGAAGATTGACTTGAGACATAAATTGAGTTACCACCAGTTACATCAGTTGAATTCAAGAAGAACAAAGTGCAATCTGGAATAACTTCAAGTTACTGACTGAAGTTGGAGGTAAAATAACTCCAAGTCAATATGAATTTATGACTAACTCTTTTCTAAAATGTGTAGATAATATTCTCATTGGAAGTCAAAAATAATTGCCTCGAATCAATGCCTCAAGTTTGTGTTTGTTTTGCTTCAAGTTAAATGCAAACAGAGAGAAAAAGAGATTTTTGACTCCAAGTTATTATGCATTTGCCTCGAGTCTAAGAGAGACAGAGAGCAAAAGAAATTAATGACTTCAAGTCACATTGCTTTTGCCTCGAGTCTAGGAGAAGCAGAGAGCAAGAGAACTTTTTGACTTCAAGTTTTATCGTGTTTGCCTCGAGTTAAGGGAGACAAGGGTGACTTATTGCCTCAAGTTAGCTCAAATAATTACCTCGAGTCAAGCGTTTACAGTACATGCTTGACATCCAGGTAAGAGTATCGGGTTTGCCTCAAGTCAGTTAGTAAAACTGCCTCGAGTTAAATTTCATAGTCATCATATATTATGCCTCAAGTCAGTTAGTTCTTAATGCCTCGAGTTAATTTTCTTTTTATATATGCTCTGTTCTCTCTTACCCTCGAGTCGTCACTCCTCTTTTCTGAAAAACCTCTAAACCTTAACTCGAGCTATCTTCGCTCAATTTCTTCAGAATGAGAGCTAAAAACCAATCCAAATCCCATGAATCATTCGACCTTCAACCCAATCAACCTTCATCTAACCTAAATCCCTCTTCTCGACCTAAACGTGAAAAGAAACCCTCGAAGAGATTCCAGGCGAAAGATGAAAATAACGAAGAAAGTTCTCCTAAATCCAAAAGGAAATCAGTGGTGATTAAAGAGCCTCTAGTGATTTTTGCCTCTGAATTGACTAAAAGAAGGGATAAGCAAGTGGTTGTCGCTTTGCTGAGAAAAAGGTTCAAGACCACTGTCTCTGCCTCTTCATTTCGAGGTGAATCAACCTCCAAGGTATCTAGGTCTATTCCATTATCTGGCTTTGCTCCTGTTACTGGCTCTGTACCTTTTTTAATTGAACCCTCTAGTTCACCTAGACCCGAGCATGCTTTTCTTACAAATCTCATTATTCTTTCTAATTCTGATTTGAAATTTTTTTTAAGAAATATATGCCAATCGTGGGTTCTGTCCTACAATTTATGTTGATTTAGCTAAACTCATTAGATACCCAAATGATTTTAGGGCTCAAACATAAGTCCTTCATCAGTCACATAGGAAGCCCCTAAAGCTTGCTAAAATCGATCGCCCATGGTCTCAATTTCATTTTTGGAAAGCAATCTTCATATTTTGATCACTTACCTAGAGGAGGAATTTTTTTTTGGTGTTTTTTTACTTTTTTTTAATAATAATTTTTATTTTATTTTATCAAATTTTTATTTTTATTTTTCTCATCAATTATCACAATATATACAAATAATATATATATGTATTATTAAATAAGATTCATGTCCTTCAAATAATAATCTAAACAAGTTTAAATTTGAAAAAAGCAACTTCTACCACAGTTAATTTAAACACAAATCACAATTACAATTTGATTTTTATCCTATCTTAAGTTTGCAAAAGTTAGATGGAAAAAAGCCACTTCTACCATCATTAATCCAAACGGGCCCATAACAACCGAATAGATAATTTCTCCATTCCATATCACAGATCAAGGATTTGTGGATTAGAGACAAGAAATCTGAATGATCATATATCAGAGTAAAGCTATTGAACCTAGGGGTCGAAATATTATTTATTTTGTTATTGTCTTACTTTTTTACATTTTGAAATATTAGATCTATGAGCTTTTTTTCTTTTTGTTGGCATTTGTTTAAATTAGAGGCAAAAAAAAAATACTCTCGTATTCATTATTCAACTACAAAAGGGTACAATATAAAGAATCTAGAGAGAGCAATGAGAGGAGAAAATAAAGAGATTGCAATCAAATATTATATCCTAAACTGAAAGCACTAAATCAATTATTAGAATCAATGAGATAATCATGGGATTCTCTAATTTAAAATTTAAATAGACTTCTAACACTCCCCTTCAAGCAGGAAAGGAGATATCAATCATTCTTAACTTGCCTCAAAATCCTTCGAACTTAACTCTGCCTAGTGGTTTTATCATAATTTCTGCAATTTGATTTGCAGATCATATGTGGGACAGACTCATGATTCCTTCTATCTTTTCTTTAATGAAGTGTATGTTGCTTCATTCTATCATGATATAGTAGATTCTTGATCATTTCAATGTTGGCCTTGTTGTCATACCAGAGCTGCATTGATCCCTCATGTGGGGTTTCCAACTCCTTTAGTAACCTGATAACCCAAATTCCTTCACATACTCCATCATTAACAGCTCTCAGCTCCACTTCCACACTACCTGAAACCTCAATTTGTTTCTTCCTTCTCCACGTAACTAGATTTCCACACACACATGTGCAATATCCTGAGGCTGACCTCCTATTCTCTCTATCCTTTGCATGGTCTGTATTATGTAGATTTTGACATTTCTGGTATTTCCTTTGTTAAAGAAGATTCCTCTACAAGATTAAGTTTCAGATAGCCCAGAATTATGTATACAGCTCCATGTGCTCTTCCTGTGATTGATGCCTGAACTGGCTTACTATTCCAACTACATAGCTGATATCTAGACGTGTGTAGGTTAAATATATCAATTTTCCAATTTTCCACAAGTCTTTTGTATTTTCTAAGTCAACAGGAACACTTTGTAGCCTGATCTCAAGGTGAGATCTGTCTTCCATTGATATACCCTCAAATTAAGTGCCCAACATTCCTGTCTCATGTAACAGGTCCAGGGTATACTTCTACTGAGATAAGTTGAGTCCCTTTTTAGTTCTTGCTACATCCATGCCCAGAAAATACCTCAATTGTCTGAGGTCTTTCACTAGGAACTCAGTTAATAAATATCGTTTTAGTTGAGCAATAGATTCTTCATCGTATCGTGCAATGATAATGTCATTAACATAGACAATTGGGATAGTAATGTTAACATTGACACGTTTGATGAACAACATGTCATCTGCTTGTCTCTCAGTGTACCAAAGTCCTTTCACTGATTTGGTGAATCTACCGAACCATGCCTAAAAGATTGTTTTTGTTCTTACAAAGATTTGTTGAGTTTACACACAGAGTTATTAGGAGCTAGAACTCCATCTGGAATCTCCATGTTTATTTCTTCCTCTAAGTCTCCATTTAGAAATGCATGCTTCATGTCCAGTTGGTGTAATGGTCAATCCAAGTTGGCTGCAATCGATAACAACACTTGGATGGTATTAAACTTAGCTATTGGAGAAAATGTCTCCTGATAATCAATCCCATATGTCTTGGTATATACCTGCGCAACAAGTCTCACCTTGTATTTGTTGATACTACGATCTTGATTGAATTTCAGGGTGAAGATCTACTTACATCCTACAGGCTTCTTACCTTTGGGAAGAGTTGTTATCTCCCACATTTTATTTTCCTTGAGTACTCTCAAATCTTCTTCTACAGTTTGTTTCCAATTCAAATCAGTCATAACTTGCTAAAATGTGTCTAGGATTTTCATATGTATATTGTTTATAACAAAGCTTTGCATTTTTGTAAACATGTTACCATATGAGACAAACCATTGAATTGGATGTTGACTACAAGATCTTACCCCTTTTCTTAATGCAATAAGCCAACCCAACTCTTCATAATTTAATCCCGAATTGGAGTCATGATCGTTCCTTTGAATGGGAGAGATATATCTACTAGTGTTGGGTTTATCTTGAACTCGTTGCCTGGATTCTGCTTCTCTTCTTATTTTGGCCTCTACCCCTGAATTGATTTCAACATTTATTTCTAGTTCATTGAGTTTAGGTTCATGATAAGGTGGACTAGGCTTAGATTAATGATCAAGTTGGCTAGTTTGGGTTGGTTTGTGAGAGCAAATGGGTCAAGGTTGATTATAAGGTTAAGCTTAGGTGGTGGTGATGTGGTTTCGGGACTTCAGAGTTGGATTCTTCCAAATTTAGCCATTTAATGTCATTGTACCCCCCCTGAGTGGGTAATTTGGGATAGCAATCTTCATCTTCAGAAAAGACGGTACCTCAGGAAATGAAAAGTTTCTTGAAATTAGAACAATAGAATTTGTACCATTTCTAAGTAGGGGAGTAGCTAGGGACTATGCATTTATCAGCTCGAGCGGCAAATTTATCACCACCATTTTTTTGAACAAAGACAACACAATGAAACGCCTTTAGGGGTAAGGAATTGATTGGTGGGCAACTCGAAAAGTGTTCGAGGATTTTTTGGATTGGAGTGATGTAATTGAGAACTTTGGATGGCATTCGGTTCATCAGATAAGTGGCTATTAGTAGGACATCACCTCAGAAGATGGTGGAACATTTCATTCCATTAACAAAGTTCGGGTTACTCTAACAAGTAATGGTTTTTTTTTCCGCTTGACCACTCTATTTTGTTGAGGGGTGTAAGGGCAAGAAGTTTGGTGATGAATTCCTTACGGATCAAGAAATTCCTTAAAAGTTCCACTCATGTATTCCTTGGCATTCTCACTTCATAGGATTTTAATGGATGTATTGAATTTTGTTCATACAAAGGTATGAAAGCTTTTAAGCACTTTGGCTATTTCGGATGTTTCTTTCATTAAGTAAACCCATGTGGTTCTTGTGTGATCACCTATGAAAGTAACAAACCATTTAACATTAGTGAGGGTTTTTATTCTTTTTGGATCCCAAATATCATTATGGATTAGTGTGAATAGTGCAGGTGTGTATGGCTGTTTAGGATACGAGGATCAAGCTTGTTTTGAAAGTTGGCAAGTTTCACAATGAAAAGGAACACAAATTTTATTAAATAAACTTAGAAACACATGTTTCATGTAATCAAAACTAGGGTGGCCAGGATGACAATGCCACATAAATACATCATTATTTTGAGAGTTGGAGCTAAACAATGCCCTTTTTGTCTTCCTTGCATCTTTATTCTTCACGTTTGATCCTTTAAGGTAGAACAATACATCTCATTCTCTAGAAGTCTCAATCAATTTTAAATAATGAAAACACAAAGATCATCGTCAAAAATTACTTAGGCCTCTTTAGCCTTTAGTCATCTTGCAATAGTTGCACCATTTGTTATTCCTTTGTTCACCTTGTAGTCCTCCCACAGCAAGTGCTCGGCTTTCAATTTGACTTGGGCCACTTTGATTAAGAAGTTTCTGCTTTCTTTGAATTGCACACAGTTGACAATATCAAATAGATGTGGTAAAGGTTTTAATCCCATAATTCTACGCCTTACCTCCTTGAAAGGGTCGTTAAGGCGTAAGAGAAAGTCATGTATTCTTCCTTCTTCCACTATCTTCTTGTACAATTGAGCTTCCTTGATGTTTTTCCATGAATGAACCTCAAATAAATCATGTTGATGTCATAATTTTAGCAAAGGATTATAATATTCAGTCACCAACATGTTACCTTGTCTCAAATCACAAGTTGTCGCTTTAGATGGATCAAGGCAATGGTGTTGTCAAGGGAGGAGTACATTCTTCAGACTACATCCTTGATTTCTTTTGCCATGGTTGCAAGAAGATAGCCTCACTAATATCTAGAGTCATCGAGTTAGAAAACCAACTCATCACTTGGTTATTCTCAGCAAACCAGTGTCAAAATTTGGATCATCATGGGTTGGTTGAGGAGCTTCTCTGATAATATACTTCTTCTTCCTCTTGCCACATAAATATCTCAACACACTTTGGGACCACTGGAGGTAGTTCTTTCCATGAAGTTTATGGCTAATGAACATAATTTTATTTTCTGAGAATTCTAGTGCCATATTTGAAACCTTAGGAAGTGTTGTAGATAAGGAAGAAGAAACAATGTTGCTTTGAGTTTGAGAATCGATTCTTGAAATAAGAGCCCTAGGATTAACTATGGAATTTGTCGAATTATTGGGAAAAAACCAAATAAAGGAGGGAAAGTAGGAGAATCCAAGTTCTACATGAAAAACGGCGGCGGAGCATGAAAAACAATGACGGCGCATAGATTCGCGCACTAGAGCAGAGGTGGAACATGAGGGTCATGCGCTACCTGAAAATTCTTAAGACCTTCGAGGGTTTGTCGATCGGCACCTTCCTATTCCAGTGGCGGTGGTGGTGTCGTGTAACTCACCATCGTTTAGAAACCCTAGACATTGTCACTCTCTTTCTCTTGTGTTTCTCTCAGCCACTCCCACACTCTATTTCTTTCGCTCCTCTTGAGTTCTGATCGAACTCTCAAGCTTTGTTACCATGTTTAAATCAAAGGTGAAAAAATAATACTCTCTTATTAATTATTCAACTAGAAAGGGGTACAATATATAGACTCTAGAGAGAGTAATTAGTTGAGAAAATAAAGGGATTGCAATAAGATAATTATATCCTAAATTGAACGCACTAAATCAGAGATTACAATCAATAAGATAATCATGGGATTCTCCTATTTAAAATTTAAACAGATTTCTAACAAAATTGAAATTATGTTTTTTATCAAACAAATAACTAGTCCATTTTTGGATTTAACCCTTGCAATCGAAAAAATATTTTACCTTTTTCCCTCTTTCAATGTATTTGATAGCAATGAGCTCTTTGGTCATCTTAGTTTTGAAAAGCCTAGCCACTCCAATTCTCCAAAATTCCTAGAACCAAGCTCATTTAATGCCTTGTACGTTTCCTCCATGTTCACCCTCCCAAAGACCACAATCAACTTCTGCAAACAAGTAAATGAAGAAGTATATAGAAAAATTCAACATAGCCTATTTTGTTAATAAACATACACAAGCCCAGAAATTTCAACCAAACAAATATATAAAATAACTAAAAACAAGCCCAAGAGAGAAGTAGGACAGAGGAACCACTTACTTCACCCTCTCTTTAACAAATCATCAAATAGCTCTTGGGAATAAAAGGAATCAAAGCTAATTTAATGAGATATATACTTGGAGAAATGTCATATTATTAAATGGGTTTGATAATTCTTAGGAAACTGAGTCAAGCCAAATACCTCTTGAAGGTGTCCAATATATGGCTAATTTGTGGCCTCTCATTTGCTGAGTAAGAGATCTAGTAAAGCCCTGGAGTGAGAAGAATTGTAGGCGACAAACTCTAAGTTGAATGGCAAGGGGAAGGAGGGGAATCATAAGGAAAACTCAAACTCAAAATCATGCTTAAAGAAAAGGGAAGAGTGAATTCAAACTTAAAGCATATGACAAACGATGTTGGTGTGGGCATATGGTATGGCGAGTACAACTGCAGTGGGGTTTGGGAGAGTACGCTGTGAAATTGATGTGGAGAGGCGAGCGTATGTAAAGAGTTGGAGGCAGTCAAGGTGGAAAAGGGAAAATAACACCGGGGTTGCCTGCGAATTAGAGAAGAAGAGGCTCACGAAGAAGAAGGAGATAGAGAAGGGTTTCTGATTTTGAGGAAACTCAATATTTTATTATGGAAACATCTTATGTAACAATTTTGAAAGAATGTGCTATAGAAAAAGTGTGTGTGTGTGTGTGTAAACATTCTCTAGGCCTTTCCTAAAAAGTGCTACAAAAAGTAAATTATTATCTAATATATAACACTAAACCTTGTGGCTTCTTAGCTATTGGGCCACGTATACATCCCATTAGGCGCCCTCATCATAAGCAATTGGTCATTAACTGTCTTTCGATTACTGGTACCACGTGTAAGAATTAACCTGTTTTTATGAGCCAACTTACGTGATGATTTGTATTCACCAAAGAAGGCCAGCGTAAAAAAATCCCATTAGGTAAGAAATTCTCATTTCTCATATAACCATTTATTATACGAGGTCTTCCAATGAAACTGTTTTATTCCCCCATGCAGCATTGTTGTTTCCCAACAATTTATATTGAGATAATTCACCTAATTGGATGATATATTCGGTCACCGTCTTTAATGACACATAATGGACTTTTCTGCAACATATGTGCTTCTATTTATACACTATTGATCAAGATAACGGGACATTATTGAAAAACTTCAAAGAATATCAACATAAACTTACATTGAAGAGAATAGTTTCCATTCAAAATGTCATCTACAAAAGTTATTTCCTTCATGCAAGTCCATTGCACTAGAAACAACTGGAGTATCCATGTTAAAGTGATTGCAAATTTCTAGGACATTTCTACTATAAAAATGCATCGCCAAGTTACTTACAATGCAATGTTGTCAGATTCTAAGGTTCTGTCTTTTTTATGAAAAATATGTATAGTAACTTAATGCTCTGTTGTCACTTATTTGCATTGGTAGTTTTTAATGTTTTCTCAATTGCTATAGGGTTACGCTACTTTGGTTGTCATACGTCATTGTGACATGATTAGAAGGCTCTGTGGTGTTATGGTCCCAGGTTTTTGTTTTGTTCTTAAAATATTTTCAATAGCATGTGGCCCTAATATCATTAATATAGATTTGAAGATAGTCATAGAACCTTTTACTCAATTGGAGTTTGTCAATGACATTATTAAGACACTGGAGACGATTTTTCAGCCACTTCTTCTGTTGGCTACAACAACACTTTGTGAAACAACCCTTATAAGTAATAGGGTTTTCTATTGTTGTTATATGTTTTTTTTGTTATTGATAATATATATCATGTTGGTTTTGATTAGTTTTGATGATGCCTTATATAGATGTCATTATTAAAAGCAAAAAGATTGAGTAATATAGTTATCTCCTACATTGACTAACTATTATGTTTAATGTAGATTAGTCCAAGTTGAATCATGAAGAATAATCAAGAAGGAGATATTGAAGAATATTATTCCAAGTTGAACCATAGAGATTGACCAAGAAACAAGACTAAAGAAATAAGAACTCGCACTATATGTTCTTATATACTGGAAGTCTCTATGATCAATATATGACACATGAATAGTGTAGATACAGAAAGATAACACATGCAATTCTGGAAGAAGTTCAGAATAGGCTCGACTTTCTGGATATTGAAGAAGGTAGAAGCTGCAGAGAATGTGAGCCCAAGTTAAATGATAACCAAGATCAAGAGAAGAGAAGAAAGAAAGAGTTGAAAGATAAAGAATGATCAAGTTGGGAGATGGAAAAAGGAAGAACTTGTTGAATGGAATGAAGATATCATTATTCAAGTTCTTATATTGATGTTAGAAGCCTCCAAGATCATATGGAAGTTGGAATGACTCAATTCAGAGCTAAAGTCAGCAAAAATAAGCTTCTGGATGAGAATACTCGAGTAAAGAACTCAATACTCGAGTTTAGGAGTCAATACTCGAGTATGTTCATCAATACTCGAGTATTGGAGTGTCTTCAGCTTCTCTGGCGTCTCTGGAATGTCAATACTCGAGTATCCAAGTCAATACTCGAGTATCCAGTGTTTTCAGCATCTCTGGGCTCTCTGGAATGTCAATACTCGAGTATCCAAGTCAATACTCGAGTATCCAGTGTTTTCAGCATCTTTGGGCTCTTCGGGATACCAATACTCGAGTATGTAAGTTCAATACTCAAGTATTCAGCGTGATCAACTCTGTTTCACGTTCAGCTTGGGCGACCTCTGGTAATTCAACGATATCTCACAAACCAGGAATCGGATTGATGTGAAACCAGTGGCATATGAAACTAGACTCCCAATTAGTCATTTTGATATAAAATTCAAGCCCAAAGGAGTTCATGTGAGAGAGATATGAATTGTACAAGTTGACAGATAAATCCACACCACTCAGCAAACCAAGCTTCAATGTTTTGAGTGTAACTCACAAACTACAAATCCAGTGGAGCTGATATTTGTGGCATATGAAAGTAGACTGCCATATCTTTCCATCAAGAGTTGAAACAACCAAAAAAGAGTTCAGACCAGGGAGATATGACCCTCGAAATTCGATGGTTTGTTCAAGGAGTTGCAATACTCGAGTATGTAAGTTCAATACTCGAGTTTCCATCAGACAGAGAGCAACTAATGTTAGAGCAACTTCCAATACTTGAGTTTCCATCTCAATACTCGAGTATTGATCAGACAGAGAGGAACCAGGAGTTACGAAACAACCTCAATACTCGAGTATCCAAGCCAATACTCAAGTATGCAACGCTGGTTCAAAAAACGAGGTTCTAACGGCTAGTTTCTATCTGTGTCTAACGGCTATATTTCTTCATCCAACAGTCATATATTGATTTCTACCTATAAAAGAAGACAGATTCAAGATAGAACAAGTAAGACACAAGCCTACAACTTAAAAATGCTCATACTCTGATCTTCATCTTATTTTACTCTCTGTTTTCCAAATGTTTACATAGTTTATCAGAGAGAGTGAAATTATTTGTAATGCACTTCAGTGTTTATTCATTCACTTCTTAGAGAGAATATTTATTGTAAACATCCTTCCATACTATCTGAGAGTTACTCAAGATTGGGTGATCTTGAGTGGGAAACCCATTGTATTGATTACAGCTTGTAAGGGGAGTGAATCCTAGTGAGAGGGTTACTTCGAGTACAGAGTGTGTAATCAAGTGGGAGTATTGATTACAGTTTGTAAAGGGGAGTGAATCCTAGTGAGAGGATTACTTCAAGTACAGAACTTGTAATCAAGTTGAAAGAAGATAGTGGATTGAAAATCTCAAGTGAAGCTTGGGGACTGGACGTAGGTCAAGGATTTGGCCGAACCAGTATAAATCAGTTTGCATATTCTCTTCCCTTATCTCTTATATTTCTAGCATATATATTTGAATGTGCATACATATTTGAATGACTGATTATCACTTTATAAATTATTTATGTCATTTAAACTGCTTTCAAAAGAAGTTTAAAAAGATTTTCAAAGTAACTAAAGTTTTATTAAACACCCAATTCACCCCCCCTCTTGGGTGATAGTCAGGTCTTTCATATCATACATTAATTTTTTCCTAAATATTTTTATTTCTGCAGATGTGGTAGGACTTGTGATTGCAGTTTATGGCCTAAGTGATGTTGTTGTAAGACCCGGTTGAACCCAAGAGAGGGGTGAATTGGGTGAATGATTAAAAACTTGGAACTTTAAAAATCTTTTGAAAATATTTTCATAACTTAGACAGCAGTTTGAATGACAGTAATGATTTATAAAGAGATAGACAGTCAATCAAACATATATGCTGTGGGAATATAAGAGTTCAGGGAAGAGAATATGCAAACTGAGATTTATACTGGTTCGGCCCAATCCTTGACCTATGTCCAATCCCCAAGCTTTACTTGAGATTTTCAATCCACTATCCTTTTGTTTAATCCGGACACAAGAGAAGCCTTTACAATCCCACAAGTTCACCCAGGCACTTGTGAAGCCAAATCTCTCATCGAGATACTTCCCCTTACACAATGTAAGGTTACAATCTGCTTTCCCACTCAAAATCACTCAATCTTGAGTAACTCTCGATAAAAATGTATATAATGTTTATAATGAATCTTCTCTCTCAGAAGTGAATAAGATAAACATTGAAGTACATTACAAATAATTTCACTCTCTATGATGAACTATGTAAGCATTGAAAACAAAGTGTGTATGAGATAAACGTTGGATTCAGAATTTGGGCATTTTGACAGTGCAAGCTCTTGCCATCATTTTTCTCCGTCTTGAATGTGTCTCTACTTATAGATGAAGATCATTTGACCGTTGAGAATATGACCGTTGTGAATAGTAGCCATTGGAGATCAGTTGGAACTAGTCGTTAGAGCTTCTGCAGTGCATTTAATGTTCTGACATCACTTTTTACTTTATGCTTAAACCTTAGTTTAATGCACGTTTGATCATCTAAAAATCACTAGCAAATTGATTAAACATAGTTAGGAATAGTAGTAACAGATGATATGAAGTATATAGATCATTCATAAAGATTTCGCAAATTCGGACAAGATGATTTCAAAACAGAGACGACTTAAACTGGAGTTTGTTCAAGCAAACTGGAGTTTTTAAAAGCAAAAATTGAGTTTAGAAACACAAACTCAAGTTTAGTTCTTTCTCAGGTAAACATCGCGATTGAGCTTTGAAAAACACTTTGAAACAGAAGAAAATTGGAGTCATTAAGTGACAAACTCGAGTTTGACACTATTCATACTGAAAAAGAGTTTAAGTTCATAAAAGCTCAAACTAGAGTTTTCTTAAGTTCAAAACAGTGAGGAGCTCTCTGTATGCCACAGACTGGAGTTTGCTAACTCAAACTCGAGTTTTCTTAAAATATAAAAAACTTTGAAGACTTTTGGCCAAGTGCAAACTGGAGTTTGGTTAAGATAAAGAAAGCTTTAAGACTCTCGGCCAAGGATAAACTCAAGTTTAACAATAACAGGCTCGAGTTTGTTTAAGAATAAGATCTTTTGAAAAACTCTCGGCCAATCTCAAACTCAAGTTTACATGTCCAAGCTTGAGGTGAGAATCCAATGCAAGAACAATCATCTCCAAACTCATTCTATGTTGAACGTTGTGATCAGATTAGTAGAAGTTGTCCAGGACTAGTGTCTTTACAACATCTTGAACTGACTGTCAACTTTCGAAGCCCATATCTGCCTAGTGTGAACTCCATTTTGGTTAGTTCAAGTCTTGATGGAACTAATTTTGAGTCTGCTTTTATATGCCACCGATTTCAGCTCTATTGGATTTGTAGTTTGTGAGATACACTTAAAACATTGAAGCTTGGTCTGCTGTGTGGCATGAATTTCACTGTCAACTTCCACAATTCATAACTCCTTGATCTGAACTCCTTTAGGCTTGAAATTTATATCCAAATGACGAATAAGGAGTCTAGTTTCATAAAAAATTAGTTTCACCTCAATCCAATTTCTGGTTCAGGAGATATCATCGAATTACCATACCTTGCTCAGGTGAAACGTGAAACAGAGCAGAACAGAGATGCTGAAGAGTACGACAAACTCGAGTTTAGAGATGCAAACTCGAGTTTAACTAATCCAGAGATGCCAGAGATACTGAAGACACTTATTGACTCGAGTTAATAGTGAATAACTCAAGTTTTAAGTCCTAAACTCGAGTTTGGAGTCCTTAACTCGAGTTTGCTCGTCTGGAACCTTATATTTGCTTGTTTTAACTCCAAATTGAGCCATTTCAACTTCCATTCGATCGTGGAAACTTCTAGTATCAATTTAAGAACTTGTATAATGATATTCTCATTCCATTTATTAAGTTCTTCCTTCTTTAATCTCCCATCTTGATCATTCTTCATAATCCAACTTTTTCTTTATTCTCTTCTCTTGATCATTCTCTGTCATTAAACTTGGACTCATCATTCTCAGCAAGTTCTACCTTCTTCAATATCTCCTCTTCTTCTTGATTATTCCCAAAATACTTTGATAGCTTCTTGCTTCCTTGACATTCTCTGCAATTTCTTCTTTCTGTAATCTCTTATCTCCTTCTTGATTAATCTCTATAATTCAACTTGGACTAATCTACATTAAATATAGTAGTTAGTTAATGTAGGAGATAAATATATTATACAATATTTTTGCTCTTGAGAATGGCATCTATATAAGACATCATCAAAACTAATCATATCCAACAGTTGTAGCTGATGGAGAGACCTTGTACTAACTCAACTTCGAGATAATGGATGAAAAGTTTGATCTAAGAATGACTTTGATATATGTATGTCATTTTTTTTCCTAATTATTCTGTCATGTTATGTCAGTGGAAATCCATTCCACTACTGCTTTAGAG
The DNA here is from genome assembly GCA_019022615.1 of Acacia melanoxylon. Classification (NCBI taxonomy): domain Eukaryota; kingdom Viridiplantae; phylum Streptophyta; class Magnoliopsida; order Fabales; family Fabaceae; genus Acacia; species Acacia melanoxylon. The sequence goes on along the minus strand of JAFJYJ010000018.1, from coordinate 5,250,942 downwards.
GAATACCAGCATTCTGGGCTTCGATAAGCTAGTCGAAGGTGTTAGACAAGGATGACGTGGTTGTTGCATTGCTTTAGGTTAAGATGAAAATGATGAGTGGTTAGTTATATTTTATCTTTTGTATCAGATATGTGTATCAAATACTATAGAATAAAACGTTTTCCTATATATTATAGATGGGGAGATCCTCTTTCTCAACCACTGCGATTTGTCTGAAGCTATTTTCAACTATAATCACCATGTTGTTGTTGATTTTTGTGTTAGATTGCACCGCATGTGTGCTGCTCAACTTAGTGATGGCAATGATTATGCGGATACTTAACATAATCAAGTCTGAGGCAGTTATAAGAATGTTTAGTTTTTTTGGGTGTTTTAGTTTAGTAGTACTATATTTAGTTTTAAGAAGGGCTTGTCTTTGTTTTGCAAGATAGTTTGTAATACCCTTACTCTTTTCATATTATAATCAAAATTGATGTGTTTTATTTTCTTCAATATGGATGGTTACTTGTTTACTATGCATTTACTGACTATATGTTTATGTCCTTTTTTTACTCTGATGTTATCATTCAATGTTGACACTCTATTTTTCAGTTTAAAAATCAAAAGAATCTTCGCGTAACGCAGTTGAAGTTGGATCATTTCATGTCAAGCTCTTGTTAATTATTTTTTTCCATTCCAACGTAGATGCACGTCACTTCAACTCCGTTTTAAACTGATTATCCATCATTACTCATTGGGAAGAATACTAATTACTTACAATGCTCATGTCGTTTTAGTTTATTGTAAAAGATAATTAACATTAATTAATACAGTATTTAATAGACAAAAGAAAACTTCCCCTTGTTATAGACGCTTTTTCACCACTCTTGCAACCATTTAATGTATTTTCAACATCATATTTAATGGAGTTGGCGCATGTTAATTATTTATCTCGGGACATTATCCATATGAAATTTCACTGAGACTTTTACTATCGTGATATGGCAATCAATATGAAGACCAGTCTGCAAAGTTTATCTTCAATATCATCCGAAATGATGTCATCATTGGTAAACAACCCAAGAGTTGAAGAATCAATTTTCCTTGCTTGGATGGAAAAAAAATATGGCCCATTTGCAAGAACACTTACTTATTCCCAATTCCCTAACTACTTTACATTTGTTAGGGAAAAAAGGTTATGGAAGCTTCGTGAACTTGGATTTTTAGTTGGAAGATTGGGTCATTGTACATTAGCTCAAGGAGAAATATACTATCTTCATTTATTGTTGACAAAGGTACTGGACCAAAGAATTATGCAGATATAAGGACAGTGAATAATGTTGTTTTCCCAACATTCAGAGAAGCATGTTATACACTTGGTTTGTTAGATGATGGCAATGTGTACATAGATGCAATTAAAGAATCATCATTGTGGGCATCAAGAAATTACCTACGTCAATTCTTCACTAGAATGTTACTTAGCCATTCCATATCCCAGCCCACTATTGTTTGGGAACAGACCAAAGAGATTATTTATGAAGATTTGTTGCATATAAGTCATAGCAACCAACATTTTTTAGGTATGTAATTACTATTTTAAAATGTTTCATTTACATTTAAGTAATATATGGTATCATGTGCTTATTCAATTAAGTTGCATTCGAAATGATTAACTATGCTATGCATGACGACTATTAATGTAAAATTGATATTCATTTTAGTCTTAAATTACATAAAACTTGATCATTTATCTATCAAGTTTGTTATCTTTGTACTTCATATGTATACATAAGTGTCACATTGTTAAGATTTTTTTTGTTTAATTTGTTTATGGTAAAGATTTTCATATTTCAAATGTTGTTAAAGAAGCGGCAGGGCTGTCTCACATTCAATAGCTTTTGCTAGAGAATGGTAGAACCCTCAATGACTATCAATTGATGCCTATACTAGAAAAAGACTACGTCATTGACACTTCAAGCCAGCTCACTCTACAAGAGCTAAACTACCAAAAAAAATAGAGAGGACTTCGATAGATTACATCGATTAATGACTAATTAGCTGAAAGAAGTGTTTGATGAGATAATGTTGCAATTTCTTCTGAAAGAAGGAGTTTTTTTTTCTTTGTGCATGGTTTTAGAGGAACAAGTAAAACGTTCATATGGAACGCATTGACAGCTTTTGTAAGAGCAAATGGTGGAATCATGCTTAACGTAGCATCTAGTGGAATAACAGCAACTCTACTACCATCAAGTAGGTCTGTGCATTCTAGGTTTTTTATTCATATCGACATTAATGAAGACTCTATATGTTCAATGACTCACCAATTAGAAACGACAAACTTAATTAAAGCTGTTAACCTCATTATTTGGGATAAAGCACTAATGGTTAAAAGACAGTATGTCAAGCCTTTTGACTGAACATTGATGGATTTAATGAAGTGCAATTGCATATTTGGAGGAAAATGTGTCGTAATGAGGGTGATTTCAAGCAAATCTTGCTAGTTATCCTAAAATGTGCATGAGCTGAAATTATAGATCCAACTATTTATGCTTCTCCTCTTTGGAATGGATGCAGATTATTGTGACTGACCAAGAATATGAAGCTGAAGTATTCCACTAATCCAGTTGAACAAGAAGAATTAAATTATTTTCAGAATGGATGCTACATGTAGGAGACGGGGACATTGGGTTACCACATGATGGTATTACACACATCATGATACCCTCAGAGTTGTTGTTTCATGATTATTGTAATCCAATTAGGTGCACTGTTGAAGATACTTACCCAAATTTAAAACGTGTACTGGATGAAGATTACCTCAAAAATAGGTCAATTCTTACCCTTACAACAGAAAATGTGGACATATTGAATGAGTATATTCGTTCTTTATTTCCAGGTGATATAGTTGATACTTTAGTTTTGACTTTTTAAGTCGTATAAATAATGTTAATGGAAGCTTTGACGATTTGTACAATGCAAAATATTTTAATGCAATTAAATGCTCAGGGATACCTCATCATAAATTGGTATTGAAAGTTGGTGTATTAATTATCTTAATAAGGAATATTGATTGACAAGGCTACAAATTGCACAACTTGGAAAGAATGTCATCAAGGCAAAAGCGTTGAATGGCACAAGTCTTGGTGAAGAGATTTTGACACACAGAATGGATATGAACCCATCTAAATCTAAATTGCCTTTTACTATGACAAGAAAGCAATTCCCCATCATTATTTCACTTGCAATGATGATAAAAAAAGTGAAGGACAATCAATGACCAATGTAGTTCTCTAACTACCGAGCTTTGAAAGATGAGCAAATAACTAAGAGGGAGGTGAATTGGGGATTTTAAAAATTCTTTTCAAAGTGCTCTGAACTTGAACACAAACAGAGCAAAACAGAGTAAGGGAAGAAGAAGCAAGACACAGCAAGATTTATACTAGTTCGGTCTAACCTCTTGACCTACGTCCAGTCCCCAGACACTCTGGGATTTTCACTATCACTTAGAATCAGTTACACACTTTGTACTCAAAGTTATCCTCTCACTAGGATACACTCCCCCTTACAAGTTGTAATCTGATATTCCCAATCTCCAAGTCCCCTTTCAATAAATGAAACTCTCTCTAAGAGTGGATAATAATAAACACTGAGGTACAAATGTATCAAAAGATACTTTACAGTAGAAAACTGAAAGAGTAGTTGGAAACTTGAATGATTTTCGTTTTCTGCAGATTGGTTGTTGAGAGGACTTGAATGCAACTCCTTATATATGAGGAGAGCATTAAATGACCGTTGGATTCTTCAATGTAACCAACATTGGAGCAGCTGTTAGGAACACTTTGGTCACTTTTCTCTCTACTCTTGAGTTAATCCAATTGCACAGAAGATTAGGGTTGACTTCCTTTGAATTTAATCCGTTGGAAGAGTAGCTTCCTTATAGGGAAAGGAAACATTAATCCCTTAGCAACGTGCAAAGAATGATTGTCCAAAAGGATGCTATCTTTCTGAACTTTGCAATAAATGTGCTAACGTCACTTTTTGCTTTAAGTTAAATCTTCATTTAATATTATCTAAACCATCTGAAACTCACTAACAAACTGATAAACATAGTTAGGAATAGTAATGAGTGATAATAAGAAGTATTAAGATCAAACATTAAAATTTCACAAATTCGAGTAATTTGATTTTCAAATTGAGCGACACAAACTTGAGTTTGTTCATCCAAACTAGAGTTTGTAACTTTGCTTCGAAGGCCAAACTCGAGTTTCCAAAACCTAACTCAAGTTTAGTTCTTCCAGAGAAGAATGTCACGATTTGATCTTTGAAACACATTTTTGAATAGGATCAAAACTCGAGTTCATTAGTGACTAACTGGAGTTTTAGACTTTTATGATGAAAGATATGTTTAATTCCAAAAGCTCAAAACTTGAGTTCATAAAAGCAAACTAGAGTTTTCAAAAGTTCAAAATAGAGCAAAGCTCTCTGCTTGCCATAAACTCGAGTTAACTAAACTAAACTTGAGTTTCCTTGAGAGCTTGGAAAACTTGAAAAATCTGCCAAGTGGAAACTAGAGTTTACTATCCTAAACTCGAGTTTCCTCATAACTTGGAGATCTTTGAAAAATCTTGGCCATTTGCAAACTGGAGTTTGTAAAAAAACAAACGGGAGTTTGCTTAGGATGAAAAGCTTTAAGACATTTGGCCAAGTACAAACTCGAGTTTTCTCTAGTTCACAAATACTTAGCAAAACTCTTAGACTAGTATAAACTGGAGTTTACAAAAGTAAACTGGAGTTTAGCTTAGTTCAAATATATTGAGAGGTCTCTGTTTGGTACAAACTTGAGTTTGTAAAACTAAACTCGAGTTTGTCTTAATGTCAAAAACTTGGAGTGCTCTCTGTATCTCACAAACTCGAGTTTGCCTACGCAAACTGGAGTTTGGTTTAGTTCATAAAAATTGAGCTACTCTCTATCAAGTCCAAACTTGAGTTTTGCATCCAAAACTTGAGTTTACCTTTGACAGTAAGTTTTTCAACTTACCAAAGACAAAATTCATCTTAAGTTTACAATTGTCAGTTATCATCAAAACACGGAGAACTAACAAGCCCAATCTTATCACATGGGCAACTAGATGTTGCACTATCTAAGGTGAAGAGTTTCAATAGGTTGAAATTACTTATATTTGATAAGTTCAACAAATGTAGTTTATAGAGAAGTTTTTCAAAACTTGTCATTACATTAATAGCATAAATGTAGTTCTTTGTTTACTGTTGTATTATATAAATTATAGCATTATTATGATGTAATGAAATCATTTGTTATTAACATTCTAGCATGTGTTGTTCAGTTAAAACCATTTATTTAGTAATCATATCCGTGCAACGCACGAGTGAAAAGTCTTGTTATTTTCTTAAAATTAATACATGTTTTGTAGCACTTTTCTGATAAAGTGATACAGAATGTCCATACAAGCTATAACGCTTTCCTCAGAAAGTGCAACAAGTAACAAATACTACATTTTTTAAAGGAAAATTATAGATGTTATAGCACTTCCTTGAGAAAGTGCTACAAAATGTGCGCTACTTTTTACTCATTTTGTATTAGTGATTTGTCCCTTACTATTTTTTATCGTCATAACACATGACAGCATGATAGCATATTGCCTTGTTGTCATTGTGAATGGTAGTTTATATTTTGATGGATATCCATTTGATAGATCAAAACTTCTTGACTTGTGCTTGTACAATTGAGAGCATTTTATTGGAGATAAGTTAAGGCATTGTATTGTGTTCAAGAATCTTGTAGTAGTGTACAACTCTTGAAATAATGCATAGCCTTGATTAGCTAAACTCACACAGTTAGAGCTAAAATATTCATGCAATCATTAATTTTCTCAATAACTTTAATTGTTGGTGACAAAATAGCTCTATATAATTAGTTAGATATTCGGAATCAAACAAATGATTTGTAGGAGATCAAGATATGTGGTTTGGATGATCGATGATAGAGGATTATGAATTGTAATCGTGGATCAAAATAACAATATTTTAGATAAATAATTTTATAATCACTACTATAGAATCATAAATATATGATGTGTAATACTTAATAGTTAAAAAGAAACACCATCAAGTAGGGCAAGGAAGAGTCTGTGCAAACTAGTAAACAGTTCAAAATGGTTAAGTAGAAGCAAAACTACCAGTTAATTATGAACTTTGTTGTAGTAGTAAGAGTACACCTTCACCTCATAACATGGGATTGTCCTCACTTCTACATGATCAAGCACTCTCCATTGCTCAACTAACCTATAATAGTTCTAAATCTCCATAAAATTCCTAATTGGGACCTATGGCATTTTAATTACATGAGGTTCACTACCTTTTTTTCTTGAAAAATCAATATGCATTAAAAACAAAATGTTTGTACATCAAATTTCTACATGATTGCATAATATTTCTAACATGACTATCTAATGACTTTGACAAGAAAACATTGTTGAAATCAAAATGAGAAAGGAAAGAAGAGATGTCCTAGTATAAGAAGTTTGAAGATCCATTTCTAACACCATTCAGAGGCAGAAATCTTTTTCCCCAACAAACCACTTGAAGAGTTTGTTTAGGCAAGATTGTGAAAATGTGACATTCATTTGTAAGAATGCTTTAAAATAAAGCAAATTAAAGTCACAAAAGGTTGGGACGAGAGGTTCTTCTAAAGTAAGGATTGTATTACTTGTCCTTCAAGTAGATCCAAGCTTGACAGAAAGCCTTCTTATAAAGCTTCCTTTTTTTCAAGACAATGGTCCATCTAATAGCATTGATTCTCCTCAAATTATACGTATTCAAATAGAGGCTTACCCATTATTGTCAAACTCGCGAGTCAACTAGTCGAGTTTGACAAGTTTATGTTTTTAGGTAATGAAATTGAGTTAACTCACTTATAGAATCGTTTTATACCTACACTCGGTCAAACCCGGTTTTGACTTCGTCAATCTCGGTGAACTCGCCATTTTTAAACTTAGTTGAGCGAGTCAGAGATATGTGTAGTAGAAGTCTGAGATCTGGATAGTAAAAGACTAAAAATCTTCAACAACAACAAAAAGAGGTTAAAAACAAAAGCTAGTATAAAGTTAAAAAAGAAAAATACATAACTTTTACAACTTGCCCTATTTTATGCTTGTAGACCTTGTGCCACCTCCCCATCATCTTGCTTTCCCAAGTTTGCAGCTTTTGTTTTTTCGTTATTCATTTAACATTGTTCCTTTGCTTGTTCTTGCTGGTTTTTTAGAAGAAGGTGGAAAGAAGACGAAGAACAAGAAGAGAGAACGAAGGTGAGAGAGAGAGAGAGAGAATTTCAATTTTGAAATATGACAAATGAAAGTGTAATTTCACTAATTTGTTTCTTGTGATATGTGTGGAGTATGGTCAATGTTGTGTGCCTTTTTCTCGTGATATGTGAGGGATTGAGGAGTGTGCAATGTGCCTTTGTTCTCGTGATATGTGAAGATGTGCCTTCACGTGATTATAGACTTGTAGTCTTTAATCTATAAGCTTCCTTCTTTTCCATTTATGTATTCATCATTGTTCTTGGTTTTTTGTCCTTTCCTTCAAAGTTCAGACGCTGTTTTTTGACTTGGCAAGAGAAGACTCTTTCAATATAGTGAAGCAAAGACCAAATCAGACGTTGCACAGTAAGATATTTCATCCTTTCCTTCTTCTTTTCAATATTGTGAAGCTTTTTTTTTTTACCTTGAGATAGATATTAGATTTCTTCTTATTGTTTATATATTAGGTAGTATATTAAATTGAAGATGTCTTCAAGCACATGGGAAAAGTCTAGAAAAAAAAAGTTATTGCTACAAGGAAAAACTATTCGGGTAATAGATATGATATAGGATGTAAATATGTGATGGATGTTGATGGGAATGACAAAAAAGTGAAGAGTAATTATTGTGGAAAAATTGTTAATGGGGTATTTATAGATTCAAAAATCATCTAGCATGCACTAAAATAGATGTTGAAGCTTGTAGCAATGTTCCTGAAGAAGTAAAGACCACAATATTACAGCTTGTTTATGATGCCAAATGTGCTTCAACTCTAAAAGGAAAAAACAATGGGTTGATATCGGTGATGAAGATGATCAAGGTGCACATGCACAAGTTGAATCTCAAAATTCAGAGAAAGGGCTAATGAATTTCTTGAGAAACAAAATAATAATAGCAAAGGGGTAGGCAACACACAATCAACCATTAATCATATGTTTAAGAGAGACTTGAGGGAAGAGGCTTGTCAACAAGTAGCTCTATTTTTTATATATACAAGTGCTATACCTTTTAATTGTGTAAAAAATCATCAATTTACAAATATGTTTGAAGTTATAGGAAAATTTGGTCAAGGATTTAAACCTCCTTCTTATCATGAGATCAGAGAAAAATATTTAATCTTGGAATTAAAAAAACACACAAGCCTTACTTGAGAACTTTAAGAATGAATAGTCAACAACAGGTTGTTCCATAATGTCTGATGGGTGGACTAATAGAAAATTGCATTTAATTTGCAATTTTCTAGTGAATAGTCTCATAGGGATAGTATTTTTATATTCATTAGATACTTCTTGTAATACCCGGATTTTAGCGAATCTGGAATTTCTGAGATAAAGGAAAATTAATGAATATTTTAATGAAGTAAATTCATGAGATAAAACTGTTATAGAAAATTGTTATAATTATAGAGTAAATTGTCAAAAAAAGTTACGGAAAATCTTATGAACAGAATAACTAAAAATGATATAATGGTGATAAAAAAACATCTAAAAATATTATGATAAATACTGAAAGATCATGAAAAATTATGAGAATTTAATAAATTATTTCGAGGAAATAACATGAAGAAAAGTTTAAAAAGCATTTTAACCATAAAGTAACCTTTGATAGGGGTAAACATTTTTAATATTTTACATAGGATATAACATGACAATATCAAGATAGAAGGTTGTAAGATAACAATATACTGTAAATTAGTAAAGATAAATATATGAAGAAACCTGATCCTAAAAATATCACTAAACAAAGAAATTAGGTCTCGATTAAGCCCTAACGAAGGCGGGGTAAAACGGGAATTTTTGGTAAAAAATATTATATTTTTAAAAAATGGAAAAAATTATGGAAAAATAATTAAAACTGAATTTTTAAAAGAGGGGCCGAAATTATGGTTATTTTTAATTAAAAAGAATTGTTTAAATAATTAAAATGATAATTAGAATAAAATAATAATATAATGCGGTGAGTCGGCATATAGACAAAGCCGAGGGAAAAGTTAGAAATAAATTCTACAGGTAAACCAAGAGGTAAAATTATTTTCAGACGATCAAATTAAGAACAAGTGAAATTTTACACGAAGAAAAAATTTACTAGACGTCGATTCCGCAACCGAAAACCCTAATTTCAAATAAGACGAAAAGTTGATCGAGATAGAGTAGAGTCGATAGGCAAAGTGAGAACCTATAGAAACAATTGCGTGTTTTCAAACACGGGATTAAGTTAGGCAACCACTGGACGTTTTACGACTCGAATTATTGTCCGTAGTTGGTTCTATCGGAAGCGATTTCCGTAACGGACGCGTTTGTCCGAATATCTTCCGACGCACCGGAGAATACCTAGATATGATCAAAAGGAGGATCAAAATAGATAATATGAAAGAGGATGGAAAGATCTTCAAAGTTACATGCCCGGATTTTTGAGTTTCTGCGAAATCGCGCGAAACGGACACCGATCGGGTAGCTTTATCGGGCCGGAGGCCATAAAGCAAGAGCCATCATGGATGACAACTCATCCATTGACTTTTGGGCTCTTAGATTTCGATCTTGACCATGGATGGCCAAGAGTGTTTTGTCCTCAAAAATGCGATCCAACGGCGAATCCGATCTCGAAGACTTTTGTGGAAATTCCCACCTTGTCCCTATTTTTCCCTATAAATAGCAAGCTCTCTTGCTCTCATTCTTCACACCAAATTCAAAACCTAGAGAGAGGTTCTAGAGAGAGAAGCTCTGGAAAAATTCTGCCTTGCCTCGAGTAAGTTCTTACGTCCTTAGCTTTTAGTTTCCGTAGTTCTTTCGGTAGTTATAGTAGAAACCGTTGTTTTGATCTAGGAAGTTTCGAAATATATTCCTATACTTGTTTTTAAGCCTCATTGCATTGAAAGATGCCTGACGAGGTAAAAACATAGTGGGGATAATTTTGAAATGGAATACGGTCAAAGTAACGAAGTTCTGGCGAAATTCCGCCAATTAGGGGTAGTAAGGGCAAAATGGTCTTTTTCACCTAAAATGCCCGTTATGCTGCCAAATATTCATAAGTGTGTTGTTATTCTGATTAGAATACTTCGACATCGAACCGCCGTCGAAATTCCATCGTTCCACCGTTTGCCACCGTTGAGCCGCTGTTTGTTTATTTATTTACGTACGGCCACAAAAGTACCGTTTTTTAGCCTAAGAGCCGGATATCTCGCAACTAAGGTACGGACGCGTCTGTAACCCTAACTCGATGCTGCTCATATACTTTTGCGTTATAGATACATTCATAGACCGAGGTTACGTTGAGAATCGTCGGGAGATACTTACGCCTTTTACCCACGGATTATAGTATTGGTAATGCCGTTTGAGTTATTCCTAGTGCTGAGGACACGTTAGTGGCGTGGCACTAGATATGTGCAGAACTAGTCGAGAGAGACTTTACATACTGCTTTGTGCTTATGTTCTGTCCATGTTATTGATCATACATCCGCCGTTTGCTTTTGTGATGATATCTTTGTATTGAAATGAATATCTCGTTGTACGTATATCTTGTTTTATTTGAGCATAAGGTTAACCGTTACACGAGATCCATATGTGGAATGGATCTCAGTTGTAGCATCAGGGTCTGGAGGACCAATCTTAGGCGATCGAGGCAAGCAACCGAAGTAGGCCAGGACGTGTCTACATTGTTTATCGTTTTCCTTAGTTTCTTTAATCTTTAAGAATTTTGGATGACTGTAATCCAATACAATTACACTATGGTCCATATTTTGAATGTAATGTAAATTACTTACTCGCATCAATGCTCTACTCTGACTACACTGCTTGAAATATTTGGAAACGTTTTTTAAAAAAAAAAAATCCGCCGTTTTCAAATGGGATGTTACACTTCTGAAATTTCTAAGACGGCTGATAAAGTATTTGAGATGCTTTATGAAGTTGTGGAAAAAGTGTGGTGCAAATAGTAACTAACAATGCTACAAATTATAAAGCATTTATGCAAATATTAATGGAGAAAAGAAAACATTTGTATTAGACTCCATATGCAGCCCATTGTATTGACTTAATGTTGGAGAACTTTGAAAAAAAAAACTATGTTGCATAAAGAAACCATTAGAAGGAGTAGAAAAATCACAACATATATTTAGACAAAATAAATGCTTATTAGCCTTTTGAGAAAATATACAAATGAAAAAGATTTAATCAAGCCTATTGCAACTAGATTTGCCATTGCATATTTGACTCTGTCATGCCTTAATGGGCACTAAATACCACTGGTAAATTTGTTTAATTCTAAAGATTGGAAGGACAGCAAATTTTCACCTGCCAAAGATGGAAAAGAAGTAGCAAAAAATGCTATGGACAATAATTTGTGGAAGAATATTATGATATACCTTAAAGGTGCTGCTCCTCTTGTTAAAGTTATTTGCTCAGTAGATTCATAAGAGAAGATAGCTATATGATTCATATATGAAGCCATGGAAAGTGCGAAGGAAAAGATAAAACAAAATTTTAATAGTGTTAAAAAAAAGGCAAGGATTAAATTAAATTTTTTTACTTAATTTTTTTATGCAAGTTTTATGTTTTTTAAAATTTGATTTCTTTGGCAGAATGAATGTTTTTCTTTATTGACTATGATTTGTGATAGTTATGAGCTTATATGGAATATAATTGGTGAAAGGTGAGAAGCTCAACTACATAAGCCTTTACATGCAGCGACATACTACCTCATTCCTCATTTCTATTATGACACTAATTTTAAGCCTCTTTATATGATTAAACAATGGTTATATGATTGTTTGTCAAGGATGGTTGGGGATCAAGATGAGCTTAACAAAAATGAGTTTCAATTAATTGACTTTCATAATGCATGAGATATGTTTGGACATGAAACTGCACAAGCATTAAGGGAAAAAAAATGCCTCCAACAGAATGGTGGGATTCTTTTGGAGATGGATGTCTAGTCTTAAAAGAATTGCAATTCGTATTCTTAGCTTATGTTGCAGCTCTTCTAGCTGTGAACGTAATTGTATTGCTTTTGAGATGGTAAGATTTTTACTTTTTAAATAAAAACAAATTCAAACATAACTTTGCTTGAATGTTAGAATAATAATGATTTTTTTTAGATTCATACTAAAAAAAAAACTTTTTTGCATCAAAAGAAGATTAATGGTTTGGCATTTGTCATGTGCAATTTGAAACTCACAAGGAAGCAAAAGAGTAGAACTTTCTATTATGATTTTGAAAACATATATTCTGATGATGAATGGATTACTGAAGGAAGGATAGATGGAGACGATGTAGAGGAAGAGAATAACAAAGTTTTTCAACCTCATGAAATTAATGAGAATATGACTAATCCATTATTTGGTGTTAACCTTAATGTTGATTTTAATATTGATGATGTTAGGGCAAATTATAAAGATAATGATGATGCGGGTGATGCAAATGGAGGTTAAGGCGAAGAAGTTAAAGACAATGGAGATAATAGGAATCCAACATTTGATGATCTTTGTTGAATATATAACTATTTTTATTTAATTATGCTTAGTGACTTTATATTTATACATGAATTTCGTATAAACTTTTATGTTAAGTATGATAAATTATGAATGTTAATGGATTTAATTTCAGTTAGTTGGATTTAAAATATATTTAAATCAAATTGCTGCCATTTTTAGTATTTTAATTATTGTATCATATAATTTAGTTGTTATTTGTTAATATAGGTAAACTCTTACGAGTTTACACAAGTTTACCTTTCCGAGTTTACATCCCTCTCACGAGTTTAACAACATTGGGCTTATCTTTGTAGCCTTCTTATCAAAGTCAACCGACAAAGCAAAGGCAGTCAAAGAGGAAGCATGAATAATTTCCTTAATGACAGTAGTTGGAGAATCCCTAGTATTTTGATGATTGACCTGATTCCTTTTCATCCAGGTAATGGAAATAATTTTTATGATTTTGGTGAGCAGAAACATAGTGCCATCACGATGAAGAGAGACTAATGAATGTTTCATCTATATTTTAAACAATTGAAAATTAGAAAATCCAAATTGAATGGACAAACCTTCAAACCACATAGCCCTAGTAAAAGGATATGTAACAAATCGATGCTCCAAAGATTTAGGATGTGAACAACCAAAAGGGAAATATCCCGAGACATTAAGACATCTGTAACATCCCATTTTCCAAAAGCAGCATATTTTTTTTCATCAAAGTAGAGCATCGGAGCGTAAGAGTAACAGATATATATATTCAAAATACCATAAGTCTGGCTGTTTACAGCAACGGTACATCATACCGAGTGTTTTCAAAAGTAAATAACAACAGAAGAAAGTCTTCAACCGAGTCCCTATGCGTGCTGCTTGCCTTTCTCCTTGGTCCTCGGTCCTCCTGAACCTGACGCTATGTTAAGAGCTGAGGTTCAATGCCCATTGAACCTCAGGTAACAGTTAACCTCATGTTTATATACACCACATAGACAGTATATGAGCATACTAACAAGCATTTCCCAACATCACATAAGCCCCCTGGCAGATATGTCACACTTAGCATACGGTTCGCACCTAGCAATCGTTTCACACCTAGCATTTCGCACCAAGCATTTCGCACCTAGCAAATGTATCCCAAAACCCAGCAAGCATAATAACAGTACAATGAACATACCACAGAGCTATCAACTACCTCACATAAGCATACCATACACATAGCACATGTACGCATACAATAAACATCGAGTTAGTGTTACAAAGACGCGAACGTACCTTCGTTGACGGTAAACGACGCGTTTGACGGAAAATGGTACGTTTGACAATGTACGTGATCAAAGATATCCTATAAGGATAACATCGCATTTATCAATATTTAGTATCATAACAAGCATTTTAGGTACAAATTACCATTTTGCCCCTAGTTTGACTAATCGGCGAAATTTCGCCAGAGCTTCGCTACTTCGACTCTAATCTTCCAAAATTTTGCCATATCTCTTCCTCCAATATATTTTTAAAATAAATATCATATTTATTCCTAAAACATGATATCTAAACTAACTTGGCAAATTAAAGATCTAACTAGCATTTCTACTACAACTACCGAAAGAACTACTAAAGCTTAAGACTAGGGACCGAAGAACTTACCCAGGGCTTCGCTACACTTTCTCCGGACTCCTCTTTCTCTCTAAAATCTCTCTAGGTTCGAAATTTTGGTGTGGAAATTGTGAAGAGAGGTGAGGCCTATTTATAGGAAATTCTGAGACACTATTCACACTTTTTCATGTCGGATCTCAACCGTTGGATCATGTTCACTTTGCAAGGTTTCTTCTTGGCCATTGATATGCCATAGCCGACCTCCTTGGCCCCCAAAGTCAACAAAGTGATGTCATGCATGATGTCATCTTCTTGCTTTATGTGACTGTACCGATAAAGTTCCATGTTCGGTGTTCTAATCGCGTAATCTTGGAGAATCTCAAAAATCCAGCAACACAGCTCTGAAGGTCTATTCTTCCTCTTTCAAAATACTTGGGTTAACTAAATTTTTGATCCCATTAAGGGTATTCCATTGCTCGCTTTCATTTTCGGACAGACGCCGTCGATTTTAAATAACTTCCGTAGCACCAACTTCGGACAAAAAATCACTGGTTTATAATATGTCCCGACCTAAGAAACCTAGTTCATGGTTTGTCACAACAGATTTATTTTCCATTGGTTCTCGTTTCTACTATCTCGCCTTTTCCTCTTCCATCCTGGTCTCTTAATCGATCCACCGGTTTCGGAAATGACTTGAAAACTTGCCCACTCCGGATAAAATTATACTTGTTTATAAAAAGTCCCGATGTTAGCTACTTAGTTCACCTATTTTGAGATAGGATTTAATTTCTATCGGTTCTCATTTATCCAACTGGCTTCTTCCACAAATATCTCATTTATATTATTATTTAATTTATAAATATCTAGATATTATTTGAAAAATCCCTAACCCCTTTCACACTTGATAATTTCGCCCCTCCCCTTTTTTTAATTTTGATTTATTTATTTTTTTAATTACTTTAATATTAAATTTAATTAGAAAGCCTAATTAGGGCCTTAATCCTATGATTAGCAATCTTTTAGGATTTAGGGTTTTCATGCACTTAATATCATACATTTTTCTTAATCTTTTCCAATTAATTAGCAAGTATACTTTATGCTAATTTTAGCCATAAACATTTAATTAAAGGGTTTTACATAATTTACCTTGAATATTCTCTTGATCAAGCTTAAACAATTAGCCATTAATTACTTAATTAATCACTTACTAATTGTTGATAATTTTCTTAATTAGGATTAATCATTTTCTCACAACTATTTCACTGACATTGGTATTTTATGTCCCATGCATTATATTAAAAATCATGGGGTCAATTATGATCCCCAAAATAATATTAAATCTTGCCTCATTATTTTCCAAGGAAATTAATCCCAGAAATTACCTAAATTAGAGACAACATATTCTCCAATTTTAAATAAATATTTCATTGCCTCTTAGGATTTATCATAATATTTTCAGGTCATCTTATGACCCACAATTGCATTTAGGGATTTTTAGCTCTTTATTCACCCTAATTTCAATAGAAATTACCTTAGAAAATAAGGTAATTATTAAACTAGTTTTGAGACCACATATTCACCTATTCCCAATAGGTATTATTTATTGAAATATATTATTCCAGATAAATAATTATCCGGGTATTACAACATCTATGGAAGGCAGTGCTTCATTTTGCAAGTTTCACTGCATGGCAAGACTAAGATAGTTAGTCAGATATTGCTCTTTACTTTTGTCTCCTAAAAAATATACCCCTAAATTTTGAGTGAACTAATGCACATCGTTTTTCCAAAATGTTAATATTCATTCCAAAGAAATAACAGAAACAATCTATCACTAGTCCTACTTTTTTCCCCATCTCAGCACCATCTGGATATGAATCTCCAACCTCTTGAATTCGATCTTCTTAACCCTTCTTTTTTATTATTTTTTTAGAGTAAAATATATTATGTGACACCCGTCCTTATTGCGCCTTTATTTATCAGAGTTACAGTGCACAGGCATCGAAATAGTTTGGACCACTTAATTGCAGAATAAAACTTTCTTAAAATAACTTAGTTGAAAATATAAGGATAAATTTTTTGCGAGCAATATCTATCCCATAGGGGGATCTTAATACAATAATCTAAAAGTAGACAAATGACAAACGATAAAATACAGTCCATCTACTCATACTTTTCCAAAAAGTTCCTTCTGCTGTAACCCTTACAGCTACATCTTTCCTCTTGATCCCGATCGACTACCTGTCTCTTTCATGCGATCGAGAGTTCAAATGAATGAATCCCAGGGGTAACAGTTAATCTTATATGCAAGTACGAAATGTAAATGACAACATATTACATGTTAAGCATGTAATAATTCACAGTAAAAAAGTCGCACCATAACCACAGTTATTGGCCAAGGACCGCAGCCCTTCAAAACAAGCAGCCCTATGGGACACGCAACCCCAATCCATAGCTAGGATATTGATGAGCACAAATTATACCATGTTTTCCCTGTATTTCATAACCGAATTGAAGGGTGAATAAAAGCTTAAACTGCAAACAATCCAAGCAAAAAGGCATATATTCATGTTATAGGGAACGAAAGGATGGAAACCATTTACATCCTGAACATGTGCTAAGAAGAGAAAATTACATTGTTTTAAAGAACGTATAGCAAAGCTAATACGATGCTATAGCATTCCGACTGCAACTCGAAAGGCAATAAAAAGCATCATGAAAGCTATAGCAAAGTAAAGGACGCAATGCTATGCGGCATACTTTTCTGACCCTTTTATCTAGCTTATTTCAGGAATAGAAATAAAAGATCGAGATCAACAAGTAGATTGCTGACATAATGAAATAGAATATGCGGAGGATCAAAACGGAAAGATTTGAAGAGTCTCGCAGGATCCATAGAATCAATCTACAAACAGAAGATGCAATAGATCTCGACAGATTTGGAAAGCCCAGCTAGCTTAACTTGCGTCACACGAAAGTCTGAATATAAAAGGAAACAGCAGGACAACCCTGGAGGAGAGTCGCAGAGAGCCAACAGAAGATTACACATTCGTCCGACTCAACAGAAGAGTGAGAGACTTCACTAGCACGAGAATTCCAGGATAACCCAGCATCCTTCCTCGCAGTAAGACGGAGGGAAGAAGACGTGGAGTGGTGACATGACAGGGCTTCGTCCACGCCGTCGGAACGCCGTCAAGCTTTCTATTTTCATTTGTTTAATTTCAATAGTTAGATCATGGGTCATTCTGTTACCATCTGTTTTGTGTTTCCTTCGTCAGTCATGAACTAACTTTCTGATGGCTCAACGAGGATGAATTCTTAAGCGTGTATGAACCCAGTTGCAAGTTCTTAATTTAATAGATTCGGTTTGCTTATTAGTAAATTAACTACTAGTCGATTAGAGGAATCTAAGGGCTAGACCTTTGGTCTCGGCTTACTGGCAAGGAGTCGAGGCTAGACCTCTGAGAAACAGTGTTTGCTAGGCAGCCGGTGCAAGGCTTGACCTATTTATTGTAGGCTTCAGGAATGAGTCTACCTCTCATAACCAGTACACCCTGAGAATAATGCAGATAAAAACTAGAAAGTTGTCATAGGAATATGGAAGGAGTATAGTTAATGTCATATGTATCGGATGCGAAAGCTTCGATAGATCATAGTGGTGGGTTAATCGAATAGCTTTGTAGTTAGTAGCTATGCTGTAGCAATTGCGGAAGCTGTGCAGTATAGATGCTATAGCAATGGGTAGAGCAACTGGGGGAATTATGCACTTAAGGAGGAGTCCGAGTTCAGCCTAACTTCTTACTGATATCTTCTTAAATTTACTTTGTTTACTTCTGTTATTAGCGTAATCATTAAAAACCTCTCAAACCAATTACATTTACTTTCTGATTGCAACTATCATAGCAATTGAGCGTCTCTCTTCGGTATCTCAGTCTCTGTGGGATGATACTTTACTTTCACTTTATTACTTGTTCGACTGGTTCACTTGCCATCAAGGAAATCGACCAACAGATACACATATGTAAATTATCTAGCAAACATGGTTAGTCATACATGAATATATACATACAAGCTAATAAGATAATAGTTACCTACCTCAAGCTTGAATCCTTAATTCGTCCGAAAGTGTTGGGATCAGTAGAGGTGTCAAGGTATGCCTATAAACGTTTATCATTGTCGTTAGTCACTTCTAGCGTCACAAAGTACCTAACTACGCGGATTATTTTTGGAGGATTAAAAGTGGATTAACCCCTAAACATTCTCTTAATAAAAATACCCTTTTTAATTTTGTATGGTACTATATTAAGTGTCAGATTAAAAATGTTAAGAAGGGTTGTCCTTGTCATTTTAGAGTCTTTATAACCCTTAATAAACAAGTTATCCAAAAGAAAAACCTTTACATTGAAGGTTATGCACAATTAACAACTTGCGTGACTATTTTAAGACTTATAAAAAATTCAGCTTTTAACTTTTCTGAGAATTTAGAAAATTCATAACTTGACTGATACAACTCCAAATGGAGTGATTCCAATTTCTACTTAAACCTTGATAAGTCTATTTTCTTAAATTAAAGTCACCAAGTTGATTTATGGTTGAGAAAATTCCCAACTTTCGAAAAACAACAAGCAATGTCCAAAAATTTTCAGATTTCTTGGTCAATCTTTGAAGAATCGTAACTCCTTCAATACTTATCGGAATTCGAAAAAATTACCTATCAAATTAAATCTCTATGTGTCTACTATTTATCTAAAATATTTCACATTTTTTTGATTTTGTTTACGTGGTCCGAAATGCCACATCATTTTCATGCTTTTTGGGTTATAGACCTCCTTTTTGGGTGATCCAAAGCTCATTTTAAAGGTTAAGGAAATTACTATCTCCAGTAAGATTTTCAGAGAAAAACTCACCCTTTAACTTACAAAAACTTTAGACACAAAAGGTTCTGTTATATACATATATATTATGACAACAAACTTTTCTACTTTTTCTTTACATGTGCAGCGAACCATATATTATATATGTATATGATTATCTATCTAAAAACCGGCTAGGCTTCCCTTTGTGCAGAGACATATATACATACCTACACACACACTAACACCCAGCAACGTTCTCATTCTTTCTTTTTCTCAGTTTCCTTTTTATATACAACGTCCTATATATACACACACACATACTTATAACACAGCAACTCTCTTTCTTTTCTTTTATTGATTCCATGTGTAGCGACTGAAAGCAACAAGTTTTCAAATGCTTCATACCCAGAAAACTATATTTTCCCATGTAAGATACATGCTAAAAACCTCTTCGGTTTCAGCTCCAAAAAGACAGAGAACTAATATGCAGCAACCTCTTCTTATTATTTCTACGTGCAAGTGATATATATATATATATATATATATATATATATATATATATATATATATATATAACAGTGTATTAGTTTCTCTTTTATTTTAATACCTCAACGTACAAAGCTTTGCACAGGAAAAGAAGCTCGAAGACTAACCTCCAATAGCTTCTAATTCATATGCACCGTTTGACCTTTCCTTTCTCCAACTTTCCTCTGTTATCCTTCACCTAGTTCAGAGCCAACGGATGAGAAGGAGGAAATGGAAAAATAGAACGTATAGGGTGTTGGTCAAAGCTTCTACAGTACCTCCTTCCTTTTCTTCTTCCTTCAACACTATTCCTCTCTCTTCACGTTTCTGCTCTCTACTCTCTCTTGGCTGTGTTTCGGTTTCTTTCTTTCTTGGTTGCTGACTGATCTGCTGATATAAGGGGGAAGGGAAGTGGTGTAGAGCTCGAGAAGTATGGAGGTGGGTCTGTTTCACTGTTCTTGTGTGTTTCAGTCATTGGCCGAAAGTGAACTGTGCTTGCGTGTCTGCTTCTACGTCTACGTAGGTGATGTTGTGGTCCTTGCTGTTGCGTTTTTGTGTAACTGAAGTCAAATGGGCTGGAGTGTTCAGTTAGTTATATGGGCTTAATGAATGATAATCAGGCTCGTATATATTTGTTTTGCTGTGTGTTTTGGCGTAGCAGAAATTGAATAGGCTAGAGGATTAATGAATTGAAGCACTTAATGGGTTTAAATAGGTGAAGGTAATGGGTTGGGGTGATATTTTATCATCTCATGGGCCATAGGTACAACACGTATGGGCTGAAGGGAGACTGAAAAATGTTGATAAATAATGGGCTTTGCATTTGCCCACATTTGTTTGCAAGTTTGGGTAGTAAAGTTACAATTTTACCCCTTCTTAATTAACACTTGATTATCAAATAAATTTCCAAAATAAATCCTTAATTCCACTGATTAATTCCACGAGGCCATATTATTTTGATTCCAAAATTCTTAAACCACAACTTATCTCTTATTAATTTTCCTTAAATTTAAAAGTCAAGGAAAATATGCCTTAATCCCCAATAATTATTCTCATAATTATTTTAAGCCGAATTTCAAAATTAACTTCCATATAATATTCCTACTTTTCTAAATTTCAAACCATAAAATTTGGGATATTACATGTTAACTATATCTATGTTTTATCTAAATTATAGAAACCTCCCCTCAATCTTACAAACGTATATAGACATTCTTTGAAATTAAAATGCATGCTACAAAAACATCTCTTATATATTTGAGATTTCATTTCCATCCATCCAATCGTTAGTTGACCATTTAGTTTGACTATCCAACATTTTCTTTGACCAAAATACCCATCTTTCAACAAACAAGTAAACATTTTTATTTGCCTAAAAATAATTTTTATACAACCAAAAAATAATTCTAATATATATATATATGTTGAAAATTTTCAATATATTATAAAATTTTAAATTCTTAACTTTTTATCATATTTATTGAAACTTATATATTTAGGTGTTTTAAATGACTAAAACATATTTCTTTCTTTTTTCCCACATGACCACAATTGAAAATATATTTGAAAGGAATATTTTTATTCATCATATGTTATTAATAATGTAAATTTAAGATAGTATATTACTTGTAATATCCTGATTTTGATTACCAAAATTCCTTGTACAATGTTTATACATTTAGTGAAATTTTAGACGAATACTTGATTTTCCTAAAACTTTAAATTTTGGGATATGATGCAAAATAGAAATATTTGACATGGAATAGATATTTCATTGACTATTTTGAACCCCAATGTCACCCAAAATGAAACAAAGAAGATCACGTGGACTTTTCATTAATAAATACACTTATGGGTCAAAATGTCAACAATGAAATCTGCATGCTTAAGTTGTTGTCACTTGTTATTCTTGACCAATAAGTGGAATTTTATTGAACATGTGACCAAACTTAAATGGTTAAATGTGCAACATGGTGACCACTTTATCAAGGCCATTTTTGGTCAAAAAGGAAGAAGGAAGTTAAGGGAAATTGACATGTTGGAATTTAGTCAATAGATGGCAATAATTATTTGACAAATGAATATATGTCAAGAGATAATAAATGACAACTAGGGAGACCTTTTTGTAAGGCCAATTTCGGCCAAGTGAAGAGGAAAGAAGAAGAACACAATAAATGCTACAAAGGGCAAGTGTCACAAAGCCTAGATAACAAGTTAGAAGGTAATCCAAGGCTAATACAAGATGTTCTTAAGGTGAAGTTTGGAAAGTCCTTTATTTTTCTTCATGTCTCATTTTCGGCCTGAACATGACATATAGAAGCTATAGGATTTTGGTCATTTTGATGCTTCCAATGTTTTTAAAATGAAAATTCGTGTAGGATCAAGGTTGGATGATGATTTTGGAAGCATAATAATTAAATTGCATGAAACCCTAAAACTGTCAAAGTGATATTCCTGCATGGCAGTCAGCTTGAAACATATTTTTTGATAAGTAAATGGTGTCCAATGGTTATGAAATTTTACAGTCTTAAAGTAGACATCCTATGATTTAATTTGATAGGTCATGGATCTATTTTGGATTTCTTTACGTGGAGATATAAATTTTTGAAAATGACCCTTAAATCTGGAAGGTCAATTTGGGCAAAGGTACTGTTTGGTTAATTCTGGACCAGTATGCATATGGTTGACTACCTGTGATATTTTTATTTGAAAATAGACTTACCAAGGGTCACATAGCCTTTGAAATCACCTTAATTTGTGTCACACCCTTCCAATAATACTTCATACATCAGAGCATTATAGCGCAGCGCAGTGGTAAAACGGTTTGGGTGTAGTATACTGATAATATATTACAATTTTTTATTATAAATTCTAAACATAATTACATAAAATTTTCTACAAATATCCCTCAAACAATTTGGAACCGGTCCGGTACTTCCATTTGCAGACATCTGCTACTTTGTCCTGGGAGTCTCGTCCAAAACATTATACAATTCACTGGTAGTAACAAAAGTTGAAATCCCAAAGGATCCTAGAGTAACAATTAATCTCAAGTACAATGTATAAACAACATATAATAGTCAACCACAATCATGAAAATAAACAATACGGCATTTAGTACATACAGTCACATAAAACACATAGCAAGTCCCAAAACACGAAGTCACATAATGCATACAACATTGACTGTAGAGCACACAACAAGTTCTAGATTCACAGCGCTGGGAAAACAATTGGGCCTTTAAACCCAAAAATAATTTAATGCAATACACGTGTGTCCTAGACACGGATCACAATCATGGCACAAACAAGCATCAACAGATATACAGAGTACGTGAGATTAGAGTTACTACCTGTAGATTTTTAGACTGACAACCAACTCCCAAATTCCTTAAAAACTCCGAGCAACGACATTCCCTATAATTAATACAATTATAAATAATGTCTGTCACTTATGCAAATTCTCCATAATTCAAATAACACCAGAATTAATTATTATTTTAGCCCAAATTTTGGTTAAATGTGCTTTATTAATTGCAAAACGCCAAGATAATTAATGTTGACTTTTATAACTTCCATTTTCAGATTTGCTTCAAATCTATCCAGAACTCTCAGCAACTTTGAAAATTCATAATTAATTGTACAAAAATTTAATTAAGGTGGTTCCAAAGGCTATATGACCTTTGATATGTCTATTTTTGTGCAAAAATACCCTAAGTCATTAGTTACATACATACTGGTCCAGTGTCACTTAAATCTTATTTTTGTCCAGATTCACTTTTCAGATTTAAGGGTCATTTTGAAAAATTCATATCTCTTCGCATACAACTCCAAAAATTTTGAATTACCTATCAAATTAAAGCTCTATGTG
Source organism: Acacia melanoxylon (assembly GCA_019022615.1). Taxonomy (NCBI): domain Eukaryota; kingdom Viridiplantae; phylum Streptophyta; class Magnoliopsida; order Fabales; family Fabaceae; genus Acacia; species Acacia melanoxylon. Next base: position 5,227,338 of record JAFJYJ010000018.1, on the reverse strand, counting down.
TCTTCTTTAAATATAAAGAATTTCAAAACCATTGAACATCATTTACTCATTCAGAAAACTGTCCACAAGTTCGTTGCGAGGCAACAACCACTGAAGCAGTTTTAGAGTTTTTGGCCAATCTTATGATTTTATGTTTCAAATGGCTTCCTAACTTATTATTTGGCCCTTCAACATATTTTAAACCCTTTTTAGACGTTTGGGCAAAATCTCCCGTAAAGATTTATAACCTACAAATCTACAAGAAACATGAGAGAATTAATCCAAGATCAACAATATCACAAGTAAATGTAAGTAGGCTAGAAATAATACTTACCATCTTACACTTCTTGAAATCTTACTTCTTTCTTAAGCTCCTCAAACTTTCAAACATTCAACCTCCTTTAGAACACCATGTATAACAACCATTTCATTATTTAAGACTTACATCGTGAATGATGGAGGAAAATTGAGACTTGATTTGTGACTACTTATCTTGGGGACTTAGTATTTCCTTATTTCTTCCTATAACTTCATAAAGTTCTTCTCTTTTGCTCCCCTAGGTGTTTGAATGAAAATTACATGAAGAAAGGGGTAAAAAGTGATTTATAATTGAAGGTAAAAATCACTTAAAGGTCCCCTTGTTAATTGCCTAAATGCCCTTGCATAATATGTCTATTTTAGCCTACATTATATTTTGTGCTTCCTTTCCTCTCCTTGTCCTCAAGTAATTTGAATTTCATGGCTTGATCCAACGGTCCCCAATCACTAGCCATTGAATTTGAAATAAAATAGGGTTTTTCTCTGTAGCCTTCGCAGACAAATACCCACTGTTTCAGTAATTAGGGCAGTGAGAGAAGTGACTGTCTGGGGAGGTGGGGGTTTTAGATGTTCAAGTTGTTCTAGGGTCGATTTTGGGGGTGATTGGTCAGATTATCAACCAAATTCTCACAATGGTCATTCTCGATCACAACAATCATAACCTAATCAAACCCACAAATTTCCAGGGTAAAACCTTTGGGATTATGTGCATTTTGATGCTGAAATGCTAAAAGCTTGAAGATTTGACCTTTGCTCTAACACCTTTTTCCATTTTTTATTCAGAAATGGGAACCAGGAAGTCTGGGAACAACAGAAGAGCGTTAAGCGTGATAAATCAGAGTCTAGTGGAGGGTCGAGCTTATCCCTGCGTCGTTAACAAGAGGGGATTGCCTGAGTAATTTTTCATCGTTTTTTGTTGATTCTAAGATTAATTATGGACCCTTGACTTTTGTTTTCATGGATCCATTTTTTTCCTGGGCTTAAAGGATAACTGTGTGGTTTTTTTCCCATTTGTGCATTCAATAAACATGAAATTTGTGAAAAGAAGCAGGCGGATCCAGTGCATCGATCGATCAACAGGGCAAACCTGTATGTCATCCTATATAGCCTCAATTATTCTTGCTTTGGTGTCTATTTCCCCAACAAGACATGTGGCATTATGGGGTTTATTTAATTTCAAGCTTCCTCTTATACTTGCATGGTTGGCTAAATTATAGCCTTTACAATAATGGCTTATGTGTTCATTTCCAATGCAAACAAGTGGCAAGTTGAAATTCACTTTGGTTGGTGGAATATATGGCCATAATGGAGCATTGTGTCCTTTTAAAAATCTTCCATTTTCATGTTTATGTGTCCTCATTTAATCCTTAAATTTCCATGCTTTATCTTTGTGTACACTTGGCAAAATCCAAGTCATGCACATATTTCTTATGAAACATACCTCTTCTCTTTGCTTTGTTGTCCCCCCTAAATCCACAAATTTCACCTAACATGACATGTGGTAATTTAAGGTGCAATGTGGAAATTTCATGACTTGTTCCTTAATTCCATTATGTCATCATTTATCCAAATCCATGTGACCCTTCCTCCCTCCTTATTGGACGATTTAGAGCCTCTTTTAGAGCTTCATGAAGATCTTTTATGTATCAAAGTATCTTAGCTTCATGGCTTTCCATCTTGACAGACTTGGCAAAATCCCAAGCTTACACAAGAAACTTATCATATACTCTTCATAACTTAACACATGCTCTCAAATAATTATCAGTCCATGACCTTCCTTGTTCTTGCTAGGCGAAATTCCTCTAAGGAAAAAAGTCCCAAAATTGTCTTATTTTTCCCTTAACACATGTCCATTTATTAAATAACTGTGGCCATTTATTTACCAAAATCCAATATGGCAATCATTCCTCTTTTTGCAAAAAATGTAACCCCAATTTGCCAATGGAATATTAATCCCGTGTCAAATATTTTTACATTACATTATATCCTGAAACTTAAAATTTCGGAGGTACCAAATGTTTGGCTAAATTCCACTATAACAAGAAAAATTCCTTTCATAATATTGTTACACTTCCTGAACTGGGTCTAGTCACCTGCCTGATACAAGCTTATCCTCAAGTCTTTAGGCCCAAAATTCATGATATTACAATTAGACACCTATATAATTAGATATGAATTTTCAAAGTTTGGTGAAAATTTTGTAATTTCTGGGTCAAGTCCGAAAATGACATAAATAATGGTCAATGTTATACCATTTATCATTTAAAGGCCATGATGAGTTCTACATGATAACTAAAGCCTTCTTACCATGCTTGGGTATAAGTAATGAACATTGTCCACTGTTTTTGTAATTATAGGAATTTACAAGTGCCTAGGACCCGACAAAGAACCTGAACATCATTATGTTATTGAGCTGACAGGTAATAACTTTAATCTCATATGCTTTGTATGGCTGTATATGCATGTTTGTACCGTGATTGTGATCTATGTCTAGGGCACTCGTTTATTGCATTCACTTGTTTTGGATTCGAGACCCAGTTGTTTTTCCAGGCGCGGTGGATCCAGGACTTGTAGGGTCCTACGTTTTCATAGTTAACATTGCATATGTGGTAATGCTATATTATGTTGTTAAGTGTGATGATCTGTGAGTTGATCTTGAATGCTATGTTTGTTGTTTTCATGATTGTGGTAGACTAATATATGCTAAATAAATATACTTTGTATATGAGATTAACCTGTTACTCTGGGATTCAACTTGAATCCCAGATATGCTAGAAAGTTCAGGAAGGGGCTATAGTGGAGAACAAGGCTCTCGGGGCAAGTTAGTGGATATGGAGCACTGATGAAGGTGGGTGGTTGAAGATTTTGAAGTAGTTAATTTATTGTAAATGAGTTGTAAAATTTAGTTTAGTTGGAGAATTTTTATTTGGTTATGAAATTTTCATGTTGGATTACTGTAAATTAATGATCTTGAGGCTATTTATTTTGATATATATATATATATATATATATATATATATATATATAAAAAATCATGATAGGTTATGTTATCGTATTCTATGCCCAAACGATATTATACACTTTATTCGATGTATGACGTGTGAACGAAGGGGTTGTGACATAACTTATATTAATTTTGAAATTTTAATTTTTTTTAGATACATTAATTAATCTTTTATCGCAATATAATAAAAAAAATTAACATATAACTATTTACAATAGTAAAAAATAATTAAGAAAAATAAAAAATCTTACATTTTTTAAACAATTTTAGCCAAAATTAGGGAATTAGTAACGATGAAGGGTAAATTAGTAAATAAAATGTATTTTAATATAAAATGTAATTAAAAAATAAAATCATTACTAAAGTTAACGGTTTGAACTTAAATGTATATTTTTAAAATAGAAATGAGGTCTTTGTACTTAAGATAAGACGTAAAAAGAATTTAAATTATTTTACTCTATTTTTTATTGAATACAAAATCCTTTGCCTGCTGAGACTTGCCTTTATATGCATCCGGTTCTATTGAGATCCTCCAACACTGCTTCCCTAATAGCGACATATTGAAATCTTGAAAGTATCTAAAGCCCATCCTTCCTCCATCTTTCCTTTTGTCATGGCTGCCCACGCCTTCCAATGATATTGCCTTTATCTGAACTTCCCCACAAAGAAGTCACAAATGATTCTATCCAACTCTTTTGGCCAGTCTTTTTGTGGAGCTTCAAAACATGCCATAGAGTAAGTTAGGATTACGTTACCAACACAGAGTTGGTGTAGCGATGTAAATCCCCACAAAATTCCTCTAAATCTCAAGTTTGATTTTCAGATGAGACATTTATACTGGGATGGGTAGAACCCTTAATAGAATTAGTCGATTGCTCGAGTATCTGATAATAGGACTCAAAAAAGCGCTTAAAATCATCATAGTACAACAGACAAAAAAAGTTGGGACTACGTTAGCTACTACTACCTCTGGTCTTAATTATAAGACCTAATTAATTTTTTGGGAGAGATTAAGGAAGCTAACTAAGTTACTTAATTATTTCATATATTATATACCCTTAGATTATATATTAATTTATTAGTCAAATTAGTTAGTTTCAACTTGACAAGATACACTGTGTTGAGGACTTAATTTTTTTTACTACCTCTTAGTTTCAACCTGTACTAAGCTAACTTAATTTTTTTTTTTTTACTACCTCTGGTCTTAATGATGCTTACCATAGTTCTTCGGTAAGGATTCAGGGAGTGGCTCCAATCCACTTCTCCTCCCATCCTCTTCTCAATCTCAATTTGTTGGATTAAAATGCGAGAACGGTTGATTTCATCTTTTCTAAAAATATTATTTTTATATTAAAAAATATTAAATTATTAAAAAAAATAAAAAAAAATATTTTTATATAATATTAAATCTGAACGGTTAAGATTTCAATCCAACTAAAGATGAGGAAGATGATGAGAAGTGGATGGGAAGGGAAGATGACCGTAGCCAACCCCTTCACATTCATAGCTTGTATCTTGTCAGGTTGGAATTTTATAATTTCAAAAAAAAAAAAAAAATTGGACCTCAAATCTTATAATTAAAATTAGGAGTACAAAGAGTACACGTCTCTCATCATTTTAATTTTAAAATATATGTGAGATATCCAAATCATGTAACTATAGTGATGAATAACAAACCCAACCAATCATTCAAAATTCTATTAGCTGAGTTGGCAAGGAAAAAAAAAATTCTATTAGCTGAGCTGGCAAGGAAAAAAAAAATTCTATTAGCTAAGGTCACAACGTAGAAATCAAAGATTATGAAAAAGCGCGCTGATGAACTAACGATAACTAAATCCAAACTATAAAAATTAGAACTTTCCAATAATCCTCCTTCACTTCCCTCTTAACAGTTGTCTTCAACAATCTCTCTTCTCTCTCTTTTTTCTCTTTTCTTTTCCCAAAATTATTTCACTCTCTTATCTGTACAGTACAGACTGTACTGCTTCAATCCTCAAAGTTTTATTTCAAGCTCGTCGACGAGCGTCGAGGGAAATGGCCTACTTCGCCGGGCAGACTATTCTCGTGACTGGTGGCGCGGGATTCATCGGGTCCCACACTGTGATTCAGCTTCTCAATGAGGGATTTAGGGTTTCCATCATCGACAATTTTGATAATTCAGTTATGGAAGCAGTGGATCGGGTCCGGCACTTGGTGGGTTCTGTTCTTTCTCAGAATCTTGAGTTCACTCAGGTAAGTGATGGGTAGTTTATAATTTGGTATGAGCTTGATCTTTTTTGGGATTAAGAAGAACGAACGTTTCGAAAACAAAATCATATTGTGTTGAAAACATGCCCAATGCTTGTATTAAATACTCATAAATACTCTGTAATTCTGTATCTATCTCTGTCAGTATCATTTCTTTTTTAAAGGTTGGATGGCACTCTTTTTTGTTTCCGTTTTTTTTTTTTGGCAGTATTTCACAAGATTATCTTTGTTTGCTTGTATTGTAGGGTGATCTCCGGAATAGGGAAGATTTGGAGAAACTGTTCTCTAAGACTAAGTATACAGATTAAATGTATTTTAATGTTTTTAACTTAAAAAATTTCAAAGAATTATTATTTGTTTTTTAAAAAATTCAATTGGGCATTACGATGTGACAGATTTGACGCTGTGATCCATTTTGCCGGCCGAAAAGCTGTGGGAGAAAGTGTTGCACAGCCCCGTCGATATTTTGATAACAATTTGATTGGAACCATCAATCTTTATGAAGTTATGGCAAAGTATAACTGTAAAAAGGTAAGCTCCTATTGCCTCAACCTTTGTGTTCTCTTCTTGCAAATGAATGGAAATAAAGGGGCATAGTATGTCTTCTCCAGGTTGCTAGGACCGATGCATAATCATTCCAATATGCAGATGGTTCAGATGTATTATTCAAGTTTTAATGGTGCTGAATTAGATTTGTGGCTACACAATGCAGCTTCCTTTCTTTTTCACTTTTAAAAGCGGATCTCATTTTCATTCTTGTCACTTAATTAGAATTCATGTTGACTTATCATCCTATAATCTGATTTTATTGGGGGCAAAACAGATGGTTTTCTCATCATCTGCAACTGTATATGGCCAACCTGACAAGATACCCTGTGTTGAGGACTTCAAGTTACAAGCCATGAATCCTTACGGAAGAACCAAGGTAAGCATCATTACCTTCTATGCTTTTTGTTCTCTTGTCTTTCTCTCTCCTTCTTTATGGTTGTTTTTGGATCTAGTGAGCTGTCTTTGTTTGCTATTTGATACATTGATTTTTGACAGCTTTTTCTTGAGGAGATTGCTAGAGACATTCAAAAAGCTGAGCTAGAATGGAGAATCATTTTACTGAGATATTTCAATCCAGTTGGGGCCCATGAAAGTGGTAAAATTGGTGAAGATCCTAGGGGCATCCCAAATAACCTCATGCCTTACATACAACAAGTAGCTGTGGGCAGGTTGCCTGAGCTTAATGTATTTGGTCATGATTATCCCACAAAGGATGGAACTGCGGTTCGTAAAATCCACATTCGTTGTACTTTCTTGTTGCATTAGAGAAACCCTTATAATGAGAAATTTTGAAGCCTCATATGATAACCATGTTCTGAATAAACAGAAACACCAAACTGGTTTTTAGATGAAATCTAGGAAGCATCAATATGTAAACTCAATGTTCCATATGTTATGCTATTTGTATTGTAGCATTCATATTATTGCTTTTCTTCCATGCTGTTTGAAACATTATCAATGATCCAGTATGTTTTGGGATTATGTCAAAACAATTTCAGAACGGCTAGCTCACAGGAGATCATAGTGATGTGAACAAAGATGAAGATCGATAATTAATCTTAATTTATTATATGCTTTTATTCGTAATATGTTATGGATGTCTTATTTTATATTTGCAAGTTCTGCTTCACACTTAAGGTTTTGTATATTGTTTATTTTTGTTTTCCTGCTAATTAATGTCTCTTGTGTGCGCACATACCATGAGTACTCAGATCTTAATATGTTAAAAATTGTCGTATGTTACATGAGAGAAAATTTGTAGGATATAATTTTATGGATCATATTCCATTGAGATATCATAGATGAAGACATAATCACAGATTCATTTCTTTACCATTAAAGAATGTTAACTTTTCTTCTTTTTTCTCTGTTATGATTATGTGAAACAGATTCGGGACTATATCCATGTAATGGACTTGGCAGATGGTCACATTGCTGCCCTGCGAAAGCTTTTTGCCACTGAGAACATTGGTGGGTAATTCTCGTTTTCTATGTATATGTTAATCTTCTGAGCATCAAACTGTAAAAACCTAAAAGGGATCAGTATATCCCTGAACTTACCATCAATAACTTTATGGCTTTATTTTGTTTAAGGAAATAAAACAGGTTTGGGGCAGGACATGGATCAGGACTACTCTGCCCTGACCTTGCTCTTAGATCAGGCCTAAATTGCCATCCTTAACTATAACTGCAATAAGAGTTCTCTTTTTTGATATTTATATAGAGTAGTTACTGTGATGTCTTAATATTTTATTAAGCGAAACTAATTGTGGAAACTTGTTTTTATTAGGTTGTACTGCTTACAACTTGGGAACTGGGCGCGGCACATCTGTTCTTGAAATGGTTGCAGCATTTGAAAAAGCCTCTGGAAAGGTTGTTGTGCGTCCTTTGCTCTCTTAAGCAAATTTATATGCTAAAGCTCAAATTTGAATTTAGTTCTTTCTTTTTTACAGGAAATTCCATTAAAAATGTGTCCAAGGAGGCCAGGAGATGCTACTGCTGTTTATGCATCTACAGAGAGGGCTGAAAAAGAACTTGGTTGGAAGTAAGTATATGAACAAAGCTTTTTGAAACCAGAAGCCAAGTTTAACAAACCATTATTCAAAATTTTTATAAATCTTGTTTTGACCAATAGATTGATACTCTAAACCCACTTGCATTGTACTTAGCTAATAGAATAATAATAAGATACATCTCACACCCTAAACTAACCTATTTTCACCCTCCAAATTAAGGTTTAGTCACAAAAAGTTAATGATAGAAATGCGCAGTATTTATTCTTTAATATGCTACACACGTATCAAGAAAGAAAATAAAATAAAAAAATTGTTCATATATTTTGTTTAGTATGTATTCTCTACCATGTTGGAAAACACCATATACTTTATGCTGTAACTCCAACTAGGGTATTCTTCATTTAGGAAAAAATAATCCTAAACGTTATATGTCTCACCTGTGAAATAGTGTTTATAGGTAAAACAATGACTCTCATCATTTGGACTTGGATTCAATTTGAATGATGAGTCACTATTATACTTATATTGTAAACATTGCAAGTGAGGATCTGGAAAAAATAAATAAATAAATTTTCTTTTCTATAAGTGATAATTCCTTTCTGGAGATCACAGCATATATTGATGTCTTTTCCAAAATGGTAGAGCAAAGAAAGCACAGTCAACAAAACAGGTGAAAAAAAAAACAGTGCTTTCCTTCAAAAAAATGCTAGCGATTTTCAAGTTGACTTGGTTGAAGAAAATTACAGATGCTAATTAAATTAGTTCAAAGTATTTATATTTATGAGTTTTTCTCTAAACTAATTTTTCTAACTTATAAACTAATATTCTTTCTAGGATTTTTTTTTTTTGGGGGTTAAGGTGCAATTTTTCCCTTAAAGTATGCTGCCGTAAGCAATTTTGCTCCTAAAGTTTTTGGCGTAGAAGAATGATATTCTGAAGTTTAAAAACGTAAGATGTTGCCCCTCTGTTAAAAACCCTAACATTGACCGTTAGGGTTTTTAACGGAGGGGTAACATTGCTACGTTTTTAAACTTTAGTGGCAAAATTGTTATGTTTTTTTGCCCCTGAAGTTTGGAAATTTAACAATTTTGCCCCTCTATTAAAAACCCTAACGTTGAACATTGGTTGACTGTTAGGGCAGTTAACGGAGGGGCAACATTACTACGTTTTTAAAATTCGGGGGGCAACATTGCTACGCCAAAACTTCGGGGGCAAAATTGTTCGCAAGATACTTTAATGGCAAAATTGCATTTTTTTTTTAATAAAGATCATTCTCTCTTGTATGAGTGGCATTTCTATAAGAAACAAATGACTTTTGTCTGAAATTTTAAACTAAACTTTTTATTTTTGTCCTTATTAAATATAGGGTTAAGGTGCATTTTTGCCCTAAAGTATCTTGCCCGGAGTAATTTTGCCCTTTTGAAGTTTTTAGCGTAAGAATATTCTTTCACGAAGTTTAAAAACGTAAGAATGTTGCCCCTTCGTTAAAAACCGACCGTTACTTGACCATTAGGGTTTTTAATGGAGGGGCAACATTGCTACGTTTTTAAACTTTAGGGGCAAAATTGTTACGTTTTTTTAGAGCAATGTTGCCCATGAAATTTAAAATCGTAGCAATTTTACCCTTCCGTTAAAAACCCTAACGTTGACCGTTAGAGCAGTTAACGAAGGGGCAACATTGCTACGTTTTTAAACTTTAGGGGCAACATTGCTATGCCAAAAACTTTAGGGACATAATTGCTCCTAGGCGCATAATTTAAGGGCAAAAATGCACCTTAACCCTTAAATATATGTCATTCATTATCTCTTTACAATAAATTTTCACTTATTATCTCTCCATAAATAATAGTATAATTAGAAATAATAGTATATATTTGACACATTTATTGCTTTTAACTAACATTTTGAACTGCATGATTTTAGTAATTGTCCTTTATAAAAAGGTCCAAAGGGAGTATATAATTTGATCATACACAACATATGATATAATTAAGTAACTTATTTAGCTTCTTTAATTTCTCTTAAAAAAGTCAACTAGGTCTTATATTTAAAATCGGAGTAGTACAAGATAATAGTAAATAGTTTTTGCACCATCATTTTTATATTTTATAGTAACCCAACTAAGGGATGTCAGAACTAATAATTAACCTTCTATTTTTATTTTTCGCTGAATAATGTAACAAAAAAATGTTATAATGTGTATTATTTCTTTTGGAGGGGTTGCTCAATTTCAATGGTTATGCACAAAATGTTATAATTAAACTTTACTATAAAATGTATTTGACGACTTAGAAAGGAAGAAAGATACTCCTCCTGTCCTAATTATATGACAACATTTGAGAGTTTATGTTGGTCCTAATTATAGGACAACATTTTATTTTTTGTCAGCTTCCTCCTAAAATACCTCTATGATATAAATAAGAGATTATGTGAAATCAATAAGGTAATTGAAGTGCAAAATTTATATAAAGGTATTTTAGAAAAATGAGTAAAATTAATTAATTTAACTTCTATTCTTAATCCCTCCAAAATTGATTAAATATATCCTATAATTAAATTATAATTAAATTAAGACCAAAGTACATAAATATCATATGAAGTTTCATAACCTAAAAACGTCTATTAACATTTGTACAGAGGGGATTGAGGGGAATCGCCATGTTTGTGACAAATGATCAAAATGCCCCTAGATCAAAACTTCACCCTCTTTCTCCTTCCTCGGCTCCTCTCCCTCTCTTCCACTTCTCGTTCCATCTTGCTCCCTGCCTCCCCCTTCGGTTTTCGACAGTCAGATTGATGAGCCCAAAGAAGGGGCTTTACGCCTCCCGATATTGATTAAAGGACCAATGGAGATGGTGCTTGTGGTGAAATCGGCGGATCTGAGGAAAATAAGATAGAGATGGTGATGGTGGAGAGAGAAACTGACGGTGGCGGTGAAGTCTAAGACCATCTCCCTCTTCGATTTTTCTCTCTCTTCTCCATTTGACAATTTTAGTATCCCCTCCAACTCGGATTTGTGTCAGTGGTGGTGGACGGGATAACGGCCAGTGCCTTCCAATGGTGGTGCTGCGTGACAGTGGTCATGGCGGATCTGATGGTGAATGCAAGAATTGGATGCACTAAAATCGCCTTCCTCATCGCTGATTCCTGACTCGTTCATCCATTCCGAGTTGGTTATGCCGACTCAGCGAGTGTTGCTCGAGGAATCTGTGATAAATCTCAATAGCAAAAGCTGGAAGATGCTTGTGGGTCTGAGAGGAAAGAGGAAGAGGATTATGGGATTATTCGTATAACACTCTTGCCTCTTTACAAGCTTGATTTCCCTTTGTTTAGTTTAGTTTAGATTTGATGTTCATTTGTCATCCATTTGTGTTGTTTTGGGATCCTGTTTATTTGAACCTCCTATCTATTTTTCCTGCATTTCTCCTTCGTGTTTGTTTTTTCTTGTTGCAGTGGTAGTGGACGCCCATTGTCTTCTTTGATTGTTTTGAAATTTAAATTGTTTCTTACAGGATTGACTAAAAGAATAATAATTTTAACAAAACCATTACGGATTTTATCAATAGGTACTGGCAATGTGTGTAACACAATATGTGTAAAAGGATTGAGTAATTGGGCTTTTTGGTCTTTTCTCCTAAACATAAAAAATCCATATTCTCACCCCATCTCTTCTCCCTGTCCTTTGCATATGTTAATAAACTTTTCTAGGTTTTGGTAATTGAAATGATGTTTATATATGTTTTTCCCAAAAATAAATCCTTTAATCTCAAGTTTTAATGGTAGAATATATTGTGAAATCTGCAGGGCAAAATATGGCATAGAGGAAATGTGCAGGGACCAATGGAATTGGGCAAGAAACAATCCATGGGGCTATAAGGAGAAGCTGTGAATTGGCATGAGAATGAAGATTCTCCAACACAAACACATACCTATTACATCACCTTTTTATAAAACTTCTTCTATATTTGGAAGTAGATATTAGTCTTAAATATTATACTATTTTTTTTTTCATTTTACCTATCATATTCATATTTACTAGTATTATCTTCTTAAAAACTAATTTATCTAATTATAAACTGATATATAACATAATGTTGCACATAAATATTTTTGAATATTAGCTTGTTTAGATCATAAGAAGTGAATGGAGGGAAATGATTTTTGATGTTATATTGTTTGGTTCAGGAAGGGAGGACAAATATTTTTATGTGGACAACTTTATCCTTATTTTATTTGGGTTATATTTTTCAGACTTTGTAAAACATTGAATAAAATGTAATTATAAATTATATTGAAATGTAAAATTATAGTTTTATGATTATTAAAATGTGTGTGTATTGAGTTGTGGTTAGATGTCCAAGGTCGAGGTAAAACTCTTCTCACAAATATACTTTGTATACTGTAAATCACATTGGGAAAACAGTTTCTACCACTAATCCAAACAACCATTAATATAAAAGAGATAAATAATCCGGCAAAAAATAAATAAATAATCCAGCAATTTAACAATTAATTTTTCTTTTAAAAAATCCATCTCCCTAACTTGTTGAAGATGCAACGAAGACAAGGGCCTGAACAATAACATCGCTGTGCGTAGATTGAAGAAGCTTCGATCCATAACTGCGCGTAAATTGAAGGATAAGGCGTCGTTGTCCAGGGAAAGACGAAGACAAAGGTTGGAGAAGGGGAGATGAGCATTTCAACAATGTATTAAATTATTAGATCTGAATCTCTCACTCTCCTCTGCGGCTGGCGGCCAGCCACTCTCCTCTCCCTCTCAACTACGTCACCGTATCAGTCTCCCCTTCTTTGGTCTCTCCCTCTAGTCCACTGGTCGTTCGTGGCTCACTCTTCGTCACCGTATAGTAGACATTAAAGTTACTCATCCTAACTCTGCCCCCTTCTTGTGTAATTCCGTTCGTTCTAACTCCTTTTTAGTATTCTTCCGCCATATTTGTTCCCTCCGTCTCGGCTTCTTTTCCAGCGGCGGCCATGTGTTGGGGCATAGATTTGATTATCAACTGGTTAGTTCTCTTTCTTTTTTCTTTCAAAAGTTCACTACTTGTAAAAATAAGAATAACACGAGAACTGTAGTGCTGCTGTAAAAGAAGTCTCGGACTTTAATTGTTATTATTAAACCTGGACAAAGAAACTTCCAATACTCTGCTTGATATTTAAATCAATGCTCGTAGTATTCCTTTGTTTTCTTCTGCAAGTACTCACTTGATCATTATCTGACATTTATATGTTTTCTTTATCAACCAACCCCTTTGTTATTCCTTTCTTAACTGGTTTCACACAGATTACAACAGTGAAAGTGTTTATCATCATTTGGTTTTACCGTTTTGTTTATATCACCTGCAATTGCAATTATTTATTGATAGATTGGTGGCACTCTATTTAGAAATTTGGCCCAGGTCTTGCCATCCATGATCTATAGCTATACAATACACATGCACAATGCATTTTTCTTCCTTGAATGTGGGCGTTTGTCTTGAGTTGATTTTCTTTCTTTCTTGAATGTGGGTATTTTGGGTGATTGATCATTCAGCTGTGGGCATTTTTCTTTCTTTCTTTGTTGCATAGAATTTATTTAATAAGAGTCGCTTGTGCTGTGTTTTTAACCTCTATTGCTAGTTTTATATACATCCTATGTTTTTAACAGTATATTAATCATTCAGCTGTCCACAAAACAATGTAATTTTAACGGGTTTTTTCTGTTTTAGATTGATTACTTTTTCTGTTAAATTATGTTATGATCTAAAACTATATTGATTTATTCTTTTCAAGGTGTTGGAACAAGAAGAAGAAATTATGCTGAAGATTTGATGATTTGTGGTACAAGCCATACTTTGATTTGGTCCAAATTGTTGTAATTGTGATTGACTTTGTTATGTTGTAGTATTTGGTTTTATCTTGTTGATTCATTAGATTATAACATATTTTTTATGATCTATTTTTGAATTGATTTATGATTTATAATTTATGTAATTTTGGCTTGTTTTCGGCCTGTTTAGAGGTGGCTTATTTTCGGCTAGAGCCTGTTTTCTGTGAATACTTGTGGCATATTTATATAGTTTTAAAAAAATCCAGGCTTCTTCAATAGGCCATAGGCCAAGCCAAGCCTTTGTACAAGTCATGCTTTGGCCCAAAAAAAGGTCTATAACAGGCCATAGGCCAGGTTCAGGCCATCCTGTTAAACAAGGGGTTTAATGTCAACTTAACGGCTAAATTAATAGCATTGGGCTTAATGTCAAAAATTAAAATATCAAGTAAGTTAAATTTAAACTTTGAAACATTAGGGGTTATATGCAATTGATTCAAAATTTATGGGTTTTTTTTGTATATTTTAGCCAAACAAGCCCTTTAGAAGTTGGCAAGAACAAGCCTTCCAGTCTTCCACACTCCCAGGGACGCCCTGCATCGTTGTCAGCCCTGTGTGGGTGTTCTGGGTCAAGTAGTGAAGAAGGCTCGAACCCCAGGGCTTTGTCTACCCCAAATTCTGGTGAGATTGATTTGTTCAATCTTGCTTTGAATCTAGATTTAATGTTCCCATCGTCATCTACTCCCTGCGTAGTTTTTCTTGCTTTGTTGAAAATTTTTCATTTTAATTCGGCTTTGAATCTGGTCGTGTAATCATTCGAATATTGACAATTTGGGAATACTTACAGACTGAGCTTAATTTTTTCCCTTGTTTTTGCTTGAATGGTGTGTAATTGGCTGATACTCCTGCCCCCTTCATTTTGACTGCTAGCGACTTACATACTTTGAATTATGTTGTTTTGCAATATTTGATTTGTTGTGCATTGACATTTTGTTTATTAATCTCTTTATATTATAATCAATTTAGACAATTCTCAAGGTATTTGTGATATATGATCTCGGAAATGATTTGGCTCAAGTTGTATCAAAGTATCTGCAACAAAAATTAAAAGGTCTTTGTTAATTGTTAAGTGAGATGACCCCTGTGAGTATAGGTCCGCCTATGGCTCGAGTTATTATTTGTATCATGATTGTAATGTAGTCCAAATGTTCAGTATGTTAATTGTTAAATGAGATGGCGCCTGGGAGTATTGCTGTTTGATGCTTGAGTTTGCATCTTGCTAATAATATATGGATTCTTGGGACACTCAATCATACACCCATAGATCAGAAAAAAGGTGTTTAAAGAAAATTTAAAAAACATAATTTGAAGGTGTAACGAGTTAGGCTTGGGATTGCTCTGGCACCATTTCTCCATGTGATTTACCACCATATGTTCTATTATGTGTGAACAATTACATTCAAGACAAGCCTGGTATTGTATTTATATAATGCTTGTGGGATAATTTTGCCTGACCATTTTGGTGCTTATCTCTCAGACTTCATTTGGTCATCCTCATCATCTTGAACATTAATGTCGCCTTCGAAATACCTTGGAGTTACCATCCCTCTCATTGGTGGTAATAAAGGCCTTCTTACATTATGATGTCTACTAGACAGATTTGTTTGTGTCACTGTTTTTCTTTTCTTTTATGCTGGGTTGAAGCTTTGAATTTGATTTTGTTGTTATCAATTGGATTAGGGCTTATACTCCGAAGTCCTTGAATTTTTATCCACTTGACAGGAGAAGGATGATAAAATTTTCCGGTTCATCATCTCCCCTTTTCCTTTTGGTATTTGTGTGCTGAATCCCATTCTTTTTATTGATTCATAATGCTTTAGTCCTCAGTTTGATTTTTAATACCAACTTATTACTTATTGCCTCAATATTTTATGCTAGCTTTAACTAAAGGGTTACGTGCTGGTTTTGCACTCTTGTTTGGCTTATTAGAATGGAATCTATTCATAGTTTGCATGAGAAACGATGAATTTAGACTTAGTGTGTCTGTTTCTATTTGAAACATTAACCTGATAAAAATAGGCACCTATATCTGCTACGGATGATTATTGTTTGAAGTAAGTTTTACACACTATTGTTTGTAAATACACCAAAATTATGGGAAATTTAGCATATTCTGATATGCAAGGCAGATATTTACTTAGGAATTTAGATGGATGAGGTAGTGATAACAATGAAAATAATTGTAATGAATGGTATGATGACTCATGCATTCTTCTAGATTGTCTCAAGTTTCTATTGACTTTTTAACTAATGAATTCCGTTTGAACAATGCTAGCATTATTCAATATTGAGCATTTGAGCAAGAATTGCAACATATGAAAAAGCTATTAATGCCTTTTCTTTCAGGCTTTGTACCTGCGGTTCTCTGTGAGCTATATTTTTTCAGCAATGAAATCAGGTGTGAATCCTGGATTAATGTTCAGACCAACCATGAACCTCTCTATCTTGGAGACACTTTTGCACAAATGCCAATTTACAAAGCAAGTGAATCAGATCTTGTCCCAGATGGTACTGACCGGATTTATCAAAGATACATATGCTGCTAGCAGAATCATCGCGTTTTCAACCAATTCAAATTTCGTTGACATAGATTACTCTCTCAAAATTTTTAATCACATTGAGAACCCTAATGGATACATTTGGAACACTATGATGCGTGCATACTTAGAAAGAAACTCTCCCCATGAGGCCTTGAATTTGTACAAAGTGTTCCTTATTAAGGATCCCATTCCAGATAACTACACCTACCCAATTTTACTTCAATCTTGCTCTGCTCGATCTTCAGAATTTGAAGGAAGGCAAATGCATAATCACATTTTGAAATTGGGTTTTAATTCAGATATTTATGCTAGGAATACATTGATCAATATGTATGCAGTCTGTGGGAGCACAAGTAATGCGCGTAAGATTTTTGATGAAAGTCCTATGTTGGATCAAATTTCTTGGAATTCAATGTTGGCAGGGCACGTTCAGATGGGTGATGTAAGTGAGGCAAAATATATATATGATCGGATGCCAGAAAGAAATATTATTGCATCTAATTCTATGATTGTGTTATATGGGAAAGCTGGTCATGTTGTTGAGGCTCGTCAACTATTTAATGAAATCCCCCAAAAGGATATGGTTTCATGGAGTGCAATGATTTCTTGTTATGAGCAAAATGCAATGTATGAGGAGGCATTGGTTTTCTTCATGAAGATGAATGAAAATGGAGTTACAGTGGATGAGGTGGTGATGGTAAGTGTTCTTTCTGCCTGTACACACTTATCAACTGTCCAGGCAGGAAAAACAATACATAGTTTGGCTGTGAAAATTGGAATTCAATACTATGTTAACCTTCAAAATGCTTTGATACATTTGTACTCAAGTTGTGGGGAAATATTGGATGCAAAAAAGCTTTTCAATGATGGCATCCACTTGGACAGGATATCCTGGAACTCTATGATATCTGGGTACCTAAAATGTGATTTAGTTGAAGATGCTGAGTTATTATTCAACACCATGCCAGAGAAGGATATTGTGTCTTGGAGTGCTATGATATCAGGGTATGCTCAACATGAACGTTTCTCAGAGGCTCTAGCATTGTTTCGGGAAATGCAGTTTCATGGAATCATACCAGATGAGGTCACATTAGTGAGTGTAGTCTTGGCATGCACCCATCTTGCTGCTTTGGACTTGGGAAAGTGGATTCATGCTTATATTAGTAAAAATAATTTAAAGGTTAATGTTGTATTGGGCACAACTCTTATAAGTATGTATATGAAATGTGGATGTGTAGAAAATTCTTTGGAGATTTTCAATATGATGGAAGAAAAAGGAGTTTCAACTTGGAATGCTCTTATTCTTGGGTTGGCAATGAATGGTATGGTAGAGAAGGCACTTGACATGTTTGCAGATATGAAAAAAGCTGGGTTTCTTCCAAATGAGATAACTTTTATGGGAGTTCTTGGTGCATGTCGGCACATGGGCCTAGTGGATGAGGGGCGCCACCACTTTTATTCTATGACTGAAGAACACAAAATAGAGCCAAATGTTAAGCATTATGGATGCATGGTTGATCTCTTGGCACGTGCAGGTATGCTTAAAGAAGCGGAGGAACTTATTGAAACTATGCCAATGACACCAGATGTTGCTACTTGGGGTGCTTTGCTTGGGGCTTGTATGAAATATGGTAACAATGAAATGGGTGAGAGGGTGGGACAAAAGCTCATACAACTTCAGCCTGATCATGATGGTTTCCATGTGTTACTATCAAATATTTATGCTTCAAAAGGAAATTGGAATGATGCTCTTGAGATTAGGGGAAAGATGATGGAACATGGGGTGGTGAAGACACCTGGTTGTAGCATGATTGAAGCAAAGGGAGTGGTTCATGAATTCTTTGCTGGAGATAAGACACATTCTAGAATAAATGATATTGAACAAATGTTAGATGTTATAGCATTGAAGTTGAAGGATGAAGGATATGTTCCAGATACAAATGAGGTTTCACTTGACATTGATGAAGAAGAGAAGGAAACTGTCCTTTTTAGACACAGTGAGAAACTTGCAATAGCATTTGGACTTCTTACAATTGCCCCACCAACCCCAATTAGAATTATGAAGAATTTGAGAATTTGTAATGATTGCCACACTGCTGCAAAATTGATTAGTAAAGCATTTGATCGGGTTATTGTAATTAGGGATCGCCATCGCTTTCACCACTTCAAGCGTGGATCTTGTTCTTGCATGGACTTTTGGTAACATAACTGTTCTTGAAAGTAAGGTGGTGCCTGACATCTTGCTTTCTTATTAAAGATTCTGTCTTCGTGACTTAAGTTCAACCACTAATGGAGAATTGGAGATTCATAAAACTTGTATTTTATGCGTGCCGTAAGTCCTTGAAATTTGAGGTTGAGATTGATGCCTTGCGCACCAATAGAGCTCAGCTCAGTATGTGTAACTTGGCTTTTTTTGACCAGCAAGCAATCAAAATGGAAATAGTTCACCTCTAAATACTGGGGCTGATAACAAGGTATTTGAAGTTACTTCAAGTGTATTTTCATTTGTGGAAGTTGGAAATTGTGACTGATATGATTATATGCAGATACGATCCCATTCTATTGTTAGTCAACGGCACATGCTTCTTATGTTGGTGGTAAAACTGCATTGCTTAAATGTTGTCTACAGAATTGGTTTATCTGAAATGCTAGGAATGAGACGGGAAATCAAGATGTGCAAGAATCTACGCGGAACAACAAAATCCTAAAGGTGTTATTACATTCATAAGAACAGAGAAGGAGTCGAAAGATGTGAAGATGGAAGCATCACAGAAAACTCTGGAAGCTAATCATCAAGATCAGCACTCTATGGAAATCACCGGAAGGTGGGTGGTTGTCTTGATGTGGATAGTTCGGTAAACTGGAGATAGGCGGCTTGTGGTCAGTCATATTCAGGATCAAAATGATAGGTGCATATTGAGGGTTGAGTTTAGTAGAAATGGCTAGTCCCTTACATCGTGACAAACCAAGGTTCTAATCCGTACTGGGTGAAGTGCTTGTATGTCCATCAGTGCTTTATAAAAAAAAGATAGGTAGACAAGCGGTTTCAAGGCTAAATTAGGATACACTTAACTAGCACGACATTTCTTAAGATAGTTTGGAATATGGGTTTCAAAAAGGTTATGGTATGTAGCGATCCAAGCCCACAGGAATCACCTGTGGAATAATTTCCCAAAAGAGTTCTAATCATGGGAGATCGACCATCACAAGAAATCTTATCTTTGTTGTATGATTTCTCTGTTGCTTGTACAAGTCACTATTTATTTCGAATCTTTCCGTAAGTTTCTTATTAATTATGTTTGTTCCATATGCTTTGGTTCATTGTGAGACTTATACATTATTTATATCATTTTGTCTTGTGAAAAAAAAAAAACGAGGGGAAAAAAGGTTCACTCCCTTCAATTCATTAAACAGTTTATTGGTAAAAATTTGAAATGTCAAAAAAAAAAAAAAACCAAGCATACAATAATTTATGCTTTCTAACTCTGCCCCCTGTGTAATTCCGTTCGTTCCAACTCATTTTTAGTATTCTTCCGCCATATTTGTTCCCTCCGTCTCGGCCTCTTTCCCAGTGGCGGCCAAGTGTTGGGGCTTAGATAGATAATAGATTATCAATAAAATTGATTATTTTCTTTCAATAATTGTATTCTTTCAAAAAAAAAAAAAAAAAAAAAACCATATGAAAATCACAGAACCTCCAGCCACAAGTCTCTTGACACTAACAAATCTTCATGACAGTAATTTAAAACAATAGGAAATGACAAGAACCATTTGAAAGTACTTGATTATTACATTTTTTCCCCCTCATTTTTCTCTTAAATAGTACAACTACCAAATATTAGAAGAGGATTGATAAAAGAGTTTTCCCTAACACAAGGTAGTAATAAGGACCACTGCAAGATTGAAGATCTAATATTTGGAAATTCCTTTTTCAGAGGCTAATGCTCCTTATAAAATTGTCTAGTTAAAAAAAGTTTAAAATGTACGCAGTTGTCTACTTTATTGTTGAATAACATTCAGATTGAAATGATTCCGAAATTATTTAAATCTTCTTCACTAACAAAAGTATATATTGTAACATCCTTCCAAAATTACCATTTAAATAATTATTTTATACCTAAACATATTGAAGTCCATTCAAAATAAATTATTCTGCATTAAACATTATATCAGCAATCTCTATTCATAATAATAAGTTTCAGTTTGTAGCAGAATGATCAAAATATGCAACGTGTCAAAAAGGCCCTAAAGTTCGGCAATATACATTAGACTATGTTTATGTAACAAAAAGAGACATACAAGGTTGATAACTCAGATCAAGCCTTGGATGCCTTCTTTCCCTTAGTATCAGCGCCTAAATTCTCGCCTGAAAAATAAATATTGACAGGGTGAGTCACGAGGACTTAGTAACCACATATCCAATTTAACAAGTATCAGGGAATGATTACAAGATAGTTAAGTAGGCCAATTATGTCTTCATATATCAATGAGTCTGAGTAGTTTGCTAAGTCGTTAAATAGTTCAAAATTATTCAATATGCATGTAACTCCCTCAACCATCCTTATAACCTCCCTATAACCTCTGACAGAACTCATGGGCTATAATATAATTGGTTTAATCTCTTTGACGAGATTATACCAAACTCACCAATGATGAGGTGTAACCTGGCCAAAGGCTACAAAACTCATATCGGACCATGGGTTCCCTTTCTTTCGAATATAGAAAGATGTCATTGTCCTAAGGGCTGACCCTTATCCCGGCCAAAGGATAAGGATGATACCAAGGACCCTAAAAATGTCAAAGCCATCCATTGCGCACTCAATGGTGGCTATACCACGTAATATAAAATCAATCTCCTACCATCACATCTCATCTCAATCCGGTACACCTCAATATGCAGTGCAATATCACAATTTCAACATCAACAATTTATACTTATATTCAATATTCAACACCATGCATAAACTTTCATAATAACAATATAAACAGTTTAATCATAACAATATAAACAATTTATGCCCACTTAACTAAAATTTTACCCTCAAACAAATATCTCACATGTAACACCTCAAATTCAACACCCGAAAACTTGGCCAAAATATTTGAAATATCTCAAACAAGAATGTTTAACATCCAAATACATATTTACAATATGGCCAAATGGTAAAAATCCATTTATACAGGGCCAAATTAAATCCAAAATAATATATCAGAGTTTCTAAAATATTTCAGAGTTAAATACAATACAGAAGTCCTAGGGTCATAGCAAATAAAATTAACATAACATAAGTTATAGGAGTACAAAGGAGCCTTCAAAGCTCACTCCATAGGTGCATTCCCTTGCTCCCTACTAGAATGTTCACCTGAAAAATGTTAATATGAGATGAGATTCTACGTCTCAATAACTACTGAAAGTTTCTACCGTACACAAGCAAATTATATATGACAAAAAGCAGGGGCTGATTTCAAATATATTTGTACATACCATAAATTTCTCATACAATAATTATTTTGCAAAAGCAATCATCATTATGTCGAATTGTGAACTACACAAATATTCAATATGCAATATGCAGCCTCCCTTATGTGACACCCATCCTAAGAGTGCCTTTCTTTGTTTCAGAGTTTAAATGCACAGGCATCGAAGTAGTTTGGACGACTTAATTGCGGAATAAAACTTTCTAAAAATAACATAGTTTGAAAACATGAGGATAAGCTTTTCGCGATTCGAATCTATCCCATAGAGGATCTTATTACATTAATCCAAAAATAGACAAATGATAAACGATAAATATTCAGTTCGTCCGTTCAAGACTTTCAAAATAGTTCCTTCCGCCGTAACCCCACGACTACATCTTTCCTTTTGATCCCGATCCACTACTGTCTCTTTCATGCGATCCGGAGTTCAAATGAATGAACCCCAGGGTAACAGTTAATCTCATATGCGGTATGAAATGTAAATCACAAGATAACACATGTATATGCATAGAATAATTCATAGTAACAAAACACACCATAACCGTTAGTTAACGGCCAAGGACCGCAGACCGCCCCTTCGGACACGCGGCCACATGTGTTAGGACACGCAGACCCTATGAGACCGCAGCCTCAAAATCCATAGCTAGGAAATAAACATATAAATCATCTAGCAAACATAATCAGTCATACAAGAAATACATACATACAAGCTAACAAGATAACAGATTACCCACCTCAAGTTTGAATCCTTAATTTGTCCGAAAGTGTTGGGATCGCGAGAGGTGTCAAGGTATGCCTATAAACGTTTATCATTGTCATTAGTCACTTCTTGTGCCGCACAGCATCTAACTAAACGAATTATTTATAGAGGGTTAAAACTAGATTAATCCCTAACATTCCCCGTAATTTCCTTACGTTTAGACTTGACCTTAAATTCTCAAAATTTCCATTAATCTTTGAAAATTCATAACTAATTCTCTAGATCTCCGATTGGGGTGATTCAAATTTCTATTCAAAGTTCTATAAGTCTAGTATAAGGGACAAAAAGTCTTCAAATCAAATAATGGCTGTATAATTCCCAGGAATTTGCAAAGTAGACGTTACTTAAATCTGGAACAAGATTTTCCAGGTTTTCTGACCAAACTTTGAAAAATGATAGCTCTCATTCCACACGTCCGATTTAGGTTTTCTTTGGCTTTTTGGAAAGCTTGAGATGTATACTTTTTACTGTAAAAGTTTCAAGCAAAAACACAAAGGTTTGCTATTTTGAAATCAAGCCCGAAAATCACTGTTCACCAAAAGTGCAGAAAACGTTTCAGATTTTGGCTAAACTTTGGAAAATCATATCTCCCTTTGTACAAATCCGTTTTAGCTGTTCTTTGGCTTTTTGGAAAGCTTGAGATGTATAATACATACTGTAAAAACTTCAAGGAGAAAATAAAATGTTTACTGGGTCCGAAATACAACGTCATATGGTTGCTCCAGAATCATACCAGTAAGTTTCAGATTTTTAACACAACTTCCAAAAATCATAACTGGAGTTATAGACCTCCGTTTTGGGTGATCCAAAGCTCATTGTAAACCTTATTGAGTCTACTATATAATGTAAAAATATAAAGGGAAAATTCAAATGTTTGATATTTCAAAATCATGCCCGAAAAGTACTGTTCACTGGAAGTGCAGAAAACATTTCAGATTTTGGCCTAACTTTGGAAAACTATTTCTCCCATTCTACACGTCCGTTTTGGGTGGGTTTTGACTCGGTTTAAAGCTTAATATGTCTACTATCTTACATAAACATTTCGTGCAAAAACTCAAACCTTTTCTATAGGAACAGAAGCTCACAAGACTACTCTGTTTTCAGTCCGAAAAACAGAGGTGTTTACGGTTCTGTCATTTTCTTCACTCAACCAGCAAAACTAATGTGTAAAAGCCATGGAAACAAAGAGGAAGAGGCTCAAAGAACTCACCTTGGTCGTTAGGGCAGGCTTACACGGACGGTTCCAACCTTCTTCCTTTCCTTCCCGACTCTCACTCACACGTCAACTTTCGGTCTCTCCCTCTCTACGTGTTCTTCTTTTCTTTTTGTGTTTCGCTTAGATTAAAATGAAAGGAAGTGTGGAGTGTGGCTCGTAATAATGGAACACAGCTGCTGTCTTCAAGAGAAACCGTAACCCGTGGAGCAAATGTGTATGGGCTATTGAAGACACGAGAGAAGCAATGGAACGTGGTGTTTGCTTTGTCTCTCGCCGAAAGTGAGATATAATGAAGGAACAAATGGAATATAATGGAGTGTTTGCATCGTGTGCTTTGCTGTCCGAATAGGCTGAAAAATAATGAAGGAATGGGTGCTATGATCTCACATCGCTGGAAAGAAGGAATGGAACATGTGGAATATAATAAAGAAAATGAGAGGGACGTGAGCACATGTATGAGAAAAAGAGTGAAACATATGGGTTGGCCGAACATGCTGCAATGGAAAATGGTTCAAATGAGGAATATGTGGAGCATGTGGTGTTGTCTATTTTTATTATTATTTAATACGCATAACACTCTTGCTCCAATGTCGATGCATATTCACTCTCATACTCATCCAACCGAAAGTGAATTAGTGATGAAAGAATAATTAGAATATGGCGTGAAAATGGGTTGGCTATATGGTAAATGAGGAAGCTGAATTATCCACCGAAAAATGGGATGTTACAATACTTCTTATTAGAATTTATTCTTTTCTCAACATAAATTTAGGGAAAAATAAGCCTAAATCTCAAATAATTATTCTCATAATTATTTTAAGCCAAATTCCATAATTTAATCTCCATAAAATATTTTAAATCTCAAATCCCAAAATTTGGGATGTTACATTTCTCCCCGTTAATTTAAATTTCGACCCCGAAATTTGTTACACGTTTTGCGGAGACTCGAGCCATAAATTCCGGGTACTTCTCCTTCATGCTTTCCTCGCCTTCCCATGTTGCCTCTTCGGGAGATAAACCCTTCCAGACCACTTTCACCAAAGGGATACTTTTGTGCCCGAGCCGCTTTTCTCGTTGATCAATAATCTCTTTCGGCTCAACCACGAAAGTATTGTCATGTCGGAGTTCGACCTCTTCATACTCTATGACATGACCACGGTCCGGTTGATACTTTTTCGGTTGGGAAACATGGAATACATCATGAAGTTTTCCCATGTTTGGGGGTAGGGCTAAGCGGTAGGCTCTTTTGGTCCACGTTTCGCCAATATTTCAAATGGACCAACATATCGAGGACTTAACTTTTTCCTCTTTAATGTTCTACCAACCCCCGTAATCGGGAGATATCTTCAAAAAGATGTGATCTCCTACTTCAAACTCCAGGTCTTCTCCTTTTATCGGCATAGCTTTTCTCGCTTGCTTTGTCTTTGCTAAGAGCCTCTCCTTGATCAACTTAATGCGTTCGGAGGTTTTGTCAACTATCTCTGTCCCAATTAGCAACCTCTCGGACATTTACGTCCCGGCAAATGGGTGATCGACATTTTCTCGCCATACAATGCTTCAAAAGGAGCCATCGAATGCTCGAATGATAGCTATTATTGTATGCAAATTCTGCCAATGGGAGATATTGATCCCAATTTCCTTTGAAGTCCAATACACACGCTCTCAACATATCTTCTAGCGTACGTATGGTTCGTTCGGATTGACCATCGATGCAGGGGGTGATAAGGCGTACTAAATTTTAACTTTGACCCAAGAGCTTCATGTAAAGCTTGCCAAAATCGGGATGTGAATCGAGGATCTCTCGTCCGAAATAATACTTTTCGGTATACCATGGAGCCTTACTATATGCTTGATGTAGACCTCGGCCCGGTTCCCGGAGAATAACTTGCACCGATGGGAACAAAGTGTGCCGACTTGGTAAATCGATCAACAATTACCCAGATCGCATCAAAATGTCGATCTTGGGCAATCCCACTACCAGTCCATGGTAATATCCTCCCACTTCCATTCTGGAATTTCAATTTTCTGCAGTAGTCCTGGCGGTTGTCGATGTTCAATTTTCACCCTCTGACAAGTTAAACATTTGGCCACATATTGGGTTACATCTTTCTTCAACCCTGGCCACCATACTTCGATTTGAGATTATGGTACATTTTGACCATGCCTGGATGTAAGGTGTATTTACTCTTGTGAGCTTCATCCAGTATTTTACGCTTCAACTCGTCATTTGGCGGTATATAAATTCTCTTTCTATACCTCACCAATCCACTAGGTGACAAATCATAATCTTGAGTTTCATTTCGAGATATCAACTCTTGTACAAAGTAATTGCGTGTTTATCTTGCTCCCGAGCCTCTTTAATTTCATCCCTCGAGATCATACTCTCCTTGACTAACGAGAAGATTTGCAAAACAAACCTTGTGAGGCTCTTTTGATTCCTTAGCAATTTGATTCGACAGATTCAGATCCCTGAAATCTTCTAGTAATTTCTGTTCGTGGATCATCATGAATGCTGTCTGTGCTACCTTCCTACTCAAGGCATCTGCAACAACATTGGCTTTCCCTGGGTGATATTTAATTTCAGTCGTAATCCTTCAAAGAATTCCATCCATCTACGCTGCCTCATGTTTAGCTCTTTCTGGTCAAAAAGATATTTAAGGCTCTTGTGGTCACAGTACAATTCCACGGTATTACCATACAAATAATGCCGCCAAATTTTCAATGCAAAAACAATAGCCGCGAGCTCCAAATCATGAGTTGGATAGTTTGACTCGTGAGGCTTCAAATTTGTCGAGAGGCATAAGCCACCACTCGCCCCGTTGCATCGGGACACATCCCAATCCCCGCTTACTAGCATCACCGTAGACAACATATGTCTCAAACTTTGGATCTCGGGATAATTAACACTTTGGTGCTGTAGTTAACCTCTCCCTCGGCTCTCGAAGCTACCCTCACAACGTTCATCCCAAACAAATGATTGGTTCTTTCGCGTCGGCTTTGTTAATGGCAAGGCAAGTCCGGAGAAATCTTTTATGAATCTACGGTAATAACCCGCCGACCCAAGAAACTCCGTATTTCGATCACCGTCTCTCGGTCTCTTCCCGATCTAGTCTTTGCTTCCACTTTACTAGGATCAACAGCGACCCCATCTCGTGATATCACATGGCCCAGAAATTTAACTTCTGAAAGCCAAAAATCACACTTACTCAGCTTGGCGTAGAGTTTCTTCACTTTCAGTACATTAAGTACCTGCCGCAGATGATGTTCATGTTCCTCCTTATTCTTGGAGTAGATCAGAATGTCATCAATGAAGACTACTACAAATCGATCTAGATACTCACGAAAGATCCGATTCATATAATCCATGAACACTGCAGGTGCATTAGTCAAACCAAAAGGCATCACCATAAACTCATAGTGTCCATATCTCGGTCTGAAGGCATCTTGAAACATCCTCGCTCTTACACGTAATCGATGGTATCCGAGCGCGGTCAATCTTTGAGAAAACGCAAGAACCAGATAATTGGTCTAACAGATCATCAATTCTAGGGAGTGGATATTTGTTTTTGATTGTCACCTTGTTCAACTCCCTATAATCAATGCAGAGTCGAAGACTCCCATCCTTCTTCTTTACAAACAGTACCGGAGCTCCCCAGGGTGACACACTGGGTCGGATGAATTCTTTCTCCAGTAATTCTTCGATTTGTTTCTTCAATTCTATCATCTCACTAGGCGCCATTCTGTAGGGTGCTTTAGATATGGGTCCCGTGCCAGGCGTCAACTCAATAGTAAATTCAACTTCCCTCACCGGTGGCAATCCGCTAATGTCTTCTGGGAATACTTCAGGAAATTCGTTCACTACTGGTATGTTTGATAATGATGATTCAGTCTCTGACTGCAACGAGAAAAACACCATATACCCTAGGCAACCCCGATTCAGATCTTTCTTTGCTTCTAGGGCAGTGAGAAAATTCAAACTGTTTGCCGTAGTGTCCACTGTTGACCGTGGGTATAGGATTTGCTTGTTACCACAATCGATCAAAGCATCGTTGGCCGTCAACCAGTTCAATCCCAGTATGACGTCAATACCAACTAACGGTAGACAAATTAAATCTAATGTGGACTCATGCCCATTTACAATCAACACACAATTTAAGCACGCATCTGATACTACAGACTTAACACCAAGCGGTGTACTTATGATCAAATCATATGGTAATCTATGGGTGTTTATCCTAGCCTTTTAGCACAATCACAAGCAATAAAAGAATGGCTAGCACCCGAATCAAATAATGCTTGCAAAGAATTACCATTTAATGAGATTGTACCTTGGATCATGTCGGGAGATTTTCTAGCCTCATCATGGGTTAAAGCAAAAACCCTTCCTTGATTTTGCGGCCTCTTTTCCCCAAAGATTCTGCGGGCGTTAAAACTAAGGTGTCCCTTGGTTGCACTTGAAGCGGATCAGCTTCCGTCACAATCGCCCCTGGTGGCTCTTCCCACATTTCACACAAGATCCGGGCATTGGTGGTCTTGGATTGTTTTGCTGAAGTGATTGGGCCTCTTGTTTCCGCCCCTATAACCAGACCAATTTGCTCTCCTCTTCTGATTACTCATGGAATTTCCACGACTATGCCCACTGTTATTCATCTCCATCCTGCTCGCATGCAATTCCTTCAGGTTGCGTTCAATTAGCCTACATTCTTCCTCAGCTTGATGGAATGTAAGAAATCTTCGGGAGACTAATCTATCTCTCATCCCAAAGTTCAGTCCTTTGACGAGCATGTTTGCTTTCCACCCTTCATCTTCATTTTTCTTTAGGTAGGAGGAATAGCGAGACAGTTGACAAATCTTGATAGATACTTTTCGAAAGACTCTTCCGGTTTTTGTTTGATGGTTATGAACTTATACTCCATCTCTACTTGAACTGTATGGGGAAAATACTTTTCATTGAACTTCTCCTGAACAGCTCCCAAGTAATTGGTCTATATTGGGCACGTAGAGCCTTGGCCACGCTCATCCACCAATGGTCTGCATCGCCTTCCAGTTTGTAAATAGCTAATTGTGCTTTTCTTTCTTCTGGACATTCCATAACTTCAAAGATTTTCTTCAGTCTGAGTAGCCAGTTTTCAGCAACTTCTGCAGTATGCTCACCAGTAAATGTTGGTGGGTTGTGCTTACGAGAATGGATAGTCCAAATTGAGACTCTCTAGCAAGTCTCTCGTTGTGGTTGGACGGAGGTGGAACCTCTATCTGTAGAGGGTTATCCTCTTCTTCCATTTCCACCATCTGGGCTAGTTGTGCTTCCGCGGCTTCGGCCAGACGCCTTTCTTCGTTTCGCTCGCTTCTTAACAAAAATACCTCCTCCTTGAGTTCTTTCAAAGCATCTCGATGTTCATCCAATACTTGTTGTATGGGATCCCGAACTAGTGGTACTTGTTGATTGGTCCTTCCCCGCCTCGTCCTCGACCTCTACCTCGGCCTCCGCCCCCTTCCACGTGTAGGTGGATTTGCTTCTTGTTGGGGCGCCTGTTCGAATTTGCCTTCGACCGGCTCTTGTG
This sequence comes from Acacia melanoxylon, assembly GCA_019022615.1. Classification (NCBI taxonomy): domain Eukaryota; kingdom Viridiplantae; phylum Streptophyta; class Magnoliopsida; order Fabales; family Fabaceae; genus Acacia; species Acacia melanoxylon. The sequence goes on along the minus strand of JAFJYJ010000018.1, from coordinate 5,197,787 downwards.
TTGGCCATTGTACAACTATAGTACTTTATATCAAAAAGAATTTGATTGTTAATAACGAGGTATAATAATCATTCCCGATACTCATATGCATTTAAACATACTTCATACTTGTTACTAACATTCCAAGATCTTGTCGAAGCATAAGGCACTTGCTATTTACATAACGTCATTCTTTAATAGAGCTTCCTAGGACTTTAGGAATAGTTGTTACATTCCTACGTAATCAAGTACTAGGTTGGGTTTCCTAGTAGTTTTCGCCCACAACACACCTACGTGAGTTGTTTTATTTATATGCTACCATACGTACGTCGTCGGGGTAACTCTCTCCCGTAAATCCTCATGCTGTTTTCAAAACAACTAAGTTTTGTTAAAACCTTTTCAAAACTTTTGTCCAAACCATGCTCTGATACCATAATTGTGACACCCATCCTAAGAGTGCCTTTCTTTGTTTCAGAGTTTAAATGCACAGGCATCGAAGTAGTTTGGACGACTTAATTGCGGAATAAAACTTTCTAAAAATAACATAGTTTGAAAACATGAGGATAAGCTTTTCGCGATTCGAATCTATCCCATAGAGGGATCTTATTACATTAATCCAAAAATAGACAAATGATAAACGATAAATATTCGGTTCGTCGTTCAAGACTTTCAAAATAGTTCCTTCTCGCGTAACCCTTACATGCTACATCTTTCCTTTTGATCCCGATCCACTACTGTCTCTTTCATGCGATCTGGAGTTCAAATGAATGAACCCCGGGGTAACAGTTAATCTCATATGCGGTATGAAATGTAAATCACAAGTATAACACATGTATATGCATAGAATAATTCATAGTAACAAAACACACCATAACCGCGTTAACGGCCAAGGACCGACCCTTCGGGACACGCAGGCCATTGTGTTAGGACACGCAGCCCTATGAGACCGCAGCCTCAAAATCCATAGCTAGGAAATAAACATATAAATCATCTAGCAAACATAATCGAGTCATACAAGAAATACATACATACAAAGCTAACAAGATAACGATTACCCACCTCAAGTTTGAATCCTTAATTTGTCTGAAAGTGTTGGGATCAGCAGAGGTGTCAAGGTATGCCTATAAACGTTTATCATTGTCATTAGTCACTTCTTGTGCCGCACAGCATCTAACTAAACGAATTATTTATAGAGGGTTAAAACTAGATTAATCCCTAACATTCCCCGTAATTTCCTTACGTTTAGACTTGACCTTAAATTCTCAAAATTTCCATTAATCTTTGAAAATTCATAACTAATTCTCTAGATCTCCGATTGGGGTGATTCAAATTTCTATTCAAAGTTCTATAAGTCTAGTATAAGGGACAAAAAGTCTTCAAATCAAATAATGGCTGTATAATTCCCAGGAATTTGCAAAGTAGACGTTACTTAAATCTGGAACAAGATTTTCCAGGTTTTCTGACCAAACTTTGAAAAATGATAGCTCTCATTCCACACGTCCGATTTAGGTTTTCTTTGGCTTTTTGGAAAGCTTGAGATGTATACTTTTTACTGTAAAAGTTTCAAGCAAAAACACAAAGGTTTGCTATTTTGAAATCAAGCCCGAAAATCACTGTTCACCAAAAGTGCAGAAAACGTTTCAGATTTTGGCTAAACTTTGGAAAATCATATCTCCCTTTGTACAAATCCGTTTTAGCTGTTCTTTGGCTTTTTGGAAAGCTTGAGATGTATAATACATACTGTAAAAACTTCAAGGAGAAAATAAAATGTTTACTGGGTCCGAAATACAACGTCATATGGTTGCTCCAGAATCATACCAGTAAGTTTCAGATTTTTAACACAACTTCCAAAAATCATAACTGGAGTTATAGACCTCCGTTTTGGGTGATCCAAAGCTCATTGTAAACCTTATTGAGTCTACTATATAATGTAAAAATATAAAGGGAAAATTCAAATGTTTGATATTTCAAAATCATGCCCGAAAAGTACTGTTCACTGGAAGTGCAGAAAACATTTCAGATTTTGGCCTAACTTTGGAAAACTATTTCTCCCATTCTACACGTCCGTTTTGGGTGGGTTTTGACTCGGTTTAAAGCTTAATATGTCTACTATCTTACATAAACATTTCGTGCAAAAACTCAAACCTTTTCTATAGGAACAGAAGCTCACAAGACTACTCTGTTTTCAGTCCGAAAAAACAGAGGTGTTTACGGTTCTGTCATTTTTCTTCACTCAACCAGCAAAACTAATGTGTAAAAGCCATGGAAACAAAGAGGAAGAGGCTCAAAGAACTCACCTTGGTCGTTAGGCAGGCTTACACGGACGGTTCCAACCTTCTTCCTTTCCTTCCCGACTCTCACTCACACGTCAACTTTCGGTCTCTCCCTCTCTACGTGTTCTTCTTTTCTGTTTTGTGTTTCGCTTAGATTAAAATGAAAGGAAGTGTGGAGTGTGGCTCAGAATAATGGAACACAGCTGCTTTGTCTTCAAGAGAAACCGTAACCCGTGGAGCAAATGTGTATGGGCTATTGAAGACACGAGAGAAGCAATGGAACGTGGTGTTTGCTTTGTCTCGCCGAAAGTGAGATATAATGAAGGAACAAATGGAATATAATGGAGTGTTTGCATCGTGTGCTTTGTCTTTGTCCGAATAGGCTGAAAAATAATGAAGGAATGGGTGCTATGATCTCACATCGCTGGAAAGAAGGAATGGAACATGTGGAATATAATAAAGAAAATGAGAGGGACGTGAGCACATGTATGAGAAAAAGAGTGAAACATATGGGTTGGCCGAACATGCTGCAATGGAAAATGGTTCAAATGAGGAATATGTGGAGCATGTGTGTTGTCTATTTTTATTATTATTTAATACGCATAACACTCTTGCTCCAATGTCAGATGCATATTCACTCTCATACTCATCCAACCGAAAGTGAATTAGTGATGAAAGAATAATTAGAATATGGCGTGAAAATGGGTTGGCTATATGGTAAATGAGGAAGCTGAATTATCCACCGAAAAATGGGATGTTACAATACTTCTTATTAGAATTTATTCTTTTCTCAACATAAATTTAGGGAAAAATAAGCCTAAATCTCAAATAATTATTCTCATAATTATTTTAAGCCAAATTCCATAATTTAATCTCCATAAAATATTTTAAATCTCAAATCCCAAAATTTGGGATGTTACACCTTATATCACTGTCCACCCTTATACCGCTGACTAGAGCCAAGGCTAACAAATAGCCCAATAGAAACTCATTCATTTGACTGGATGGTTCCAAGCTCACCAAAACTTAAGATACACCCGACCAAAGGTATAGAGTTTAAGTCTGGACTATGACTCCCCTCCTTAAAAATAACAACTAAGGAGGTGTCACTTGTCCCACAACTCCTATGCAATCCCGGCCAGAGGAAAAACATGGAAGATAGGGCCCTGACAAATACCTTCCACTGTGCACCGAGTGGTGGTATAAACAAATCTTATCATTCAAGTTCCTCCTTACTCCAACCCATCACACATACAGCCGCCATGATAATTAAATAAATAAAATAAAGTATATTAAATCAAGCTTCCATTTATATAAAATATCATCACAAGGTAAACCAAACATCTCATAAAACTCATCGGTCCAATTTGTCGTTTTTGAAATTCGAAGGACTAAACTGTTATTTCTGAAATTCGGGACTAAACTGTAATTTTCTTGGGCACAAAACTATAATTTTCATGGGCAAAAATGTAATTTTGTGGGTTTTTTGGGTACAAAACTGTACTATTCATCTTTTATTAAAATAATATTATAATACATATACACATAATTCAGTCTATAAAAATAATACTTCCTCCGGTCCTAATTATAAGACATAGTTGACTTTTTTGGAGAAATTAAGGAAGCTAATTAAATTACTGTAGAGTATTTTTATTTTTATTTTTATTTTTTTCTTCAAAGTAATTAGTTTAACTAATAAACTAATATATAATCTAAAGATACACAACATATAAAATGATTAAGTAACTTATTTAGCTTCCTTAATCTCTCCAAACAAAGTCAACTATGTCTTATAATTAGGACCGGAGGTAGTATAATTTACAACCATACACAATTCACAAATATATGGAAGAATATTCAGAGTTACCTATTACCCGCTAATTCCCAAATAATCACCAAAAAACTACTACAAGGCTCCTAAATAATTACCACCTTACTCTCCTCTCTCTTCTCTTTCTCTCACGCTCTCCTCTACGAAAGGTGAATGTGTGTGTGTTTGTGTATTGAGGTGTGTGGTGGGGGATATTTATACAAAAAACCCTTCACCTCTTTTTTCAATGGGCGGCAACGGCACCCTCTCAAATTGTGGCACCGCTACCTCTCCCCCCATTTTCAAAGGTAGGCACCTCCCGCCTAAATTTTCAAAAGGTAGGTGTCCCCACCCTTTTTTTTTCAAACGTGGGACCCATACTTTTCTTTTTCTTCTTCTTCTCTCCTTTTTTTTCCCTCCCGTCATTTTGTTTTCTCACTTTTTTTTTTCTTTCTATTTCTCCGTCTCTATCCCTCATTTGTATATAATATATTATTATATTATTAATATATAATATTTATGTACACACACACACATATATATATTCTAACTTTAGACAATTTACTCATATAGAATATCTGCTAATTTAATTATCATCAATTAATCTATCCTATAATATTATAGTTCCAAAATAAAATTTCAGGATGTTACATCACACATATATACATTTTCATAGGTAACATATCATATTATATTCATATCATTTAAATATATGAGCATACACTTATAATCACCTTAACAAGTATACAAGATAAATTGGAAAGTGGTTACCTCAAGTTCTTGACACAACATTAAACGTGAGAGAAATCAATCCCCTTTAAAAATAAATATATAATTATACGTTAATAGAATTAACAAAAATAACCACTAATGCCATAATAAATAATTAATTAAACTATTATCTCACCTCAATTTTCCTAGAAAAATAACAATTTATCTATTCCTCAAATTATTACTACCTCCAATCCTAATTATAGGAACACTTTTATAGTGCAATTTGCACTATAAAAGTGTTCCTATAATTAGGACCGGATGGAGTATTATAATCTCATTTTCTTCTTTCATAAATTATTTATCACGAATTATGATTATCAAAATATCACCATATCCTCAAATTTTAACTTAATACTAACTTTTATAAGTATAACCCAATTTATTAAACAATCTCCAAACCTCCATATAATCAAAATCATATTAACTCTAATTTAAAATCCTAAATCTCGATTTATAATTTCATATAGTTCAAGATTTAGCAAAATCAACCTATTAAACCTTTCATAATACCTCTTGTAATCCAAATAAATGCTTAAATCCTCATTTAATCGGTAAAAATATACTATATGGCATAAATACTAAATTCTTTTAAATACAAAATAACTTTAAATTCCCACAGCAACAAACTAATAAATCTAAACCTATTAAAATTATTTATTAATCATACTCTTCATATATATAGTCTTATATTATCAAAACTCAAAACTTTGCTAATATTCAAATCCTAAAATTTTCGCTAATCAATACTATATTACCTTCATTAGAAAAAGAAAAATACGTATAACAACTTCCATGAAGAAATTTTATTAAAAAAAAGATTAATTGAATCCCTAAATGATCTTATAAAATAAATAACTTACCTTAATATACTCTCTTTTCTTCCTTCTCTCTCTCCTTATATGTCTCCTGCTCTCTCGCCTGATCACACTTCACACATACACTTTTCTCACACACACACATACCTATATATATAGGGAAGGGAATGGCGGTGAAATGAGGCCTTTTTGTTTTTTTGTTTTAAATATATCCCTCTACCAGCATAGTGGCAGGAAAGCTGCCACCTAACCCATAATGGTGGCAGCGTACCTGCCACAAAAGTATATATAATATATATATATATATATACACACTTTTTTTTGTATTTTTTTAATTAATTAATTAATTTTTATTTTTTTAAAAAAAAGAATATTACATATATCCCCAAAAGACTATAATTTGTAACATTGATATTATATTTTCTGACCACAACTGCAATCCAAAGTCAGATGACAACAGTTGTAGTCATTGTATTAACCATAACAAAAAATCTATAAATAAATAACATAAACCATAACACAAATTTTATAAATAAAGAACTTAATCCACACACCAAAAAAAATAAAAATATAATCAATGCATATTTATTTCTTTGTAGGTACGCTTATTATGTCCTCGTTTTGTTGTAATTTCTACAAATATTGGTTTGCTTTGATGCTTCTTCAATTCCGCTATGAATCCTTTTTCGGCCTTTCGTTTGGGAAATGTTGGGATCCTTAAAGTTCATCATAGAAGACTCTTCGAGTTGAGAATTCAAGTATTGAACGTCAATATCACCAAGTTGTGTACTCTTTCCATATGTTGAAAACTTTTCTGTAGATGTAGTAAGAGCATTAAGACCATTAGAAATAAATTTGAATGCTTCATCTGACCTCTGTGCAAGCTCAATAAGTCTTTGACATTTAGAGCTTAGATGAAGGCTGTGAACCAATCCATCTCCATTAAGAAAACACATTTCTCTGTCTTTACTTAGCACATCATTTCCATCCTTGCACCAACATCGCAAAATGAAGTGTACCGGTATCTGCTCAACATTTTAACAAAAACAATGGCAAGAACATGCCGACATAGGATTCCCATGAACTCAAAATAAAGACATGAACACCTAGCTTCTCTACTTTCCAAATTCATCTCAAATGTTGCTGAATCTTTTATGTTTCTTTTATTAAAAACTCGATAAGTAACCCATTCGCCATCAATTTTAAGTTTTTCCTTGGAGAAACTTAGGATATGAGAGAGCTCACTAACAAACTTTATATAAATTGCACGTGTATACACTTTTGCCACATGCTCCTCTAATAGCATATTGAACTGCAAGCTCCTTCCTTTGTGCATGGACTTAAAATTTTCCTTTTTCAATGACTCGTAGCGAGCATCTACTGCTTGGTTATATTTCTCCACAAATTCCTTCAATGTACTGCCAGATGTAACAAAATCATTGAAGAATGCATTGATGCTTTCGTTGCATTGAGTAGTGTGCATACCAGCAAAAAAAAGTGGAACGGTTAAATATTGGTACCCAAGAGGATCTAATTGAATAAAGTGAATGCATCCACTCATTCCCAATAAGACGATACTCAACAATAAGACGATGCCAATTATCTTGAAATTTTTGAATACTATTGGACTTATAGATACAATCATTAAATTCCTTCTTGAAAGATCCATGGTCTTGGTACACATGGGACAACTTCTCTGGAAACTTTCTCATAATATGCCACATACAAAATCGATGTTTGGTGTTTGAAAAAACTTTGGATATTGCATTGGTAATTGCCTTGTCCTGTAAGTTCAACTACATGTGTAAGTATGCTGTCACTAATATATGAAATAATTCAAAATATGGAACTAAATTGATTATACTTGGTCAATAGTTATTGCGTTTGGATGTTCTCCATTCATTGCTCGAAGCCATTCCTCAAATAGCCACACAAAAGTATCCTCAGTTTCATCTTTTAATAGAGCACAACCAAACAAGATTGACTGCAAATGGTTATTCACACCAACAAAGGGTCCAAAAGGAAATGCATATTTGTTAGTCCTATATGTCGTGTCAAAAGTGATGACATCTCCAAAAAGCTCATAGGGTTTGTCTGGATCCTGCATCAATCCAAAAAAAGCTTTCCATACGATCATCATTATCATACTTGATCAAATAAAAGAAATTTGGATTCTTTGATTGTTGTCTATTACAATAACGTACCATGGCTTGTGCATCTCCAGCGTCATAAATTTTCCTCCTAACATTTTTCATATGATTATAACAATCTCGACTATCAAACGATAAATCATGGCCTTTGAGGATGGTGGCCACCTTTCCAGTGGGCAAGCTTGACTCATTGAATTTTTCAACTAATGATCTAACAACACTAGGCATTTGCCTATATGATCTTACATATGGAACACTCTTCAAAGTAACCAAACCATAATTATGGTTGTCGTCAAAATATGTAATTGTCCACACATTTGTTTTTCTATTGATAGAAGCCTTAAGACAAGCTTTACACCCTATGCGTGATGATGATGTATTCCTCGATTTGATTTCACATACTTCACCAACATTGCTTGTCTTCTTGTTGGATAACCTTCTCTAGCACATGTTAGCTTCATGTAATTCTTCTTGGTTTTCCGTGCTCGGATTCCGAAACCTTTTGTCATACCAAATGCTTTGTACAATTCTATTACATCTTTCCTTTCAGAAAATTCCATTCCAACCTCAATTGAAATATCAATATTCTTTGTCAGTGTCAACAAAATGACATTTGGAATACTATTAATTAAGTCATTTTGCAAGTGCTCTTCTATTTTATGAGGCATGTCATACTCAATCTCAGCACTAAAGTCAATGCAATCTGTTGGATCCTCATCAATATCTCTAAGTTGTGTAAAATTGGTCCCTGTATAATCCATTTGGGTAAAACTAAATTGTACACATTTAATATTTGATTAAAATTTAAAGTACAAAAGAAGGAGAAGTATCTAAAATGCAATGTTGTAAGCAGAACAAGAAAAGAGAAACAAATGATACAATAACACAAGAATATGACAACAATTTTTCAAAATAAATAAATAAGGATAATAAGATCAATAGCAATAGCAATTGTGATCCATAAGAACAGAGGATATAAGATTTGAATAGAGGGCCATGATATATAAATGCTCCAGACTTGCATAAAATGATCTTCTGAAGAATGCAGAACATCAAAATCCCACCCAATGTAGCAAAAGATAATTTGGTTGCTCCAACGTTCTGATTGCGTACAAATGAATTAACCAAGAAAGTTCAGTTTTGTACTTCTATACTTTTTGCAAGAGACGAGTTCGTACATGCTAGTGGAGGGGGGAGAGAGAGAGAGAGAGAGAGGGAGAGAGAGAGAGAGGGTGGGAGGCGGTAGGAGAGAGGAATGGGTAAAAGGGTTTATTTTATCCCTCAAATCTTCACCGTTGGATGAGATTATAATCTAATGGTATTGAGAGAGGTAGGCAAAGGTAGGCAAAATAAGGGTAGGCAGAATAACATATCCCTATACACACACACACACACACACACACACACACATACATGTATATATGTGTGTGTGTGTGTGTGTGTGTGTGTTTATACACACACACACACATATACATGTATATATATGTGTGTGTACATATATACCTATATTATATATATATGTGTGTGTGTGTGTGTATTGATATCCCATCTTATCAAGCTATACATGAAAACGGCTTACCTATGGCTGCTCTCACATATTATTGTTCATAATCCGGATTAAACTTTTTGGAGCTGCACATTAGCCGTTTCCCATTTGCAATTCTTGGCCCCATTTGAAATTCAAATGAGTCATGATATATGTGCCACATTACGGGGTATTGACATCAAATAAAAAAACTTTTTGACCTCCATTTCCATTTATCTTCCCCGTCATCTTCTCTCACCAAAATGCCTCATCTTTTGTGCTCTGTTACAAATAAATGGCTAGCAAGGGGAAATCATGGTGGCTTCACAAACTTTCTCTGGGCGTATGTGAGGACTTCATCGTTGTGAAAGTTGATAGAATCCTTCCAAGGGAAGCTTCCTTCCAAGGTTCCATGTTGATAATAATCTTTACCATGTTAAATCAGCTTGCTCTATATCACCTCCATTTTACTGTGTAGCTTACTTGTATGGTGCTTGAGATGGATTCCAACTACGTATGGTATATGTTCATCAGAAAGTTTGGTGAGGACCAAAGGTTTCCTTAGAATGAGGCATTGAATCAAGAAAAATAGAAAAAAAATCATTTTCTTTTTTACTTTGTGAGACAGCTGCTAAGCGTGAAAAAACCAACAGCTAGAAAGACATGAACCAGAGGTTTCAATTACCAAGTATGCTTCAGCTTCTATTGGAACATGTTTTTGTGATTTTTCTAGAGTTTTTTGTACATCAATGCTTCAACTGGGAACGATATGTGGTTTTTCTTGATATTGACATATTCCTATTTTTCTTGATATTTTGATTTCTCTAGATTTATTGCCATTATGATTTTCCAAGATGCCATTATTCCTATTTATTACCTTTTTTCTGTATAGGATACTCTCATTACCTTTTGCTTTTATTTCCTAATCAGTCTGATCCAATAAACATACTCTTTTGTTTTTTTTTCATGCTTAGCAAGCTGCCTCCATATTCCTATTTTTCTTGATATTTTGATTTCTTTGGATTTATTGCCATTATGATTTTTCAGGATGCCATTATTTCTATTTACTACTTTTTTTCTCTATAGGATGCTCTCATTACCTTTCTCTTTTATTTCCTAACGATCAAATAAACATACTCTTTTTTTTTTTAATCTTCCCTTTTCCTACTAAATGAAAGCAAGACTATAATCTTTTATGTTTTTTTTACTCTTGCACGTTATGTTTCCATACAATGCTCTATCCTTTTTAATAAAGCATATGAAGATAATGCCATCTCCCTTTTCAATAATATTAGAAAAAACCAAAAACCTATGAGTTGATTAATACTTTAGAGATGAAAAAGCTAATTAATTGAATAGCTATGACTTGATGAGAAGAGATAGTATTGTGGCTAAAATATTACCTTGTACATATATGCTCGTGACTTCATGTCAAGATATGTCTATTCCATCTCTGACATGTCTGAAAGCACCAATGCTCACCGGTGTAGAAAAATTATTAGCTGAAAGCACTAAGTCACGGGCAAGAAGATAAAAAAGAGCGAATAGAGAGTATGATGGAATATAATAAAAAAAAGTGACCCCTCTAACATATCCCACTGCACCAAATCACTAGTTCACAGGTGTAGAAAGCACCAGCTCACAGGTGTAGAAAAATTTTGTTATTGTAAAGATAAAATATTATCTCTTTTGACATTTCCCTTTGGCCTAAGTCACGGGCAAGAAGATAAAAAAGGAGAGAATAGAGAGTATGGCTGAATATAATAAAAAAAAAGTGACCCATCTGACATATCCCAATGCACCAAGTCGGGTTTGATGAGTGGAATGTACTTTGAGAAGGAAGCAACTCAACTTTCCATGTGGTTTGGCGGAAGAACGGATGATATCTCGTGGTCTCAACTTTGACATGAAATTTGAGTTGTTTATATTTTATTTTATTTGAAAATGACGGTTTAAAGATTTTTTTTTAAAAAAATTCTATTCGATTTCTTCAAGAAAAACCATCAAAATTATAAAATATAAAAAAATAGTTTAATTCATCACAATCTAATTTTAATATTTTAAAATAGAAATAAGTAATACATTTTGATCATTTGAAGCAATTTGGGTGATTCAAAAAGAATTTGAAATTTGATTTTTGGCAATGAAATTGAACTGAAATTCGAATAGAAAAGGGCAGGAAGCTAGTGTGAAATTGAAATTGTCTCAAAAAGAACATGGCTGAATATGATAAAAAGAAGCGAATAGAGAGTGTGGCTGAATATAATAAAAAAAAGTGACCCCTCTGACATATCCCACTACACCAAGTCACCGGTTCAAGATTGTTTTCATGTACCCATATTAAGCCTTTCTTCTCTGGTGCTTCCTTCTTTTTTCCCTTCCCCGGACATTTTCTCTCTAAAATGTCACAATCGTCATCTGTCCCCTTTGTCCTTGCCTTAGATTCAAAATTCAAAATTTCAAAATCTTCCTCCTCAGGCATGATTGGAGCTTCTTTCCTAGCGATGCTAAGAAATCGGTTAAGGGTTAATATGGATAAACATGAAAACATCGCTCCTTGCCTCGTCTGTCCTCTTTCTCTCAAAAATGTCACAATCCTCATCTGTTAAGGGTTTTAATACCCAAGAAGAAGATGTTGTGGGGAGATTGGAGCTGCTTGCCTAGAAATGCTGTTGGATCCATCGAAGACATTGGTCATTCCTTTTGCCAAGCAATGACAAAACACTGAAGCATCGAGAGAAGCATGGCTCCTTCGCCGTGTTGCTTTTGGGAAGCCTTACTTGCGCCGTCTGACCTCTTATGGCTTCTCTCAGGAGTAGCGTCTGTCCTACAACATCCCTTTTCGAATCGATCTTAGGGTTTCGTGATTGGATCTGCTTGCCTAGTGATGCTACTGGACCTATTGATAACGTTGGTCATTCCTTTTGCCAAGGATCTCCAACATGTCATGATCTCTAATAAACATAGAGGTCAATATTCCTTACACTTATTGCTTATGCCTTCTATTTTGTTTAGGATCTCCAACCTAGCACGATTTTCCCCATAAAATAACATTGAGCCATTCTGTTTAGGTTTACAAGTTCGTGTTCCATTTTTTGTTCTGCTGCAAAAAAATGATTTTTTGTTCTGCTACAAATATGTTCCATTTTCATACTAATATGTTTCTAATGAATAAGGTGTTTTTTTGTCATATTTTCCCTTTTTTATTATATGGTTAAAATCACGTAACTTATTATAGACCACTTTGATTGATGTGCTTAATAGTTAATGAGCCTATGTTTTTGTTTCATGATATTGGCAAATGGAAAAAAGTCAGGTGCAAAGGTAAGTAAGCCTGCAATAACCCTGAATAAAAGGACTATCGAAACATAAAACAATTCAACTGGGTCTGTGTTTTTCATATGTCAAATTTATTCCCTCCAATTTTTCTCACATTTGACCGTCCATAAAAGGACTCAACCATAGTGTCTGGATTCATCACCATCATTAGTTCTTCATCAATCCTCAAGATAAGTATACTATTCATCATATTTCTTCTCTTTCTCATCCTTTCATAGTGCATGCTTAATATTCTCTTGACATGATTTCTCATTTTTGTAGGTTTCATCATGGTGCGTCGTGCTTCACTTAAGGACTTGGATGATTCAACTGATCGGTGGGCTGTTGTAGTTAGAGTTAGGGGTGAGCATTCGGTTTTCGGTTCGGTTTTTCGGAAAAAAAACGAAAAATGCATATTCTCATCACCGAAACCGAAGTGGGAAAAAAACCGAACCGAATTAACTGAAATATTTCGTTTCGGTTTTGCATATAATTCCGTTTTTGGGCTTCAGTTGGGCCTTAGTGTGGGCCTTCTTGTCTTCTTTTTATTTTTATTGTTTTACTGAATCAATCTACAATATTGACTTGCCTATAGTATACCTTTTTTTTTTGGAAATAAAAGTGGGGCGAAAGCCCAAACCAACTACAAGTAACAATCTAACATAGTAACATAGGTCTCCACCTGCACAAAACAATAATTGGCCAATGCATCTGCACAGAAATTCCCCTCCCTGTACACATGAACAAATACAACTTTACGAAATTTTCCTACACAAAAAAAAAATTGCAGACAGCAGACTTGAGTCACACTCTACAACAACATCGAAATCTCTTTGCCAGATCTGTCTTCTCCACCAGATCAGCAGATCGACGTCCTCGCAGAGAAGCTTTATTCAAGATCTGGGTGTGGGTGTGGGTTGGTTGGAGGCATGGGGGAGTTTCCGAGAGGAGAGGACTTGCCGAACAAGAAGCAAAGAGATATCAGAAGGAGGAAGAACAAGAAGGAAAGAAAGAGTATGTCTGATCTTGAGTTTGAGGAGCTAAAAGGGTTTATGGATCTGGGTTTTTTTTTTCTCTGAGGAAGATAAAGATTCGAACTTGGCTTCCATAATTCCTGGGTTACAGAGGTTGGGTAAGAAAGATGTTGATGAAGATGAAGAAGAAGAAGTAAAAAGAGATTTTAATGAGTCTAAAATCTCAAGACCTTATCTCTCAGCAGCATGGGAGTTTCAGGAAAGAAGAAGGAAGAAAGAGAATAATCAAAATCGTAATCCTTTTCTGATGTACTGGAGAGTTCCTTCTAACAACAATGAAATCGATGTGAAAGATAGTCTAAAATTGTGGGCTCACATTGTTGCTTCTACTGTTAGATGATGATAAAATTTCAAGTTCATGATTTGGACCTAATGCATAATGAAATGGGCTTGCTTCCGAGCAAAAAATGAAATGGGCCGGCAAGTCTTTAAGTTTTTTGTGAAAAAAAAATGAAACAAGGGCACAAGGCTTCATATTTTTTTTTTTAAAAACAAGGTTGATAATTTCGGTTATTCGGTTTTAACCGAATTTTTTTAAAAAAAAAACTGCACCAAAACCGAAATAAGAAAAATAAAAAACTGAACAAAAACCGAAAACCGAAAAAACTGAACACCGAATTAGTCGGTTTGGTTTTCAGTTTCAATTTCAGTTTTGATTTGCTCACCCCTAGTTAGAGTCTTTCGCAAATGAAATGGTTACCAAAATAGCCCCTGCTGAATTGTTTTGTGTTTCAATGGTCTTGATTGATGAGGAGGTATATTTCAATTTCAAGGCTTAACTTGTCAACAAGTATGCTATTTCATTAATTTTTCATTTTAGATAATTAATATTAATGGCTAATTAATAGTTATTGTATTCCTCTGTTTACATATAAACACAGGGTAGGACACTTCAAGCAAATGTTCTAAACAAGAACCTCTATGATAAATTTCGCCTCTCAGTTATTGAAGGCCAAATTTACAAGTTTTTTAACTTCGAGGTCGCTTCAAATGTTAATCAGTATAGAGCAACTAGCCACCCATTTAAGATAACATTTACTCCTCAGACGTACTCTGCAAAAGATATTGCTATAATTCCAAGTTATGCCTACTCATTTTTTTCTATCCCAGAAATCATGAAAATTGATTTTTGTCATCCTGAGGATAATCTTATTAGTATATTATATATATGATCCTTCATATCTATTTGGTGTCTGTTAAGTAATAGTTCCTTATGAATTGTAACTCAGCCATTTAATTGCCATCATCTATCTGTTTGGACACATATGTACTGGCATTTGTGAAATCAGTATGCATATTGGAGGAGTTCCGCCGAGACAACGAGACGAAGAATAGGCTACATCTGTTACTTATAGATTTCGAGTAATGCAAATATCACAACATTTAACAAATTTACCCAATGACATGTTTTCTTATATTCATATTCATAGTAGGTAATGAATGCAAATTTCAGGAACATTGAAGTGGAGTGCACTTTGTTTGATAATTGTGTTTCAGATACCTATATGGCTTACTTGCAGAATACTGAAAATCCTATTGTGGTTTTATTAAACTTAGCAAGAGTTGGATTTTTTGAGGATGATAATACCAAGCAATTTATTATTTCATCGTTAAAAGCACATCATATGGCATCAATTAAACTAAGCTTCATTACAGGTACACCACAAGTGTGTAGCTCCTTTAATACTGCAAGGGCATTATGTTGGTTATGATTAGTTTTGATGATGTCTTATATAGATGCCATTCTTAAGAGCAAAAAGGTTGCATACTACATTTAGATTATGCTTTGATTAATTCTTATGTTGAATGTAGATGCAAAGTTTAATAATGGAGATTGATCAAGAAAGTAGATTGAAGAAAGAAGTTCTTGCACACAATATAATGGGAATATCAGAATGTCAAGGAAGCAAGAAGCTATCAAAGGATTTTGGGAATAATCAGAAGAAGAGGAAATATTGAAGAAGGTAGAACTTGCAAAGAATGATGAGTACAAGTTGAATGACAGAGAATGATCAAGAGAAGAAGAGAAGAGAAGAAAGAAAGAGTTGAATGATGAAGAATGATCAAGTTGGGAGATGGAAAAAGGAAGAACTTGTTGAATGGAATGAAGGTATCATTATTCAAGTTCTTATATTGATGCTAGAAGCCTCTAAGATCATATGGAAGTTGGAATGGCTCGATTAGGAATTAAAGTCAGCAAAAATCAGCTCCAGGATGAGAAAACTCGAGTTCCCAACCCAAAACTCGAGTTTCCTACTTCTATACAATGATTTGCTCCTCTGGTATGAGAAAACTCGAGTTAAGAACTCAAAACTCAAGTTTAGGACTCAAAACTCGAGTTTGGAACTCAAAACTCGAGTTTTGAAGTGTCTTCAAGATCATCTCGCGTCTCTGGACTAGGAAAACTCGAGTTTCCAAGTCAAAACTCGAGTTTCCAAGTCAAAACTCGAGTTTCAGCACTATTCAGCTCTTCAACTCCACTCTGTTTCACGTTCAGCACGGGCGACGTCTGGTAATTCGATGATATCTATTAAACCAGAAATCGGATTGAGGTGAAATCAGTGGAATATAAAACTAGACTTCCAATGCGTCATTTTGATATATAATTCAAGCCCAAAGGAGTTCAGATAAAGGAGTTATGAATTGTGGAAGTTGACAGAAATATCCACGCCACACAGCAAACCAAGCTTCAATGTTTTGAGTGTAACTCACAAACTACAAATCCGATTGAGCTGAAATTGGTGGCATATGAAAGAAGACTCAAAAGGATTTCCATAAAGACTTTAACCAACTAAAACGGAGTTCAGACCAGAGATATATGGCCTTCGAAAGTTGACAGTCAGTTCAAGACGTTTCAAAAACGCTGGTCAAGAATAGTCTTCATTCATCTGATCATAACGGACATAATACAATGAGTTTGGAGCTGATTCTTCTTGCATTGGATTCTTACCTCGAGCTTGGACACATAAATTTGAGTTTGAGATTAGCCAAGAGTTTTGATCTTAATGAGAAATATCCTGAACAAAGCAAAACCGACAGTTTTCAAAGAAAACTCAAGTTTTCACAATACGAGACTTCTCACTATTTTTGGAAAAGACAAAACTCCGTTTTCATTGAAAACTCGAGTTTTGGACTTACAGAGAGTCTCCTAAGTTTTTGAACTTTGAAAACCTCCAGTTTTCAATATTACTTGAAATTTTCCAAGTTTTCACTAAATTTGTGAAAACTCGAGTTTTGAATCAAAACTCGAGTTTTGAGTTGGCAGAGAGGATTCAATTTTTAGCCAGTTTTCAAAACCTCCAGTTTTTGTGTAAACCTCCAGTTTTGAGTTTGACAAAGTTTTCACAGTAAAGTGAAAACTCGAGTTTTGATTTCAAAACTCGAGTTTTGCTCAGGCAGAAAGTCTTCATGTTTTCTCATTTTTTCAAAACCTCCGGTTTTTGACTTGGCGCGATTTCTTCAAGTTTTCATATTTAAATGAAAACTTGAGTTTTGATATGAAAACTCGAGTTTTGGCCAAGCGAAAGTTTGATGTTTTTCAATGATTTGAAAACCTGCGGTTTTGAAAGAAAACCTCCGGTTTTGATGTTTTGGACTTAAATCGATTTTACACACCAAAGTCCAAAACTCAAGTTTTCATCGCAGAGTTTGAAATTCAAATCTGACGATTTTGTAAAACCTTCTTGTTTGATTTTAATACTTCCTATTATCATTCTTGTATATTCCCTGCTATGTTTAACCACTCTGTCAGTGAGTTTCAGATGAATTAGAGAATGCAAATTGAAGGCTTAAAGCAAAAAGCAAAAAGCAAAAAGCATGTCAGAACATTAAATGCTTCAACCAGAAAAGTTGCATACTTCTGGTAATCCATCTATACACGATTACAAAACATTAAAAAATGTTCTCCACTTCCAGCAACTGCTTCTCCAACGGATAAATTTGCAGAGAGTCAACTCTGAACTTCTACACAGCTGGATTAAGTAAAGATTAGAGAGAGAAGAAGACCAACACAAAACCAGAACCTTGTCTAATGAAGGCAACTGTTATAATCAAGATTCCAACGGTCATATATTGATCTCTACCTATAAAAGAAGACAGATTCAAGACAGAAACGAGAGACAACAGCCTACAACTTCAACATGCTAATACTCTGACCTTCACATCATTTACTCTCTTTTTCATGTTTAGATAAGCTTATCATAGAGAGTAAAGTGATTTGTATTGTTCTTCGGTGTTTATTCATTCACTTCTAAGAGAGAAGATTTATTGTAATCATTCCTTCCATACTATCGAGAGTTACTCAAGATTGGGTGATCTTGAGTGGAAAACCCATTGTATTGATTACGGCTTGTAAGGGGAGTAAGTTCTAGTGAGAGAATTACTTGAGTACGAGTGTGTAATCAAGTGGGTGCATTGATTACGGTTTGTAAGGGGGAGTGAATCCTAGTGAGAGGATTACTCCAAGTACGAACGTGTAATCAAGTTGAAAGAAGATAGTGGATTGAAAAATCTCAAGTGGAGCTTGAGGACGGACGTAGGTCAAGGATTGAACCGAACCAGGATAAATCTCGGTTGCATATTCTCTTCCCTTATCTCTTATGTTTCCATCATATATATTTGAATGACTGATTATCACTTTATACATTATTTCTGTCACTCAAACAACTTTCAGTAAGTTGCGAAAAGAATTTCGAAGTAACCATTTTTTAATCAAACACCCAATTCACCCCCCTCTTGGGTGATAGCCAGGTCTTTCACATTATTTAATCCTCCTATCCCAGAGGTTAAAAATCTCGTAGAAAGGTATTTATTATTTGTTTTATTTTACATTTCTATTTATTTAGCCATTAACTCATAGAAAAGGTATTTATGTAGTGCACATGATGAAAATTCCCCTATCATGGTTGCATTCTCTCAACCCATTACTTCATAGTTAAGTCAACATTCAAACGAGGCTTCTTTACACAATCAGACCGAAGTCACTATCTCTCAAATAGAAGAACAAGCAATTGTATGTAATATTTCATCAGTTTTTTTTTCTTTGAGACTTAAAGTATAATTGATCTAGTAGTGGTTTCACCATGTCTTACAGGGAGATTTGTTTGTAATCAATTGTCGAATTCATAAGCTTGAAAGAAAATACGACTGGAATTATGATGGATGCTCAAAGTGTGGTCAAAAGCCAAATTAGATTATCCTTAAATGATTTGTCCCCGTTGTAAGAAAATACCAAAGTCAATTGAACCAAAGTAAAAAAGTCATTTTCTACCTGGAAATTGTTCTGTGATTACATTAGTCTCATATAATCCTAACTTAGTTCATGTGTGACAAGATGAAGATTCATTGTCTTGTCAAAGACAAAAATGGGTCAGCTTCTGTCATTTTCTGGGATAAATTTGTTGTTCAGTTGGTTAAGAAGACAACATCTGAACTGAAGCATTTACAAAGAAGGTTAACATCATCTACACAAAACATCACAATGTAATCATTAATTGGGTCCATTTGGTATTGAAAGTGGAGCTTAATCACCAAGAGGGGGTGAATTGGGGATTTTAAAATTCTTTCGAAATTGCTCTGTTTTCAAACACTAAAACAGAGCTGGACAGAGTATAGGGAAGAATAGCAAGACACAGGAAACTTATACTGGTTCGGTCCAATCTCTTGACCTATGTCCAGTCCCCAGACACTCTGGGATTTCACTATCTTGATTGATTACACACTTTGTAACTCAAGAGTAATTCTCTCACAAGAACTTACTCCCCTTTACAAGTTGCAATCAATATCCCAATCTCCAAGTCCCCTGACTTGAGATTCTTACAATAAATGATTTACAATCAGTGAACTCTCTCTAAGAGTAGATAATGATAAACACTGAAGCTCAATGTATCAAAAGATACTTTACAAGTGGAAGCTGAAAGAGTAGTTGGCAAACTTGAATACAATTCATTTTCAGCAGATGTGTTGTTGAGAAGAATTGAATGCTGCTCTATTTATACTAAGAGAGCATTAAATAACCGTTGCTAACTCCATTATAACCGTTGGTGCACTAATCTAGCTGTTGGAGGCACTTTGGTGTCGCTCAATGTATCAAAAGATACTTTACAAGTGGAAGCTGAAAGAGTAGTTGGCAAACTTGAATACAATTCGTTTTCAGCAGATGTGTTGTTGAGAAGAATTGAATGTTGCTATAGTTATACTAAGAGAGCATTAAATAACCGTTGCTAACTCAATTATAACCGTTGGTGCACTAATCTAGCTGTTGGAGGCACTTTGGTGTCTTCTCTCTCTACTCTTCAGTTAATTCTTTTTGTCCAAAGGATTAGTGTTGACTTTCCTTGTAATAGATCCGTTGGAAGAGCAGCTACTGCTTAGGGAAAGCAGACATTAATCCCTTTGCAACGTGTAGAGAATGATGGTACAAAAGGATGCAAGCGTCTAGACTTTGCATTTAATGTTCTGACATTGCTTTTTGCTTTTGTTCAAATCTTCATTTAATGTCCTTTAAACAATCTGAAACTCACTAACAAACTCATTAAACATAGTTAAGAATAGTAGTGAATGTAGAGGAGAAGTATTAAGATCAAACAAGAAGATTTCACAAATTCGTCAGATTTGATTTTCAAACTCAGCGACTCATACTTGAGTATGTTCTTCAATACTCGAGTTTGTCACTGTGCACTAATATCAATACTTGAGTATCCATGATCATACTCGAGTATTCTTCTTCCAAGAGGAAGGTCGTTATTTGAACTTTGGACCATATCTTTGAATAGGTACAAATACTCGAGTTTCCAAACCCAAACTCGAGTTTTAGACTTTTGATATGAAAATAAGTTTGAGTCCAAAACCTCAATACTAGAGTTTCCATTTCAATACTTGAGTTTCCAAGTCATTGAAAAAAGAGCAAAGCTCTTTGTATGCCTGATACTCGAGTTTCTAAATCAATACTCGAGTATTCAGAGATTTTGAAAACTTTGAGAAGTCTATGCTAAGTCAATACTTGAGTTTTCAAAACATTGAAAAAGAGCAAAGATCTCTGTATGCCCGATACTCGAGTTTCTAAATCAATACTCGAGTATTCAGAGATTTTGAAAACTTTGAGAAGTCTATGCCAAGTCAATACTTGAGTTTTCAAAATGATACTTGAGTTTTCAAAACATGTGTAAAACTTGAAAACTTTCTGTCAATCCGATACTCGAGTATTCAGACCCATACTCGAGTTTTCTCAAGTTGAGAACTTTGATGACTCTCTGTATGACCAATACCTGAGTTTTCAAATGGATACTTGAGTTTTGGAAACTTTAGGAAATATTGAAAGAGTCTCTGTATGATGCATACTCGATTATTCAAATCAATACTCGAGTTTGGATCATGGTGAAAAACTTGGAGTGCTCTCTGTAAGTTCAATACTTGAGTTTCCAATGGAAACTTGAGTATTGCTTTGTTTAATAAAATTGAGCTACTCTCTGTCAAGTCAATACTCGAGTATTGAGACCAATACTCGAGTTTGCCTTTGACAGTAAGTTTTTCAACTTACCAAAGACAAACTTCAATTTGTGTTTACAATTGTCAGTTATCATCAAAACACATAGAGAACTAACAGTTATTAACAGGATGATCGTGAGTTTGACTTTCCTGATGAGTTAGACCTTCCGGTTGGAAAGAATGCTCTGTTGAACCTGAAGATGAATGACTACAACAAGAAGCATCTCACTTCTAGCATCAACGTTAGCTAATATACCATATGCGAAGATCTTTTGAATCAGTTCAATGAAGCAAATACGAAGGTTTTTCACTTCTCAACTACTCGTGTGTTATGTCTTTATTGAATATGTATTTTTCCCAATGGCAAAGAATTTAAATATTTTTTCTAATATTTGTATTTATAGTTGTCTAAAAAATAACAGAGTCATTCAGAAAGGAGTTTTGAAGTGAAGGGACTGTGGAGAGTGTTTAAGCTCAAAAAGGTGCTCACAACATTTTTGTGAAACCTGTAGCTGAAGGTGTTACTCCACTCGTAACACCTCTTGAAGATAGCACCATTTTTTACCTTTCTAAACATGTCACCCCTGCTCTTGTTAAGGGGAAAAGAAGGATAACCAACAAGAGGAATGTTGTTAAGGATGACTCTACAACTACTTCTCATGTGCCTTTTGCTCGTCCTGCTGAGGAAAGAGTTTCAAAAGTGATAAATGTCAAACCCCTTAATATTTCAACATTTATTAAAGTAATAACGCACAGCTCAGCGGGCGAAACAAAAATAACATAAATATAGTGATATAAAGTACTTGATTACATAACAGAAATCCCCACAAGGTTCGTACATAATATTTACAAATACCGAAGATTCTATTATACATCTACAGATAACCAACACCAAGACTGAAATAGGTTTAAAACCTTTAGTTGATGGAATCTCCCACCTTACATTGGGAACCGTATCCACTGTGTTGACCACTTCAAAAGAATTGTGAAAAGGGTTGGGATTTGAATCAATCCTAGAGTAACAGTTAATTTCACATAAAGTGCATACAAAACATATGGTAGTCAACCAATAATCAACACATTCAACATTCAGAGATCACACATCACATGCAGCATCAACTGCAAACATAGAACCCACCCAGTCCATTACCACAGCGCTGGGTATTCAACTAAGCACGACCCATCTCAGCTGAATGCTTAATAGGGTTTGCGACTCAAGGACCATTAGTCCATTAGGACCTACTACCTATCTCGTATTCACAACACATATCACATGAAGGTTCAAACACACATATAAAGTTATACATAGTATGTGAGAGAAAAGTTACTACCTGAACGTCTTTCCAATTCTTGAATTGGTTCCCAGTCCTTTGGTCATCCCGGGAAAATGTCGAAATATATCATTGGGGAAAAAAAAGTGATTTTGCAACTTCCATTACTTTGAATTACTTTTCCCAAAGTAATATCATACTACTTAATTTTAATTTCTCATTAAATATGATAATAATCTTTCATAAATGCTTTCCGAGGGTTATTTGATCATATAACCAATGTGAGACCTTGAAAAATTTATATTTATTAGGGAGAAATTACCTAATTTTCCTCAAGCTCAAATTTGGTCTCTAAATATTTTTCCATAATTTTTAATAAATTGCCTTATTCTTAGATAAAATTCCCATGAAATATTTTTTAAAAAGGTAAATTTTTCATTTCTAGGGCATGTAACCATTTTATAAACCCACATTAATCTTAAAATAAATTTCCCCTATTTCAACTCAATTATTTGAGGCTTGATGGAATTTTTCATAATTAAAATTGGCTAATTACCCTTTAATTAACCAAAGTTCTACCAATTCTTTAAGATTCATTTTTGAGGTGATTTTCTCACTCATACCTCAATTAAGCCACAAATATGGTTTGGAAAATTATTTTCTACCTTCCTCTATCTTTGGAATTTTCCTAAAACTCTGGGCATAATCTCCAAATTTACCCTTACGTGCCCTTGTAATTTTTTCATAAATTACACTTTTGCCCAAACCCAAGACAATAGATATACTATGTTACATTATCTATCCAATACATTTAGCCCTCGTATACATTTTGGGATATTACTATAAAGCAAGAGAAATAGTTTAGTCTGTATTAGGTTGTTGTGTGGCTTTTTCAGTCATACGCTTTTAGGACTTAGTTCCAGTATGGTTTTTAATCTTCTACATTCTCAATGTTTGTTGTTTTAATTAATGTTCTATATTTTTAATGTTTGTTGTTTTATGTATTGCGATGACTTTCTAATTCAATCTCAATGCACTTATGTTTCTCTCTATTAAACATGGCCCTTATTAGTTTTCATATTCACTGAGGATGAAATTATCTTCACTATTATGCCACACATTTATTAATTATTAATTAAATAAATTGACATGCTTTGCTATGATGGAGTGCGTTCAGTGTTACCTTTTACCTCTTGGCAATACTTTCATTTATTTAAATATAGTTAGTTGTTCGGGCTACCAATTGTAACCTACTTTGATTCACCTTAAGGTCAGCCTACCATACTTGTATGGAACAGGAAAGGGTGTTTGTTACGGACCTATATCAAGCCCATTTACGGCATGACCCAACAAGAAATAATCTTCATCAGGATCTGCCATAATGAAGGAAGATCCTAACCAACCTACAATCAAGGCTATAATTAGGGAAGATCTCAACTAGGGGATTCGACCTAGATTTGACAGCCAAGATATTTGGGCTACAAGGCGCACAGGACCCATAAATCCCAACCTAAGGTACACTCTATAAATAAGAGGTAAACCCAAAGGTATGAAGACTTACTCTCTACTATTACGATACTGTCGTCACTGTGCACACATATCACCCCTCTTAGCGAAAGCCTCTCTCATGCACAGTGATCCAACGTTCTCTTGGGTATCTGCTCCATAGATATCTAGGGTGAACTATCTGGTCCAATATCAACGTACTAGCCCATCAGGCTAGACATCTGTGTTCTTATACAGAACATTGGGGCCGACCGTGGGGAACCATAAACTATGATCCCCGTGACCAACGATGGTTGAAACAAGAAGCAGTAGTCAGATCCCACTGCCCAGGAATCCAAATCCAGTGGAGACGAGTCAACTGTAGCGGAATCAAGACCCACCGCTACCTGAAGATGTCTCAAATTACAATGTTGTGAATGATGGTGATGATGTATCTGATACGGCCTCCTCCCCACCAATCGCAGCAGGACCTTTTTCAAGAAATTCTAGTCCCGAACCCAAACATCCTCCTTTTGCAAAATACCGTAGGCTCGGTGCTAAGGCGAATAAAGGAGATGGAGAAGCGCAACAACCTCTAGAGGCAAGAGGATCTCAGAGTAACACAACAATTGATGAAAGAGCGTTTCAGGCAATTTGAAACACCGATCTGGAAAGAAAATCATGATGACCTGTATGAGAGGAGAGAAAGGACGACTCAGAATTCTAGTGACCTTGCTCGCATTGAGCAACCGAGATCTATGCAAGGCAATGCTGGAGGTCCTACTGATGAGCACTATTTATCCCATGTTTTCCCTGTATTATATGACTGTATTGTATGGTGAATATGAGCTTAACTGCACTTAATCTAAGAAAAAGGCATTAATTCATTATACAGGGAACTTAAGGATAATTCCACATACATCCTAAAACATCTGCTAAGAGGAGAATGAATTCTGAGGTTTTATGAGAAAGTCGCATAACATAGCCGATATTATGCTATGGCATCGGGACAACTCTATCGAAGTGCAATACAATGCATCCCTGAAGCTATAGCAGAGTAAGTGACGCAATGCTATGCAGCATATGATCTGATCTTTTGTCAAGGTTGTTTCAGGAAATAGTACAGGTTGTCAAGTGGAAGAGAACAACAGTTAGATTGCTGACGTATTGGAATAGAAGATACAGAGGATAGAAACTAAGATTTGAAGAATCCCGTAGGATCAGAATAATCAATCTACCGAGATTTGAAGGAAGATACGACTGGACCTCGATAGATTAGGAAAGGCCCAGTTCGCTGAACGTACACCGCAAGTAGACCTAAATATATAAGGAAACAACAGCCAACCCTAAAAGGGTGTCGATAGTCGTTGCGAGTCAAAGACCAATCCCATACGACTAGACTCGAGAGAAGAGTGAGAGAAGTACAAAGCATGAGAACTCTAGAGAACCCAGCATCTTTCTAGGCAGTGAGACAGAGATAAGAAGACGTGGAGTCATGACGTGACAGGGCTTCTTCCACGCCGTCAAAACCTCCATCAAGCTTTTTTTTTCTATTTGATTTTAGTTAATATCTTTGTCATGGGCAATTCTGTAGTGCTTTGTTTAGTGCTTCCCTCGTCAGTCATGAACTAAATTTCTTGTGGCTGAGTGAGGATGATTTCCTAAGTTGAATGAACCCAGTTGTTAGTTTTTAATCTAATACATTCAGTTTTCTTATCAGTGAATTAATTTCTTGTCGATTAGCGAGAGCTAAGGGCTAGATCAGTGGCTCGGCTTACTAAGAGGGAGTCAGGGTTAGATATCTGAGAAACATTGATTTCTAGGTAGGCTTGTCCAGGGCTTGACCTATTATTGTAGGCCTCAGGAATGAGTCTACCGCTCATAACCATAACACCCTGACCTTAATGACAATCTAACTAGAAGATCACCATAGGCATATGGGAGAAGTAAGTTAGGATTGTACTTATCAGACGAGAGATCTTCAGTACATTAGAGTGGTGGGTTAACTGAATAACATTGTAAAATGCGTTATTCTGTAGCATTTGTGAGAGTTGTGCAGCATCAATGCTATAGCAATCAGATCATTCGGTGTTATCATTCGGCATTCCAGTCTCTGTGGGACGATACTCTACTTACTCTTTATTACTTGTTCGACTGGTTCACTTGCCATCAAGGAATTCAACCAACACCTACTCAAGGGACGAGCTCGAAACGAGTACGCATTCAGGGACCCGTTTCTATATTGAAGAGCGTGTGTGCTGAGAAGATCTCTACTTAAGGGGATCAAAATCGTGATGAGGTACCCTAGACATCAAGCCATCCAAGAAAATATAAGATGAAATACACTAGGGGGCACAACAACAGTCCTTTCTCTAACAAAATTGTGACTGCGCCTTATCCAGACGATTTCGCTTTAGCAAACCTGCCAAACTATGATGGAAGTCAAGACCTGTGATCCCATCTCGAGACTTTCGAGTTGTTATGTTTCGTGTGAGGGCTCGTAGGGCCTATCGTGCCTTGAATCTTTGCCGCAACACTCATAGGAGCTGCACTAAAATGGCTCCATACTCTGCCGGAAAATTTCATCTAGAGTTTTGAATATCTTGGAGAAAAGTTTGAGTTGAAATTTGCAACTAGCAAGAGGCAGCCGAAGTCCGAATTCGCTCTCGGTAAGATTAAGCAACAACATGAGGAAACACTCCAAAAGTATTTGGATTGATTTAAGGATGTTGCTCTGCAAGTATGGGCACTACCGAAAAGTATGCACATGCACTTGCTAATAGCCAGCCTGGACGGATCATCTCGGCTGGCAAGGTCACTTTTCAAGAAACCGGTCATGACCCTGACTGATTTCAGAGCTCGGTCAAAACAATATCTAGAGGTGGAACACATGGAGATAGCCAATTCCATGGGAAACGAGCAAAGAAAGAATTCACGTCCGAGAGGCAAAGAGCAGTCTGAGAATCGAAACCAAGATTCCCGCGAAAGAAACTTGGATAGCAGATCCTGGGGTGGAAGGTTTGAAGCAAAAGTAAAGTACGATAAGTACACTGCTCTGAATGTCTTACGGTCCCAAGTTTGGAAGGAGGTAGCGCTGACCGAGATGAAGAAATTCGAACGACCTCAGCCCCCCAGAACAGAACCAACACTAACCAGTCCTGATATTGCGTATTTCATGATGGACCAGAGCATACTACGGATCAATGCTCTAAACTCAGTGACGCCATTGAGAAGTTCGTCCGAGATGGTAAATTATGGAAATATGTGATAAAAACTCAGGGACGGAAAACCAACAAGCGCAAACTAGGAGGCTGTAGTACGAGCCCAGCCTTGGGGCAAAATAAGAAAGATGAGAAGCGGCGAAAACCAGCTAGTGACGATGACGAATTCCCAGAAGCCGAGTTTGACTGTAATGTGATCAGTTGCGCCATGGGCGGAGGGGGAGATACGGTAAGCCAGAGGAGGAAGTATTTTAGAGAAGTCCTTTCTGTAAAGGACCTGCCAAAATTTAAAGAAGATCTTAGCAGATTGGAACCTCCCCCACTAGTTTTCACTAAGGAGGATTTGAAGGATGTAGTTCCAGGCCATCAGGATGGTTTGGTAGTCACAGGAACCCTGGTACATTGCCGGATTAAAAGGATTTTCGTTGATGCTGGAAGCTCCGTGGACATTATCATTTAGGAGGCCTTTAAAAGGATGAACCTTGATTAGAAAGACTTGAAGTCATGCAAAACGACCCTCATAGGGTTTAACAGAGAACACTCTCGTACCAAGGGGTACATCGATCTCAGGTTGACACTAGGCACGAAGGTGGCGTTCAAATCAAAGCGAGTAAGGTTCATTGTTGCTGACTTCCCTTCCCCATATAACATAATATTGAGGAGGCCAACTATTCACAATTGGGACATGCTGGTTTCCACGAAGCATCAAAAGTTAAAGATGGTGAGCAGTAAGAACAAAGTTATCACTATCAACGGAGATCAGAAAGAATCTCGGCAATGTTATTTTGAAATAGTCAGAGAAGGCGAAGGTGGACCATCATCCCCACCCCAGATTCGTGAAGGAGAAAGGAGCGCAGATAAGGGGAAAAGGAGGCAGCCAGGCCGGCTAGTAAATATGGTGGAGTTAAATCTACGAGAAGGGTCTGAGATTCCACGACCTGAGCCATAAGGCAAGTTGGAGGACCTGGTATTGGGAAGTGAGCCTTCGCAAATCATGAAAGTTGGCGGAACGATGAATCCGGAGCTGAAAGCCTGATTGGAGGAATTTTTGAAAAAGAACCGGGACGTCTTCTTTCGGAAGTTGTCAGAACTACCCGGGATTGACCCAAATTTTTACTGTCACAAGTTGGCTATCCGTCTGAGATCAGCACCAATGGCGCAAAAGAAGAGAAAACTCAGACTGGAAAGACGGTAGGCCCTGGAAAAGCATGTCAAAGAGTTGTTGGATGCCGGATTCATCTGAGAGATACAATATACCACCTGGCTATCTAACATGGTTATGGTGATGAAACCAAATAGAAAATGGAGGGTGTGTACGGATTACACCAACTTGAATAAAGCTTTCCCCAAAGATTCGTATCCAATGCCCAACATTGACCAGCTAGTCGACAACTCATTCGGGTTCCAGTTATTATCCTTCATGGATGCATATTCCGGATACAACCAAATAGCGATGTACCCCAAGGATCAAGAGAAAACAACCTTTATCACCGAGAAGGCTAATTACTGCTATAACGTGATGCCGTTCGGGTTGAAAAATGCCGGGGCCACGTATCAGAGAATGATGAACAAAGTCTTTAAAGACTAACTTGGCCAAAATGTAGAAGGATATATCAACGACATAATTGTCAAGTCGACAAACCCAAAAAATCATATCCGAGACTTGGAGCAAACCTTTGATAAGTTGAGGGCATACCAAACTCGGCTAAATGTGCATTCGGAGTCTCGGAACCGTGGAATTGAAGCTAATCCAGATAAATGCAAAGCTGTGCTAGATATGAAGGCTCTAAGGAACAAGAAGGAAGTCCAACAATTGACCGGAAGGTTGGCTACATTAACTAGATTCTTACCAAGATCGGTAGAAAATGCTCTTCCTTTCTTCAAGCTGCTAAAGAAGGAAGCACAAGGAGGCCGGAACTCGGAGTATGAAGCCGCATTTGAGAAGATAAAGCAGTGTTTGGCAACCCTGCCAGTGCTGTCTAAACTCGAACCCGGAGAGTTGTTGTTCCTTTATTTGTCTGTGGGTGAAGAAGCTGTAAGTGCGGCATTGGTCAGGGAGACAAAGAACGGCCAAGTACCGATATATTTCATAAGCAAGGCCCTGTAAAGCTCGGAGTTAAGATATCAAAAACTGGAAAGTGGCGTTTGCCTTACTCACCGAAGCAAGAAAACTTTGTCCTTACTTCCAAGGACACCAGATCGTCGTTCGAACCAGTCAGCCAATCCAGAAAGTACTGCATAAGCCATATTTGACCGGCAGGATGATCAGCTGGGCCATAGAGCTGTCCAAGTCTGGTCGGGCTTCATAAGTGATAGCTCATCGTAGCCGTCGATTATTTCACAAAGTGGATAGAAGCTGAGCCATTAACTACAATTACTTCTGCTAGCGCATAGTGATTTTTTAATGCAACATTATTTCCTACTTCGGGATCCCTGCCGAGGTGGATACGGATAACGAAACCCAGTTCATGGATAAGGGTTTCGAAGAAATGACATCAGGGTTTCACATCAAACAACATTTTGCTTCCGAAGAGCATCCTCAATCGAACGGTCAAGCTGAAGTAGCAAACAAGATAATCGTCGATGGGCTAAGAAAGCGGATAGAGGATGCAAAGTCCAATGGGGTCGAACAACTTTATTATGTTTTGTGGGGCTACAAGACCATCGTTCAAATGTCAACCCAAGAAACTCCTTTCTGGTTGACCTGTGGGTGCGAGGCGATGATCCCGGTTGAGATAGGCCAGCCGTCATGGAGGAAAATGAAGACTCTTCAAGAAAGTGAGGAGATGAACAATGAAGCGTTGGCGGTGGAATTAGACTTGATCGACAAGGTCAAAATCATGGCGCATTGCCGAGATATGGCCACCAAGCAACTCATCACGGCCAAATATAACAAAAAGGTTAGGCCTCGGTCATTCGACGAAGGTGACCTGGTGCTTAGAAGAGCCGACGTCGGGAACAAAAATGCCAGGGATGGCAAGCTTGCTGCAAACTGGGAAGGTCCTTACCGGATCAGAGAAAAAATCGACAAAGGAGCATACATGCTAGAGACCTTGGAGAAAAAGCCAATCAACAGAACGTGGAATGTGGATAAACTGAGAGTCTATTACAGTTATATCCAAGTTCCATGTTTACGCTATCGTTTGTGGATAGATTGAGTCTGTGTCAATTAATTCTGAGTTCAGATTTTATGTTTATTCAATTCCCTGTTTTGGAGTTGTTTGATGTCAGCCAGCTCATTTGAGCAAGTTGTCTTTCAAATAAGGGAAGAAATTCTCAGTTGAGAATCATGCCCCAGACTCTCCAAATTGTACCAGTTGTAAAAAAATGAACATGTGTACGAACCCAAGGTCATTGAACCCGGTTGTAAGTAAAGTGTGAATGAAAGACTAAAACCAGGGCCATCGAGCCCGGTTTCTAATTTAAGCGAAGCCATTACTGTAAGCCTTTGCAACGTTGATGCATCAAAATTTTCATCCTGTTTTCCGACTCTAAATTTTCAACCCATCAATTGTGGGACAATATTGTCCCTTAGATCACACTACCATTATGAGAGACTCTTCGCCACCATGCGCAATACCTATGTCATTGATTCTGAGGAAAACTCGAGGAAAGCCCTCTAATGTCTTTTTGGAATAAATTAGATCTAAAGGGTTAAGGCTAAACGTCTTTTTTCATGTGCATATAGTACTCTAAAGTATTTTTTTAAGGCTAAATGTATTTTTTTCTTGTATATAGTACCCTAAAGTATTTTTTTAGGTAGGTCCATCACCTTAAAATACTTTTTTTGTACAATCTTACACTGAACAATTTAGGTGCTGAAAGCACTTGAATATATATATATATATATATATATATATATATATATATATATATATATATATATATATGGTGTTGGATGAAACAAAAGAAAATATTTTAGGGTACTGGACCCACACCAATAGAAAAAGAAAAGCTTTTAAGATGAGATGAAATACACCTCGTAAGACCGGATCTAAAAACTGTCTTGATTCAAGCGGTCTAAAAATTATGTTACTTTTAAACTGGATGAGCAACCGGTCTTAAAAACAATTGCTCTGACATTGGACTTTTGAAATATCCGGTCTTTAAAATGTTGCAAAATAAATAAATAAATAATCCCAGTGAAACAACCAGTCCCAATCACCAGATCTGGCAAATTCTCTGTCATCAGCGATAAAGAATGGAGAGCATATTGGAAGCAATACCAATAAGAAAAACAAAAAAGATGAATACGAACTCCAAAAATTAGAAACAATAACAAAAAAACAAAAATCATTCACCATGGAAATCGAATTTGAATGAATATAAAATCAGAGGTGAAATCGAAGTCCAGATCTACAAAAAAATCACAAGCTTCAAGCAACCAAATCTGAGCAGGATCCTCTCGTCATTGCTGCAAAAGCTTCAAGAAACCAAAATCGAAGTCCAAATCTAAGTAGGAGCGGTCAAGGTAAGAACAAATAGACTTAAGCAGCAAGAGATCTGGGTTTGATTTTAAGTCGGATCTATGCGAAGGCAGCGTGGGCGGAGCCGTAGATCGAAGAGGAAGGAGCCACCATTGTCCAAAATCCTCGAAGCACTACGCTTCCACCGTTGCTGAGGATTAGAGTTGACGCCGTCGCAGAACCCTCGAAGCATCTCACCGCCAACATTGCTGAGGATTTGACCTGTGGATCTTGGGACGACTTACGAAGATCGTGAGTAGGTTCGAGGAAGAGGATGGCATTCACTGAGGATTTGATTGTGTGGCTCTTAGGACACTTGTTCAATCTAAAACTAAGCAAATGCTATATCACCAAGACAAGCACTCACAGACTTAACAGGGTTTAGCAGATTTGGCTTTTTTTTTTTTTTTTTTTTTTTTTTAACTTTTTAAGACCGGTTGTTTGTAACAACCGGTCCTAAAAGTATTGTTTAGACCAAATCTTTTATCATCCGGTCTTAAAAGTGTTCTTTATATTTACGAAATTACCACCAATCATACTTTTAGACCGAATCCTTTATAATCCGATATTAAAAGTGTTTTTTATATTTACGAAACTGCTACCAGTCATACTTTTTAGACTTGATCCACTATAATCCGGTCCAAAAAATTCTTTATATTTACGAAACTGCCACCGGTCATACTTTTTAGACTTGATCCTCTATAATATGGTCTAAATGAGGCGATCTTAAAGCCCTTTTTTGTACTAGTGCCACATGAAAAAGCTTTTCAAGGTGTTAAGGTCATCAAAAAAAAATACTTTAGGATACTAGATAAATATGGAAAAAAAAATAATAAAAAAACCTTCAAAATACCCTAAATAATACTTCCGCCGTCTCTAAATATAACCTTCAAATAACCGATTTGCGCTTGTGAAGAAAACAATTTAAATTAGTTAAGAGTAATATATATATATATATATATATATATATATATATATATATATATATATATTTCAATTATACCCCTACTTGTAAAGAGGATAAGTGTGAGAGATAATAAATGTAACAAATACAGTTAGGGGTTGTTGGAAAACATTCAATAAATAATTTGACTTTTCTAAAATAAGCTTGCATTTTAGGATAAGCTCATTCATAAATTTAAAACTTATATTTAAGGATGGAAGCACCGACTCGGAGAATAAAAGTCTAGCTATGAAAGATATTTACTAAACCACTGCCCACTCAGGGGCGGACACAGGGAGGGGTGAGGGGTGGCCCCCGCCCCCTCTAAATTATTATTATTATTATTTTAAATGCAAACTTCAATCCATGGGTTTGCTTTCACACGCGTGTGTATATATATATATATATATATATATATATATATATATATATATATATATATATATATATATATATATATATATAACTGAATGCCATTTGTTTGCTATCATAAATATTTTTTTCCAAAAAACTAATAAAGAGGTTGGCCCCATCTTTAATATATCCCTAAACCACTAACCCACTTGTGTATTCTCTTTTCCGAAACAAATCGTGTCTTCTTCCTTCCAGCGGCTCATTCCCCTGTTTTTTCAATAGCTTACAGTAAATTTTGAGGATCAATAAGGTACTTAAAATCACTTATTTTTTTATATTTTCTTTATAAAATTTATTATATATGATTTTATCTTTTTAATGATACTACTTTTATACTGATTAGAGAATATATTAGGGTTAGAATTTTGGGCAAGTTTTGAGTTTTGCTAAAAGATGGCTATGAGAATATAGATGATGACTAATAGTTAATTTTAATCGATTTACTTTTATTATTAATAATATTTTTAAAATCATATTGGTCATGAAATTGTTTTGATATCATATTTTTAAAGATTGCTATGAGAATATATTCCAATTTCTTGATAATTCTTTGATTACATATATTGAAAAAGAACTTGTTTTGAGTTTTAGCACGGAGATGAGTTTAACAATATGAAAACACGTAGCGTAAGAGTAAAGTGAAGCCATCTTAATTTCTATAAGATTTCTTTCAATTTTTTTATATATTAGGTCTGTATCGTATTTTAAGTACGCTTATTTATGATATAACATTTTTTATTTTCACCCCCCGTCAAGAAAATTCTTGGGTCCGCCCCTGAGTCCACTGGAGCTAATTTACGGTTCGCTTTTGTGAAAAGTTTTCTTCACCATACCACAGTCCAATCTTTGCTGAAGTTTAGGAATTCTGGAACTTCCATTTTGCAAAACTCCACTCCTTTTATCCCATTTTTTTGTTTGGGACTCTGAAGCTCATTATCATATTGAAAAATTTAAAATCAAGTTATTAATTTATTTTTTATTGGTACGGTTGATTCTTGTTTGCTCTCTGTTAAAGAGTCTCAATTGAAGTATATTATGACATACTTAAAGTTTTTTAGGCACCGATGAAAATCTTGTATGGTTTGTATGTCACAAAACTTTCGCTAAATAGCTAGCCAGAAAATACTATAGTTGAAGGTAAATCGGAACCCAGAATTTGATTCTTGAGGTCTTTATCTTTTATAAGGTGCATATCGGTTTCAATATATGTTTAGATCTAGCCGAGCACTAAGATTGTCATAAAACAAGATTGGTAGATTTTAAATTGTAAGTTTGAAATAAGGTTTTAAGACCTAGACCAAACCCAACGGTCCGACCTTGGTCAGTCACTAAGGGTCCGTTTGGAATAACAGTGGTAAAGTAACTTTTGGTTCTGCTGGACTTTTCCTGATGGACTTTTTTTTTCTGCTAGACTTTTCCTGATGTGATTTGTATTTGGGATAATGGTGGCAGAAGTGACTTTTTTCCTTGATGGACACTTGTTTGGCATAGCTTTTGAAAAGATAGTTGAGATGGTAAATGACTGAAAAGGCATGAATCATATATGTGAGTGTGTGTGTGTGTGTGTTTTGTATAAAATGTGATAATTTGGGATAAAAATTAAAAATAAATATAAATTTTCTAAATAAAATAGTAAAATTACCATTAAAAAAATGAAAACACACTAAAGTGCTTAAATAAGCCTATCCCCTACAAGTTGGTTTCTGATTTGATCACGAACACGATTCATTTGTGTTGAAGATAATGATGAGGATGCTTCATCAAGTGGATCACCATTATCTTCATCACCCATATTTCCTTCTTTAGCTTGAGCAAATTCCACATCATTTGGGAATATCTCCCGATAAAATTATGTATCGCCATTATTGCGCAAACTATGCGGACTTGTGTTTCAAAGCTATATGAGTGCATATTTTGCAAGATGTGAAACCTATTCTTCTAAACTCCAAACGTCCTTTCTATCGTGCATTTCAAACTTGAATGATAAAGATTGAAGTACTCGTTCGGATTTCGGAATCCCGACTGCCACCTGAATTCTGGAAGGTGACAACACTCACGTTTTTACGGATCAATATATCCAACTAATGTTAGATAGCAGATGAGAGGAGTAGAGGAAATTAATGATACGGAGATGAGAGGAGCAAAGGAAATTAATTGAGAGAAGATGAGAGGGGAGATTTCGAAAACCAAAAAAAATGAGATTGTGTGGGGGGGGGGACTTTTTTTTTTTGCTAAGAAGTCACTGTAAAGCCACCAAAAGCTCCAACAATGAGCTTCAACCAAAAAGCCCATCAAATAGTGATGCCATCTCAAACACCCAACTATCAGGTTTTCACTTCTGCTGAGCTTTTTTCGGTATCTGATGGACTTCTAATGCCATCCCAAATAGGCCTTAAGGCTGCCCGGATTAGCACATTGGACCTTTTTTTTTTAACAAGCCGTTTTTTGCTATATTTTATTCATTATTGAGCCAGGTACCATTTTTGAGCCGAAAGCCGGAAGGGGTTTTGAATAACCATCTGACTCAATAAATCTTTCCAAACAAAAAATTGTTCTTAAAAAAATTATATTTTAGGCAAAAAAATAAAATAGAAAAGGGCATATATATACCCAAATTACCCAAATCGACAAATCGCACGCCCCAATTCATTGTGCCGGATTGAGTTTCTCTCATCATCCCTTATAATCTCTAAATTATGTCTGTCCAATCAATCTGAAATATCATAATTTTTCTCTTATCTTCTCAATCAATCAATGACTCAGATTGACTAATGAGAGATAATAAGAAAAAAAAATGATGATATGCCTTAAGGTCCGAAGTCTCTTCCGCAGCCAACTGGAAACAAGGTGCCTGTGCCCGTCGTTGGCGCCATCGTGCCTCGTGCGTGGCTGGTGTGCGTGTTGTTGTGGTTCTGCCTCTCTCCCATATGGCCAAACCCCCAAATCTCCTCCCTCACTGCCTCACCGATGATTCTTGTGTGTAATCATATGTATCCTCTGTTCAGGTTTTCTCAATTAACTCAAAGTGTGGATTGTTTAAATTGAAATATGAAGCTTTTTTTCTCTTCTTAGCTTAATGTGTGTTGATACTTGAGTGTTCTTGTTTGCTATAAGTTTGAAACTTGTTATGGACCTACCCAAGGCCCAACATGGGGACGACCGGCCCAATAGACCTACACAAAATATATAGATCACCATATAATCCAGGGACAATCTATCATATCAAGGATAATGGATTAGATAGATCAGGCGGTTACGATGCCAGGGCACGCCCTATATATATACAAAGGTCAAGCCTCAAGGTGCACACGTTCTAACTCAGACCTATTTACATTCAGTATCACTATTCACAACCCCACTATACACTCTCCTCATCCCCCTATTGGCGAAGAGTATTCGCACCTGTGTACAGTGATCATCCACCCTACCGGATATCTTTCTCATAGATACTCCGGCAGGGTCATTCGATCCAAGATCAAAGCACTAGCCTATTGGGCTAGACATTAGTGTTCTACACCGGAACATTGGCGCCGACCGTGGGGAACATTAAATTTCGATCCCCGTGACCAACAATGGCAAACACCCGAAGCAACAGTCGGAACCCTCACGTGGAGATCCATCGCAGGCCGAAACGAGTCAGCAACAGCAAACTCAAGGACCTCCATGGCAAGAGGATATTCCTGACAGGGAGGCCGAGAATAATGGGAAGGACGCCTCAGATACGGCTTCCTCCCCTCCCAAGGTGGCAAAACCGCAGGATACCGAGATGCAAGAAGCCTCACCACCGAATCCAGATCTCCTCTTCCTACAGAGGACTCAGGACTCCATGTTGAGGCGAATGGAAAACATGGAGAAACGAAGCAATCTCCAACGTCAAGAAGACCTCAGGGTGATGCAACAAATCATGAAGGACCACTTCAAACAAATTGAAGCATCGGCTAAAAAGCAAAACCAAGGTGACCAGCAAAGAAAGAACAGAAAGGCAACCCAAGACTATGAAAGCCCCTCGTATAGTAAGCAGACGAGATCCACTCAGCATACCCCGGAAACAACCTCCCCGGATACGGACCTGGAACCAGCAAAGCCTCGGGAATGTTCCCAGGATCGGAAGAAGCATCGCATGAAAAGAACCTCGGACGAGGATGATCGAGGTAAAGAAAGGATGACCCGACGGAGGGGATCCCCCAGGGAATATCGGGTGAGGTACATAGCAGGACATAACTGCAGTCCTTTTTCGGAAGAAATAGAGAACGCCCTGTACCCGAGGAAGTTTGACTTGGCGGATCTACCAAAGTATAACGGCACTCAAGACTCGATGACACACCTCGACACATTCGAACTACTGATGTTCGTACAACAGATTGTGGGCCCGGTCATTCCTTGACTTTTTGCGGCCACATTAATCGGACCCGCCCAAAAGTGGCTCGACACATTACCAATCTATCCATGATTACGAAGACCTCGGGCAAAAGTTTGAACTCAATTTTGCAACTAGTAAGAAGCTGCCTAAATCGCAATTTACCCTGAGCAAAATTAAACAACAACGTGGAGAGACTTTGCAGAGATACTTGGACAGATTTAAGGAGGTCGCTCTACAAGTGCGAGCACTTCCCGAAAGCGTTCATATCCATTGCCTCGTGGACGACCTGGATCCCTCGTCAAGGTTGGCCAAGTCAATATTCAAGAACCGAGTATACACCCTCATTGAGTTTAATACTCGATCGAAGCAATACCTAGACGTGGAACAAATGGAAATAGCCAACGCCGTAGGAAGCAATACGCAAAGGAACATACCCCCCGTAAACAGGAATCAGTCGACCAAGAAAGAAGACCCACAGAAGCAAATCCGAGATAACAAGGTTAACGGGGAAAGATGGGAAAGAAGGCCCAGGTATGATAGATACGCTCCACTGAATGTCACACGATCCCAGTTGTGGCGAGAGGTCGGATCAACGGAGATGAGGAAAGTCGATAGACCTCAGCCCACCAGATACAAACCAAGTACGAACCTTACAAAATTTTGTGAGTTTCATGATGGACCGGAGCACACCACGAACCAATGTTACGAACTCAGGGATGAAATTGAAAAATTCATCCGAGATGGCAAATTACCCAGTATCTAATAAAGACACAGGGCCGGAAAAACAATAAACGAAAGCAAGGTACCTGAGGTCCAAGTCCAACATCCGGTCAAAAGAGTGGTGGAATTCGACGGAAGGCATCTACTGACGAGGAGGAATTCCCAAAAATAGATAGGGGACACAGATGCGGTGTCATCAGCGGAGGCCTGGGCGGAGGCGGAGACACTACGAGTCAAAGAAGGAAATATTTAAGGGAAGTCTTTTCGGTACGGGACACCCCCAGGTTCAAAGAAAACCATGACCGAGACCGACCAATACCTCCCCCATTGCAGTTCACAAAGGACGATCTGAAAGACGTCGTACCAGGTCATCAAGACGGACTAGTCATCACTGGGATCCTGGTAAATTGTGAGGTAAAGAGGATCTTCCTAGACGCAGGAAGCTCGGCGGACATCATTATGTGGGATGCCTTCAGAAGGATGAACTTGGATAAAGAAGACCTAAGACCATGCAAAACAACACTCATTGGTTTTAACAGGGAGCAATCTAACCCGAAGGGATATATCGACCTCAGACTAACACTGGGAACAAAAGAAGCATTCAGGTCTGAAAGGGTAAGATTCATTGTAGCCGATATCCCCTCTCCATATAATATGATATTAGGCAGACCAACCATCCACAATTGGGACATGTTAGTCTCTACAAAACACCATAAGTTGAAGATGGTGAACAACAAAAACAGGGTAGTAGTGGTGAATGGAGACCAGAAGGAGTCCCGACAATGTTACTATTAAACGATCCGGAAGAACGAGAACGAGACGGCCACTCCATCTCATGAGCGTACCTCAGACATTAGAAGAAGAACACAGCCAGTTAGCATAGTAGAGTTAGATATACGAGACGAGCCCGAGGTCCCCCGACCCGAGCCAGATGGTGAACTAGAAGATTTAGTCCTGGGAGAAGACTCGACCCAGATCACGAAAGTAGGGGCACAATGACTCCAGAGCTAAAAGAAAGATTAAAGGAATTCCTAAAAAGGAATCAAGATTTGTTTGAATGGAAAGCATCAGAAGTACCTAGGATCGACCCCAACTTTTGCTGTCATAGGTTAGCCATACAACCGGGTTCAACCCCAGTGTCGCAAAAGAAGCGGAAACAGGGAGCAGATAGGCAGATGGCTTTGGAAAAACACGTCAGGGAGCTATTAGATGCTGGATTCATCCGAGAAATACAATACACGACATGGCTCTCTAACGTGGTTATGGTGATGAAACCCAACGGAAAGTGGAGAGTATGCACGGACTACACCAACTTGAATAGAGCTTGCCCCAAAGATTCCTATCCGATGCCCAACTTCGACCAACTGGTCGACAACTCCTATGGATTTCAATTGTTGTCCTTCATGGATGCATATTCCAGATATAATCAAATTGTGATTCACCCAGAAGATCAGGAGAAGACAGCCTTCATAACTGAGAAGGCCAACTATTGCTACAATGTTATGCCTTTCAGACTGAAGAACGTCGGGGCCACATATCAAAGAATGATGAACAAAGTTTTCGAGGACCAACTCGGGCAAAACGTAGAGGTATACATTGACAATATGATAGTCAAATCAAAAAAGCCGGGGGAACATATCCGAGACTTAGAGCAGACCTTTGACAAGTTGTGGAAGCACCAGATTCGTCTGAACCCGGCAAAATGCACATTCGGAGTCCCAGCGGGAAAGTTCCTAGGTTTCTTATTGACGAACCGAGGAATCAAAGCAAACCCGGACAAGTGCAAAGCCGTGTTACACATGAAAACGCCAACAAACAAGAAGGAGGTACAGCAATTGACCGGGAGATTGGCGGCCTTGACAAGGTTCCTGCCGAGGTCAGCCGAGAACGCTCTACCCTTATTTAAATTGCCAAAGAAGGAGACAGGAGGGGGTCGGAACCCAGACTGTGAGTCTGCATTCAGAAAGATCAAGCAATGTTTAGCAGCCCCGCCAGTCCTTTCCAGACCCGAGCCCGATGAGACGATCTTCTTATATCTGTCGGTAGGAGAAGAAGCTATAAGTTCCGTATTGGTCTGAGAAACAGAGACTGGGCAAATACCGATCAACTTTGTGAGCAAAGCTTTACAGAGCTCGGAGCTCAGATATCATATTCTAGAAAAAGTGGCGTTTGCCTTGTTAATGGCGGCAAGACAGTTACGTCCGTATTTCCAGGGGCACAAGGTCGTGGTACGAACCAGTCAGCCAATCCGACAGGTATTACACAAACCGGACTTGGCCGGACGGATGATCAGTTGGGCGATAGCATTATCCGAGTTCGACATTACATATGAAGCCCAGCAGGCGATCAAATCATAAGCATTGGCAGATTTCGTAAGGGAGCTCACCCCGGCCTACATCGAAGAGGTAACCGACCTCCACGAATGGAAGGTATACGTTAACGACTCGTTAAATGCTAAGGGAAGTGGAGCCAGAATAATAATTGAGAACCCAGAGGGAGTCACCGTTGAACACTCACTCCATCTCAACTTCCCCACATCCAACAATCAGGCAGAATACGAAGCAGTGTTAGCCGGCCTCCAGCAGGCAAAGGAACATGGGGCACAGAGAATCAAGGTATTTACTGATTCCCAGCTCGTAGTAGCACAAATCGAGGGCACTTACCAAGCAAA
Source organism: Acacia melanoxylon (assembly GCA_019022615.1). NCBI lineage: Eukaryota > Viridiplantae > Streptophyta > Magnoliopsida > Fabales > Fabaceae > Acacia > Acacia melanoxylon. The sequence goes on along the minus strand of JAFJYJ010000018.1, from coordinate 5,157,073 downwards.
GGGTCCCCTACTGGCAAAGTACCTGAACAAAGCAAAGGATATGATTTCTGAGTTCGAGGAAGTAACAATAACTCACATCCCTCGGGAGGAGAATACAAGAGCAGATATACTATCAAAACTGGCTAGTACAAAAGGACCAGGGAACCACAGAACCATGGTCCAACAAAATTTAGATGAACCGAGCTGCATCATGACGATATCATCCGCTACGGATTGGAGGAAACCAATTAAGGATTACTTAGAGAGAGGGATCCTACCCATCGATGTAACAGAATCTAGAAAATTAATTCGGCAGGCCGCCATGTACACTATAGTGGAAGATCAGTTATACCAAAAAGGACTACATTCTCCCATGATGCGATGCTTGGGATCGACCGAGGCACGTTACGTTTTGGCCGAGATACATGAAGGTATTAACAGACAGCACATGGGAGGAAAATCACTCACAAGGAAGACCCTACGTGCCGGATACTACTGGCCGACTATGGTGGCCAATTCTAAAGAAGCAGTACAAAGATGTGATAGCTGTCAGAAACACGGCAAAATCATATTGTGCCCACCAACGGAATTACAAAGCATCTCGGCCCCCTGGCCCTTCTACAAATGGGGGATGGACCTCCTTGGACCATTCAAAACAGCTCTCAGATAGTTAAGGTGGCTTGTGGTCGCAGTTGATTACTTTACAAAATGGATTGAGGCCGAGCCTTTAACGACGATCACCTCGGTACGCGTACAACGATTCTTTCGCCATAGTATTATCTCTCGGTTCGGGATCCCGGACAAGGTAGTCACGGATAACGGGACTCAATTCATCGATAAGGCATTCCGGGGTATGATGGAGGACCTCGGTATCACACATCACTTCACCTCAGTTGAACACCCACAGTCAAACGGACAGGCAGAGGCGGCCAATAAAGTCATTATAGACAGATTAAAGAAACGCATGGACGACGCCGAGTCGTCCTGGGTCGAGCAACTTTATAGTGTGTTATGGGGATACAGAACCAGCGTACAAACCTCAACCCAGGAAACCCCTTTTCGGCTAACGTACGGGTGTGAGGCAATGATCCTGGTTGAAATAGGTCAACCCTCATGGAGAAGGATTAAAGCCCTTAGAGAGGGTGAAGACTCGAATAGGGACGCGGTAATGACAGAATTGGACCTGATCGACGAGACAAGGATCTTAGCACACTGCCGAGACCTAACCACCAAGCAACTCATCGCGGCCAAGTACAATCGAAAAGTAAGACCCCGCTGCTTCAACCGGGGCAATCTCGTTCTCCGACGAGCAGATATCGGGAACAGGAACGCCAGAGATGGCAAGCTGACTGCAAATTGGGAAGGACCGTACCGGGTAAAGGAAAAACTCAACAAGGGAGCATACGTGCTTGAAACCCTGGGAAGGAAGCCGGTCAAAAGGACCTGGAATGCCGACAAGCTAAAAATCTATTACAGTTAGACCTCGGTCCGGCTGTCACAATGTGCCCACCCGGTGCATCTGAGTTCATTTATTTCATAATTTCATTATTATCGATTTCTTTTTATGTTTTGATTCATGTTTGAAGTTCATTGCTTGAGGTAGTACTTTCGTCGAGCGGATTATTTATTTAGTAAAGAACTCCCCAGTGGAGACGCTAGTTATGCACTATGGATAGTTCAAAATCATTACACTAAGGAAGTCAGGAATGAAACCCAATAAAAGGGACTACACCGGGGCTACGACGTCCAGGTTTCGAAATAGTATAGACACTATTTCTTTAATTTGATGCATCGAATAACATGCTCCTAAATAAGGAGGCAAATTGTCACGCAGACCCTGATCAAGTCGAAATGTGTAAACGTGCGTATCTACACCACGGTTCTACATCTGACAGTTTTCCCTTATTCTGGCAAAGAACCCGGACCACGGATTCGAACCTCGGTAGCTTGGGTAATTTAAGACACCCCTACCCCTATGCCCGATGTCAACCCATCGAAAGAATAACACTAGCAGATACTGCGCAAATAAAGACCCTGGCCTGGTCATTAAAAGACTAACTCAAAAACAAGAGTGGTCGAAAGAAACGATAAATATTGAAACGGTTGAGATATTCAATGTTTACAAATACAAAATTAATCCGGTACCATACACCGACATAAACACGAGAAACACAACCCCGACATTCAACTAGGGGGAACAGCGTCTTCGGGAGGGACCACCTCGGCGGACGGAAGCGATTTGGAAGTTCCTTCACCATCCCCGCCATCTAATCCTGCTTTAGACACCTCCTCTCACCCCGTTCCTCGTCCACAAATGAGATGGACTCGTCCTCGGGGGAGGGAGAAGGGGGTACAAGACACCGTCCTTCACGTAGGCTCGATGGTCATACCCGTCGGTTCGAAGGTCCACCCCGGGATTGAGATGTCGGATCTAAGCAAGCGCCATCTTGAAGCAATCAGCAGCGGCTTCTTTCAGGATATCCTCGGTTTCAAGACGAGCCTTCTTCTCCTCAGATAGAGCGTCTTTGACTTGACCAAGCTCGGAACATATGTCAGCGCGTTGGGTCTGAAGGACCTTCACGGCTTCTATGTTCTTCGCATAAGATGCCTTGAGAGAAGCCAGCTCAGAAGAAGTCGTCGCCATCGCCTCTTGTGTTGATAGAAGCTCCTCCGTAGCTTTCCCGGCGCTCGCTTTGGCGACCTCGAGCTCTTCCTCTACCCTTTTCCTCACCTCCACGGCTTCCTGATGCTCCCACCTCAGTTGGCGCAACTTAGCAGTCTGACCAACGTATTTCCCCTTCAGATGAAGCAACGCCTGGCCTAACCCGATAGACTTGCAGAGATGATTCTATACGTCATGAACCAAGCGTTCCTCAATATCAGAAAGGGGCAGGGCATTCATAAACTGATGGGGAGGCAGAAACGCATGCTCCAGCTCCCCAGCCGGTCATTTCTCCCAGGCGAGACCACGTGCGACCTTGGGGGAAGAAAACAGAACTGGAAGACCCTTGGAAGGAGACAGGGGGTCAGTCGGCTAAGAAAAAGAGACTTCTTTGCCCTTGCCAGTCGGCAGGGCAGATGGAGGATTTTCTTCAGGTAAAGGGCTCGGAGAGGTTCGGAGAGGAGCCGAGGCTTTTTTTCTTCTTTGCCGCAGAAGCATGGGAGTCTCTAGCAGATGGTCCCTGGACGGCCTTCGAAGAAGGACGCTTGCGGGTGACAATCAGATACCTCGGCAACTCGGCCATTGCTTGGGGTACAAAAAGAAGAAAACAAAGTTAGGAAATAATCATATAGCAGAAGGACGTGTAAAACACAATCAAAAGATATGACCAAGAGGCCAATACTAATCATATATCCCGGCTTGGAACCAGCACCGGTGATAAAGAAAACCGCACTTCGGGGGTCGTATATGTTAGAATAAGACACTAGGCGGTCTATCGACAGAACCTCCTCGGCCGGGAGATCGTCAGACTCGACTTGATAAGAAGTGGACGCCAATTTGTGGTGATCGTACGTCCAATAGAGGGGGAACTTCCACTCCACATTTTGGGCCTCTGCCCCTTGCAAAAACCAGGGCTGTTGGCCGGGCTTAGCGACTACTTTAAAATAGCTATTCTTAAAGTGTTTGAATGAGTCAGAAAAGGCGGTAAGAAGCTTTTGATCTGGATCGCCCCGAAGGGAAGTAAGCCCCTTTAATTTCTCTGGTTCTTTTCCAGGGCGAGGGGTAAAAGGGCAAAAGAAAAAGAAGAATAAGGTAGCCGTACAGGGAATAGGGGCCGAGAAAGAACTACACAGGCGCTCAAAGGCCACCAGGTAGGCCCACCCGTTTGGATGAAGCTGTGAGGGAGCTAGATGGAGATGATTTAAGCAAGACATTTGGAACTGGGTAAACGGGAAGTGAATACCGAGCCGGGTCAGGTAGGCCCTGTAGAAGAAAAAGAAATTAGTAAGTCCCTCCGTCCGTGAAGAACATATGGGCTCCTCGACAGTAGGAGGACTAATGAAACAACCTCCCAATTCCGCCAGCTTCATTCGACGTATGTCGGCCTCGGTCACCAAAGAACGGGTCCTCAACACGTCATGTGTTACCCAGGGGAACTGCTCCAGCAGAACTGTCGGAGGACTAGAGGAGTTTGACGCCCTGGCGTCAGACCGGGCACTAACAGGGGAAGAACAGGACTCCATTTACCTAAAACATAAAACAAGAATACTAAAATCAGCAAGTGCGGGAATACCTGACATAGGCGTAATAGCTACTTGTGAAGAAAATGTTGGCGGATTTGGGGGATGAGGACTCTCAGAGGCCGGGGTAGGGTCATAAGATGACCTATGACGACAGGAACCCAAAATAGCGTCGGCCCGGGAATCCTCACCATTCGCCATATGATACGAACTTTCCGCTAGACAATCCCAACAAGGGCTACGATACCCCTCAGGGACGGGTTCTGACCTAGGATGACGGGGAACTTCACAGGAATTGATAGGCTGTACCGGTATGGCCCCTATCTCATCCTGACTCTCTGGGAGAACCCTAACATCGGAACCAGCGCTACGAGACCGAGTAAGTACGGGACGAGAGGCTCCAATGGTCCTCCTACCTGATCCACCCCTTAGGAAGGAGGCCAACCTCTACTCCTCATATAAAGGAGTACCGAGCAGCCAATGACTAGTACGAGGATAACGTGCACGAAGTGTTTCCTCCTCTTCTGGGGTTAAATCTTGACTTGATGAAGGAGGACGGTTAGTTCTACCCATGAGCACCAAAATAAGCAACCTAGAGAGGCAGAAAAGGACCAATAATGAAAATGGAGGAAATACCCCCAAGAGCAAGGACATACAACTGAAAGGAAAAGTCCAGTATTCAGAATCTACCCAGAAACCTCAACTAAAACTCAGTCAAGAAAAACACTCATCCCAGCCTTCTCTCAATACAGGAAATCCTCCTAACGAAATACGTAAACCAGAATGCACGAAGTAAGACAAAAGAAAAATAGCAAGAAAGGGCGAAAAGACGTACCGATTGAGATGAAGAGACGAGGAAAGATGAAGTGAAGGATTCGGGGACCTATGATGAAAACCAGAGAAAGCCTTTGAGGTGAAAGTGAAGGAAAAAGAAATAGAAGAGGTTAAGAGATACGAGATACGAAGGGGCACTGGGGAAATAAGGGTAAACCAGAAAATTCACCCGTAAAAGTAAGAGTGACGTAAGACAGATAGTGGGGGCATTAAAGGCGCACGAACTTCGGAGGCGACTTGGAATGACGGTTGCAGACCCTCACCAATCCAGAGAGGTCAGGTGTCAGGAGACCATGATGGCGAATGCGGAAGGGTCCTAACCTCGAAACCAAGCAATCCACCTGGCGCCACCTCGGGCGTCCAAATTACTCAGACGTAGGAGTGGACCCTCGAGAGGCGACCTCGGGTCCAAGAGCCGGGCAGGGTTCTTGAAAAAACACCCCGGCCCAAGGAGCAAGGAGCAAACTGACTCGAGGAACGATTTACATCCCGGCAGCTCAAAAACTTAAACTACCGGGCTGGGGGCAACTGTTATGGACCTACCCAAGGCCCAACATGGGGACAACCTGCCCAATAGACCTACACAGAATATATAGATCACCATATAATCCAAGGACAATCTATCATATCGAGGATAATAGATTAGATAGATCAAGCGGTTACGATGCTAGGGCACGCCCTATATATACAAAGGTCAAGCCTCAAGGTGCACACGTTCTAACTCAGACCTATTTACATTCAGTATCACTGTGCACAACTCCACTATACACTCTCCCCATCCCCCCATTAGCGAAGAGTATTCGCACCTGTGTACAGTGATCATCCACCCTACCGGATATCTTTCTCATAGATAATCCAGTAGGGTCATTCGATCCAAGATCAAAGCACCAGCCTATTAGGTTGGACATTAGTGTTCTACACTGGAACAAAACTAATGAAGTTTCTTACTCTTAGAAATTGTATCTCTTTTCTATGCTCTGCTTTTTTCACCTAACACACAGTATATATTATCTGTATACTACTGGTTGTGAAAGGTAAGATTAATGGCAATCTTCGATGAAAGGTGGGAACTTGGGTGTCTAGTCGTTCCAAGTTTAATAAATGAGTGATGGAACTTGGGCAGTCACAGGCTCTCCTACTTCGAATATCACTAACATTGTTTTACCAGTGATGCAATGAACTTGGGACTATATGCCTCTCAAATACACAGGAAGCAGAGATATATAGTTTTGCCGAGAATAATTCATGAATGAGTAGGATAAAAGGGTAAGCAAAGATTAACAACAAGGTGTTTAAATAATTTATTGTGAGTTGCCAAACAACAAGGTTTTTATTTTTCAAATGCCACATGGCTCTCAAGAGAGACCACGTGTCACGTCCGTAGGAGACAACCTCATCGTTGCACCCTCACCATGTGCCACGTATCAACTTTGGTGGCCACTACCTCATCGCCCGCAGCTGACGCGTGTCCCAACCTCACATTGCCATGTGTCCCCGCCTATTTATTCTTCAAAATGTGACTTCTCCCCTTCAAACCAACAACCTAAGGACAAAAACTATTATTATAAATATTATTTTTAATATAAAATTTATTAAAATGCCTTATCTCTATGCAGATTATTTCTATTCATACTATTGAAACAAATTAAAATTCTCAATTCTCTACTACATGTAGCTAATAAAATATTTTCAGGAACAAAAAAAAATCATTTTTTTAATTTATACTCATTCAGCTTTTGATCTTTGGTTCTTGTAATGGATTTATCCAAATTTTCCTTATTAACGTAGCTTTTTTCTTCTTTTTCTGCCAAGGAATTAGCCACGGAAAAATTTCGTAAAAAGTTCCATAAGAAATAGAGTGTTTTTTTTTTTGTAGTGTTAGTTTTTCCTAAAGTATTACTACCTTCGGTCCTAATTATATGACTATAGGGAGTAGTTTTCTTGTTCAAGTCATGTTTTTTTTTGGGAGTGGAGCAGTCTAATGCAATTTGAAATACTACATGTGTGTTTGGATTAGTGATGACAAAAATAACTTTTATTTTTGTTAGAAGTATAAGTGTATTGATTGATTAGTTGAGTGACCTTAGTCTATATAAAGTTTCATAGTACGTTCATGTGTTGAGTGTGTTAGGATAGTGAAATCATCACTATATTAAAAGAGAGAATAACTTGGGTCTCTCCCAATTCCCCATATCCTTCAAGTGAGGGTAGATTAGTGATAACCCAAGTGAGTTATAGTTTTTTTTATGAGCTCTGTTATGAATAATACATGATTTTTCATCTTTCTCCATAATATTTCTCTAATTACTCTTCTTAACAATTTGTTATCTAATTTTTGGAAAGTCAGCTGAAGTAAAAGTAGTTAGTAAAAAAAGCTTGTGGACATCTTGGAGCACTAGAGTTAGGTAATTGGGTTGTGAACTTCCTGAAAGAAAATCGCATCAATCTCTGCATCTCAGGATACAACTCTATGATCTTCATGTACTCAAAATGTGGTAGCATGGAAGAGACCACAGGAACATTTCAAGAAATGGGAACCAGAGATGTAGTTTCCTATAATACTCTCATTTCAGGGTATACATCCCATGGCCATAGAATGAAAGCTGTAAATCTACTATCAAATATGGAAGAAGGGATCAGACCGGACCGGATAACCTACATAGGAGCACCAACAGTATGTAGGCATGAAGGATTATTAGAAGAAGGCCATAAGGTTTTTGAATCAATTGAAGTTCCTGATGTAGATCACTATGCATGCTTGATTTATCTGTTGATTTTAACCATGCCAATGGAACCCCATGTCAAAATCTATGGATCCCTTCTAAGCGCTTGCCGGATCCATAAACGATTCAAACTTGGGGAACTCACTGCAGCAAAACTGTTCAAGCTAAAGCCACATAACTTAGGGAATTATGTGTTACTATCAAACATATATGCTTCAGGCGGTAGGTAGGAAGATGTTGATAAAGTTAGGAAAATAATGACAAAAACAAGGGTTGAAGAAATCAACTAGTTGGAGTTGGGTGGAGCATAAGGGTCAAATAAACAAGTTCATAGTGGGAGACAGGTCCCATGAAAGATCAAACGATATCTATAAGCTTTTGATAGATCTGAGAGCTAAGATGAGAAATGCAGGGTATGTAACAAATAAAAGTTGTGTTTTAAGGGATGTTGAACAAGCTATGCTTGATTTTGATGGTGAACGTCAAAAAAAAGGGAAGTCATCTACATCAATCCATCTTAATCAAGCAAGGTTCTACAAGGACAAGAGGAATTACGGTGATATCTAATTCTTACCCCATACTATGATTATATATTAATTTTTGGGTATTGAATACTTGTCCATCATTGCATTCCTTTAGCAATCAATCATTTATGGGTTTCAAAATGTCTTTAGATTGCTAAATAGACCCTAAGTGAATTTGTGCATAACTTTCTGAGTTTATGTTTTTGAAATGCACAATTCTAAAATTTGTTTTGAATTTCAAATTTACTCTGTTTTATAAAAATGCATACAGATGTTTTTGAAAAATATTTATACTTTGATTGCATTCAAATGGTGTTTCAAAATTGGAAGTTAATATTGTATATTGAATGTTGGATATGCTTCAAATTTGTCCAGTTGAATTTTCCTTCTTTCACATATTGATCTTTGGCATTTAATGTGATGCTTGAACTCCTCATTCTTTATTCTCTAACTAGTTGGACCTCATGTCTAACAAGTTGATCATCTCTGAGTTTCAAGCTTATCTCTCATAAAAGAATTCAATTTGTGAGTGTTATGCCTACTGTATAAATTCTTATTGATCAAGTTATTCCAAGCTTTATGTTCATTAGTGCATTTAATGTTAATGTAACTATTAGTGGAATAACTTACTAGGATAATATTCTGGAACTCTAGTCATTTGGACTAATGAATATGTGCTTCATCATCATCATCCATGAATCCTAGTAGTCATTTAGTTACTCAAATACATCAATCCTTGTCTTCATCCATTTTTGAGTAACTATATTAAAAGTCTTGCCTTGAAAGTTCATTTATTTAAGAGGCAAGATTATCTCCTGTCAATGGCAAAGTCATTGTGTGTTTATTTCTATCCTACTTAGCCTCTTTGGCTAATTCGGTTTCCTTTGACTTTTGCTTTTGGGAAAGTTCTTCAACATGTAAACTTTATTGTTCGACATGTTCTCCAAATCTGAAGCATTCTGATATATTATTTAAACTGTTGATTTCCATCATGTTTAGAGTGAGCATTGATTTTAAAATGTGGTTAATGATTCAAGTAAAAATTGTTTTTAATTTGATCAAACTTGAATCAGAAAGCTTCTGTCACATTTGCTGTCAAATTGACTCGAGTTTCGGGTTCATGACTCGAGTCAAGTCCTTTTAAAACTCACTCAAAACGCACTTGTATTGTGACTGACTCGAGTTACACTCTGATGACTCAATTGAATCTTTGGAACTTTGACTGACTAACTCAAGCCAAATCAGTTTAATGGATAAAATTTTTACGCTCTTTGATCAAACTAACATGAATTTTATCAATGAAATCTTTTCCTCATAAAGTGTATTTACAAATTGTCATTGAGAAATAACACACATCTTTGAGTTGTTACCCTTTGTGATTCATTGAATTTATTTGATTAGGTAAAATTATGTTTTTGATCCTTGATTGTTAAACTCTTTGCTCAAATATCATATGGTTAAATTATAAGAGCATAAGAGTTATCATGTCTAATCCTGTGTGGACTCAAGAATCATTGGGTACCAAAGAACATATATTGTTGCAGGAGTTGATCAAAATGTTCTGTTGTCAAATACAAAGAACATAGGCAAACAAGAATAGACCATTTCAGTGGCTATGACTGCAAATTCTGTGACAATACCTGAGTGACATCCCATCACTAGCAAGAGGCTTAGACCAAGATGATAAGGAGCATACTCACTTTATGAGAAGCTATGAGTAGAAACTATTTTTTTTTATCCTATTCAAAGCTCATTTGGGATTTCTACTTCTAAGATGCATCTATGGATTATAGATGATTATGACTCAAGTAATTACGATATTACTTGAGTGAGGTATTGTAATATGCACAAATCATAATCATGCTAGGCTAACTTGATTTCATTCATTTCATTGTATTTTATGAAATTTAGCCTGAGCACACTCCTTTTAAAAATGATCCTTATGCTTTAAACTCTTTTATCATCATAGAAAGCATAAGTGATTTCTTCATACCAATTTCGAATCCGCCTAAGTGAACTTGAAAGTTTTAAATTCTGAGATACCATGTTGTGTCCTCTGGAGCAAGATAACTCCAAACCTCATAACATTTGGTGTCAAATTATTATTTGGTATCATTAAAGGGTGCTTCATATTTTTTAGCCATGCATTCATTAAGGGGGAGCTTCACATTCTCATGTATATTATATCTTAAAGAGCTCATCTCCTTTATTTGAAGAAAACCTTTTTAAGCATACTCATTTGCCTTCATTATCTTTTATTAGTGTTGATGATGAGTTAATCTTATAATTGAAAATATCTTATCTTGAAAATATTATATAGAAAGAGATATTTTGATAGCTGGTTGCACAAGCCATGAAGCGATGCATAAATTAGCGACTGAGATACCATGTAATGCCATGGTAGAGGTATCACTACGGAATTACATTTGGTATGAAATAACATATTTCTCTCTTGCAAGAAAGTTTTCAATTTGTAGCAGGAGATTTCATTCTGTATGCGGATATTCCTTGATGCACTACAAGGAGAAACTATCAAATTCGAGGAATAATGCTTTCATGTTCCATCATTGAAGTTGAGATATGCTCTACAGAAGAGCTCTATGAAGAAATGGCAAAAGATGGAAGCTGAGTTTGTCATAATCATTCGGTTGAGATAACCCTCAAAAGCCGATTTTTTTCATCTTCACATCTCAAAAGATATTCATAATCCTTCTATTGAGCTCACTTCAGATGATCTCATACAACGAAGTAAGCCAATGGACATCATCGATCATTCAACAATTTCCTGAACCTACATGAGCATTTCTAATCTCTATCTCTTTTTATTCAATAGAAATTTTGCACATGTTTGGTATATATATGCTCTAAATGTGGAAGATGTCTTGAAAATTTCTCCAATTTTCTCAAATTTGTTTTCATATAAACATTCTAAATTGCATCCCATTAAATATCAAAATACTTCCAAAAAAGGGGAGAGAAAATTGTCTTTCTTGATATATGGTTAAGGAGAGACAAGTCATTTCTAACTTTTCTTCATATTTGCCTCTCCATCTGTATTTCTTCTCTACCTCAATCTTTTTGCTAATGACAAATAAGGGGGAGAAAATGGCAAGAAAAATATGTTGGGCTAATGTATTTTCATATTCATACATATTTTTCTTAGAGTATTTGCCATCATCAAAAAGGGGGAGAATGATGGATATGATTAGTTTTGATTATGTCATTATTAAGAGCAAAAAGCTTGTATACTATATTTATCTCCTCCATTGACTAACTACTATATATTTAATGTAGATTAGTCCAAGTTTAATTATAAAGATTAATCAAGAATGAGATAAGAAGAACTTGCAGAGAATGTCAAGGAAGCAAGAAGTTATGAAAATATTTTGGGAATAATCAAGAAGAGGAGATATTGAAGAAGGTAGAATTTGTGAGTCTAAGAAGAAAGAGTTGAATTATGGAGAATGATTAAGAGAAGAGAAGAAAGAGAGAAGAACTTGCTCAATGGAATGAGAAAATTATTGCACAAGTTCTTAGATTGATTTTAGAAGTCTCCACGATGATATGGAAGTTGGAATGGCTCAAATCAGAGTTAAAATAAGCAAAATAAAGCTTTGGGATGAACTAACTCGAGCCTAGGCGTCTTAACTCGAGTTAGAACGTTTTTCTACAGTATTTTGAGCATCTGATGGGAGTTGACTCGAGCCAGGAGTTCATAGACTCGAGTCTGGCTCAAAACTCGAGCCAGACACTATTGGCTCGAGCCAATAGTGCTTTTCAGCACCTCTGTTCTGCTCTGTTTCACGTTCATCTTGGGCAGGGTCTGGTAATTCAAAGATATCTCCCAAACCAGAGATCTGATTGAGGTGAAACTAGTGGCATATGAAACTAGACTCCCAATGCGTCATTTTGATAAAACATTCAAGCCAAAAAGAGTTTAGATCAAGGATATATGAATTGTACAAGTTGGTACATCAGTTAACGTCACAGAGCAAACCAACCTTTGATGTTTTGAGTGTATCTCACAATCTAAAAATCCAATTGAGCTTAAAATGGTGCCATATGAAATTAGACTCAAAATTCGTTTCATCAAGAGTTGAACCAGCCAAAACGGAGTTCAGACCAGGGACTTATGGGCTTCCAAAGTTTACACTCAAAATTCTGGATTCATTTCAGCATAGGCTCGGTTTTCTGGACATAGCTCACACGATACACAACCAAATGAAGTGAAACCAATTCCATATGAATCTAGACTCAACAAGTGTTTCATAGAATTTGGAAGCAACAAAGTTCAAATCAAAGATCAAAGAAATCGAAAAAGAGCAAGTTGCCTCAAGCCAGAAGTTCCACCTCGAGTCTAAGTGAAGGCAGAGAGTTAGACATTTTGAGAAGAGTTTTTGACTCGAGCCAAGAATCTTGAACTCAATTCAAGTCAAGCCAGAGCAACCTGATGAAGAGCAAAACTAACGTGCTAACTCGAGTCTTCAAATGCCAACTCGAGTCTAAGGCTAAACTCCAGCCAATTCCATCTGACTAGAGCCAATAACCTGTCTATATTTGTTAGAAAGCAAGTTTTGACTCTAGCCAATTTTTGCTGACTCAAGCCAAGCCTTAAACTCCAGCCTAAGAGTATTGGCTCTAGCCAAGTTCTTGACCGTTATTTTCAAATGAACTTCTGACTCTAGCCTACTCTGTGCAACTGGAGTTTTGACCCAAACTGGAGCCAAAGAAGTGTGACTCGAGCCAATATGTCTCTGTTTCTAAAAATGCTGGGCGTTTGAATCTTCCAATTCTCTAACTGTCTATAATTGGTTTTAGACTCTTCATATCATCTATCATTATTATTCTTAACTATGGTTAATCAATTTGATAATGAGTTCTAGATGATTATATGAAGGACTCATCCACACAGTTCATCAGACAGCAGAATTTCCACAACGTCTCGAGAATTCAGAAATGATTGTTATCAATTGATTTCTACTTGCTATACTTCTCAATGTTATTAATCATGTTTCTTAGCAAGTTTCAGATTATCAAACAAAGGATTAACATCAGATTATCAAAAAACAGATGATTACGTCAGAAGCTTCAACGGTAATATTTCTCCAACGGTCGAATAGTTCCAATGGTCATATACACTCACAAAGATCATATTCAAACCTGGAAGAACTACTCAATGTTCCACATTGACTATAAAAGGAGAACCGTTCAAAATGGAGAAGATAACGATGAGAGAATGCTGATATTTTGAATCCAACATTTAGCTCACACACTCTCTGTTCTCAATGCGTGTATAGTTCATCAGAGAGAGTGAAATGATTTGTATTATACTTCAGTGTTTATTTATCTTCTCTTTTAGAGAGAACATTTCTGATTATTAAATCATTGTAAGAATCTCAAGTCGTGGGACTTGGAGATTGGGTTATCAGTTTACAACTTGTAAGGGGGACTGTATCCTAGTGAGAGGATAACTTAGAGTACAGAGTGTGTAACTAATTAGAAGGAGTATCTCAGTGAGAGATTCGGCTTCACAAGTGCCTGGGTGAACTTGTGCGTTTGTAGAGGCTTCTCTTGTGCCCGGTTAAACAAGAGGATAGTGGATTGAAAATCTCAAGTGGAGCTTGGGGACTGGACGTAGGTCAAGGATTGGGTCGAACCAAGTATAAATCATAGTTTGCATATTCTCTTCCCTTATCTCTTATATTTCCAGTATATGCTTATTAAAATATCTAACTGTTGATTTAGAAGACGCGAAAAGATTTTCAAAGTTTCAAATTTTTAATCTTCACCCAATCTACCCCCCTCTTGAGTTCAGCCGGTTCTACACATATTCCCTCTGAATTGCTCGTGGGCTTGGAGTTTAATTCTGATCAATCTAAGGAACAACAGTTGGGGTTACAGACACTCTTACATACTTTTAATAATGTTTTTGCTAAGTCTGTTGGTCTACCTCCCTATAGGAAATTTGACCATTTCATTCCTCTTCAAAATGATAAACCCATCAGTTGTAGACCTTATAAACATGGCACTGTCTAGAAAATTGAAATTCAGATTCACCAGATGCTTCATAATGGCATTATCTGTGAAAGCTCTAGTGATTTTGTTGTTCCTATAGTTTTGGTATAGAAGAAGGAAGGTACTTGGAGGTTTTGTGTCGATTATCGCAAACTAAATTAGGCCAATATAAAGAACAAGTTTCCTACTATGGTTATTGATGAATTATTAGATGAGTTAATTGGGGCTACATTTTTCTCTAAACTTGATTTACGAGCTCGGTACCATCATATTCAGATGAAAGAAGATGATATTGCTAAGACAACCTTTAGAACTCATGAAGGGTTATATGAATTCTTGGTTATGTCATTTGGTCTCACCAATGCTCTGGCCACCTTCCAAGGGCTCATGAATTTTGTTTTTAAACCTTTTTTATGCAAATTCATCTTAGCCTTCTTTGATGACTTTTTGGTATATTGCAAGGATTGGCTTTCTCACTTGCAACCCTTAGAGACTACCTTGTCTGTTTTAAGACAACAACAACTTTTTGCTAAAGCTTCGAAGCGTACCTATGTTGCTACAAAAATTGATTATTTGGGTCATCTTATTTCTACCCAATGAGTCCAAGCTGACCCTCAGAAGCTAACAGCATATCTTCGTGGCCAATACCTTCTTCTCTTTGTGAATTGCGTGGATTCCTTGGCCTTACATGTTATTAGCACCAATTCATTAAGAATTATGACCCTATTAGTAAATTTCATGTATATAACTTATGGCTCTTAGAATTTGTGTATATTCTATATTTGTTACATTTGTTCCTACAAATTCATTTTTTAATACATTTTCGTATTTTCCTAATATTGCCGCATATAAGACTTCTCTTCTTTCATAGGTTGTTTCGCCTAATCTGCTAACTTCCATTCTTGATTTGTTGAAAAAGCATGAAAATTTTATATGGACTTTTGAGGCTACCACAACTTTTCAAACTCTTAAGGAAGTCATGATGTCACCTCCGGTCCTTGCTTTACCAAATTTCAATGAAACCTTTATTATTGAGACAGATGCTTGTGGTCGATAGGTTGTCTAAAGCTACCCACTTTATGGCACTTAAACATCCTTTTATAGATGTGGATATGGCCACTATTTTTATGGATAATATTGTTAAGTTGCATGGTTTCCCTGAATCTATTGTTACCGATAGAGATCTTATTTTTTGTGAGAAATTTTGGAAGGAATTGTTTCGCTTGTATGGTATCAATCTGCTTTATTCATCAGTTCTTAATCATTGTTTGAAGTGCTATCTTTGTTGCATGACTGGTGACTTTCCTAAATAATGGGTCAAATGGTTATTGTTGGCTGAGTTGTGGTACAATACCACTTATCACTCAGCCATTGGAATGACTCCATTTGAGGCTGTTAATGGTGTGGCTCCCCCAATACATGTTCCTTATATTGCTAGAGACTCTTCTAATGATTTGGTGGATCTCGCTTGTCTCGTGAAACTATCCTACAACTTCTTTTTGCTGAAGGCACAATACAGAATGGCGCAGCAAGCTAACAAGCATCGATCTGAACGTCAATTTGCTATCGGTGACATGGTTTATCTTAAGTTGCATCCCTTTCAAAGGAATTTATTGAATAATTCTTCCCTTCACAAACTTGCTGCCCAATATTTTGGCCCATTTAGAGTCTTGAAAAAGATTGGAGTTGTTGCTTATGAGCTAGAACTTCCTTCCATAACTAGAGTACATCCGATATTTCATGTTTCTCTTCTTAAGAAACATGTTGGACCTTCTACTCCTATTATTCAGTCACTACCACCAATAGATGACCAAGGCCAATTCACACTTGAACCAGAAGCGATCTTAAGTCGCAAGACTGTTCCTGGCCACAACCTTCATGTTACTCAAGTGTTGTCCAGTGGAAATTGTCTCAACCTGAAGATGCTACTTGGGAGGACCTTTCAGTCATCCATACCCAATTTCCTCATTTCTCCACAGTTGCAAATCTTGCTACTAAAATCCTTGTGGACAAGAATTCTTTTATTTTTCGGGTTGGGGGGCGGGGGTAATTGATATATGTGTGTTCTCTATTGGGGACTTTACAATAAATAATCAATGAGGAATCTTAGAGTTAGTTCGAAGAGAGAGAGAGAGTAGAAATGACGTGGCTAGGCAAAGGGAATATACATTGTGTACCTTACCATCTGTTGCTTTTGTGAATGAATTATCTCTGCTTTTCTCTCTAGTTGTCTCTTTGTGCTATTACAGTTCATAGTGAAAAATTGGCTATTTGTTTTGGTCTTCTAGTTAGTGAGATAGGGACAGTGATAAGGGTAATGAAGAACTTAAGGATATATGGGGATTGTCATACTAGTATCAAGATTATATCTAAATCGGAGGGAAAGAAAATAATTGTAATGGATAATAATAGGTTTCATTGCTTTAGTGATGGGCTTTGTTCTTGCAAAGATTATTGGTAGAGAAAATCATATTATACTTGGTTTTTTTATACTTTCATTCAATTTTGAATTTGATTCTTGTACTTTGTAAATTTATAATTAGATTACTTTAATTCAAATATTTTTTATCCAATCGTTGTTACTGTATTTTTTTCATAATTTTTTCATAATTTTACTTCATTATCCATATTTTATTATTTTTATTGACATAGATCATGCATATTTAAAGTATCTTGACATAGGAAATTTAGTTCATGACTGACGAGGGGGACACAAAGCAGATAACAACAAAATGACCCATGATCAAAAGATTAAAATGAAAGAAAATAGAAAGCTTGACGAAGTTTCCGACGGCGTGGAAGAAGCTCGTCACGTCACCACTCCACATCTTCTTCTCTCCATCTTATTGCAAGGAAGGGTGCTAGGTTCTCTTGAGGGTTTCGTGCCTTGTGAACTCTCTCTTTCTTCTTCCGAGTCTGGCCGTATTGATTGTGAGGTGATTGCAACCGATAATAGAGATTGTTATTTCACCTTATCAATCCAGTTTTGTCCCCAATAGACAAATTCATGATAACATTGTTATTGCTCAAGAATTGATTCACTCAATGAACAAAATGCGAGGGAGACAATTTATGGCAATTAAGGTTGATTTAGAAAAGGCGTATGATCGTGTGAACTGGAAGTTTTTACAAAACATTCTTGAGGAAGTTGGCTTTCCATGTACTACAAATGACTTGATTATGCAGGCTATTTCTACCTCATCCTTCAATATTTTATGGAATGGGGGTAAAACTTCATCATTCCAGCCTTCTAAGGGCATCAGACAAGGCAATCCCATTTCCCCATAATTATTTACACTAGCTATGGAGAAACTATCTCATATTATATCTACGGCTGTTAGTAGTGGGCTTTGGACCCCTATTAGGGTGGGTCAAGGAGGCCCCCCGGTTTCTCACTTGATGTTTGCTGATGATCTTATGTTATTTGCAGAGGCAAAGGATAATCAGTTGGAGACTGTTATGAAGTGCCTATCTTTGTTTGAACAAATTTCAAGATTAAAGGTGAGCATGGAGAAAACTGTCATCTATTTCTCCAAGCACATATCTGAGGATTTGGCTGGTTCATTGGAGGCTAAGAGTGGCTTCAAGAGAGTCAAAAATGTTGGAAGATATTTGGGGGCTTGGATGGTACATGGGCGTGCAACCAAACAATGTTATCAACATATTGTGGAGAAGTTACGGAGGAAGCTAGGTGGGTGGTAGCAGCAGTGTTTGTCTCAGGCTGGTAGAATAACTCTTGTCAAGTCAGTATTATCTACTATTCCTTTATTTCATATGCAATATGCTAGGCTTCCCCTAAATATATGCAATGAGATTGATAGAATTCAAAGAAATTTCATTTGGGGTAATTCCCACATTCATAAAGCTCATCATGCTTTAAGTTGGAATGTGTTGACTAGTCCTAAGACCATGGGAGGACTTGGTTTAAAATCGGCTGCAATTATGAATGATGCTATCCTTATGAAGTGTGGTTGGAGGTTCCAAAATGACCAAGATGCCTTATGGGTTTGTTTTTTACGGGGTAAGTACAAGGTACAAATTGGAAACTTGACAGTTCTTAAAACTAGTTGTTCATCATTCTGGACTTCTCTATGTAACATTTTTATTAATATGAAGGATGAGGTGGTATGGGAAATTGGAGATGGGTCTGCTATTTCTTTTTGGAAAGATAAGTGGGTGTCCTCTTCCATTTGTCTTTAGGACTACGTAGTAAGTCCCATTCTTGCTGAGATACGAGATTCTGTGGTTAATAGGTTTGTCGATCAACATGGCCAGTGGGATCTACCTTTACTAAACAGCCTACTTCCCCAGAATGTGGTTGATCTAATTAGAGGTATGCTTCCGCCTTCTTATGATGATGGGCCAGATCGTTCTTTTTGGTTGTCTGGAAACTTATCTGGTGTTAGTGTTAAAAGTTGCTATCTGTATTTAGCTGAGTCTGGATTTCAGCAATCTGTTATTAATTGTGACATGTGGATAAAGTTATGGAAATTGATGGGACCACCTAGAATACAGGTATTCAGATGGAAATTATTTCATCAGCGGCTCCCTTTGAGGTCATGGACCCGTGCTTGGTCTAACAACGATAGTCTTTGCCCACTTTGCCATCAAGAAGCAGAGACCAGTCTACATGCATTTAGAGACTGTCATGTCGTTCGTGCTTTCTGGTATGAGGTGGTACATGGTGATCAGCTACATTCTTTCTTTAGCTATGATTGGATTGATTGGGTAACAGAGAATTGGAAGAGTGATGGAATTACTCTAGGAGGATCTCTTTGGCATGAGTTATTTATTGTCTCTTGCTGGATTATCTGGAAATGGCGAAATGAATTTATTCACAACACGAAAGATGCAAATAGTAAATATTGCATGAGGCCCATTCTTGAGCTACTGGGAGTATTAAAATCTGGAATTGTTAGAGGAGGGTTTCAACGCATAGCAGAGAATCATGCTAATGTTCGCTGGTCCTTTCCAGAAGATCCTTTTGTGAAACTTAATTCAGACAGGGCATCAACGGGAGCTGAACAGGCGGCGGCCTGTGGGGGTTTGCTGTGAGACTTTTCTGGTAGGTGGCTTGGAGGTTTTGCTATTCGTATTGGAAGGTGCTCAGCGATGCTAGCTGAGTTATGGGGAGTTTTGAGAGGATTAGAGATGGCTTGGGAGGCAGGTTGGAGGCATGTAGTTGTTGAAAGTGACTGTCAATCAGTCATTGCATTACTATCCAAACAAGGTAATACAGCTCGTGAGTCCCATTTGGTGTCTCGGATACGAGCAGTCACTCGCAGACAGTGGGTTATACGTTACAACCATGTTCTAAGGGAGGGCAATCAGTGTGCGGATTGGTTGGCCAATTTTACTTTGACGCATGTAGAGTCTCCTGATGGAACCCATTTCTCTGATCCCCCTGCTGGTCTCTATTGTTTCCTTGTTGCTAATCTAGTGGGAGTACAGCATGATAGGAGACGTCTGAGACTTTAACTCCTTCGTTTGTTTAGTTTTTCAGTTGATTATCTTTCCTTGTATCAAAAAAAAAAGTATCTTGATAGTTTTGTGGGTATTAGTTATATCGATAAAATTTTATCTGTAGGTACTAAAATTTGGGAAATTTATCAAATATAAAATTAAATGGATCTATAAAAGAAAATATGGAAAATTCTTTTCAAGTCTCAAGGGACCAAAAAAATGTCAAAAAAGTCCCAAGGGAAATTCAGATGTCAGAAAAGTCTCATTAACAACTCCTTCTGTGGGATTAACAACTCGTCCCATTAACAACTCCTTTTGTGGAAGTAACAACTCCCATATATGGAATTAACAACTCAATCCGTGAGATTAACAACTCTTTTAGACTTTTATGACATTTGAATTTCCCTTGAAACTTTTTTGACATTTTCTTGGTTCTTAAGACTTGAAAGAAATTTTCCCAAGAAAATAACTCTCCCCCGGTCCAAAATGTAAGATTCCGTGGAAAAGTTCTATTTTGTTTCCCAAGTTTATAATTTGTTCTCCAAATTACTTCTATTAATTGCATTTGAATTTATACTGGAAGTAGTTTCCCATGCAAAAATTAAGTAGGCATTTTAGAAAAACAACACATATTTCATACAAATAGCTAACTTTCATAATCTTTACTAATCAGTTTTCCAGTTTTTATATTTAGCGGGGGAGGATTACATATTTCCTTATTGGTAAACCTATATATAATATGATAACTCTAATGAGCCACACTATTCTTAATCTATGAACAGTATAACTCTAAGGATATTATTAAATTATTAAATTTTTGTATCCTTGTTAACCTGAAATATACATCATTCATGCCAACACAAATCATTTAATATAAATGGCCCTTGCATGTCACGTCTATGTGATGAAATTTATTCCATCTAGTTCATTTACCTTTTGTTTGCAAGTGCCATGCATCAGTGTTGATGGTGTTCAAATTTTAAATCCTCTCAATTCTCAAACTACTATTTATTTGGAGTGTTTATTTAATTACATTGGGTAAATTTAAATCATATTTTGACTTGTATAAAAACTCATGCTCATTTTATCATTTTTATTTTGGGTAAAATATATTGACCACCCCTCTATTTTATCTAAATTACACAAACCTCCCCTCTATTTTGAAAACGTATGTAAACCTCCCTCGAAATTAAAATACATGGTATAGAAGCCTCCCTTACATATTTGAGATTTCATTTCCATCTACCTAACCGTTAGTTGACCGTTAATTTTGACTATTAAACATTTTCTTTGACCAAAATGCTCCTCTTTTACCAAATGAATAAACAGTTATATTTGTCAAAAAATAACTTATGCAACAAAAATAATTCTAATCCATATATGTTCACAATTTCCAATACATTCCAAAATTTAGTAGTTTTTATTATATTATAAAATTTAAAATTTTTATTATATTTATTGAAATTTATTTATTCAGTATTATTTAAATGACTAAAAATATATTTCTTTCTTTTTTTTTTTTTTTTACAATGACACCATGATTGAAAACATATTTGAAAGGAATATTTTTTTTTAATCACCATATGTTATTAATAATGTAAATTTGATATACTATATAACTTATATTTATTTAAAATTTTAATTTTTAAATACATTTTTTGCACAACCATTTATAAACATGTTTACTTAAGTATGCATCAATAAAATTAATGGTATTTTAATTAAGTTTCCCATGTCTACATTAATTGAATTAATTATGTCTTTATCTCAACGTGAAAAAAAATTAACAAATAATTATTTTCAAAACTAAAAATAAATTAAGTAAAAGGAAAACAAACTTAATTAAATTACTTGAACAATTTTAACCAAAATTAGGGAATTAGTAATGATGAAGGGTAAATTAGTAAATTTAATTTAATTTAATTTTAATTAAAAAATAAAAATCCTTAACAGTTAACTGTTTGAACTTAAGTGTATATTTTTAAAATAGAGGAGTTGTTTGTGCAATTAAGGAAAAATACAAGGGAAGTTAGAGTATTTTACTCTTTTATTTTCGGAAAAAATGAAAGCACTATAAATATATTTTTTTCCTTTCCTTCCATCAAAATATTTTCTTTGTTTCCATTACGTCAAAATAGTATTTTCTTTGCCCCAAACGTGCCATATGGGCCCATTTGGGTTAGTGGAGGGAGCAATGGTTTCTTTTCTAACTTTTGCAAATGCCCGATAGAAAAAAAGAAAAAAAATCACATTGTAAATGTGATTTCTATTTGAATAAGCGAAGCGGCAAAAGTGATTTTTTTTCCTAAATGGAAACTTGTTTGAGTTAAAAATTGAAAAGTGAGTTGAGATGAAAAATAACTAAAAGGAAAGCATTTAATCTTATTGCATACTAAAATACTTAATTATGATAAATATGAAATAATTAATATATTGCAAATGTACGTAAAATATATATTATAAAGCATAAAAATATTAAATTTTTAAGTAAATAATATTCCTATATAAATTGAAATTAAAAATCATAAAAGGGTGTGATAGGACAATTTTAATTTTAGAAATCAAATATTTGTTGGGTGAGATAAGACAATTTTACGGATGTTTGTGGGGCCCATGGAAAACATTTTGTGAAACCGTTGGACGCTTGGTACAGTGCCACTAGACATTGACTGGACGCTTGGGCTAGTGGCTTTTGATAAAAAGCTTCAAAAGCTACTTTTTTAGTAGAAATCAGATTTAAAAAAAGCTAAACCCAAAAAAAAAAAAAAAAAGTTCATTAGGCCACTCCACTGCGTGTTTGGGCTGCTGGGAACGCTGGCTCCAAACAGGCCCATATCACCCCCATGGCTGTATCAATTATCAAACATATTCTTTTGGCGCCTCATGTCAACAAGTATTTGAATTTCTTTTTCTTTTTCCCAGCAATCAGTACAGAATAATTGTATGTTTAACTATAACCATGATCATAACCGCTGCTTTCTCTCCAGAATTTAAATAAACATGTAGAAAGGAGAAAATTTCTAGCTAGTCTAGAGTCTGGACACAGCTTGTGATCAGTAATCGACAGAAAGAAAACCACAAAAGGGCGAAGGGAAAAAAAATAGGGAAAGAAAATAATCCTACATCATCTCAGCACAGCAGATGAATCTTAGGCATCTTCATGATAGCGTCTAGGCATGCTCAAAGTTGGAGCCTCTTGGAAAACCCAAGCCAAAGATTTCTTCAAAGGATCTTCATGCTCAACGAGATAATACGCAGTTGTGACCGATATCATTTGTCAGGCATCAGCATCCTGCTTTTTCATTTCTAAACTTTTCAAGTCTTAAAATATATCATATCAGGACAAAAAGATGAAAGGTTAATATAATCTTTGGCTGTTCAAATTTGCCCACATTTTGGTTTTAAATTCCTCAAGTTTCATTCTATTTAAAACATTAGTACCTATAATTTAATAAATACCTAGATCATTTTGCCCTTTAAAAGACCAAAGCCCACCGTTTGAAACTTGAAGAACCAAAATCAAAATTATAGCAAGCTTGACGAACCAAAGATTGTATTAACCCAAAGAGGAATTAAGAACTTTACACAGGCAATGCTAATCAGGCTGATCATCGGAACTACAGAATATACTGATGACAATATCTTGGTAGACAAGTTTTACTTCAACAGACAATTCTCAAAAAGATTAGACAGAGTATGGTTTAGGAATTAACATTCGCAAAACTTGACATTCTGTCTGCATAATCATTAAAGTTCACTTTCAGATAAATTTGCTATCAAACATTCTGACCCTTGTCTGTTCTGTTCAGTCAGTGATTGAGACAGAGCTTCTAGACTCTAGTCCTTTTGTTGCTGCAGCTTGGGCACTTGTATTGCTTAATGTGTTCAGCCTTAGCAGGAGTTATTTTGACACATTTGCCATGGAACCATCTCTCACACACGTCACAACAGATCCAAAATTCACCATTGGCATAGTTATCACCACACGCCCCGCATGTTGCACCTTGTTCATCATCTTCATCTTCTTCTCCGCTCTCATCCTCTTCTTTGGGTGGTGGTGACATCTTCACTCCCCTGACCAGTGACTCAGATTGGTGGGACTGTTGGGAGGGAAGGGAGCACACAAACAATAAGAAGTAAGGACATCACCGCAAAGACAGAAACCTAAACTAAGAAAATATAATTGAAAACTGCTAGCCACCTTCCCACTTGATTTTCCTTTGTTACCATTGGTATGAACAGCTGATTGATCATTTGATTGCTTGGCACTTCCTGTCACAACTTCAAATATGGTTGGGAGATCATTTATCATTTGAAAAAGCCTTTTCCTGTATATACCCATTAGAACCAAAATTAGAAGCATATCCTAAAAATGTTCCTTTTTTACCTCAGGCTTTATAACAATAAATCTTTTCATTCTTGAGTCACTTGTATCATACTGATGTTTCCGTTTATTCCCCATTTCAGTATTTTAATTTCTCTGGTCATAATGTTAAACCATTTAGATATTCAAATGACTCCTAGTAAACTGTACTGTAGATGGGGACTCATACAGACATTGATTCCCCAGAAGATGCTTAAATAATATTGCTCTGAACAAGCAAGAATTGTAAATAGTTTCCTCTAGCTCGTGAGAGATCACACACTAGCTTAAGACCACATAAACCAGTTAGCTTCAGGAAAGTGCTACTAGAGTCAGGCCATAATATAATGCTTCTAGCTCGTGAGAGATCACACACTAGCTTAAGACCACATAAACCAGTTAGCTTCAGGAAAGTGCTACTAGAGTCAGGCCATAATATAATGCTGTCAACCAGAACATATAGATTCCAATAACTGACAACATACTGACTTCATAGATAAAATGACAACACATCGTAAAACTAAAATTACCTCATAAACAAGTGACAGCACATCAACTAAGTCATTCTACTTCTACATAAACAACACGACATCTAATAATAATTATTAACTATTCATTAATTGTCCCTAAAAGTCAATCTGCTGCTCTGACCAAAGCATAATTAACTCTTAATCCTCTCCCTAACGCTGCAGCATATAGGTCAGAGTCAGAAGAGGAAATGTCTTACTCTTACCAAATAGCTAATAGATGTAGTAGAAGGACATATAAGAGAGTGCCCAAGGCAAGCTAAATAATTACATCTCTCAAAGCAAAAGTATACCCTAGAAGATGCAGGGGTTCCTTCCCAGATTTACAGATCAGAGAAACCCAGCTGCACATATTTTTTATTGAAATTATGAAACGTGTTATAAAATGATATTATGATTTATATTCATATTGCACTCCACATTTAGTCATTTCCTGCTATCTACGACTATGCAAAAAAAGATGCCTGATGTGAAATATGTCAACTATTTTTGCATAGGATATTTTAACTTGGATAGAAGATCAAAATTTGCCTAAAATTTTAGATCTGGAAACTAGACCTTTTGGTGGTGACATTACCTTAGACTAGGAGCACCAATATCTACATCACGGTAAGTTTTGTGAATTAAGACTTCAAGCACACCTTTAGTGGCTGTTCATTATTTAGGAGATCATATGTTAATTTACAATAAATAAACCAATGTTAACAAGATAAATTGACATCCATTCCACAACCAAGACTTGGACCAATAGAACTTAGTTGATCTCCAAAACATGTTATGTAGATTTGTAATCTGGAAAGGAGAGAGAAAGAGGGTTTGATCAGAATCATTTACACAGCCTTATATCTTCCTATTTGCAGACATTACCTATTCTTCATAACCATCTAATCCTAATTCCTGACAGCTAAGGCCGTCATTAACATATTTCAATTATGCAACAATATGCTTCAAGCCTTCAACAACAAAGTATAGCAGATTTGAAGGGAAAAAAATTTAATTGCAGTGAAATATAATCATATTCTTTACACTCTTGAACTTCATTCATATAACGAGGCAATTAGCTACAGTATTTTACTCAATGAAATCTCTAACATAATTTTATTCAGAAGCTTGAAATTTGAAATTGGATTGATGACTTCAGCAGTGCTACAACCCCATCACCCCATAATTACAACTCAAAAGCACACTCAAAATATAAGTCTATTTGTATTCAAAAGAAAGTTCTAGATCATAACAGACTGCCTATTAGTGCCTAATGCTAATGAATAAAACTTTCAAATGTCATGCGAGCAAGTTCCGAGTCCAATGAAGCCAAACGATGTTAGTGAAGGAAACTATAACATGAGAACAATGCCAACAAAATAGAAGCTACACTAATGTGGAAATCCAGTTCCTAAGATAAAAGACAAACAAGTTGGAAAATCCACATAACAAAGAAACACTAACAAGTTAGGTTGCAATTGGTGAAAGTAGGCATGAAAAGCGTTTTGCAAGATTCATTACTGTTTTTTTTTGTTTTTGGTCAGGCATGATTCACTGCTTTACAATTACATAAAGCACAAAGATCACTTAAAACAAAATATCTCAAAGCAACTACTCAATCAAAAGTAAGAACAGAGAAGGATGACACAATGGACAAGCAGGCATGACAAAGGATGTGCTATGGATAGGCATGTCCCAACTTTCTATTTTCTCCTTTTAGTGTTTGTATTTACATATATTATTAGTTAGGAAGAAACCGAAACTTGAATTTGCTCAATTATGTATCATCACAAACCAAAACTTGAATTAGCTCAATTATGTATCATTACAATTATCCCATTAGTTATGCTCTCCCATGCTGATATCTATCAGTGCACTTAAGAGTCTTATTGATACTTACTCAGAATAAAATATTTAAGATACTGAAAATATAACAACAGATAAGCTGACAGGAAAAATTCCTCCAATGCAAAAAGGAAAAGATTTTAGACAACTAAGATGTGAAAAAGTTCTGGCCAAAAAAAAAAGTACAGAAGAAATCCAGAATTACGACCGCTGAAACCAAATTATATACAACTTTTCAAGGTTTCAAGAGAATAAAGAATTTTACATAGGTACATAAGAGGAGCTAGGATCCTTACCTCTCATTCTTACCAAAGCCAAATCGAGCACCGAAATAGAAAGAAACAGCAAGCAGCCATGCGTCACTGTGAACTGCAACAAGTGATAACCAGTCCTTTTCTTGCATCCCATCCCTTGCAAAGTTTATACCTAGAGCTGGCTCAGGAAGTTCAGGAGGCACTTCCTCAACAGGCAAATTCACTTGCCATGTTTCATTGGGAAATCCATATAGACACAAGTTCTCCTTCTCTACCAAAAGAACAATTTAGGATTAAGAAATAACGCACTGTATCCAACAAACACCATAAAGCATCAAACATCAATTTCTCCATAAGGGACTGATGGTATCACAGGGAAGTAAATATTGGACAGCACTAGAATCGTCTAAAGCAGAATCTATGGCATCAAAATCAATAATGCTACTAACATAAAGACAGAAGAGTCTTCCTCTGCCAAATAGAATACAAGCCCCCAGGAAGAAATAAAGATAACAATGATAGTATGACATGCACATATATCTTGTTGCATCGTATTAACCAACGAAATTGCTTTGGATTGTACAGAGCAACTGAAAACACTAACCCACACAGTGCGTGAGGGTCCTCCAAAACGAAATCAAGCAGAAAATATAATTAACCAGTCTGCCAGGTCGAAAACGGTAGTCAGAAGTTCATAAACAATCACTGAATCATAGACAACTTAAGCCTTACGGAAACCCAAAACTGGATGAAGTATTTCCAGAGAAAAATCCCACAAGCATGCGGAAAAGAATATACTATGCGAATTGAGTCGTGAATGCTGTGACCTTGCAACAGAGTAACACAAGCAAGTACCAAATCTTAAAACGACGAATGAATAACTTCAAATTTCATACTATTCAAGACAGCACTAGATTCAGGTAGTAGGCAAACTTACCCAGATGAAGCAACAAATGTAAAACGCCTTTTCTAAGAAAAATTACCTACAACCTATGGCGGATGAAATCCCAGGAACAAAATTAAAGGAGAAAAAAAATTAAAGGAGAATAAAATAAAGGTAAAAAAATATTGAGGTAACCCACCAGGGTCGCACTGCTGGTAGAACTTTTCAACATCTGCAAAAAGACAACAAAAAGCACAGAACAATTACGTAAATTTATAAACCGTAAAAAAAAATTCTTGATCATCGCAACCCAGAAGAAGAGAGCGAACCCGTAGTGAGGGCCTTAATCATTCCAGCTCTTCTGCCCTTAAAGTCGCTAAAAACCTCCTCCACTGTTCGAGGTATTGGTTGCGATAAGCCTTCCATAGTCACTCAGAACAGAGAACCCAACAAATTCTCGAATTCAGATAATATATCTCCCCAACCCAAAAATCCCAGTTCAAATTCCAGTAAAGAACTTCAAAATATTCCTTCTGAAGGAGAATCCCTAAATAATTCAAGCAACAGAGTGAAATAAAATAAGATTTCTTTCGCTCACAATAGTTATATATATGCCTAGGGTTTTTCTCCTCCTCTTTACTCAATCTCAAGCAGATTTGGGGAAACGCGACTCTGTTGATCCAGGAAGAATCTAGAGGAAGTGATATGAGGAGTGGTCGGAATGGAAAACAAGCATTGCAGAGACATAAATATAGGTTTAAAAAGATGGGGTGTAGACTTGAGGAAGGAGTGGAGGCGTAGTACTATAATGACTGGGTGACAAGACAGTTTGGTTTCTCTAATACGGGTGATGGCTTCGAGAATGGTAAGATCCTCGAAGCTAATTCATTAATACTTCCTTGACATCTTATAAGCCAAATTTTCTCTCGTAGCAGTGGTTCTAGTTACGAGGAACAAATTTCTTTTGTTGAAAATTGAGCGTGGTTGTTCCATTTTTACACCATTGAGTATAAGGATCAGGCTTTCCTCCACTGTCCCGCTATTCTCCTTTTCTCAAAACTAAGCTGTTTTGGTGCAGTGAAGAAGTTGGTGTTTTATATGTAGGAAAAACATTTCTCATCTCATGTTGTAGGAGAAGTGTTTTAAGTATTCTGTACATAAAATGGTGGAAATACATATATATATAATTAAGCGTTATATATATATGTGGGTCCCCACTATTTCACGTGTGTGTGTAGGAACCTTCTTCTTCTCATACAACACGGTAAGTTTTTAAACCCCTTTATATATATATATATATATATATATATATATATATATATATATATATATATATATATATATATATATATATATTAAGGTACACAGATACTAAAAAGATATTTTAAGTTACTTACCGAGACTCAAAAAATATTTAATAATCTTGAAAAATTATTTTAAGATCTTGAAAAATTATTTTAATACCTAAATTAAAAAAAGATCTTGTGGTCTTAAAAAAAAATACTAATATTCAAAAATTAATTTAGGATCTTCAAAAAATAATTTTTAAGATACTAACTTGTACTAAAAATATACTTCAGGATATTAAAAAAATACTTCATGATCTTGAAAAATTATTTTATAATCTTAAAAAAAAAATCGGGTACTGATTGGTACTAAAAAGATACTTCAAGATACTGACGGGTACTAAAAATACTTAATGATCCTGAAAAAATATTTCAGGTACTGAATGGTACTACAAATATACTTTAAAATACTAACTGGTACTGGAAAAATATTTCACGGTCTTAAAAAATTATTTTAGGTATTGACTGAAACTAAAAGGATATTTGACTTATACTTTTGAAAAAAATATTTCATGATCTTGAAAAATTATTTTAGAATCTTGAAAATATACTTCAATATTCTTTTTAAGATCCTAAAATAATTTTTCAAGATCACAAGTTTTTTTTTTAAGACTTGGTCAAGATCCCGAAGTGTTTTTTTAGTACATGTTAATACCCTAAAATATTTATTATAAAAAACATCAACTTCTTGACTGTTTTGCGTCAAAACAGCACAATTTTGAGAAAAGGAGGGTAACGGAGGAAACCCTGGTCCTAAACATAAGGAATATCTTAGTTAGCCCCATATATGAAATTTTATTTTAGGCAACTCTCATAAAAATATGAAACTTCATCGCACCCCTTGAATCAAAATTAAATTAAATTTTGTGGGTAAAAAGACAACGATGTCTTTTCTTTTCTTTTTTGTCTTGTGAAATGTCTTATTTATCTTGTAAATGCCCTTATTTTTCTTGTGAATTTCTTTATTTGTTTTGTAAATAACCAATTTTTTTTAACTGGGTTCTTTTAAATCATTTTATTTATCTTGTAAATATATTCATTTATCTTGTAAATGCACTTATTTGTCTTGTAAATTTCTTTATTTATCTTGTAAATAGCCAAAATGTTTTGGTTAACTCTTTCGTTTCTTTTAAATCATTTTATTTGTCTTTTAAATGCTCTTATTTTTCCTAAGGGGGTGGTGTAATGAAGTTTTAGATTTTTATGGGTTGACTGAAATAAAGTCTCATCTATAGGAACTTACTGAAATTCTCCCTTAAATATACTAGTATATCACTCATTGTCTCTTCAATAAATTTTTATTCATTATGTATAAATGAAAAGTAAAATATATATATATCTTACCCATTTATTGATTTTAACTAACATTTTAAAGTGCGGTGGTAGTTCCTTAAAATGGACAAGAAGTTGTGTTACTCATAGTTGATTAAAAAAAATTAGATCATTTTAATTATATAACAAATATATATATATATATATATATATATATATATATATATATATATATATATATATATATATATATATATATATATATAGGTTTATCATTTGTCATGTCACTTGACATAAGGTTATGTCAAGTCACCCCAAAACTATGTCGTTTTGCGAGTTTGGGGAATTAATGAAGGGTGTTTTGGTCAAATTGATATAATAAATACAAAAATAAAAATACCAAAACACCCTTCATTAAATCTCTTAACTCCCAAAACGACGTAATTTTAAGGTTAGGAGAATTAATAAAAGATCTTTTAGTAAAATTCATATAATAAATACAAAAATACAAAATACCAAAACACCCTTCATTAATTCTCATCACCCCAAAACGACATAGTTTTGGGGTGACTTGATATAATCTTATGTCAAGTGACATGACAAACGATAAACCCTATATATATATATACACACACACACACACACACATATATTTATGCATTCCCCATCTTCTAAATATGGAGTCAATATTGATATCATTGCCTTAGCAGATACTAGTGCACAACAAAAAGATAAAAGAATGCAACAAATGTTGAACATGATTCGTCAAATGCATTCGATTCCTCCTACAAAGTCAGAGTTGGAAACTTATTTTGTTGATGATCCTTATATTCCTTCTTCTGAATCTTCATCCTTTTGTGCTTTAGATTGGTGGAAGAACAATAATGCAAAGTTTAAAGTTTTATTGAGGATGACATCTGATATATTAGATGTCCCTATCTCAACTGTGGCATAAGAATTCACATTCAGTGCTGGGGAAGGGTAATTGATGAATATCGTGCTAGATTGAATGAAGAATCTGTTGAAGTTCTTTTATGTGGTGGGGAGTGGCTTCGTCACAAATACGAGTTGAAGAGAAAATTGAAGGTTTGAATATTATATTAAACAAGTTTGAACATTGGCTTAATGGACGAATTCGTATAGGAAGGGGCAAAGGGTAGATGGAAGAAAGAAAGCCTATTACACACGAAAGCATTATTTTTAAATTTGTTACATGTTGGTTTGATTTGTGTTAGGACTAGTTATTTATTTTAAATTAATTCTTTTATTGTGTTTCTGAACGGAAAAAGATTATACTAAAGCCTTGATGTTGTGTTGTTTAATTATTTTTATACACAATTTTCATTATGGTGATATTATCTTTTTATGATATTTTTATATATGGCATCGTGGATGTTGAAATTTTGTGTTTATCACTATATTGATATGAGTATATTTAGTACTAAATTATAATGGATACTGTTATGGACCCATATATTGGGCCAGTCAGTCACTCGGCCCAATAAGAGGGCCTGCAGTAAAACACTCATTTAACCAGGTAAACAGTTCACCACTACTCCACTTTGTCTGTCACGCAGAACCGTACAGGTAGTGGAGCAAGTATCTCGAAACGTGGGAGGCGCATAGTGGCTGATGGTTGGAGTATCTGCATGGGAGTGAAACCCTAGGTAATCCCTATAAATAGGAGATTACCCACCAGGTGCACTCTGGACTCTCTCGATTTTGAATTACTTACCATTCAGTCACACTGCACACACACCACCCCTCTGGCGAAACGCCTCCCCTGTGTTGCACTGTGATCTAAGCTCTCTCGTTGATATCTTCCCTATAGATATCATCGAGTCAGTGCCTTCTCTATGACACTCGATCATTGAAAGGCCCATTGATCCGATATTAATCATCCCTAGCTCATTGAAGCTAGACAGACATCTGTGTTCTTCTACAGAACATTGGTGCTGACCGTGGAGACCATAAACTTTGATTCTCAGACCATACAAAACCACTATCGACCACTGAGGATGGCCGCGAGCACCAGAAGCCGTAGTCAGGCACCTCGGCAAGGCCAACTACCGGAGGAACCTCAGCAGCGCTCACAGTAGGAGTGCATAATCCAATACTCAGACTCGGTCGCTCCTGATCCTAACCACGTAACCGTGGTGACTGAAGGCGAAACCGAAGATACAGCGCATTCTCCGCATCCGAGTTTAGTTGCTCAGCAAAGGCAGCACCGGGTTCAACGTTTGAACCTTCCACCCCCGGCACATGAATTCGAAGAGAAACACCCCGACACTAGGGTGTTGCATAAGACGATGGATTCGTTGATCCAACGGATGGAGAATATGGAAACTCGTCAACGACTGCAGAGAGAGGAAGATATCTGACTTATCCAGAAAAACCTGGACCGCCGAAATGTTGTTTGGCGGCAGGAAGAGCAGAAGCGGATACGACAAGAATGGGAAGAGCGTGTCGTCCAAAAGGGGAAGCAGGTGGAGACTGCAAGGCGGGATGGTGCTGGTTCAAGCCGAGTCATGACCTCAACTTCGGTTCATACCGAAGGAGAGCGTAGCAAAGACCATGAGGAAGAAAACCTAGTCGGTTATAACCGAGATAAGATCACTGAGGAGGAGCGACGGGAGATTTTGTCCCTAAAGGAACGCATAAGGATACTAGAGAATCCTACCCAACCTCCTATCCGGATACTGGAAAGCCTAGCCGGACCAGCGATATGGCGGCCACTGGAGAGAACGACGACGTCCACAAACTCACTGAAGTCAACTTATCGCGAGCAAAAGGAACAACTCCCCCGTCGTTCAGCATTCCTAAGAAGATTCAAGAAGGGCATTGCGGAGATAGCATTCTGCACCAGTTCTCAAAGGAAATTATAGCAGCCACCTATCCCAAAGGCTTGGATTCTCGGGAATTGCCAAAGTACAATGGAGCTCAGGACCCGTTGAATCATCTGAACAACTTCAAAATGGAGATCGGGGTGAAAGGGATCGCCGGTCTCGTAGTCCCTCGATTGTTCGCAGGAACTCTCGAGGGAGCCGCTCAGACTTGGTTTCATTCTCTGCCATTGGAATCTATCCATGATATGAAGACCATGGAACGTAAGTTCCTGCTCAATTTTGCGACTAGTAGGAAGCAGCCAAAGACTGAGTTCCAGCTGGACCAAGTCAAACAGCTGCCAACTGAAACCTTGCAGAAGTACTTGGATCGTTTCAATGCTACGGCCCTCCAGGTGCCCGGGCTGAAGGAGGACGTACATCTGCACTGTGTAATAGCTGGCCTTAATAGCACGTCCCGACTCAAAAAGTCGGTGATGAAGAACCGTCCTCAAACTCTGGCCGACTTCCATGACCGATCAAAAACATACCTAGAATTAGAGCAAATGGAAATGATGAGTCAAGTGCTAAGGGAGAGGGGAAAGAGCCCACCTCCTAAGGCCAAAGAGCAGCATAACGGCCGTAAGCCGGAGTCCCGAGGTCGTGGCGGAGAAAGCAGAGCAAGAGGGAGCAAACCCGAAGGAAGATTCGACAAGTATACACCGTTGAGGGTGTCACAGGCTGAAATTTGGAAGAAAGTATCGGCAACCAAAATGAAGAAGGTTGAGCGACCCCGGCCAATCCGAAGAGATGCTACTTTGGATAAGTCCCGATAATGAGAGTTTCATGATCAGCACGGTCACACGACGGACAGTTGCTGGGACTTACGAGACGCCATAGAAAAGTTTGTCCGCGAAGGAAAGCTCTGTCGGTTCGTCATCCAATCGCAGGGACGGCAAAACGAAAAGCACCAAGGGGCCCGGAGCAAGAGCCCGCCCCCGGAGAAGAAAAGACAAGATCAAAGGAGGAAAGATCCAGACAGCGGTGATGAGTTCCCCGACTCCAAGTATGATTGCAACGGGATTAGTGGAGGCTTCAGAGGCAGGGGGACTCGGTAAGCCAGCGGAGGAAATATCTGAGGGAGATCCTCTCAATCCGAAACCGCCCAAATTTCAAGAAGGACGCGGCCAAACCCGAGCCCCCGGTCCTGTGTTTTACCCAGGAGGACTTAGAAGATGTGCCCCCAAGCCACCACGACGGATTGGTCATCACGGGAACGGTAGTCAACTGTTCTGTAAAGAAGATTTTCGTTGATAATGGGAGTGCAGTGGACATCATCCTGTGGGACGCGTTCAAGCGAATGCGGTTTGACCCCGAAGATTTGAAACCGTGTAGGACAACATTGACCGGGTTCAATGGCCGAGATATTAGCCCCAAAGGTTATATCAATTTAAAGTTTACATTAGGGACAAAGGAAGCCTTTAAATCTGAGCGAGTTAGATTCATTGTAGCTGATTTTCCCTCCCAATATAACATAATCCTGGGACGCCCTACAATCCACGATTGGGACATGTTGGTGTCCTCAAAACACCAACAGCTGAAATTGGTTAATAAAAGAAACCAGGTCGTCTCAGTCAAGGGTGACCAAAAGGATTCCCAGCAGTGTTACTACAACACGGTCAAGGAAAGTAAGGCTAATCCAGCACCCCATAAGGGAAAAAGCAAGGCGTCCGAGGGGGAGGATGCAGGAAAGACGGTTAACCTCGTGGAGCTGGATTTGCGAAAGGAGGAAAAGTTGCAAAGAACAGAGCCGAACGGGGAGTTAAAGGATTTTGTCCTTGGAGCAAATCCAGAGCAAATTACCAAAATTGGTAGGGATTTATCTCCGGAGGTCCGCACGGAGCTCGAGGCCTACTTAAGGAACAATAGAGACATCTTCGCCTGGCAACCATCTGAGATGCCGGGGGTAGATCCCAGCGTATGCTGCCATAGGCTGGCAATCGGCCCGGAGTCAACCCCGGTTGCCCAGAGAAAGTGGAAAATCGGGGCAGACAGAAAAATGGCCCTGGAATCGCATATTGACGAGTTACTGGAAGCCGGCTTCATACGAGAGGTTCAGTACACTACCTGGCTATCGAACGTAGTAATGGTGAAAAAGCCCAATGGCAAATGGTGTGTTTGCGTTGACTACAAAGACCTCAACAAGGTATGTCCGAAAGACTCTTTCCCCATGCCAAGCATAGACCAGCTGGTAGATAGCTCATCCGGGTTCAAGATGCTCTCCTTCATAGATGCGTACTCAGGATATAACCAGATTCCCATGCATAAGGAAGATCAAGAGAAGACAGCATTCATCACAGAAAAGGCCAACTACTACTATAATGTCATGCCTTTTGGGATGAAAAATGCGGGGGCCACATTCCAGAGAATGATGAACCAAGTATTCGAAGACCAGTTGGGCAAAAACGTTGAGGTCTATATCGACGATATGATAGTCAAATCTCCCCAGGTGGGAAACCATGTTCAAGACTTACAACAAACGTTCGACAAACTGAGAGAACATTGGTTACGTCTCAACCCGGCGAAATGTGCCTTTGGGGTACCGGCGGGGAAATTCTTGGGCTTCCTGCTCACCAGTAGGGGAATTGAGGCCAACCCAGATAAATGTCAGGCCGTCTTGGACATGCAACCGCCGAGGAATAAAAATGAGGTTCAGCAGCTGACGGGAAGATTGGTGGCTTTAACCAGGTTTTTGCCAAGATCAGCCGAAAACTCTCTCCCGTTCTTCAAGTTACTAAAAAAAGAGACGTCGGGAGAATGGAGCACCGATTGTCAAAAAGCTTTTGCAAAGATCAAGCAATGTTTGTCCACTCCACTGGTTTTATCCCGTCTTGAGCCTGGAGCGAGCTTGATCTTGAACTTAGCCGTGGGGGAGGAGGCCGTCAGTGCCGCGTTGGTTAACGAGGGAAAGGATGGTTAGACTCCGGTGTATTTTGTAAGCCGAGCTTTGCAGGGATCCGAGTTGAGGTACCAGAAACTGGAGAAAATGGCTTTTGCTCTACTCATGGCTGCGAGACGACTACGCCCATACTTCCAGAGTCATACCGTGGTGGTGCGCACCAATCAACCAATCCGGTAGATTCTCCATAAGCCAGACTTGGCAGGTCGACTGGCCAGCTGGGCCATAGAGTTATTCAAATTTGATATAATTTAAGAAGCCCGGCACGCCATAAAATCAAAAGCTTTAGCTGACTTTGTGATGGAACTAACCCCTGTGGGAAACTCGGGGGAGGAAGGCGGTCACAAAGGCGACATGGCTTGGAAATTGTTCGTTGATGGATCGTCGAATGAGAGAGGAAGCGGAGCAGGAATTATTATCGAGAGCCTAGAAGGAGTCTCCTGGGAGCACTTCCTCCGTTTTGATTTCTCAACCTCAAATAATCAGTCAGAATACAAGGCACTCATCGTTGGATTACTACAGGCCAGAGAAAATGGGGCCAAGAGAGTTCACGTATCCACCGATTCTCAATTGGTCGCATCTCAAATAGAAGGCAAATACCAGGCCAAAGGCCCGTTAATGGTCAAATACCTGGGGAAGGTCAAACAGTTGATGGTTGACTTCGACAATGTAACAGTGATACATATCCCAAGGGGGAAAATGTCAGGGTAGATGTTCTGTCAAAATTGGCAAGTACCAAGAACCCCAGAAATCATCGCACGATTGTTTAGCAAAACCTGTTACAACCAAGTTGTGTTATGCTAATCTCAGAAGCGGACGACTGGCGGAAGCCAATCACCGATTACCTAGAAAGGGGGATTCTCCCGAAAGACATTGTGAGTGCAAGAAAGATAGTAAGAACGTCAGCTTCATATACCATGATAGACGACGAATTATATCGGAAGGGCTTTCATTCCCCACTGATGAAATGTCTTGATTCGGCCAAGGCCGACTATGTGCTATTCGAGATCCATGAGGGAATAAATGGGCACCACATGGGCGCCAGAGCACTAGCACGGAAGGCTGTGAGGGCCGGATATTTCTGGCCCACTATGGCGGAAGACGACAAAGAACATGTACGCAGATGCATTAGCTGTCAGAAGCATGCTAACGTCGTACACACTCCCCCATCTGAGCTGACCAGTATCTCGGCTCCATGGCCGTTTTACAAATGGGGCATGGATCTGTTGGGACCATTCAAAAGGGCCCCCGAACAGTTGTGCTGGCTCATTGTGGCTGTGGATTACTTTACCAAATGGATAGAAGTAGAACCGCTGGCAACGATTACTTCAGCGCGGGTGCAAAAGTTTCTTAATCGAAATGTGATATCTCGATTTGGAATACCGGCCGAGATAGTAACGGACAACGGGACCCAGTTCGCCGATAAGGGTTTCCGGGAAATGGTAGCCGAGCTCCATATCGTGTAGCATTTCGCCGCAGTTGAGCACCCACAGTCCAATGGACAAGCCGAGGCGGCTAACAAGGTCATCTTGAACGGGTTGAAGAAGAGGATGGAGGATGCCAATTCAAGTTGGGTGGAGCAATTATATCCTATTCTGTGGGGACATCGGACCACCATCCAGTCGGCGACGCACGAAACCCCGTTTAGGTTAACCTATGGTTGCGAGGCAATGATCCCTGTTGAAATCGGTGAACCATCATGGAGGAGAATCAAGGCTCTACATGAAGAGGATGAAAACAACCGATCAATCGCAGTGGAATTGGATCTGGTGGACAAAGTCAGAGTCAAGGCGCATTCCAGAGAGTTGGCCGCCAAGCGACTCATTGCCAATCGATACAACCGGAAGGTAATACCCCGATCCTTTGCCAAAGGAGATCTAGTCCTTCGCCAGGTCAACATAGGAAACCAGAACGCCAGCCAGGGTAAACTCGCTGCAAACTGGGAGGGACCATACCGAGTAACGGAAAATTTGGGCAGAGGGGCGTACAAGCTGGAAACACTAAAGAAGAAAGCTGTGAAGCGAACATGGAATGCGGACAAGCTTAGGACCTACTATAGTTGATAAGTCTTTTGTAATGCTTGGTCAGATGTTTTTCCTACATGAAGTGATGTAGTAATGGCTATAAAGCCAATCTTTTAATGAAGTTCGGGTCTAGAAACCCGTTTTCAGAAATCACAAGACTGGATTGCCGAAAACATGTAGGAATCCGAGGTATTCTAACCCGGTTCCGAAGACCATGTTCCAATTAAAACATGTAGGAATCCGAGGTATTCTAACTCGGTTCCAGAAACCATGTTCCAATTAAAACATGTAGGAAACCGAGGTATATAAACCTGTTTCCAAAAATCATGTTCCAATTATAACATGTAGGAATCCGAGGTATTCTAACCCGGTTCCGGAAACCATGTTCCAATTAAAACATGTAGGAAACCGAGGTATATAAACCCATTTCCAAAAATCATGTTCCAATTATAACATGTAGGAATCCGAGGTATTCTAACCCGGTTCCGGAAACCATGTTCCAATTAAAACATGTAGGAAACCGAGGTATATAAACCCGTTTCCAAAAATCATGTTCCAATTATAACATGTAGGAATCCGAGGTATTCTAACCCGGTTCCAGAAACCATGTTCCAATTAAAACATGTAGGAAACCGAGGTATATAAACCCGTTTCCAAAAATCATGTTCCAATTATAACATGTAGGAATCCAAGGTATTCTAACCCGGTTCCGGAAACCATGTTCCAATTAAAACATGTAGGAAACTGAGGTATATAAACCCGTTTCCAAAAATCATGTTCCAATTAAAACATGTAGGAACCCGAGGTATCCTAACCCGGTTCCGGAGACCGTGTTCCAATTAAAACATGTAGGAAACCGAGGTACCCTAACCCGGTTCCAAAAATCATGTCCAAAGCGAACGTAAGAATTCGAGGTATTTAAACCCGGTTCTCAAAGTCATAATTGACACCAAAGCATAAATGAATTCATGGTCAAAGAGCCAGTTTTCTGACTACATGCATGCCTTAAGTCAATTTATGGTGCTCTCACAAATTTTGGAAAATCGTGTTCAAAATTACGTCGAGTGAATCCTTACTACAGACTGCATGAATCCATATTTCAATACCAAGCAATGATTAAACAACGCGGTTGCAGATTCTGACGATAAGCGAGAATTTAGTAAAGCTAGCAGAAATGCATTAAAGTAAAGCGTTGTCATTGATAAAGAGTTATACAAGAGTCAAGTAAGTTGATTTACAAAAATTCAAAGCCGAGATATAACCACGGCAACAAAAGGGAGCCCTCAAAAGATAGAGCACTCTGAAGCAACATATGGCTAAATTATAGCTCAGGCTTGGGAAGAAGGGGGTGGACCTTGTCCTTCCTCCTCTTCATCTTCATCTTCGCCGGGAGGAACCAACTGTCCTTTCTTGCCAACATAAGATAGAAAGTTCAGGCCGGACAAGTCCAGAGCCGTGCTGGGGTTTAGGGCGCGAATATGCGCCACGGCATTATTGAAGGAGTCCACAGCCGCGTCAGCATATTCAGTAAGTTCTGACTTGGCCTGCGCAAGTTCACCTTCTTTAGCCTCAAGCAGCGCCTTATAGTGATCAACGTCAGACTGCGCCTTCTCCACAGCCACGACGCTGTTAGAATGAAGATCCTCCAGACGTTTGATATCCAACTCGGCCATGGCCAATTTCTCCTCCGCCTTACCAAGGTCGGTCTTGGAGGCCGTCAACTCCTCCTTCATAGTCTCCTCCTTGGCCTTGAGGGATTGTACTTCCTCTTGATGTTGTTCCTTAATGGCTTGTAGGGACTGGAAGTCCTTTTGCAGTTGGGTGTGTAAGGCAGATAGGGCATTCAGGTCAGCAGCGGCTCGAGCCCTTTCCTCAGCAACTTTGGTCACCTCGGCGTTTTGCTTTAAGGTTACATTCTCCTTCTTCAATGCAAGTATCTGAGCATGAGCCAGCCTGAATTTCACCTTGAGGAGAGCATAGGCTCGGATTAAAGAGATGGTCCTGTAGCCCTCCAATTCCATCACGGACAACTTCTTCCTAGCAGCGTCACTCAGTCCCGAGGCATCATGCAAGTAGGTAGGAGGGCGGGTCATGTCTAAAACTTCTTGTGTTAATCCTTTCTCCCATAGGATGCCCTCAGGAAGATTGGCTACCATGAGTTGATCCAAGGATCCGGTCTGAGCCGAGGTTGTTCGCGCAGGAGAAGACCCGGATGGAGTGAGCGAGCCTTCTATGGCCGGCGTAGCACGAAGTTCTATGCTCGGAGCAGCTTGCCCCGTCACGACTTGCTTGCCTTTGGCCTTTTTGTGGGTGGCATCATCGTGGTCATCTGGGGGTGCAGAGCGTTTTTGAGAAGCATTCCCTGTTGAGGGAACTTGGGGATCATCGGCCGGGTTAATAGGAGCTTCCCCGACATTCCCAGAGTGGTTCTTGAACACATTCATGAACCCCGATCTTCCCATAGCTCGGCCTGCGAAATAACAAGGGATGTCAGTACAAAACCAAATACAAAGAGGAAATCAACATGCACGGTCAATGTCCTACTGGTTAACGGGCGCCGCCTAACTAGGGGCGTGGCTATAAGCTCAGC
Organism: Acacia melanoxylon; assembly: GCA_019022615.1. NCBI lineage: Eukaryota > Viridiplantae > Streptophyta > Magnoliopsida > Fabales > Fabaceae > Acacia > Acacia melanoxylon. The sequence goes on along the minus strand of JAFJYJ010000018.1, from coordinate 5,116,486 downwards.
CGGATCCATGGGATCCTTTAGAGTGCCTGCAAGTTGCACGAGTTCCACCAAGGTGTCTTCCTCGTCAGCAGAAAAACTTTTGGCTTGAGTAATATAGTCTTCGGCCCTAAGAGTACGGTGATGTATAGACCAGTATAGAGGAAACCTCTCTTCGGTCTCCCCAGTGTCAGTCCTTCGCACAAACCAAGGAGCCTGGCCGGGAAGAGCTTCAACCTTTATAAAAGTTGTTTTGAAGTTTTTCCACGATTCACGGAAAGACCTGAAAAGTTTCCGATCACAGATACTCCGAAGAGTCATCCAACCAAACCATTTCGTTGAAGCCGTGGTTGAGACGTTTGTTTCTAACGGAGAAAAGAAAGACATGAAAGTCGGAACACTGCAGACGAGATCCGAATCCCTACAGAAGCTCTCGAAGGCAACAACAAACGCCCATCCATTGGGATGAAGTTGTGAGGGAGCGAGGTGCAGATGACTCAGCAGTTGGATTTGAAAATCGGTGAAGGGAAATCTACTCCTAGGAGGGTGATAACGTCCCAGTAAAGGAAAAAGAAATGTGGATCTTTTTCTTGAGCCCGACAGGAATCTACTGATTCGCGTTTCAACGGCAATCGGACGGTGTAACCCTCCCCGTCCCCAACCCCGAGTTGGCAAAGATCTTTGTCGGTTAAGGAGTTCTTTACTTGCATAACGCAACTACTCACGGCAGGAGTCAAATCGGGTGGAACTTGAGAAGAGGCAGAAGCACTGGACTCATCAGTCGGGGATTGGCCGGGTTGGTGTGATGAAGCCATGAATACCTAAGAATAAAATAAAAAGGTAATGATCAAAGAATGATATATACTTGGCATAGTAGAGCTATTCGGATGGCTGGGCATAGGTATCCGATTGGGGTAATAAGGGCCGAAGCCAGCCGAGGTAGGTAAGGGGGTTATGTTGCATCGGCATTTGTCCAACAATAAGTCGGCATCTCGATCCCGACCTACTCGGGCTAGTTCGGTACTTTCGTAGCAGCACTCGTCACAAGGTGTGGGACCCGGGGTTTGTAATCCGGGGCTAGAACGGTTTTCCTCGAAATCAGGACTTGGAACTACGACGAGAATTGAAGGAGGAACGGTGAATAACTCATGGGGCGACAATGTTTTTTCTCTGTCGAAAGACAACTCCCAGAAGGAAACCTTATTGGGTTTAAAAAGTACACGTAGAGGGGGGCTACTATCGGTGCCTAAGGGAATGTTCTGGGACTGAATCCATGGTTGTCTGGGCACCTAGAAAAGGGAATAGAAGCTAAGAACCCACCTAACAGAGCCCAGAAGTATAGAAAAACCCAAAAGCACGATAAAAACCTAGAAGCACAACAAACCGGAAACGTACCCAGAAAAACCAGAAGCGTACTATAAACCTCAAAGCGAAATGCAAGAACAAGCGAGTAAAGGGCAAACCGTAATACCTATTGAAGAGGGAAAGTGCGAGAAGATTGTCGATGGAAGGCGATAGCCTGGGCGTAAAGCAAACTCCTCAGGCAGAAGGAATAGTCGAAAATGTCATGTAAGACTGACAACTTTTAAGAAGAAATATATATAGACGTTGGGAATTTGAAAGGCCAGGGGTCGCGACGTCATTACACCCCACTAACGGAGTTATAAACCCTAAAGTAAGTGACGTTTCAAGTGAAACGTCGTGAACATTAAATGCGCACGGATATCTAAGTCATAGGAATGACCACTCGGCATAGGCGACGGTTGAACGTCATGATGCGCTAAGGTGTGTGGTGAACACGTGGCTGACATATGGTCGACTAATGAAGCTCCATTAAAGTATATTCAAATTTTTAAAAACCTAACCTGGATTGGAGGGCGGTTTGTTTGAATTCAACCCGGCTTGAAGGGCAGTTCATTTTAATCAGCCCGGGTTGGAGGGCGTTACATTCAAATCCGTTCTAGAGGGCGATTAATGTTTAAATCAGCCCGGATTGGAAGGCATTCTATTCAAAATGCAATATGTTCTGGAGGGTGATTAATTTTTAAATCAGCTCGGATTGGTAGGCGTTCTGTTCAAAATGCAATCCGTTCTGGAGGGTGATTAATTTTTAAATCAGCCCGGATTGGTAGGCGTTCTTTTCACAATGCAATCCGCTCTGGAGGGCGGTTTACTTTTAATCAGCCCGGATTGAAGGGCGTTTAGTTCGAATCCGTTCAGGAGGGCGGCTTACTCAAAGCAACCCGAAGACGCCAAAAAAAACCAGCAATAGCAAAAAGTATTTTCCATTAGTAATGAATGGTTTACAGTACACAACGTTCTTACAGGAAAATAAACTGAGGAATACACAAAGGCAAAATACAACCAAGTACGGTTTTACTACTTCCTAAAGGGATCTTCCCAAGTTGTCAGGGTCTGGGCGTCCAAATTCGTCAGCAGCAAGCGACAACTTCATATGAAATACTCTCTATTGCTGCGATAATCCCCAGATGCAGGCCATGTGACGCAGATCCCCATCAGCCGCGATTAACCCGTCAATAGCAACTGATTTCATGTCAGGGAATCGCCGTACGGTGAAGATCTCTGAGTCAGAGAGCTTCAGGGCAAGGACCTTCCCCGCGGCCCAACGGAACTTGATTGAGATCCCAGTTGAAATATTTTGCCAGGCAGGTGAAGACTGGCAAATATATCTGGGCTCCCAAATATTTTGCGTCATATTCAATTTCACTTATCCTCTTGGCCAATCATCTTTATGTCAACTTCTTGTGACATATCTTTATATAATATCCTTATTTGATCACGTGATATCATCTTTCAAAATTGTTGTCGACAACTTTATCTTTTCGGTTCCATTTTTCCAATTCGACATAACTTATCAATATCAATATTATTCGTGTACACGAACCTCTCTTTGAGGTTTTTGCAATTAGTTATGTCTCGATACTCTTCTCGGAGTATCTACCTCCTTAATATGATCATCATAATTATTGCTCCAATTTATCCATAACATTTATAATTGGAACCGAATAATTTCTCATGCTTCGAGCATGCCACATTCATATTCATACAGATTGGAGCATTTTTCAGCTGGAGTATGAGATTTAATAAATCTCATTTGGGTCAGTAATATTATCTGGCAAATAATTCATGAATGCATGATCTGGTGAACTTCTGGTTCATACTACTTATTCGAGGATATATACAATGCTATAATGCATTTCATGTATTCACTTTTCCAGCCTATCCAATTTCTCCCCTCATGGTAAGAAAACAATGTCAAACGACAATTGACTAATCATGCAAAGATAAGTCTCCTATATCCATTTGTTTCCTTTAGAAAAATCTTCTTGTTTCATATAGAGACAAACAAGAAATAGAAGGTACTTATACAACATTTATCTCAAATTTCTTTCTATATCCATCTATGTGTATTGTGGTGGATTTATAATCATTGCACATTCAACCATTTTAAGATGGAAATTTGTCTGGCTTCTGACCAAAAGCCATTTTTACCGGGAGAATTCTGTTGGCTTATATAAGTACTGCTATATAACATCAAATATACTAACATAAAATTTTGTTCTCATAAGCATTCATCCAGCTTATTTATGGAGGCTTTAATTATGATTCTTAAATCATATCATCTGGAAAATTGCGCGCTTAATTAATTCAAACATCAAACATTATTGCAAACTTCATATTGCAATCTCTTTTGCAAACTTCATGTTGCAATTATTTCTGCAAACATCATGTTGCAAGCAAATAATCTCACATGTAACCATCTTATAGATGCATCTATCAAATTTCTCATATCATTGTATGGTTTACATGCTATTTCAATGGGCCCATATAAATCTGTTTGATATATTTCCAGAGATCCATTACCAATTATGACCTATGATATTTTCATAGTCATTTATATTTGAGAACAAGCAGCTATTCATGAAGAATTTTTTGATTCTTCAATGGATGTTAATACAATATCTTATTTGTATTATATATATATGACTTGGATGATCAAACAAGTCATGCCAACAATAAATATGTTTTGATCAGAAACTTCGTTTCTCGTAACATATATCTCATCTTAGTAAACTTCGGTTTACCGTAACATTATGATCCACAATCATAATTTATCATTCATTTTCGGAGATCATATTTGTCATTATGTGGGAAGTATGAGTATGACTTTTTACAAATTAGCTCACACTTGCATACTAACAATCTCCCCTCAAATGTGAGACGAACATTCCCCTTAAAATTCATGGACTTTGTTCTTCATAAGAGAGGCTTAATGTATGAAGTATATAACACTACAAAATTTCACTCACACTTGTCTCAAGTGTGAGTCCTTATAAAAATACTTCACAAACATTTATGGATTTCAATCCAAATGTGGGTTTTCACTTTCAAATCCTTTAATTTATTATCAAAGGAGTTTTACACCCAACATATATTCTCATCCTCTATTGAGGACCATATTAGTGCATTATAATAGTGCTACAGGCACTTCTGCACACCCAATGAGAAATATCTCAAATATCTCCTCCTTGACTGCTCTAGAAAAATGAATAATCATTTTCTATTTATAATATTTGTTTACACATCAAGATATGAATTCTCAATAATATTTCATATCATTATTAATCATATATGTCTAACTGGTCATATTGTAAACTTCTGGTTTACATCAAGATATGAATTCTCAATAATATTTCATATCATTATTAATCATATATGACCTCACTAGTCATATTGTAAACTTCTGGTTTGTAATTGTATATGGTTCAATACTTTTCTATATGATATCTATTTCTGTAGATATCTTTGAAACTCAACAAGTTTCATTTATACTTGGTAGAATAAAATGCATATTCAATGCATAATGTTGTTTCTTCAAGAAACAATACATTAGCTTCTTCGAGAGCCTTAAAACAAATTTATACTCATATAGCTCTTCCAGAGCCTCAAATTAATACTATCAAATGTAATCAACATTGATCTTTTAAATTAAGTGGGTAACTATGCTAATTAGTCTCCAAGACTATTAGCCTTTAGAATTATTACTCATGTGGCATAATTTCTATGCAAAATATTTGTCTTTAAGACAATAACTTAAAACTCTTTGATCATTCAATATTTGATACATATACTTTCGTGTCTTTATATAATAATTTATAAAATTTTCTTGCCATACCATTTCTTTAAACCAATATTGTTCTTTTATAAAAGAACAATTATAAAATTTGATAAACTTCTTAATATCAAATAATAAATTTATGGTAATAATAAAAATGATAAAATTTATGGCCATAAAATCATAAAATTATGGCTACTTATCATTCAATAAAATATCAGATTTTTTTTTCGTGAATAGTAAATACTATTCATAAAATAATATAAAAACGTGGTACCCACAAACCAAAATTTTCTCCCCGCCTTCACGTGGAAGCATTGAAAAATTTGCTTGGGAAAAATTACATAACTTGACCCCAAATTCTATGAATGTTATTTTACTACCACGTAAAATTATAAAATAATACCCTAATAATTTAAAATTTAAAATTGGTCTCATTTTCAGAAAATCAACGCCTCATACTTTTGAAATTGATTTTGAGGCTGATTTACATATAATACTTATCTTATCGGATAATTTATATAAAATATTCGACCTTTAACAAATATATTATGGCATACAATAAATACAAAACTAATGACCCTTGCCACCACAACAATAACATGAATTTCTATCATGTTTATTATACCCAAGATCTCATTCTCGTGGTTCTTATCAATAATCTTTCCTCACTTCCGGTGAGAATTTGAACCATCATAATTACAACCATGTCCATATGTAAACAAATTTACACACATATCCACAACCACAATTAAATTTATTCATTACTACATTCACTTCGGGAATGTAGTTCATTATGTTGGAGGAATTATGATCCTTAAAACAAAAACTCACTTTGTTTTGTTTTATCACAAGCAAGAAATTATTAATTCAAAATATTTCTTGAGTCTTTCACAATATTGCTACTTCGGGAGCAAATTGGATATTCCCATTTATAATAAACTTTTAAAGAACAACCATCTTCTCATGGTCATACATTCCCATTAATTTGTTCTAAAGAACAAAAGAATCTATTAATGCCAAATATATAATTTTGAGACTTTCATACAAATGATACCATACAAAAATTATGGATCGTGCCATGTCTCATAACTCCAGACAAATTTATTTCTTTTCGCTTCAGCCAATATGTCTCACAAAGATCGTGCCAAATTATCATTTGGCTTTCGGCCAAATTATGCCTCCTCTTGGCTTCTTGCCAATTTATGCCTTCTTTGGCTAAATTATCGCCTTTCTGCGCTATCTTTAGCACTTTATATCTTCATTTGGCTTTTACCAATTTTTGTCATATATCTCAATGTCATTTTTCTCTTCAAGAGAAATTAAATCAAAATGACTTCCAACCTGTTTATCTTCGGATAAACAAAGGTTTCTTTATTATATATGACGCCTGATCATATGATAAGAAATATAATAATAATAATAAAAATAATAATAATAATAATAAAATGACAAATAATAAATAAAACATAAACAATAAATGTTATGTTAGAAACAATAACATAAATGTTATGTTAGCAAACATAAAAGTAAATGTTATGTTAGTTAACATAAAAGTAAATGTTAAATATTAAATCTAGACTTAGGTTAGGAGGTTTAACCCCAAAGTAGGTGTCGAAATTAATAATAATTATAAAATATAAATAAATAAACATAAATAAATGCTAACATAAAAATAAATACTTAAATATAAATATGTTAGCAATAATTCAAATAAAATGCTGAATATAAATATGTTAGCGGCATTAAATAAAATAAAATATTATATTAAAACAATAAATGATTAAACATAAATATATTAACAACAATAAAAGTAAAATATTAAAAGAATATATAAAATGTGCAAATAGTAAATTTTCTAAAAAATCACCGACATTTTTTTTTTTGAAATTTACTATTCAAATAGTAATTATAATAATAAAATATTAAAAACATATATGGGGCCCACGGACAATTTTTCAAACCTGCTGTCCGTGATGATTTTTTTTTTTTTGCAAATAGTAATATTAATAATAAAATAAAACATGGGACCCACAAAAATTTTCCTTCTTCTTCCTCACCTCTGCGTCTCTGGTTCGATTTTTTTTTTTTTTCTTTTTCCCCACAGGCATCATATATCTTAAATCAACAATCTAAACTTAATAGAAAACATACCTGTGTGAAAAGAAATCATTTTCACCGATCCAAAATCAATCTTTCAAATTAAACGCCTCCTTTTGAAATATTTGAAAAACGTCTTCTTCTCGCCAGGGAAAGTGAACGACGGTGATGATGAATCGGTGTTAGAGAGGCTTCGATTGATTAGAGCGCTTGTCGATAACGTGTTATAAAACTCAAGAAAATGTAAAGAAAAGTAGAGAGAAATTCTGTAGAGATGGATAAATTCTCATTTCAAGTAAAAAACCGAATGTTTACACAAACTTCTATTTATAGACTTTCGGGGGGGTTCTTATCGAACGACATCCACATAATACATATATTTATAACATTATTACTTTTTTATATAAAAAAAAAGGTGAATAGTGGGATTTTGCATCCAAACGGTGCCATTTTCAGAGAAAAGAACGGCAGCGGAGTGATTGGGAAAAGGAGGAAAGCCTGGTCCGCGAGGGAGAGCCATTCTAATTTGTATCCATTTTCATTGCTTTTGTTTAATCAAAATCTTTCTCAATATATACACAAACAAAATCAAATCCCAAACTGTACATACCAAACGGCAAACACTTTCTCGTTTCTTCCTCTCTCTCAAACGGCGTGACAAGTGGCGGCGGCGGAACAAGCGGCGGACGACTTGAGACGCAGGACGCAGAAGACACACAGTAGCAACAAAAGGTACGTGATAATCCTTTATTGCATATAACCTGGGGCTTTGCAGAATCTTAGAGAGCAGCCACGTCCATCGGGGGCTTCATAGAGCAGGAGTATAATTAAGTTCCACATTTCAGGGTAGCAGCTTCCGCGTTAAGGGATTATGGTGGAGCTAGTGGAACAACTGTAAAGGGACTTAACAGTGGAAGTAAAAAGTTGAGGTTCGAAGTAAAAACTCAATCTTACATTGTTTTGGGGTCATTGCTTTATTGCATATATGGTAATGGCATGATGATATCAGTATGCGACTTGAGGAGAAGCACTTCTTGGGGTGATTATTTGTCGATGTAAAAGCTGATTTTTGGGATGTCTCATTTAATGTTGGGAGCCATTTTGGTCCGGAGGATTAATGCTCTTGGTCTATTATATAGAAGTACTTCTCTACAGAAGAATTTGAGTAACTTAATATCCGGTTCTATCAGAGACAGGCACTCCTTCAGTGCCAAAATCATCTTGGGTATGTGATCAATCCTTCTTCCGTTTTTTGTTTTTGTTTTTGTTTTTGTTTTTGTGTGGATGCTTCCTGGTCTGTTGATTAAAAGAGTAATTGAAGATCATGTAGCTTCTGAGAGGAAACAGGTTAAACTGATTTGATGGTTGAAAGCTTGTTGCTTTGCAGAAAAACCTTTCAATCGTTTGCTGACACACGGCTCTGCAGCAAACTATTTGGATCGGAATTGTGGATTGATTATCTCAACTATTCGTACTTCTTGTTCGGTTCTGCGAGACGGGCGTTTTTGTACCCTTGCTGGGGATAAGCTAGACGAGTCTGGTTTGCATGCAACTGAAACTGCAAGCCATTCGTTGCAGTCTTCTGCTGACTTAGATGATGATTGTACTACGATAGGTTGTTTTGAGAAGTCTTGTGTTGATTCTGGTGATGGTTTAGTCATCAAGAAAACATATGAGAAACCGGTGGATTTCACTAAAATTGAAGTTGCTAAGCTCCCTGTTGTCATGATCATTGGTCGTCCTAACGTAGGGAAGTCAGCATTGTTTAACCGGTGAGTTCTTGTTTTGGCAGATCCTTAGTTTGCAGTCAAGGCAAGACTTACAGCGTTGAATTGTAATAACATTTTTGTCTTGGTGATAACTTTTAGTTTGATCCGGAGGAGGGAGGCTCTGGTATATAACACACCTGATGATCATGTTACTCGGGACATACGGGAAGGGGTTGCCAGGTTGGGTGATTTACGATTTAAAGTGTTAGATTCAGCTGGATTAGAAGCAGACGCGACTTCAGGGTCCATCCTTCACAGAACAGCAGGAATGACTGCTAGTGTGTTATCTAGATCTAACTTTGCAATCTTCCTGACAGATGGAAGGTTAGTTTTAAATATGATTTGTATAAGCCTTTTTGCATGAATTAATTTGTGTGCAAGAGTGTGGCTGGATTTGTTTTCTGGCTTGATGATCTGTATGGTATTTTATGGGATCTTAGGTGATTGTGTACTATGAACTGTAAAAGTTTTTTAAAAAAAACTGTTGTATTTCATATTTTAAATTTAAGTAACGTCTTGTCACTGATCCTTACAATTTTGAATTGCAACTCTTTAATCCAAAGTGCTACTTCTGATTTTGACTGAATATTTTTTCACCTTATTATTGACTTTTCTGATCAGATTTGGACTTCATCCTCTTGATTTGGAGGTTGGAAAATGGCTGCGCAAACATGCACCTCAAATCAAACCTATTGTTGTGATGAATAAATGTGAATCGCTCTTTGATGCTAGTGGTTCTCTTATGACAGCTGCTTCTGAAATGTTCCGTTTAGGATTCGGGGAACCTATTGCCATATCTGCAGAGACTGGTTTGGGTTTGCCTGACTTGTATCAGTCTCTTAGGCCTGTTCTGGAGGATTATATGCTTCAAGTCTTAAATGGTAAGATAACCCCAGTTTTAGAGTAGATTTTGCTACTGATGATAAAACTGGGATTACCACACGCTTATTTTATGCCTGTTACTTGTATAGGTTTTATTAAACTTTGATCACTATGTGATATATGTGTCTTGTCATTGGAGCAGATTGTCAAGTCAATAATGTGTTCATTTTTTTTTTGATATTATCATTCCGGTATCCGGTTTGGGGTTGCCCCTCCCAACACAAATGTCTCCTCTGGACTCAAACTTGAGACCCCAAAGGGATTTAGCGGGGCCTTACACTGCTAGACCAACTCTATGTTAGTGTGTTTATCAATTTTTTTATCACATGAAGAATATGCAAATTTTACCTCATCAAGGTTAAGTTAATTGTTGCTTTTCCATCTTTCTATCTTGCATTCATTCAATTTTCAATAATTGTGGATGAAGAAACTCAGGATGATAGCTACAGTGAGGACAGCTGTTCCACTGAGGTTGATGAAAGTCAACTTCCACTACAGTTGGCAATTGTGGGACGCCCCAATGTTGGGAAATCAACCTTACTAAATACATTGTTACAAGAAGACCGTGTTCTTGTGGGTCCTGAAGCTGGTCTGACAAGAGATTCAATCAGAACCCAGTTTGAATTTCAAGGCAGAAAGATTTATCTTGTATGTGCTCATTAATTTCCCCCTTTTTTACTTTAGAGTTGTAGTATAATTGGAGGAGGTGTAGATCAAAAGACCTAATTAGAAATATTTCTGTGAAGTATGAATTTTGGGTCTAGTTATAGTATAATTAGGATACACTACGTTCTTTATTATTACTTTTATATGTTCTTGTAGTATTAGATTAACTTTATAATCTTCAAAACATGGGCACCCTAACATTCTTATTTAATTTCTGGTCATTCAGGTTGATACTGCTGGGTGGTTGCAGAGGACAAAACAAGACAAAGGACCATCTTCCTTGAGCATCATGCAATCAAGAAAGAATCTACTCAGGGCTCATATAATTGCTTTGGTACTTGATGCTGAAGAGGTATGCCAACTATATTGTGGGTTTGGGTTTGAGCAATACAACTGTAATGTTACCAGACTACCATTAGCATGCAAAGTTGCACTCTCATCTTTTTTTATTGTCCAGAAAAAGTTGCACTCTCATGAAATCTATCATTTGTTGATAAAATTTTATTGTTTTTCTAAACCCATTTATTGCTTGAGAGGTTCTATCGGATTTGATGCTCAAATTTTGTCAATTGTGCTTTATATTACCTTTTCATTTATGCTTTTTCTAAATGGACTGGTCTTTGGTGAAGAAAACAGGCATGTTATTCAGTATCTCTCGTACTGTTTCACCCATTTAGCGAACATTATGATGTGAGTAATGCATGAATTAGGAATAACCATATATAAGCTAGTGGTTGTCTTTTGCTAGGTGAATGACCAATGGGATTGTCATATCCTCGCAGTAGAATTTCATGATCCAATGTGTTTACCTTCCCTCATTTCTATTTGCTCATCACATCTTTTATTTATAAACTTATCCTGCAAAAATATTGGCTAGATTGCAAATGCGAGACGAAGTATGAAACATGCTGAGGTTGTTATTGCTAGACGAGCAGTGGAAGAGGGACGTGGTCTGGTTGTGATTGTGAACAAGATGGATCTTCTTAGAGGGAGGCAGAACTCTTCATTATATAAGAAGGTTATGGAAGCTGTTCCTCAAGAAATTCAGACGATTATACCTCAGGTTTGCTATGTTCTTAACTTCTTATATGCCAAACTTCAAGTCTAGCTGTTTGATAAATAGAACTTTAAGATCCATTGTAATGGATGTTGGTATTTCTGACAGGGGAGAAAGAGGGTAAGAGAGAAAGATAAGAGAGACAGAGAGATACAGAGATAGAGATATGAGAGAGAAAGAGAAAGATAGGAGAAACAGGTGTGTTGCATTTCCATTAACCAAAAGCCAGATTACAATTAGTTGCTAAGCCATTTATTTATTGCCATTAGCTACCAACGGGTCATCTCTCCTAGTTACCCCAACTAACCCTTAACTACTTTTATTTATTGCGATATCATATTTCATTGCCTTCAAGTATTATACTGATATGTAAGGTGTTGAGTTAGTATTACTGTTTCTATTGTTGTTATTTCCATGCGGTTAATTAGGTAGTTAGGTCAATTGGTTAGTAGTTAGACATTGTTGTTAGTTAGTTAGTAGTTAGTTGTTATGGTTGTTATTTTTGTTATGACTTGTTAGTTACCGTTGGGAAATTGGCTTATGGAGTCTATATTCAATGGCTTATATATAAGAAGGTTTAGAGTACAGTAGGTGTTGTGTAAAAATCAGTTGATGATGAATGAATGAACTGAATGAGTTGGCAGCAGTTCTGCAACTCTCTCTTCTCCGTTCCTCCCCATTTCTTCTACAATTATACATCTTCTTTAACAGTGGTATCAGAGCGAGTCATCCTCGGCTCTCCCGCTGTCATCTTTGTAATTCTTGAAACAGATCAGAGCCTTTCTTCTCCTTCTCGGCTTAGTTCTGATATTCAAGAAACTTAAAAAAAAAAAGACCCGAGTGCAATCTTGGGCCAGGCAGAGTCATCCTCTCCCGCGGTTCAGTTTACATTCGAAAACCAATCAGTCAAGAAACGCCATCATTCAGTCAGTCAAGAAACGCCAACAGAATTCATTCAGTCTAGAAACGCCAGCAAGAAAAACCAGAATTGATTAAAATAGTTCAAGAGAATTATTATTAACCGGAATTTCGACTACCCAGAAGCAATCCAGATAGCAAGACCATTTATTCGACCAGAACCAGAGTCTTTTTGTTACCATGAAGTTAAAGTGAACAAGACGAGAATCGACAACAACGAATCAAGGCAAGACCGAATCGACATTGAAGAATCAAGGCCCGACAGAGACGATACTAAGAACGTCTTGCGATCACCCTAAGACGTATATAAGCAGTGATACTCCACATCGAAGAATCACGACCTAGCGAGAATTGGGTCATCGGCGCCAACACTATTTTTTCTGAAGGTTGATGGTTGACTGGTCCGTGGATTTTGGTTCGGGTATCGTGGGTCCTGGATAATTGAGTTGCTTCAATGGTTTCGTTCTGGTTCTTCATCAGTTGGTCGACACGTCATTTCCTACAATTTCGAAGACCCAGTCTCTACCTTGTCACCACACCAAGTTGCTGCCTCATTGCTGGTGTCGACACGTCATTACCAGCACTTTTGAAGACCCAGCCTCTGCCTCGTCACCATACCGAGACTTTGCACTCGTGGGAATCGACACGTCAGGCCTTGCGAATTCGATGACTAGTCATAGCGTCAAGACTCTGTATCCAGCGCATGGTGGAGACACGTTCGCAAACTTCAACCAATGCTATGTCAGACAATTTCGCCGAACGGGTGTAGTCCCTGGAGTCGACTATAGCAAACCTACCACGGGTGGTTTAGGCAGCCATTACAAACCAATTTGCCGCCTTTACAGCCACCCAAGAGGAGCGTCGACGAGGCAATAACACCCAAGAAAATGCTGGAAATCATGTCAGGGGTCCCCACAGGCCCAGAACATGGGATGAATATAACCCCCCGACAAGATTAACTAGGTTCGATTTTCCAAAGTTTCAACGCCAAGACATTGAAGGTTGGTTGTATAATTGTGAGCGGTATTTTGAAATTGACAGCACTCCCGATAATTGGAAAATTAGAATCGCGAGTGTCAATTTGGATGGTAAAGGTTACATAAGGCATCAAGCCTCTATGGAAGAAGAACAAGGCAGGGTGGTTTCGTGGCATGAGTATAAACGCGCCATTCAAATTTGTTTTGGGCCTCTGAGTGGCATAAGTATACCAAGAACAGAGATATGGAACGTTCTTGGACCTACCCAGAGTGTGTTGAGTGCGCAAGATTCAAGTCGGACGACGCTGCAAAATGATGAAGTGACGAAGCTCCTGGATATTCTCAAATCGAAGAGACTCGAAAGCCACAACGATAGATTCATATTGCCGTCGTCGTTTGACTTGAAGACTTTGAGCATTCCGAAGTCGAGTCATCTTCCATTGTCACCGACTGTTCCTAATATATCGAAGGACGTGGTTTCTGTTTGCAGCATGCCATTGCGTTCTTGTCCGTCCTCACTATCGCTTTCGCTTGATCGGAGGACTGAACTGATTATGGGTAGTGACGAATTGAAATTGCAAGATGGCGCGCAAGCTTCAAGTCGGATGGAGCTGGTTATGGCTAGTATTCAGAGGTGTATGTGGCACAGTGTTGTAAAAACGTAGTGTCAAAACGTAGAAACTTTTTTTGGCTGAAAATCGAGTCAAAACGGAGGTAGGAACGGAATTGGAGTTGAAACGGTTGACACGCCGTGTCAACTCGGTTAACTCGGCGAGTTTACCGAGTTGACTCAGTTACTAAGGAGACGATGGTGTCGAAGAACTGGGCACAACTACAATGGATGAAGGAGGTAGACGAAGGTGAAGGTTCCCCCACGGTTCTTGTTTGTGGCGATCACCAAACTCTCAGCTCGCGGCACACCCCTGTTCAGATTCACGGCCATGGTGATGCAGAACAGTGGTGGCGTGGAGTACGGCGAGGGAAGAAAGGAACGTCGCCGGCGACGATGATGATGAAGGTGAGAATTGCCGGCGATGGAAGTGGAGAAGGAAGGTTTTTGTGCGTGGGTCGAAGATCTGTCGCGGCACTGTGATATACTCTGTATCCGGATCCCTCATTCTCTAATGTCGGGTCTGCTATATTGAATGGAGAAAGGTCAGCTGCCCTATTTGGTCAAAAAGCATTGTTTAATGCAGGGACCTAATTGAAACTTTTAGAAAGTTTCATAGAGGGACTAAGTTTGAACACATTTTTCATGTAATCACTCATTACTCCAAATTAATCATTTTAATATGTATTATGATGACTGAGTTTGAACTTAATTATTTCTTTGAGTGTTTGGACTTAAATTTTTGATGACTTTAATGTATTGGTGTGTTTTGGTTTTATATATGGTGGATTGATTTTTTTTTTTTTTTTTTTTTTTTTTTTGTAGTACGTAGTAAACTTTTACATTTTACTATTTTACGTTTTTGCTCACCCTTACCATTTCTACGTAGACTCTACGTCTTAACAACACTGATGTGGCGGTTAAAATCTGGTGTTGAAGGGTCAAGGTCACGACTGGCTCCTATTTTTACTAGGTGGAGTTATTCGGCAGATTCCTTGGATTCCCTGGATTTTCTAAGTTCAGATGCGCATGTGGGCTGGAAAGGTGACAGTAAATACATGAGCCCATTAACTTTGCATTTGGGTTTTAAAAGGGCTGAATGTTTAAGTGACGGGCTGCTACAAAAATGGCTCTCACCTGTTCAAATTTTTCCTACACAGTTTATTGCAAACTTGGTTTAGGGGCAAGTTAATTATAATGCTCTTTGGAAGGATCGTCCTCTGAGTGGAAAAGAGAAGAGTAGAAGGGTGCAGCAATATTGAACACCAAATAGGGGAGAAATATCTTCTGGATTCAAGGTTTCAAGTCCTAGATTTTGCTATACTTAGAAATTGTCTTCTACCAGCAGAAGTTTTGAAGTTTCAAGCGTATGTTTTTGCATTAGTTCTGTTTTTTTGAGGTTTAGTTTTGTGTTTTTGTTGTCAATCATCCTTGAGGGCAAGGATGTTTTTGGGAAGGGGGTATTGATATGTAAGGTGTAGAGTTAGTATTACTGTTTCTATTGCTGTTATTTCCATGGGGTTAATTAGGTAGTTAGGTCAATTGGTTAGTAGTTAGACATTACTGTTAGTTAGTTAGTAGTTAGTTGTTATGGTTGTTATTTCTGTTATGACTTGTTAGTTACCGTTGGGAAATTGGCTTATGGAGTCTATATTCAATGGCCTATATATAAGAAGGCTTAGACTTCTGTAAAAATCAGTTAATGATGAATGAATGAACTGAATGAGTTAGCAGCAATTCTGCAACTCTCTCTTCTCTGTTCCTCCCCATTTCTTCTACAATTCTACATCTTCTTTAACATATACATTACTACACAGTTGCCAAAATCATATATTTGGATATGTTGATTAAATCTCATGGTTCAAACAGAAGAAAAATCTCATCGCCAAAAAGAAAGAAAAGCTGTCCAACAATCTCTTTCCATCAGTCAGATCACCCGCACTATCTCATGTCTTTTCCTGTTTTTCTTCTCTGACCATTTGGCGGATTGAACATGTATAGTGGACTCATTTAAGGAAAAAGGTTTATCTGTGAATCTAGATGTTTTCAATCTGAGGGAACAAATTAATAGTGAAAGACTCTCTATCTGGCTTCGAAGAGAATGCAGAAACATGTTGATGGTCACCTTTGAAGTGGGTCAGAATTGCTGAAAAATGACTTCTTTTTTTTTTTTTTGGGGGGGGGGGGGGTGTACTGAGTGGAGGCCTTGAGTGTGCAAAAGTCTTAGTGCAGTTATGTTTAGATGGCGAGTTATGACGGGCAGTCTCAGATGGTGTACTTAGGGTTTAGTGCTTCGGTATAGCTGTCGTTTTCTTTTTGTTGCTTTCAAAGAACGAAGTTAAACTATGTAACCATTTTTTTTATCTCCGCTTCATGTGAGGGATGAGTATTATTTTATCTTACCATTCAGTTTTGTTATGGTTTTGTGGTGACTTTTGGCTACTTTAAACAGATAACAGGAATCCCAGTTATATTCACTTCGGCTGTGGAGGGAAGAGGCCGGACAGCTCTCTTGCAGCAGGTTGTTGATACATATGAAAAATGGTGTTCAAGATTACCTACAGCTCGCCTTAATCGTTGGTTGCTTAAGGTAAGTGTTAGGAGTTAATTATATGAAATTATTCATAGGTCCTAAAAGTATAATGTTTTTGTTATTAGAACCTTCGACGAATGCATTATTTAACATCATTGGAAGGAAAGAAAAAGAACAGAAAAGAGAAAGGATAGAGAGTGTGGATGAGTTACCTGTCACTTTGTTTGGCATCTTACAAAGGGGAAAGAGACATGTTTCTTCTTTTTGATTTATCAAGGAGAAGGAAGGAATACATAGATATGTTAAATTACTTTGTCACCTCCCTCCTAAATAAGTATATTAACCAGGAAAACTATGATAATGAGGTGAAAAAAATGGGATTTTGCCTTTTTGTTCATTTGCTTTCCATCCCAACAATTAAATTAAGTATTTTCACGTGAGATTGTTAAAAAAACCTATTCGTTGGCCTTTTGTTTATGAATATTTAATGAGGTTTACACTTCTCATGTTGCATGAGAAGAAGAAGATTCCTACACACACATGAAATGGTGGGACCCACATCTTTTTTATAAAAAAAAAAAAAAAAAAAAAAAAAAAAAAAAAAAAAAAAAAAAAAAAAAAACTCAAGCATGGAAATGGTAGAACCCACGTCTTTTTGTATCTATGACATGAGGATACACTTCTCCTACAACATGAGAAGTGTATTTCCCATATTTAATATATTATATTGATTTTATTAGGTTATGAGCCGCCATTCTTGGAAAGATCAAGCAGCACAACCGAAGGTCAAGTATTTCACCCAGGTCAAGGCTCGCCCGCCTACATTTGTTGCATTTCTGCGCGGGAAGACCGAGCTTTCAGATACAGACATAAGATTCTTAACAAAATCCTTGAAGGAGGACTTTGATTTGGGTGGAATTCCTATACGGATCATGCAACGGTTTGTCACTAGGAGAGACAGTAGTGGTGGTGGCAGCAACAACAGCAGCAAAAAAGGCAAATCTGTTGGCAAAATGGTTGGAAGGGTCTCTTCTGAGAAGAGAGAGATTTTAGTTGAATGACAATCTTGAACCAAGTATACAAAAAAATCTGAAGAAGCGAGTTTGTTACCAAAATGGTAGAAAGGAACTCTTCTGAGAAGAGAAACATATTGGTTGAATGACAATTTTGAACCAAATCTGCTAAAAACCGAGGAGCTGAGGTTAGGTTTTGCTCTTTTCTGGCTAGGGAGTTGAGATTCAGATTGTTTGATGCTTACAATATTAAATTATTCGAGGAAAAAAACCAACGTTATACTTTTTATATAGTATTTATTTGTAGATGTAGATTGTAGATTCTATCATTAGTCTTAGAGATTAGTTCGGACAAGAAGGGCATAAATTAACAAGAGTAGAGATGGGTTTATGTGACAGTGAATTACATCTTATATTCTCTAGAAGGATGTTGTAATGTTTTTTTGATATATAAAGGATGTTGTAATGTTGATTATATGAAAGATTTTTTTTTTTTTTTTTTTTATAAGAAAATTATATGAAAGATTATATCAAAGCTAGGTCGTATTGGTAATGTGGGCTGGCTGGCCCATTGTGGGTTGCAGCCTTGGCAGGGTATAAAAAAGTCCACTTCAAGTAGGTTAGTTTTACGTCAACTTGAGCCCGCTAAAGATGGGTTGGCGGGTTGGCCCTAAAAAGACAAAAAATTTAAATTTATTTCTCTAAAGAACTTTTGTTAAATAAAATATAGTTGACTATCTAACCATAAATTTTATAAGAAATGAAACTAACGTCATCCTTTTTGTCATTAGATGCATGGTTATCACTAAACGCTTAGATCAATTGGTAAGGGGCTGTTCTAGCTTAATCATGGGTCTTGAGTTTGAGACGTGAAAATGTAGCGTGCGTGGGTGGTAGAGGCTCCCCCCCGAAAGGGGCCAACCCGGTCTCGGTCCGGATTAGTGCAGGGCATTGATGTGTCGAAAGATAAATTTCGCGAGGACACGGATGCACTACGCAAAAAAAAAAAAAAAAAAAAAGAACTGATGCATGATTCAGTATCATTGGAGGGAAAGAAAAAGAACGGAAAAGAGAAAAAAGAGATGATAGAGAGGGTAAATTATCAAGAGAATGGGTTTGTGTGGCAATGAATTTGATGTTATACTCTATAATAAGCATGTTAATTATATCAAAGCCAAATTATGGGTCATATTGATAATGCGGGTTGGCCCGAAATGGATT
Source organism: Acacia melanoxylon (assembly GCA_019022615.1). Lineage (NCBI taxonomy): Eukaryota > Viridiplantae > Streptophyta > Magnoliopsida > Fabales > Fabaceae > Acacia > Acacia melanoxylon. Next base: position 5,097,627 of record JAFJYJ010000018.1, on the reverse strand, counting down.
GCAGGCTTGGGGGAGTAGGTGGAAAAAGTTCACCTCAAAATAAGTTGGCCTTGGTAACTAGGCTTATCAAAGGTGGGTTGATGGGTTGGCCCTCATTAAAAAACAAATAAACTTTAGATTTATTACTTTGAAATACTTCGCTAAGTAATATATCACTACAAAAAGAAAAAAAAAAGACTTTTGTAGCGGTTAAACTATATTTGTAGTTGTTTTAACCGCTACAAACGACATTGGTAACAATTGGTGAAACCGCTACAAAAAGTACTGTTGCAAGCTAATTTATAGTGGTTAATAAAAACTAATAACTACTATTCATGTAAATAAACCGCTACTATTATTGGAGCGGTTTGACATTTTCGCTACTAGATGAGACTGAGATGATGTAGTGTGTTAACAATTTGTAGCGGTTCACTAACCGCTACAATATGAAAGTGGCCAATGTTGTAGCGGTTAATTAACTGCTAGTAAATACATCCATGAAATTTTAAAAATTGGTGGCTAAAAATTGGTAGTGGTTATAAAACCGCTTTAGAATTGGATGAAATTTTAAAAATGGCGCCAAATATTTCAAATAAATTTGTAGCGGCTACAAAACTACTACAAACTTTTACCGTCGTTTTTTAAATTTCATCAAATATTGTAGCGGTTTAAAAATTGCTACAAACTTTAGGTGAAATTTTAAATTTTCCCTTAAAGATTTATATCAAAATTTGTAGCGATCTATAACTGCTACAAAGTATTAACATTTTTTTTAAAAAAATGAATTTGAGTCGTTTTAGATTATTTTATTATTTAATTGAAAATTTAATTTTTTAGTGGCTACAAAACTACTACAAACTTTTACCGTCGTTTTTGAAATTTCATCCAATATTGTAGCAGTTTAAAAATCGCTACAAACTTTAGGTGAAATTTTAAATATTCCCTCAAAAATTTATATCAAAATTTGTAGCAATCTATAACCTCTACAAAGTATTAACGTTTTTTTTTTTTTTTTTTAAAAAAATGAATTTGAGTCATTTTAGATTATTTTATTATTTAATTGACAATTTAAATTTAAATCATAACATTTAATATTAAAAAAATTGATACTGGGAGATAATATTTGATTATGGTTATTATATAGGTAAAATAATAAGAATGAGTATATAATATGAACTTATTATATTGTCCACTAAATGATTATTTGATTATGAAATTAATGTTGATGATTATAGAAGGAATGTTGTGGGAAGGTCCTTAAAATTCTTGATAAACGTCGATCAACACTTAACCTCTTCAGAAACGTTGATGGATGAGAGAAAACCAGAGAGAAAGGGGTGGGAAGAAATGAAGGAGTGTGTGAAATTAGGTGTGGTAGGAGTATTTATAGGTATATCTATGTAGCACTTGTAGCGGTTGATATGCCGGTTTTTCTAGCGGTTTTTATTTGTAACGGTTGATGTGACAATTTTCGTAGTGGTTGATATATTTGTAGTGGTTGAATTTACTTTGTAGCAGTTTTAAAACCGCTACAAACATTCTGCTGTTTTTTTTTACTATAAGATAAGCATAATTTTTTAAATCAATCTTCTTCCCCATCCCTAAAAAAAATGTGTGGAGAAAATGTTAGTTGTGAGTTTAATATGTTTATACACAAATTAAACTTAAATAAATGTTATTTCATAAAGCGTAGCTTAAAAAAAGCATCGAACTATAGGTAAATTGTCATCGTTGTCAGGGAAGAAGTTTTTGAAATTGGCGGGCTGGAACGGCTCACTTTGTAGGTGATGTTATCACCATTGCCCATGTCGTAAAAGTCCTGAAGCTTTAAGTGAACTACTATAATAAAAGCCATGACAAGAAGATGAAACTTAGAATCAAGAAATAAGAGAAAGAAGAGATAACACCACTACTATGGAGCTTCGTCTCTTTATTGCTCTGACTATTGCGTGCTGCTGGTCCGTTCTCGTTCTGCGTCTGGACTCCTCGACTGCGTCGCTTCTTCAATGATTTTGTTCGGTCGTCAAGCTCTACTAATTAATTGGTTTTTCTCCGCGGCTGTGCGTCCCTTGTATATATAATGCTTCTTGCGTCTCTTGCGTTTCCTTGGGGTCCACGTCTTCTGTTAGTTTGGATATGATCAGTTAGGATATGATATATCATAGATCATATATACTCCTCCTACTGTCGATCTACTTCTATTGTACGCACAGGGTCCACGTCCTTTCTTTTCTAATCTTTGATCAATTTAATATAATATAATAATATATTATATTATATCCTTTTCAATTTAATTTGTTGCCCAGGTGATCATGCTTCTTGCCTTATATATATATATATATTTTTTTTTTTTCTCATATCTTAAATCACATAATATCTCCTACAAAATAAAATAGGATATCAATAGATTTTCTCTGTCATAATATTTTTTTTATCCTATATTTAATTAAAAGATATATAAATATATAAAAGATAATTAAATAGGTATAAAATATTAATAAATCCAACTCATTATACCATAAAATATATACTTATCAACTACCATATTCCAATCTCGATGCCACTCGTCCTCAATATAATAAACCTGGTATGCCTCTGAGACAAGAATATATGGTTTATCATCTTGAGACTGATCGGTGTGAATTGGCCGTAACGTGGCGGATCTTGGGATAAATATTGGGGGGGGGAGAGACAAATGTATACTCATTAACTAATTAATTGTTTTTTATGAATATAACATGTTTAAAATATTCAGAGTTATAATAGAAGTACTTTAACAATTCTAATATATAAGATAACATACTTTTTTCTAGTATGGATGTCATATCAATTACAAAATGAGAAGATATCATGAAATTCCGAATATTTCTTGTTATATAATATATCAAAATATTAAAAGTTAACAATGTAATTTATAATACAAAATTAATAAAACACTATACTAAATGAAACAATTAAAAATTACCTTCACTTAAAGTAATACTCTTCGCTCTTTTAATGACTTGAAATCATCAATAATTGAATCAGTAGTGAAAGTATAAGCTATTTCTCTTTCAATATGAATTATCATATTATTTGTAATAAAATCATTTTCTATCTTGTTACACAACCTTGTCTTAATTAATTTCATTGCTGAAAACGAGCATTCTGTGGTAGCTGTTGAAACTGGAAGAGTTTATAAGAGGTGAATTAATCGATCAATCAAGTAATACACCTTAGATTTCCCTGTTTTCATCAAAGCACAACATAATTCAGGTAGAGTTGATAGATTCTTTAAATCTGGATGACTATAAGCATCAATAACAAAATGTTGAAGTTGAGCCTTCAAAATTATCTTCTCTTGCTCAGTAAAATCAGCAGGATAGTATTTTACAACAACAGTGCAAATATTATCAATGTTGAAAGCTTTATAAGCATCCGTAGGAATCAAATGAGAGCTAAGTGTCAAAAGCTCCAAAGTTTTGTCCTTAAACCTCATATTCAACTCTTGCAACTGTTTATCTATTGTAACTAAAAATATTTTCACTTTATAATGATGCTCCATTGTAATATGATCTTTTTGATGATGGGGTCGTCCTTGTCGTGCTATGTATTGAGCACTAAAGTTAGAACATCAATTTCATGTTGCTCATAGAATAATGTCACATTTTTCAATTGATCCGACCAACCATCTTCTCTCAATTTTTGAATGAGAACGTTTGTAGTATCAACTAAATCCACGGCACGCATTAATCTTGGGATTGTTCTTGGAAAGCTTGGCAAAGAACATTTGTTATTCCCATGATTTCTTTCATCAAGTGCATGATCAATATGAACTCAAATGAAGTCAAAATATTATAAGTAGCATCAACATCCCCTCTTTGAGAATAAGTTGATCCATCAACAATAATTTTTTGAAGAACAGAACAAGTTGCTGCAAACATATTTATCATACTACATACTGAGAAAAAAAAAGAGAACTCCAACGAGTATCTCCAGCCTATTTCAAAGTACCAATTTGATTTGCCCCTTTACAGTTTCAAGTTCACTAACCTCAAGCAAATGTGCAATTTCATCTAACTTGGCAGCTTGTAACTCATCATGGGGATGAACATATAATATTAACAATGAAAGTTAAATTTGAGAAAAATTGATGGACATGAATAACTTCTCTAGAAGCAGCAACTAATACAAGTTGTAATTGATGAGCATAACAATGCACATAGTATGCATAAGGGCAATCATTGAGAAATAATGCTTGCAAACCATTCTATTCCCCTCTCATATTACTAGCCCTATTATAACCTTGATCACGAATGTTAGAGATATCAAGATTATGCTTAGAAAATATAGCACACAATTCTTTTTTTAAGAGCTAATGCCATAGTGTCTTTAACATGTATAAGATCAAAAAATATTTCTTGTATGCCACCACTTTCATCAACAAACCTCAAAACAAGTGTCATTTGCTCCATTTTTGATTCATCACGTGCTTCATCAACAATTATGCAAAACTTGGAATCTCCAATTTGTTGACGAATGTGGTTACGAACTTTGCTTGAGAGGATATACAAGATTTCCTTTTGAATTATAGGTGAAGTATACTTGGAATTGTATGGTGTATTTTCCAACATAATTTTTTCAACCTCATCATTGTATGATGCTAACAACTTTATCATTTCAAGAAAGTTACCCCTATTTTTTTATTCCGAAGTTTCATCATGACCTCTAAAAGCGCATCCTTGAAATGTCAACCAACATACTGTATCAATAGAAGCCTTAAGACGTAGTCGGTTCTTTAAAATTTGATTTGAACTTTGTACGTTAAAGACATTCTGAATATGCCTATGTTGATATAGCAAATCTTCACAAGCCTTTATTGCTTTGTTATACGGTGAGCAAGAATTTTCTCCTATATGATTGAGAAAAGCACAATTTTTTCCACTAAGGACTTTTTTCCACTTTTGAAATCCTTTAATAGTAAAAACATCTGCTCCAGAACGTCCAATTGGTTTAGTAAAAATAAAACATGGTAAGCAATAAGCAGCATTTGTAGTAAGAGAATACTCTAACCAAAAGGGAAATATACCAAATCAAGAATACTGAAATCTTCTTGGATGATTCTTTCCTGTAAGAGGATAACTTTGAAGTTTACACTGGTATGGATCCCATTTTAAATAAGCCCTTCGAACTTCATCTCTTTGATTCACATGATGTTGCCATTTTTGAGGGCGTTTACCCGGATCATGCTCTAAGGAACTGATATCAAATTCATTGGAAGTAACCTTAGGTATTTTAGAAGGTTGTTCCTCACATTCAAACCTTAGAGCATCATGACAAGTCTTTTCAACCGATAAAGATGTAGATATTGGAAATTATGCCCTAGGGGCAAGTCATTGTACTTTGAACGTTTATGTTATTTAAAGTATTCTCCTTTAGTTATCATTTCATTTGCATGTTTATAGTGATAACTGTATCCTTGAATATATCTTATAGATTATCCTAAATGTCCCTAGTCGGTCATCTACGCGGGAGCAAAGATGAAATAAGACCAGTATGACTTTGATGAGGTATGGAGATACAAATCAAAGTCATAGGCACTTGTAAGGATACAAGGTGCTGAACCGACCCACTATGAGAAAGCTGCATGGATTTAGTCATAAGCTTATCTCATGTATAACCGCGTCACAACACCCTTTGACCTGAGATCATCATGGATTCCTACATGATGAGTCGTTGATCTTTGACCTAGTCAAAAGTCACCTTTGACCGGGTGATGATAAAGGCTTGGATCGGGATCAGTGGTTTTCATGCAGAGGAATGTGAATTGTCAAGATGGAATTTGTCCCTCACATTTGTAGAGAGATAATACTGGGCCCCTCGATGAGTGAGTCTGAGAAACGTATGGCCATACTACGATGGAAAAGAGTTTCCATTTCAATTAGACTACTCAAGAATCGAGAAAGTAGTGGTCAAGAACAAGAAGTTGACATTATCCATGCCTCATCCTTGACCAAATTATCGCGTGACAAAAGGGACGTGACATGGTTGTATGATAGGTTGTATCGTATTATCGATCCCTATATGAATTGGGTAGTCGCAATGTCTTGCTAGAGGCCACTTGCGACTTGTGGGCTGGTACTGTATTCACCCACTGCCAATCTCATGTGGGCCTACAGGGTCACACACAAGAATAGCCCAACACGAGCAATAGTGTCAAGACTCATTGAATCTTAGATGTGTCTAAGATCTAATGAATACAACATTTAATCTAGGATGGATATATATATATATATATATATATATATATATATATATATATAATTTCAAAATTTCAAAATAATAATATTATTTAATGATATTATTATATAATATTTTTTTTGTATTTAATTTATTTGATAAATTAAATATTTAAAACAAATAGAGATATTGTATCTCAGATTTAATTTTCGAATAAAGATATCATATATCTGATTTAATTTGAATTGAGATACAGTATCTCAGATTTAATTTATAGAAATAAATTAAATTAGCAGGCTTTTAATTCGGATTAAATAAATAGATTAGATTAGATCTGTTGGACAGATTTGATTAATGCTATTTAAATCTAAAATTCGAATTTCAAGATTAATGAGATTAATCTTGAATATTTTAATACGGCCCATTTAGGGTTTGAGAAACTCTATAAATAAAGCTTTAGTCGTATTGAAATAGATTAGAGACAAGCCGCGAAAGAAATCCTAGAAAAACGTGAGACACAAAAGAGAAGGTGCTAGCACGCTGCTGTACGTGTTGGAGAGCTGTTTGGTGTGGATACCAGTAGAGGGAGGAGTCTTGAAAAGTCTGCTTCTGTTTGATCAAACGAGATGGCACCACGTTCAAGACGTACGACAGTCGAGACGCACGAAGCAGGAGATGCGCACCAAACCGGATCGAACGAAACTCTCAACCCTACGCATAAGTACGGTTTTTCTAACGAACCTTGATTCAAACGCCGTTGATAGATCCTCTTCTTGGGATTCGTAAAAACTTTTTAATTTCGCTGCGTGTACGGATCCCAACAGTAGAAACTATGTTACCTTCCTCTATTTGATCAGTAGCTTTCCTCTTGAAAAATGAATCAATTGTTTTATTCTTCATCATTGAGCTATTCTTAGACTTTATCACTTTCCAAATAACCTATAAATAATGTAAACAATATAATTAACTATTATCGTACTAAAATAAATATAGAAAAAAAATCATGGATTCTTGAATTTTGGCCCCTAAAGCAGCACTACTAATAAGAAAGAGTTGTCTAATCAGGGTTCAAAATTCTAATCAGAAAGAAGGAAATAAAGAAAGAAACAAGAAAATAATCAAATGAAATTTATCGATTGGCGATTAGGAAACTTCAAGACCACCAGACAAAATAAGTATGGAGTTGAATCAAAGCAAAGAAATAAGATGGGAGAATTTACCTGTAGCGAGCAAGAGCCGAATAATCACAAATGAGTTATTAAGGGAGATTGGGAGAATAATAGGCGCGTTCCTCGCTCTTCTCGTTATTGAGTTATCAAGGGAGATTGGGAGAATAAATGAATAATAGAAGCATGCCCTAATGTCTAATGTCTATGAAAAAAGGATAACAATTTTTAGAATATACATATTGTTAGTGAAAATGTAAAGGGGAAACAACCATACCTTTTTCGTTGGCTAGGGTTTTGGGTGTTTGATCGGGAAGTAACTGAATTTTTTAAGAAACCTTGTTTTTTTTTCCCGAGATAGAAAAAGAAACTTTGTTTGATCCCTTGCGTTGCTACTGAAAATCGTGAGACTTGTATGTTGGACTTTAGACCCATGAATAACTGTGGGAGGGAATTGAAAAAAAAGGGGAAAATGTTCTAAAAAATTGGGCCAAAACTTTTCAGTATATATATAAAAAAAATCTGAACATTTTTTTTGGGGGCCATCTCATCAAAGATCCACCTTTGGGCCAGAAGAAATTGATTGATGTGATACTTAAGTCATCAGTTGTGAGTTCTTGGGAAGTTTTCACATTTTCCTACAAACACGTGAACAACATCACGCTGAAACGACCTTGGTAATTTATTTTGACAACATCAAGAAGCTTTCCATAATACGGGACGTCTCCGAACTGTGTGTTGCCATCATTGCTGCTCGCATAACTTCTTGTCCCAAAGGTGCCATAAACTCCCAAGTTTTTGGTTAGCAATCATTGATTTTGTGAAATTGTGCAAAACTTGAAACCATTAACATTGTATGCCGTAAACCTGGTGGCATTGGCAAGTGGGTCGAGTGCTAGAGCTATAAATTTTGCTAAGTATGGGTGGTGGTCATTTAGTATTCTCTGCGTAAACCAACATGAGAATCCTCTGTGGACCTTTATGTCAATTTCGGGGGATGTCTATGTACGGATTCTGAGTTGATGCTTCACATAGCTTATGAATTCCCTGCAATTAATCATGTCAAGACGATCATGAAATGTAAGTATAAAATATAAGGAAATATATAGGATAACATATGAGTGTATAATCCTTACTGAAGGAAGGGTTCAACTTTAGTGCAATTAATCAAGACATGTCTATGTGCTTGAAACTTCTCAGTTGCCGTCAATTTGAAGTTTTCACTTCCGCCAACTGGTTACGAACATGAGGGATTAACAACTCTCTTGATGATGATTCAAGTTCAGGACAATCGTCTACACAAGATGGTCAGTTGAAAGACGTCTTAATGTCATCAAAGTACCTTGAACAGAAATACAAGACCTCATCCCCAATATAACCTTCAGCTATAGAACCTTCTGGTCACGCCTTATTCCTTACGTAAAATTTCAATTTTCCAAGAAACCTATAAAGTAAAGGAAGAAAAATGTCCATAAATGCTGAAATGTGCAACTAGCAAGTAATGCTAATGTAATGTATTTAAAATGAATACCTCTCAACAGGATACATCCATCGGTATTGAACCGGGCCAACAAGCTTTGTTTCATGAACAATGTGTACTGTCAAATGAACCATCACCTTGAAAAAGGAAAGAGGAAAGATCATTTCCAAATGACATAGCGTAAGAATGAATTTCTGTTGCAGCTGATTGAGCTCCTCGACGACCAAAACCTTGAAACACAACTTCCGAAAGAAAGAACATAGCTCTACCAAAACGATGGACACGTCGGGAGGCAGCATATTTTTTACTACCAACTGAAGTAATTGTTGTATAAGAACATGTGAGTTATGACACTTCAGCCTAGCAACCTTTCAAGCATGCATGTCAATACATTGTGAAATATTGCTTGAATACCCATTGGAAACTTTTATTTTCTTCAATGTCACGAGGAAGATTTCCTTATTCGGTTTTGTAAGGTTGAGTTTTGTCGATTAAATCTGTTATGCTCATCCGGCCACACGTCTCCACGAACTCCCATGGCTCCTAAATCTTTCCTCGCTTGAAGACGATCTTTAGATTTGCCTGGTTCGTTAAGAATCGTGTATAGCACATTGTCGTACACTTTTTTTCAATGTACATGACATCAAGACTGTATCGAAGCAAATTATCTTTCCAATATGGAAGAGTGAAGAAGATGCTTATCTTCTGCCATTGCTGAGGCGCAGAAGCAGAAGTCCTGATAGTTTTTCTCTTGGCTTTTGCTGCATCGTCGTTTTCTTAAAACTCAAATTCAACATGTTGAATCTGTTGTAAGATTTCTGCATCAGATAAATTCTTAAGAGGTCCTCTTTTTTCCTGTTGCCTATTGATACGATTTCGTTGCAACATAAACTTGTACTTACCATCGAGAAACCTCTGATGACCCATGAAGCACCACTTTCGACTATATACCTGTCCTGAAAAAGAAAAGTTTATGCATCTTTATCATACCTTTAATCCACAACTGAATAATATAATTGATATGATTCATTATTTGATTTGTGTATGCCCGTATATAGATTATTTGTTTTATATTGATCATGTGGAGGATAACATCCTTGAATTGTTTCTGTGGTATAATACGGATTTTTGTTATACTGTTCTTCTATCATCTTATTATAGTCTATATTCTCTTTTCCTTTTGCTTTATAAATTCTTTTTTTATCTTTTCTTCCATTTGTTCTAGTTTTCGTAATACTTCTTCTAATATAGCGGTCATTTTTGTTTCTTATAGGATTAGTTAATCTAACAAGTTTTTCTTAGAAAATCTTAGTATAGTTGATGCTTTCTAGGTTTGTTTGTTTTCACTTTATTCATGATTCGTAACTAGGCTCTGATAACATAATTCAACTAGGGATCATAATTCAGCTAAGAGGTTTACCTTCATGCGGAATACATTATTTGGGCATCTATTCGATTTTTCATTTAGTTTAAATTTATCAAGGTATCTTCATCTTCTATTAATACTTCATATTGAATAAGGAAATCGTAGTTTTCTCTTAATTTTTTTTCAGTATTTTCTTCATAAATAAGGCTCTGTCTATACTGGGAACTCTACGAGTTTCTACTTCTCCTGTTTTTTTTTTTTTTTTTTTTTTTTTTTTTTTTGTTGTGAAATAATTTACGTTTATATATCTTCCTGTTTCAGTTCTGTATTCCATTTGATTGACAAATCCGTTCATTGTTTGATACCGAAAATTCTAATTAATCTTGTTTTGTGTTATCCAGAACTTAATGTCTCTAATTTTGTTCTAAAGTGTACCTTATCATTGAATCTAATAGATCTAGTTCTTTTTCATTCCTTATTAATTCATCTAGATCTCTTATGTGTCCTTTATTTTCATATTGTTGATTATATGTTATGATTAAACTTTTAAGAACTTTTCTTATTACAGGTTTATCTACTTCTGGTATTCTAATTGTATTATTTTTACAATGTAGAAGTCTCTTATTCTCTATTCTCCCGTTTTAATATCCTGATATTCTATTTGGTTTATCTATCCATTCATCGTTCAAATCACTTAGCTTGTTGATAAGGGCTTGGATATTTTTCTACTCGTTTTCTTATTGATTCAGGTATTTTTAAATTTTTTATTTATTGATAGTTTTATTTATTTATTTAGGTTTTTATCTTTTATTTCTCGGTTCTGAATTACCCTGGTTAATGTTTGGTTTTTTATTTTTGCATCCTTTTTCATTATAATTTTCTATTGTTGTTACTATCATTTTTTGTGTTCTATCTAAAGTTTTTATGGTTTTTTGTAATTGTTTTATTCTGATTCTTTCGTTTTCTTATTTCGTTTTGATTTCTTTATCTGTCTTTTGTATTACTCCTGATACAAGGCTGATAATTCTTTCTGTGTTTGATACTCCCTCTGTAATTCTTTTTCTTTCTTCATATGTTATTCTTTGCCTATCATCTTTCTGCAAACTACTAATGATATTGATCTTCTAGGTTCTTATAATTGTAAGAGTGGAGTGAATAATTTGTCGATATGAATTCTTTCTTCATTCTTAAAGCTAATACTATGATGGCTATTTGAGAGGGCATAATTTATTTTAGGGATAAGGGTCTTATTTGCCCCTTTAAGTTTCACTTTCGTGAAAGACTTTCAAAGACTAGAAAGTTTTTTGGAGAAAATTGCCCTTAGTTAACAAAATGGAGCAATTTTGCCCATGAAGTTTTTTTTTAGGAGCAATTTTGCCCTAAAAGTTTACAAATTGGAGCAACAATTTAACGGTTAAGATTAACAGAAGGGCAAGATTGCTATGTCTTTAAATTTCCGGGGCAATTTTGCTCCAAAAAAAAACTTCTCGGTCTTTGAGTCTTTCACGAGCTTAAACTTCCTGGACAAATAAGACCCTTATCCCTTTATTTTATACGTTACGGTAAAAGGGTGGTTTCCATCTTTCATTAACTGTTTGCTTGTTAATTAATATCTTATTGTAATACTTCTTGATAAATCTTTGTCTCTTAAAGACATTCTTAGCTAGATGTTTAAGTTAAACTTTGTTTTTCCTTCTGATAAATTTCCTGATCCTTTAGCTATAATATATTCCTTGTTGTCTATGATTCTATCATCTCTTAATTTATGAACTATAATCATATACTATTTCTTGTGTTTCATCTCCTCTTGCTCTGGAATTTCTAATGCTGCGAACAGTTTTTCCAATTGTTCTATTTTTTCTTCTAAATGTTCCATTTTGGTGGGTAAATCTTTAATCCTTCGGGTAGTGAAATTCCGGTCATCATTCCATATACTAGGATGTTTTTTTTCTTGAAAATCTATTCTGTAATTTTTGTATCATGGTTTGTTTAAGATTATGATTATTTTTCAGGGTGAAGTCTGTCCTTATTTTTTCTCTATCTATTAATCCTTCTAATACAAATTTCCTTCGTCCTCATGTTCCTGTACCGTGGTTACAATTTCTTCTTCCATTGTTATTCTATTCTGGTTTCTTATTATATTTTCTGCCTTTGATTATTCGGTATCCTAATAAAGCTATTTAGTACAGACTTAAAAAAAAGGTAACATTTCCATTTAAATACCAGATGAATTTGTAAAACCCCCAGAGGTCTTCCGAATTTGTAAAAAGACTGAGAGGTACTAAGGACCTATGAGAGATTACAAATTCGCGTGAAATTACCTTTCTACCCTTACTTTTAAATAAATTTTTTAAAAAATAAAAAACCCCACCCCCACCACTGCTGGCCGGCCACCACCACCACCGGCCGGCTGCCACCGCCTCCACTGGCTGGACACCACCACCACCACCGTCGGCCGGCCGCCACCTCCTCCGCCTGTCGGCCACCACCCCCACCACCACCACCGCCGGCCGGCAACCACCCCCACCACCACTGTCGGCCGGCCGCCACCGTCGGTAGTGGTGGTGGTGGCGGCTGGTCGGCGGTGGTGGGCCGGCCGGCGGCGGCGGCAGTGGTGGTGGCTGGCCGGCGGTTTGGTGGTGGGGGTGGGGGGTTTTTTAATTTATTTAAAAGTAAGGGTAGAAAGGTAATTTCACGCGAATTTGCATATCCCTCATAGGTCCTTGGTACCTCTCAGTCTTTTTACAAATTCGGAGGACCTCTGGGGGTTTTGCAAATTCATCTGGTATTTAAATGGAATTTTCCCTAAAAAAAAATATTCTTCATTCATAAATCCAAGCCATTCACCTGGCATCATCTTCCGGATTTATTCTACTTCTAACCTCAGGCTGTTGTCCCATTAATTTTTTTTTAAAAAAGTAGTGTTAACTTTACATAAGTGAATTCAACATTGTTAACCTCAGTTTCAGAAATCCTTTTGACAATATGAGGACCAAAAATTTTGGACAGTATAAAGATGAGGGATGAAAAAACAACAAGAAAAAACTAAAATCAAAACTTGATAAAAGTATTTAAGAATATGAAGTTTGTCCCTTTTTTCCTTTTATTAATGTAGGCTGACTGTGTTAACGCCACACAAATGAATTTAACACGTCCTTATAAAAATATAGTGACAGAAGACAATGAAAAAAGTACGGAAACCAAAATTAAAACATGATAAAAATATAGGGATACGAAGTGAGTTTAACCTCTATATATATATATATATATATATATATATATATAAGCTACTAAAAACTAGGAAAATTACATATTGGTCCCAAAGAATAAAAATAATTATAAAAAAGTCCTTTGAAATCATCAAATTACACAAAAGTCCCAAGGGACCTTTTTATAATTATTTGTATGGAACAAAATCCAGATTTTTAAATGTTGTTGTAAATATGATTTTTTCTATTGTAAATGACTATATTTTAAATTTTGTAGTAAATATAGCATTTCCTATTGTAAATATAGCCTTTTTTCTGTTGTAAATGACATTTCTACGTTTAAAATTCAGGTGTTTAAATGTTGTTGTAAATATGATTTTTTCTGTTGTAAATGACCATATTTTAATTTTTTTTGTAAATATAGCATTTCCTGTTGTAAATCTATGTTTTTTCTGTTGTTAACACAAATAATATCAAAAAAGTCTCTTGAAACTTCTGTGTAATTTGGTGATTTCAATGGGTTTTTTTTTTTTTTTTTGTAATTATTTCTTTTTTTTGGGACCTGCATGTAATTTTCCCTAAAAACTAACTAGTCAACGAATCAGCTAAGACAATAGTTTAAGAGTTAGTTTTAAGTTAAATACCGGTCAGTCATAATTAAAATAATATTTAAATAAAAATTCTTTCATTCATAAGTAAATAGAACATTTACGTACTAACTACACATAATCTAATAAAATAGAGTTACTAAAGTATAATTTGATAGAATACTAGTTTTTAAAACTCAAAACGATGTATTTCAAGCTTAAATAGGGGAGAAAAGAATATCGTTGGTTCGTTCAAAACTCTTAACTAGACCAATTAGGGGACTAGTTCACAGATTTATTGATTTGGCTGATTGACCCATATTGAGTTTTAATACCATGTCAAAAAATGATCCATTAAAAAACAGCAACAATTAAGTGAAAGCCATTAGTAAGCTACTCCTTTCGTCCGTTTTTGAGAGACAATCTTTGGATATGATATATTCCCTTTTATTAGAGATACTTAAGATGTTATTTCAATTTTTTTTGGTTACATTATTTTACTCCCATTTAATTACTCATATTACTCATCATTGAAAGTGGAGCAAATTACTAAGAGAGGGGATGAATTGAGGATTTTAAAAATTCTTTTCAAAGTGCTCTGAACCTTAATAGCAAAACAGAGTAGAACAGAGGAGATGAAAGAATAGCAAGACATAGCAGATTTATACTGGTTCGGTCACAATACTTAACCTACGTCCAGTCCCCAGACACTCTAGGATTTTCACTATCACTCAGAATCAGTTACACACTCTGTACTCGAAAGTTATCCTCTCACTAGGATACACTCCCCCTTACAAGTTATAAACTGATATACCCAATCTCCAAGTCTCACAACCTGAAATTCTTACAATAAATGAAATTCTCTCTAAGATCTAAGAGTAGATAAAATAATCACTGAAGTACAAATGTATCATAAGATATTTTACAAGTAGAAAACTGAAAGAGTAGTTGGAAAACTTGAATGCTTTTTGTTTTCTGCAGATTGGTTGTTGAGAAGACTTGAATGCAACTCCTTATATATGAAGAGAGCATTAAATGACCGTTGGATTGATCAATGAAACCGTTGGAAACATTGGACTAGCTGTTAGGAACAAGTTGGTTACTTCTCTCTCTAATCTTCAGTTAATCCAGGTGCACAGAAGTTTATGGTTGACTTCCTTTGAATTAAATCCGTTGGAAGAGCAGCTTCTTGATAGGGAAAGAAAACAATCCATTTGCAACGTGTAGAGAATGATTGTCCAAAAGAGTGCAAGTTTTCTAGACTTTGCAATAAATGCACTGACGTCACTTTTTGCTTTAAGCTAAATTTTTATTTAACACTCTTTAATTCATCTGAAACTCAATAACAAACTGATTAAACATAGCTAGGAATAGTAAGGAGTGATGATGAGAAGTAGTTAGATCAAACATGAAGATTTCACAAATTCGAGCAATTTTGATTTTCAAACTTAGTGATGCAAACTCAAGTTTGTTCAAGAAAATTGGAGTTTGCAACTATTCTTCAGGAACCAAACTTGAGTTAATAAATGCAAACTCGAGTTTGTTCCATCCAGAAGAGAATGTCGCGATTTAAACTTTGAAGAGCATTTTGAACAAGAGAGTAAACTCGAGTTAATAAGTGACAAACTTGAGTTTAGAACTTTTGAAGTGAAAATAAGTTTAAGTCCACAAAGCTTAAACTGAAGTTTATAAAACAAAACTGGAGTTTTCTCAAGTCCAAAATAGAGCAAAGCTCTCTGCTTGCCACAAACTCGAGTTTCCTTGAAAGCTTGGGAAACTTGAGAACTCTCTGTCAAGCACAAACTGAAGTTTGGTTAAGTTCACAAAATATTGAAAGCTCTCTGTCATGTTCAAACTCGAGTTTGCCTTAAGTTGAAAAACTTTGAGTGCTCTCTGTATTGCACAAAATCAAGTTTATCATTAAACAACTCGAGTTTGCCTAAATTTACAAAAACTTGAGCAACTCTCTATCTCGACCAAACTCAAGTTTGACATCTCAAACTCGAGTTTGCCTTTGACAGTAAGTTTTTCAACTTACCAATGACAAACTTCAATTTGAGTTTACAATTGTCAGTTATCATCAAAACACATAGAGAACTAATAATCATTGCATATAATTATTATATATTCTTGGGTTAAATACCGTTTTTGCCATAGAAATTTAGCCTAAAGAGTACTAGTCACCCGAAAGTTTTTTGGGTCTCATTTTTTCCTCGGACGTTAACAAAACAGAGTAAATATGCCCCGAACGTTTTTTTTAGGAGCAAATTTGCCCTAAAAGTTTTTTTATGAGCAATTTTACTCTGGAAGTTTTCAAAGAAGAGCAACAATTCAATAGTCAAGATCAACATATGGGAAAGATTGCTATGTTTTTAAACTTCCAGGGAAAAAATGAGACAAAAAAAAAAACTTCCCAGTGACCAATGCTCCTTAGGCTAAACTTCCATGGCAAAATGGTATTTAATGTTACTACCTCCGGTCCTAATTATAAGAACATTTTTATAATACAATTTGCACTATAAAAGTGTTCCTATAATTAAAACCGGAGGGAGTATATTCTTTCTTCACCACACATTATCTTCCACATAAATGAGGATAATTTAAGCCAACTTTTTTTTTTAACATTATTTTTTATCTCTGATTAATTTTAATCAACTTTTTTAACCACGTACTTTGAAACTTCTTATATAAAACAAACCGATGGAATAATTAGGGGAGCTTTATCATTGAAAGCGCGTAAAACATAAGTCAGCATCCCTATGTGGGAAATAGAGAAACAAAAACCCACCGCTTTGAACACCTCAAACTTCAACCCTTCATTTCTATCTCTTCCCTTTACGCAACCTCTTTTAGATATAAGCAATTTTCCCCTCTGATTAGGATCTAAGCAAGGTTTTCAAAGTTGGATTGCACGTTAAATTAAATAAGAAACAATTATACATATATAATAATCAATATAAGAAATAAATTCATAATAAGTCTAATGACTAACTCTGAGGGGAAAAAAGGTCTAATGGCTAATCTTTTTTCGCCCCTCAACAATCTAATGGTTAACATAATAATATCACAATATATGAAGTTTTTAATGTAATGACATCATATGACTACAAATGTTATAAAATCATATAGATATATTTTATAGGTTAAGCTTGAACTTATATATGTTTTTTTAAAAAACATATAGATATGACTACAAATGGTATATAATATATTAGATCTTTATTGTTTTTGAAATTAAAAACTTGTATGCAACTTTAAAATTTTAATTTGAAATAATTTTTGTTGACTACATGATGTGAGTACTTTTTTTATATGGCTATATGATTAAAATCAAATTTAAGTATTATCGAGCTCCATTAGAAGGTAACTCTCTTAAAGATGTTTTTTGCATGTACACAATTTTGAATGCAAGATCTCTTGTGCTTAGGCCGTCTAAGCTCCTTTCACTTGAATCAACATATGTTGGTTACCTAATATGAGAACCAAGTATAACTAGTAATTACCCACTAATTTATATTTAAGTATTACCGAAGATTAGATGGAAAGTAATTCTCTCACTCCATATATATATATATATATATATATTACTTTATTCACAAAATTTAACTAAGGATCATGTTTAAGAGATATTAATAAATTTTAACCATGATCGTGTTTTTTCTCCTTTTTCGGGTTAGGTAATACCGTAATAGTTTTGATATAAGATTTTCTTTTATATAAAATAAATTTCGCATTAAAAAATGAAAGTATGAGATACAAACATACTGAGCATGGCACGTATATCATGTCATGCAAGAGATAACTAAGCTTTCATTATTTCACACAATATTTTGGGTGAGTATCTTGATGCAAGAGAATCTAACTCTTTACAAAACAAAGGATAGGAGAAAGAAGAAGCTATTAATTAAGAGTCTATTTAGTTCAACCCCATTGAATGATAATCATAATTGCTTTTCAAAGATAAGAGTGTTTGATTAGTTTTTAGAATAGTATAATAAAGTATATTATGGTAATAATGATTACCAAAAAATTGGTATCATTCATAATTCGCTCTATGAATATTTATTATCATCCCATTGCAAGACTAAAAAGTCTAATTTATCATTTAGTTTCATTTGTCTTTGCTTCACTTGTCTCATTTCACCTATCACTCAAAAACCACTACCACTTGCCACGACCTCCTCCTCCCCTGCCATTGCTGTCACCTACATCTTTTCCGCCGCCTCCGCCGCTACCTCCTCCTCCTGCCATTGCTGTCACCTCCATCTTTGCCGCCGCCTCCACCACTGTCACGGCCACCACCATTGCCACTGCAGCCACTACCTCCTCCTCCTCTGCACTGCCGCCTCCACTGTTGCCATCGTCACTACCTACTCCTCCACTGCCGTCACCAATTCCTGTGCCACCACTACCTCCTCCTCCTGCTTTGTCGCTTTTACCACTTGTTATCGCCATCACCACACCACCATTACCTTCGCTTTCACCACCAGAACTATCGACATTGATTAGCGAGGTAGTGTGACAATTTTGATGAGGCAGCATCATGGGTCATGATCATTTTTTCTACAAAGATTATATTAAGGATAAAATAGACTTTGAGTAATATATTAATTTTAAATAATTATTAAAAAATAACTCATTACACATTGCTTAAAAATCAAATCAAACACTAGCATTGTAATTAATATAGCATTACATTATCATTGCATCGCATTGTACTGCATGGTGTAATAGGATTAAACCAAATGGGCCCTAAGCTTTTTCAAACTATTCTGTAAAAATTATTTCATTATGTTTTTTTAAAAAACATTTATCGCTACTTATCTGTACATTATTTTATTTCTAACCTATAGAACTCTTATTTTCTTTAATATTATTTTATCTTTGTCCAAAAAATGGTAGAGAAGAATTTTGACTTTTACTCTTTACCTTCCTTTAATAGCTTCAACAAATTTTAAAACTTGCAAAAATTTAAAAAATTTCCAAAGTAAAATTATTTTATATATAATTATTTTATATTTCGACTGAATTTTTCTAAATATTATAAAGGTCTAACCACCCTTTTGGATGGAAAGACAATGAGGGCAGATAAAAAGAAAGAAAACAAAAAGGTAAATCAATTTTCCTATATTTGGATGATCATTATGGTGGGCTAGGTTGAAATTTGTACATTAAAAATATTACAAAATGTTAAAGAAAAGATTAAAAACAGGGGGTGATCATTATGGTGGGCCAGGTTGAAATTTTTCCAACCCAACTAGGAGAATAGCACCGCAGAGAAAACTCTCCCCCCGACTCTTCATATTTAGTTTTTCACCGTTCTTAACACAGTTGGTTAAGGCGTCAACCTTCATCTTAAAAGGGAGGAGGTTTGATACCCGTTGATCGATGTGAATGGCGCCGTTGGTGGGTAATTTGTATGTATTCTCATAAAGCATTTCTTTGAAGCGGAGGCGTGTCGCTTAACTCTAGTAGAGCATCGCAGGTGTCTCCACACCTAAACTTTTTCTTATAAAAGAAAGTTTCTTCACCGTTCCCATGACCGGTAGAAATTGAAGTCCGAGTCTTTGACCCTTTCAGCTCAATTAAAAGCTGAACCAGTTAATACCTTCCTAAATTTTATTATATTTTATTGTAGGAAAAATAAGCGGTTAAGATGCATCTACCACTCAAAGTATTTTCACAAGTGCATCAAACACCTTAAACTATTTTATGACGTATCCAACACTCTAAATTATTTTTGTAAAGCACCCTCTATTATTTTTTGTTCCTTAGAAATTTGTGGTCTTTGATGTATTAAAAAAATATTTTAGGGTATTGGACGTATACTTTAAAGAGCTAAATACACTAAAAAATACTTTAAGATGCTGGACGTATATGAAAAAAAAAATCTTTAGAGTGTTAGATGCATTACAAAATACTTCAAAATAGTGGATATAAATGAGAATATACTTGGGGTATTGAATGCTAATTGACCCAAAAATTAATACACATGTCCTTATAATTTATCTTAACTATAAATCAGTTCACAATATTTTGTATGAATTAAGCCCAAAATCCATGAAATTCTATAAATTAAAATCAATAATTTTTATTCTTAAAGATGGATGCCTGTAATGGATCAAACTATAAGAACCTAATTTAAACAAAGTAAATCACAGAGACCCCATTCAAAATTAATTTAAATCAAAAGTACTCACAAGATCAATTTTCCTATTTTATTTAGAAGAAAGACTGTCGCAGTTAAGAAAAGGAAATTGACGCTAGATTTGAGTGAACTTGAGGCGATAAAGCATGTGGAAGGTGGTGGGCCTACAAGACTATAACTATCTACTTGAAGTCACAAAATTCAACTGTAATCGAGCACTTGGGTATCACAAAAAGACACAAGTGTAGACGCACAATATTTCAAACTTTTCAACTTCATTGAATCATACAGGAACCCTGGAGTATGAAACCACAGACAAGTAAGTGTCTAGTGACATGATTAGTGACGTAGCAAGCCTTTGATCTTCAGCTATAAAAGCCCACATACATTGCCTTGTTCTTCTACACCATCCCAACCAAAGTGAGCAATCAGCAACAAATATGGCTTCTAGTAGTATTCTGCTTGTGTTCTTTGTAGGATTGGTCATTTTGATTAGTCCTATGAGAGCGGATTTCGATCATAAGCATTTTCCTAAACACAAACCACCAAAGCCTATTGAGAAACCTCCACAAGGAATGCCACTCCATGGACATCGTTTGTCTGAGGAGAAGACATTCCCTGAATACAAGCCTTTCCCTAAACCTACACAAAAGGGTGAGAAGCCACCTCCAAAGAACAATCCTCCCCATAACCATGATTATCCTGGGCACCGTTTATCAGAGGAGAAACCATTTCCTGAACCCAAACCAAAGGGTGAGAAGCCACCTCCAAAGAACAATCCTCCCCATGACCATGATCATCCTGGACACCGTTTATCAGAGGAGAAACCATTACCTGATCCCAAACCAAAGGGTGAGAAGCCACCTCCAAAGAACAATCCTCCCCATGACCATGATCATCCTGGACACCGTTTATCAGAGGAGAAACCATTCCCTGAACCCAAACCAAAGGGTGAGAAGCCACCTCCAAAGAATAATCCTCCCCATGATCGTGATCATCCTGTACACCGTTTATCAGAGGAGAAACCATTCCCTGAACCCAAACCAAAGGGTGAGAAGCCACCTCCAAAGAACAATCCTCCCCATGAGCATGATCATCCTGGACATCGTTTATCAGAGGAGAAACCATTCCCTGAACCCAAACCAAAGGGTGAGAAGCCACCTTCAAAGAACAATCCTCCCCATGACCATGATCATCCTGGACACCGTTTATCAGAGGAGAAACCATTCCCTGAACCCAAACCAAAGGGTGAGAAGCCACCTTCAAAGAATAATCCTCCCCATAACCGTGATCATCCTGGACACCGTTTATCAGAGGAGAAACCATTCCCTGAACCCAAACCAAAGGGTGAGAAGCCACCTCCCAAGAACAATCCTCCCCATGACCATGATCATCCTGGACACCGTTTGTCTGAGGAGAAGCCATTCCCTCAACCTACAAAAAAGGGTGAGAAGCCACCTCCAAAGAACAATCCTCCCCATGACCATGATCATCCTGGACACCATTTATCAGAGGAGAAACCATTCCCTGGATACAAGCCTTTCCCTGAACCCAAACCAAAGGATGAGAAGCCACCTCTAAAGAATAATCCTCCTCATGACCGTGATCATCCTGGACACCGTTTATCATAGGAGAAACCATTTCCTGAACCCAAACCAAAGGGTGAGAAGCCACCTCTAAAAACCAATCCTCCGCATGACCATGATCATCATGGACACCGTTTGTCAGAGGAGAATCCATTACCTGATCACAGGCCATTTCTTAAACCCAAACCAAAAGGTAAGAAGCCTTTAGCTTCTGGAGGCAAACCTGAATTACCTCATGTGCCTCCCCATAAGCCTCCAAAGAATTGAGTATTTCATATATGCTCTATATGATACGTTTATGATGAGAATAACGACGGTCTGTATTTACCGTTCTTGCACTTGTTAGTTATACTTTCTTGTGTTATTATCTAGTGAGCTTTGTGAATGTTTCCATAGTCCATGATAAAATCGAAGACGCACCGATTTGTTGGTGCTTGTTATGTATAATATATTTATATTCAATATTAGTCTATCTTATTTTCATCCTTTTGTGTTACATATCTGTTTATTTATTTTTTATTTTTATTTTTTTTATTCCTTACGAATATGTAGAACTTGAATCAGTAGAAAATGTGGTTGTTGAAAAAAAAAAATCAGTAGAAAATGTGAAATTTTGAAAACAAGAAGAATAACTCAAAAATTTATTGAGATGAAGTGTTAACCAAAACAGATCACCGTCTCTTACTGATATCTAATCAGTAATTTTAACTATGAAAATGCATTTATTCCTAGATTGACCCTCCAACTTTTCAACAAGTTTTTTTTTTCTTTCGCGTGTGTATGTTGTTATTGTTAGGAAATCTTAGCACATGGGCTGGGCCCATAAAGTGCAAAAGGGCAAATGGATGGGATTAAACCGACTCAACAAACCGGCCCAAAAACTATTTTATTAGAATGTCACAGTCGTAAGCTAAATCACAATTCTAATGCATGCGTTCCAATAAAAACAAAAATGAAATATTACTTTTAAAAAAAATATGAGAATATTACTCTTTTATTCTTTGGCTCAAATGGTTTTATCAAATTATAGTATTAATTGCCTAAAAATATAAAAATATATAAAGAGCCGCGCTGATCTCAAATTTTGTGCCACAAACAAGAAATCAAATTTAGTTTAATTAAAATTTGTTGAATATATGATGCATTAAATCTCAAATGTCAACTGAGAATTTAGATATAAATTTAAGATAATAAAAATTCACTATGTTCAACAATAAATATGATATATCTTGGAAAAAAAACAATAAATATGAAATCAAATTTGGTTAAGTTTCAGTTTTAAACAAGAACATAATTCCCTATCTAATGAGATGAAGATATTAAATCTGCTCAATATGGATGAAAATAAGTCAAATCTTTAACAAGAGTCCATAGCTTGGCCTAATAAAGCCTAACCTATTTAAAGGCCTACTTATTTAAATAGGCTAAACTTATTCTTTAAACTCTTAAACCTAGACAAGTCTATAGGTTTTGTTTGTTTAATATATATATAAAATTTTGTTATATAATAATATGTAAGTAAGTCAATTTTTATTTTGATTTAACATAGATTTTAAGCCTATTTAAAGACTACAATTTATATATGTGTGGGTTTTAAAACCTACCCAAAACCTACATAAATGTAGACATTAGTAGGCTTGAAACCTACTTAAGGCCTTTAAGGCGTTCAATATAAGGCCTTTTTTTTTTACCCCTCGTCCCGCCTAACCGCAAGAAAGGAGTTGGACACTCTCACTAAAGGGGGGGTTCGATTTTGGAATTGGTCAAGGCGCCAGGAAAGGCATCCTAGCTCCTAGGTGCCTACGTTAACGCCTAAGGGTAATAGACGGTTCACCCTGCCCAATATCGGCATTACTTAGGAGGAAGGAAAATTTCACCCTGCCCTTGGATCGTGGGTGAACCCAACCCTTTTCCTATTTTTTTTTTTAGCAAAAATAAATAAATATATGAGGTCTTTTGAAAAGCCTACAATGCTGTGGCATTTTAAAAATACTTCAGGTCTTATTGGGTCTTCAAAAGACTCAAGCCAGACACTTAAAAAAAAACGAATCCAAGCTCAAGCCTCAACTTTATGCCTCTACTACATACTCAAGCCTATATGGCTGAAACTTAGCCTGACCTATTTGCTATTTCTACCCATATTATTCCATCATTATATAACCACTTCGGTAATCTTAGCAAATGGGTCATTCATTATGAACCATTTTAATTAAATATTTGAATTATCATATACTATTATAGTTTTTTTTCCTAATAAGAATCCAATCCTCTAAACAATTGAGACGGAAAAAATAATCGTTTATTATGGAACGAGTGTATGAAATCCCATTGCATATAGCAAAAATTGAACTTGTGAACGTAATCAAATATCAAATAAATGTACCAAATGCAAGATTACACTTATTGTTTGTTAGAACAACCGTCAACTCCACTTCTCATAGGGTTGGGCTTGGGGTGATTATTACCTTCATCCTTAATATAAGACTCAATTTTTTTTTTCTTGAGAGATTAGAAATTCAATGGTGCATCGATACCGATATGACGTTTTCGATATGTTACTTCGAAAATACTAATATTTTGATACATTCTGATACGTCTTAATATTAAATAATATTTTTAATATAAAGAGTGTATTTCACATTAACAAAATATAATAAAAGTAGCAAATAACCTAGTCTTTCTTATTTCCCAAATGAAAAATACCTAGTCCTTGTTATTCATTGAATTGATTGCTTGCTTCCTCATAATACTGAAAGTAGCAAATAACCAGATCGAAAAATACTGTTTTCTTCCAAAATATATCTATAACCCGACTAAATATCAACAAAAGAAAAAGAACACAACTTTCATAACCAAATCTGGTAAATTATTCACTAAGAACACAACTAACTACCCAAGTTCATTGACAGTCGACATAACACCGAACCCAAAACCATTGCCCCTGAAGTTTGAAAACCATCACAAAAATCACAGTGAACGGAAGCAATAGCAAAAGAAGAACTAAACACCAGATGAAATCAGCAAGGTGAGTGACATTACAACACGGAAAGGAAAGAACAACTGTAATAACATTGTAGTAACATCAAACAAACAATTCCTATAGCTACAAAATGCCCTCCAGTTTTTGAAAAATTACAGAAATGCCATTATGACTATTTGACCATTAATAAATTGTTCTATAGCATCACAGGTACTAGAGTCTCAAAACATAACCAACGGTCAGAATGAAAGATACATAAACAAAAGATTAAATGGATTGGCTGCTTAATAAATATATATACATGTTGTTACTTGGGTTTTATTATTGATTTATTACAAGGAAAATAAATTCCTAATTTTCAAATTAATTAATTTAATCATTTGGCCAATTTCCACCGTCTAACACTCATATATTATTTCTATAATTAATTTTTAGGCCTAGATTATTCCTTACTTGGAATTATTCTTTTTCCCAAAATAAATTAATTAAGGGAAAAATAAACCTAAATTTTCAATAATTATTCTCATAATTATTTTAAACCAAAATTTCATAATAAATTCCCATACATTATCTAAATTTCAAATCCCAAAATTTGGGATGTTACAATGTCTCACTTGTCCGACTGCAACACGTAAACACATAATCAGCAAAAGCAAAATGAGATCACAACGTCTTAAATGCCGAAGCAGCAGATGCGTACCATTCCTTTTGCGATAGTAGCAGCCACGCTAACCCTTCCCATACCCCTCGAGCCCAGTGTTGAGTGACCAACGTGTTGGAAATTATGCCTTAGGGGCAAGTCATTGTACTTTAAACGTTAATGTCATTTAAAGTATTCTCCATTTAGTTATCATTTCATTTGCATATTTATAGTGATAATTGTATCCTTGGATATATCTTATAGATTATCCTAAATGTCCCTGGTCAGTCATCTATGCGGGAGCGAAGATGAAATAAGACCAGTATGACTTTGATGAAGTATGAAGATACGAATCAAAGTCATAGGCACTTGTAAGAGTACAAGGTGCTAGATCGACCCACTATGAGAAAGCTGCATGGATTAAGTCATAAGATTTTCTCATGTATAACCGCGTCACAATGCCCTTTGACCTGAGATCATCATGGATTCCTACATGATGAGTCGCTGCTCTTTGACCTAGTCAAAAGTCACCTTTGACCGGGCGATGATAAAGGCTTGGATCGGGATCAGTGGTTCTTATGCAGAGGAATGTGAATGGTCAAGATGAAATTTGTCCCTCACATTTGTAGAGAGATAATACTGAGCCCCTCAATGAATGAGTTTGAGAAATGTATGACCATACTACGATGGAAAAAAGTTTCCATTTCAATTGTTAGACTACTGATAATTGAATATTCTATACACTTCTTTAGTACTCTTGATTAATAATTTAGGACTCTTTAGTTAATAATAATGACTTTTATGCTTATTTGGGCTTTGGGCCTTTCATTAGATTTTAGTCATTTAAATGATAAAATTCCAGTTTTACATTGATTCACTATTTTTACCATAATTTTTGAACTAGACATCGGATTTGCCTCATTCTTGTTTCATATTTCAGATGATTCAAAGAGATACAATTTTTGTGAAGACATGAAGGGCAAATTCGGACAAGAGGGTGGTCGATTTTGGGGCCAAAGTCAGATGTATATTTCTGGATTTTTATTTGGGCTCGAATTTTGTAATTAAAGCCCACTTTTATTTTATTTCCGTTTTGGGCTGAACCATTGGAGCCCATTTCCATTTTAGGTTAACTTTAAGTCAGATGGTGGCTACAACACTTAGGTCATTACGTTTTTACACATTTTTGGATTGAAATAGAACTTTGAAATTCTCTCAACTGTTCTTCATCTGTTCTTCGTGTTCTTGATGAACTTCTTCATTTCTGTTAGATTTTCGTTCTGCATAGCCATGATGGGCTAAGCTACTGTGATTGGCCCACAGATTGAGGATTCCACTATCCAGAGGACTTGTTCTTAACGGTAACAAATTCGTTTCTATTTTGTAATTTCGGATTCGATTTACTTTCGGATTGGGTGTTAGATTTAACGCCCAGATTGAGATATCCCAAGGATCGAGTTCGAACTAGGTTTAAGTGCTTGCTGTGCGATTGAATAGTGACACGCCACTGTTCGAATAAACGCTAGGCGATCGTCTAGTTGAGGGATTTTCTAGACGAACGCAGAGATTTCGGTTCGTCCAGAATCGATCGCGAGTTCGTTTCAAAATCTATTTTCGTCCGAGGAAGGAAAGTGGTGGAATTCGAAATCCTGGGTTGATCTTCTGTTTATCTGTTTAATCTGTTTATTTCACTCTATTTTTGTTTATTGTGTTTTTATTTTGTTTGAACCAAAACCCCCCCATTTTTACTGTTTATATTCACTGTTATTGTCCAATCAAACCCGCTACGAATTCGTTGGGAAAACAATCCAGGTTCCCTATTACTGCAAATCTTTTACTGAATCTAGTTATTTTGAGAGACACGGCAAATATCTTTCAACTACTCAAGAATCGAGAAAGTAATGGTCAAGAACAGGAAGTTGACATCATCCATGCCTCATCCTTGACCAAATTATCGCGTGACAAAAGGGACGTGACATGGTTGTACGATAGGTTGTATCGTATCATCGATCCCCATATGAATTGGGTAATCGCAATGTCTTGTTAGAAGCCGCTTGCGACTTGTGGGCTGATACAATATTGGCCCGCTGCCAATCTCATATGGGCC
This sequence comes from Acacia melanoxylon, assembly GCA_019022615.1. NCBI lineage: Eukaryota > Viridiplantae > Streptophyta > Magnoliopsida > Fabales > Fabaceae > Acacia > Acacia melanoxylon. Next base: position 5,070,160 of record JAFJYJ010000018.1, on the reverse strand, counting down.
TGCAGGGTCGCACACAAAAATAGCCCAACACGAGCAAAAGTGTCCAGATTCATTGAATCTTAGATATGTCTAAGATTTAATGAATACTGTATTTAATCTAGGATGGATATATATATATATATATATATATATATATATATATATATATATATATATATATATATATTATTATATTAAATTCAAAAATAATATAATAATATTATTTAATAGAGATAATAATATTATTATATATAATATTTGTTTTGTATTTAATTTATTTGATAAATTAAATATCTAAAACAAATTGAGATATTGTATCTCGATTTAGTTTTCAAATATAGATATCATATATCTAATTTAATTTGAATTGAGATATAGTATATCGATTTAATTAAATAGATAGATATCATATCTCAAATTTAATTTATAGAAATAAGTTAAATCAACAGGCTTTTAATTCGGATTAAATAAATAGATTAGATTAGATCTATTTGATAGATTTAATTAATAAATTATTTTAATCCAAATTCAAATTTCAAGATTAATAAGGATTAATTTTGAATATAATACGCTTATTGGGTTTTGAAAAACCTACGGGACATTTTACAAGACGTATTATAAAAGTCGCGAGAAACCTAGAGAGAAAAGAGAGAGATGCAAAAATACTGAAGGCGCTAGCACGCTGCCGTCGGTGTTGGAGGCTGTTCTTGTGGATACCGGTAGAGGGAGTGGACACGCAAAGTCAGCTCCTGTTTGATCAACAAAAATGGCACCACGTTCGACACGTACGACATTCGAGACGCACATGAGAACAAATTGAACGAAACGCTCACGAGTTCGCATAAGTACGGTTTCTAACGAACCTTGATTTAAACGCCGTTGATGGATCCTCTCAATGGGATTCGTAAGATTTAATGGATGAGAATCCTTCCGCTACTTGTACGGATCCCAACACAACGTTTCATACTTCTTGGACCAACGTGTCTTTTTCATCGGACTGTTCTCATGCACCTCGAACCAGATCGTTGGTCCATTATATATTAGTATCCACATTGTTCCAACTGGAACTGAAAGCCGAGAAGGAGGAAGTGGAGTGTGAGCACGAGAGACTGAGTTAGAGCAAGAGTGAGAGGATCCAACCAGTTTCTACTCTATTTCAGATCAGCAAAACAGAGGTGATAGGAACCAGTGAAAACGCAGCGGAAATCAGCAGCAACCCAGCCTTGAGAACTTACGGATATATATGAAACGCTGCATAGGGAAAACTAAGAGGAAGGAATTCGAAGGAAGAAGAAGAGGAAGGAGGGTCAGACGTGTAAATTTGAGTGTCCATTAAGGTGAGCCCTCCATCTTTATTTATCTTTATCCGTGTCATTGCTGCTGTTTTGGAGTATGTGTTTGAATTATTTGGGAAGAATTCTCTGACACCTCTACATGTGATTCTCGGTTTTGTAATAGCTAAACCAAGTGCTTGTTATTTGTAAGTATAAAGCCTTGGGTTCTCTAGAATCAAGGAGCACCGAATGGTTAAGGGATTGGGAGTATTATATGCATGTGGAAGATGAATTATATACATGCATGCTGCTGTTATGACTCTGGAATTGAACTATGCAGCTGGAACACCAATCTTTGAGCAAGGTAAAACTAGGGTAAACGAACTCTTTTGACCCTAACATTTTGTGGATATTTAGTACACATCGTACTCTTTAAAATGAGCCAAGAAAACCCAAATCCGATGTGTACAATGAGAAATATGAATTTCCAAAGTTTGACAGCAAAACTGGAAAACTATCATTTTCCAGAAGTGAACAGTCATTTTCGTGTTCAATTTTAAATGGTAAATGATTAAATTTTTCCATGAAATTTTCCATATAAATAGTAGATGCATAGAGGTTTAATTTGATAGGTAATTTGTCTAATTCCGATAAGTATTGAAGGAGTTATGATTCTTCAAAGATTGGTCAAGAAATATAGAAAATTTTGGACATTGCTTGTGTTTTTCAAAAGTTGGAAATTTTATCAGCCATAAATCAACTTGGTGACTTTAATTTATGAAAATAGACTTATCAAGGTTTAAGTATAAATTGGAATCACTCCATTTGGAGTTGTATCGTTCAAGTTATGAATTTTCTAAATCTCAGAAAAGTTAAAGGTTGAATTTTTTGATAAGTCTTAAATAGTCACACGAGTTGTTAATTATGCATAACCGTCAAAGTAAAGGTTTTTCTTTTGGATAACTTGTCTATTAAGGGTTATAAAGACTCTAAAGTAACAAGGACAACCCTTTTTAACATTTTTAAAGGACATGACACTTAATAAAATAGATAAATAAATAATAATAATAAATATTATTATTTAGGGATAAGGGTCTTAAATGTCATGAAAGTTTTCACTAGAGAGCACTGGTAAGACGAAAGTATTTTTGGTCTCTTATTTGCCTTGGAAGTCTTAAAATCGTAGCAAAAATGCCCTACCGTCACGGAGTTGCCACGTGGAACGTTAAATTGACACTTTGCATCTGATGGAAGGCCACGTAAGGATTGAAATTGGACATTTGGTTGACACATCAGCTCCTCCTCTCACACGTATTAGAGCAAAAGAAATTAGGGCATACCGATGAAGGCAATTTTAGGAGGATAAATCAAGGGTGAGAGGAATCAGAGAAGACCAGAATGAGAAAGAGGAATTGAGAATGACCTAAAAGCGAAATCGGTGAACGATGGTGAAATAGAGCGTGGAAATCGGAACGTAGTGGTGTGTAAGTACTTTGTGAGATGGCGAGCAGTCCGATTGGGAGGAAGACAACAGTGAAATCTTGATTGTGTGGCTCATGTGCTATCTTAGTCGGTATTTAGCAGAGATTCGTCCTCGATCCTAAGGTAAAGTTTAGAAAAAGATGTAAAGTATATTTTTTTGTTGAGCTTTCTTGCTTTATGCGTTCAATAGTAGAATATCGAAGTGGCCCTTTATCGCAGTTCGATTGGGAGGAAGACAACAGTGAAATCATGATTGTGTGGCTCATATGCTGTCTTAGTCGGTATTTAGCAGAGATTCGTCCTCGATCTTTAGGTAAAGTTTAGAAAAATATGTAAAGTATATTTTTTTGTTGAGCTTTATTGCTTTATGCGTTCAATAGTAGAATACCGAAGTGGCCCTTTATCTTTTTCTGTTTTGCCTTTGGCGCGTTGTGATTTTTCTGCTTGCGTGATGTTCGTTGGGATAAATTAATGTAGGGTAAAGTTTTAATGGCAATAGAGGGTAGTGGTGGTCCCGTCAGTGGTCTAAACGGTGTTCCAGAGGGTGGGACAGATGAGCATTTCCAAGATGTGGTTGAGGGGAATATATTTCTTAACGAAGGAGATGATGGAGACAGAAATGAAGGTGATAAAGTGTTTGCTGAAATAGGAGATGATAATGGAGACAACGCAGAGGTAATTCCAAGCGAAGGTGAAGGTGAGGACTATGGTGAGGATGAAGACGACATTGATTATGAGGGTGATACTGATGGTGAGGATGAAGAGTGTTCAGATGGGGATGAAGGTCTACCGTCTTTCATCGTGGGTGAGACATTTACAAACAAGAAGGAGGTAGTTGCAGCCATTAATAACTATGCCATCCATGTCGGAGTTAAGTTGAGGATAGTTAAAAGTGACCATTCAAGAATTCTTGTCCGATGTCAACAAGGGTGCCCATTTGTGTTGTATGCCTCCAAAGATGGGCGACATCCAGGTTTAAAATTGAAGACTTTGTTGTTAGAACATAGTTGCAGTCGGGTTTTTAAGAATCCTAGGGCATCTGTGAAGTGGTTAGCTGACTGGTTCAAGAAGAAGGTGCAAGAGAGGCCAAATTATAAAGGGGCAGACATGAAGAAGGATGCAGAAGAGGAATTGATGGTAAGTGTTAGCATATACAAGTGTAAAAGACGAAAAGGTTAATTGTGGAGGGTTTGGAAGGAAGTTACATTGATGAGTTCAACCACTTGGAAGCTTACTGTAATGAGTTGAGAAAGTCCAATCCGGGGTCAGATGTGTCTCTTGAACTAAGCAAAGAAGCTCTTGAAAATGGCAAAAGGGTCTTCAGTCAGTTGTATCTGTTTCAATGCTGCAAAGGTAATTGTTGCCATAATATTTTGATTAAGTTTTCTATGTTGCTTAGCTTTAGGATGCTTGCATGATTTAATGATGTGTGTTTGTTGTTGGTTTTGGCAGACGGGTTGGAAGGCAGGATGCAGGTCAATAATTGGTGTTGATGGTGCTTTCCTCAAAGGCAATGCACATGGCATCATGTTAACAGCTACTGGTCTTCATGCGAACGATGGTTTATATCCCATTGCTGTTGGGATTACACAAAAGGAGAACAAATTAAATTGGAAATGGTTTTTCCAATGGTTGAAGAGGTCTTTAGACTTGGAGGATGGAGATAAAATAACAATTATGTCAGATATGCAAAAGGTAGGGTATGCTCTATTTCATATGGTGTTCATATAATGCTTGATATTTGATATGTTTGTACAATGGCTGCAGGGTCTACTTGCTGCTGTATCAGAGGTGTTGCCTTTATCAGAGTAACGATTGTGTGCTAGGCATATATATGCGAACTGGAGCAAGAAGTAGGGAGGTGGTGAGTTGAAGAAGAAGTTCTTCTCTTGTGCATGGAGCACATTTGAAGAACAATTCCTTGATAACCTTAAGTAGCTGACTGCACTAAGTGAAGGAGCAGCGAAGGCAACCGTCTCCTATCCTGTAAAATCATGGGTAAGGGCATATCTTAGTTGTAGACCTTTGTCCTGGATTGTTGATAACAATCTCAGTGAGAGCTTCAGTGCTTGGGTAGATGACTTTATGTATTTGCCCATAATTAGGATGATTGAGGGGATGAGAGTTAAGTTGATGACAAAATAGGCAGAGTCTGAAAAAAAAAATGTCTCTAGGTGGAAGGGAAATTTTAGTCCTAAGTGCATAGCTTTCTTTGAGGACAACAAGCAATTGTCGATGAGATGTCGAGTTTACTTCAATGGTGATGATGGATATGAAGTAACCGAAGGTGATGATAAACATACTGTCTTCATAACTGAAAAGCGGTGCTCATGTAGGGCTTGGGAGTTGACTGGTGTCCCTTGTCAACATGCAATTTGTGCCCTATATCAAGCCAAAGTAGACCCACTAACACAGATTTCTAGGTTTTACCATAGGGATACATACATTGCCAGCTATAGAACTAAGTTCCAACCTGTTAGGGGGAGGACATTTTGGGGAAATCATCCATTTCAACCTATGGAACCCCCACCTGTGACAACAATGCCTGGCCGACCAACTAAGAGGAGAATTAGGACGGAAGAAGGTGCTAGGAGAAGAAGAATGGTGGTTGAACCACAAGAGACACAACAAGGTCCCGAAACCACTCCTGATTTGCCAACACCATGTCCTGACAAGGCAACAAAAAAAGGGAGTGCTTCAAAGTGTTGGGATCCGTACACGCAGCGGAATTTTAAAAAAAAAACTGTACGAATCCCAAGAAGAGGATCTATCAACTGCGTTTAAATCAAGGTTCGTTAGTAAACCGTACCTATGCGAGGTATTGAGAGTTTCGTTCGATCCGGTCTGGTGCGCATCTCCTTGTTCGTGCGCCTCAATCGTCGTATGTCTTGAACGTGGTGCCATCTCGTTCGATCAAACAGAAGCAGCCTTTTCGAGTCTCCTCCCTCTATCGGTATCCACACCGAACAGCTCTCCAACACGTACGGCGGCGTGCTAGCGCCTTTCTTTTGTGTCTCACGTTTTTCTCTCTAGGATTTCTTTTTGCGGCTTGTCTCAATTCGTTTTCGCTTTTTTTAATACGACTAGATCATCATCCTTTTATAGAGTTTCTAAAACCCTAATGAGCCGTATTAAAATATTCAAAATTAATCTTAATTAATTGTTGAATTCGAATTTGGATTAAGTAATATATCAAATAAATCTATCCAACAGATCTAATCTAATCTATTCATTTAATCCGAATTAAAAGCCTTGTGATTTAATTTATCATTATAAATTAAATCTAAGATATGATATATATCTATTTAATTAAATCGAGATACTTTGTATCTCAATTAAATTAAATCTAAGATATAATATCTCTCTTCGAAAATTAAATGTGAGATACTATATCTCTATTCATTTTAGGTATTTAATTTTAAATAAATTAAATACAAAAAAAATAACATTTAATTTCAAATTATATATATATATATATATATATATATATATATATATATATATATATATATATATATATCCTTCCTAGATTAAATGTTGCATTCATTAAATCTTAGACATATCTAAGATTCAATGAATCGGACACTAATACTCATGTTGGACTATTCTTGTGTGTGACCTGCAGCCCACATGAGATTGGCGATGGGCCAATACGTACCACCGGCCACAAGTCGCAAGCGGCCTCTAGCAAGACATTGCGACTACCCAATTCATATGGGGATCGATGATACGATGCAACCTATCGTACAACCATGTCACGTCCCTTTTGTCACGCGATAATTTGGTCAAGGATGAGGCATGGATAATGTCAACTTCCTGTTCTTGACCACTACTTTCTCGATTCTCGAGTAGTCTAATTGAAATGGAAACTCCTTTCCATCGTAGTTGTTAGCTCCCAATGTTTGTTTTGATGATAACTAACCCTTATAAAAGGATCTTTGTTTATGATTTAAAGCAAAGTGTTTTTACCTTGTGAAAATTGAGTCTGCATTTAATCTGTCAGATTGGCTCCATCCAACCCCATCTGACTCTAGCCAATATCCTGTGTAAATTTGTAAGAATGCAAGCTTTGGCTCTAGCCAATTTACTCTGACTCGAGCCAAGCCCTGAACTCCAACCAACCCCATCTGACTCGAGCCAAGCTCCTATCTAAAGTTGTCAGAATACAAACTTTGGCTCTAGCCAATTTACTCTGACTCGAGCCAAGCCCTGAACTCTAGCCAACTTCATCTGACTCGAGCCAATATCCTATCTATATCGTCGAATGCAAATTTTGGCTCTAGCCAATTTCTGTTGCCTCTAGCCAAGCCCTGAACTCTAGCCAAAGAGCATTGGCTCTAGCCAAGTTCTTGACCGTTACTTTCAAATGAACTTCAGACTCTAGCCAGAATCTTGTGACTCTAGCCTAGTGTGTTCCATCAAAGTAATTTGACTCTAGCCAAATGAATCTGACTCTAGCCAAACGAACCTGACTCTAGCCAAAATGTATCAGTTTGAAAAACCTTAGCTCCAAACCCTGTCAAATCTTTAAGTATGGTTTGTATACTTTGTATCTTCTCTCATTATTATTTCTAATTGCGTTTAATGAGTTTGCTAATGAGTTTCAGAAGATTATTATGCGCATTAACAATAAATTGCAATAAAGTCAGAAGCATTTAATGCAGAGATATTGACGGCAAGAATATTTCGTTTCCTTTTCTGGGTGGTCTCAACGGTCATAATCACAATTACGGGAATAAATGACGGCGATTATTCCGACCCTTCTGCTTCATCTCTAAACGGTCATTTTTCAAGTTTCTCAATGGATATCTTCTTCAAACTTCTCAACGGTCATGAGATCAACTATATATACTTGAAGTTCTGAATTCACCAAATCACCGAAAAATGTTGTGCACTCTATTCTTATTGTATTCAACTGATTTATCTATTCCATTAATATCTTCAGATATCGTGTACCTCAGTGTTTATCTTTATCTACTCGCGAGGAGTTTCAAAACATTTATTTGATTATTGTGTTGTAAAATCTTAAGGTTGTGGAACCTTAAGTGGGTATACAATTACAGCTTGTAAGGGGGAGTGAGTCCTAGTGAGAGGATCATCCGAGTACAGTGTAATTGTCCTTGAAAGATAGTGAAAATCCCAGGTGTTCTGGGGACTGGACGTAGGTCGAAGTATTAGACCGAACCAGTATAAATTGCTCTGTGTCTATTTGCTTTCCCTGTCTCTGTTTTATTTGTGCTCGTGTGATTCGCGAAAAGAATTTGAGATCACCTATTCACCCACCTCTAGGTGATATTCCACCTTCAGTAGTATGGCCATACGTTTCTCAGACTTACTCATCGAGGGGCCCAATATCATCTCTCTACAAATGTGAGGGACAAATTCCATCTTGACCATTCACATTCCTCCGCATAAAAACCACTGATCCCGATCCAAGCCTTTATCATCACCCGGTCAAAGGTGACTTTTGACTAGGTCAAAGATCGCGACTCATCATGTAGGAATCCATGATGATCTCAGGTCAAAGGGCGTTGTGACGCGGTTATACATGAGATAAGCTTATGACTAAATCCATGCAGCTTTCTCATAGTGGGTCGGTCCAGCACCTTGTACCCTTACAAGTGTCTATGACTTTGATTTGTATCTCCATACCTCATGAAAGTCATACGGGTCTTATTTCATCTTCTCTCCCGCGTAGATGACCGACCAGGGACATCTAGGATAATCTATAAGATATATCCAAGGATACAGTTATCACTATAAACATGCAAATGAAATGATAACTAAAGGAGAAATACTTTAAATAACATAAACGTTCAAAGTACAATGACTTGCCCCTAGGGCATAATTTCCAACACAAAGTGTAATTTATGTCATCAGGCGGGACATAATAGAGCTACTTGTAAAGAGGTGAGTCTCATATGATCGCTTGTTACTCAGACTTTAAAAATTGATTTCTTACCTTTTTGATTTCCTTATTGAAGCGACCAACTACAAGTGCAAAATGAAAGAGGTCAACTAATACAGATTCTCAAGCCACTCCAGACACACAACCATCACAACTAAGCTCTGCTCAGTCATCTGTCACACCAAGACCTCGTGGTGGACGAGCTTTCTACAAGTGTAGAGTTGTGACTGGTATGGGAGTCCACATTGATAAAGACTCTAGGAGGACTGTATACAATGTATGTACTACTATTTATCTTCGATTTATCTTCTGTTTTACAATTATCTGTGTATTTAGGCATCCAGAGTAATGGTTGGAGTTAGGCATGCTGTTTTTTGCATCATTGTATGCAGCATCACTGAATGTAGATTTGAGTTTTGTTTTTTACATCACTGTATGTACAATCATTGTAGTTCCTGTTTTTCATCATGTTATTGCTCACTGTTGTTGTTGTTGTTGTTGGGGCCTTAAGTTATTTGTGTATGTACAATCATTGTAGTTCATGTTTTTCATCATGTTGTTGCTTACTGTTGTTGTTGTTGGGGCCTTAAGTTATTTGTGTATGTACAATCATTGTAGTTTCTGATTTTCACTGTTGTTGTTGCTGCTCATTATTGTTGTTATTGGGGCCTTAAGTTATTTGTGCTCTTAAATCATTGTAGTTCCTATTTTTCACTGTTGTTCTTGTTCCAGTTTATCTTCAACTATTTGTGCTCTTAAGTTATGTTTCATCTATTTTTGTAGCCTGGAATGTAGTCCAGCAGGGTCATTCATGAGGGTACCTCAGTTGACTCAATGCAACATGATGAACACATGGAGACTACATTCCCCATCCCTAACAATCGGACTATGCGAATGACATGCAGCATGTGTAGGTCGAGCACTGAGCATGGTTATCGGAGTGTCAAAATACATGGAGATGGTTCCACACAACCTACCCCATCTAATCTCCATGTCGCATCGCCGAGACTCATGTTGCGAGGAGTACCGGCGATGCCAACATCTCGTTTTCTAGCACATAGGGACCAAACCATCATAGCGTTGATAATTGAATATTTCATACACTTCTTTTTATCTCTTGATTAATAATTTAGGACTCTTTAGTTAATAAATAATGGCTTTTATACTTATTTGGGCTTTGGGCCTTTTATTATGTTTTGGCCATTTTTTATAATAAAATTCCAGTTTTATATTGCTTCACTATTCCTACCATAACTCTTGAACCGGACATCGGATTTGCCTCATTTTTTGTTTCATATTTCAGATGATTCGAGAGCTACAATTCTTATGAAGACATGAAGGGCAAATTCGGACAAGAGGGCGATCGATTTTGGAGCCGAAGTCGGAATTTTAATTGGGCTTGAATTTGTAATTAAAACCCGTTTATTTTATTATTTTCTGTTTTGGGCCTGAATTGGATTGGGGCCCCATTTTCGTTTTCCATTTTAGGTTAAGTGTGGCGGCGACCACAAACGGATATTCATTCACGTTTTTAGACTTTGGTGGATCAAAATAGGAGTTTTCAAATTCTCTCGAAGTGTTCTTCATGTTCTTCGTGTTCTTCGCGTTTTTCATCTTTTCTTCTCGTTTTGCTTAGTCATGCTCGGCTAAGTTTCTGTGGTTAACCTATGGATTGAGGGTTCCAAAAATCCAGAGGACATGCGCTTCATTCGGTAATCTGGAATCGTCTCGTTTATTTTAATCGGATCCGATTATAATTGCGGATTAGGTATTAGATTTAATACCTAGATTGATATCCCAAGGACTTAGGTCGGACCGGGTTCTGAGAGAGCGTTGTGCGATCGTACAGCGAGCTCGCCACGTGTTCGATCAAATGCTAGACGATCGTTTAGTCGAGGGAATATCTGGACGAACGTAGAGATCTCGGTTCGTCCAGAATCAATCACGAGTTTGATTATTATCTGTTTGTTCGATGAAGGTTATGGAATCCCAATTCTGGGTTAACTGTTTTTAATCGCTTTTAACCGTTTTAATCCGTTTCTGCATCTGCATATTTCGTTATGTTAGTTTAATTTTGTTTTCAATCTGTTTAAATCAAAAACCCCCAATTTGTTATTATTACATTTTTTTGTTGCTTGATTTAAACCCACTGCAAATTCCTTGAGAGAAACGACCCAGGTTACATTATACTGCAAATCTTTTCCTAATCTGGTATTTTGGGAGATCATGGCAAATCTCTGTCAAAATATGGCGCCGTTGTCGAGGAATTCGCATCGGTTTCATTAAGCAACAGTAGTTTTCGGTGGTTCGGGTGACTGGACAGAAATATTTTCTGATCCAGATCACTCAAACCAGGTCTTATTCACAAGGAATTAGGCATTTTAAACAAGAGTCACTCTTCTTAGGAGTGAGGTCTGCCCTATTTTCCCCAAATTCCAACGTTTGGACCACTTTTTCACTTTTTTAAGTTTCTATTTTGTGATTTCTACTAGGTCAATTTTTTTGGAGTATCTCCGAATGAGCTGAAATTTTGCCAGGCGATAGAAAATGGCCTATCTCACTTGATTTCTCGTGTGGTATGCTCCGATTTGCCAAATTCCATCGTTTAGACCACTTTTTCAATTTTGAAGTTTTTTTATTCCATTTTTGGGTTCCCCAATGGTCTAGGAGTTGCCCTGTCCAAGTCCCATAAATTTTAAAAATCATTTGATACTGTTTTGGACTTGTTTTGGTCAAATTTCAACATAGGTTTTAGTTTTTTCTGTTTTTGTTTGTGTGTCATCTTAGTGTTTCCTACTTTTTACCACCTTTAGTGGCATTTTTGTAATTCTGATTTTCTGGTGGCATTTTTGAAATTCTGATTTTCTGCAAATTCTGCCTTGTTGCATGAGTACTAGGAGTACTATTAATCCGAAAGACTTGTTGCCACTTGATCCTGAAATAGAAAGAACAATTCTTCTTGCTAGAAGAATTGTTAGGCTAAGTCGTGGGATTGATCTTGAATTTGACATTGAACTTGAGTCGATTGTGTCCATTCGTTGATCTTGACTCTGATAGTACTTCTGATAGTCTTGTTGTTTTCACTGATTCTAGTAGCAATTTTGCTAACTCGAAAATTATGGCAGAAGAGCAAGCAGCTCTTCCCACTTTGAAGGAATTAGCTACCCCTGATGTGGGCAATCAGAATTTGTGTATTCGATATCCCGAACTTGCTTTGCTAACTTTGAATTAAAATCTGGTCTTATCCATTTGTTGCCCAAGTTTCATGGTCTTGCGGGTGAATGTCCTCACGGCATCTAAAGGAGTTCCATGTGGTATGCGGCACAATGAAACCTCAAGCAATTGATGAGGACCACATTAAGGCGAGAGCTTTCCCATTTTCCCTAGATGGCGCGGCTAAGGATTGGCTATACAATTTGCAACCAACATCTGTTGGGAGTTGGGATGATATGCGAGAAGTTATTCCTAGTGAGGTTCTTTCCTTCCTCAAAAGCCATTGCTATCCGAAGGAGATCACTAGTGTTAAACAAATCAATGGGGAGACCATGTATGAGTATTGGGAGAGGTTCAAGCGATTGTGTGCAAGCCGTCCACACCACCGATTTTCACCAACTCCTAATTACATATTTCTATTCCGGTTTGTTACCGATGGATAAAAGCTTCGTGGATGCATCCGGTGGTGGGGCCTTAGATGGCAAGACACCCGAAGAGGCCCGAGAGTTGATATCTACTATGGCCGCTAATTCTCGGCAATTTGTCACCGGGGCCAATGGTACTCCTGTCTACTGATTCAAACACCTCCGGTCCCAAAGACGATTCTCGAGAGATTGGAGAATAGACTTGATGATCGACTTCCCTTGTGAGGCGGTTAGGCGGTGACCCGACACAGACAATCGTCCTCCTCGATTGGGTACTCTTGTGGGTTACTGTTCGACCCTTGTCATTCTACGATTCTTGCCCTACTTTGCATGATCCCGCTTATCAAGACCGGTCGGTAGGCTGCGGTGGGTGTTTTTCCGGAAAGCCACAATACCATCGAATAATGCTTATTCTAATACTTAGAATCCGGGATGGAGAAATCACCCCAATTTTCTTCGTTGGAACCAGAATCAGAATCAGAGTAACCAATATCAGCAGAATTCCGGGAATTACCAACAGAGACAGTACAGACCATAGAATTTCCAACAGCAGTCTGCACCTCCTTTGCCACCACCACCTCCTCGACCAGCCATATGTGCACCTCCAAAGGCGGCACAACAGCAGGCTAGTACCAGTAGTAGTGGTGGTTCCTCACTTGAAGATATGATGAAGCAATTTGCCACAAACTCTATACAGTTCCAACAAAGAACCGAAACTTCCATTCGAGTTTGCAAACACAGATTGGCCAATTGGCAACATCACGAATCAGCTTCAACCCCAGGGATCCAACACTCTCCCTTCACAAACAATTCCTAATCCTAAAGGGAATGTGAGTGCTATCTCCCTTCGATCTGGCAAGCAATTGGAGGAACCTAAACCAGCTGTAGATGTGACTTCCACATAAGAAAGAGAGTCCGAAAATGTGAAGATTGACTCTAAAAACAAAAAGGCAATGCAGCAAGGTGAAGAGGAAGACATTCCCATTCCACTTCCTTTCCCTCAGAGAGCCCCTCGATCCAAGAAGTTGGCAGAAAAATCACAAGAGAAGGATATACTTGAGACATTCAGAAGAGTAGAGATCAACATTCCTCTCTTAGATGCAGTCAAACAAATTCCTAAGTATGCCAAGTTCCTGAAGGAGTTATGCACCAACAAGAGGCGACTGAAGGGGAATGAATGAGTGAGTTTGAACCAGAATGTATCAGCCCTCATCCAACCTACCATGCCTCGCAAGTGCAAGGATCCAGGGAAGTTTTCTATCCCTTGCCTTATTGGTAATTACAAATTTGATGATTGCATGCTATATTTAGGTGCTTCTATAAATGTCATGCCTGCATCTATCTATAGATCTCTTGGTCTTGTCCCTTGCGTCCAACTGGTGTTATTGTTCAATTAGCTAATAGGAGCAATGCCCATCCTTCGGTTTAGTTGAAGATGTATTAGTCAAAGTTAATGAATTGATATTCCCCGCTGATTTTTACATCTTAGATATGGAGGATGAGTCTTCTATCGAAGATCACCAATCATTCTAGGGAGGCCTTTCATGAAAACAACTAGGACTAAGATAGATGTGTATTCGGTACTCTTTCCATGGAGTTTGGTGATATTTCGTGAATTTTAATATCTTTGATGCCATGAAATATCCTAGGGAAGAGCATTCTGTTTTCGTATTGATGTGATTGATGATCTTGTGGACGATGTTCTTGCTGATTGGTGTACTGATTATCCTGATTTTTCATCTGAGAGTGATTCTGCCATTTGTGCATGTGCTGATAATGAATGGTGCTCTGTTTGCACTCATTTGGTTAATGCTGCATTGTTTGGTGATTCTGACTTGCTTGTGGACTCTAATATTGATTCTGAGTTTGAGCTTCATCCTGATCCTGATGTGCATCCTGATTTTGATTTTGATGAACTTAACTCTGATTTTGATGAGCTGAATTCTGATGTTAACATTGAGCTGTGTAGACATAGTTCTTCTGCTTCTTTGAATGTGGTTTCAGGCATTTCCAGTGTGATGACATCAGAGTTGTTGCAACAACCACCCAAGCTTCTCCCATCTACTGAGCAACCACCCAAACTTGAGTTAAAATCCCTTCCAGGTTACCCGAAGTATGCATTTTGGAGGTGGATGAACAGGTTGCCGATCATTGTGGCAAATAATCTTCTTCCCGAACAAGAAGAGAAGTTTGCTAAGCTTATTGAGGGGCGAACAAGAAAGCCATTGGGTGGACATTAGGCGACATAGTTGGCATCGGCCCTTCCATGTGTATGCATCGAATTCATTGGAAGAGGAAGCTAAGCCGGTGAGGCAACCCCGCAGACGCCTTAATCCCCTAATCCTTGATGTGGTGAAGAAGGAGGTCACTAAGCTTCGCAAGCCGGTATCATCTATCCCATTTCGATAGCCGGTGGGTTAGCCTGGTTCAAGTGGTTCCTAAGAAATCGAGTCACCGTGGTAGCCAATCGAAGAATGAGCTCATTCCTACTCGAGTTCGAAATAGTTGGAGAGTTTGCATTGACTATAGGAGACTCAACCAAGCCACTCGCAAGGATCATTACCCTTTACCTTTCATTGATCGGATGTTAGAGCGATTGGGTGGCAAGTCTCATTACTTGCTTCCGGATGGCTACTCCGGATACTTCCAGATCCATATTGCTCCTGAGGATCAAGAGAAGACGACCTTCACATGCCCCTTTGGAACATATGCCTACCGAAGGATGCCTTTCAGCCTCTACAACGCACCTGGCACCTTTCAGCGTTGTATGGTAAGCATTTTCTCTGAGTTTCTAGAGGATTGCATGGAGGTCTTTATGGATGATTTCACTATATATGGGTCTGATTTTGATGCATGCTTAGCTAATCTATCTAGAGTTTTGCAGAGGTGCATTGAGTCTAATCTTGTGCTGAATTATGAAAAGTGTCACTTTATGGTTGAGTCGGTATAGTCTTGGGACACATAGTGTCTAGGAAAGGGATTGAGGTAGACCCCGCTAAGATAGATGTGATTACTTGCTTTGCCTTATCCCGTATCGTGCGGGAAGTTCGCTCTTTTCTTGGTCATTCGGGTTTCTATCGGCGTTTCATTAGGGATTTCGAAAGACGCCGACCCTTGTCCAACCTTCGCATAAGGACACCGACTTTGTATTTGATGATGCTTGCAAGGCGGCCTTCGACCATTTGAAGCGTTGCACGACTACAACCCCAGATGATCCATTTCACGATTGGTGCATCCCCTTTGAGTTGATGTGTGATGCTTCCAACTATGCGGTGGGTGCTATCTTGGCACAACGGGTCGATAGAGCATTTCATGTGATTGCATATGCCTCTAAGACTTTGGATCCTGCCCAATCTAATTACACCACTACCGAAAAGGAGTTGTTGGCTATTGTATTTGGTTTTGATAAGTTTAGGTCATATCTGCTAGCTAGTAGAGTAATTGTTTTCTCTGACCATGCTGCTCTAAAGTTCCTTTTGAAAAAGACAGATGCTAAGCCACGACTCATTCGGTGGATGTTATTGCTCCAAGAGTTTGATGTTGAGATTCGAGACAGAAAGCGGAGCACAAAATTGGGTAGTGACCACTTGAGTCGCATCACCCATTCTCCCTCTCACCCCTTTCTATTCGGGATGATTTCCCGATGGGTAGCTTCTACAGCTGCAAGGTAAGCTTCCATGGTATCTTTGATCTGGTTAACTACTTGATAGCTGGTGTTTTGCCTGTAGATTCCACTAGGGCCCAAACTCTTAAGTTGAAGAGTGAGTCTAAATATTATGTTTGGGATGACCCTTATCTGTGGAAATTTTGTAGTGATCAAGTAGTTAGGAGATGTGTGCCTGATCATGAGTTTCACTCTATATTGCATTTTGCTCATGCTTCGCTGTGGTGGTCACTTTGGACCCCAAAGAACTGCTAGGAAAGTATTAGATAGTGGATTGTTTTGGCCTTCCTTGTTTCATGATTCCCATCTGTTTTGTAAGTCATGTGATAACTGTCAAAGAGCAGGGAGTATTTTGCGTAGGCATGAGATGCCCCAGAACCCTATATTGTTTTGTGAGATATTTGATGTTTGGGGTATTGATTTTATGGGTCCATTTCCTGCTTCATATGGTTATACCTACATACTGCTAGCTGTTGATTATGTCTCGAAATGGGTTGAGGCGAAAGCCACACGTACTAATGATTCTTCATTGTGGTGGATTTTGTTAGGTCTAACATTTTCTCGCGGGTTTGGCATTCCTAGAGCTATTATCGGTGACCGGGCTCCCATTTTTGCAACCGAAGCATGGGTGCCTTGTTACGCAAGTATAGAGTGCTTCACAAGGTCTCCACAAGATACCATCCTCGGACCAATGGTCAAGTCAAGTCTCAAATAGAGAGATTAAGCAAATCCTTCGAAGACCGTTAACTCTACCCGGAAAGATTGGAGTAAGCGATTAGAGGATGCTTTGTGGGCATATCGCACCGCCTACAAGACTCCGATTGGGATGTCTCCTTATCGGCTTGTCTTTGGTAAGGCATGTCATCTTCCGGTTGAGTTGGAGCATCAAGCCTATTGGGCCATTAAGCAGTGTAACATGGATTTGGCCAAGTCTGGAATGGAACGGAAGCTGCAGTTGCAAGAGTTGGAGGAGCTTAGATTGGATGCCTATGAGAGTTCGCGGTTATACAAGGAAAAGACTAAGGCATTCCATGATAAGCATATTCTGAGGAAAGAATTTTTTGTGGGCCAGAAAGTTCTTCTGTTTAACTCCCGTTTGAAGTTTATGCACGGTAAGCTTCGATCTAAATGGGATGACCCTTTTGAGATCACTAACATTTTTCCATTTGGTCTTTGTTGAGCTATGTGATCCACCCACGGGGAGAACCTTTAAGGTTAATGGGCACCGCCTCAAGCAATTTCATGAGGGATCCCAAGAAAAGAACCGAGGAAGCAGAGATTCTCCTCATTGATGCCACTTATCCTCCTTAAACCCTTGGGGAGTATTCTTCTTTCTTTCTCCCTCTATCTCTTTTATTTGTTTTCCTTTTTCTACTTTGCTTTTTGAAAATAAATACAGTCTCTCTTTCTATGATTGCTACATATTATGAACTTGGACATTTTGGTTTTAATGGATCATTCTGTTTGGTCTCAATTCCCGACTCTTCGATTGCATGTCTTGGTAGTTGATTTGATGTTGTTGATTGCCTAAGTTGGTATTGACCTTGTGAGGTTTTGGGCCTGCATGAATGGAATTCATCTTTTGCCATTCTTTCTTTCATGTGTGCATCTCGCTCTTGATTTGTGTTCTCTAGAACTTGCTCCTTTTCTTTTTGAAACTACATTTTTCACTTACATGCATAAATATGATAGAAGCTTGTTTTCTTTCTTTTATTTTCCCCACTTTGGCCAAATAGCTTTCCCTTACATTATGTTTCCTTTGCTAGCCCATTTGTGCCTTTTCGACTCTTTCTTTTCAAAACCACATTACAAGCCTAAGCGTAAAACCATTTTATTCCGCACCTTGGAAATTTATTGAGCATTGGTTTCACCTTGGTTTTTGTGTTTAAGTGTGGGGGTTGCTCAGGAGTGCAACAGTTTAAGTGTGGGGGGAGATATTTGATTTTGTCATTGTGTATATGTATATACTTCACAAACAAAACAAAAAAGAAAACAAAAGAAAACAAAAAGCAGAAAAAGAAAGAAAGAAAGTACATAGAAAGAAAGGATCATTTGAGCAAAATAAAAGTTTTCATACATAGAGAATGCTCTTTTTATAAAAGTTTTCATAAAAGTTTTGTGTTACAAGCCTAATCAATGCTCTTTTTAATTTCTTTGGTGCTTAGCTTCTCATTCCATACTATATTACCTACCTTCACCCTAACCCCATTACTGACCTTTAATAATAAGCTCTCTTGATTTGTGCATGCATGTGTTATGAGTAGTGGAGACGTAGAAATTGAGCAAGCTTATGGTAGAACAATTTTCTTGAGTAGCATTTGAGCGATACACTTATTTACCTTAAACACTTGAGAGATTGATTGATTGAGCGCATCATTTGAGAGACCATCATTTGTGATTAGCATCATTGATTGAGATTACCAGGAATTGTAATTTGAGATTAAGGGATTTTGGGTCTTGATTGATTGGTTCTAATGAAGCTTTGTGTCCCTTGTTCAATTTTTGTATTGTTAGCAATTGTTAGAAAAGAAGAGTTTCTTCTTTAGGTCTTTTTCTTTGAATTTTGCTCAGGAGTGCAAAAAGATAAGTGTGGGGGAATTTGATAATTGAATATTTCATACACTTCTTTTTATCTCTTGATTAATAATTTAGGACTCTTTAGTTAATAAATAATGGCTTTTATACTTATTTGGGCTTTGGGCCTTTTATTATGTTTTGGCCATTTTTAATAATAAAATTCCAGTTTTATATTGCTTCACTATTCCTACCATAACTCTTGAACCCGGACATCGGATTTGCCTCATTTTTTATTTCATATTTCAGATGATTCGAGAGCTACAATTCTTATGAAGACATGAAGGGCAAATTCGGACAAGAGGGCGATCGATTTTGGAGCCGAAGTCGGAATCTTAATTGGGCTTGAATTTGTAATTAAAACCCGTTTATTTTATTATTTTCTGTTTTGGGCCTGAATTGGATTGGGGCCCCATTTTCGTTTTCCATTTTAGGTTAAGTGTGGCACGGCCACAAACGATATTCATTCACGTTTTTAGACTTTGGTGGATCAAAATAGGAGTTTTCAAATTCTCTGAAGTGTTCTTCATGTTCTTCGTGTTCTTCGCGTGTTTCATCTTTTCTTCTGCATTTTGCTTAGTCATGCTCGGCTAAGTTTCTGTGGTTAACCTATGGATTGAGGGTTCCAAAAATCCAGAGGACATGCGCTTCATTCGGTAATCTGGAATCGTCTCTATTTATTTTAATCGGATCCGATTATAATTGCGGATTAGGTATTAGATTTAATACCTAGATTGATATCCCAAGGACTTAGGTCGGACCGGGTTCTGAGAGAGCGTTGTGCGATCGTACGAGCTCGCCACGTGTTCGATCAAATGCTAGACGATCGTCTAGTCGAGGGAATATCTGGACGAACGTAGAGATCTCGGTTCGTCCAGAATCAATCACGAGTTTGATTATTATCTGTTTGTCCGATGAAGGTTATGGAATCCCAATTATGGGTTAACTGTTTTTAATCGCTTTTAACCGTTTTAATCCGTTTCTGCATCTGCATATTTCGTTCTGTTAGTTTAATTTTGTTTTCAATCTGTTTAAATCAAAAACCCCCAATTTGTTATTATTCTGTTTCGCTGTTGCTGATTTAAACCCACTGCAAATTCCTTGAGAGAAACAACCCAGGTTACATTATACTGCAAATCTTTTCCTAATCTGGTATTTTGGGAGATCACGGCAAATCTCTGTCAAGCGTCAACCAGGAAGAAATTTCCAGCTACAAGAGGCAAGGGAAGGGGTCGGCACTAACTTCTTTAGACAAGTGTTGTTTGTAATTGGTTGTAATGGTCAGCCAAGTCTTTTGGTTTTGTACTCCTTATTTGGCTGTAATGTGTGTTGTAATTGGCTACCAAGTCTATTGGTTGTAATGGTCTGCCAGTTTTTTGGTTTTGTACTCCTTGTCTAGCTATATGGCTGCCAACTATTACTTTTTTGGTTGTAATTGTCATGTGGTTTTCTAGACCTAGTTAAATCATCTAAGACATTGTCACTGTCATGTATTGACTGCCAACTATTCTGTATTTATTTCGGCCACTGTCCACTGTATTATGTTCAGGTGTTGGCCAATTTATCAGTATTTGGTTCATGTTTTGGCCACTTTAGGTGTGTTTTGTTCATGTATTGGCCACTGGTTCATTGTATTTGTAAACAAATGATATTGGTTATCAATTTGCAAGTTGTTTACTTTATGGAGATGCCTATTTTCAAGTTTTTATTACATTTACCTTCATCAACTAATAACACAAGTATGCTGGTGTAATAAACCTTTGGGATCCAACTGATTCATTTTTACGCTGATGTAATCAGTAATCAATCTTTGGGATGCAACTGATTCATTTTTATGCTGGTTTAATCAATTTTTGGGATGCAACTGATTCATTTTTATGCTAGTGTAATTAATCTTTTGGATGCAACTTACATTAAACATGGCCAAGAATGAGTTACATTAAACACAAGCTGATGTAATAATTTTAGCTGATGTACTTTATTTTACCTATGTAAATTACAATCTTTAACATAAATTACAATCTTTACACACACATTATGTATTCTGATGTAATTTACACACAATCTCTACAATCTTTACACAAACACATAAATCAACCATCAGCACAATAAATGAGTTGCCATAAAAGAGGACCATTAACTTCATATATTTGGGATGCAACTTACATTCCATTTAGGATTACAAGTACCTGACTTACATTAAACACATTTTAACACAAAGTGTAAACAGCAATCAACACCCAAGTGAATACCAAGCCACAAATTGCTAGTCCCAGTCTACCTTCAACCTTCTTCAATATGCTATCAACCTTCTCCATACCCAAATAGATGTCCGAAATGTTTTCTTCTACATTTACATCTACTTTATTCTCAATTCCTCTCCTCTGTGTCACATTGCCATCGTATAATCTAGCCACATGGCCAAGAAGCTTGTTAATCACCTCAGATGACCTCGCACCCATTTCACCATCATGCCATTTGAAGAAGCCACACCCAATGCCCTACAACATCAGTAACCATTATCACCATCATCAGCCATCAGCGGTGAAATTTAACTAACATCCATGAACTAAATAAACACTAACATACTTGTTGATAGTTTCGACAGCCAAAAAATCTTCACCCTGGGTTTTGCTCGATCCACGACGTACACAGAGGAGCAACCATTCCACAGTGACAGATCCTCGCCTGTCCCTCATATTGTAGCTCTCGACCTCCTCGTCTTAACCGCGCCACCCTCCACTGGCTCCCAAGTCTGGAACTTGCCATCGAATCACCCATGGTTTCACAGATCGGTTGGAATTTTCGCCTCAGACTCTGACCCAATCTTTCCTTTCCCATCTTCATCTAATGACCACCATCTTTTAACGTGCAAATCGACCAGGTAGAGGAGGAGTTGATGTGTCAACCAAATGTCCAATTTCAAACCTTACGTGGCCTTCCATCAGATGCAAAGTGTCAATTTAACGTTCCACGTGGCAACTCCGTGACGGTAGGGCATTTTAGCTACGATTTTAAGACTTCTAGGGCAAATAAGAGACCAAAAAAACTTTGTCTTACCAGTGCTCTCTAGTGAAAACTTTCATGGCATTTAAGACCCTTATCCCTATTATTTATTAAAAAGGGTATTGTTAGTAAGGGAATTTTTAGGGGTTAATTCACTTTTAATCCTCTAAAAATAATCCACGTAGTTAGATACTTTGCAACGCCAGAAGTGACTAACGACAATGATAAACGTTTATAGGCATACCTTGACACCTCTAATGATCCCAGCACCTTCAGACGAATTAAGGATTCAAGGTTGATGTGGATAACTATTATCTTATTAGCTTGTATGTATGTATTCCTGTATGACTAACCATGTTTGCTAGATAATTTGCATATGTGTATCCTAGTTATGGATTGGGGCTGCGTGTGGCTGCGGTTACTGTGTGACTTGTTTACTGTGAATTATTCTATGCTTAACATGTGATATGTTGTAAATTATATTTCATACTTGCATATAAGGTTAACTGTTACCCCTGGGGTTCATTCATTTGAACTCCAGATCTCGTGAAAGAGACAGGTAGTTGATCGAGATCAAGAGGAAAGATGCAGTTGTAAGGGTTACAATAAAGGAACTTTTTGGAAAAATAAGATTAGATGGACTGTATTATTTTGTTTATCATTTGTCTATTTTTTGATTATTGTATTATGATTCCCCCTATGGGATAGATTTGAATCGCGAAAAATTTATCCTCATGTTTTCAAATTAAGTTATTTTAAGAAAGTTTTATTCCGCAATTAAGTCGTCCAACTGTTTCGATGCATGCGCGCTACAACTCTGATAAATAAAGGCGCATCGAGGACGGGTGTCACAGTCCTCACGGCATTGAGAACTATAATAGAATTACCTGATTGTACCATATTGACACTTGGTATAGAGTTTGACTTGTTTTGTTTGTCAAGTATTCTGTGAAGCACCTGCAACTCCTCCTAACTTAGGAAATCAGAATCCTCAACTTTCTGCTTAGTTATGGTGAGATGGCTTTGTTGGAAGTGTTGTTTTCCAATTGATGGCTTGTCATATAGCTTCCAGCATTCTTCTTTGGTATGACCCCCTTCTTGCAATAATTGCACCATTTATTATTGTTCCATTCATCTTGCAAGAGATGAACCCTTAATGTGACTTTCATAACTCCGACTCAGGAGTTTTCTGCTTTCTTCGAACTGCACATGGTTGACTACATCAAACATATGTGGTAAGGGTTTTAACCCTAAAATTCTGCCTCTTATCTCCTCAAAGGAATTGTTGAATCTGAGAAGAAAATCATAAATTCTTCCTTCTTCCACTATCTTTTTATACATTGAGCATCCTCGACAGTCTTTCATGGGTGCACCTCAAACAAGTTGCTGCTGCTAGAGTTTCAATAAAGCATTGTAATAATCAATCACTGACATATTACCTTGTCTCAAATCTCAGAGTTGCCGCTTCAAATGGATCAAGACAGCGGTGTTATCAAGAGAAGAGTAGGTTCTTCTAGCCGCATCCTAGATTTCTTTTGTATTGTTTGCCAGAAGATATCCTTCACTAATATCCATTGTCATAGAGTTACATAACCAAGTCATAACTTGATTATTTTCAACAAACCACGAGTCAAAACTTGGATTATTAGGGGTTGGTTGAGGAGCTGTTCCATTGATATATTTCTCTTTTCTCTTGCCATGAATGTATCTTAGCACGCTTTGCAACCATGGGATATAGCTTCTTCCATTAAATTTATGGTTAATAACCATAATTTGATTTTCTGAGAAATTAGGTGATGTCTCCATAGGTCTGGACGGTACTGTAATTGTAGTGGAAGAAGTAGAAGAAGAGATGGAAGCCGAAGAAGAGTTACTTTAGGTTTGAGTGTTTGTGCCTGACATAAACGTCATTGGATTGACTCTAGAATTTGTTGAGTTTTGAGGAAAAGAACCGAGTAGAAGAGGAAACTTTGAAACGTTCACCGTTCTAGACAGAAAAGTTGTCGGAGATCGAACACCACCATCCCCTGTTGCTTTCTCTCTCCTCGCCATCTCTCACTATATCTTTTGTTCTATGTGGCTTTGGATCATGCCCAAAGCTCTGATACCATATTGAATCAGAGGTATCAACACTCTCTGAGTTGTGTGTATTATTCAATAGAAAACATTACAATATATAGGCTCAAGAGTAAGCCATTAGAGGACAAAATCATGCAATTACATTAAATAATAATTACCCAATCAAATTACTACAAATTAGGAGTAATAAAGAGTCAATCAATTAGAAAGATTTATGGGATCTTGATTCTGATTCTAATTGCCAACACACACATAGAGGCGTGTGCATGTGCGTGTTACAAACATACAGGGGTGTGTGTGTGTATGTAGAAAATATTTATATAACCCATGATTATGAAGCTCATCATACTTGTTTGATAATGATGAGCTTCTTGTTGTTGCCCCCACTATATAACTCATGATTATGAAGCTCATCATACTGGTTTTCATTTTGTTTGATTATGATGAGCTTCTTGTTGTTGCCGTCATAGCATTCCTCTAAAAGAAAATTGAAACATTTGCATCAGATTTACCTTGCCATCTCGCTCCTGCCTAGTTTTTGGAAATGCATATAGCCACACACGCACACGCGCGCGCACACACACACACACGTGTGTGTGTACATACATACATATATCTTAGTTCTCTATGTGTTTTGATGATAACTGACAATTGTAAACAAAATTGAAGTTAATGGTTAAGATAAAAATGGCTTTAAACTTGTTCAAAGTTAACTAGTAACTTACTGTCATGTTTGACTCAAGTTTACAGTAACACAAGACAGAGAGTTTGTCAAAGTATTTGAACATTAACTTGACTCGAGTGTCTAAATGTAAAACTCGAGTCAGTGCTTGGCCGAGAGTTTTTGAAAGTCTTTAAACTTAAAGTGACTTGAGCCAGTCATGGTTAACTCGAGTCAATGCAAGGCAGAGAGATATCAAGGTATTTTAAGCTTATAGTGACTTGAGCCTGTGCATATAGACTCAAGTCATATCTTATGGAGTTAAAATTATTTTCAAAACATAAGTCCTTGACTCAAGCCTAAGTCTTTTAACTCGAGCTTAGTTTTTGGAACAATTTTTTTAAAATATATCGTTTGACTTGAGTTAGTCACTTAATGACTCGAATGGACACAATCTCAAAATGTTTTCAAAATGCTATCTCAAAGTTCAATTCGAAAGAAGAACTTGACTTGAGTCATGCACTTGAGTTAAACGTTTTAACCTCGAGTTAAGTGATACAAAGACATCTTTATTTAAACTTCAAACTTTCTCAAAGAAGATGACTCGAGCCTAGCATGATTGACTCGAGTGTAATGTATCTCTGTTTCATAAATCACCATGTCCGTAAATGTAAAATCTTCTAGTATGATCTCTATACTTTGTATCATTACTCCATTAGAATAAATACCCTTTTGGGTCCCTGGAAAAAAACACGGACCCCATTTTGGTCCCTCACACAAAGAAATGCCCTTTTAGTCCCTGGAAAGGACGAATAAGGGTCGATTGGTGAACATTTTGGTCCCTCGCAAATTTCCAAAAAGCCCTTTTTAGTCTATAAAAAAGTCACATTTTAGTCCCTATGGACGAAAATGGGGTCCGTGTTTTTTGTCGGGGACCCAAAAGGGTATTTACTCTACTCATTATTATTCCTAACTATGTTTAATTAATTTGTTAGTGAGTTTCAAATGATCAAATGTATGATTAACTGAAGATTAATCAAAAAGCAAAGTGATTACATCAAAGCATTAAATGCTGGGTTCAGAAAACGAAGCACGGATTTGGCTAGACGTTCTCTGTACATTCCTAAGGCATTAATGTTTTCTTTCCTCATTTGGACGCCAGATCATCCAACGGATTAATCTTAACGAAAGTCAACACAAAATGTTTGGGCATCTTGGATAAATCAAAGCGACTGAAGCAAAATAGTCTAACGGCTATTTATTGTTTCCAACAGCTTCATTGAATCTTCAAACAGTCATTAATTGTTATCATCATATATAAGCTGAAGCATTCAATTAGTTCAACTACAACAACAACCAAGAATATCATAAACACAAACGCTCAACATGATATAAGCATTTACTGTTTCTACTCATCTGTATAGTATCTTCGGATACTCTAAACTTCAATGATTTTTCATCTATTCTTTTAGAGAGTTTATCTTTGATTATAAATCTTTATAAAAATCTCAAAGTATTGGGACTTTGAGATTGGGTTATCTGATTACAATTTGTAAGGGAGAGTGAATCCTAGTGAGAGGATTACTTTCGAGTACATAGTGTGTAATCGATCGAAGAGTTAGTGAAAATCCCAGAGTGTCTAGGGACTAGACATAGATCAAGAGTTGAGACCAAACCAGTATAAATCTTTTGTGTCAAGCTCTCTTTCCATCTCTCTATTTTACCATGTTCTGTATGCTATTTCCAAAAGCTTTCAAAAAGATTTTTTAAATCCTCAATTCACCCCCTCTTGGTAATATTCCATTCTACAATACATATGTGTGTGCGCACGCGCATACATATATGTATATATATATATATATACATATGTGTGTGTGTGTATCATTTGTCATATCACTTGACATAAGATTATGTTAAGTCACTCCAAAACTACGTCATTTTAGTGTTACGGGAATTAATGAAGGGTGTTTTGATTGTTTTTGTTTTTGTATTTATTATATGAATTTTACTAAAAAAATCCTTCATTAATTCCCTTAACCCTAAAACTACATCGTTTTGGGAGTTAGGACAATTAATGAAGGGTGTTTTGGTATTTTTATTTTTGTATTTATTATATGAATTTGACCAACACACTCTTCATTAATTCCCCTAACCCCAAAACGACGTAACCCATATATGTATGATCGTTTGTCATGTCACTTGACATAAGGTTTTGTCAAGTCACCCCAAAACTACGTCGTTTTGGGAGTTAGGGGAATTAATGAAGGGTGTTTTGGTATTTTTTGTTTTTGT
This sequence comes from Acacia melanoxylon, assembly GCA_019022615.1. NCBI lineage: Eukaryota > Viridiplantae > Streptophyta > Magnoliopsida > Fabales > Fabaceae > Acacia > Acacia melanoxylon. Next base: position 5,043,603 of record JAFJYJ010000018.1, on the reverse strand, counting down.
ATTTATTATATGAATTTTACCAAAAGACCCTTCATTAATTTCCCTTACCCCAAAACTATATCATTTTGGGGGTTTGGGGAATTAATGAAGGGTGTTTTAGTATTTTTTGTATTTATTATACGAATTTTACCAAAACACCCTTAATTAATTCCCCTAACTCCTAAAACGACATAGTTTTGGAATGACTTGACAAAACCTTATGTCAAATGACATAACAAACAATAAACCTTATACACACACACAAACAAAAATGCATAAACTTTACACAAACAAAGAGGTTCGATAAAGTCATATAGGGTTGAGGAATTAGACTTATCTCGAAAACAGAAATTCCAAACCACCCCCCCCCCCCCCAAAAAAAAAAAAAAAAAAAAAAAAAAAAAAATCCTCATTCTGATTGAGAAGACCGTATCCCAGGTTGGATTGAAAAAATCGCAGTGCACTTGGACAACTTAATTCTATTTATCCTCATCAGTAATTGGAATATACAAGTATGTCCTTGATCCATTTAGCCATCAATTAAAACAAACAAGAACAATAAATTATATGCACAATCTCATTGTATTAACCCATATCAAAATATGTCTTTGATCCATTTAGCCACTGAGGTTCAACATAACCCTAAGTTGAAACGGTATCTCTCACCAAGAAATTGTGAGAGGAAGCAGCCACAAGCTCCAACTCTGCATTGTTTGAGGTGAACTGTTGGTTATCATTTGATTAAGCCTCTTTTACAGATGCTGCAGCCTGAGAAAACATCATCACAAATTAACATAATAATATCATAAATGCGAGCTGCGTTCAAATTTTGATTTGGGTTCATTTAAGCTAGTTTTATACTAATTACCAAGAAAGTTAATTAAGAATGGCCAGATTCAGACGGGTACAACGAACTTACCGTGTCAATGAGGCTGTGAGTACTGGGGGAGGGAAAACCCAACAAAGCCATGTTATCATTGTCTGCTCTTGATCGCTGAAGTTTTTTTCCCTATGTGATCAATCTTTTCCTATATACAAATGACCACAAAGGTTTATCAAGAAAAGGAGAAGTATTAACTTCAAAAAAGCACGACCTACAAAAATGAGACATCACCCATACTCTGCTAAATTCATCTATGTATTAATAGACAGCATTAAAATATAGACAGAGTTTCTTAGGTGTTAAAAGATGTTACCATTTTTCATAACCAGCGATATAAATATGCATAAAATTCTGTCTTAGGCTTTATTGTTCTTAATTACTTCACAATAGAAACAGCCTTAAGCTTTGAGGCTCAACTTCAAAATCTCGAAAGAAATAAACAGTGGGAATCTAAAACCAAATAAGTCTGACACAATAGACAAGAGACAGTTTCAAAGCAGCAACAAGATCATAATAAGGCTCTTCACATGTTTGATAAGAGAAAGGGAAAACTTGATGGCATCCATCCTTGTCTGGTTACAGAAGAATAAACCTTAACACCAGGAAGAATAACTAACTCTTTCTTAAACAAAATCAGGTTCTATCCGTTAGTTAAGCACCGACATAAAACATCATCCAACACTTTTTGAAGACAAAATTGAAGTAAAAAATTAATCCAATCCAGGGAAAAGAAAATTACAGGTTTCGGTAAGATCACACCTGCCTGGTGCCACTGTCAGTTGCTCAAAAGCCAACACTGCAGCATTGAGCAACCAGGTTTCAAATGGCTTACTTCTCTGTGCAGGCTATCTGATCCACATTATACTCTTGAACCTTGGCTGAAAGAAGACTACAACCGATAGAATTCATTTATACTCATTAAAACCACAGTTGACTTCAAACGGAACATCAGGTTGAATTCATTGCACTCTTGAGCCATCAGAGGAATTCCATCAGAGAAAGAATTAAAGTTTTATTCAAATGGAATTGCAATCTAAAGTAAAATAACCCAACCTAGTTTCTAGGCGCTAGGATAATGGAATATAAGACTTGTTGTGAGACATGCATTAACATTGGATTAGATCCTGTTAATGCAATAGAGGATTTGATCCCATGAACTTTCCATTTACAAGAATATCATAGGAAGTATCATCAGGCACAAGACCTCTGTCAAGCATCTCATCATGCAATCTAATTGCCTCTTCTAAATTGCCCTCCCTAAAGAGTCCAGCAATTAAAGTGTTATAAACAAGAGCAGTAGGAGTTATATTACTCGTACACATTTCTTTCCGAATCTTAAGAGCATTTGATACTTGTCCTCGTTTACAAAGTCCATTTATCAGGACAGTGCACATGATCATATCAGGCACAACACCCTTGGATAGCATCTCTGAGTAAAGATTTGAAGCAAGAGCCAATTTACCGTCTTCGAGAAGGCCATCAATCAATGTTGTGTATATTTGTAAATCGCATGGAATTTTCTCATTAATCATTTGCTTGTGCAAATTCAATGCTTCTTCCATATTTTTCAAATTTCTAAAACCACTAATCATGCTGTTATAAATAACTGTGTTAGGAGACAAACCAACCTCCAAAAGCTCAGAAAACAGTCTGCAAGCATTTTCCATGTCTCGCTGTTTGCAAAACCCATCAATAAGAGCACCGTATGCTGTAATATCCAATTCAAAACCATTATTTATCATTTCATCATGCATTTTCAAAGCGAGACCAATGTCATTGCTTTTGCAAAATCCATTAATCAAACTGGTATAAGTGACAACATTTGGTGGGATTCCATCTTCAGACATCTTCTTGTACACAGTCAATGCTGTACTGACTGCACCTTCCTTGACAAATCCGCTGATGATGCAATTGTAAGTCCTTAATGTAGGAACATAACCCTTCTCGGCAAACTTATTCAACATATTCCGGGTCTCCGATGTCCTACCAACTTTACATAATCCATTTATAACTGTGTTAAATGTGAATTCTGATGGCGCAATTTTTGCAACCACCATTTGGTCAAACAAAATGAGTGCATGTTCAGAGTCGCCTTTTCTGAAAAATCCATCTATTAAAATAGTATATGTATAAGCATTTGGTTTCAAACCTGATTTTAGAATCTCATTCATCATCCTAGATGCATCATCAACATGACCCTTTCTGCAGTGGCCAAGTATGATGCCGTTGTAAGAAACTATGGAAGGTGCAATGCCTTTAACTATCATCTTATCCCACAAATTACTAGCCTCATCAATCTTGCCCTGATCACAGAGCCAGGTTAAGAAGACATTATATGTCACAACAGTAGCAATACCATGCTCAACTGCCTCATCAAACAATCTATTTGCATCTTCTTGCAAATCCTGTTTCAAGAATCCATTTAGAAGGCAATTGAAAATAAAGGAAGTAGGCTGAATGTCCATGAGTTTCATTTGGGAGAAAATTTCATATGCCTTCTTCATATTCCCAATCTTAGAGCACCAGTTGATCAGAAGAGAGAAAGTACCCTTGTCAGGAGCAAATCCAGCCTCAACTATTTCATTGAACAACTTCAATGCAGTAGTAACATTCCCCTGCATGCAATACCATTTTATCAAACTTTTTGTGACTTTGACGTTCACTGGTATATTACTTTTCACCATCTCATCCTTAAGCCTCAATGCCTCTGTGACATTTCCCTGCTTCACACAAGCACCAATAACATGCGTGTATGTATCCTCAGATGGCACCCAACCCATATATTGCATATCCTTCAGGAGACTACACATCAACTTTAAGTTAGGCCACTTGCAAGCAGCTTGAATAACAATGTCATATCCCAAAGCACCAAGTTTTGGCCCACTAGCCCTAAACTCCCTGAAATAATTTTCTGCCTTTTCATTATACCCTTGTGCTAAACATGCAGACATTACTTCATCAAGTGTAAAACAATCACCATAGATTCTTCTTTGAATCATTTCATCATACAAATCTAGTGCTTCGTCAATCATGTTCCTCTTAACCATTGCTTTCAAAAGGTTATTCATGAATTGGACCCAAGGATCGATATTTTGATCTACCATTGTTTTAAAACAATCAACAGCACCTTTGATTTTATTAGCTTTAACATAACCATTCAACAAATAATTGACAACCCGAGAACTTGATTCAAGCTTGTACCTTCCTGCACACTCAACTAGTTGTTGCACAAATGCATTAGGAGAAAGACCTGGATGTCCAACAACATAGTCACTGAGCATATCCCGAGCAACCCCATGAGTCTTAGAGTAAAATGCCAGAATATGGAGCAACAAACAGAAAGCATCAACAGTTTCTGTCGAGCCCCATTTTCCTTCTATTTCCCTGAAGAACTTTAAAGCCATTGTGGGTTGGTTCTTGCAACTTAAAAGGGTGTCCACCACATGCTTTGAAGTTGAAAGAAAATCACCCACAATGGGTTTAGTGACGTCAGCATCTGGGGGTTCCTCACTACACGAGTTTTCATCAAAATCAGTTGCAGATGAAACTACCTCCATATGATTGGATTTTGATGTGATTTGCTCAGGATGGTTGTCACTCAAAATGAAAGTGGAATTTGTTGTTTCTGGGTCTACATGAGGCTCACTGGGGAGACGTGTCTTCGAGCATAGATTGCTTAATTGTAAGAAAAAACGAAGCTTTTGCTGAGGGATCAGAGACATGTTAGTGGAAGATTTCTTCCACATTACCTAAATGCTGAAACACAGCAGGTTGCTCCAGTTGCAGAGAAAACAGAATGATACAAGTCCCAGCAGAGTCAGCTTCTCTATGCAAACCCTTCCCTCCACAGCTTCTCCACTAATTCAAACGCACCATTTTGCTTCCTAAAACAAAATCTGAGCTGCTACATCCCGCCAATCAATATGATCCCTTGGTTGCAGGTTTTTTGCAGTTTCTCATTCTTCGCTTCAGCAAAGCTGTTCAGGTGAATTTTACTGCACTTCAACTTCCTTCAGCTAACGAACAAGAGAAGACCACTTCATTTGGCTGCCACAAAAGGAGATTCGGGTTGCCACAAAAGCTCATCCTTTACCTAATCCAACTTGAGCCAATACTGAAAGGATCGATTGAAGAATAGAATCAGAACTAGAAATTTCACAGCAAGTCAGTTATATAAAGCCACATAAATGACTTGGAATTTCCAAGACATCCATAGCTATAAAGGAGCAAGAAACTATCATCATTACACCCAACCATATCAGCAATCATCTCTCTAATTTCATATTAAAACTACATCAACCACAATAAATTCAATTAAATGAAGCAATTTCCACCATAATTCAAAATTTCAATGATTGTGAATCCAAATCAAACTAAATAGCAATGCATATGAATCCAAATCTAATTAACATAATTCAAGCTGCACAAAAACTTATACACACGCGCGCATGAGTATATGACAAAATAAAGGCAAACTCAAAGACAATTCAAAGTACATACACTGATACACATGAGTATATGAGATGCTTGACACTGAGCTCTGCCAAGGTATATGTTGATTTATTCATCCATCATTCCTAACTACTAATAAGCGATTATAAAAATTAATCAAATACTTTGTCTAAGTGCCTTTTTGAAAAACCCTTAAACCATGGTTTCAAAAGCTCTTTTCCATAAGTCGAGACAAAACTCCTCTCACATATTTACCTCATAAATCGTAAAAGCACTTCTAAAAAGCTAAAACAAACAGGCAATAACATGTCAATTCGCTTCAACATGAGGGTAAGAATATTGAACAACAACAACAACAAGCCTTATCCCACTAGGTGGGGTCAACTACATGGATCGCGCAACGCTATTGTACTCTATTAACAACCAAATCTTTAAATACATCGTACACCAAAAGATCATGTTCAATAACTTCATTGTGTGTCATCTTCGGTCTACCTCTACCCTTTTCAGACAACTCCAAATTGTCCAATTTACCCTCCTTACTGGTATGGATGCAAATGACTAGGCTAGTGATCGATTTATAGTTCAAACAATTCTACCAATTAATACAATAAGATTCTTAGAACATACTTCGTAACTAAATTTAATTAATGCTAAGTCTACCTTTGATTACTTCCTAGGGAAAAACGTCAATTTAGATAACTTTAACCGCAAGTCTAACCTTATTTTCCACAATAACCCAGTCCCTGAACAAAGTAGGTCAACACCAACAACTTCAGCTTAAATAGAGCATCCCAACCAAAAGATGGCAATTTGAATAAAGTCAACAACTTCTCAGCAGAGTGTTTTCATATAAAACCAAACCAGGAAACAGGTGGGCAGGAGGCTAAAAAAATAATAAAGTTCTCTATTACTCAGGTCTTACTCCAGCAATTGACTAGTAATTGCAATATCAAAACTGCATATATGATGAAAAATAATAAAAACAAAAACAATGTAAGTTACACCCTATCCCGCTAGCACAAGACTTCACTGTAAAACATCCAATAACTTTGAAAAATAAAACACAGATTTAGAATACTATGAATAGATGGAGGGGTTTAACCAAAGCCACAGAACCATAGAACACATAACATTCTGTTTAGTTTGTGAAGGAAAGGGGGGCATTAAAAGCAATTGAGGAATAAGAAATCAGTGGGTATGTTAGAATGGAACCTTACCTCTCTTCTGCAAATGAAGATGTGGGCGACGGCGAAGAGGACCACCGGGGGCGATGGTGAAAAAGACTTAGACAAGCACGATGGGCAATGAGTGAAGGATGAGAACACTCTATCAGGAATAATCACGAACGGTATGAGGACGGCGAGATGTCCAGAAGACGAAAACGGTAGGCACCAACACCGGCGGCGAGGAAGGGGCTGATAACTGAGGAAGAGCAATGGAGGAACAGGACAATGGCGGCTGCTTGAGTTGAGTTAGTTAGGTTCTGAAATTTCAAATGAAAAAATAAGGTTAAATAGTTTATGATTATCGAGTAAAAACTATAAAAGTGATAAACATTGAGCAGGACATTTTTTATCCTAATCTTCACGAGTGTTTATTTTAGCAAAATCGTTCATCAGGGTTTCAATGACTATTTAACAACGGTATTAATTCCAAACATATGGTACCGTAACATATTTTTATAGTAATAACCTTTGTACCACTAATCTATGGGGAAAAGCACCAATACAAGAATATTTTAAAAATAATTTACCTGATTAAAGCAAATGGCAAACACTTTACTAAAGTAATGCAGTTAGTGGCGTCGCTTGACACGACGCCACTAAATATTAATATAATATATGTTATTGTGTGGAACACAAATGTCTAACCTCTAGGGGCTAGTTGATGATTAATGTAGGATCTAATGGCTCCCAAGGATGTACCAGTGATTAAACACCCAAGAGAGACTTATCCGGCGCCATCTATAGATAAGATAACACCGAATAGGAAGATCACCAAGCTACACGAAGACAGACGAATTCCGTCGGAGGGTGGGGTGTGTGCTTAGTGTGACAATATGTAAATAGTCAGGGAGAATGCTTGTATACCGTTCACCTGGAGAATATCTCCTTATTTATAGTGAGGTTATGAGGATTCGATTCCCCTGGTTGCACGTTCCCATCACTAGCACGTTTCATCTCCCACTACCTACACTACGTGATTGTGGGATGATGGGTCCTTTCATGGTATCTCGTAACAACTATCCTTATGTCTTTGTTTGGGCTTGACCTTTCCAGGCCTATTACTCGGATCCGTAATAGTTGCCCCCAAGCTCGGTTGTCCGGGTTTCCGAACTGCCGAGTTTATTTTGGCGCAAGATCCTGACTTTTTGGGTAAGTCCTCCCTAGCCTTTTTCTCGAGTGTTGACCGACCTGCTCAGATTTTGGTGTCGAACTACTCGATGAAACACCATGATTTTTTTGTTAATATCTCGTGACGTCCCAACCTCATTCCGCCGAGATTCCTATCCAAGTTCATCTGGTTTACCTTTACGCACTTCCATCCCTTATCCGGGGTCTTACGTAAAGGTACCGACATTCCCGCGGGCACGACTGTTCACTTAACAGGGTGTCTTTTCGCTTACCCGCGTCGCAGCGTATAACCGCCATTCTTGACACTTAAAGCCATGTACTCTTAAGAGCCGTTGTTGGTTATCGTGCTCATTAATTTCTCACGTCATTTCATACTCGTCATGATTACTCCTTTTTAGGGTTTTTTCCTTGATCTCCTCGTAACTGACGAGACGACTGGTCTCCCAAACGTCACCACTCTAGCGCATTTATAAATACCCCGCATCGCTTCTCATCCCCACTTTACACAAGTTTGCTTTCTCCTGCAAAAAGTTTGACAGAGCCCTCTCTCTTCCAAGCTTAAGCCTCCTGTATCCTCTCGCTGCCAGGTATACTTCAAGTTCCTAATCCGTTCTTCGCCTCTGCTATATTTTCTTCCTATTTGGTTTCGAACAAACTATTGTACATGTCATTCGTAATTGTAATGCATTCTTCATTTTGGGGATTGTTTCCTTACGCTTGTTTTTGAGTTTTCCTGGGTGTTGAAGGACTGTGATGACCACACTTGAATTCCTCTCAGAACGAGAAAATGTTGTAAAACCATTGTGAAGCACTATCCCCGTCAATCTGAGTCTCTGTAACACCCTGGGGCTTTTTGCGTTTATTTTGCTTTTTTCCTTGATGCGCTCTGGGTTGCTTATCTTGCATTCTAGGCATTCTGGGTTTTGTAATCTGTACTGAGTTCTTTGCATTCTGGGTTTTGTATGCATACATTTATTTGTGCTTTTAACGTACCTTGTCGGTTGTTCATTAAGATGGATCCCAAACCTGATGTGCTAGTAGACATGTACGGTAGGCCTATCCCAGAGGAAGATAGGGAAATTCTTGAACGTGCCCTTAGCCGAACTAAACTCTGGCTTTGGTCCATCCTCCCTAGTGAGAGAGAAAGGATGGAAAATTTGCTTGGCTCTTCTCAGGGAAGTGGAAGTAGGGGAAATACCCGAGTTCCCCCTTCATCGATCTCTAGGCCAACCGCCACTCCTTTATCTCCTTTGCTAGTTTCTCATCTAATTTCCGAGGTGCCCATCCTGACTCCAAGCGTTTAGGACTCTACTCTCTGTGAAGAATGTTGCCATAAGGCGATGGAGCTTGTCCGCCTTGGCCATGAGAGAGATGCCGAATTACTCTTGGATAAGTGTCGTTGCAACATCGGACTCCAGACTTCCTCAGCTGTTGCTTCGCGGACTCCCCCTGTTCCATTGTTTTCTGATACTCGCCGTGACATCCCTATTATGTCAGGTATACTTCATGGTTCTAACTCTAGCCTTTTGTATTTTTTACTATAGGTATTAGATGTCTTCATCTTCACACCAAACAAATCAATCCGAGACCGGAGAGTCCGCCCCTTCTGGGTCTTCGAGAATGTCTCTTATCAAGGAGTATGCTGTGAGCAGCGCCGTGACTCGTATCAAGAATAAAATGTCTGCGAAAGAGCTTTCACGTACCATCCGAGGTGGGGAGGGGTATGACATATGTCTGCCCCAAGTGGACGAGTCAGTGGCCTCTGGTCAGTTAAGCGATAAGGATTGCCATTTCTTCTTTTTTTATCGGGATATAATTACCCGTCTTGGCCTACAATTTCCCTTTTCCGACTTCCAGATGTGCCTTCTTCACCACCTACACCTTGCCCCTTCACAATTGCACCCCAATGGTTGGGCTTTCGCCATAGCTTTTGAAAATTACTGCAAGAAACATGAGATCAAGTGCTCCGTCCCCATTTTTTTTTTAGTTTTTTCTCTCCTTTGGAGACTAATATCACCACAGAGGGAGAAAAGATGTGGTTTGGCTGGACATCGCTCCGAGCTTCTCATAGCCGTAAATTTCTTAAGCCCTATACCGATTCATGGAAAGGCTTTAAAACCTCATTCTTTAAAGTCATTGCCAAACCCAGGGAAACACCTTGGTTCCTGCAAACCCAACCCTCTGGAGAAATCGAAGAGCGCTTCCCTTTGTATTAGTGTGACGGACACCACAGACTTCTTGCCAAAGACTTTGTACCTTCAGCCTCCTGATGTTCCGATTCCGAGGATGAAGCCATAGTTGCTCTTACCAAGCTCACCAGTAAGACGGGCAACCTGGTGGACTCGGCCGACTATATTTCAGCTTCTAGTAAAAAAAGGCCCGTGTCGGGTATGGTGACTTTGTTTTTCTGCTGTTTTAATATTTGTTTTATCCCGACATTTGACCCATGCCTTGTGTTTTTCAGGTAGACAAATGGGTAAGAGACCTGCCTATCTCGACGTAACGTGCCGTTCCAAGGAGATGGCAGTGCCTGCATCTCGCCCAATAACTGCGGGCGAAAAACAAGCGGCCCCAAACGGAGAGCCCACCAAACAAGCTGCTGCCAAGAAGGCCAAAACTTCGAAGAAGAAATCCGCCATTCCATTGACGAATGAAACTATTTCCATTCTGTCTTCTCCAATTCTTGATTCCAGCCTTCAGCAACCTGAATCTCAGGCGTCTGCTCCCGATGTTGCAATTCGGCTTCCAGTCTCCTACATATGGGAAAATAAAGTTCCCAAGAATCTCCGCAAAGCTATCCATGCCCCCTCACACTACTTTGATGGGAAGAAATTGGCGGATTTTGAAGTTAAAGAACTCAAGGAGATGAAACATCTCAATTTGAAGAACGCCAGCCTCTGCTAATTGGTCGCACATCTGAAGGCAAAAGGTTGGCCTTAACGAAGAAGATTTGGACTTTATTGAGGCTGAGAAGAAAAAGGCCGACGAGTTATGTACCCAGGCCCTTGAAGACTTGGAGATGGAGAAGGCCGAGAAGGAGAGCCTACTGGAGGAGCTTCACGTAACTCGTGATAGTCTGTATAAAGCCAAATCTGAAGTTACCCAGAGGATACAGATTCACGAGAACGATGTGGAGTCCATTGGCAAGCATAAGACCCTGATTGCAGGAATGGAGTCAGAGCTGGAATCATATAAGGAAGCTCTTGCTATTTCTCATGCTGATGTCTCCAAGTTGGAGTCTGGTGTGAAGGACGCTTTTGACAATGCCTTGGAGTAAGTTCAATTCTGGAATCCCGCGGTGACCTTGAACTTGGAAGGAGTACACGTGAACGCGTATATTGAAGATGAGAAATTTGTCCCGGCTCCTTCTTCAGTTGTCGACCCATCCGCTCCTGGTCCCGAGGTGGTTCCGGATGATGACGGTGAAGGCCAATCTCCTCCTCCCAACCAACCATAGCTTGGATCTTGTCATTCGAACTTTAGTACCTTTGTAATTGTTTTTTTTCGTAAGTGACTTTGTCACTTTTTGTCGACCAATGTTGTGCCCTGTAAGGCTTTTTGTAAGTGACTTTATCAAATCCACAACCCAGGTTAAATTTTTTTTTTTTTTGTGTTCGCTCCCTTATTTGCTTCCGCGCTTGCTGTGGGTTTAAACGCTTGTCCCGAGATGAAGGTTTTACATCCAATGTGATCAAGGTCAGAGAAACGCTTCATTTTTAAAGTCTATCTGGCATGTGCACATGATATTGAATTTGGTGGGTATACCGCTAGGACATGATTCACGGAAACGGGCTTTTGCCTAGTTTCGTGCATGTTTATTAACTTTGACCATTATTGCGATACGATAAATACGAATTGAATAACCCGGATTTTCGCTCGTCTTTTTAATTGGCGGCTTCGCCGCTACATGATCTATGAATGTGAACGTTTCACTTAAATTCATACATGTTTTATCGGCGGCCATATCGCTTCATGATAAACTCGGACTTTTATCTCTCAGCTTATGCATGATTTATATTTGACGGTTCTTCCGCTACATGATGAACGAGTTTCGAACTTCAATCCATACATGTTTCTTTATGTCTAGTTACGCTTATAAGCAGGTTACGAAATACGGGTTCCACGACCCTGTATTCTTTATTCACCCAGTCATCGGTATTACATCAGATTGGATTCCCGTGGGAATTCTTGTGCTCGCGACCGAGTTAGCTGAAAATAAAGTAATAAAAAGGAATTGCAGAAAATAAAGGAAAACAAGAAAACTTGGTCCCTTTTGGCTTCAACTATAGTAAGCTTTAAGTTTCTCCGCATTCCAGGTCCTCTTAATCATCTTCCCTTTCAATGATTCCAGTGTGTAAGCCCCTCTTCCGAGTTCGTCTCTAATACGGTATGGACCTTCCCAATTTGCGGCGAACTTTCCATCCCGCGCATTTTTGTTGCCTATGTCGGTCCTTTGGAGCACCAAGTCGTCTTTTTAAACGATCGTGGTTTTACCTTCCTATTATACCGAGCCGCGATGAGTTGCTTTGTGGCTAAATCCCGAAAGTGAGCCGTAATTCTGACTTCGTCAATCAGATCCAACTCTACCGCGATAGCCTCATTATTCTTTTGCTCCTCATGTGAAGCTTTTAGCCTCCTCCATGTGGGCTCGCCAACTTCGACTGGGATCATTGCTTCATATCCATACGTTAGCCTAAAGGGAGTCTCTCCAGTTGATGTCTACGTGGTGGTCCGATCTCCCCATAATACCGAATACAAATGCTCCACCCAACTATCCTTGGCCTCTTCCATTTGCTTCTTCAGTCCGGCAATAATAACTTTGTTGGCGGCTTCAACTTGCCCATTGGATTGTGGGTGTTCAACAGAAGCGAAGTGATGCTTTATATGGAGGTCGGACACCATCCTCTGAAAGCCTTTATCCACAAACTGGGTTCCGTTGTCTGTGACTATCTCTGCCGGGATCCCAAATCATGATATTATATTTCTCATCAGGAATTTCTGCATCCTTGCCGAGGTAATCGTTGCCAAGGGTTCGGCTTCGATCCACTTGTTAAAGTAGTCCACCACAACGGTCAACCACTTCAATTGGCCTGGTGCCGCTTTAAATGGTCCCAACAAGTCCATGCCCCATTTGTAAAACGGCCATGGAGCCGAGATTTGCATTAAGTTGATCGACGGGACCCATATTATCTGACCATGTTTCTGGCAACTGTCGCATCTCTGGACATGGACTTTAGCATCCTGTGCCATAGTAGGCCAATAATAGCCGGCTTGTATTGCTTTTCGGGCTAAAGCCTTCGCGCCCATATGTTGTCCATTTATACCTTCGTGGATTTATGCTAAGGCATAACGAGCCTCATCCTGGTTAAGACATTTCGCCATAGGGGAATGTACGCCTTTGCGATATAACTGATCGTCCACCATCGCATAAGCGGTCGCTGTTCTCATCAACTTCCTTGACTCAGAAATGTCTTCCGGGATGATTCCCCTCTCCAAATAATCGGCAATTGGTTTTCTCCAGTCACTTGAATCCGATATAATCATAACACAACTCGGTTCCAGTAGGTTCTGCTGGATTATTGTGCGGAGATTTCCCGGACTTTTCGTGTTGGCCAGCTTGGAGAGTATGTTGGCTCTTGTATTTTCTGTACGTGGAATGTGCGCAATTGTCACCTCATCGAAGCTTGCAATGATATCTTTTACCTTTCCCAAGTACTTGGCCAACAACGGTCCCTTTGCCTGATAAGTTGCCTGGATCTGGGAAGCGACTAGTTGAGAATCAGTGGACACGTGTATTTGCTAAGCTCCATTTTCCTTTGCCTGAAGCAAACCAGCAATAAGTGCTTCGTACTCGGCCTGATTATTTGATGTTGGTAAATCAAGTCGGAGGGAAAGTTCCATTGCGATTCCTTCGGGGGTCTCGACAATGACTCCTGCGCCACTTCCCTTTAAGTTCGACGAGCCATCTACGAACACCTTCCATGGCTCCACTCCTGCTATCTCTCTCTTGTTTGGAGGAGTCAACTCCATTAAGAAGTCGGCCAAAGCTTGTGACTTAATAGCTTGTCGGGCTTCATAAATGATGTCAAATTCAGACAATTCAATTTCCCAGCTTATCATTCTGCCGGCTAAGTCCAGTTTATGCAGAACTTACCGTATGGGCTGATCTGTCCTGACGATGATCGAATGACCATGGAAATAATGGCAAAGTCGCCTTACCGTAGTTAACAACGCAAAAGCCATCTTCTCTAGTTTTTGATACCTTAACTCAGATCCTTGCAGAGCCCGGCTTACAAAGTATACTGGCTTTTGTCATTCTTTAGTCTCTCGAACCAACACGGCGCTGACCGCTTCTTCACCTACTGACAGGTACATGATCAATCTTTCCCCGGGCTCAAGTTTGGACAAAACCGGAGGTGCTGCCAAACATTGCTTTATTTTTGTGAACGCATCTTCATAGTCTGAGTTCCATCCTCCTTGGGCTTCCTTTTTCAAAAGCTTGAAGAAAGGGAGTGATTTCTCAGCTGACTTAGGTAAGAACCTCGTCAAGGCCGCCAATCGCCCGGCCAACTGTTGGACCTCTTTCTTGTTGGCTGGAGCCTTCATTTCCAACACGACCTTACATTTTTCTGGGTTGGCCTCAATACCTTGATTGGTCAATAAGAAACCCAAAAATTTACCTGATGGTACTCCAAAAGTGTATTTTGCCGGGTTTAGTCGAATTTGATGCATTCGCAGTTTTTCGAATGTTTCTTGCAGATCGTGAATGTGGTTGCCCGACTGTTTAGACTTCACTATCATGTCGTCAATATACACTTCCACATTCTTTCCCAGTTGATCCGCAAACACCTTGGTCATCATTCTCTGATAGGTTGCTCCGGCATTTTTGAGGCCAAACGGCATCACATTATATCAATAGTTTGCATTGTCCGTGATGAAGGTCATTTTTCCGATCATCAGGGTGCATGGCAATCTGATTGTATCCCGAGTATGCATCCATAAAAGATAGAAGTTGAAAGCCGGAAGACTTATCAACTAACTGGTCTATGTTGGGCATTGGGAATGCATCCTTCGGATATACCTTGTTCAAATCTGTGTAATCCGTACAAACCCGCCACTTTCCATTTGGTTTTTTAACCATAACCACATTGGAAAGCCACGTTGTGTACTGCACTTCCCTGATGAATCCGGCCTCAATCAATTCCTCGACATGTACTTCCAGGGCTTGACCTCTATCCGAACCTTGCTTCCTTTTCTTTTGTGCAACCGGTGTGGAGCCGGGATGGATTGCCAACCTATGGCAACAGAACTCGGGATCTATTCCAGGAATTTCGGATGGTTTCCATGCAAACACATCTTTATTATCCAATAAGAACTTCTCTAATTCCACTCGGATCTCAGGATCCAGTGCCCTTCCAACTTTGGTAGTCTACTCCAGGTTGTCTCCCAAGATACAGTCTTCTAGTTCTTCATTTGGTTCTGCCCTTTGCATTTTATCTTCCTCCCTCAAGTCCAATTCGACAGCATGGACGGACTTGCTATCCGACTTTCCTTTGTCCTTATTTGCATCTGAAATCTTTGAAATGTTACTTTCTTTGACCGCTTGAAAATAACATTGTCGGGAATATTTTTGGTCACCTTTGACAATGACCACTTGGTTTCTCTTGTTAATGAACTTTAGCCTTTGATGCTTCGTGGATACCAATATATCCCAATCATGAATGGTTGGCCTTCCTAGGATAATATTATAGGGAGAGGAAAAGTGGCCACTACAAATCGGACCACTTCTGATTTAAACGCCTCCTTAGTCCCTAAAGTCAGCTTCAAATCAACGAATCCTTTTGGACGAGTATCATGCCCATTGAATCCCGTTAAAGTGGTCTTACACGGCTTCAAGTCTTCAGAATAAAGTCTCATGCATTTGAACGCATCCCAAAGGAGTATATTGACCGCATTGCCGTTGTCTATGAAAATCTTCTTAACACGGCAATTAACCACTATCCCCGTGACGACCAATCCGTCGTGATGTCCTGGAACCACCTCTGCTAATTCTTCTTTTGTAAACCCGAGCATTGGTGACTCCGATTTTACGGCTTCTCTTTTAAACTCTGGTTTGTTTCTGACAGAGAGAACCTCCTTGAGGTATTTCTTTCGTCGACTGACGGAATCTCCTCCTCCGCCAAAACCTCCAACGATCATATTGCAATCATATTTCAAATCTGGAAACTCGTCGTCACTGCCCTGCGTCGTCTTCTTCTGCTCCTGTCTTCTCTTTTCGGGAAGCGGGCTTCTACTTTGGTGCCCTTGGCGCTTGTTTTGCTGCCCTTGTGTTTGGATAACATACCGACGTAATTTCCCTTCACGGATGAACTTCTCGAACGCATCCCTTAAGTCCCAACAGACATCCGTTGTGTGACCATGTTGATTATGGAATTCGCAATACCGAGACTTGTCTAAATTGGCCTCGTTTCGTAATGGTCGGGATTTCTCTACTTTCTTCATCTTTGTCATGGACTTCTTTCCAAATTTGAGCTTGAGACACCTTTAATGGGGCATATCGCTCATATTTTCCTTCCACTTTGCCTCCTTTTGGCTTTCTGTCCCTCTCACGAACTCGGGAGTCCCGTTTGTTTTGCCCGTATTGCTCTCTATCCCGAGGAGGCGAGCTTCTACCTCTCTCCTTTGGTGTTTGACCCATAATCTCCATTTGTTCAAGCTCTATGTATTGTTTGGATCAGTCTCGGAAGTCCGCCAAGGTTTTGGGACGACGCTTCATAACTGACTTTTTTAATCGAGAAGACTTATCCAAACCTGCAATGACACAATGCAGATGTATCTCTTCTTTCAACCCCGGCACTTGCAACGCCGTGTCTTTGAAACGCTCCAAATATTTTTGTAACGTTTCCCCCAGGTAGTTGCTTCACTTGATCAAGCTGAAACTCTATCTTTGGTTGCTTCCTGCTGGTGGTGAAATTCAGCAGAAATTTCTTCTCCATATCCTTCATGTCTGGGATTGAGTCCATTGGCAAAGAATCAAACCAGATTTGGGCAGCTCCCCTTAGTGTTCCCGCGAACAACCGGGGTATCACGGGTCCTGTGTAACCTTTCACCATAATTTTCATCTTGAAATTCCCCACATGCACCTGCGGATCTTGACTCCCATCATACTTCGGGAAATCCTTGGTGTCGAGTCCTTTGGGATAAGCGGCAGCCATGATTTTGGCAGAGAAAGGACTGGGAATATTATCTTCATCATCAGAAGCCGAGTCAGGTGATGATGGTGCATCAGTGTCTTTTGACGAGTTCCGACTTCCGACTGGTCCTTTCCCTTTCTCTCTCAGAGTCCGGTTTCGCCCACCTTGAGTAGTCGCAATTGCAGTGTGACTAGGTCCACTTGAATTTCTAACTTCCTTAGTTGTATCGCCTGCCGGGTTACCCAGCGACTGTATCTTCAATGCATCGTTCCCAATACCTCGGATTTGGTCTTCTTCTTTCTCCAGAGGTTCTAATGCCGATGTCCTGGCGCTTGTTGACATTGAAATGTTGGTTCTGCTGGGGCCAGCGACGTCTTTCCCTACATTCCGACTTGGTTGGTCAACCCGTCTAGTATGTTTGTCGAACAACTGTTTCCATTCTGCATTGAGGTGGTCCATCTCTTCCCTCATATGCCGAATATCCTCTTGTCTTTGGAGACGGTTACGAGTCTCCATTTCCTCTATCCGATTCATTACAAAACCAAGGGTGGTTTGTAACATAAGGATGTCGGGGTTTATCGTCTGGAATTCTAACGGTGGGTATTGTGAGGCAATCGCCGGTCCCACCTGTTGGATTATCACGTTCTCGGGAAGAGGAGAGCTGTCCGTTTCTGAGGTCTCAGTTCTGTCATGCAGACAAAGCAACATGCTCCATCTCGGGACCCATGAGATTTGTCTGTGGAGCGGAGTGATCTTGAGGTTGTTGTGGTTGTTTTCCTGACATATGGTATTGTCGTGCTATTGGATTACGACTTCAGGTGTTTGCCATTCTCAGCAGTGAGCTTGTAGCTTTTAATGATCTGGGAATCAAATTTTACAGGATCCCCTCGGTCGGCGCCAATGTTCCTGTGTGGAACACAAATGTCTAACTTCTAGGGGCTAGTTGATGATTAATGTAGGATCTAATGGCTCCCAAGGATGTACCAGTGATTAAACACCCAAGAGAGACTTATCCGGCGCTATCTATAGATAAGATAACACCGAATAGGAAGATCACCAAGCTACACGAAGACGGAATTCCGTCAGAGGGGTGGGGTGTGTGCTTAGTGTGACAATATGTAAATAGTCAGGGAGAATGCTTGTGTACCGTTCACCTGGAGAATATCTCCTTATTTATAGTGAGGTTATGAGGATCCGATTCCGTTGGTTGCACGTTCCCATCACTAGCACGTTTCATCTCCCACTACCTGCACTACTTGATTGTGGGATGATGGGTCCTTTCATGGTATCTCGTAACAACTATCCTTGTGTCCTTGTTTGGGCCTGACCTTTCCAGGCCCATTACTCGGATCCGTAACAATATATAATAATAATAAATGATAAAAAAGTGGAGTAATTTAAAGCTCTACTACATTTAATTTGGAGTCAAAAGAAAAAAAGCATGGAGCTGAAATAACTCACTAAGAACGCCCTTTAAAAGATTACGCGGTATAATTTGGTTATAACAACAGATCCCAAAACAGGGGGATCTATATATTTGTTATACACCAAATATTTGTATAACAACAGTATTGATTTTGGGATCTGTATAACAAAGTATATAACAAATCTATAGATCCCCCTGTTTTGGGATCTGTTGTTATAACCAAATTATACCGCGTAATCTTTTAAAGGACGTTCTTAGTGAGTTATTTCAGCTCCATGCTTTCTTTCTTTTGACTCCAAATTAAATGAAGTAGAGCTTTAAATTATTCCATTTTTTTATCATTTATTATTATTATATAATATATTAATATTAATATTTTTTTTAGGGATGCATGGGCCACTAAGAGATTGAGTGGCGTGAGCATCCCTTACGCCACTGACACAAAATTGTCAGTGGCATTAACCCTTTTTACGCCACTAGTGGCATCGTGTCAGACGACGCTACTAACTGTATTACTTTGGTAAAATGTTTGCTATATGCTTTAATTAGGTAAAATTTTTGTAAAATATTCTTATATTGGTGCTTTTCTTCTAATCTATGTGTTGATTAATTCAGGGTTAATACAATTTAGTCTCTTAAATTTATTTTCATTTTGATCTTGGTCCTTTAAGTTTTAAACCATGTTTTGATGCTCAAGTTTCGTCTCATTTAAAATATTGGTTCATATAATTTAA
Source organism: Acacia melanoxylon (assembly GCA_019022615.1). Classification (NCBI taxonomy): domain Eukaryota; kingdom Viridiplantae; phylum Streptophyta; class Magnoliopsida; order Fabales; family Fabaceae; genus Acacia; species Acacia melanoxylon. Next base: position 5,024,578 of record JAFJYJ010000018.1, on the reverse strand, counting down.
TAAAAACATAGATCAGTTTGTTTTTAGGGACCAAAACCCATAATTCAAAACTTGAGGGAAAAAGAGAGAGAGAGTAAACTTGAATGACTAAAAATTAAATTAACACTTTAATTCAACTTTATCTACATTTCAAAGGAACTAATTTAGGGTTAACCATCAACTAACAAAAATTTAGAGTAAACCAATAATATGTATAATAACAAAATATATATGACATTTTGTGGTGTGTCTGGATTATCATGGTAAAAGTGGCTTTTATTCCATCTAATTTATGTAAATTTAAGTTTGGCTAAAAGTGAAATAATGCTTAGATTAACAGTGATAAAGTGACTTTTATATTTGGACTTGTAATAGCCCTAAATAAAAAAATTTAAGACAAAATATTTATATGAAAAAAATTTAATTAATTAAGATATTAATGGATTTAAAATGTTTTAGAAATTGCATTTTTAATTATTCTATATAAAGCTCCAAGGAAAAAAAAGTTCCTACTGGAATAAGTTTAATGTTTTTCCAGTGTTGTGTTGGGTTTAACCTTTACAATAGAAAATATTTTAATTTATTATTAAGATCATTCTTTTCAAGCCCAAAAGAAGATATATTAGTTTAGGATTTTTAGTTGTTTCCTAATATTCCTATATTACAGATTTGTTTGTGTTTTAAGTATTATTGATTTGTTTTATTTAAAACATTCACATTACCTATCAAAAAATCATTTTTGTATTATTTTTTGTTGGGCAGCCCCGCATGCCCCCGGGAGTCCACATTAGGTGCTTATTAGGTGCTAATACCTCTAATTAGAGGTATTAGCATTTTTTTAATTTTTTTTTATATATTGTATTTATTTAGATTTAAATTATATGTTTTTTTTGAGATTTTTTTTTTTCAGATCTCAAATTAATTAATTTCCAGATTTTGCATTTGTCTCGTAACACTTGTATTATGAAAATTAATTAATTTGAGATACTGGGTGCAAAAAACATCTCAAAAAGCAGCATATAATTTAAATCTAAATAAATTCAATATATATAAAAATTAAAAATATGCTAATACCTCTAATTAGAGGTATTAGCACCTAATGTGGACTCGCCCCGGGAGGGTGTCTCACCAATTGCTTCTAAAATTTGTACATCGCATTCTTCTTTCCATCCACCGACATCAATCTTCAAAACAAACCCACATGACTCATCTCCTTTTTCGTTGGCATCTAACCTGGTCTTACATTTAGGTTAGCGAAAGACTTATTTTCTATCTGATTATTGTAGAAGCCCAATAGAAAAAAATTCAGGTTATAAATGTGATTTGTGTTTGGATTGATAGTGGCAGAAGTGGTTTTTTTCCAAATGGAGATGTGTTTGAGTTAGCGATTGAAAAGTCTGTTGAGATAGAAAAGGATGAAAAATAGCATGAATTTTATTGAATAATACATATATTAATATTATTTATATATAATGCAATAATTGAAAAAAATATATAAATTTATATTTATATTTGAGAAAAAAAAGTTAAATTCTTATTTAAAAAATCAATAAACAATAAATTCTTGAAGTAAATATATTTAATGGATAAAATTGCATATAAATTAGAATGTATACAAATGTTTATAAGATTTGAAGATTAGGATTATTATTATTATTAGTATTTTAAAAGTGATAGAAATCTATCTGAAGTGTTGGCACAAACAAAGCAATTTATATCCTAAAGAAGAGAATGATATATGAGAATAGAATAATAGAGCAATGAAAAAAGGGGCCGTTTGGTCAAATGGCCTCATTCGTACTGTCCGCACTTGAAGCTGTCCTTCTGTATGTGCGAGGACGAGACTGGGCAGAGTAAACACATCACAAACGCTCCATCCGTGAGCTTTTGAATTTTTTTTTTTTGTAAAAGCCCAGTTAAAAAAAAAGCCACCCCAAATACATTAGATAGGGCTTTTTCTCCACAACTCTTCCCGCTAAGCTTTTTTGCTGAAAAAGCTATCCAAATGCTCAATCCAAACAAGCTCAATTTGTCTTATTCTTTTGCTTGTCACTATTCCTTTGTCGCCATGACCTACTAAATCCTCTTCCTCTGTTGTTGACGCCTCTTCAATTTTTTTTGGGGTCAACTTTTATAACCCAGGGGGATGGAAGTTTGGGAAATTTCCAAATAATTCTTGGTTGGTCAGACTTCTAGTGTAGAACTCAATGAATTCTCCCTCACCTTCATTGATTCTTTTATGCCGTTTGTGTCTTGGATTGCTTGTTGCTGTGATGGATGGTGCTTGTTTCAACATTCAAAAGTTTTTTGGCTAAATTCCTCCTCCTCCTTTGTTCCAAAGCACCAAGGGGAGTGTGTAAGTCTTAGACCTTCATTTTTCTTTCTCTTTTGTTGTTGCTATTTTAAATTTTGTGCGGCTATGCATATATGAAGTGAGGAATTGAATTTATTTTATTTTATTTCCCTTATGGCTGGAAGTTTGAACTAAGAGTGGAATTCGAGAGTGTATTATTTGTTGGTAATTGTAATTGTGATGTTGTTCTTTGAGTTAATTTTGAATGCCTATAAGATGTTTAAGAAAATTTGTGAAAGAGAAATATTGATGCTATAGAAGTTGAGAAAAAAGAAGCTTATTCTATTAATTTAAATTACTATGTATGATAGGTGTTTGATAAAATGTTTGAAAGGTGAATTTAAAGCCTGATTTTTGAAGATGAAATATCACCTAGAGGGGGGTGAATAGGTGATTATAAAAAAATCTTTCGCTAAAGCTCAAGAACATAAAACAGAGATAGAGAGAAGAGCAATGAACACAAGAGATTATACTGGTTCGGTCCAACTCTTTGACCTACGTTCAGTCCCCAGAAACACTCTGGGATTTCACTATCTCGAAACTTGATTACACACTCTGTAACTCTCGAGTAATCCTCTCACTAGGACTTACTCTTCTTTACAAGTTGTAATAAAGAAACACAGACACAATTACACACTCTATACTCGAGATGATCCTTTCACTAGGACTCCCTCCCCCTTACAAGTTGTAATTGTACACTCACACTTAAGGTTCCACAACCTTAAGATTTAACTGATAAACAAATAATCAAATAGTGTTTAAACTCCTCTCTGAGTAGATAAGTGATAATCACAGAAGTATAGAAAAATATCCGAAGATATTAAATGAAACTAATGAAACAGTTGATTGCAATAATGCAGAATTGAATGCACATAGTTTTGGTAGGTTGGCGAATTAATGCTTCGGGTATTTATAGTTGTTGCCATTAATGACCGTTGGAGAAGCTTGAAGATTATCCGTTGTAACTCTTCGAAATAGCCGTTAGACAGATGAAGCTTTGATAGTCACATTCGCCGTTAATGATCTAGGTGGATTTGTACCGTCTCAATATTCTTTCATTCCTTTTGTTTTGCCCGTTGTGAGATGGCATTTAATGAATGATTGGAGTAGTAGGAATGTCTTTTGACTGATCAGAGGTATGGTTGCTGTGATTGTGTCTCAATAAGGCAAATGCATTTAATGCGTTCTGACACACAAATTGCTTTACAACAATTTGTTGTTAATCCATGATATAATCATCTGAAACTCATTAGCAAACTGATTAAAAGAAATTATGAATAGTAATTGTAACATCCCATTTTCAAAAGCAGTATAATTTTTTTCCCATCATATATCATCAGAGTAGAGCATTGGAGCGATTGAGTAACTGATACATATATTTATAAATGCCGTAAGTCTGGCTGATTTACAGAAACGGTACATTGACCGAGAGTTTTCAAAATGAATAACACCCGAAGAAAGTCTTCACCGGTCTCGTGCGCCTGCTCGCCTTTCTTCGGTTCTCGGTTCTCCCGAACCCGACGCTATGATAAGAGCCGAGATCCAATTACAATTTGGATCTCGTGTAACGTAACCTCATGCTTAAATACGACTACATATACACGACAACAACAATCAATACAACAGTCCATAACAGATGTATGATTAAAAACACATAACCACGTATACAAGATAATAACCACGTATGTAACATAACCTCGTATGATACAACATTAATAACCTCGTATGTGATATAACCTCGTATGTAACATACCGTGTATATAGCATAACCTCGTACACTACTACACAACAATCATATACAATCATATAATAAACATTAGAGCTAGTGTTACGACGCGAACGTACATACCTAACAACACATATACGCATATAATAAGCATCGAGTTAGTGTTACAAAGACGCGAACGTACCTTTTAGCGGTACAACGTAACTTTTACGGAAAAACGTGAAATTCGACAAATGAAAAAACAATGGTGTGACGGCGGCAACAACAAATGCTCGACAACGGTACGATTATCTCGGATGTCCTATAAGGATAATATTTAACAACTTTTAGCAGCATAACGGCATTTTAGGTACAAATTACCATTTTGCCCCCGAACCCCTAATCTACGGAATTTCGCGAGCTTACATTGCTTTTTTGCTCTATCTCTCTAGAATTTTGACAGATCTTTTCCCTCATCATATTTTTCGAAATATATATCATATTTACCCCTAAATATGATATCTAGACTATCTTGAAAAATTAAAGATAAATCTAGCATTCCTACTATATCTACCGAAGAAGAACTACCGAAACTAAAGACCAGGGACCGAAGAACTTACCCAGACTTTGCTCGTACTTTCTCAAGAGCTTCTCTCTCTAACTTCTCTCTAAGAGGCAGATTTTTGGTGTGAGAAATGAAGAAGAGAAGGGTGCTATTTATAGAAAAAATTCGGACGTAAAGGGAATTTTCTCGCTTTGTTTTTGAACCGTTAGATCTAGGGTTTTGGGAGGAGCAATCTTGGCCCTCCATCCATAGGTGCCGACCTCTTTGGCCCAAAAAGTCAAAGAATGAGTTGTCATCTTGCTTTATGGCCTCCTGGTCCGATAAAGCCTACCCGACGGTGTCCGTTTCGCGCGATTTCGCAAAACTCAAAAATGCGAGCGTGTAACTTTGAAGGTCTTTTCATCCTCTTTCATATTATCAATTTGGATCCTCTTTTTGATCATATCCAGGTATTCTCCGGTGCGTCGGAAGATATTCGGACAAACGCGTCCGATTCGGAAATCGCTTCCGATAGAACCAACTTCGGACAACAATTCACCAATCGTAAAACGTCCGGTTGTTGCCTAACTTAATCTCGTGTTTAAAAAGACACAATTGTTTCTATAGGTTCTCACTTTGCCTATCTGACTCTACTCTATCCGGTCAACTTTTCGTCTTATTTGAAATTAGGGTTTTCGGTTGCGGAACAACGCCAGTAAATTCTTTCTTCGTGTAAAAATTCACTTGTTCTTAATTTGATCAGTCTGGAAAGACTTTTACCTCTGGTTTACCTGTAGAATTTATTTCTAACTTTTCCCTCCTGGCCTTATAAGCGACTCACCGCATTATATTATTATTTTATTCTAATTAACATTTTAATTATTTAAACAATTCTTTTTAATTAAAAATATTAAGAATTTTGACCCCTTAATTAAAAAATTCAGTTTTAAATATTTTTTCATAATTTTTTTCCATTTTTTAAAATATAATATTTTTTTACCAAAAAATTCCCGTTTTACCCCCCTTCGCGTTAAGGCTTAATCGTGCCTAATTTCTTCGTTTAGTGATCTTTTTAGGATCAGGTTTCTTCATATATTTATCTTTACCAATTTTACAGTATATTGTTATTTTATATCTTATGTAAAATATTAAAAATGTTTACCCCATCGTTACTTTATGGTTCTCAAATGCTTTTTAAACTTTTCTTCATGTTATTCCCTCCGAAATAATTTATTAAATTCTCATAATTAGGGATAACACTTCCATATTTTTCTCATAATTTTTCATGATCTTTCAAAGTATTTATCATAATAGTTTTAGACTGTTTTTATCACCATTATATCATTTTTAGTCATTCTCGTTCATCGATTTTCCCCGTAACTTTTTTGACAATTTACTCTATAATTAAAACAATTTTCTATAACAGTTTTAAACTCATAATTTTGATTTATCAAAATATTCGTTAATTTCCTTTATCTCAAAATTTCCAGATTTACTAAAATCTGGGTATTACAGTAATGAGTGATGATAAGGATTAATGAAATCACAAACAATGATTCTCAGTTTCCGAAGATGGTGATTTTCAAATATGATAAAGTTAACTTCAAGTTAAAAATAGTGTTAACTTGAAATAAGAAGTTAACTTGATATTGGCTTGAAAGTTAACTTGATATTGAAGAAAGTCAAACACGCAAGTTGAAAAAGAAAGTTTAACTTGAAATATGACTTGAAAGTTAACTTGATATATGTGAAAGTCAAAACCGATAAGTATAAAAAGGAAACATTTAACTTAATACACACAAATTGTTGACGGGAGGCAATTAGTAATTTTGACTTCAAGTTAAACTTTAAATTTCAAGTTAAACTTCAAGTTAAAAAGTTTTTCTTTTAAAAGTTAAAAACGCAGAGCTGGAGAAAGGAAAACACTTTTTAACTTCAAGTTAATAACTCTTTGCCTTGAGTCATTAACTTCACTTTAAAAGCTTTTATTTCAAAATAGTGCAAACAGTATCGTTATTGACTTGAGGCATTTAGTTTTTAACTTCAAGTTAAAAACTCTATTGACTTGAGGCATTAAGTTTTTGACTTCAAGTAAAAAACGCAATTTGAGTTAAGAGTAAATACCTTTTCTGGTCCCGAACAAAAAACGCGATCCCCATTTTGGTCCCTTAAAAAAAAAAAGGTAAAGGACGAATAAGGGTTGACTGGTTGACATTTTGATTTCTCACAAATTTCCAAAAGGTCATTTTTAGTCCATAATAAGGACGAATAAAGGTCGATTTTTTTGTAAGGGACCAAAATGTGGTCCGTGTTTTTTGTCAGGGACCAGAAAGAGTATTTACTATTGAGTTAAAAAGACATGTTCAGAGATATATTGCCTTGACTCAATTATTGGTTAACTTCAAGTTAAAATCGATATGCCTAGAGTCATTTGCTATTTAACTTCAAGTTAAAACTTCCATTTTGAAATAGCACGATATTGACTGGAGTTACAAATGCTTTAACTTCAAGTTAAAAAACTTAAATTGCCTTGAGTCATTTAATATTTGACTTGAAGTTAAACCCGATATTCTCTTTGAAAAATAGTTTAGAAAGACATTAACTTGAGTCAAATCATTTTTAACTTCAAGTTAAACATATTTTCCTAGAGTCAAATATGATTTAACTTCAAGTTAAATAGAGTACCTAAGCAAGATCAAAACAAAGAATTTAAATCTTTGGGCACTCGCATATGCCATATACTCTCCATTTCCATTAACTTGAGGCAAAGCATAACTGAATGGGAAGTTAAAGTTTTAAATAAAAATTTTTCAAGACATTAACTCAAGGTTCTTTTTTTATGCTATGACTTCAAGTTACTTTAAGAATTTTCAAAGTTAGAAGATGAAAAGTGGAAAATGTCATTTTCCAAATAAATGATCCCATTTGAAAAAAATGACGATTTTTTCCTTGAAAGTTTTACAGTAAATAGTAGAGATCGCAAGCTTTCCGAAAGCTAAATAACACCTAAATCGAGTTGTATCCGCAGAGAAACGAATTTTGGATTTTTTTTTTAAAAAAAAATAAATAGGTCGTTTCCAAATATTTCAAGCGAGTAATCCGTAACTTCAAGAGTAGAGCATTGAAGCGAGTAAGTAATTTACATTACATTCAAAATATGGACCATAGTGTAAATGTATCGGATTACACAAATCATCCGAGAATTCTCAAAAGTTAAAGAAACTAAAGAAAACGATAAATAATGTAGACACGTCTTGGCCTACTCCAAACCGCTTGCCTCGATCGCCAAACATCGGTCCTCCGGACCGATGATGCTACAAATGAGATCCATTCCACATATGGATATCGGTAACGGTTAACCTTATGCTCAAATAAAACAATATACGTACAACAAATGTTCATTTCAATACAAAGATATCATCACAAAAGCAAACAAATGATATGATCAATAACATGGACATGAAACATAGCACAAAGCAATATGTAAAGTCTCTCTTGACTAGTTCTGCACATATCCAAGGCCACGCCACTAACGTGTCCTCGCCGCTAGGAATAACTCAAACGGCATTACCAATACTATAATCCGTGGGTAAAGTCAGTATCTCTCGACGATTCTCAACAAACCTCGCCTATGAACGTATATATAACGCAAAAGTATATAAGCAGCATAGAGTTAGGGTTACGACGCGTCCGTACCTTAGTTGCGTATATCCGCCTCTTCCGGCTAAAAACGGTACTTTTTGACTACCGTACGTAAAACAAATAAACAAATGCAAAACAAAATGAATGATGGAATTTCGACAAATGTTCGACGTCGAAGTATTCTAATCAGAATAATAACACACTTATGAATATTTGGCAGCATAACGGGCATTTTAGGTGAAAAAGACCATTTTGCCCCTACTACCCCTATTTGGCGGAATTTCGCGAACTTCGTTACTTTGACCTTATTCCATTTCAAAATTATCCCCACTAGGTTTTTACCTCGTCAGAATCTTTCAATGCAATGAGGCTTAAAAACAAGTATAGGAATATATTCTGAAACTTCCTAGATCAAAACAACGGTTCTCTACTATAACTACCGAAAGAACTACTAAAACTAAAAGCTAAGGACGGAAGGACTTACTCGGAGCTAGGCAGAATTTTTGCAGAGCTTCTCACTCTAAGATTTCGGCCAAGGAAGAGAGAAGAATGGTGTGAATTTTCAAGAAGATGGGAGGGGGTATTTATAGTGAAAATTTGGGACGTAACGAGAATTTTCTGCTTTGTTTCTGGACCGTTAGATCTAGGGTTTTGTGAGAAGAAATCTTGGCCATCCAAGGTTTTGGCCGACATCCAAGGGGTCCAAAATTCAAAGAATGAGTTGTCATCCAATGATGACTCTTGCTTTATGGCCTCCGGCCTGATAAAGCTACCCGACGGTCCCGTTTCGTGCGATTTCGCGAAAACTCAAAAATCCGGGCATGTAACTTTGAAGATCTTTTCATCCTCTTTCATATTATCTATTTTGATCCTCTTTTTGATCATATCCAGGTATTTTCCGGTGCGTCGGAAGATATTCGAACAAACGCGTCCGGTTACGGAAATCGCTTCCGGTAGAACCAACTTTTGGACAATAATTCGCTGAATCGTAAAACGTCCATTTGTTGCCTAACTTAATCCCGTGTTTGAAAACACGAAATTGTTTCTATAGGTTCTCACTTTGCCTATCTGGCTCTACTTTATCTGATCAGCTTTCCGTCTTATTAGGAATTAGGGTTTTCGGTTGCGGAAATCAACGTCTGGTAAATTATTTCTTTGTGTAAAAATTTACTTGTTCTTAATTTGATCAGTCTGAAAATACTTTTAACTCTAGTTTACCTGTAGAATTTATTTCTGACTTTTCCCCTCGGTCTGCCTATAAGCTGACTCACCGCATTATATCATTATTTTATTCTAATTATCATTTTAATTATTTAAACAATTCATTTTAATTTAAAATACCAAGAATTTCGCCCCTTCATTTTAAAATTCAGTTTTAATTATTTTTTCATAATTTTTTCCATTTTTAAAAAATATAATATTTTTTACCAAAAATTCTGTTTTACCCCCGCGCCTTAAAGGCTTAATCGCCCTAAATTCTTCATTTAGTGATCTTTTTAGGATTAGATTTCTTCATACATTTATCTTTACTATTTTTTTCCTTAATCCTTTTTATCATAATTAGTAAGTATATTTTATGCTAATTACCAAATTTAATCTCTTAATTAAGAATTTTACCATAAATTTAACTTTCTATATTTCTCTTGTTTTATTGAATCAATTAGCTAGTAATTATCTAATCATTCTCTTACCAATGATTGATAATTTTATAATTTACATCATATTATTATCTTACAAAATTTATAATTGACATTGTCATTTTATATCCTATGTAAAATATTAAAAATGTTTACACCATAAAGTTACTTTATGGTTCGGGAATGCTTTTAAACATTTCTTCGTGTTATTTCCTCTGAAAAATTTATTAAATTATTATAATTAAATATAATACTCCCATAATTTCCTCATAATCTTTCATGATCTTTCAGTATTTATCATAATGTTTTTAGACTATTTTTATCACCATTATTGCATTTTTAGTCATTCTGTTCATCTGATTTTTCTGTAACTTTTTCGACAATTTACTCGACAATTATAACAATTTTCTATAATAGTTTTAAACTCATGAATTTGCTTCATCAAAATATTCATTAATTTCTCTTGTCTCAAGAATTCCAGATTTGCTAAAATCCGGGTATTACAAAGACAGAAAATTCACAATGAATTTGCCTTTAATTCCATTATAATTGTTATCATCAAAACAAGAGAACTAACAATTTTGGTATTGGATGGAATATTTAGATTTTTTGTTTGAAATTACTTTGATGTTTGAGGGTTAAACGGTGAAGTATGACAATTTATTTAATGATGTTGGAAAATATTGTTGTGAAATTCCAATGGTTAAGTTTCTCTATTCTTAATGTTAATATTTTGGGTCGTATGAGTTCATTGATATGTTTTTAAAAAAATAAGTTTAAGGAACTGGTACATAGGTGTTGTTGATGGATGCAAATTAAGTAGTAGAATGATTTTAAATTATTAAATGGAATATTGAATTCTTGCATTAAGAGAGAATGACAATAAATTACTTTGGGCATGAGGGGAATACAGAGTGTTATCCGGGTGAAAGCGGCTAGGTAGGAGTAAGTTATACAATTATAAATACAACAGGTAAGTAAATAGCGTTTCATTATAATTGTTATAAATAACATTTTTACTATTTATCATATTTGTATGTTAATTACCACATTAATAAGCATGATTTCATCAAGGAAATCATATTGAACTTATTTCATTTTCTTATTGATATTGAAATGAGAAAAGAGTGATGATTTTACTTATTATTTATTCTTCTTTTATTGGATCATAGCGTAACTCATGATTGAATTTTATTATGTGGAAAGGATTTTTTTTCACATATTGAATTTGAATGAATGTTTTGAAATATTGTTTGTGAACTTTCATGCTAGGGCATTCTATTTTGCCATATTTGATATGAGTTATCATGATATTAAAAGGAGAACTTTTAATTGTTTTGATAAATTGACCCCAAACATGCTTGAAAACACTTTTGAGAGGATTGAATACATAATGCTGGTTACTAACAACAGTATTATTAGTCCTTGATGCACCATGGTTATGTCGAGCTCACTTGACATTTGTGAGCACAGTCTCACACTTGATATTTGTGGGATTCGTTCTCACGCTTGTTATTCGTAGATCTTGTATATATGCTTGTTTCGTGGCTTCAAGCCACACTTGGTTACTTACTCTCATGGGCTGTGTGTCCACACTTGTTACCATTTTGTTGAAGTCCTACGTAAAGATGAGATTAGTGATTTCTTGTTTTTGAAATTGATTCTATTTAATGCATATGGTTTTTATTTGGTTTACGAGCTTTTATACAGTTTCAATTTATGCCTATAATTTTATACTTTCATCAGTCAATAATTTATAACCATGATTTTATTATTCAAGGTTAAGTTTATCTAAATTATTTCCTCTAGTTTTATATTTATTCATTGGACGTTATTCATTGTAATACATTTTTGGTCTCAGAAAGCACTACTGATTGTTTTTCCCTTGCTGATCAGTGAAGTCGTATATTGCTAGATTGAAGATGGAACATCATTTGAATGATTCCTAATTCAATGTAAAACCTTATATTTATTTGTATATGTTGGCAAATCTTGTTTAATTGATCCACGTTATCTATAGGCAGGATCTTTGTTTTCTTTGTTAGTTTGAGGTGTATGTAGTTACATATGTTGTAGTGGAGCAGAGCTCCTTATATTATACGAAATCTATGTGCTATGGTAGACTTTAGAGAAAGTCCGACTTATAGAATAGACTCTACCAAAATCTTTGCAAATTGCTTAATATTTTGGTTGCTAGAAATATGCTATATGTGAATTAGAAGTAATATATTGATATTTAATATTATTGTAATTATTAAGTGAAACATTTGCTTATATGTGTTTTAAGGCTTTAGGAATGAAATTCTTCTCACATTTCGTGTCGGTCACCCCTAAATTTTCAGGGTGTGACAGGATTGGTTTTTGTGAAAAAGTCAAATTTAGGCTTACACTCTCAACCAATTCTCAAAACAACCAAAAGGCCTAATTAGGAATTTATAAATGTTTTTGAAAGACCAAAGTGCTCTTCTATTGTTGAAATATAAAATTGAAGGTGAGCATAAGCCTGATTTTGGTTAATATAAATATGAATTAGTTATGAGATTATTGGACTTAAATTGTTAACATTTTAATTTCATATTTTTTGATTGAGTTAATATTTCCAAATATATGATAAATCACGATCTTATTTAATTCTTGCAAGGTAAGAAAAGTATATTAGAAAATCCTATGGTGCAGAATTTTTCTTAAAAGTTGAAAGCCACCAATCTAATAGATGAATTTTATTGGGCCACTTTAATTTTAACGGGAAGCCCAAAGTTTTCCTTTTCTCCCTCACCTTCTCAATCTCTCTTCTATTTCTCCCTCAATCTGCTGCCTCGCGGATCCCACCAATCATTCTTTCATTCATCTATTATTCACTCACACGGACCCAATCGAAGAAGAGAAATTCATGGAAGTTTAAACTTATTTGGGAGGTAATTTGGAAGAAGCATGGAGGAAGCTAGAGTTTAGGACTTGCATACCACAAGGAAGTGTCTTTCTTTTTAACAAATTTTTTCAAGACTTGATATTATTTAGTTATAGATAATTTTGACTTGTTTTATTGAGAACAATATGGTTTTAGAATGTGGACATATTATTTAATTTGGATTAAATTGATAATTTGGATTTGATTTGTACTTAAGACATTTGTTGGGATTTTTGTTTGCCAACCATTTGATTGTCAATTAGATTATTAAATGAGTTGTCAATTTGGGTTTATTTTCTTGATTGTTTATTAGATTGGTCAATTGTCTAGTTGTTTAATTAGGTAATTGTGAAAATGATACCAAAAACTATTTGTGGACAATTGAAAGAAAATGTATTCTCATTTCTTAGAAAATGTTGTGATACAATGCCTACTTATATACAAAACAGAGAGATAAGACTAAAAAAATTAAGGAGAAAATTAAGGAGTAACTGATGAAGGAAATTTAGGAGAGGATAGGGGAGAGAATAAAGGAGAATTATAATATAATATTCCCACACTCCCCTTCAAGTTGGATCATAGATATTAATCATGTTCAACTTACTTATGCAACTTTCAAATACAGGTTTGAGTAATCCATTTGTCAATACATCAATAGTTTGAAGACTCGTTGGTAAATAAGCGAGACATATGACCCATTCTTCTACTTTTTCCTTGATGAAGTGTTTATATCTCCACATGTTTTGACCATTCATGCTGAATAGGATTTAAGGCTATGCTTATGGCGGCCTTATTATCGCAATAGAGTTTCATTGGGAAATCCATGTTGACTTCACTACTACAAAAATGGGATATTACTTCCCTAAAAGATGTCCTTATTATAAAAAGGGAAGTAAAAACTGAAGGTGGTGACATTCTCATAATTATTTACTTGAACTTTGAGACTTAGGCATCCTAAAGTAATTTTTGGGACGCCTAAAATAATTTTAGGGTCCCAAAACTCTTTTAGGACACCTGAAATTAATTATTTGACACATTTTGAAAAAAAATTGGCGCCAGGGAAGCTTTTTGGCGTCCTAAAAGTAGTTCAGGACGCCAAAAGTAGCATTTTTGGTGTCCTAAAAGAAGTTCAGGACGCCAAAGTCATCATTTTTGGAGTCTTAAATTTCAAATCAGGATGCCAAAATATATCTTTTTTTTCTCGCTCAAAATGCAACGTGTTCTCATATATCAATCACGCGTCTGACACACCTCTTCACACACGCCAAAGTTTTGCCAGTTCCATTTCTTCACACACCAAAAAATTGACCACCACTAATAGCTTCATCATAGGGAACTCTCACACCAGATCCACTTGCCAAAAAACAAGTAAGGAAGAGGTAGATCTCACAATTTCTCCTTCTACCTTCATCTTATTGCTCAGATCGGTATGAATATGGCGGAGATCAAGGAGACGATAGAGCCACCGATGAAGGAGTTGAGAGGTGTGGCCTTGCTGAAAGATCTGAGATTCGGAGTATGAACCTCAGATTCGGCCACTATGGCCATGAAGGAAACGGTGGCGAGAACGACGGCGAGCATAGGCTTCATTTTCTTGATGGATCTAGGTGGGGGTGAAGAATCCATGGCAGTGGATATGATTAGATCGTCATTTTTTCATGCTTTAGGCTAGCCTGAGTTCTACAGGTTGATAAGGGAGTTCTCACATCTTAATCTTGTTTTCCATCGGTTGCTATTTGTAAATTGTGATTCTAGGATTTCTATACTTGTGATTTGTGATTGGGTCTGGTTTGATACTTTGGATATTGAGATTTGTATTTTGCATCACACTGAATGAGTTGTATGGCTATATGTTAGTGCTACTTTTCTAGATGTAATTGGCCTCTCATGAGTCTTAATGTATTTTCCTTGATCTAAATCTGGATCTGAAATTGTGTTCACAAGACATTGCTCCTTCTTCTTCAAGCATTTGGGATGCCAATCTCTCGACCTGTGTTTAGGGCTTCTTCTTCTTTCTTTCTTTTTTTAAAAAAAGACTTATGGCGTCCCAAAACTATATTTGGGACGCCTTAACTTCTGCGTCCCAAAAAAATTTTGGGATGTCATATCCCTTTCTCTAACTAGTCCCCTAAAAAGACGTCCCTAAATAAAGGGACGTAAATTGGGTCAAATTTAGGATGTTAAAAACGTTTTTTTTTTGTAGTAGTGCTAGTATCTCCTCTAGAACTTGTTTCAACCACAACTCCTCCTTTATCCTTTGAGCTAGTGCCCTTAACTCAGCTTCAATACTACTCGTAGATACAACCTCTATTTTTGGTGTTTCCAGGTAACCAGGTTTCCCCATACGAAGGAGCAATAACCAGAGGTTAATCTCCTGTCAGGATGACTTCCTCCCTAATCTGCATCAGTGTACATTTCTATAATTCTTTGTTCCTGTTTTTGGAATAACAACCCTATGCCAGTAGTACCCTTTAGATACCTCAAAATTCTATAGGCTGCTTCCATGTGGTTCTTCTTTGGTTCACTCATGTACTGATTGGCAACACTTATAGCAAAGGCTATATCAGGTCTTGTATGAGAGAGATAAATCAACTTTCCAACAAGTCTCTGATATCTTCCTTTATCGATAGCTTCTTGGTCTTGATCTTCTTCAGTCTCATCCTCTGAGTCACCTTCTCTGATTCCTCTTTATTGTTCTGCTTAGATTTATTCTCTTTTTTCTGAACCACACTAGGAGTTGGCTCGGGACTACAACCAAGCATGCTTGTTTCTTTTAGAAGATCAAGTACATATTTCCTCTTAGACACATAGATGCTTAGTATTGACTTAGCAACCTCCATCCTAAGGAAGTATTTCAAGTTTCCAAGATCCTTGACTACAAATTCTTTCCCAAGTTCAACTTTTATCCTAGATATTTCCTCAATATGATCTCCTGTAAGGATTATGTCATCAACGTACACAATGAGGATGCACTTCTTTCTGTCCTCTATTTTGACAAACATTGTACGATCTGATAATCCTTTTTTTGTAGCCGTTTAACTTCAAGACTTTCAAGAACTTGTCAAACCATGCCATGGGAGATTGCTTCAGACCATATAATGATTTCTTTAGTTTGTGCACTTGATTAATTCTGCCTTTTTCAAACCCTGGGGTAGATTCATGTATACTTCTTCTTTTAGCTCTCCATTTAGAAAGGCATTCTTGATGTCTAGCTAATGAAGTGGCTACTCTAGGTTGGTTGCCACAAACAATAGTACTCTAATAGTGTTTAGCTTTACTACTGGTGCAAATGTTTCTTGATAGTCTAGACCATATATCTGAGTGAACCCTCTTGTTACCAGGCGAGTTTTTAACTTGTCTAGAGTACCATTGGCCATATATTTAGGGGTAAACACCCATTTACAGCTTACAAGTTGTTTCAAAGGATATGGCTCATTTGGCATTCAGTTAATGAGATAGGTGGCGTGTAGAATAGCATCCCCTAATAGAACTTTGGCACATTGCTAGTTGGCATTAGTGCTCTAGCGACATCTAGGACATGTCGATTTTTACATTTAGCGATCCCATTATGTTGGGGAGTGTTGGGGCAAGAGCTTTTGTGGATAATACTATATGTTTGGAGGAAGACACTCAAGGTGTGGTTGAAGTACTCTATGCCATTGTCACTATGCAATATTTTGATGTTCATATCGAATTGGTTTTTAACCAAATTAAAGAATTGCATGAATGCTGAGGGAGCTTTAGACTTGTCTTTTAAGAGATAGAACCAACAAAGGCGAATGTGGTCATTTATGAAAGAGATTAACATTATGTTTTGGTACGGTTTGAAATGCAAGAAGGTCCCCAGAGATCACTGTGGACGGTAGTGAAAGGCTTGGATGGTGTATATAGAGCTCTAGGATATGATGAGCGGTGGTGTTTGACTAATTCGCATATCTCACATATCATATTAATACTAGTATTTGAACAGAGAGGGGGAATATACAAGATAGGTAATGAAAATTGGGATGGCCCATTCTCTTATGCCATAACATGACATCATCAGTTTTAGAGGTCGATACAAAATTGCATACTCGAATTGGATGTTGGTGACTTACTTCAACATCATCAAGAAAGTAGAACCCCTCGTACTCTTTAGCACGGCCAATGTCATCCCTGATGATAGATCCTTAAAAACACAATGAGATGGCAGAAATGTAACACAATAGTTAGCTTGTTTTGTCAATTGGCTAACAGATAATAAATTGCATGCGAATTTTGGTACATGGAGAATGGATTCAAGAGTATCAAACTTAGAAATCCAAATACTTCATTTCCCAACAATAGGAGCAAGATAACCATAAGCAATTTCAACCTTTTTGCGATAAGCACATGGGACATAAGTTATGAATAGTTGAGGACAATCAGTCATGTGATCCGATGCTCCAAAATCAACTATCCATATTTGTTTATTCCGTGAGGCTTTGAAGAAAATATACTTTTTAGCTCGTAACATTGAAGCTATAGTCTTTGACATGTATCCCACAACTGCTTGGGGCTCCAACAATACCATTTCCCTGGTTCTTATCCCACAAATTTGACAAATGACAGTTTGATCTTTGAATTTGATAAATGATAGTTTGGTCCTTGAATTACCAAAATGATAGTTTAGTCTTTAACTTACCAAAATGACAGTTTGGTCCTACAGTAGCAAACAAAAGAAGCACAGTAACATGAGCGGAAACCAATAATGTGAATAGTAGGGTCATAGTTAGCATAGTGACGTGACAATCATCGCAGTAACATGAAACCAAGAAGAGTAGCTTTAAATCGAGATGAGAAAATCACCAATTTTCATGAGTGTTGTGAAATACCAGAGAATATTGAGAACCACTGATGTATTGGACTGGTAACGTCGAAGCTCTTCAGATGAGTAAATACAATCCTCGCTTTACTTTCCCACATTCCTATGGTGATTTCAACTCCAATCTATCTGATTAGTTCTAGGTGTTTTGGTTATGAACGGTAAATCCATTCTTGGAATCTACAATTTAGGTCGAGCCCTGCACGAGCTCGCCTAACAAGCACGACTTTACAGAGGTGATATGATTCCCGAAAGAAAAGGATGATTGGATCAACTAGGAATGGAATTTCGCGATATGATTCCCGAAAGAAAAGGATGATTGGATCAACTAGGAATGGAATTTCGCGCCGAAAGTTCAGCCTCCAACACGTCCTGATACGAACAGACGTATCTCACGCTATAGACCTCGGATTTGAGTGATTCCAACACAAGGTGAAAGATGGCTTTCCGAAACGCGATTTTGGCTTAAGAAACACCGAAAAAGGATAAGGGAATCTGGAGATACGAAACCAAGAAATATAGAACGAAAACTGAAGTTTATGGATTATAGGTAGGCGCCACAATTCCAAAGAATTGATAAGCCCAAGAACACCACAAGGATTGATGCCCTTTGATAAGTTCAGAGATTCTCAAAAGAACCCTAGAGAAGCTTGTCTCTCACCAAAAGGTTAACTTTGAATTCTGCCGTCCGCAAAAAAGGCTATGGTGTTCCCTTATATAGTGGTCAACATCCATTTTGAGTTTAACCTAAATTTGCTTACACACAAGGAAAATAAGAAAGCCCAATAAGCCAGCCCAATAAGCCGTATTACAAAAGTTGAATAAATGTAAGAAAAATAAAAGTAAGTGCAGAATTTGGGCCAAGTAAAATGAAGCCTTCATGCATATCCATTAAGGCTTATTCTTCAAGGTCTTCAATCTGAATTAAGTGTATCATTTCGGTCTCTTCTTCCTTTAGACTTGGGCTTGTCTCAAGTAAAGTGGTCACCAAGAGATTTAGAGCCTCTTTAGCCTTTTTAGCTTTTGCTCTTGTCATTGGGCCTCCAAGACCTTGTATGTCCTCCAAGTTTGTTGCCTTGGTCATGCCGCCTCCTATGTCCTCATCATTCCCTCCTTCTTCAGAAGAATTTGTCCTCAAATTGGAATCCTCTTCTCCTGCATCATAAAGGGACGAATCAGCCACATTAAAAGTAGCACTTACACCATACTCACCAGGGAGATATATTTTATAGGCATTATCATTAATCTTGGATAGTACTTGGAAAGGACCATCTCCCCTTTGTTGAAGCTTAGATTTCCTTTGGGAAGGAAACCTCTCTTTTCTCAAATGAACCCAAACCCAATCACCTGGTTCAAACACTACCTTTTTCCTTCCTTTGTTCGCTTGCTTGACGTAACTCTCTACCTTTTTTTCAATGTTTGCCTTTACCTTCTCATGTAGTTTCCACACATATTCAGCCTTACTCTTACCATCTTTATGCTGAAAAACAGAGTTGTTAGGCAAAGGTAGCAAATCAAGAGGAGTGAGAGGGTTTAAGCCATAAACAATTTCAAAAGGAGAATAATGAGTAGCCTATGAACAACCCTATTATATGAAAACTCAACGTGGGGCAAACATTGTTCCCATGACTTGATATTCTTTTTAATTACAGCCCTCAAAAGAGAAGAAAGAGTTCTATTCACTACCTCAGTTTGGCCATCAGTTTGTGGATGACAAGTAGTAGAAAAGAGAAGTTTAGTTCCCAGCTTACTCCATAATGTCCTCCAAAAATGACTTAAGAATTTAGTATCACGATCAAAGACAATGCATCTTGGAAGCCCATGGAGTCTTACCACTTCCTTGAAGAACAAATCAGCAATGTGGATTGCATCATCAACCTTTTTGCACGGGATAAAATGTGCCATCTTAGAAAACTTGTCCACCACAACAAAAATAGAATCTTTGCCATTTTTAGACCGAGGTAGTCCTAACACAAAATCCATAGAAATATCAATCCAAGGGCAATCTGGAATAGGCAAAGGAGTATACAACCCATGAGACAATAATTTAGACTTAGACTGCTTACATACAATGCATCCTTCACACAATTTATGTACATCACGCTTCATGTGTGGCCAATAAAAATGTTCATGCAGCATGTCTAGAGTCTTTTGGATCCCAAAATGTCCCATTAGTCCCCCCTCGTGTGCCTCCTTCACAAGTAATTTCCTAATGGAACCTTTAGGAACACACAATCTCTTTTCTTTAAACAAGTAATCATTATGCCTAAAAAAATCCATTTTGAGCAGCATGCACACAAGTTTTATAGATTTGTGCAAATTCTGGATCATGCTCATACAATGCCTTAATATGATCAAAGCCGATGAACTTAGTTTCAAGAGTAGAGAACAGAGCATACCTTCTTGAGAGTGCATCTGCAACCACATTAGACGTACCTTTCTTGTGCTTGATCACATAGGGAAACTGCTCCAAGAACTCTACCCATTTGGCATGCCTTTTGTTAAGCTTGCCTTGTCCTTTTAAATACTTTAAGGACTCATGGTCACTGTTGATGACAAACTCTTTGGGCAAGAGATAGTGTTGCTATGTTTGCAAAGCCCTTACTAATGCATACAATTCCTTATCATATGTGGAATAATTAAGAGCAGCCCCATTCAATTTTTCACTAAAAAAAGCAATGGGATGCCCTTCTTGCATCAAAACAGCCCCTATCCCCACATTGGATGCATCACATTCAATTTCAAATGACTTAGCAAAATTAGGCAAAGCAAGAATAGGTGCATTGGTTAATTCTTCCTTGAGGGCAAAAAAGGCTTGCTCTTGTTTTTCCCCCCATTTAAAACCAACATGCCTTTTAATCACTTCATTCAAAGGTATAGCTATTGTACTAAAGTCTTTGACAAACCTCCTATAGAAACTAGCTAAGCCATGAAAGCTTCTTACCTCACTTACATTCTTAGGGGTTGGCCACTCTTGAATAGCTTTCATCTTCTCTTGATTAACCTGCACTCCTTGTGAGCTAACAACAAAACCAAGAAAAACTACATGGTCTATGCAGAACACACATTTTTCCATGTTAGCATACAATTTCTCATGCCTAAGAGCTTCCAGAACACACCTCAAATGCACAAGATGATCATCATAGGATTTGCTATAAATCAGAATATCATCAAAATACACCGCGACAAACTTCCCTAAAAATTCCCTTAACACATGATTCATTAATCTCATGAAGGTACTAGGAGCATTAGTTAAACCAAATGGCATAACCAACCATTCATACAGCCCATATTTAGTTTTAAAAGCTGTTTTCCATTCATCCCCTTCTCTAATCCTAATTTGATGGTATCCACTCTTTAAATCAATTTTAGAGAAGAAACAAGCACCATGCAATTCATCTAATAAATCATCCAATCTAGGAATGGGATGTCTATACTTTACCGTGATGTTATTGATGGCACTACAATCAGTGCACATCCTCCATGTTCTATCTTTCTTAGGTACTAGAATGACTGGAACTGCACATGGACTTAAGCTTTCTTGCACCCACCCTTTTTGCATCAAGTCTCCAACTTGTCTTTGAATCTCCTTGGTATCTTGGGGGTTACTCCTATAGGCTGGCCTATTAGGCAATGAAGCTCCTGGAATGAGATCAATTTGATGTTCTATGCCTCTTAGAGGAGGTAGTCTTTGAGGTACCTCTTTAGGAAAAACATCTTTAAATTCCTGCAACAAATTAGAAACCTCATTTGGAAGAGAGTTAGTAGGACTTGCATCTGTAAAATTGTTCTCTTTACTCAAAAGTAAGAGCATTGGCTTTTTCAAATGCATTGCCTTTTTCACCTCTTTTTCTTTTATAAACAAGTTTGGTGCTTTTCTCTCTTTTTCTCTTTTTTTCCTTGCTCTCTTCCACTCTCTTTTCTCTCTTGCTTTCTTTTTTCTCTCATTTTTAAATTATCCTCACTAACTTCTCTTGGTGTCAAAGGTGCAAGAATAGTCTTGCGTTCTTTATGTACAAAAGAGAACTTGTTGGTGTAACCATCATGCATAACTTTCTTATCATATTGCCAAGGTCTCCCAAGAAGCAAATGACAAGCCTCCATTGGTACCACATCACACAAAACATTATCATCATACTTTCCTACGGAGAAGTTCACCTCCACTTGTTTGTTTACGGTCACTTCACCATCCTCACTAAGCCATTGAAGCTTGTATGGCAGCGGGTGAGGTTTGGTTTCCATGCCCAATTTAGACACCATTCTAGCACTTGCAACATTGGTACAATTCCCTCCATCAATAATTAAAGAACATACCTTTCCTTGGATAAGGCATCTAGTATGAAAGATGTTCTCTCTTTGACTATCATCCATGTCTTTTGCTTGGCTACCCAACATCCTTCTTACCATAAACAAATCTCCTTCTGGAATTATTTCTTCAATATACTCATCTTCATCATCATGTGAGGTAGAATCGAAGAAGACTCACTAGTAAGCTCTCCATCCTCTTTAAGTAGCATAGTCTTCTTAGTTGGACATTCTGAAGCTATGTGACCTCTCCCCAAACACTTGAAGCATTTTATTTCACTACTCCTTGTCTTTTTAGGGATCTCATTGGATTTAGTTTAAGTCCTTTGAGGTGTAGCAGTAGGATTGCTTGATGAAGTACCTCCCTCCTTCTTATTCCTATCCTTCCAACTTGAAGAATTAAAATTTGAAGAGTTTTTCCTCATGACACCCTTTCTCTTGAGTTGTTGTTCTACCTTACTAGCTTGTTGCACTAAATCCTCCAACTCCACATAATTTTGCAACTCCACAACATCTCTTATATCACTATTCAGCCCATGCAAGAAACGTGCCATAGTAGCCTCCCGTTCTTCACTAATATTTTCTCTAATCAAGGACACCTCCATCTCTTTATAATACTCATCTACACTCTTGTTACCTTGTGTGAGCCTTTGAAGTTTATTGTGAAGGTCTCGATGATAATGGGAAGGAACAAATCTTCTTCTCATTAGCCTTTTCATCTCCACCCAACTATCCACATATGGTTCTTCATATCTCACCCTCTCCTTTTGCAATTGGTCCCACCAAATGAGAGCATAATCACTAAATTCCATGGCCGCCACCTTCATTTTCTTCTCTTCGCATATAATTGTGACATGCAAATAAGTGCTCAATCTTCATTTCCCACTCTAAATAGGCCTCCGGATCACTTTTTCCTTTAAAAGATGGTATATTAAGCTTCACTCCCTTAATTCTATCCTCTCTAGCATGATTCTCATTACCTCTTCTTCTCCTTCTTTCTTCCCTCCCTCTCTGTCTATCTTCATCATGATTCCCTTGATTTTCTATTCTCTCAATTCTCTCATATAACTCCTCTGTGTGTTCCCTCATCATCCTTTGCATTTGAGTTGTAATGGCTTCAATCAGCAATCTATTATCTCCTATAGGAGGAGGAATACCTTCACCACCTGCACCTGCCATAATTCAAGGAAAAGAACAAGAATAAAAGTAATAGGACCTCACCACTCGCTCACGTGTTTACACTCTTAAAAATGTATCACTCGTGTTTGTTGCTCTCTATAAGGCTTTTGTGTAGTGTGCTCTCTTGCCTTTTACCACTCAATAGCTCTCTTTAAGTTCTTAAGTGAATCTCCAAGAACACTCAAGAGTACAATCCCAAACTCAAGAATTGGTGGTGACTCACAATACAAATTGGAAAAGATGTCAAAGAAGACAAGACAAAGAAAACCAAAACAATTTGGAGGAATTATTCAAGGAAGACACTTTGGACTTGATTCACAAGTAGTAGTAGTGTGTAATTGAATAGCAAGGTGCTGTATAGTATTTTTTTTTTCATTTTTTCCCTCTTTTTTTTCCTCTTTTTTTTATAACACCTGATTCTTCAACAAAAGGAATTTGTGATTTTGGAATCAAACCTTGAAATTTTACTAATTCAGAACTAAATTAGATAGAATTCCCCACAAACTGAGCTATTACTTATCACACTAACAACATAGTACTCAAGAAACATGAATTGAAAGGATTAAAATTCAAGAACAATGATGAACAAGGGATGAACACCAAGAACCAAGTGCAGAAATATGTGAAATGAACAAGAAATTGAAAGGAACAACCAGAAGATTGAAAGAACAAATTAGGAACAAACAACAACGGCTAAAACAGAATTGCACAATTCAAAATCAAAAAACACAAATTTTAGGGACTAGGGTTACCAAATGTGTGACCAGATTGGATGTAAACAATGGAGAAAAGATAACCCAATTCCAATCCTAGAATCTGAGCTCTGATACCAAATGATATGATTCCCAAAAGAAAAGTATGATTGGATCAACTAGGAATGGAATTTCGCGCCGAAAGTTCAGCCTCCAACACGTCCTGATACGAACAGACGTATCTCGCGCTATAGACCTCGGATTTGAGTGATTCCAAAACGAGGTGAAAGATGGCTTTCTGAAACGCGATTTTGGCTCAAGAAACATCGAAAAAGGATAAGGGAATCTGGAGATACGAAACCAAGAAATATAGAATGAAAACTGAAGTTTATGGATTATAGGTAGGCGCGACAATTCCAAAGAATTGATAAGCCGAAGAATGCCACAAGGATTGATGCCCTTGATAAGTTCAGAGATTCTCAAAGAACCCTAGAGAAGCTTGTCTCTCACCAAAAAGGTTAACTTTCAATTCTGCCGTCCGCAAAAAAGGCTATGGTGTTCCCTTATATAGTGGTCAACATCCATATTGAGTTTAACCTAAATTTGCTTACACACAAGGAAAATAAGAAAGCCCAATAAGCCAGCCCAATAAGCCGTATTACAAAAGTTGAACTAAATGTAAGAAAAATAAAAGTAAGTGCAGAATTTGGGCCAAGTAAAATGAAGCCTTCATGCATATTTGATGAGTGCAGATTATGCCATGTTTTCCCTATATTTCATGACTAAATTGT